>JALDNG010000004.1:5140000-6560000 GCA_024349245.1 Neodontobutis hainanensis | reverse complement strand
AAAAAAAGAAGATTTAGAGATAATTGGCGCAGTTCCTTTTGGGATGTTGCTGGTGCTGACCTCTGAAACACCAGATACAGCAGCATCTGGGTTTCATGGGTAGATATCAAATGGTATTTACCCTCAACAGGAGTTATTTGAATGTTTTCTCACTTGGCAGCTGCTGCGCACCAGCCTCGATCCTCCCTGACCAGCAGAGCCAGCGGTCCCGCCCCAGGACACAGGATAAAGGACAGGGATTACCTGGGCTGGATGGACTTCGGACGGCGCAGTGCTGAGGAGTACGAATACACCTCTTAAAAGACATGCATCGATACCTTTTCCCACAACTCACGTCAAAAGCAGCCCACAAAAAGAAGGCCTTCTCACACTGCACTTACTGTATCCCAAGGCCCGAGTTGATTCATTTATTCAGGCACTTATCATAATCCCAAGTGGAGCGTTTCCAAAGTTATATCGAGATTACGTTACAGCTGCTCAAATATTTGTATTAAATTGTGACTTTAAGCCTTATAGCTGAGAGCATCTTGTGTTTCTTTCAGAAGTGTCTACTGAATGTAACCACTAGAGCTGCATCATATTTAGAAACACGTGCACTATTGATGTTTAATATTGTGATGGCAATATGAGTTAAATGAATTTACCTTGGAGAGACAACTTTTTTTTATTATTAAATTGAAAAATGCTTCACTGTGTTAATTTCTTTCTGCTTTAGGTTTTCTTCTTCAAATATATGAACACACATGGAATTCTATTACAGCACATTATGAATTTGTAATGATTTGCATAAAGTGTCAGCATATTATAATATATCCTCATAATGACCTTAAATCACCCCTCAAGCTTGTTAGTTGACAAGAAGTACAATTAGCCTAATAAGTGGTTAGGGTTCAATTCAGATTAACATTACTCAAGTGCACAGTAAAAAGACCAACTAAAGAAATCACAATATTAAAAACCAATTGAACTGAAAATATCTCCACTTAGAGAAAAGCTGTTGAAGTCCAGGCCACAAGATGTTAACTGTGAAAAGAAGGTTTATATAAGATGTTGAAAAACAAAAACAGATCATTAAAAGTGCTTGAATAAAATCTTAAATAAATTTGATTTGGTAGAATGGTTAAATTTTTAAACAAAAAGTGATTTATAAAGTAATTCTAACGTGAGTTTATTAATGAGTGTAACATCTATTGAGGAAATGTGCACATTTTTAATGTTAACAGGTTTTACTGTAATATTACTACATTTAAACACTTTTATAAATTTATATTTTAAAAATCATTTCCAATTCAACTACAGCAGAAAATGTGTTATTTGTCAATATTTAAGAAATTGTATTTGATTATTACCAGTATGAACTCCATAGACTTAATTGGATTTAATAAAATTTCTTTGAAGACAAGTGTTGAAAACTGTCTAAATGTATAAAACCTACACATTGAGAACATCATTATTACTCTGAAACTTTTAATGTAAATGTTAAGTGTAAGTGAAATGTGCAGTACTGCAAGGTCTTTCAATTACACCACGAATGGTGTGAATAGGTGCTTAATGTAAAATAAATTTTGCTTCAAAAGTCCTTGAAAGTTCTTAAATCTGATGTTCATGAAAGAGTGGGAACCCTGTATAATGCTTCTTCCCAAATCAATATGTTTTTATTACACCGGCCAGGTTTGCTTAGAGCGGCTGATCCTAAGCATTTAACTTTACCTTTGAGATGGGCCCTGAAGCAAACAATATGTGTGCGTTTGGGGTAATTCACAAGAGGATGCTCCATTTTATCAAAGCCAGGGCTTCCTCATTAGTTTCTACTGGTAACAAACAGAGCTTTTCTTACATTAGCATTTCAAATAGTTTCCTGGACGCTTTCGAAGCTGCTGTGGGAGAATTCAGTTTACGTCATGAGCGGATACAGCTGAAATCCTCCAAGTCATTTAAACTAAACATAAAAGGAATGTCATATGCATTTAGTATGGAACTGTAACTTGTGTCTGCATTTGCAATATCTGTTGTAAACTGAGATAATTCTATATGAGTCTAAAGGTGAATACAAATACACTTGTCTTTGACTAATCTCTTTGTCCAGGAATGAATGAGATAATAAATTAACACATTTATGAATAAAATATCCTGCCTCACTTATTGCTGCTGCTGCACTGTGTCTGCTTCTGTTACAAAACTAGGATTACAAAACAACACATTAAGGAAAGACACAAATTAAAGGAATACTCAAAAGGAGTGGTTTGGGAAATATGTTACAGTAGTTCGATGGTGCAGTTTAAATTATTACAGAAAGAGGAAGATGAACTCAAACATCTGCATTTGTTCATTTGCATGTAGAAACAAATCTACATATTCTGTGTGAGAACTGTTTTTACCCATATGTACTGTGTGTATTTTATGTTCAAAGGAGCTCTCTGGAGAAACTGGCTCTTGACCGCCCCCCAAAGGAGTTAAACAGAAGTACAACCATTACACTACACACATCCCTAAACAAAAACAAATCAGCTCCAAGCATTTTAATCAATAAATGTGTTTTTATTTTAACCAGATTTCCATCGTCTAAATTCACGCTTCACAGCCGTACGTTCATGTCTCATGCATATTTGGACGTGCAGTCAACAACATACATAAAAATGGCAGATGACACCGACAAATGGTATAAAGTTCAAAACAGGTTTAAAAATACAATGCAGGGCTAAGTACTAAACTAATTTACCAAAACCCCAATATCAAGAGCTTTAGTGTTTGAAAGTGCCACTTGTCCCCGTTTAAACGGCTAATTCAGGAGCACAACTGTGTATATTGTATTCCACTTACAGTAACTTTTCATTTTGGTTAAAAATGTGGGTTGCTAACTAATGTGAGCTTAAAAATATAATATTGTTTTGGAATAAGTGCAAACAATATCAGATTAATGCAGCTCCAAGACATTCAGTGACAATTAGTACAATGTAAAAGTGCAAAAGAAAAAGCCAACATAAGAAAACACCTGAAAATTATTAGTTTGGCTTATGTCTGCATTTGTGCTGAATTTAGAAATTAAGTAGATTTGACACATTAAATGCAGAGATTGATATGTTCAGTTCACACATACATTTACAAACTAAGACACCATGTTCATCTCTTGTGTGCAGTCAAACTCTGTACAAACTCCTGAACCTACTCCTAAAACAAAGTAATAGTGTTAAACTCATGTTTTTCAAGCTGTTAAAACTAGCTCTCAGTGACTGTTTGGCACCAACTGTGTTGTCAGTCGTTGTCAATAATGTTAAGTTGTAGTCTGAGGCAGCAGTGATTGACAGCTGAACTATCTTGACTTTACTGGGAAATCTACATGTTAGCTACTGACGTTGGGCTAATTGTGTCCGTTGTTTTGACTAAAGAGCTGGTTTGAGGAAAGAGTCATGAGGCTGATCAGAGAAAAGTCTCCAACACTTAAACCACTTACTCAGAAATCTTCTCAAACCTTATTATTTCTCATGAAATGCTGGTAAGACTGAAGCAGTGAAATACACACAGACTAACCTTAGCTACCACTGACCCTCTTTCAGGTACTTTACCTAACCACTCAGAAATGTGTCTTATTTGCACATAATTTAAAAAACAATATTTAAACAATATATATTTCCTCTAAAATGTCTTCTGCACTTGAGACTTTAATGAAAAAACATACATAACTCCTTAAAAGTATTGCCCTGCTAAATGCTACAGAAACACAAGTCTTTGGTCACTAAAATACAGTTAAGAATAACACTGTCGCTCAGGTACCAGAGTTAAATGTACAAAGCTAAACAATGTAGCCACCTGCTAATTAAAGTGTATAGCTCTATATGTGCATGTATTCTATTATTAGTGGTCTTTTGTGTGTGTTTAATGGCATTATTAATATGTAACTGTGACAGTTTGGCGTTTGGCTGCTCACTTCTGCTTTTGGTTCTCCACTTAAATATTAAATTTAAGAAGATAATGTCAGTATGCTTCTGGTGACCTACCAGATGCTTACAGACATCTGTGATGCTTTTGGTGTCATTGAAAACGTCCCATGGCTTCAGCAGCTTTCACTCTCACAATAGGATCTGAATCTTGAAGCAGCATCACCAGACCTTAGTAAGAAAGAAGTAACACCAGTGAGCAAAGGTTCAAGTCATATGGAGGTAGAGCACAAGTGTAGGGCCTTGCCTTTAGTGACGGTGCCCATGTTGAGGTGAGACAAATGCTCCTCTTGAAGGTTTCCCAGCAGAAAGCCTGATAAAATAAATATTATTAAAGACCTGTTTTAGACACAGACCAAGGTGAGACGAAGATGCAGTCATACCTATAAACATGGCAGCTCCTGCTCTAACCTCGGCCCAGTTACTTTTAAAGAACTGGATCACTGAGATATGATAGAAATTCAGCATGCCTGGGAAGTCCTGGATCTACAAACACAACTCTAGTTACCTAAAAAGCATTTTTATGTCATATTTAATAATTTTGGATATTTTACCAGGTACTTGGTGAGGTCATTGATGAACTCTCCGTAGTGCAGATTCTTGTCATCGTGAAGGTGGTTCTGAAACATGGACGTGATCTGCTCCGATCCCACAACAGGAGCACACACTCGCATCGCATATTTACATGCCTGCAAACACACACACAACGCATTTTTAATAGTGACACCCCTCTGAAGACTTCTCCTTAAATCTTCAGTTACCTACCTTGACAACCTGTGGGTTTGGGTCGACCAGGTGTAGAAGCAGGCTCACCAGAACATTATGGATCTGGTCTTTGAATATTGTTTCTCCAGAGCCAAACTTAGACAGGTTGCCCATTAGATGTATGGAAGCACAGCGGATCTCATCATTCTCCTACATACATGTGAAAGAGAAGAGTCATTTGTGTCTGCTCATTAAATTATTTCACTTTTAAGATAGTTTAACATATTTAGAAAGGCCTTACACTTTCCAAGAAGGGTTTAATCTTCATAAAGATATATACCACGAGTAAATGCACATTTTTCTTATCGAGGTAGAGGAGAACTTTAGACAAACCAGACATAGCCTCAAGAGTAATCAGTTTACCTGCAGGAAAACCAAATGCAACAATTAATGCAGAAATTCTACTCTATTAATTTTGATCTCCAACATTAAATCATGAGGATGATCAGAGAAAAGTTTCCAATACTTAAACCACTTACTCTGCGATCTTCTAAAACTAACACACATTACTTATTATATTTGATTAGATTGACATTTTAGGATATTCAGACATAATCAAGTCTGTTAACGTCTGGCTAACCTGGATCATCCTTCTCCTCCATTCCTGAACTCATCGCTGCCAGCAGCTCCTTGGCGTATTTATTCACCTGGAGATGGAGGACGGTGACGTTAATAGTGCCTGCTTGTGTATACTGTATATCTATTGAACACATATCCAGAATCTTATGTATCTTTTATTGCGTACCTTTTCAGGTGATCCAACAGCTATATTGCCCAACCCACGCACTGAGAGCATCCGGACAGTGCTGGAGGGGTCAGATATCCTCTCCATCATGTTGTTCATTAACACATCGATAAGCATCAGCTCTGTCACCACGTGGTGATTTAAAAGCTGAGAGAAAGGACAGGCAGGTTGAGTGAAAACCCGCTCTAATCAATAATGAACTTAAGCATTAAAGCGTTGTTAGAGTGTTACCTCAGAAAAGAAAGCAGTGACAGTAATTCTCTGGCATTCATAGATGTTGTTTAAGGATGGACATAGACACTCAACAATGGCAGGCAACCTTGGTCCAGCATGTTTAGCAATAGCTCTTTTGGCAACACAAAGACAAAAGAATAAAATAAAACAAGAATTAATTTTTTTGTTAGAATACAAGTATTTTACACTTTATCGGGAATGTGTGTGAATTATACATAATGTAACTAATAACTATCCTGGAGCTTACCTTGCCAGTAGTGTAATTCCAATAATGTGTGTATTTGACTCTTTCATTAAACCCCAGGCATTATCTTCGTCCAGTCTTTTCACCACCTCATCCAACTGGACACGTGCTAAAAGGATTCTCAGTGCGTCAGCTGCTACCCTGTAGACAAAGAGGAAAGCACATAAGACGGCTAAAGTCCAAAGTACATCATATGCCAATATCGTATCTGAATTTTCTTTAATAAATTAAAAAGTTACTCACCCTGCTACATGGAATGTGCTGGCCTGTTTTGTATTGTCCTTTGGGGCTGCAACCCCAACACTGGACCCGATTCTGACTGTTAGACATGAGAAGAGCTGTGGAAACAAACTGACAGCCGGCTCCTGACTCTGGCCGTTCAGTAGTAACTCTTTAAGTCCACATGTCATCTGTAAAAAGAGTACCAGACACATGAGACATAACCTTCTCTCCCTACATGCATTTAGTTTAGTTCAAATTTGTCCCAGTGACTTACAGCAAGTGGCTGGTTAGTGGCTATTTTTGTTGTTCCTCTTCTAATCATCGAGTCCTTGTTGTCTGTATATGGAGCCAAAATAAGAAGCTTCTCTATGACCATCTCTATGATCTGTTTGGCTACAATTGGGTCTGATCCTAAAGCCATCCACATTTCACTTGTTAAGCTGGACAGAAAACAATTCCCTACAGTGAAACATTCAAAATACAACTTTGAAAATAACCTAATGGAGTTTCTGATTTGTGGTGTGTACCTGTCATATGGGAGTTGCTGGTTAATAAGTGTGTTGATGACTGTGTGTAGATGCTGAGAGGCCAGGATTAAAACCGTTTGCCCCATTGAGACTCTCATCTAAAAACAAAACAATTATGAGATCATAGGTTGTCTCAAAAACATACTAGATTTGTGTCTGAATAATGAGTAGTTACCTGGTCCTCTGTGATGCTTTGCAAACGCACATGAAGTACCTCTAGCATCTCAGGGACCTAAAAGCATTACACAAAAACACAAACTTTAGACAATAAGACTAGGCTCCAACATTCGTCACTGAAGTGTGGTTCCTTTACCAGTTCTTGTAGTCCACCCCCTCTGTTCTTGAGCAGAGTGTTGAGGATGACAGATGAAGCTCTACAGCAGTTGGCCTGGCTGTCGACTAGGCCTTCAAACAAGATGAAAACCAGGGTTGTCAGCTGCTGTTGTGGCAGCCGTTTGCTCATTACCTAAGAAAAAGAAAATGCAGTTACAAAGATGCACAGATTGTCTTTTGGAATATTGTGTAAACATGAATAGAAGTGAGACATTGTGTACTTTGGTGATGTCTGAGCAGGTCTTATACAAAACTGAGTGGTCAGGGTTTTCTAGACGCTCCTTTATAGGCAGCAAACTCTCCACACCTTCATCTTTATAATCAAGGGCAAATCCTGCATAATGCGGACATTTGTATTAGGGTTTAATTAAAGCTTTATGTACGTTTTTAAAACACATTTTTCAATCCATGCAACATAATTTAAAAACAAAATATTATGAATTATGTACTATAGGTAAAAGGCTTGTGTACCTTCATATCGCAGCTGTATATAAAGCAGTGTGTATAGACAGTCAATAGCAGCGGTGCGAACAGTAGGGTTAGGGTCAGAGCAGCGTGGAGAAAGTCGACCCAGCAGAGCTCCGAGGTTGTGGAAAGTGACCATATTCTAAAAATCAAGAAAGTAAAAAAAAAATGTGCATGTGAAATATTATAATTGCCCGGGTTTTACTACATTTAGAAACTAGTGTCTTGTATTTTTACCTTCACTGTCAGGATATCCAGGTAGAATGCCAGGATGTTAGCAGTAACAGTGGCAGCTCTCTCTCGCTCTTGGTCCTGACCTGAACTCAACCACGATTCAATGTGCTGAATGAGAGAATAAACCCATGTCAGCAGCCCAAAAATATAGAACTACTAAGTGGTCATGACAGTCAGATCAAATCCAGAGATATTCAGGTTATAACCTTAAAGACACTCTGCAGGCCGTCTGGTGTGGGATCCCTGGCCAGGACACTTTTCAGCAGCTCTTGCAGTGCAGCCAGTGTGTCTTTGTAAAGGGCCTGATCAGATTTAACAGGAGAACTTATAATAAAAAAAATAAAAATAAAATATTCTATATTTAGCTGGAGCCTAGGGACAAATAGTATACCTGTCTCTGCTTAGGGTCCAGGATCTCCTCTTCTTTAACTTTCTCTGGCGTGTGTGCATCAGGCGGCAAAGAAAACACACAGCTCAGACAAACCTTAAGCAAATCAAAAGTCTCGTTCTCGCTCAAAGGAGGATCAAGAGGCCTGGGACATTAGGAGTTAAAGAGGAGTAGCACTGTATTAAATCAAGTACAAAATACCATAAGATCCAAGATTAAAAGCTAATAATATTTTTATAAATAATAAGGTTAGAACTACTTATAAGGCATTTTTTGAAATCCTATACAGAATAATAGCCAATTGGTTGAAGGATACATTAAGTGGGCACAAGTAGTCATCACAAGATGGCGCACAGGAGTTCTCAAAGAATCAGCTGCCTCTGCTTTTATAAAATCCTGGCAATTGGAGCAAGAAGAGAACATATATATATAGAAAAAGAAAACATTTTGTAATCAGGAAATGGTATTTGACTACTGACCAACATAACTGTCATTAGCTCATGTTTGCGAGTGAAAATGTAGCTCTGTTTCTTCACACACTCGCTGATGGCTTTGGCTATAAGTCCAACACTCTGGATCAGACTCAGTTTCATTGTCAGGTCCTGAGGAAGTGCAGAAAATGACAAACCACACAATACACAAAGACAAGACAAAATAAATGAGAGAAGCAGCCATAGAAGAAGTTTGGGTAAAGGGCCAAAAGGTTAAATATAGAGCAGCATCCTAATTGTCAAGAATGCAAACCGCAAGGCACAATGTGATTCCATTTAGCAGAAAAACTTGTACAAGGGGCTAAGCCTGAGCAAATTGAAACATCAAGCAATAACAAAAAAAAAAAAACAATCCACCTAGATTATTAATCAATCAAATCAGTCCAAGAGCTGCTCCATGCCTAAGGACACAGAGACGTGTTATTAGTGGAGATTAATTTAGCAGCAAACCCCCAGCAGACTCTTTCTAAAAAAAATATAAAAGACAAGCTAAAGACTAAAGGCTGTCAATTGACAATCAAAGGAAGACAGCGAACCCAATCCAAGAAGTTTTAGGAGCAGGGTTATACATTAATTACAGTAACTAAGAGCATTTTGCATTCGCATTAGATTAGTGGGTTAAATTTTCTGTCCAAAACCAAAACCAGTTCACATGTGGGAGCTCTACTGGCTGGGAGGGGACTGTAGCCTTCTTAGTGATGCAGAAGAGCAGGTCAACCTGAAGTTCATCAAGCATTAAAATTGTAATTGATACAATATCTTTCTTCTGTACAAAATATAGTCTGATCTTTGTAAATTTCAGTTTAATTTCTAGAGGCATTTGCAACAGAAGTTGCAATAAAATGCCTCTGAAAGAATTAACCAAAAATAAAACCAATCAGAAATTATGCATTGCGTAAAGCCTTCTGCATTTTAGATGGACACTTATAATGGTGGACATGTTTGACAGGGTTTCTACCAAGTGGAAATTGTTGTGATGGGAAGGGATTCAAGACAGAAAGAGACTTTTGAGGTTTCCAAGTGGCCAGGTCTATTTAATAGACTACAGTAAGGCTGTTCTTCTGCATGATTAGGAAAGTCACAACTGTAGCCTACATAGGTTGTCAGTTGATTTATAAAGCATTTGTTTTTATTAGCCTTTAAAGCTACACTTAGTATTCATTATTTTAACAGGCAGCAATAATGGTTGGAGACCTCGGGCTTTAAAACTACCCTCAACCAACTTTACTGATTACTTGTATAAGTCCTTCACTTTAAGGTTAGTCCAGATATGGTCACAGTCTCAAAGTGCGTTAACCACAAATGTGTGATAATTCATAGTGTAGCTTTAAAGAGTAAAAGGTCAAAGACATGCAATAGCTGTTTAAACAGCAGTGCATTTATTGGCCTTTTCTATTTAATATTTTAGCAACAATATTAAATTTCAGTATACAAAACAAATGCAAGATACAGATAAAAGAAAGAAGAAAGGCAGAAAAAGTTTTCTTTAAAAAACCCATGTAATTCTATGACGATACCTTTGTCTCTACTTTAATGCCCAGAACCTGTTGGAGTACAAGTAACAATGGTCATAAGCTCAGATTTACACACCTACCTTTGTCAATCTCTGTTTTTTACAAAACAGTTGGTTAAATCAATAATGTTGTGTTGTGATACATTTTATGACAGTGTGTATTCATTACCTTAGTGTTAAAGTGTTTACTGATGCTTCGGAGGATGTCTTGGTCAATGCGGTTTAGTATCTTTTCAGACGGTGCGTGCAGAGCAACTTGACCATAGCACAAGATTAAAGTGCTTTTTACTTTCTCAACTTCAACTTCATTTCGCTCCTGAAAATGAACACAGGAGAAATGACATGATACAGTGATGTGTAGAATCTGATCAATTAGAACTGTGTGATGTTGAATGTACTTTTAGAAGATTGAAGATGCTTGGTGACTTCTTAAAGGCTTCCGATTTACCGAACTCCTCCAGCTTGGCCAGTGTTCCCTCTAAGTGGCTGTTGGCGCACAGACCAGCGCACATGGCAACTCCCTTCAATCCAGCAACAGACCAAAGATTAGACAATGACACCGTTGTAAGTGCAGTCCTGCTTCAGATGGGCAGTACCTCTCTTTCAACAGCGTCGTTGTGACGTGCCGTAAGGAGTATTTCATGCAGCTGTTTTTTAACCTGCTCCTTATTAAAACTCTGTTGAAGAGTGACCCCTATGCACTGATACAGGAAACTCTGGAGTACAAGGAATACAGAGGAAGATATTTTAACTCAATGCACTTTCATAATTTATTTTGTGACAATGTGGCACATTACTTAATGAGTTTAACATCTTTTAAGGCTAAACTTTACCTTTTCTTCTAAGGCATGGCTGTATGTGGAAAGGTATCGAGTTGCTTCAGATGCTAACTGACAAACCCACTTGTCATCATCAAGAGTAGCAAGAGTTTTGGACAAGAGCTGAAATACAGATTACAGAGTAAAACATACACTAAGCAGCAGAAAAATAGAAAGATAGCAAAAATAAAAACCAACGGATCAAGCTAGAAAATGATCAAACAAAAGTACAAAAAGTATAAAAAAAAAGTAAACCTTAAGTAGTTTCTCATCCCAGGATTTCTTGTCTAAACTTTCCACTGTGGCCTCTGGAAAAAAAAAAAATATATATATACTCCTTTATTATTTACCATAAATACTGTAATAGGTTCAGGGTATAAATAACTGGAGTGAGAACCATGTCCATGATAAATAAATAAAATTCTGTCTATCCGTACCATCTACCAAGGAAATTAAAGGTGGTATTTCATTCTCCCAAAGAGAATCTATTTTGGGATGAATGTTGGTGCTGAGTACTTGGAGAAGAGACAGAGATGGAGCTCCATGACCTCGACTATTAAATGGAAAAGCTGCATTTACCTAGAAAAACAAAAAAGACATGTTAACGTGCTGATCTGGGGGAATAAAATTTTAGATAAAATTATTGAACAAATTTCAAGAATGGACAAGGATGTAATATGTCAGACTATACTCACCAACAGCCTAATCAATAGTGTTTGAGGAGAGGGCAGGTTCACTGAAAATAAAGAGTAACATTTTAAATAATCAGAATGATTGGTTTAACTTTAAAACTGCTCTTCAATTTGTCTTAGGATGTTTCCTTTTCACAACTTAAAGTCTTGTTTTAATTTGTGTAACATTCATTTATAATTATTGTTTTTATTTGATTTTTTTTTACTTACCTTCTCGGGAAAAGTCTATGTTGAAGCTACTCTCCTGGTTGCTTTTCTTCTTAGTTCCCAGCGCAATTAAACTTTTACACAGAGGAGTGGTGGCGTTGCTGTATTGTGATGGTGTCAGAAAATACAAGAGTTTGGGCCAAAGAACCTACAAACAGCATAACATTTGAATTAACTTAAAGTACACAGAAATACTGGCGGTGCAAAACGATCAATTACAAACGTCAGCTAGTTGTCCAACTGTGGTGGTCAGTAGATGGAGTGTGTTGTCACACATTGTTCTAAGGGCCTCGTTTGTCACTTCTTCTGGATCTGTGGACTTCTGCCCACGCTAAACATGAACAAAAAGGGTTCAGAGTTATTGTTTAATTTAACAAAGCAATGGTAAGAAATAAGAGAAAGTATTTTGGAGGTAATAAAAATAAATGAATGAAAAATAGTTAAGAGATGAAGGTTTACCTGATATGTGTCAGGAAGGGCACAATGTTGAACTATGAAGCGAACCAGTAACTCTCCTCCTTCTAACTCTAGATAACCATGATGAGCCATGGCACTGATCACCTGGACCACACGCTTCTTTACCTACAATCTCAAAATAAATATATCACATCAACTGTAGCATACTCATAAATTTACATTATCCTCCGTCAGTGATTGACTACTGGGAAAGTAAGAAATTGTGAGGGAGTTAAAAACTAAAAGGGCAATTGTGATACCTCAGAAGTACTTTGTCTAACTGAAAGGAATAAGCAAATATTGTTTATGCGTCACCTTATTGCTGTGGTCAGCCATAGGTTGTCTGATGCTGGTCAATATCAGGAGCTTCTTGCCCTCCATTGTAGAAGCTACAACACAAACATAACACATAATTATGTTCTGAAGATTACTGCTATTGTCGACTATAAATATCTCCAGGTATTGTTTATATTTGGACACGTATAGAAAGATGGCTTCAGTTAAAGTCATTTTTTTCCTCACTGTTAGAGTTTATAAGGTGGCGCAGGACAGCCAGGGAGCCCAGCCTGCTCCGCTCGTTGGTATTCTCCAACCTCTGAAGAACGAACATAACCAGCCGTTCTGGAAATGAGTTGGCTGTACGGAAAGTAAAGAAAGTTTGTGCATAAACAAGCAACTTAAAGAAAGCCAGAGAAAAACAAGCTAAAACAGGAAGTAGGATGAACGTCATCGTTAATATAATTATCTTGTTGTAGAGACGTGGATTTTAAGGCACTAATGGATAATATCATTATTGCTCTTGTGACTCTATAGCGCTAAAGCAAGTAGAATGACACAAAAAAAGAACTGTCTTTTTATTACTCTTAAAAATACCTAACAAACTGAAGCAGCGCAGGACTTCATTGTGGTTCTTCACTGTGGGAGGGTTACTGTAATCCAAAGGGGCCGACAGCTGAAGGAAACACAGAAATGCTCATGGTGTTATAATATCACAAGCACAAACTACAATAGATCTAGTACAATTTTCTGTTTTGTAAACTTGGTGCGGGTGTATTTCAGTGTCAACTTGTGTGTGTTATAAATATAGATAATCCAAATAGCATAACCACGTGTCAAAGACAGTCACCGAAAGGGTAAAATGTCGCAACAATCAAGACATTTAGCCAATTGTCAGCTGAGTCACAAGGTTACATAAACATCTGATAAACATCTGACTACAACTGTCATTTGTCAGTAAAAACATTACAGTTGTTTTACAGTGGATAATGTAATTGCTACCTGATGATGAAGTGCAAAAAGAAGACTGTCCAGTTGCGTCTCCAAAACTCTGCTACTCATATTGACAGAGGCATCAAGCACTTGGCACAGACTCTGAATTCAAGAGAAATAAAATCATGTTTATCTTAATGACGTGTTTAAGTGGACAATAATTTTATGGTAAAATAATATTTTATTGTCTTCTGGGTTACCTTGCTAATGATATAGTGCTCATTGTTGTGTTTCTTGTACAAAGACAGTATTGCAGGAATGAGTCTAGGAATCTGCTCCTCCAGTTTATCACTAGCCATCAGGTGGCACATAGAGCCCAGTGCATCAGCCACGGTTAGCCTCAACTGGAAAACAAAGACAAAGTTGAGGGGACACATAGGTAAATAACTCGGGTTAGGTAAATATTTTACAGAAGGAAGCATTATCTGTTCTGTGCAGAAGGTGAATTCCTTTAGTTGCATTACAACCATCTGCCAAACATATCTTGCAAAATATAGAACTAAATTTTGGAATAAAACCCCACATATAACAATATCTTACCTTAGACTCTCTACTTTGTAACCAGTTATTGAAGAGTATGTCAAAAGCAGTGCTAATTTCACTGGAGAAAGTGTCTTTCCTAACTGTTGGATCAGGAGCTTTATCCAGGTTTGCCAGGTATTCCAGGATGCTGTCACTGAAATGACAGAGCGCTGGAGTGGTGGACAAACAAATAAATATCAAGACAAGCTTATGACCATGGTACAACAAACTAAAGATTAAAATACTAACTTATATTTAGCAGTTTTCAAGGACACTTACCTGAAGAAAATACCCACTTGATGTTGTCCTGTTTGGCCATGTTTAGCATGGGCAGCATTGTGCCTAATATAGCATTCAAAAAAGGTACCATGCCATAAACTAGACAAGAGAGAAGAAACATAAGTTTAAAAACACAATACAGTATACCACTTCACCCACACCTAAAGCAGCTGGGACAGGCTCCAGCCACACCCGACCCATAAAAAATAAGCAGTAGAATATGAATGAATGAATAAATGAATGAATGATTGAATAGAGATAGGGGTCTTCAATAATATGACATGTATTTGCTAAGCTGTAACAAGTGGAGCTTACAAGAAGGTTTAGCGCCTTTGGACAGGTTTAGCAAGTTGTCTGTTATCACTTAAGGATTTCTGTCTTGTGAAAATTTCCTGGTGTGTGTATTTGTGTTGCGTAAACTAATTAAAAGCATTAGAGCATGTCAGAGTGCATATATGTTCAGTCTTACCATTAGAATCAGCCAGATTGGCCAAAGTCTGTACAACAAAGAAGTGGGGGAGGACTCCTGGTTGAAACTTGCTTAATATCTCCTCCATTATGTCATTGATATGCTTGTTACCCACAGCAACCAGAATATTACTAGCTGCCTGCTGCCAATCAGGAATGACTTCCTGTTTAAACCGGGAACACAAAAAAAGTGACTGAAACTAGAGTTTACACATTGTATGGAAAGAGGAAGTATCCTTATTGTTAATGCATAAAACTAAGAAAATAAAATATTAGCCAAGAGATCTTACCTTTGATCGTGTCATTTCATCCGAGGCAAGGGAGATGATGCTCTTTATCTTAGGGTAACTGACTTCCTCAATCTTGCTGTCAACAATCACCTCAATTGTCTTAAGAATCACGACTCGGTGGCTCACAATCAGCTACACAACACAGAAAGAAGGTGTAAGACTAACAGACAAACACTTATCTTGATGTTTACAGCTTGTGCGAAGCCTTAAAAGGGATTGCCGTGACTTAAGCGCCATTACACTGACTAGAAACCACATGATAACAGAGTCCTACAGAGTGTGAGATTGGATTTAACAGATTATAGTTATTCTGGTTTAAGCAGTCTGGACACTCAAAGCAGACAAATGTCATATATAAGCAGCTGTATATAATATCTTCCATTTAAAAATATCTGGCACCACTCTAACTGTATCACAGGGTCTGAAACCACCTATGCTGTTTTACCTTCGGATGCTTGAGGAGGTAGTCTTGACACATGGCTAAGACTCGGTCTGGCTTCTGCTTTCCCAGGGTCAGCATAGATTTTCTGACCTGCTCCTGTACCTCTGAGTCTTTATCATTGGCGGCATCTAATAATGCCAAGGTCACCTCTGCAGTCAAAACACACAAGGAAAGAACACAACTTGTGTGAAATATGTCCACTGGTATAATGTCTATGTTTTGAAAAGTCACCATAAAGAAAAATGTCTTACGTTCCACATCTGTATCGTCCATGTTGCAGAGATACCCTCCACAGGGACAGATGGTTACAGCCTTGACATCAAAAAAATATTTTACTCATATACATAGGTATCATTTTTGGCCTACAAATCATCCTAAAGAACTTCCTGTTTTTTCTGTAAAAAAAAAATGCTACACACCATCTGTATTTAGTCATTTAAACGAAAGACAAGTTAACAAAATTGGATTTAATTAACTTAACATAAGTTACATTAATGACAACAAAACCATTTTTACAAAAGACAAACAAGATAAATTCACTGGACAAACGAATTGCCATTAACTGCAGTCCTATTAAAGTGCTGATACAGACACACTTATATTTCAGGTTAGGTATGTTTGCAGTCTTGTCTGGTGATGCTGTTGGATGGAGCTAACCTACTGAAAGCTAGGCTAAAGCTAACTTAGCCGCCGCTGCTACGGAAGAGCCGTGGTGTCCTCACGTCACACGCAACAGCAAACAACAAAACCCCGCTAAAATGCTCACTTACCGACTCTCGGTGACTGTCCGCTTCACAAAACTATCTCAGTGTTACCACTTATCTTAAGGCAACAGTCTTCACTGTGTTAACGCGAAGAAGTGTGTCTGGCAGCGCAGGTGTAAACACGCCTGGTCATGTGCCTCCAGTCAGCACTGAAGAGGTGTGTTCAGCACTGGGGCAGAGGCTGAGCTAACAACCACACATGTTCAGAGGGGTGTTCCATAAAAGCAGCTACCCCAATAAGCTAGGCTTGTAATGTTAAATTGAAGGACAAAGTTAAATTTTGTGGAGTGTTTCTTTATTTTAACTGAGTCATCTATAACAGATTAAATTATGTCTGTGTTGTGTTTTTTATATATACACATTATATTGTGGTCTTTATGGAAAAGGCTAAACCTCGAATACTATGTTTACACAAATGCAGCTATAATTCAGGCAGCAAGCCTTTCTTTTCTGAGCGGGTTTTATGGAACACCCTTTTGTATATTTCAGCTAAATATGGGTTTTCGTTTGACACATTATTTATCAGCAGTTACTGAGTAAAACCATCAACGACAGATAGCCTGTAGTAATATTATTCTATGACAAATAATGTAACTGTGAGATATTATACTATCTATGGATATTACCAATAAACCATTTATTAGGTGATTCCATGAAAAATACAGTTCAGACATTTTATCTCATACAAAAATAGTGTATTTACAAATATGTACATTGAACAACATGATATTGCAATAATGTTGAAGCTGAAAATTGGCTTCTTACTTGACATGTTAAGTAGTATTTTAAATGATTAAACTGGGTTCAACCTGTTGTAAGTATGTTGTAAGTAATACCCTGTTATTATGCCTAAATAAGCACTTTTTTTCATTTACCTTATTCAGTATTTCACAGAAAAAATCTTCATAATAATAATAATCAGTTTAAATGTAAAACTGTACATTGTAAGTGTTTAATTTAAACTTAACCAATAAATATAAAGCCATACTGAAAATCCTCAGCATAGAGTAGCCACTATGCAGTGATCCTAACAATAAAAAGGCATCATTGAAATTACACACCACAAACCCATATATTTTCAATATAGGAAATGTTGCACTAAACATAGTGACAAAACAACCTTGTGCCTGTTTTCAGAATTCTAAACGTAAACATTTGCATTTCGGCTAAGATGGCAAAAACACATTTACCCTGTAAAAGGAAAACTGAACTTCCCTAAACACTTAAAATAAAAAAAATAAAAAGTTACAAAAACACAGGCAGTCATCACACCACCTAGAGGCTGAGAAGAGGACTGAGTCGTCAGGACAGCAGCCGTCAATTAAATTATGATTCAGTAGCAGTTTGCTGAATTAGCAGCAGTACAGACTGACTTTATATTTCCTCTGCCTCTGGTCTCATGCATCTGCAATGGGCTGTTCTCGACCTGCTTGTGATTTCCTGGAGAAAAATATAATACAATATCATCCACATTATAGTTTCTTGTTCAGTGTTGTAAAATAAGAGTAAAGTACTAATGTAATAGGCTACACTACATGCAGCAGTGAAGAGGGATTGTACATACTCATGTCTGGTGAGTGGGGCCTTGTCACAGGTGACTTCTTTAAGCTGTGCCACATCCTTTGATGCCTGAAGTGCGAGCTGATGTGAGCTTCCTCTTGAAGTTATACCCTTCAGCTTCACTTCTCTGCAACAGGCCCATGCGCATACATTTAAATTATACAATCCAAAATATTACATTTTTTGAAAAATATTAGGCATCTCAAAGGAGTACATACATACCCGTTTGTTATGGCATCTCCGTCTTCAAGCATTTTGAGACCTGGTACTTTCTGTCCAAAGAGTTTTACAGCAATAGTCATCAATAGGCCGCATCGGTTTCTGTAGCAGCATGTAACATCGACCGCAATGAAAACCACCAGAAAGATCAGCACCACAATACCAACAATGCTGCCTTTGGTCATGCTGCTGCTTTTATCTGGAAAGAAAAGGAGGAAAAAAGTCTATTTCAAAATAATTTTTATACATATGTATATTTTTTTACTGATAATTATGTGAAGGTGCATTCTGTGAATGAGTGACAACATACAAGGCCGTTCTGCAATGGTGAAGTTGAAGCGAGCAGAAGTGGAGGAACCGTTAGCATTGACGGCCATAACTTCCAGTTCATATTCAGAGCCAAAAGACAGATTTTGGAGGAAGACAGAGTCTGCATTTTTGGACAACTGCATCTCCTTCCACTCAGTTGCCTCTTTCTCCTGGGAAGGGTGTAAGAATGACTCCAATAAAACATATTGCACAAGGACATTCACTAATAAGTACTAAGAGACTGGCTTTACCTGTCTGTAGCGAACGTTAAAGTTCAGCAGCGGAGAGCCACCATCATCAATCTGCTTCAGTGGGATGAAGAAAGAGTTGCCTTCAATTTTCATCTGATCAGTCAAAAGATTTGGACTGTCCGGTTCCCCTACAGGCAGAGATGCACATTTAATGGAAAATACTACATTTGTTGTTTTTGGATGTTGATCTTTTAGTAGATTAGTCTTTACCTTCTGTTTAGAGAGAATCATCAGAGAGATGGATGAGCATAGGCAGCAGCAGCAAATGATGGCATGGAAGAGGATAAATTATGATGAGGATGGAGAAATGGAGAAATGAAAATGAATGATTGCAGATATGGGCAGTCAAATATGCAATAGACAAATGAAATGGTAGCTATGGAATTGTATAAGTAAAGCACCATTACTGTTGCACTTACGTATTCCCAGGGTGCGGACAGTTTTTTTGTCTGAGAACTGTCCCACTCCCACCGCATTCAAAGCAGCCAAACGCACTGTGTAATTTGTGTATGGCTTGAGGGAAGTAATAGTCAGATCATCTAGAAACAAAGAACAAAGATATGGCACATTTAAAAGCTGTGGTCTATATGCATTCAAACAGACACAACCCATTCACTGATGGTCATCGGTTTTACCTGATACTGGGACTATCATCTCTTCCCATTGTTCTGCAGGGGTTTGCTGCCACTGCAGGACAAAACTTGTGATGGGTGTTCCTCCGCTGACAGGTAGCGTTTTGAGGTTAATGAGGATCGAAGTGGGTCCGGGTTTGAATGACAGGTAGAGAGGTGGATCTGGCTGGGCTGTTGGTTAGAGGATCAGGATCAGGTGAAGAATTTAAAAGTAACACATTTAAAACACCTGCTTTCAGACAGACACATTGTATCAGAATAAGTATTTCAAGTTAGTCTTACTGTGTATTGCAACATCCCTCGATGCATTTCCTGAACTGCTGACGGCCGTGCAAGAATACAATCCACCATCAGAGGGCACTATGTCGTCGATCACCAACACTCCTTCCACCACATGAACACGGCGTGAGTTATAGTCCTGACAAAAAAAGACATATCATTGAAAATGGTAAATGGCTAATGTGGTACAGATGTAGCCTAAGTTTAGGTATATATCAAATCTTGTTACCAGTGTGAGTCCATTGTTCTTGTTGAGCCAGTGCAGCTCTGGATGTGGAAATCCAGACACGTTACAGGAGACAGACACTCGGTCCCCCACAGACACTTCCTGCTTTTCGGTTGAAATAAACACCTCTGGGGCCTCTAAAATCACATAGTTCACTTTCAGGTTACTTAATAGGCTTCTTTTCTCAGTTGGGTATATCTTATTAGTTTTTTCACTTAAATTTGAAGTATCAAGGTTAATTAACCAACCAGCGACGTCAAGCTTAGCGGTGACACTGTTCTCTGCAATCTTGTTGGTGGCTGTGCAGACGTACTCCCCATAGTCAGCTCGAGTGACAGACATGATGGAGAACTGGCTGCGGTCGGAGTTGAATTGGTGCCGTGATGGGTCAAATAAAACCGGCCTAGCAGAAACAAAAAGAGATACAAAGTAAGTTCACTTGTTGATGTGGGATTCTCCTAAACTATGAATTGTAAGTTTGAACTTACATTGTCCAGTTGATGTTGGGTTTTGGAAAGCCGTCCACTAAACACAACAAGGTAGCATTGGCCTTTGGTCCAGCCAAAACTTTCTTAACCACTTCTTTAAGACTCACAGTCGGAGGAGCTGCAGAAAGATTCATCTATTTTAGTTTACTAGTTCCCCGAAACTCCAACAATTTCAGTGTAAAAATAGAGACTATACTGACCATTGATGACCACAGATACAGGTAGTTCCTGAAAGATTTCCCTTCCTCTGATCTTTGCCTTGCAAATGTATGTCCCTGCATCCTCTCTTTTCACTTTTTCAAAGAAGAGTGTGTTATCCTTTCGCTGGTGTACACGTAGAGCATCTTATGGGATATAAAACATAAGTAATGTAAAAAAAATCACATAAGCTATCCTCTGATAAATGACAAAAAAATGACAAAATATCATTGTTGGACATACTGTTGGAGGGAATCTCCTGTTTGTCTCTACGCCATAGGACGTCCACCACAGGCTTCCCCGAAACTAGACACGGGACTATGGCATCTTTGCCCTCCAAGAACTCATGGTAAGTGGCAGTGCTGCCAAATGATGGCTTCTCTGTTAAGAATGAAATTAAAGAAATCAATGTCTAAAAGATTTTTCCTTTTTACCTGCTTTGCTAGTGTCTGTGCATACCATAAATGAAGAGCTGTACATAGGTTTTTTCTGGGTCCCCTGTGTCAAATTCACATGCACAGGTGTACTTTCCAGCATCCTCCAGTTTAGCTTTGCTGATGATCAGTTTAGAGGAGGTTTCATCCACTTTTCTCACTATTTCCTCATCATCTATTTCCTGTCCATCTCTATCCCAGGTTATTGTTCCTTCTCCACTTGCTAAGAAACAAATGAGAAAGAGATGACAGCTAATGTTTTGTGTTGTAATGCATACACAAAGACAGATTTCTTACCTTTGCATAACAGAAGGATCTCTTCTCCCACCTGGATATCTTGCTTTGAAGTTATGATGTCTAACTTAGCATCTGAAGAAGAGAGGAAACTGTTTGTTAGTCTTGCTTCTCTGTTGACACTGTGTTGGAGATTAAATTAACAACATAGTTTTGCAGTCCCAACAGCTCCACATTTTTTACTCATTATATGGTAAATGGTAAATGGCATGCATTTATATAGCGCTTTCCTGCACCCTTCTCAGGCACCCAAAGTGCTTTACATCGTGCTTCCACTCACCCCATTCACACACATTCACTCCTGGGGCAGACAGAGAGGGGGGCTGCCACACAAACGGCGCTCAACCTTCTCCTACCAACACCAAACACACCTCCACAGTCACACACATTCATACACCAGTGCTACAGACACTGGAGGCAAGGTGGGTTAAATGTCTTGCCCAAGGACACAACGACAGTATGAAATATGGGGAGAGCGAGAATCGAACCTACTACCTTCCGGTTGAAGGACGGCCGATATATAGGCAACCCACTAAAAATAAAGTTATTTGGACAACTGGGCCTTCCCAGTTCAATACTGTTACTAAAGCAACAGTCAGTGATCTATAATTAAAAAGTACTAAGCTAAACATTTTAACAATATTTTAACCATACACTGATGACCCACCAAGAACAAGCCCACAACACTTTTTGGGTCCTGACCTACCAGGTCATGCTAGAAATGTTATAAAATAAAAAAATTAAAAGTAGTAATAATAATAATAATAATAATAATAATAAAATTATTATTATTATTATTATTATTATTATTATTATTATTATTATTATTATTATTATATATAATATATTATGATATGATATTGCTTCCTAAATGTTAACAATGTTGATGACGCTTACCTGAGTGGCAGAGCATTAGCAGCAACACTGCCATTCTCCAGATGAAAGCTGATTTGTCCATTGTGACCTGACCTGAGAGCCAGTTGATTTTCCAGACAACTTTAAAAGACAAAAACCAAAACTTGACAAATGGACAATATTGCAAAAATATCTAGAAGCTGTAACTAAACCAAGAGCCTGTAAAATGAGCTGGGTCTTAGAAAGACACCTGTCACTTTGATAAATGGTCTTTAGTTTGACGGGACAGGGTCTGTGTTGGGGTTATATAGAGGCTGATGAGCAGTAGAGATGACAGAAGAGGAAGGGGTGTGTTGCAGGAGACAGACAGGAGGCAGCGAGGGGAGTGACCACTAGTTCATCATAACTACCCACACAATGGTCATTCATGAAGAAAACTTTGGTTATTGTTTTGTTGCATTAGTATAGCACTAGTATAGCTAAATATTTTATATAGTGCATTAAATAAAAATAATACATAATACATGTGTTTTTTTTCTGTGCAAGTTTATTTTGTGTTAAAAAAGGAGGCCCTTATTTGAAGCAACAGGAACTAAAGTTGTCAATGGCTCTTATGTCAACTTTATAATTGGTTATTTTGTGCCAATTAAATAAACGTGCCATGATTTTGACATCTTCTTGATCTCTCCCTCTCTGTTCCCCCTGCTCTCCTCACCACCGGATGAAACAGGGGAGGCAGCTGGCCCCAGGGAATAAGAGATGGAGAGAGATATTTTAATCGCTCCATCATCTTTTCCTCTCGTATTTAAAAAAGGGGTCAAACTGTTTCTAAACACACACACTAAACAGTGCATGCACTTCAGTGAAATCCCCTTCACTTCCATTCTCTGAAAACAAATGTATGGACCATTTCACTTCAAGTGTTTTTCTGGCTTTACCATACGGTCAAGTATGATATGTATTACATGACTTACAAAACAAGCAAAATATGACAAATTTATTGTCAAAGGTAAAAAAACTTTACATGCAAAACCATCAGCATACTCAAAGTTGTTGTCTAAAGGTCTGAATCCAATTGGTTTATCCTTTGCAGTTTATAATATTATAAGTTGAGTCTAATGATTCCTGTAAAATAGTAAAGCATTAGTCTTTTTCATCTAAATGCTCTCTACCAGTCAGCTTGAACTCCACTGGGCCCTATAACTTCTATTGGCCAACAGCCAGACAGCCCCTCCCACCTCCCCTTTGAAAGCCTATCGGTGTCCTAGCGCAGCCGCTCAGTCCACCAATCAAAGGGTTCCAGAGTCCAAAGGGGCCACCTATCGGCTCGATTATCAGGAGCCGCTATTATGGCTCATTACAACGGAGTGTGCTCATAATGAGGCCTGTTAACAAGCACCATTAACGAGGGTGGGCACACTCACAGCCGCTCATATTGTACTGCCTACATCATAGTGTACTGCCTACATGAATGTACAGCCGTACACAGGGGCAGGAATACTAAGGAGATGTCATTACTTTCCGGCAATGGCTTTTTTATGGTGCACTGGAAATGTCTTCCTACACTGAATGGATTTTATTAATTACAACAAAGTTAAGCTTAGAACACTCTGCTCCAAAAAACATGTTTCATAAAGCCCCTGGACACAGCCTATTTGGTTGTACTTGGTTATATACCATACAGTCATATTTAAACACACATTGATAAGAGTAAATACTCAATACATTTTAAAATACACTATAAAATAGATTAAGTACGCTTGTTAAAGTTATTTTTTATCATTCAAACACATATGTATTAGAGGATCCTGTAAAAAAAAGTGCATGAATATGTTGGCATGTAGGTGATTTAAGGTCAGGGGATCAAGAATAAGATATACATAAATACAACACTCACTGACGACACATTCCTGGAGCCTATCTGAGCTGAGAATCGCAGTTGTGTAGATGATATTAGAAAAGCCTGTCCAATACATTTTATGATACTGTCCAAAGAATATGTTTTATTGAACCCAGGGAGGAGGTACATGGTGCCACTCTGTAAACACAATCAGATCAAATCCCTCTCAATAAAGCTCATTAATAAGAACAAAGAAGGACCTTGAATTTAAGTTAACTGTGTGACTGATGATGATATTCACTCTGTACATATGACATAAGGTGTAAATGTGTATGCATGTGGATATGTCGGGGTTATGAAAGTTTGAATGGACATACTGTAGAGCTGCTACTTTCTGAACCTCATGAGATGTCTTTGATTTAACTTATTTATTAATGTATTCATTGTAGCATTACCCTTTTAGCCAAGACAAATGTCTCCCATGGGAGACAAATAAAGAGACTTTAAACACTTGTGAGACAACCATTTGATTGACCAAAGACATCATTACATACAGATCTTTAGCAAGAGCAGATCCATATAGGTTTATTTGCTGTATTATTACAGTAAATAAGGAGGTTGAATTTATACTGAGGTAATATTGTAGCGGTACAATCAGAGGTCCAACACCAAAGTGCCAAAATAAAAATAAAATACTACAACAGTTGGTTCTGATAATTTTGATTTTTCTCTGAGAATTGAAGAGGCTCGTGTGGACCACAGTAACTCAATTTCAGCTCTTTAACAGTTTAGTTTCATGTTTGCTACACCTTTTTTTGACTTGAGACAAAAAATCACTTTCAAAACAATAATAACAGAGATAAATAGTATTTTTTTCAATTAGTGTGCATGCATAATTCCAAGATTTATCTGAGATCCAATTAGCCAATACAAATATAAAAAGTAAGTGTGTTTCGGCTTCTCTTGTCAGGGTTTGCCACAGTGGAGTGATACGTATGAGTAGCTTGGCAATGTTTTTACTCTGGACATCCTTCAAGACACAACCCTCTCCATTTACCTGGGCTTGGGACCAGCATAGATAGAATGTGGCAGGGGTTGAACCCCATGGAAACTAATCACTAATAATACTGCCTTTGTGTATTGATGCTACATTCACAAAAAGGCTCATTCCCACTGAACGTTTTGTAAAGTGACTTAATAACTGATCAGTTTTTCTCACAACAGAAACTCGTGGCCAGTTGTGAACAATGTGTATTACTCTCTTCTTTGTATTTGGATTTTTGAACAGAACAGATAACTATACAAATAGACAATGTAACAGCTCAAACAATGCCGCTGTCGTGTCGAACTCCGACAAAGGGACAGAGCTGAAGACAGGAGGACGAGACAGGCAGGAAGGACAGAGAGACAGCGACATTTTGTCGTGACTGAACCAGGCACACCCTCCTCCCCACAGTGTGTCCTTACTACGTAAACAACAATACTTATTGGCTCAAAATACATTAACAATCAGGGAATGTCACTGCACAAGTCAAACAGAGGCCAGACATTGTTTTATTAATAGTAATACATCAGTGTGTATTAGTGTTTCAATTACATGCAATTACTTCAAGTCAAAATCAATGCAAAAATGCACTCAGTGCCTTGGACTGCTCATGCTATGGCTCTACAACACAATGCAGGAAGTACTCAGTGCATACACTGAGATATCAGTGATCCATCTGCTGTCCATGACTTCATAGTAGTGTAGGAGCAAGCCCCATGCCAAAAAATAGAACAATGGGGACAAACAAACAGCAAGACAATTACAGGAGGTATAAGCTAAAACAGGACCCAAAACACTGGAGTAAGAGTTTTAGTCTAATGACAATGTGGTTGCTCTTTGACAATTTGACAGTATTAGGTCAGACAGATTGTTGTGTTCTGTAATATCTGTGAATATAACATAACAATAATCTAAAACCTTTGGCAGACTTAAAGGTGAATTACGGAAGATCCAGAGATTCTGTACAAGTGTGCCACCTCTGACGTTAGCGGTACTGCAGCCAGTGTTGAGCGTGTTCACTGTGCGCACGTTTGTACGAGCACGAACAAACAACAACCAAAGAAGAATCTGATGTTTTTGAGTGCGATGGAGGCCTGTCTCTTCTCTGTGTTCACAGGAATCATTTTCAACTTTCAACTTATGGCAGCATATCAGGAAATGAGAAAAGAGGCAAGGCACAGTTCATACACTGGTTAAATCCAAGTGCTTTACAGGAATAAAAGACAAGTTACAAGATTTAGATTAAAAAACATTAGAAAAATGTACACATTTTAAAAGAAGAGGGTAAATAAAAAACACTTTAAGTTGTATTGTAGACGGAGCCAAAGAGGAAGGTTTTTAACCTCCCCTTGAACATTGTTAAAGTTGAGGCTTGTTTTAAAGTTTATTCAGTGAGCAACAGAAGCCAGTGCAGAGATTTTAAAACTGGACTGATGTGGTTGTACTTCCTTGTTTTAGTTAGACCCCAAGCAGCAGCGTTTTGAATAATCTGCAGCTGTCTTAACCCTCGTTTTGAGAAACCAGTGAGCAGGCCGTTACAGTAATCTAACCTGCTGGAGATAAAAGCATGTTTAAGTCTCTCTAAGTCTGGTTGAGACATTATTCCTTTGACTCTGGAAATGTTTTTAAGGTGATAAGATGCTGGTGATGTACTTGACTTAATGTGACTGTTGAAATTGAAGTCTGAGTCTAACCTAACAAACATACAAACATGCATGCGCATTGCGTCTCATCCGCTGAAACAGCGGCCAAGTTCTAATCCTAAAATCTTCTCATTTAATTGACTGTACAGGCTTACAGAAACGGCTACATGCATGGGTTAGAAAAAAAATATAATTTCAACAACAGAACCTTTTGTAATACACCTATGCAAATAAAATTTTAGGATATTTTTTGTCTCTAAAGCACTGCTGCACACCTCAACACATGCATCACCTTTGACGTTGCCTCACGCTCCTAAAACAATGGCCCAGTGACTCACCTGTAATTCAAGTGTATTCTAACGACTGTAAGGACTAATATTAATGCTCTCTGTCTCACGCAAGGCCTTAACCTCTACTCACCTCTCTGACTCCTCTGTTACTAAAATAACAAAGGTTGGACTCTACACAAAACCAAGACTTCCTTCTATCCTCAACTGGTCCCTATATTTATCCAGTTTTTATTTACAGACTGAGAAAACATTGAGAGCAACATCCGGGGTCATCAAACCTTTGTTTATGCCAACCATTGTTGTACATAAACTACTAATAAACAAGCACTGCTTTGCTTTCTCCCTACCCTGAGTGTGCGTAGATTGTATTGTATGTGGTTTTTAATGGTGTGGTCTATTCTGAGACCACCATTTAGCCAGACGTCTGAACCTCCTGGTATCTCAACATCTAATCATGCAATAAAGGAAAGAACAGCCTCTTAAGTTGTCTTCCTGACCTCAAGAGCCATGGAAACCTGCCAGAAACCTAAGTCTACATGATCAAAGGCTAATAGGGCACAAGCACTTAAAGCAGTACTCTGTTTTTTTTTCAGGATTTGCTTAGACTTTGTTTGCATCTGAACCCCAGCAAACTCACACAGGACTGTTACATCTCAATATAAAGAAGGTCGTGAGTTCAAACCCCAGCTGACTCGAACATCCTCGGCTAACTCCAACCTTTCTGTGAGGAGTCTTCATGTCCTCCCGTTGTTAATGCTGGTTCTCTCCGGGTACTCCAGCTTCCACCCACCATCCTAAGACTTGCATGTATAGGTTAATTGGCAACTCTAAAGTGTCTCTAGTGAAAGTATGAGTGATGAATGATTGTCTCTCACTGTCTATAGATGTCAGTCCTGCGACTAACTGTCCATTGTCCAGGGTGTACCCTGCCTCAGGCCCAAAGTTGCTGTGATAGGCTCCCGTCACACATGACCCCTAATGGGACCAAGCAGTAGAAAATAAATAATTGAATGAATGAATTTATAAATATATATATTAGTATATACAGTATATATGTATATATAACAGAGGACTTAGAACGTGCTGTCTTGTGCCACCTGTTGTAAATGTTTTGACAAAAGTACAGTGTGAATGATATGACAATGTAATATGTTATGCAGTGCTTTGGAAATTGTAATAATAACTATGTGTCAGCAGGTAAACTTCAGTTATGCTTTAGTCTTAAGAATGAATGAGAATGTGCGTATTTCAATTTAGTGTTAAACCTTGAAAAAAGGATGAACCAAAAAATTGTCAAGAGGTATGTGTTTACAAAGTATTTTTGAAAATGCTCTGCAGAAGGCTTAGGTTAGAGTTTAACTATGTTTGTGAACACAAACGTGCTACCCTTCTACTATGTTTGAGAGCCAGCTTTTAGGAACAACACTGTCTGTGAATCCACTGAACCATTGAGACCTGTACAAACAATTACTCATAATTCAGTATATTTTTGTGAAGACATGGCCAAAAGGCAGATCATCTCAGAGACTAACTGTGACACCATTTTCTGATCTTCTCATTCAGCAAATACATACATTTATTAATTAGTTGTTTGTGATTGATGATCATATAAAAGACAGACTTAAAATAGATTTTTATTCAGTTAAATAATCTAATTCAGATGAAAGGGGGTTCATCAGTTTATACACGTTTTAAACTGTGAAGGGAAGTTCTGAGCTTAAGTACACAAACAGTCACTTACCAGAATGTGCTCTGTTTATTTAAATTTATAGTTTATTTTTTCAGGAGTTGATGAATGCATGCCCAAACACCGCTAGACATTGGCAGCAGTTGATTTTTACCAAAGTTTCCGTTAAGGATGTCTTCTTACAAACACACTCAGTCTGTCAAAAATAATCTTTAACTTTGGCTTTGCTGTGTATTTTCAATCAATTGTCTCATTGACAATACAATGCATAACCATGTATTTTTCATAAATTAATGTTTTGGCAGCATTTCGAGTTCTGGTCCTAGTTCTTCAACCGAAAAAGCTGGAAGGTATACTCTTCCAATGGGCAAATGTATTGGTTGTTGTCTGAGCAACTGTGATGGGAAACAGTGCAAAACCTCACACAGTGGAAAGCTTTGCCACTTAAGAAGAGCGTCTTATCAAGAATTTATTTACAATTGCGCTTTACTTTTATCATTACTAAAGTCTTTCATTTTGCTGCTCGGTTCTCCTAAACACGGTGATTGCAGTGCATTGTGTTTTGCATTGTGCAAGATACAACTGTTGCGGATGTTGACATTAGCTTAGAGTGAATATGCTGCCTGTGTGTGTGTGTGTGTGTGTGTGTGTGTGTGTGTGTGTGTGTGTGTGTGTGTGTGTGTGTGTGTGTGTGTGTGTGTGTGCCAGTGCAGGAGTGTGACCTAAAGCTGGTAAAAACCTACGTGACTCTTGTTGTGTCTGAGCCTTATTCAGGGATTTCTATTGTTTGTTTTCCCTTGCATTTTTAGGAGTCCCTGACCACATCCTTTTACGCTCTCTAGTGCTACTCTTACCGTCATCCCTGTCGGCTCCATCCACCCGACACACCCACACTGCAGCCACCCACAACTAGGCATGTGTTTGGTGTCATGCATGCAGGAAGTGGGAGATGCTGCTTAAAACAATTGGGAGACAGTGTGGCTTAGCGCAGACCAAACAGTGGCACGTACAAGGGACAGTATGTCATTTGTGTTACTCAAAATAGTTATTTAAAAAAAAAGAGATATTTTGAATGTTGAAAATAGTGGCAATTTTAAATATTAAAAATATTGGTAGCCTGTGTTTTAATTGAAACGTGAAAACGGCTGTCACCTGTTGCTGCTTATCTTATTGACCATTCAAAATGCATATTTGAGAGTTTTTGTCTTTTGTAAAATTAAAGACCATATCAAGAACAAGACTATGGTCGGGCGAGAACAAATCAAGACCAAAGGCCAGTATATGCCATATTTCAGAAATATAATAAAACAATTAATTGTATTGAAAAAAACACCAAGTCCAATCTTATCGAGGTGATGGATGCTGAGTTAAAATGGTATTACAAAAAAAAAAAAAAAAACAACAAATGTATATAAGAAAAGTCTGTGATTAGTCCACCATGGTGCTGCTCAGCACCGAGGCCACAGCAGAGCCAGAGAAGCAGAGGTAAGGGGCCCAAACCTCCAGGAACTGCCCATTTTTGGAACAAACCATAGAAGTCAAGTACTCCAATGGGAAAAGTTCCAGGACAAGTTTGGTTTTGCGGGGGTGCTTGTCATTAATCCAAGACAGGAAAATGCAGAAAAGAAGAATGTTGCATAGTTTGCAGGAGCTTGAACTAATATTAATGTCTCTATAAAAAACATTCATTGAAATAAAATAAAAATGATAATACCCCAAGCTCTCCCTTGTCCAAGAGGCAGACATGAATAAGGTAAAATTTGTTCAAATCCCAGATACGACAAATACCTTCAATAGCTGATCAAACAGTGGTCTCAAAATCAAGACTAAACTCTTATTAAGCGCACATGATCCAATGTGATGTGAGAACCATTCATATTTTTTTGTCTTTATGAGTTGAACTCAAACATTTTTTTCACCATAAATTGATGGAGGGACCCGATTTTGTTATTTGTATTTGCAAATTAATTTTTTGCATATGTAACATTAAATATAAAAAGTTAGAGCATAAACTGTGTGGGTTGCTACGCAGGACACAAAGATGATTGTCTTCCTCCCAGGCTCTGTGTCCCTCTGTCTGCCTCTCTACGTGACCGATCCATGGTTCGTCAGTGCCAGTGGAGGCCGCCACAGCAGCAGATAACACTAACTAGCTTCCTGCCATTACGGCTAATTGCCCCACGGCTCGGGTCTGTGCAGACACCCAGGGTGGGGCGTGACTGAGGAGTGTGTCTCAGAGAACTCATTGACATATGTGACAAAACATGAACAGGTATGCTTGACATTGAGCTGTATTCAGTGTTAGTTCAATAAAAACAGAAGAAAGACAAGGTGAGAAAGTACTTTGTAGACAGTTAATGGATGGTTTAGCTACAAAGATATCAGTGTCCAGGCTAATGTATGTTCTTTCTACATTGTGAAGCTGGTGACTAAAGTCTAATGACATTTCTGCAACTGTATGTTACCAGTAGAAGTTTGTTGCTGCTTATATGACCCTTGGGAAGGCTGCCAATGGCCTATAGACTTAAAGACCCAGTATTTATTGATGAAATGATCAAAAACTTTTGCAGAGTCAGTTTTTGGCCATGTAAAAGAAAGTACTAGAGCTCAATTGAATTTTTTGCCTTAGTTTTTTTTCTTTACCAGATCCAAGTTCTGGGGGTTGCAACTGCTTCACATTTCAACACAAACAAAGACAAACAGTCTACCAAGACCAAAAGAATTCTAATCCCAATATCAATGACAAACATCAGTGAAAGGAGGTCAGGTTGAGGTTATTTATTTAGTGATAAGCTTCAATGACTCAGTTGAGGTCTGAACTGATTTTGATTTAAATCTATTGTGTCTATGTCTAATAAGTCAGTATGTGTTCAGTGCCAGAACAACACTAATAAACCTTTAATAAAATGGTGAGTGAGTGCTGCCAGAGTACCATGTGTGAATATTGACCTTATCAACAGTAAACACAAAACAAGACATGCATTGGTGCAATCAATCTTAAGAGTGCAACACAAATGGGCAATGACTGTCAAAAGATTTATTTAGCATTTTCAAAAGAATTTTTGGCACATGAAGCAAAAAAAAAACACACTCACTAGAATTGAAGATAATGTTAGCCTGATTAAAACCTAGTGCCTGATCTTGGACATGTTGTTTGGCCTTTACTGAAGCTTCATTTGATGAAAGTAAGCATGGTTGAAGACAGAGGAAGTCAACGAGACAGGGACAAATGAATGATACAAACTTTAAGAAGATCATAGGCTCTTTATTGGCCCAATAAGGTTGTGTGTTGATGAGAAAGAAGCATCAAAGTAAAGTGGCATCCTGTGGGGCAGCCCAGGGCAGGACCAGCGGGCAGCGAGGTGGGTGTCCTGAGGCATGGCACCACAGCGTCTGCTGATACACAGAGCCACACACACTGCAGCACAAAAGGCCACCGTGTAATTGAACTAGTGTCAGAGCTCAGGGGATCGAGATGGGACAGACACAAACACACAACCACAAGATGCTTTCACCCCTTTCACCACAAAATATTTATCTAATAATAACTATGCAAATTTACTAAATGTATTAATGCAAAAAAAATCATTTCTGATAATTTTTTTATGTGTCAGGCTTTACAGGGCTACATTCAGTTGTTCCAATCACTTCCATAGCCACAAGTGTATAGTCAATCAAGTCAGTAAGTCAATCAACAGGCGTGCAGATGACATTTGTGAAAGAATGGGTTGCTCTCAGGAGCTCAGTGAATAACAGGGTGGTAGCGTGATAGGATGCCACCTGTGCAATAAGTCCAGTAATAACATTTCCTCGTTAATAAATATTCTACAATCAAGTGTGGGGTCAGTGGATGCTGAGCAGCATAGTGCGTAGAGATTGCCAACTTTCTTCAGAATCAATAGCAACAAACTTCAAAAGTTCATGTTATTTTTAGATTAGCTCAAGCACAGTGCCACTGGACTCTAGAGCAGCGGAGACGTGTTCTCTGCAGTGACCAATCATGCTTCTCCAACGAGTCTGGGTTTGGCGCTTTCCAGGAGCTTGTCTGATTGCACTGAGCCAAGTGTAAAGTTTGAGGGGGGATTATGGTGTGAGGTTGTTTTTCGGGAGTTGGGCTCAGCCCCTTACTTCTAGTAAAAGGAGCTGTTAATGCTTCAGCATTCCAAGATAGTTTATACAATTTCATGCTTCCAACTGTGTGGGAACAGTTTGGCAATGGCCTCTTCCTGTTCCACCATGACGGTGCACCAGTACACAAAGCAAGGGCCATAAAGACATGGATGAGCGAGTTTGGTGTGGATGAGCTTCACTGACCTGCACAGAGCCCAGATTTCAACTCGACAGAACAACTTTGGAATGAATTAAAGCAGAGACTGCGAGCCTAGGCCTTCCGTCCAACAGTGTCTGACCTCACAAATGCACTTCTGGACGAATGGTCAAGCGTTCCCATTAACACACTCCTGAACATTGTGGAAAACCTTCCTAAAAAAAGTTAAAGCTATTATAGCTGCAACGGGTGGGCTGTCATATTAAATCCTATGGTTTTAGAATGCGTCAATCACGTTCGTACAATATGTGTGTGAAGGCAGACTAGGCAATATAGTTGTAGGTCTGTTGTCACGCTGATGGTGAACGCCCGCCACCTACTGGTTATAGGATTAACCTCATTAGTAGTGCAATATTATTCTTACAGACATAAAATGCTAAGGGTTCTACTATTGTGTCTAATGAAGGTTGTGTGCAGAGAAACACAGAATATTACAGAATGATACATTGGTGTAAAGGCACAAAAAGCTCAGAAACAGCAGTAATATTATAGCATTTATATTGTGGCAAGACAACAACATGATTTCTTACAGCTCCAAACCTTCTGGCTATTGGAAGACCTGGTCTACTTCCTGAGCCACTGCAACCCATTTTTCTGTAATTATGACTTTTAACTATAATTTCCATACCTCTGTCTGAGGTTTGGGCCACTCCAGGTTCCAAGGCAGAGAGAAGCTCTTTGCTAATGGTCAAAGAGAAGCGACTGAGCTGTTCCGAGTTAAAGCTTTTTTACCTAGCACCAGCCTCACCTGGCACAAGACAAAACATGACACCAAAAGACATTTAGATAAAGGCTAAAATTTATCCAAACACTTTGAGGCTGACCTTTTCTGAGAACAAAGACCTGTCAGAGTTTATTTCTTTGGTACCAGGCTGAAATTGGACAAAGGATTGTCCTTAATGACTTATAAGAAACAGTGGTCTGCTATTTTCTGCATCACCTCGTCAGTCAGATTCTTGCCAAAGAAATTGGAAATGAGTCCAACAGATCCTGGTAACAAGGTCAGTGTTGTTAAATGTTTGTAAAGCAGTAAATATAGGTTGATCTAATTTAAAAGGCATTCATGTATCTTTACAGTTAAGTCAAATAGCTCAGAAGAGGATTTTAATCAATAAAGCTAACAAAATTCTACAAATGCACCAGCATTAGCATGAATGTTACCTGTTTAATTTCTTCATATATGTACATGATACTGTCTCCCATATTTTTGTGTTTTCAGCACTTTATACAGTCTTGTCCATTTTGCATTGAACACTGTACCTCGTATACATTTATTATTAGATTTAAAATGGCATTCTTTTTTTCTTCTTTACTGTAGTATACTTTTCATTGAGTCTTGAGTAAAGCATTTATCAGTGGTAAAATCTCCCACCTCTTCCATCTAGAAATTTGTCTATAAACTCATCAAATGTTCCTAGATCCTCCAGAAATGCAACCGTTTGGTGAAAGTAATAAAATGAAACCAGGAGGTCCTTGGGGTTCCTCATCATGTAGATGACCTGTGGTAAACATGTGCAGGGAGGCTTACTTTAAAATGTACTCTTACTGACGACTTGTTAGAATATTAATTAATACTGAAATTACAATGTGTTCTGATTACTCAATAGGACACAGCAGTGATACAATCAGATACCGCAGTGCAAGGTAGATAAGTAGTATAGAAGTTTGCTATTGTATTTCAATTATATTTGATTTGTCAAAGCCTGTGTTTGTGGAGACATCAGCAGAAAAAGCAACATCTTTTTACTTTGCTCTTCCTCATTGAAAATGTTAATGTCATTGAAAGTAGAAGTGAATGTTTTTTTACAGTCACTGTATAAACCATACAAGATCAACATTATGATCTGCTCAGGCAGATACAAATACTCACAGGTTGCCAGATTTAAAATACTGAACAAAGACTCACCGTCTGTGCTGAACATTCAGTGTGTGCACAGACATCTTCAGATACAGACACTTTATCAGAAGTAGTAGTCCTCCTATTTCCACCCGCAATCATTCTCCCCGACACACATTGAGCTGAATCTTGCGGGCACAGGCCTAGCTGTGATCAAGGCGTAGCATGGTGCAGGCAGGTTCAACATCTGATCTTAGTCAAAGCAGGGATGGATGCAGGAATTATTCAATTTAATTAGGATGTAAAGTTATTCCCTCACACATTTTTATTATTATTGTGCCGATGCTCTGGTATAATAAAAATATAAAATAAATCAAATGTATTAAATTGCTAATTATTAAATACAATATTTAAATTATTTAAAATATGTAAAATAATCTGTCGGAGCTTTGCCGCTATCTGAGGGGGCATTTTATTAACGGGCTTTCAACAAGCCAGTTTCTGATTGGCTCACTGGTTACCATGCAAACGGACACTCACATCAGTGGCTCAGTGGTAGAGCAGTCGGAAGGTTGGCGGTTCAATTCCCGCGCTCCTCACAGGTCCTGCTGTCATTGTGTCCTTGGGCAAGACACTTAACACACCTTGCCTCCAGTGGTGTTCAGCTGTAACGCTGGTAAATAGACGCCTAATGTAAGTTGCTTTGTAAATGTAATGTATCCATAGGCCCAAATTAGGGACTTCTGGGTCCATAAAATCAACATGGCGATCTCCATAACAGCTAAAAATGCCACCTGAAAGAGCTTCATACTCGGGTTTGTAACATTATAGATGACGTCACACGCCTTATTTCCAGCCCCTTTTACAGTCACTGGTCAGGAACAATGATGAAAAAATGTATTGTAAATGTAACTTGTGACTTGAAAAAACAAGGAAAACTAGAAAAGGGTAGTTTCTTTTCTTTATTACGTTTTTTACATTTATAAAAATATTTTTGTTGGTTACAATTGTAGGTTTACAGTTACAATTCTATTTTTCATTTTTATATAAAATAAACTTTGGTTACATTTCCAGGTTTACATTTACAATTTTTTTTTTTCGTTTACGTTTAAGCTGACCCTAGGTTGATGCCATAACTACTATGTGAAATATGTTTTATTCAGAGTCAGACCAATAAATCAGACTAACATTAGTGGCCATCTTCAATCCCAGTTAACTTGCCTTTTTTAAAATGATGGCAGAAGAAAACTTTGAGACATAAAAGATGTCAGAATAAGGTGGCTGTTTTATGGATGTTCTAATAAAAGGCTACATAAATGAGTCAGAACCACTGACGGTAGAAGGTGCCACTTCTTCAGTCACTGATCAGAGCTGAAATACAATCACAGGGAACCAATCTAAAGTTCCCACTGTCTTTCATCGGAGTCATTTCGGAGGAGAACCTTCCGTTTGTCATTCATCCCAGCATTTAAGACGACGGGCTGTTTTCTCAGTAAATAATTATTTAAATCATGTTTTTAGTTTACATAAAGTAATGTAATGTAGGTGTATGAGTAGATTATGTGTAGCTTTCGAAACAGATAAATGTCGTTGAGCTTTTTTCCGGCCGTCTGCTTCTAGTCCCAGGACAGCCGTTTAGTTAGCATTTAGCAACTGTGCAGTCAGTTTCTGGAATTTTGTTCATATAGCAGGCTTATCATATTTTCATAAAACCAGACGTTTACAGAATTTATTGTAACACAACGCGAACCCATTTTCTTCTTTACATACAGGTCGTAACTTTTGTGTATTTGTAGAAATTAAGTAGCTTGAATGCGTTAAAAAGTAAAGTTCTCTGTAATAAATTGCTACCTAGCCCTGGGTGCCGCGGCAGAATACTGTATTAAATTAACCAAGTGAAAATATTGCTAATTATGTCCTTTTGCTTTTTTTGTCTGCAGGTGAAGTGTACGTTTAGCCACCATGACTTTGTTTCATTTTGGAAACTGCTTTGCCTTGGCTTATTTCCCTTACTTCATCACATACAAGTGCAGTGGGCTGTAAGTTTGTTTTTGAAATTGAACTTAAATTAGTTGGATGTGTGTACCTGCCTTAGCCTTTTGTTTTAGCAGCATATTGTCACAGGGAGAGTCTGAAAAGATTTAATGTGCTTAGTGCTGAGGAGGGTATAATCTACTTAAAACTGAGGATTGTGTTTTAAGGTCTGTGGACTGTAGGACCATCAGTATTCACACACCATATAGACTACCATTTATTAGCAAGACTACCATTATAGCATTCAAACATCTCTCAGTTGAACTGCTTGTGTGCACTTCCTTCAGGTCGGAGTACAATGCCTTCTGGAGGTGTGTTCAGGCTGGGGCCACCTACTTGTTTGTGCAGCTGTGCAAGGTGAATTTTCTCTCTGGTATCTTACATTATTTATGAAATAATGCATACTATAGCAATTAAGTTTTGTTAATGTTCCAGAGCACTTTAAATTAGTGTGCTTGTCTTTTATTTCTGTACAGCATTTTGAATTACCCAGTGAATTGTGCTATAATTTAATAATATGATAGACATTTTATTTTGTGGAGTATAAATTAGAGAGCATTAGTGTGTCTGCCACTATCTTCTTTGGAGAAGCAAACAAATAAGCATTTTTTTGAAGTGCCTTTTTGTTTTAGATGTTATTCTTGGCAACATTCTTTCCCACCTGGGAAGGAGGAGCAGGAGTTTATGACTTTGTCGGGGTAAGTATTACTGAAGTAGCAACTTTTTTTTATGATTTTTTTCCTCATATTGTAATTGTAAAGGGATGCTATGTGTCTTTTAGGAATTTATGAAGGCAACAGTAGATTTAGCCGACCTGCTGGGCCTCCATCTTGTCATGTCTCGTAATGCTGGGAAAGGCGAGTACAAAATCATGGTGGCTGCAATGGGGTGGGCAACAGCAGAACTCATAATGTCCAGGTGAGCTGTCCGCCTTTGGATATGATTTTGATTGTCCTCTATGTGAGCTTTAAAGATTGTCTGACTCTGCAGGTGTCTTCCTTTGTGGGTGGGAGCCAGAGGCATTGAGTTTGACTGGAAATACATTCAGATGAGCTTTGACTCTAACATTAGTTTGGTGAGTATCATGTTCCTTTGTTATTTATTTTCTTGTAGACGCTGTGCTGTTTTTAACATGTTGTGATCGGGCTAAAACTGATCATTTATTCATTGTGTACAGATCCACTATATTGCAATGGCAGCAATCGTATGGATGTTCACTAGATATGACCTTCCTAAGAGCTACAGGTTGCCTGTCACTGTGCTGCTGGCTCTCTGCGTCTACAAGGCTTTCTTAATGGAGTAAGTCCTAATCTGAAACAGACACCATACCATAGTTGTTAAACAAAGAATAAAAATGTAATAATAAAAAAATATTAACACTATTAGTTTTGGCAAGTTGACAGACAATATGCTCATGGTTGTTGTTCACTTTGCAATCCAGATGATGGCGCTATACAACATTTTTAAAAAGGTCTTTTCTATAACCGCATAAGTAAATTTTATGTTGATTATGTAAATTAAACTAGACGGTACAGTTAGATTCCTGCAGTTGTCTTATGAGCTGTTCATGTGTGTTTCTAGGTTGTTTGTTCACGTGTTCCTGTTGGGCAGCTGGACTGTCCTCTTGGTGAAAGCAGTGGTGACTGGGACCATCTCTCTTTGTTCGCTGTTTCTGTTCGTCACCTTGGTTCACAGTAATTAAAAGCCTTTGGATCCTGGTTTAGACTAGGGTTGTGTTGTACGACTTACTCCTGAGACCTTATAATGCCAACCAGCCTACAGCAACAAAGACAACTGCAGATTAAAATGACAACTCTTGAGTCTATTTGAGTCAGTGTGACTCAGCAGAAAAGACTCCTTACATGTGAAGATCTCAGTGCTGATGTTAAAGCTGTGATGGTTGATTTATTATTTTTATAAAATTATAGTATGTTCTGGTTAAATTAGCTCATGTGCAGTAAACACCTGGGATAAATGTGTCTATCCACAGTAAATTAAAATTTGCCATACATATTGATTTTTGCCATTTATGCCAACATTACAGTTTTTTTTTTTTTACTGGACTGGACTGGCAGGATTGGCAGGTTGATTTCCTGTTGGTTATAGTGAAAAAATAATCTGAAAACGATAATGAAATCTTAGTGTCAAAATATCAGCCTAAAGTAACTAAAAACACACATCTAAACAAACATCTACAGATCTGCTTTTCTACTGGACAGAGCAGTTTAGGACATGGATTAGGAGATGTTAATGGTTGATTTCAATGTTAAATCATTACAAGATAACCATTCAAATGCCACTTGGTACAAAGTTGCATCACATTACATGTTACTGTCACTGACCAGAAATCCTTTAATTGATTAATAAATCTAATTTTTCTGACATTAGCAGTACAACAAAGGAAAAGGATGAGGGCATGGGCATGGCCATGGCTGTTTCCAGTTAGGCTACTTTTCAATGAATGGGTTTAACAGGACTGTGTAGTTTGTTTTGTAACTGTGAATATGTCAGTTTATTTAAACACCAAATATTTAATACTAAGATTTGTTTGTAAAATTATCACACTTTTTGTCATTTTGAAAGAAAAAGAATAAATCTGTTTTGGATATTGGAGCTTCTTATAGTTCAGTTTCTTATTCATACTTTTTCACCCATTTCTAAAAGCTTCTTGCTCATTATTGAAATTACATTTTGCTATAGAGACATTTTATTTATTTCTAGGTTAAAAAAAAATCTAGACATCTTTGGTGGTTTATTTCTTGTAAGAAATCAGTCTTATGGAGAACCTAGTAATCTGCAGAGTGGGAGTCAAGGTCAGAGTGCGGACAATGTAGATGAAAACAACAGACGTTATACAGTTTGAGAAGTTTGTTTTACAATAAGTAACACATAGAGGAATGAGGAACAATGGGATTACATACAATGTACACATCCTCTTGTCTTACATAAATCTAAAAGTTTCATCACTTCTTTTCACTTGTCCCTCTAAAAAAAAATCTAGAGGTTAATAATACACTGTATATTCAAACCATTTTATTCTTTTACATAAGAGGCATTTTCTTGAGAGTGCAGCCAATCACAGCTCACTTAAGACAGAAAATACATCAAAACTTTGACCTGGATTTAACTTTCATTTTACAGTGTATGTGTATGATTAAATAGGTTTACTTTGAATACAACACTTCATAAATTATTATTCAGTGTCACTAGTCCTTTTTACAGTAGGTGGCTATTATAACAATCCACAAAAGCTCCCACACTGATCAAGTTCCATTCCCAGTCAGTTAAAGTAGTGAAAAAGAAAACAGGCTCCACAGAGACAAAAGAGCTACAGAAAAGAAATCACAATAATGCTAGTGCAGGCTTTGAGTCAAAGCTTTAAAAACCTCTTTAACTTTTCTGTAGTATAGAGTATTTAAAAGGGGGGTTCACTTAAAACTTGTGGCTTACACCTCAATGTTTCTTTCCTTTTATTATATTTGCATGGCTCCCTCTGGCCTCTTTCTCTATCTCTGTCTTGGCTGGGTTTTGTTGAGTCCAACAAAGCTCCCTTTATGAAAATGCCACAATGGACTCTGCTGTTACCTAGAAAACAGCCACACTACCTTCTCTGTTTATATACTGTCGGGATTACAGTGTAAATTGAATATACATGACCCGGGGCAGGTCATCCTGATCTCATTAAGGTGAAAATAGGCAGGTCATGCAAAATTTTATGCAAGAAATGGTTTAGACCTGCCTACAAGAGGAGCAGCACCCCGGCTTCAACCTACTGATCAGACTCAAATGACACATGTTCAGGAAAGGTCAGGATGTCTTCCCCCAACTATTTCCACTACCAGGGCCTCCTGTTGCCCGCCGAGGTCCACACCACAGAAAGCCTTCAGTTTGCCGAAAACTTCACTGTGGAAGACACCGATGTGTTTGCTGTGACCTTCCCCAAGTCAGGTATTGCTTCTCTAGTTGTACTTTTGGAGTTACCATATCCTGAACTAAATATGTAAATGCAATATAACTGGCACTGTACAATATGCCGGGCTACATTATACTATACTACATGACACATTGATGGGGCTTGGATTTCAAAAGGAAACTAATAGCCTAAGGCACATGAGGAATCACCTTGAACACCTGAGTTCACGCTATCTAGTGGGAAAAAATTGAATCTGCGCTGACATTCACGACTGGTTAAAATTAACCAACGGAACTGGCAGGTCTGCTTTTCTGCTGCTGCGTTCCTGTTGGCTGATGTTAAAAGCTATTGTGCAATCTAAAAACAACAATGAAGATGAAACCTTTCTGTCAGAATATAAAAATCATTGTCTGAACTAACCGAAACACAGACCTGAACAAAGGAACAGGCTGCAGGAGGTTGAGGGTTTGGTGGATTAAGTCCTAAGTTGGTTTCAATGTTAAATCAAAGCAGTTCAAGAGAATTATTCAAATTCAACTTGAGAAAAAGTTGCATCACATTAGAAGGGATTAGTGGATGTTACTTATTTCTGTCACTGACAAGACATTCTTTCATTAATTATTAAATGCATGACCTACTTTAGCAGTACATCTAAGGACAGACAGACTTCATCTAAAAGCCATTACTCCGCAAGAACAGAGAAATTTGTTCTGGTTCTTTTTGTTCTTGCCACCTAAAGAACAAGAACAAATTTCCATGTTCTTGCGGAGTATATAATGGCTTTTAATAGTTCATCCTAAATTGTGGGTGTGGCCATTGCTGTTGCGTGTCATTCTTGCGCAGGGGCCATGCTAATCCTCTTTATTGTTTACAATGAATGGGTTTAACTGTAGGTTACATCTGGGACAAACACCTGTGTGACGTCTACAGCGCAACTCCAAGTATTTAATTTTAGCCAACAATCCTGACTCTTTGATTTTGTCACGCTTGTGTGTAAATAAAGAATGATCAGTGGAAAAAGAGAGATAATTAGCCTCTGAGTTCAATAGGCTACATATTTATTAATACTTAGTTACAAAACACATTTTACACAATTAAGAGATAAGTAACGTAAAAGTTACCCAGTAGCAGGAAGTGTGATGCGTTCAGGAAATGTAATAAAGCCCAAAGAGTCATTCCTTAGCGCAACTTGGCTTGAAGGGTGTAGCGCAACTGTGTCACCTTCTGGGCATCTGTGTAGCAGTCTGAGGGACAGAGCAGCACCAGAACACCACAATGTCTGCCGAGGAATTGTCCATCCAGTTTCACGGGCGGCTTCTGCCTAAAGAGACCCACTCGCTGGACAGTCTGAAGTTTGCGCAGGAATTTACGTTTAAAGATGACGACGTGTTGTCCGCTACATACCCGAAATCAGGTCAGTGTTTCTGTCCAAAACACCAAAACACGTGCTTTACATTTTGCAATATCTGGAAGAGACGCTAAGTTTAGGTTTGCGCAAAAGTTACTGCTGCGGAAGCCACTGTCAGTGTTGTATCTATATGCATCATAAACTCTTATTTAAATGGCAGCTGGGGTAGTTTTGGATTTTGAACACTCTGCTTCTAGGGCAAAACAATTAGCCTCATTTTGAAGGACAAGTGAAAGATAAAAAGAAAGTTTTAGGAAGTAGACTGCAGTGACTTGACAAAGTGGCGTTTATCTGTAAAAAATATATTATTTTGAGGGAATTAGTGAAAAAAATATTTTCATATGAGTTGACACTCATTTACTGGTCACTCGTTTAAACACTTGTGTAGACCTTTTTATTTACAAGCTATGGTGTAGACGTGTGGATGAAATAAAAGCAGTAAAATACAGTCAAGCCACTTAACGACTGTAAATTTACTTTTTTTTTTCTTTGGATAACAGAGCAGATGAAATTTAGCACATTCTGGTGAATTTTAGCAGGTGTTTGTTTAGCTCGTTATAGTTTAAGGTGAATTAAGGGGTACAAACAATTTATAATTTAATTTTTAATATTTGAATACTAACTCACTAAGGGTGCGGGTTTTTTTTTTTTTATTTCTTTTACCAGCTTTTACACAACTTTTGTAGCCTAGGCCTATTTTTTGAGTCTGGTCACAAAAACACTCTAAAAGCTGCTCAGAATCTGACATCTGACCATAGATTGTAAATAAAATGGATATAATCCGCCCATTTGTCCCCTATTTACCAATATTGTCGTTATGAAAGGGCAATAAAATGGCGGTTAGATCCGGGATTTTCGGTAGTAAAACAATAGTTTTCAGATACACTGCACACGTCTGATAATTTCTTCGTAACTCTCGACCTCGACCTAACTTCTCCAGACACTGCAATTGTTTTACCGCTGGTCACTTTCCAACGCATCCTGCGTACACTGCGTCCCTCCCGCTTTTCCTCTGCCGTCTCTTCTGCGCTCTCCTCCTCTGAGGAGCTCACTCTTTTAAAAAAACAAAAACACCACCGACACGCTGTGCTCCACGCTTACATTCTGCTTGGACAACTTAGGCCCTCTTACATCTAGACCAGCCCGTACATCCTTGTCTGCCCCCTGGTTATCCGATGTTCTACGCGAGCATGGCCAGCCTCCCGTCAGCTGAGAGAAAATGGCGCAAGTCAAAAGATCCTACTAACCTCTGTCTACCAGGCTCTCCTCTCTATTTTCTCAACTGATTTCACCTCTGCAAAAAACATCTACTACCATTCTAAGTTAATTAACTCACCTGACACACGCACTCTCTTTAAAACCTTCTCTGTCCTCCTTTGTCCGCCTGCTCCCCCTCCTTCATCAGAGTTAACAGCTGATGATTTTGCGTCTTTCTTTGTAAAGAAAATGACCGCCATCAGCAGTCAGTTCTCTGCGCCAGCACTTGTCGAAGTTATTCACACCCCTGATACGTGTTTGCTCCCTTTTTCTCCTCTAACTGAAGCAGACGTTTCCAAGGTCATTTGTTCTAACCACCCTACCACCTGCCCGCTGGATCCCATCCCCACACATCTCCTTCAGGCCATCTCTTCATCTGTCGTGCCTGCTCTCACCCACATCATCAACTCATCTCTCTCCACTGGGTCATTCCCCACAGCTTTCTAAGAGGCCCACATCAAACCACTACTGAAGAAACCCACTCTCAACCCTACACTGTCGAGTACTCTTTCTCACACGAAACAACCTCCTGGACATTCCACCGAAACTGCACTGCTCTCAGTCATCGAAGCCCTGAGACTGGCAAAGGCAACATCCAAGTCATCTGTACTCATCTTACTGGATCTGTCTGCTGCCTTTGACACTGTTAATCATCACATCCTCCTGTCCTCTCTCAGTGCGATGGGTGTCTCTGGAATGGCGTTGCAATGATACGTCATTCAGAGTATCCTGGAGAAACAAGGTCTCTGAGTCTCAACATCTCAATACAGGGGTGCCACAGGGCTCAGTGCTTGGACCGCTACTCTTTTCCATATACATGACATTCCCGGCTCTGTCATTCAGAAACATGGTTTTTCCTATCACTGCTACGCGGATGACACTCAACTCCACTGTGCTGGGTTCTAACTGACTAGTTTTTGGTGCACTTATGCTTTTTGTTACCTTGTGTTGTTAAAATTGCTTCCATTGTTTTCCTCACTCGTAAGTTGCTTTGGATAAAAGCGTCTGCTAAATGACTAAATGTAAATGTAAATGCAGTGGCGGGCTTAGCAAATTTGGGGCCCGAGACAAACCTTTGAGAAGGGGCCCTTCCTTAATGTAACGGTAGGCCTTGAGGTTGAAAGATTTTGTAGCCACTCCACAATTGTCATACAGCAGCACTTCAAACATAAGCCAGCACAATAGAAATATTAATTGGTTGTTTTTTATTAATAATAATTGGTCAGACATCACCAAATGAAAGCTTTTTGTCAAAGTTTTGCAGACATTGTCAGACAGAAGGTCTGAGGGTTTGTGAAATGGGTGGTCTGGGGGTCCTCTCTCAGGAAAGATTTCAGCTGCTATATGGTGAGTAAATGTATAACTACAAAACCAGTGCTTTAATAACTGCATCTAAAGCACAAAAAAGTGCTGTTTATAATGAATAATAATGAATGTTCTTAAATAAATAAATCTAATACTTTTATAATTACAAAACAATGTCCAATGATATACATTTAAAATGAATAACTAGACCAGCATTTTGATCAGGACCTTGTTATTTAAAGTAGCCTTCTGAAAGTGTGTCCTGCTCCAGAAGCAGCTAAACACAAAATTTATATTTATTAAAAATGACATCTGGAAAGTTAAGTTTTTTTGGACATAAACAAGATGCACCTTTAAGACAAGACTTAAAAGTGCGTGTGTTCAAGGTCCGGGACAGAGCTGCGTGTGTTGGATTTACAGAGACTGGGGCTTTATCTGAGTCTGGAGACACTCAGGCTACAGTCTCCTCATTGTCAGCTATGCTCAAAGATAATTTTCCCGTCAGATTTGGTCCGTTTCTGCAGGGGCCCCTGGATCCACCCCTGTTTAGCAACATTTCAGGTTTTGTTTGTCAAATTACCCAGCTATGCAAGTAAACCAGCTGGTCTACCTGCAAGTTTCAGGTAATTTAGGGCTCTATGTATAACTGTTAGGGTTATCCTGTCCATGAATGGATTTCTTTATTTTTTTTTCACACAAATACATCACAGAGATAATTTACTATTTAATAGAGAAGCGGTGGTGCAAAGTCCCTTGGAATCCATTATATTTAATTTGTTGAAATAACCTTTCATTTATTTAACAGTTCAAGTATTTCACAGTGAAGTGAGTGAGGATAAACAGCAAAATGGTGACAAAAAAGGGGTCAATTACATGGTTACAATGTAGGTTGAAGGGTTAAAATTTGTGTACAAGGTTATTGACTGTGGGCTGTTTGTAGGATATACATTCATAGGGGGTAACACACACACACTCCTATTTAGTTGTATTGAGGGTCATGGGAAGTCTACTTTAATAGAGAATATGTCCTGTCATGAATTGAACATCATTTTCTGCAGGTACAGTCTGGATGCAGGAGATCCTTCCTCTGGTGCTCAGTGAAGGGGATTTAACCCCAATTCAAACCATCCCTAACTGGGACCGGACGCCTTGGCTGGAAGAGATTAGATTAGAACAAATTGTGGATCAGCTGAAATCTCCTCGAGCACTAGTTACACATTTCCCATACCACCTGATGCCTGCCTCCTTTCACGAGTCCAAAGCCAAGGTAAAAGAGAGGAGTGAAAATGATTCAACAATTGTTTCTCTTTCTTTCTCAAAGATGTGTCCTGTGTATACCACAGGTCATCTACGTGATGAGGAACCCCAAGGACATCCTGGTTTCATTCTATTACTTTCACCAAATGGCTGCATTTCTGGAGGATCCAGGAACATTTGATGAGTTTATGGACAAATTTCTGGAGGGAAAAGGTGACAGGTTATCTAAATTATGGCCTTTGCACCACCAAAGTCCCCCTATCAGTGTTTATTAATAAAATAAAACTTTTGTTTTACTCTTGGCAGGTAAAATGTAGTTACTTTGACCATATTTTCACATTTATGATGCATGTCTAAATATGTCTGTGGAGCATAATATGTCTGTGGAACATGATTTGCTGGAAGTAGCTTGATTGCACTGTGGTTCAATGTATTATCTCTAGTGGTGTTTGGAAAATGGACGGATCATGTAAAGAGCTGGAAAAATACAAATCTGGGAGACAGAATCATGTACATCACTTATGAAGAAATGAAACAGGTAATGAACGCCATGCATATTTATAGTTCTTTTTTTTAGAAAAATGTAAGCAATGACATAAAACATGTCTCTTAGGACCTGCCAGGATCTATTGGACGCATTTCCAATTTCTTGGGCAAGAATCTGACTGATGAGGTGATTCAGAAAATAGCAGACCACTGTTCCTTCAAAGCCATGAAGAAAAATCCTTTGTCCAATTTCAGTCTGGTACCAAAGCAGTACATGGACTCTGACAAGTCTCCGTTTTTCAGAAAAGGTCAGGCTTTGTACTAATTGTCTGTATTAGTTTTAGCCTTCATCTAAATTTATTTTGGTTTGATAAATGTTTTGACTTGTGCCAGGTGAGGTTGGAGATTGGGAAAACCACTTTAACTTAGAGCAGCTGAAGCGCTTCTCTTCGACCATTAGCAAAGAGCTGGAGGGTGAGAGCTTCTCTCTGCCTTGGAGCCTGGAGTGACCCAAGCCTCAGAAGTTTTAGACTAATAGTTACATAATAATTTTGCCTTTTAAAAATACCTCACTGTTGAAATACTGAAATCTGATTAAATCAAGCCAATGTCTTGCCACAATATAAATGTTGTTGTACATGTGCATAAGCCATCACTGTTGTGTCTGAGCTTATTGTGCCTTTACACTAATGTATCACTCTGTAATGTTCTGTGTTTTTCTGTGCACAACCTTCGTTAGAAACTCATTTGTTCAAGCTTAAAGTGAAACTAAATCTGTATACTGCGATAGCTGATTTATCTGGGATAATATTACACATTGCAAATAAATTCGTATATGAAAAAAATAAAAAAAGTCTACTACAGTATGTTTACCACATTTAGATTCTGTTAATGGCAGCACATTTCTTAAGTGTGACTCATGTTTTTCATGTCCAAACACGTTTGTTGGTCCACTCTGCAGCAGACTCACAGTAGTATTTACATTGTCAAGTTGCTGATAATCTTTGCACAGGTGTTTTGTGAATGATAGACAAGAATTATTCTTGTAGTTTTTCCTACTTTTTGTTTTACTTTGGTGACAGTTTATTTTACACTGCACTTCCTTGTACATAGGTACATACATACCCTAACCCTACCTGCAATATGTAATATAATGTATTAAGTTGTGCAAAAAAATAAAGTATTCAAGCACTTAGGTTAGTATAAGTAGCTTTAGTTTAATGCATACATTTTATTTTTTATTAAATACATGTACATACACATTTACACAAATCCAATTGATATAATAATTAAACATCAGGAAGTGTATATGCTTTTGAGGGGTGTAGGCGTTGACTAAAGTATTTAATCCTCATTGGCAATCCCTCTATAGCAAACAAAGTTTAATCTCTCTGAGCAATCTCTAGTGAGCCAGCGAGTGTCATTGCTTTTGGAAACAACCCCGCAGTGGTTTGACAGCAGTGGACACTTTGGCAGGTTCCCTTCATCGTTCAATTCATCTCCATTCACCCACCACCACTCCCCTCCCAGGAAACGTAAGCCTGTCCAAATCTGAAAACAAACAGTAGGTTACAAGTGATTGGACGTGTATACAATCTGAATACTCAGTTTATCACTAAATAAATCCTACTGCCAGTTATGACATTATCTTTGAGTATTGCCTGCCTCCCTGCCTGCACAACCAAACCTCTGCAGCTGATCCAGAATGCAGCAGCAAGAGTGGTCTTTAATGAACCACTTTTCTCTTCATTAGGTTACAATGGCTCCCGGTTGACGTCCGCATTAAGTTCAAAGCTATGCTCTTGGCCTACAAGACCACCACTGGTTCTGCACCCTCATATCTTCACTCACTGATACAGACCTATGCTCCTACCAGATCCCTGCTCTCTGCAAATGAACAACGTCTGGGTTATGTCTCACTTATAAGTCACCTTGGATAAAAGCTTCTGCTAAATGACTAAATGTAAATGTATTGTCATGAATATTAGATATGTATTTATATGGCATTTATATTAAATGACTAAGCTACAGTTTTAGACATCTGCTATGAACAATTTCAATTGGATACATTACAGTTGAATGGCCAATCACATGGCAGCAACTCAATGCATTTATGATTTTGATTTAAGTGAAAGTGGAATGTTTGTTGATGCTAGACGGAATGGTCTGAGTATTTCCAAAACGACTGATCTACTGGGATTGTGGCACATAACCAGCTCTAGGGTTTACAAAGAATGATCTGAAAATGAGAAAATAGCCAGTGGGTGACAGTTGTGTGGACGAAAAGGCCTTGTTGATGTCAGAGGTCAGAGGAGAATGGGCAGACTGGTTAGAGATGATAGAAAGACAACAGTAACTCAAACAAAGATATGCACAATACCATCTCTGAACACACAACACACAGGACCCTGAAGCAGACGGGCCACAGCAGCTGAAGACCACACCAGGGGTCGCTCCTGTCAGCTAAGAACAGGAAACAGAGGCTACAATTCACACGGGCTCACCAAAATTAGACGATAGAAGATTGGAAAAGCCTGGTCTCATGAGTCTCAATTTCTGCTGCGACATTCAAATGGTAGGGTCAGAATTTGGCATAAAGAACATGAAAGCATGGATCCATCCTGCCTTGTCTCAATGGTTCAGGCTGGTGCTGGTGGTGTAATGGTGTAGGGATATTTTCTTGCCACACTTAGTTGTACCCAATTGAACATTGTTTAAACACCACATCCTACCTCAGTACTGTTGTTGATCATGTCCATCCCTTAATGACTACAGTGTACCCATCTTCTAATGGCTACAGATCATCTCAGACTGATTTCTTGAACACCTTTGGGATGTGGTGGAACGGGAGAATTGCATCAAGAATGTTTAGCCAAAGAATCTGCAGCAACTGTGTGATGCTATCATGTCAATGTGGACCAAAATCTCTGAGGAATGTTCCCAACACCTTAAATCTATGCTTCAAAGAATTAAGGCAGTTCTAAGGAAAAAGGGGGTCCAACCCAGTGGTGTTCCTAATAAAGTGTCCAGTGAGTATGGCTAACTACACCTAACTGGCCTCCATTCATTATTTAAAGTTTGGCACATTGTCAATGCTGATAAAGCAGTCTTTGTGATATGTTTCATTGCAAGATAAAAGTGTGCAGCTTTATAAACATGTGTTTCTAAACCTAGCCTGAACTACCATCGGACTACCTTCCTTTGGATTGGTCTTACCTCCTCAGTGGTTGCTCCGTAGATCCTCTCTCTCACGTAGTTGTACTCAGACTGGGTTTCTATGGTCAGAAGCTTGTGTTGTGTTGTGATGATCTTCTTGTCCAGACTTTTGCAGTGCTCCAGAGCCTCCTCCCATGTCTTATTCTCTTTCACCACCACCAGGTTGTCTTGAAAGCAGATTAACTGTTCATGCTCAGTGCACTGGTAGCTTTGCCACTTTTGTGTCTCAACATTAAATGCTCCACAGTCAAATGTGACAGGCTCATTCTGTCCCCATGCAGTATATTTAACTGTTTCTCCTGTCTCCCACTGCCAGGTTTCTCCACCTACTCTGAACAGTCCTATCCAACCTGTCTCGTTAAATTTTTTTTTGTTCTGGTCAGTGACAGTGGCTAGGACACCGCTACTATCCTGACAGTAATCTCGGGCGTCATGCCATGAGCGTTTGGTAGTATTGTATTGGATATCTGTCCCTACTGAGCAGTAGAAATTAAATTCTTCCACACATCTTCTGCTGTGCCACTTTGAATCTGAATGTAAATATGTACAGTGGCTGCTCTGCGCTCCGTCAGCCCAGTCAGGGCTCTGAGAAACATCCTCTGAGATTGCAGCCCCAGTTCTGAAACAAATACACTCTTAAATCATTGACAATAATATATTTCAGGAACATTAAAATTATTCTAGAAGCTAGTTTATATACATACTTTGTGCTTATCCAGTTCCAAGCAGAGTCATTGACAGAGTCTCTAATAAGACCCAGCCAGACTACAGTGAGGTCCCTGCTGATTGCAGTCAGTGCGGTCTTGTTCATTGTTCTCTGTGTTATCAGGTCCATGTCGTCTGATCTGCACTGTATAAGTGCTTCTTCCCAAGTCATCTTTATATTGGTCCCATTTTCACCGAACATGAAATAAAACTCCTTTTTTATTACCGAATCACCTTTGCAAAGAGTCGCAGTTATGAGCAAACGGAGCACAAACTTGAATTTGTTCTTGCTAATCATGGTTACAGTGATTGGATCAGATCAGCAGATGCTTTGTGTTTAGTGACTGGTTTCTCAGTTTTATAGTGTCTGCTCACCTGACCACTCCCACCGCCAGGAGGAGTATGCATTTGTAGTAGGGCTGGATAATAATGCAAAAGTTAAATCAATTTTATATATACTGTATATGATAACTATTTAAATATTACCAACAATATTTGATCTGACATTAGTATCAAAGATTTTCAGTATCAGAAATTATACTACATAATCGAGTGGGTAGACGTGGTTAGGCTTCAGATTAAATTTAATTTAGCGCCTTCAGCCAGCAGCAACGGTCCTCCTTTTTTGATGGTGGTGGGTGCAAGTTAAACAAGATGCAAGAAGCATACATTAACCTTTCCTTTTCATACAGTTCCTTTAATTCAGAGTCCAGCATTTCTCGGCATTCTTCTTTTAATCTTGTGTGAGTCTAACATTGATTTTCCATGACTTATTCGTGTTCTTTTAGTTCTGGCATTTTAGGTGTTAAACGTCTCACAAGAGGATTTTCTTATGTCTTCTTCAGATTTGTCAGATATGGCCTTTCCTTTAGCTTTCTGCTTCTGTGCTTTTTGTCTTGCTCTTGGTGTGTAAGGTTGATCTGACCATCATGAATGCAGCATATTAGCCTACCAGCTTAATAATTACATGGACACATTTTATTTTAACTGACTGAACATAGTTGGTACCTGAGCTACCAGGTTATTCTTTACAGGTGAAAGGACTCTAGTGACTCCTTTGCTGGGGTTGTGTCTGTCTCTCCTCCGTTCGTCTTTTGTGCAGCTTGTCGTTATCTTTGGTGCAATATTCTATGAGTTTGTGTGAGTTTGTCCTGTTACCACAGGTAACTTATGCCGCTGAGTCACGTGACGACACGGCGACACACACAGAGCACCTGTCTGCTGTTTAAATGACCTGCCCGGCTCTACTGTTCTCACTCAGTGGAGTACCTGAGGGGGAGCTTGTGTTGTGTGTGCATCTGTGTCATTCAGCAAGAGAAATAAAAATAAAAAGCCTTTCAATAGATTCGGTTCGTTCTTGAATCTCAGGAGGGACTCACTCGATCATGGTTGTATTATTAGAACATCCATGGACTCGACCAGAACACGCTCGTAACACCAATGTTTGTGCGTAAACATTCCGCTGCACATTGAGTTGTTATCTTTTTTTTTACTAGCGTGAGAAACACAAAGTGTGGCGTAAAGCGTGTGCACTTTGTGAAATGCGTGTGTCACATCAGCGGAGTTTTTTTTTTTTTTTACATGTAGGCTACGCCAGAGTCACGTGACTAACAGCGACAGAGAAACGGTGTCCGAAACCGTTCACTAATTGAGAGCACTATATAGTGATTGATGGGTGAACTGCTTGAATGTCAATAACAAACTGGAAAAACTGGATGTTCTAAATTTATATTAAACAGCATATAACACAGTATTTTATAAATGGATTCACTTTCAGAAATTGTTCAGCAGGGCTTTAAAAGGGGAACTCTTGTTTGCATTTCATTCAAAAGTGATCCCGATCTCGACAGATGGTCAGAGTATCAGATGGCTGGTACATGAATCTCAAAAATCATGGTTCGATGTCTGAACACAGACATTTGCATTTTATGTTAGTGCTTAAACTAAAGAACAGTGATTAATAGACAAAACAAAGCAGAACCAAAATAATGGAAACTTGTTCATGGTACATGATATGACTGCGTCTGAGCGCGCCATTCAAATCTCCTGTATTCAAAACGCTTCAACGAAGCATCAGGAAAATAATTTAAATAGATTTAAATGGTGTTCATAAACGGACACATGCTTTCATCATCCCCAAAGGTTTAGAGTTAGACCAATATGAACAGCTAAAATTATTATCTGCTATATTGTCTCATTCTTGTTTTTTAATTATTATTATTGCACTACTTGCTGCTAAAATGAATGATAAGCACTGTATGATGAGCCCATAGTTCAAGGCTGGTATGTTGTCTGTGTATCGTTAAGTCTGACCTGCTGCACTGACAGGCGGTTGAAGATGATGCTTTCTTTGTCTGTCTCTTAGCCAACGATGACTGCAAACTGAATTGCCCTAATGGGGTAAAATTAGGTTTTCTGAATCTGAAATCAGTTAATATGTACTAAATTATAATATTATGCTTCTTTGCCTGGTATTTTGTAAAGAAACAATAGTAAGAGAAATGTTTAGCTAATGAAAATAATGTCCCAAATAATAAATAAAAAATGTAAAAAAGTGTGTGGCATTAAATGAGTCCGTATAATTGCTGTAAGTTCAGAAAGCCAGTAGGTGGCGCCACAGTGCAGAGATAACCTCAAAAGCTTTTGAGCTGCAGAAATGGGAAGAAGGAGCCACAGTGAGTTCCTGTGTAATTCTCTCTATATATAAAACTCTAGGAAACACTCTTCTACCAAAGATCAGCTGTGACTTAAAAAAACTGAGTGAGAGGAGTAACAGCACTAGTTTACATTATACAAAATTATTGTGAATTTATTAATATAAGTTATGACAGGCCTTATACGTTTGAGCTGAGGCTCTGTTTTGTAATTGATATTTATCCGTTTGTTTTAGGCCATTTAAATATAACTTAAACTCAATAAAACTCGATGACTTTAAATATATATATATATATATATATATATATATATATATATATTTACTTTATTTATCCAGAAAAAGATCCACTGAGATTTAACAGTCTCAGATGTCCTGCCAAGATGAGCAGCAGTACAGAATATGTGCAGGACACAAGCAGTAAACTGAATATTAAACAGATGTACAATAATTATTATGTACAATCACAGGAATAGATAAAACAGCAAAACATAAAATCTTCAAGGAAATACTTGTGCTTTGGATTATTGTTATGTTGAAACGCCAAAGTACGTCCCATACGCAGCTTCTGGGCTGATAAGTGCAAATTCTCCTCCAGGATTTTCTGACATGCTGCATTGATCTTTTCCTGGGCCTTTGTAGCTCACACATTCCCAAAATGTCAGCGGTCCACCTCCATATTTCCCAGTAAGAATGGTGAACCTTTCATCATAGACCTTGTTGACTCCTCTCCAAATGTAACTTCAGCTGAAGTTATTTGTGGGTTTTTCTTTGCATCCTGAACAATTATTCTGGCAGTTGAGGCTGAAAGTTGTTTTGGTCTACCTGACCATGGTTTGGTTTTAAATAGAATACCCCATTTTCCACTTCTTTATAAAAGTTTAAATACTGTTGATTAACATTCTCAATTTCTTGGACTATTTTATACAGCTCAATTACCTTTTCCACAAAGCCTTTGACAATTCTTTTGCTTTCCCCATGACTCAAAAAAACAGAAACATCAGTGCCATACTGGATGAAAGATGCAAGTGTCCAGAAACCAAGCCTCTCTCATGGAAACCCTTAAAAAGTCCTCGAGTAAGGGCGACTTTACAAATGTAAAAATCATGTTTATAGCTTGGTACAAAAGATGGCTCCGGTCTCTAGAGCTAAATTTTACTGCATGACAACTCTGGGGGGGTAAATTTTTGATTAATACGTCCGTTTATGGTATTTGAAAACTTTTGTTTTACTATGCAGTAAAAGCCGAAAAACCTGGATGTAACTGCCATTCTATTGCCCTGTGATAAGGACAATGTTGGTGAATAGGGGACCAATGGGCAGAAGTTGTCCATAGTATATACAGTCATTGCCAGAAACTCACTGAGAGATCACAGTTGAGGATGGTTTTTAGTAGCCATTCAAACTTGTTTGTGTCAACTTGTGTGCATGTTATCAAGCCAAGTTCACCTGGGAATTTAAACAAATTTATGTAGTCATTTATGTAGTTTCTGTTGTCATTATGATTTAAAGAGTAAACACATCTGTTTGATAATAAATGGCTTCACCCAAACATTGAATGAAAAAAAAAAGGTTTATCATTCATATTCTATAAAAAAAATGGCCCCCAAAGAAAATCACAAATTCTGCCAGGGTACTTATGAGCACTACTGTATATTAAATCTCTGTTAGATTATAACTTGTAAGCACATGTTGCAAATACCCATGGGGAGGTTTATTTATATAGTAAAGACACAAAGAGATTTGGAGGTTTTTTCATGTTTTATTTCTTTGTTTTGTTTCATTATTCTTAAGCGTTACAGTAGCTCTCCCTCTCAGCTTTTCTCCACTGATGATAAGCTCTTAAAACACATCAACAGGGAGCTGGATACAGTAGTTACGATAGTACTGAGCCATGACGACACATCTAAAGTGGCAGTAGGAGGTGAAAGAGGGCACACAGACACAAATACTGTCACTAACTGAACGTCTCATTAAAAGGAACAGACAGAAACTGAGAACACTCAAAACACACTGGTGCTGCAGCCTACTTATACTGTGGCAGAGCTAATAACTGGGATGTTTTAATTATGCTATGAATGGGGCTTGTGTAAAAGAGAAGGGAGGTGTGAGAGAACGGGTGGTCCCTTTCCTAACTTTCTCTCATAAAGTATCTATTCCTTGGAGTGCATGTACAGCAGCAGGTCAGCAACACGGTGGCTGTAGCCAAACTCATTGTCATACCTGAAGAGGGAAATAAAAAACAAATACTTAGATATCATTTATTGTATTAATGTATAAGATAAGAAAAGACATTTCAAACTAACCAGGAAATAAGCTTGACAAAGTTGTCGTTGAGAGAGATGCCAGCACCAGCATCAAAGATGGAGGAGTGAGTGTCACTAATGAAGTCAGCGGACACCACCTACAAACAAAGTATAAGTTCAGTTGAATTAAATACTGATTAATAGCATTTAAAAAGGGCTTTGTGATAATTTCATCTTTTACCTGGTCCTCTGTGTAACCCAGCACTCCATGCATGGGCCCATGGGCAGCCTTCTTAACAGCTTCCTTAATCTCACTGTAGGACGCAGGTTTGATCAGGCGGCATGTCAGGTCGACCACTGACACGTCAGCCACTGGCACCCTGAATGCCATGCCTGTCAGCTTCCTGCAGAGAGAGATGGCACAAATACATGATGATATATGGAGTGCTGCAGTTCTGTTGTTAGCAGACTACACGGTCAAAACGCCTCTGTGGATCTGCTTACCCGCTGAGTTCGGGGATGACCTTGCCGACTGCCTTGGCAGCACCAGTGGAAGCTGGGATGATGTTCTGGTGAGCTCCACGGCCGTCGCGCCAGGCCTTGCCACTGGGACCGTCCACAGTCTTCTGGGTGGCGGTGTATGCATGGACTGTAGTCTACAGGCAGAGAGTGTTAATGGGCACTGAATCTCGATTCCACACTAACTGAGGACTACTACTGAAGTGAGAGCAAACTTACCATAAGAGCCTCCTCGATGCCAAAGTTATCATGGATGACTTTGGCCAGGGGGGCCAGGCAGTTGGTGGTGCAAGAGGCATTGCTACAAAAAAGACCATTAGACATTACACCAACTGCCAGACTGCACTGGAATTATTACTAATATTGAAGTAATAATCAAACCCTTGCTGTAATACCTGACAATGGTCATTGAGGATGGGTCATATTTGTGCTCATTAACTCCCATGACAAACATTGGTGCGTCAGGTGAGGGAGCAGACACAACCACACGCTGAGCACCACCCTGGATGTGTAACTGTAATTGACACAAGACAAATAGATAATAGTTTATTGGAGTCTATTTTTTCAGTGACTTGAAGTGTAGCTGATTAGAGGTGTACATACTGAAGCCTTCTCCACACTGAGGAAGACACCAGTGGATTCAACAACGTACTTGGCTCCAGCATTTCCCCAGGGGATTTCTGCTGGCTTCATACTGTCAACACACACACACACAAGACTCTATTTAAATGATTCCTGTGTAGGTTACAAACAAAAGTCTCATCTATCTGTATGGAATAATTATACTAATATTATTACAATTAAGACAGGACTCTTTACTTTGAGATTTGAAGGAAAATATTTAATCTATGGCAACAGCAGCTTCCACAAGTTATTTACAATAATTACACTTACCACTGAAAGACAGAGATGGCCTGTCCATCAACATAGAGTTTCTGTCCATCATGGTGGACTTCTCCTTTGTAGCGACCATGGGTGGAGTCATACTTGAACATGTACACCTAAATGAAACAGTTAAAGGTGAAGTGCATTAGAATCCTGCTTTTTATTGTTTTAGTAAATTGAAATCCGTGTGAATATGTGGCCAATTTGTTGTCTTACCATGTACTGGAGTTCAATGAAGGGGTCGTTGATGGCTACGACCTTGATGCCTTTCTGAAGGCAGGCCCTCAAAACCAGGCGGCCAATGCGGCCAAAGCTGCAGACGGACAAAATAAATGGTTTAGTAACACAACAAGTACCTGGCTGACACTAAGAATAATGTCTCGCTCCAGAGATCATATGCATCTCTATAAAATATGGCCCACATTGTCAATTTAGTCTTACAAAGACTGAACATTATCTTGATTTCTATCCCAAAACACTCACCCGTTGATTCCAACACAGAGGTCTGACATGGTTGCTGATGCTTTGGGGTGTGAGTTATCTACATAAAAAAAAGAAGAGAAAAAAATATTATAAATGAGAATAGACTAGTAACATAGCCCTAATATTATACGTATATTACCAAAAATCACATTTTTATGGCATATCAATGCAGATTATGATACAGATTGTGAAAGAAAACCTGGAGTAATGATCACTGACTTATGATAATATTAAATTATAATTATAATAAATAGAAAATATTAAAGAGTGAGTCAATAGGAAAGTATGTTTATGAGTTTGTTACTTTTGTTTGTAGCAAAATAGCCAAGATAGTGGGTGTGTTTCTTTAAACTGTCACCGACGTTAAACACTGCAGACATGCTTCTCAGCGTACAGCATGATACAGCATGTTCAGTACACAGTAATGAGGCACTGAAGGAACGTGTGGAGCAGCACAATACCTATAACTATCTTAATTGTAAGCACACACATTAACCTGCAGTAAAGCAGGAGCTATGGAGCTCTAGTGGAGTAAATATGGCTACTCCAGACTGTCCTTGCAGCTGGTTGGTTGGAGGATCCTGTAATCTCCTAATCTCTTTGTGAGTGAGAGATTGAACATTTGTCATGTGGTTCAGACTGTCAATCTGGTGAAAATCATTGTGGGAGCACTTTAAATAGACAAAATTCAAAACTAGAGCAGTAGATGACTCCTCTTTTCTGCCATGTAATGTTTTTGGAAAGATCAATACTGGGTAAAGTAGGAATAGAGTACTCAGTGTATGTTACATTGTCTGGACATGTTGGTTCCTAAAGCTCCTTCTCAGCAGATTGTATTTAGTGCATTCGTGCAAAACTTCTCCTTTCTCGCACATTGATTGGCCTCTCAGTTCCTCTGCACAGTGATGTTGCCCTAATTTTCTGAACACAAAATGGCCTGATAAATTTTCCTTCTATATAAAGAGATGCTAAAGCTGTTGGAAGTCAGGTTGAACAACAAATGCTGAGGCCATGCAGCAGGAGAAACATACCCAGTCCAGGCAGCATTGTGAAGATGTTACTCATAGGGCATTGAGGAACCATTTACTATTGAGTCCTTTCTCCAATGTTGACCAATCAGGTTGTATTGAATATTGAGCACATTCCTAAAGTTAAACCAACATGTCCAAGTGCACAGAGCCACATTAATCAGATTGGCAGCCTGCTGACACTGATTTAGATCTGCCTGGCAATATTCGAACGACATATTTGAACTGAACTCCTTTTAAATGCACTTATTAAGCCCGCTAAAAAAAACTTTAGTCTTAAATTTTAATCAATGACATGGGTGCAATAATTATGTCTTCCATGATCATATGACTCCCTTTTCTATTGTCCCTTCCAGACCAGACTGATCATTAAAATTCAGTCGAGCCACCCCCCCATTTGGCACATCCCCCCCCTAAAGCAACGACCCACTTTCTCTTCACAAAAACCACTCCATTTTACAACGGGTGCGAGTCCTGCCACAGGCTGCTGCAACGGGGACAAGATGGCTCATACCCAGGGAACCAGAAGTGCATAGACAATAGGTGCAAGAAGGTGGAAGCATGACCCAGCATTTTGCATCTGTGACCTGACCTTTCCTCTTACTTTCAAATGGTTATATTTTCTATATTATGGCATGATGACTGGCCTGTTTTTGTCCACTCTATGCCTTTATAGGAAACCTGTCAGTGAGTAAATGAACTCAGACTTATTTCTGCGTTCCTGCTTCGATGCCACTCCCACAGTCCACTTTCATTGTTTCCCTGCCCATTGCTTTTTCAAACATTCCAGAGTAGTTTTCCACTGCACTGTGATTGGCTGAGGGCCAGACTGATCAACCAATTAGGTTTCTGCTCTTTGTGTTCAGTACATCTTAAAAGTTTCTTTATTTACATCAGCTTCCCTTCTGTACATCCTCTTGCTTTTTATGTTCTCATCACTACAGCGGTGTCATTTTGACACTACAAACAAGTCAGTTAACTGTCCAATAGGATCACATCAGTTGTCTAACACATGAACACACATTACTGCCTGCGTGTGCCCTGCTGAGCAGAGCAAGTATCCTGCTGACAGTGGCAGAAGCACAAGCTTTTTTTAAGTATCCCATAAGTAGCCCAATCTATAATGAGAAATTTGGTCTATCAAATCAATAGGAAAACTATAAATGTATGCTGTATTTCATGAAACTGATACATAGACATACTGTAATGAATTAGTAATAGGTGTGCAGTGTCACGTAGGGGGTATTGAGTAGCAAAGAGACGTGATGACTCTGCAAGGGCACCGCTGGTCCAGACACAGAGCCCTTTGAGCTTGTGTCAGCCTGGCTCTGCACTGTGTCCCCTTATGTCTTCTGATCTATCAAGCTCAAGTTATAAAACACCTTTATATCTATATTAGCTGTGCATTCAATATGATCTTGTGTTTCACTGTGGTTGAGACCCCCTCCTCTCTCTGATGTATGGGATCTGTGTCATAAAAAGACTGTGGTCTAGCACATTTTGTTGAATCACAGGTTGTTCCCCTCCTCCTTATGCACATCCTGGATGACTAGGCTAAGATGGCTACGTTGGTACACTTGCATTAGCCATGTGGTGTTAACTTAAGAAACCTAGTTATACCCACCACAGGACTGCAGGAATGAATATACCACACACATAACACTGGTCTGTTTATAAGACAGTTTGAGAAAGGTTAACTATAACTATTAGTTGTACCCAGTTCCTAACCGGACTACAGTAAATAAATAACTCACTATGAATGTGAGTAATGGGATTTTCTTTAAACCACTTGAGTCTGTAAACCTCTCCTGTTTATAGTGTACGCTCTCTACACAGCCATGACCCATATTTTCCTTAATTCCCAGAACGATCACATATTACACATCCTAAACAAAGCCACCCATTACAGAATATATAAATAAAACACAACTGAATGTTTCATTATACCTGGGTGGAGGACAAACTACATGACTTGGTAGCTGTGAAAACAGTGTATAGCCTCTTGATTCATTCATCCAGACTGAGAATGAATGTGACAAACCCAATCTATGTATTAAAAATATACTACTTATATGTAAATAAAGTAAAGTGCTTATAAAGTAATAAAGTGATTATAATGTTCGAGTCTAAAAGATAAGCAGCATCCCTGGAGCAGCTCTAGGCCTGCTGTGACCTTCCTCAGCTGGAGTTATGCCCTTCAGTGAGGAGACAAGGCCAGACATGGCTGCAGCTGAACGTGTCACACATCCAGGAAGTGAATGAAAGTGATTTCCTTTTCGAAGCGCACATGAGTCAAGTGACACTGAAACCTAATGTATTTGTAGAATTTGATGAAAACAAAAGCAGATTCCTTTTATTTTATTGTTACCTTTCAATTGTATACTTTGTTATCTAACCGATTCTCTTATACAATAGTGAACATGTACTAGTCCTCAGTATAGCGATTGATAGAGACTGATCAGAGGCCTCCCAAAAAGCGTATCAACAGGTTTGCCGTGTGTGAAGTCAAACTGCGGCAGAATCATGCGACACCTCTCTTCTCCGCCTCTCTCCGTGTCCTTCAAACGCATCACGAGGACGTTTAGCTTCTACATCCGTCACCGTGAATTGAACCTGGATTACTCATAGTTCCACTTTAGTGCAATGATCGTGTACAAATCATCTCTGCAACAAGGCGACAGACTTCATCACAGAGACTGAGTGAGGCACGTAGCCTCACCTCCATCCACGTAAACTCACCCGCCCCTATAAGGCATTTTTTCCAGCTGTAACCTACGATGCAACAGCTCCAGACCTTATTAAATATGCCACTCTTACATGTTTTCTATGTGTGGTACTGCTTTACATTTGCTAAAGTGAAGCTACATTGAGTAAAATAGATCTGTACAGGACTAAATGGTTACATAACGTGGAAGCTAATCCACTTCCGCAAAGATGCAGCACTGGGCTCTGCCAATGTCACGACACGTAGATGACTCTAGGCATTTGAATATCCATGGCAAACATCGGCCATTTTTTATAAAACGGTGTAACATTCCTATAATTTATACCAGACTCGAATGTGTTCGCAGAGGCTTAAAAACATTTAGGTTAGATAAATAATACAACCAAAAAGGGCTCGGGCATAAAGCATTACACAACTGACTCCCTCCAGACCCAAAGGACATGGTCACATCTCCATTTTCTCCTGAAATGTTTCTTCTTTTAGGCGCTCTTCTGCAGATAGATAGCAAGCTTAGCTCCCTAAGCCTCACGTTTTACTGCGTCACTTTGAAGCCTCAGGTTTTTCATTCAAACACAGCAGCCGTGGCCTCACACATCATCTGCAGCTACAAAACATGTCTTCAATGGGCTGAGGGCTTTGTTATGTAACCAATGTTAATACCATTAAAAAAACGAAAAACTGAAGAATAGGTAGTAGTATACATGGAATAGAGCTATTACCAGTTAAGTTCGTGTATGAAAGAAAATCCCATTGTAAGCTACGCCTTCATTGTGCAGGGTCATTACCACGTCCAGTTCTCTTAAAATTCCGCTTATTTAGCACGTTTCGTCTTATATATATATTAGTACTGGATATAATAACGTCAGTTTTATTTTAAAAAACCATAAAGAATCTGCGGCTTACCTCTGTGCGGATTCTCCTTGAGTCTTAGTGCGCTGTTCACGGTACCGCCTTCCCTTTTTATACAGACCACGTGCCTACGGGAGGACGGTCACCCTGGCGACATGACGTCACGACATCCTCCGCAGCTCGCTTCCATTTGAAACGAGGCCTGAGTCACGGCCCAGAGGCAGCCATGGCAGCCGCGGGACGAACAAACACTGGAAACACTGGCTCACGACTAGTCCACTAACTTTAACCTCTTTATAATCAAGGGCTATGCTATTTCACAACAGAAAGAGGAAGGCAAAGGAATCTTAAATCTAATATGGGGTTCAATTAGGGCCACAAATACTTTATCAGCATTATGGTGGACATACTGTAACTTTATAGAGCCAATGTCACCACTGTTGTGCCACAGGAGCTAAGGCAGTAAGTTTATGGAAACCTTCTACATGCATTGAAATCATTTGAATCATACAAAAAATTAAGTAATATATATTTTTGGCCCCATTCAAAATGTAGCACCAGTGTTTATGGTAAACCCAATGTAACCTAAGCAGCAATGTAGACCTCTAGAAGATTATTAATCATTCTAAAAAGAGATGAGTGCAGTTTTTGGCAATGTTTACACAACCTAATTGGACTAATATCTGCTGTCACAATATGTACACATCACCTTTGTCCAATGACTATGACTATATAAGAGGCTGTAAATTTGTCTAGATGTTTAACTTTTTTTGTGGGGTCACTTTTTCCAATGGCTACTGTCAGAATGTGTTACCTCTGTATAATTATGTGATGTTATAAAAAATTGTATAAAATGACTAGGACAGATGTACAGTTACAAAAAGATCACATATTTCATTGGCAAAAGTCAGAATATATGACCTATTTACAGCCAAAAGGATTATGAGAGGGTCTCGGGTCAAATTGTCTTGGAGAAGATTGTGATGTTGTAAGATCTCATGGTACAGTTTTCTCAATATTAAGTTACAGCTTGTCAATCCTCACATATTTTTTTACAGGAGGTCAATCAGACATGAGCATGAACCAAGATAACCAATCAGAGAGTAAGAGAGGTGGGACTTGTTAAAGAGAAACCAAGCTGAGATTATAAGGCCTATAACTGACAGAGCTTACCATTGAGAGAATTTGTCCAGTCACTGTCAGAGCACCTGTGTGCTGTGTGAGGGGAAAAAGAGGGGCAGAGAGTTAGCTTTGAGGCATTGACAAAAGCCCAAACAATCGACTAGTAAAAAAGACAGGACATGCAACAACTGGCATAAACTAGTTTCCTACTGTGTCAGCCCAAGCCAAACCATGCTTTAAGGTGGCCATGTGCGTAGGCAGTAGATATATCACAGGCAACTATTATCGGAGTCATCAGATCACATCAACATTTCAACAGTAAATTGTTTACATAAAATGACGACAACCATAACAATCAACAGAGGCAGTGTGATATTGAATATATGTTTGGCTCAAATGTAACCCCATACTTTAAAACCATACGTACAATTTCTTTAGTTTCGAGATGAGTCACTAGCACCCTGAAATTTGTCCAACTGCGAAATATTGTGTGTAATTCTCTTGGTAGTGTGGTTAGTAGTATGCCTATCCTCACTTCTGATTCTGGGTCAGAAAGCAATAATTTGTAGGCCTGCTGCTCTTGTAAGTCTACAGTATATGAGAGTCCACTGTGCACTGTGATGTAAAGAACTGCAGATTGCTCATAGATGTTTTCTCTCTGTTTGTATTAAGCTCTGTGTGTGAACATAGCAGCTAGTTTTTGGATGGATACAACATTCCTACGTAACTGTCACGCCATGTGGTGGGTTTCCATGGGGACAGTCTGCTTTGCAATTTACCCCTTAAACATAGACTCAGGCCTGTGTACAGTTTTTATAGTTTTCTTCTTTGCTGCATTGCTGTCCCACAGCTTCTACTTCCTCATTTCACAACACGTGGCTGGGTTGAGCTCAGAGCTACGTGAGGAAGGATGCATACTTTGGTGTAACACAGGGAAATCCCTGCAGTACCAAGAGAACAGCAAGAAGGCGTTCATTGACTAATACCAGTTACAGACTTGCACATCTCCATTTGAGTTTAGTAATTTCGGGGGGTGGTTTATTCACTGTCAAATAACGGTAGAAACTTTCAATCTAGCTAAGATTTTTAGATACATTTATCTACTTTAATGAGTAATTCATCAATATATTAAAAATCAAATAAGATTTGGCCACTGGTTGTATGCTTATGTTGAAGAATGAAAGAACAAGCTAGCTTATATTCAAATCCTCCTAATACTGGTTCAGCCAGCACCCCTATAGATGTGGCTTTGATAACCGCTCCTTTTCCATACGGAGGTGTAACACTGAAAAACAGAACGACAACCAAGAACCAGAGGTGGCATTCAAATTGTTCACTTGAGTAGAAATACAGATACCTGTGTTAAAAACAACTCTGGTAAAAGTGGAAATACTGATTCAACTTCTTTACTCAAGTAAAAGTATATAAGTACAGGCTCTGAAATGTACTTCACTAAAAAGTTATTTTGTTGTCAATGATACACAATACATTTGTGACACCGCCGCAAATATTTTACAGTTTATAGTGCAATTAAAGACCTTGAGCAGTGAACATTAACTGGAGGCCACATCCAGCCCCCTACAACTTTCCATCTGGCTCCTCAGCCATGACTCAAAACTAACGCCATCCTGAGGACGGTCCACGATGCTCCTGAGGATGGCCTTGTGGCGAAACACACACCTCCCTAATATCACTGTCAGTAAGTTGAGGGGGTAGATGTGCACAATATAAGCTCAATTTTTTGCACAATGGAAATAAGGATTTAAATCCACTTTAGCAAAAGGCGCTCACTGTCTGTCTCTCACCTGCTGCAAAGACCGGTCACGGGCAGAGTTCTCTCTCTGCAGACCTAATGAGCGGGGCTTAACAAGTGCAACAAAAACAAGCCTGTGTCTGAGGCTGAGCTTTAGTCTCTCCAAAACAGACAAAAAGTACTGTAAATGTCCCGTTACCAGGGGAGAACAGAGCGAATGTGAGCAGTCATCTGTGTTAGCAAAGAGGATCCACTTTAAACAGTGGCTGTCATCCCAAGCCTGAACCATCTCTGAGCCATAAGTTATTATTTCAGAACACAGACCTGTCTTAAATTGAAAAGTGTTCACCTGTTTGAGGCCCTTGTCAGAGAGATGTAATAATGTTCTGCCTTTTGTGAGTCTCTGCTGCAGCCACTGAGAGTAAAGACCAGGGGGGGTCCAACTTAAGGTCTGCCAATCAAATCTGGTCTTTGTGAAGTACTTCTGATCCTTACATTAATTATTACTGTTAATACAATCTTGTTATTATTATTTATTGTTAGCAATGAATAATAGGTAAAAATGCATAAAAGGTAAGAGTTAAACAAATGATTAAAGTTCTTCTGTTTAGTGAAACAAATGAGACCAGTGTTTATTATTGGGTTTGATCTAAAGTGGTTTTAGGTCTCAGCTAAAGTTAATAAGAACTAATTATTGAACACAAAATAATTAAGCAGGTCTAAATCTAGATTTATAGGGTATTTTAGGAAAACTTAAATATCCCCTTATTCAATGTACCTAAACTTTATATGACTATAAAAATCTAACTAAGCAAATTAAATTGTATGTAAGCAAATGTAGATTTAGATTTTATTTAAGTTTATTTATATAAATGAACAAACATTAGCCTGTATTTCAAATAAATACAGTTGACATTCCCTTCAGGACAGTTGGAACTGGCTTTCAGGATTGTGATAAAAAAAAGTTGGTCTTCGTCTCGGCATTATCAAAATCAGAAAACGTTAGGGAAAAAAAGTTTTCAGTCAAAAAGAGAAAAACATAAAATATTAACTGATATTTAACAGTGAATAAATAAAATAAAATATTTTTTTAGTTTGAAAGTCTGGCCCCTACAGCACCATGAAGAAACAATCTTGACCCCAAGCAAATTTAGTTGATGACCCCTGCTCTATGATCTTGTGGCTGGAGTTTAAACAGGGCAGTCTCAGTTGAAGCATTTTACACTTTATGTTTATTATATTTAGCTTATAAATAAAAATATATATGTTTAAATGATTAAAAGCTGTTTAAAATCACACTTGTGCACACTATTTCCAGCTGCTAGATGAAAATAAATGTCACTTCAACTGGAGAAAAGTGAGGTGTTCTCAAAGACCCAGCCTCTAAGTCAGATCCCTGTATCGATCATAAAAAGACTTAAGCTTTGTGAATTATAAAGTTGTTTTGTGAAATGGAACAAAACATGATAACCCAATGAGTGTTAAGTCTGGCAGCATCGTGAGAAACAAGCAAATTTAATTGATGATCCCTGACCTAGAAGAACAAATTTTAATTTTTGGACCTCATTTTGACACCATAAAAGTTCCCATGTTTTTAATACTTTTAAGGCCTTGAAACTACCCTGTTAAGTTGTTAAAGCCTGACAATCTTTTCATACAAAATCGCCTAAAAAGACAAAGTAAGTTAAGTATTGCGCCACAATAATAATGTTAATTTGCATGTTCTTGGGGTCTAAGGACGTCTAGGGACCCCAAAGTATGGGTTACTTTTCATTTTTATTGGTTCTGGAGTCTATTGCAATCTACTGGAGCTTTTGGGTATGACATTTACCATGTGCTTTATCAACTCATTGTGCACAGAATACAATCAATTAAAAAAACATAAAAATGTATAATTTTGGCCCCTAATGGAGTTGTTTTATTATAACAAAATATATAATAAGAGTAATAATAATGATCATAATAATAAAAAAAATATAATATATAATATACCAAATGCACGTGGCAGAGTGGTTAGCACTCCTGCCTTACAGCAAGAAGGTTGTGAGTTCAAAACCCGGCCGACTCAAACATTCTCGGCCGACTCTGGTCTTTCTGTGAGGAGTCTGCATGTCCTCCACGTGTTACTGTGGGTTCTCTCCGGGTCCTCTGGCTTTCTCCCACTGTCCAAAGACATGTATGTATAGGTTAATTGGCAACTCTAAAGTGTCCCTAGTGACTGAAAGTGAGAGTGAATGGAAGGTGAATTGTCTCTATATGTCAGCCCTGTGACTAACTGACCACTGTCCAGGGTGTACCCTGCCTCAGGCCTAAAGCTGCTGGGATAGGGTCCAGTCACCTGCAACCCCTAACGGGACAAAGTGGTAGAAAATGAATGAATGAATGAATATACCAAATATATCTAACATTAATGTGCAATAAAAATGTAAAAAACAAACTCCAGCAGCCAGCCTTGGCCACTTGCAGACTTGCCCACCAGAGCCATGGCCACAAACTCTTTTTGACAGCCCTGGGACAGAGGAAGGGGAGCCAGCACTTGAGGATGTGGGCAGTAATGCCACAAGCCTGCACCTTAAAGAAGCGTGTGCTGGGGGGACATAGTCCATCCATCCATCCATCTTCTACCGCTTATCCGGGGCCGGGTCACGGGGGCTGCAGTCTAAGCAGAGACGCCCAGACTTCCCGCTCCCCAGACACTTCCTCCAGCTCTTCCGGGGGGATACCGAGGCGTTCCCAGGCCAGCCGAGAGACATAGTCCCTCCAGCGTGTCCTAGGTCTTCCCCAAGGTCTCCTCCCGGTGGGACATGCCCGAAACACCTCACTAGTGAGGTGTCCAGGAGGCATCCGAAACAGATGCCCGAGCCACCTCAGCTGGCTCCTCTCGATGTGGAGGAGCAGCGGCTCTACTTTGAGCTCCTCCCGAGTGACCGAGCTCCTCACCTTATCTCTAAGGGAGCGCCCTGCCACCCTGCTGAGAAAGCTCATTTAGGACGCTTGTATCCGGGATCTCGTTCTTTCGGTCATGACCCAAAGCTCATGACCATAAGTGAGAGTAGGAACGTAGGTTGACCGGTAAATCGAGAGCTTTGCCTTACAGCTCAGCTCCTTCTTCACCACGACAGACCGGTACATCGACCGCGTTACTGCAGAAGCTGCACCGATCCGTCTGTCGATCTCACGCTCCCTCCTTTCCTCACTTGTGAACAAGACCCCTAGATACTTGAACTACTCCACTTGAGGCAGGAGCTCTCCACCAACCTGAAGGGGACAAGCCACCCTTTTCCGACTGAGAACCATGGTCTCAGACTTGGAGGTGCTGATCCTCATCCCAGCCGCTTCACACTCGGCTGGAAACTGTCCCATTGCACATTGAAGGTCCTGGCCTGAACAGGACCGGTGACAAAGGGCAGCCCTGCCGGAGTCCAACATGCACTGGGAACAGGTCTGACTTACTGCCGGCAATGCAAACCAAGCTCCTGCTCCGGTTGTACAGAGACCGGACAGCCCTTAGCGAAGGGCCCCGGACCCCATACTCCCAGCGCACCCCCCCACAGTACACAGTACATTGGACCAAATGAGAAAAATGCAATAAAAATATGTTAAAATAGTATTCAATATAATTGAATTGCCCCGATTTTACATTTTGTGTTTACATAGTAGGGTATGTTATAATCAATCTTACTTAATTAAAGATCAATTAAATAACTTTTAAGTATTTTATTTTGAGAATAAAAAACAGTGACCAAACTGTGGGCGAGGCTTTTGATGATGCAGCTTGGCCCCTTTGAAGCCTGTTCCAAAAGACTCTGAGGAGTTACTCAGGACTCTAGCCTTGGCTTGGGAGGAGGCGACTCTGCGGAGCCAATGCTGAACAAAGGATCCTAGCATTTGTGAAACAGCCCCAATCTCCCCTCCTTTCTCCTCTCTGTGGCATGTTAAGAGAAATGAGATCCACCCGGATCCAGCACCAGTATTCACTGCATCCACTCAAGCTTGAAACTTTGACGCCATCTCGTGGACAAATCAGCACCCTACATATCTTTGTGTTTAAAATAAATAAATAAATAAATATAATTCTGGGCCGTTGCAAAAGCATAGTCTTCACCTTTAGACAATCTGCTCGGAGGGCCACTTGTGGGGCTTTAATGTGTCTTGTGCCAGTGTTGTGGAAACACCGCTGCATTTGTTACCAATGAACTTTCTTGGGAAGTTTCCAGCTTGGCAAGAACTGCAAGTTCTTACAAAAGCGTTTCAGGGTCTATAAACGTGTCTGTGCTTGATTTGAATTCATACTGGGTCTCTCTAAGAGGAAGCTCAGCATACAACTCTACAGAACAGTAAAGAAGTGAATGACCTAAGGGCTTAAGTCCAACTCACTGAGCAGGAGATTTTAAGTAATACCCTGCTGCTCTCATTTGAGTTTGCACCTAAACTTTGGTGTCAGAGCAGAATATCTATTTATAAACTTAAACACAAATATATTAGCCTATCTTCAAAGTAAAGTATAAAACTCTGAAATGTTAAGCTGAACGCAATTTATTTTCTGGTCAACAGAGGGCAGGCTTGTGCCATTATTCAGTACATCACAAAGTAACACTCCAGAGGGTTGATGCTAGAGGCCGGTTGAACAAACTCAGAGTTGCAGAGTAAATTCTGATTTTGATAAAACCAAAACAAATCCAAACTAGGTAACTTTGGGTTTATCTGTTGCATGACGCTGATTATAAACTTTCTTTATCAATGATCACTGGGCGTGTCTGTGCAGAGAAGAGCCAATAACAATAAACAATAAACCTCGAGGGATAAGGGGGCGGGGCAATTTCTGTTGAGAAACAGGAAGCAACAGGTCACAGCCAAAAATGGAAGGAGAAAAAGGCTGATTTTATGAGTTTTAAGACAGTAATTGTAATTGTCTCACTATGATGATGGACCAACCTAAAAACTCATGGTTAGGATATTCTTAAGAATGTTTCACACCAAGTGTAAAATGTTTTGACATTAAAACATGTAAAACTGTAGAAACTATTACTCAAAAAGATAAAGATGATGAATCAGAAACAATTTATACATTTTTAATAAAAACTTGTGAGCCAAATAACATCCTTTGTTATGTGCAGAGTTTAAAGTTTGAAGTAGCCTTGTGGTCCGGTGATTTTTTTGCTCACATCTGATTGGTCCACATTTGTTTTACAGACTCTAAACCAAAACTTAACCTGCTCCACGTGAGGTGTAAGATACCATGGCGATGGAACTCGCTCAAAACCAAACTTCTTTCTGGAGACGGAAAACTCAGAGTTTGCTTAAACTAAACCTAAACTTACCTGGATCTAAACCAGCTTCTAGCAACAGGCCTCAGAAGGTAGGAGTCTGTACAAACTCAAATACACTTCTCTCAGGCACTTAATCCCACTTCAATGTGATCTGTGTTGTTTCTTTGTTATTAATGATGTAAAAAAGATGCTGCAAGTTGCGCAACTTTATATAGTTGGGCTTTAAGACAAACACAAATACAGACTTTTAAGACAACACAAAGTACCTTTCACAATTTGTATTGATCAGAACATGTTAACATAACCTGTCTCCGGTATCTCTTGAAAATCATTATGAATAGTCAACCATAAAAAATAATTTAAAAACTCTATTCCAGCTTGTGCAGATGGTAAATTCAGTAGTTTATTGAACTAGTCTGAGTTGCTGAGAGAAGAAACCTTGTTTGCCAGTCTGCTTTCCTTGATTATTTTTCATTATGTCTTTCTCCGTTGGGCCATAGATCATGCATCGAAAACGGAAAGCACCTGTGTAGCAGAACAAAGTATTTATTGATATTTAAACTTTCCTTACATAAACTGTCAGCTGATATGAGCCACTAACTAAATGACAAATCTCTCTCATTCACCTCCCACAGCCACTTAACAGGAAATTTAGGTCTGTGCGGAGGTGTGGGGGTGTATGGACGCAAGTGATTCCAGGCTATCCTTCATACACAACTTTGGAAAAACAAACCATTTGTCATTATAATTCAAACACCAAAAAAGAATTTCCACATGTTCCAGTTATGTCAGAGTTTAAATAGCCCAAGTATTAGGGCTAATTTTCACGTTTACATTACTCCCGGGCACATATGATTATATCTCATATAGTTTTTCTTCACATTCTCAGCCCACCAAAAGTGATTTAAGACGAGCCTAATGCTACGCGCTTGAACAGTTCAACACAGTGAGCCCATGGTGCCATTAAAACCACTCCCTGACCCCCTCAGGCAGTGAGCTGCCCCTCTCTGATAATATTTTCATAGGCTGTGAATTAGAAGTGTTTAAAGGGGCACTAATCGCAGAGCTGCACTCATGCCAAGAGCTGCTTAGCATCAGTAAACCACAGCGTCTGCTTTGAGAGACTACAGGGCCAAGTTTTAGCAAAGTTAAAACATCCATTTGGTTTTTATGGCATATCTGCTGTTACAGTGGAAATATGGGGACCCCTAGACACTCGTACATAGTGTTTGTATTTGGGCTTCTGTATTTAACGTAACTTTATTGCAGAGACAGAAAATGGTAAAATGTGGTCAAATGGTGAGGAAAAAGTATGTAGTACAAAAACAATTGTTAGGAAGTCCAATAGACTGCATATGAACTGAACATATGTTAAAACTATTGGGCCATTTCTAGTTTATTAATTGTTTATTTGTCAGAATGAATGCACAATACAAAACAACCCAACAGATATACAAGCAACACCAGATGAATAATAAAAAAAGAGGTTTTATAAATGAGTTCACCCACAGCAGCTGCAACATTATGACAACACTCTTGAGGCATTTTTTCCAGATATAATTTAAAACGTGGTAAGGTGCTACGTGTTCTGTGTACTCTCTAATAGTAAATGTTTTGTCCAAAATCTCAAGTGCCTGTTTTTACCAGCTCCCATTTTATTTGACTGACTATTGAGCTCTACCTGTCTGTACATTGGCCATCCTCCTCTCTGGCTTCTCTGTGTTTTCTTGTTTTCTTTGGCCTGGCACAGAGGGACTGGAAGTGTCACCTCATCACAACAACTGCCCGTTTCCCTGGGAGGCCGCAGAAAGGATGTCTGTTAATCTGATCTGAAATTCTCAACCTGTGTTTGGCAGCTTCCTCCAAACACCTCTGGCTCAGTGAACCACTCTGTGAACTCCGCGTGTTGAACGTTGTCCATCTGAGAGACTGACGGCCTGTAATAACTCTACAACCAGCCTCTGTGCGCTGCAAGTCCGTGCCAGTTTTCAATTTTTTTCTTACTTTGGCTGCATTTTCCCCTCCCTTTTGTTGAATATAATCATTCTCATATTGCACTGAGCTGCCACAAAATGTACCTGATATATGCCTGAAAAGTATTCGATATTTTGGCTGATAATGGATAAAAAACACTTGGGTAATTTTAAAGTTACAAACAGCAGACAAAAAGGTCAGTTCAGCAGCAAATGTAGATGCATTTATTTTTATGAAAGTAATTGTATTCAGGTGCATATACTTTAAATCCACTCTCAATGTTGAATGTAATTTTGTTATTCCATTACTTCTAGTCATCTAAATGTTGCATTACGCTGATAAACCAACCCTAAACCTGGAAACTTGATACCAGTAATTTCATCAATTCTAAAATGTTTACCACAGGAATGATTGGATGACAGCCTGTCGGTATCTGCTCTAAGGATGAAAGTTCAGTTTTTACGTTGGGTTGCACACATGGCAGTTTGTGTAAAGATTCTTTGAGAGTACAGAATGTCTCTTCAGCTTCTGTCAAAAGCATCAGGTATCTCTCTGGAGACTTCAGGAGGAACAGAGCAAGGTCAGGCACAGACACAAAAAGACAACACGAGCTTACGAGAACACAGAGTGACTAAGGAATTTTTTTTTCCAAACAAACTTAATGTGCTGACAAATGGATGAAAGCCACTTCAGCAGAAAGGCTCCTGTCATGTGAACCCTGAGCAAACACATTAGTAGTGACTAAAGGTATCAGAAGTAACCACAGTTGTTTTTTGACCAAAACCACATTATAGCCACAGTTCATACTTTAGTAATGTGCTATTTTTCTATTTGGCTTTCTTATTCAACAACACATACTTCCTTTCTTTTAAAAAAATAAATATAAGAATGATTGTAAAACTATTGAGTCACAGGCTAGGAAACCCATCAGCCACTTTCTCTGGCTTTGTGCCCAGCTACATCCAGTAATGTGGAGTTCATTTAAATGGTAAATATGAGCACCATATCCGAGAGAGGGGAGTGTGTTCTCTTTTTGAATTTTCTTCTTTCAGTGTGAAATAAAGTCAAAACATGATGACAGCTATTGTATGTCACCTGACTGGTTGCTCTTTTTTCTTGGTTATTTATTGTTTTTTTTCAGTAAATGAGCATAATACTACATACATATACAGTGAAGCTAAATCGTAATATTTGATCTGGTCATGACAGCCATTAACCATTTTTCAGGATTTACAGACACTCAGACAAAATGAATGCATGCTGCAAACTCACATTGGACTACAATATGTACATTTTTTATATACGACTTGAGGATGAGAGATGAGGATTTGGTAAACATATGTGTTCTTACATAGCATGCCCTGTCACTCAATGTTTCATAGTGATGACCTGGACCTACGTAGGACCGTGAAGAGAAGTTATTCTTTATTATTCTCAAAGAACCACTGATTTAAAAGTATCTATGACAGACAGGTCCAAGAGGCCAATCATGGCACAAAGTAAGTTTTTATGTGGCCCTCAGCTTCTGTGATAAATTAAATTTTTTTATGGTCCCAACAGTAGCTTGATATGAATAGGTTCTAATCCAACAAAAATCTGTTCAAATCCAACTAAAACATGTTCAAAACTGACTAAACCTGTTCAAAACCAACAAAAGTCTATTTAAATTAGCCTAAAACCTGTTCAAATCCAACCAAAACAAGTACAAAACAACTAAAATCTACTCAAATTTTAATTAAACCTGTTCAAATTGAACAAAAACCTGTTCAAATCCAACTTAAAAACTATTGGATCTTGGTCATTTATGTCTTATTAAATGTGGTCCTCTTTGCAAAAGGTTTGGACACACCTGATGTATCCTTGTCTTTGTCTTTTTGTCCTTATTTCTAAAATATTACAAACAAAATTTTGTTCCTTTGAAACAAGTTTATTCTTGTTCCATAAAATAAACTACTACAGGAAGCATATTCCCTTAAACAGAGTCTTTTAAAAGCCAGTTGATTAAACACAGAATAAAAAACAGTTTGAAAACTTTACGAACCTAAACTTAAACTGATTTGTATTTTACCAAAATACATTGATATATTCACAGAATTCCCTCATAAAAGTATATAGTCAATATCACACAATGATAGATTATTTTACTTATGTCTTGTCCCTTTTTTTGCAGATTATTTGTCTTTCCATTTCTCCAACTTGATCTCACTTCTGCATCGGGGCATTTCCGTCTTACAAAGAAATCTTATGAGCCACTGTTCATCATTAATTCACTATTTTCTCCCTCGCCCACATAAAACATGCTATCACCTCGGCTTTATTCACTTTTCACACTCCCTTCCTGCACACCTCTTCAAATGAACAGCACATCCTCCTACTGTTGTCTCAATCCTCCTCTCTTCCTGTCTCTCATCACGGTCCCCGCTGATTCAGACACGTTAAAGGTTTAAACACATTGTCCAGCAGTGACCACCCGTGAAAAGTCTACATAGTCCTTCTTTTTCTTTCACTTAGTACTGTATTCTATCTCTCATTATGATACCATTTCTCTATTAACTCTTGCCTGCTGCTGATATCATGTGTTTGTCTTGGGCTCCTCTGTGACAGATGTATGACCCAAAACGTGTGATAATGTTTACCCAGACAAGTCCTATAAATACTATAATTCCTAAAAAGAAATACAAATTTTGTCAATTGGGGGTTATGTCTAATGTTTCTGAAGAAAACCTGAGAATCAAAGCCACCTTTCTCTGCAGTGTGACCATGGCCATAAATCATTATAAACTGACTTATATCTCTGTAACCATGATGTTCCTATTGAAGCGGTCAGACTGCAGCTGCTGTGGCCGCTCCACTTAGTGTTTAACCACTGAACTGATTTCACGGACAAACTCTGCGGTGTATCTTATTTGTCACACCTCCTCAGAGCGCCTTTCTATTTGACTTCGACACACCTTACTCTTCTGTGAAATGCACCAATCAGTCTGCCTCCGGTTTGTGTAAGCAACTCAAACTTTGACCTGCCGCAGAGTTCGGCACTTGAACCACCAAAGATAACAAGCCATGAAGTGAAGAAATGACATTCATAAATGAGAAGAAACCGCAAAATAAGGTTCAGTCCTTGGGCTATTTTGTTGTTAAGTGAATTTTAATTAGTGTGTTCTCAGAGGCCTGGGCTACAGTGTCATATCTTTCCCACAGTTTGAAAACCATGCAATCTAATATTATAGCTTATTTATTTATTGTTGGCATGGCTTTTGATTTTACACCAAAACTATTAAATTAGAAAACTTTCAATTTAAACAACTGAAAAGGACATTCATGTTCAACACATTGTAATAAAGTATAAAGTTACGTTATGGTAAATTACTTGTAACTAAATTAACTACAACTTAAGGTCTCTAAGGTGTTCTAAGGCGTTTTGTCAGTTTATTGATGTTATACCAGTAAATTTAGTATTTATTATAAACAACAATATTTTGGCCCACTAGGAGGCGCCCTAGACATGTCATTAGCCAGAGATCATAACATGTTTTTGATGCTGATGGGGAAAACCTGAGTACCTGGAGAAAACCCACCAAAGCACAGGAAGAACATGCAATATTTATGTATCCTAAACCATTTTAGATAAATGGTTATTATTGGTCAGGTTGTGTTGAGCTTGGTGAAAGTCGGGTTCAATGGGTTCCTATGATGTTTCTTTAGTACATTATTACTTAGCTGTATACTGAAAGACACAATTATATATAGGCCTAAAGTAAGCTTCAACAGTTGTTTTGTTGTTTTTATAATTATAATAGTAACTTTGAAATATTGTTTGAACAGTGGGCAAAATTGAGCAAAAATAGAGGCCTATATGCCCAGAGGATCAGCGTTCACTGCTGCATATACAGATAATCAAGGAATACCTGTCCTCTCAAACCAATAACAAAATGTCCTTAAAAGCCTAAAAAGGCAGCTTCATCTACTCGTACAGCCATATAAGTACCCAGAGGCTTTATTGTATAATATCTCATAAGCATACATACATACATAGTCTACAGTAACCCATTTACCAGTATTGACTGTAGAGAAGAGTAGTGGCCGCTCAGGAGTGCACCTCAAAGCTGCAGGCCACTGAGCCACACATCTTCTTGTTAGTCTTGATTTCAGATTTTGACCCAAACCTGGAAGTTCCATCTGTGTGATTCACTCCAAGGTTGACAGACGGATCATGTTGCCCCCGCAGCTTCCTGGAGTGTGTGCTCGCATGGACGTATTTGTGCCTTTACTCGCTGTAATTGTGTTTGCTGAATCAGAGCCAGGTATGGGCTGAGGAAGAAGGATTGATGGTCCAGCAGGGACAGCAGCTGGAACAGAGCGCTCCAGACAGACACACGGACAGACAGATGGACGGACGGATAGAGAGAAACAGGGGAATAAATCTGACGAGAAAAAGTCAAGGTGGCTGGAAGAAACAGACAGACAGACGAGAGGAAGGGGATCAAGAATAGAAAAGTGATCATAAAAAATGTTGACCAGTCAAACAAACTGCAAATTCTTCCAAAATGATGTGATGTAAGATTTCAATAATATCCCATGTGCCGTCATTCAAAAATACCAGAAGACCGTCGGAAATATCACATAATACTAATGTATCTCACCACAACCATTCTTGATTTTGTGCAGACTCTCTCTACTTCTCTTTTTTCTACCACATCCCTTACTTTCTCTCTCCTTTCTTTTCTGTCTCTTTTAACGCACACAGACGCTGACCACATCCCCTTCTTCCCCCTCCTCGCCCAACCTCAGGTCGTGTGGTAATGAGCGTGTGATGGAGCCTCGTGGCTACCAGACTGGCAGAGGTATTTTTAGCACTTCTGGCGGTTTCCATCACTAAATATGCTCCAAACTTCATATTTGGAGATTGAAAGTGACCTCAAAGGCAGAAAACCCAGGGTTTGTTGCAGTTGGTTGAAGTTATTAAACATAGCTGGTAAATGTAGCGTGGAGATTTGCGGATTGATGTGAAGGAAGGTAACAGACAAAAGGGATGAAAGTTGCTTTGAGTTACTTTAGGGCTGGGATTATTCGCTTAAAGGGGAAATAATGAGTGGAAACAATTGTCACATTCGATCTGTCAAAGTGAGGAATTTTCCCTAATGTGGCAACTGTTTTTATTTCAAACAGATGCGAAACATTGCAGCAGTTGTGGTGCTTGTGGTGCTGGTGTCTGGCGCAAGCATTTTACCTGTCCAATCTGACACTGTACGCTATGTCTGCTCACCTAGAAAGGTGGCAACCATGACCTAATGTTGGATACAATCAGAAGATGGACGCTTGATTGGATGTGGCGTGGCACGTTATTTCAAGAGTTAGAAAAGGGAGGAGTGGTGTTTGGGTTCAGCTTTGGCCCCATTGATCACATAGAAACATAACAACCCAGCACTTCCTCCTGGAGTTTCCTCTGTTTCCAGTGTTTCCCTGCCATACCTTTACAGACTAGGACAGGAAAAGTTCAGGGGATTAAAGGGGCTAGGTATATATGACCATTCAATGACTTGGTAGATAGATAGATGGAGAATTGTAAACTGAAGTCCATAAACTGGGTCAACAAAAACATGATTACATCAGCTAACAAACTCACAGTGTCCAATGATTTATCTTCTGGTTATTGTTGACCTCAGGCAATGATAGTGATAAACGTCCTAGTGACGACTTTACAAATGAAATGGACATGTTTTTGTGAACAATTCATGTGTTTATATAAAATTTGGTTACCAAGTTGTATATTGTATGTGGTGACTTTGATATCTGCAGACCTCTGTGCACATCTGTAATATCTCTCAGAAACAACATGCCGTCTCTTGAACTGCGCTGTGTCCTCAGCTTTAATACTGCTTTTTTCCATTTTTATTCATTTCTTTGGTTGGAGATGTCAGCTTTGCCATAATAAGAGACATGTTTTTTTATTTTTTTAATGCCTTTAAGTAGATATCTTCAAAGTTGGACGTCCACCTTTGCCAGGACAACTATAATTACTTAAAATTGACTACTTGCTGTATATGAGTCCTTAAATAATTGCAATTTCTAAACAAAATTCAGAGCCGTGTTTATTCAGGTAACTTGTTTGGACATTTTAGCAAAGCATTTTTGCAGTTTGCTAGTTTTAACGCATTCAGTCCAGGTCTCAGCCTCATCACTCACCCCCAACAGCCGTGTAGTTACCTTTTCTGCTTCTTTTATCTAAAAAAAGGTAAAACCCGGAACAATTTTCCACCACAAAATACTCACACAATACATCAAACCAGAGTTTAGAGCTTCCCTGAAACTTTCAGCTTTGAATTTACCGTAGACTGTAGAGTTCCAGTGATTATCTCTGTCGTCTTAAACACTGTTGAATAATTGCCAACATTTATCCACATTTAATTTGTTGCCCTTTTTTTTTTCAATTTTTGAGCTGTTTCGCTGTAAAATAAGACATATTTTGCAATGGAATAACACATTTTCTGGTTTATTTCCATGGTCCTTTGTTGTTGACATCAGTGTACAGCCAATGGGAGCGCACTCCTTTTACTGGAAGCAAGCTCATTGGCCAAAATCCTGCTGTGGGCTGATCATTCTCATCTCAATCCTTAAATTAAAAGGCTAGATGACGTCTTAAGGTCCAATTTTTTTTCACAGATAATTCCTATTACAATAAGCTGTAAGGTAAATATACTAAATGCAAGAGTAAAAATATTAGGTAGTCCCAGTTTAACACAATGTCACAGTGGCGTATCAGAAGAAGTCAAACGAGTACAGTCTGGACACTACTATGTGTCTATGTGTCGAAGTTTTCTTGATTCATTTGAGGCTTTAGTTGTTCTGAGTTTGAAATGTGTTGGCCCCATTTGCAGCAGCTCATATGTGACTCTGAGTTGGTGCTCCTCCAACTGCACTGTCACCCAAACTCTATCTGTCCAACAGGACTACCCAACTAACCCTAACCCGCTCTTGGACAAACTGAAGTGACTGGAGTTACACAGCATTGGTGCAGAAGCTTAAATAATTAAATAAAAGCAACATTGGTTTTACCAGCAATTTTGGCCTTGCCTCAGACACATTTAAAGCTGATAAAAACAATTGTCATGCACCGCTCAATCGGTTTCCATAATAACCAGTTGGACGGCAGCAGTTGCCACTAAGCGGTATATTTAACGCTCAGACACTTTGCAGAAAAAAATCCTGTCGATCACACAGTCAATTTGCTTGCATATGGCTCCTTCAACAAACTTTCCGACCTCTTCTTTTTTTTCTCCGCTTGTGCTCAGTTTGTTCTGTGTTTGGAGAAATCTCACGAATAAACCTCAATTAATCTCTTCCTGAAATCAATTTTGGGCATTCAGAATACAATATTACTGAGCCACATGCAATTTAATCTAGACAGGGCATCATTTTATTAGAGATTTATTGAAGCCAGAGTCACAAAACCGTTTTAGTTTTATTAGCCTTATTGTTTTAGAAACTGGCTGGGCTCAAATAAAATGCAGGCTTCAGATTTTATATAATACAGCTCAAATTATCCATGTTTGTCAGACGGAGAGAGTCTAATTTAAGCACATGTAAATATTATCATTTGTTTTTCTAACCAAACAGAAAGGGCCCGTCTGGACTGACTGATGGCTCACAGCGGAGCACAGATCTTATTCTTTCCTTCGTGTTAAAAGCTTCCACATTTTTACGAAGTGCTCCATCTTCTCCATCTTTATTTCTGTTGGCAGACTCGTCCCGTTCTCGGTGCACATCTTCCCTCTCTCACAAGGACGCTTATTGTCCGTGGAGGAGAGGCGTGCTTTATGGCGTGCACAGAGACAAGTGGCAGAAGCACATTCCTTCACTTATTGGGAGCCGTAATCCCTTCGCTCCACATCTGCTGTATGTTTTGACTGCTGGGGTCAGCTCACAATCAAACCACTCGGTATCGACGCTTTAGTCTGCTCTCTCGTATTTCCAAACAAATCGCGTTAATGTAATAACAAGATGGCATTGTTCCAAACGGATGTCTTATGGAAGCGCAGACAAAAATGGAAATGTTGTTCAAGCTCATAGAAGTGAATAAGAAAGGATGATTTATCTTTAGGAGATGGGGTCCAAGAGGCCACTTTTATGTCAGTTTGAGTCTGCGGTTCATCTCAGCCGCATGGCCTTGTGGGAAATTGACCTCAGTTAAACTTAGATTGATGCTGTATAATATTAATAGTCCTCTGTGTGTTTGTTCAAATACTACAACTAATGAAATTAGTGGTGCTGTGCTTTGTACAGACGTAAAATACTTTGTATATAAATTTGTTGATCTGGGGACGGGTCGCGGGGGCAGCAGTCTAAGCAGAGATGCCCAGACTTCCCTCCTCCCCAGACTCTTCCTTGCTGGGGCACAGTGGCTCAGGTGGTAGAGGTAGGATGAATGTGTGTGATTGTAGAGGTAAAAAGCATCATGTAAAGCACTTTGGGTGCCCGAGAAGGTTACAGATAAAGTACTATATAAAACTATATACTTTTACCATTTTACCAGTTCTTCCAGTGTGGACCAATGGGGATGCTCCCCTTGGTCCAGACAGCCTGTCAATAAGGATGTCTTCTGATAAAAAAGAGAAAGTGTACATTTAGCTCTGAATGAGTCTTTAAAATCATTCTCAATAATGCAGCGTTTGACAAGGTGGAGATAATTGCATCGGTCGGACACTAAAGCTTAAAGTTTATGGTAATCTCTAAACTACAGTTTGTTTTATTGTATTAGTATTTTGAGGAGGAAAAATTGGCCCGGTTTTATTTATTTTTTAATAAAAGAAAAACAGCATAGTGTGCAAATCATCAACATTCTCAGAAATAATGTGCCACACTCAGTTCAAAGACATACTGTATACAGATAATCATAGTAATATTACACACCCCACCCATCATTCCTCAAACACTACCATCCACCCCCCACCCCCCCTCACCCAATCAGGACCCAACTGACCCAGATAACAGTCACAAAAGACCTCCAATTCCAGTTATTGCTTGTTTCCATATTTTTTCCTGATGCATTTGAGCCATCCAGTGTTCAATGTTGGCTAAATCAAGAAAATCAAGAAGCCATCTTTGTAAGGTCATAGAATTTTTTTTTTTCCATCTGCAAGCAATTAAACGCTTGGCTGCTGTAACCCTAGCCAGCCAAATATGTGTTTGCTTTACAGACAATGGCATACATTTCTGTACGGCAAAACTTTTCACTGCTGTTTTCCTTCAATATTGCTCCAATACCTACATGAAATTTCTCTTTAATTATCAAATATCAGTCAGATGGCATGAGTCTGACCAAGACAACAACATACCAGAAATATTCTGAGGTGAGATGTTTTGCTTATTGTGTGCAGTGCATAATATGGATTTTTTTTTCACATCTTTGTGCACAGTAATCACAGACAAACTGCTTTAAAGTCCACTACTGTGGTCCTATTAGAACCGAGGAAGTGCTTTGGGTAAATGATAAAATATCTTAGCTTTTATATGCTTTCAGCCTAAAGCACATCTAATACACATATACATAATAACATAATACCCTTATGTTTTTTTCTAGATTCCATGTAGCCCCTGTATAATTGAATGGGATATAAGTAATGAGTAAAAGTAACTTAAAAGAAAACTGTCCAACACTGACTTTATTGTAATGAAATGATGGAAATGAATGAGCCCAGTTTAACATATAATCTGAGTCTGTGATGATAAGTCTGTTTTTGACCCCAGTGGCCTTTAGTGAGCGTAGTGTGCTCTGACTTCCACTCTAACCACAAACCCTGTAGTAACCACCTCCTTAAACTGCTTATGGAGCTGGCTACAGAGCAGTGCCCAGGGCGTATCCGGCACTTCCACCTCACTGCTGCTGCTTGTGTATCTTTGCTGTGGGTATACGTCACCGACCGCACTCCCCACATCTCCACGCAGCAAAGTGAGCTTGGCAAAGTCAACAGTGAGTAATGGATAAGCAGCCCAGGTCAAATCTGTGGCAGCACTGACTGGATTTGAAATTGATTGTCTTGGATCTCCCGTTTCCGAGACCTCTGCCTTTGACTTGATTTTGTGCAGTTTCCACTTTGGTGGGCTGTGTAACATGAATGTGACATCTGGCTCTTTGAATGATGGTTTATCTGGACGGACTCCTAGTTTTCATTTCTTCTGTCTGTGAATCTTCTTTGGATCAGCTCCTCAATCTTTCATTTTTGACTGCTCACGACCAATTTAACATATACGTGAATGTAAAGGACCATTGTTCTTTTGTCTTATTCAAGTCCAAGGATAATAACTTAAATAACTTATGTGGTTTTGGTGCTTCATCTCTGAACTGTGTCTTTGGCACAGTCCATCTGTCCTGTTCACCAGCAGAAAAATCATACCTCAGTCATGTATTTTAAATTTTAAAATGTATTTTCATTTAGGATATTGCAGTGCACAGTCCAAATAAAAAATACTAAAAAAATACTACATTATTCAAACTCCACATACAAAATGGAAGACTTCACTCTCAAAGCTGTCAAAAGATGTCTAAAATATTTTTTTTGCAAAAAACAACAAATATTACGCTCATTTATAGTCTTATTAAAGACTTAAACTTCTTTACTGCACTTATACAGCCAACAGTGGTAGATTTTGAAGTGGATTTTATCTTTTGGTTGAAATACATTCTGTTTAGCACAGAGCAGTCACATGGTTTTTGACATAACCTTTCCCTCTAGACTCCGACAGATGCTGCAGCTGAGCTCTGTCTTTTCGATACAGCGCTGTGGTGACACATAGTAACAGCCGCTGCTGCCTCAAACACAGTGTCCTGCTGCGCAGCTGGAGTGCAGCTCACATCTGCTGTGGCGAAAACCAAGGGAAGACACAAACCGAAGCTGGGAATCTCAAAGAAGACCCTACTGTGCAGCAGGATACTGCCCCAGACGCACAGCCAGAACTCAGCCCAGGTCCAAACCTCGATGCAACTGATAATGTACACAAGGCCTTGACAATTACATTGTGCTCCTTTTCCCACTGAGTTTGATGGAGCCAAACCAATTTTGTAGAGTACAATAGTTCAGAAATTGCTGTGTCCAGATGTGCAAATCTCAGCAGTAATTGCTACCAGGGGCCACCCAATTTTCTCTTCATATTTTACTATCACTGTGTTTATGCTACTGCGCTTCATTGTGATTCACATTACACACAATAATAAAACCCCAAACCATAATTATCTCACAGTTTACATATTTATGCCAGCTGCTATTATTTGTTAGTGATGCACTAAATGTTTGTTTATTCTGTGGTTGATAATCTTTGTTTCTGGGACCTGTACAGTTGATATATTAAACTGATTAGGAAACATCCAATATTCAATATTAATTAATAAACACAAATATTTAACACTCCCTTTATGCTCATAAAATATTTCCGTTTAAATGGTAATGGCTCTATACAGTAGCCTTCTCCAGTCGCTGTTCTTTGTCCTGGATTTGTTGTCGCTCAGAACAAGGCTTGCTTCAGAGCTGCTAATAAACCGTGAATTGTCTTGACATTGATGATGTCGTCTTGTCCATTTGTGTTTGGCTCCGGACCAGCTCCAGCCAAACTATATATTTTACAAATCTTTTGCAGCCAGGGTTACATTCATAGCCAGCCGCTGACAGCAGGGAAGAGCTGGATTCATATGGAACATATTGTTGTTGTTATGAGTCGGGGAAACTGTCCAGCTGCCTACAGAGCAAGAAATGTCGAGGCTCATATGGTTTAAACCGCAGCGTTACTCCTCCTGCTCTCACAGATACATAATCGCCTGACTAATCTTCTGTGTAAACAAATAGATGCATTCAAGGACACACGACAAGAACACACACACAAATCATTACATTCACAATTAATGCTGATACATTCACAATTAATGCACCTATAAATCCACTGCTCTTTTTTTTTTCTTTTGGAGAAGAGAACAATTTTTTTTCCCCTAAATTCCACAAAATGATCTGCAGTAATTTACGGTGTGCTTTCCACCGAGGGGAGTGATACCGGGTTCTGGACTGTAAACGGTGCTTGGCCATGTTTATTTTCATTTCATTTAGTCCTGCCTCTACTAACACTTTACCTTGGTGATTTAAGGAGGCTAAGAGAGATTTTGGAATAGGACCAGCTGGCGGCATATGTCTGTCTCTCTGCCTTTAACAGGGCCGAACTAACCTACTTAACTCCATTCTGCGTTCTGCATGTTTTCTGGTAAAAGCTAGGCTCTGTGCATTGTGCACCTGACACCTAACATCATAGTAGTCCACATTAATCAGTTTTTGTTTAAGGTCAGTGCTATAAAATAAAATGATATCAGTCCAGAAATGAGTGGAGTGAACACATGACTGCACGGGACATTTCTCTGTATCTTCTCCCAGTCACTTTTACGTGGGGTAGACCTGGGAGGAGAGAGATGGCAGAAATATTTTTTACCTATAACATACACAATTCTGGGCTTTTTGTGGTGTGTTAAGTGAACAAATAAATGCCAGGGTTAACTGTTGATTGTTTTTTTCATCATGTTTGTTGATCTTTGCATTTATTGTCTGCCTATTGGCCAACATACATCCAACAATAAACAGCATGTAACAACTGAGGTTCCTTTAAGGTTTTAGCAAACATCATCTGAATCAACTAAACATGTTAAAAAATCAATACTGACCAACTCACAATTATAAAAATCCTAAAACATCTTCACTTATATCCCATTGGGTCTGCATAAGAAGATTCAGAACTGCCAGCTGCTATTGATCGGTCAGTCACTTACAATTCAGCAGGTCAATCCTTCATTCTGTCAGCATTGGTAGGCAGCTTTCATCACCAGCTAGCCCATCAGCCGGCCCGTTACCCAGCAGAACCAGTGCTACACTCATCACGAAGGTTAAGACTACACTGAAATGGGTTTAAGCACCAAACAGATACAAGCAGCTGCACGAACCATGTCTGAATCATTAGCACAGGGCAGATATGTATCTCAATGCTGTGTGTGTGTGTGTGTGTGTGGGGGTGGGGGTGGATGTGTGCGGATCCTCGAGTTATTTTCTGTAATACCCCCAGTTTCATTTCAGGTTTGGTTTGAGTCCAGGTGGTTGGCTCTAATGTCGTCCAGATGGGAGACACAGAGCACACAGAGTGGCCAGATTTTTCCAGAGTTTCGGTTGAACCAGGGCTTTGCTAATAAAAGCAGAGGAGATTTTCACAGTTCCGCAGACAAAACCTCGCATTTTAATTCTCCTGGGGATCGGAGAACGAGCGAGACCGCAATGTTATACTTTGTTTTTATTAAAGCTTGTGATTGACAGCTTGGAGGGAATTTTCCAGCATTAAACCAGGGGTCTTATTGGAGAGGACAGCGCGGAGGAGAGCGCTGGGACCTGGCGAAGCAAAGCAACGCTCTGGCAAACAGCTACTGACTGACGCTTGGCTCCGCTCTCTGCCATCTACCTCTTCCGCTGTTTGTCTCTCGATTAGTAGAGGTCACTAAAGTATGCAGCGTCTCCAAAACCCATTCACTTTGTCATCGTAGTAGTTAAGTCTTAGATACTAATTTTATACAGTTTTTCCACTTTTTTATTTTGTAGTTTGGTAAAAGGTAAAACGTGTAAGGTTTCCATTAAAGTGAAATTACCCAATTTATGTTTTATTTTATATGAGAAAGACAGTTTATTGATTTAATAGCATTTTGTAAGAAGAACCATCTGTGAAAAAACAAGACCTTGAGACATCATCTAGGCTTTATTTAAGGATTTGAATAGATCAGAATGTTGAGCACATATATAAAGCTTTGTCCAATCACATGCTCGCACTCGCATAAGGAGCACTCCCATTGGTCTACACCAATGTCAACAAGGAAGTAATACCCTAGAGAAAAAGTGATTATTCTGGTGCTGGATATGTCTGCTTACAGAGAGAAACAGCAGAAAAAAATAAAACATAAATAGAGAAAAGAAATACAAAGTGAAATGTGGATAAATACTGGCAAGGCATTTTCAGAATTTTAACGAGATACAGACAAGACAAGACATATAATTTCACAACAACAGCTGCCTTAAAGGGCTCAACATCTGCACCAGACAACTGTCAGATAATTGTGGGATAGAATTAGTCTGACACTGAAGTCAGAAGTTTAAGGGAAGCTTTAAACTTCAGTTTGATGTGATGTATAAGTATTTTAAATGGCACCCAAAAATGATGCTTCCATATACCCCACTCACACCTGGGGAAATACACAGGCTTCTCCGACCACCACCAAACTCACAACCTACAGTCCCACACATTCATACACCAGAGCTGTGGCACTGGAGGCAAAGTGGACACAATGACAGTATGGCCCAGGGAGAACGGGAATCCTTCCGGGTATAGGACAAACCACTGCGCTGTCCTCCTATAAATTGGCCCTTTAATAAAATAAAAGCAGGAAAGGTTGCCATGCTGTTATTGGGGATGCGTGATGATGCTGCAGACTGCGTCAAAAGATAATTTAAGGCAATGCATCTTTAAAAATCCTATTAATGCACTCACAGTGGACACCCCTCCATTTAACTCTTACTCTTACTCTAAATAACACACTGGTATTAAATCTGTTTGCAAATCTTTGACCCACTGCCTATATTTTAGTCCATTTGGGATGTTGCACTAGCTTCAGCATCAACCTTGTGAAGTGTATAAAACTTTTCCAGTACAACCTGACTTTACCTGCTACAAACACAGAAGTGAGCACTGAATACTGTACAGAAATGATGAAGATGCAAAGTGATACTGACATCCCTGCGTCCCTCTTCATGTAGATTTATTTTTCTAATCCTATGTATTCCCTCCTTAAGTTACAGAGACATCTCATGCATTTGTTATCTATTTTCTATTTTAATGGTCTGGTTAATAACTGTGTCAGAAGTCCTAGTCTTCACTCTCTGGAGGCTGCACATGTTCATAGTCAGATATGTACACGCCCGCTTAGAGCCTCATAAAACTAGTGCCAGTAAAAGGATGAAACACTCACAGATCTCTCAGGCCAGTGTGTGGTCAGTGAGCTTCAGTAAATGTACATATATGTGCTCTAACATTTATCACAAGCTTATATCACAGTGTGTGTCTGAGCAGGAGCCTGACAGTTTAATACACGAACACAGGAGGAGTCCGACATCACCTTCAGCATATGTTGTGTTTTCTTTTGGGTTGCTAAGATTTCATATGTCTCCAATGATTGTCAGCTGGCGGTCACAGATCCTGTACTTGGTTTAGTTCTGGCTCTGTTTTACATCGCTGACAACGCCGAGCTGTTACATAAAATCTCTTCAGCACAGGCTATGATGCATTAGACTGTGCAGCATATCGAATCTTTCAACACAGTTTCTGCATATAAGTGTAAAAAAGTGGATTAATTGTGGTTTCTTTTTCTTGGCTGTTGTAAATAGACTTTAGTTAAAATTGCATTGCAGCTAATATCAACATCCAAAAGACATTCATTGTAAAGCTAATTTTACGTTTTCCTCATCCTGTTTGCTTTAAAAGTCCATCTGGCAATTCTCTGCTGCACTACTAACGTTGTAATATTCAAGACCGGTCTTGAGTCATTTATACTCTCTCTTGTCTTGACCTTGGACAATACAGATGAAGGGGTTTTAAATCAAGACCAGTCAAGAACAACTGCACTTGTTCACATCATTATTGTGATGAAAACTTCTATTATTTTATCCTGATGAAAAAATATCTTCTAACATTACATCCTTCACCGAACGCTAACCATCCGTAAGATTGGACTGGATTGCCATAGAAATATTATGTGTCAACATATTTTTTCCAAATTTATTCATGAATGTCATTATCAATTTCAGTCTTCACCATATATAAAATAATATATATGAATTTTCTGAATTTTTAACCATTTAAATTCCAGTTTTAGCAATTAAAGTCTCATGTTTTTATGAAAGAAAAAACAAACACATAACCAAGTCTGGGAGTCTCAGTCCTTGTCTTGGTCTTGTCTTAGTCTTAGTTCTCTCAAGTCCCGGACATGACTTGGTTAATATAGTTTTGACTGAAAGGCTATACTTATTACTTCTTTTCTATGCAGCCATGACACAAGGGCATCATGGGACCTGAGGGAAGATAGAACAGAAATAAAATATGCTTCATTAATAAAATGAAAGAAGCTCATAAAGCAAATAATTCAGTTAAAAACAGGGGACATTAGTGCAGGAATAAAAACGGTCTCATCAAGCCAAATATATTAACGCTTATGCGGTTTCTGTATTTTTTTAAATCCCATTATCCCCAAATGCAGTGGCAAGATTTTAAACTTGGCTCCTCTTCACCAAAATGGACTACAGTCATCTTTTATAAAACGACAGGAAGCGACAGAGGGTTTGAGACCAGACTTTTCCATCGTATCACAGAAATTAAATTAATAACAATGAAGTCCAGCTCATATCCGTTACCTGGCCAGAGAGTCCTAAACCACTAACTACAGCGGAGAAGATGACCGAGTACAGCAGCTGAAGGAAAACAGGTGGCCTTTTCATTGAACAACGTATTAGTCACTTGACATCCCAGAATAATAATGCAGAAAAACATTTTACCAAAACTTTAACAAACTCATAAAAAAGGGTTTTCTCAAACAGTGTCTTAAATGTAAAGACCTTTCTTTTCAAACCACACACAAACTTTCATGATGCTTGGGAGGTGGGCTCATCGTCAGGAAATGTCCTTTTAACAACCAATTAAAGGTGATGCTTGTGAAAGAATGTTAACGCAGGAAAGGGGGGTGGGGGATGGTCCATCAGAGATAGAGGTCGAGTGGATGCTGTGGATGAACGAACGCAGAGCTTTTGGCACTTTCACAGGTGTGCACAGCAGGGGCCGAGGAGGAAGCAGTTTGTGTGTGTGTGTGTGTGTGTGTGTGTGTGTGTGTGTGTGTGTGTGTGTGTGTGTGTGTGTGTGTGTGTGTGTGTGTGTGTGTGTGTGTGTGTGTAGCAGCCAAACCGGCCACCTGTCTTTCCCTCGTTGTAGTTTTAGTGTTTCCTTTCATCCGGCCCTTAGCAGCACAGCTCCCACTTGGAGCAGTTAGCCTCCTGCCGTGGGACGCTGTGTGTGTGCGGTGTGTGTGTACAGCGTTTGTCCCTGTTGGGTTTGTTAGACTAATGTTCCTGAAGGAGCATTTCCCTCTTTCCTTCAAATTTTATATCTTTGTTCTTTTTGTTTTATTGAGACAGTTGGAGTGGAGGTAGGAAGTTGGCCAACAGGCCCGGCCGGGCGGGAGAGGACACCAGAGACAGCTTCTGCTCCAAAGTCAACAGGAGGTCATGCTTCAGGAGAGGCAGCACTACCTATCCGTCTTTAATTAATAGACCTTATTCACCTGGGTGCCATCTGAGCGCAAAAACATGGATGAGTTGGGAAAAAAAACAGGAAGTGCTGCTGTCTCCTTCACTGACTAACGTCGCAGTGGTTGAGAAACGACTGCGTTTTTCGTTCAGGAGAAGGAAGTGAACCAATGAAACAGCAGCTGTCTAAAATCAACACATATTTCATCCTTGTCCCGTTTCAGACCAACTTCAGTGAGCTTTGAAAATACTTTGCTTAAGTTATGTTAGACACAGCATCATAAACAACACAGTTTTTGGCAAATCATGAGAAATGGGCTCCTTTTGTTAGAACTTAATCACATTATACCACCAGTGGGAGCTTCAGAATATTTTCATGACGGTTGTCTGCTCCCAGTGGTAGACTTAAGACAAACCAATAAATGCCCTCAATTTTGAATAAGGTGCACGGTGACAGAGTGGTTAGCACTTCTGCGCACCAAGAAGCTCGTGATTTCAAACCTGACTCGCACATCCTCAGGCCAACTCTCTGAGGAGTCTGCATGTCCTCCCTGTTTTACTGTGGGTTTTCTCCGGGTACTCCAGCTTCCACCCACCGAACAAAGACATGCATGTATAGGGTCAATTGACAACTCTAAAGTATTTCTAGTGAATGAATGAGAGAGTACATGCAACCAACTGTCCAGGGTGTTCCTTGCATCAGGCCCAAAGTTACTGGGTTAGGCTCCAGTCAATAACAGTAGCAAGCAGAAGAAAATGAATGCATTTTGTATAAGCCTATTATGTGATATAACAGCCCTGTGTTGTTAATGGGTTTTATTGCTGGTGGTTGAAAGAGGACAACAGGACTGTGTCTCCTAAACCTGGCTTTACATTCCTTTCAGTTGAAGCCAAATGTTGTTTCATAGACAGGCTGCTTCCTCTGCCTCTGTTTGCACCACAGGCCGAGCTGATGCCCGGACATTATTACTGCAGCTATCAGCATGCACATGCCAGATTTCCATGGGGGCATCTTCGTCAGACAGGATTATATTGATCATAAGAGCCAGAGAGTGGTCCAAGCTACGGTTCACCTTGGTCCAAACCGCCCACTTAAAAACGTCAGTCTGCCCCTCAGCTGATCTGTTTTCATCAATGTAAAAGACAGAGATCATTAGACAGCTAAGCTATATCACAGACCCTCCTGCTTAATGCGTGTGTGTGACTGCACAACGTCCATCTATTTGTGCAAACGTAGGTTTTTTATCGGCATATGAGTGTGTAAATGGTCATCTGTGTGAGCGTAGGCGTAGGGGAACCTGATCTGGTCTGTGTGGGAGGAACCCGTTCCTTTCCCCCTCTCGGCTCAGACAGACAGCCTGCTAGAGAGATCAGACAGTCAGACGGACCGGACCAGCGCTCATTAGGACACACGAGACACACTGCTCTTTTTGAAAGCTGTTCTTCCTTTTATAAAACCGAATACAGTAAGATTATCTCAGTCTCATCGGCCTATAATAGAAGCTTGATCCTTTAAACAATACACACAGCACGCTTTAAATCTTTGCCTCAGGAAGCAGCCCGCAGCAGGGACCACTTACTCTCAAACAGTGCCTTGAGAGTTATTCTTTTGTTTCTCTCAGTTACTTTGAGGAAAGAAAAAAATGGCTCTGGCACATGGGTTTAAAGGGCATTTGCAGAGTAGGGCAATAATATAAGTGACTTTGCAGGAAGGATTACACAACTATCTCCACTTCATTATTGCTTTGGTTTTGATTTCAAGTGAGATTTATTGACGTTCATTTCAGAAAGTGTTTCTCAAAAGCCACACTTAAATCTGCACCTCCCTGCTTTCATCACATTGAGAGATTTCATTACAGCTAGTGTCCTCAAGATGACAGCACCCATAGGACATGTCAGGCTGAAAAATAAACTGCACTTCCTCTTTTGGAGAGTCATTTTTTTACTTCACTACAGACCAGGCCTTGGCAGTGTAATCATGTGACATGGTCCTTTTTGTTGGTTGTTTTTCTCCGCCAGGCACTTATCACATTGTTGAAAAAAAGCTCCATAACTGGCACTTTGTCTGAAAAAAACAGCTTGTTTGCACTTTTTTTTTTATTATTTGGAAACACCAAGCCAGTGCACTGCACATGGGTTAGTGTAGATTAAAAGAACGCCACTTAATGGTGGAAAAAAACTTTCAAGTGCTTTTGTTATGTGGCTTTAAAATGCCACCACAGACTGGGCAGTGGCTGTGCGGTAACGTCTCTCATAAAGGCTGTATTTAAACATGCAAACACACAAAGACTGGCTGTGAGAAAGGGAAGCTCATGGTTTTGGGCTCAACATGGCAGCCAGGTGCAGAAAATGACTGATTGTGAAAAATAGTAAAAAAAAAAAAAAAGGCTGATGTTCATACTGCTAATGCCTGCATCATTTTCCGTAAATGCAGTGAAGAAAAACAGTGACAAGTGATGCCAAAAGATTAAGAAGGAAAAAAAAAACCTTGAGAAGAAATAACCAGTGTAAATAAGACATAAATCCTGAGTAAACATGTTTGGAAGAGTTGGCGCAGTGAGTTTGGAGACACACGGGAAAGACATCACCAGGCAGACGCTGGTCAGTGGCACTCCAGGGAAAGAGAGGAAGAGCGGCGGTGGAGAGGAAGAAGAAGAGCATTTGGAAAGGTAACGAGGAGGACAGCAAAGGGACACCGGCCTGAGTCCAAAGAGCTGTACCTGCAGATTCAATTCACAGATACTTTTTCTCCTCTGAACTTCTCCTTATGAACTTTTTCTTTCTCTTCATCCTCCTCATCTCAGCCTCTGGAAGACAGATGCACTCATTCGCTTTTATCTGACCATAGAAAATAAGTCAAAGATAAAAAAATCAGACTGAGAAGCAGAAACAAACGCAGAGACACAGCAGAAATAAAGGAAAAGCATTTATATATATAAATCATTCAGTTGTTAAAATAGGATATGCATCTGTCCATTTGAAAGAAATCTCAGCATATTTACTGTGAACTCTGAGTGTAAAAATATAAAACGACTTCATTATTAAAAAATGACTGAAGGAACAAAACAGGTAAAAGACAGAGACACAGGAGATCTCCTGCTGTGGCCCGTGCTGCTGTAGTGTAAAGGGTTATTCGAAGTGTCGGAGCAGCTCTGTCGCAAACGCCAGGAGGACGGCTAAACCAGCACTGAAGATCTCCTCAGTGGAAACTTCTTCATGTTTATTAGTTAGAACTGGCGCAGAATGAGGACCGTGGCTCACGAAACAAAACGCTGCTCAAAACGCCAACGACAGATGAACAGAATTTATTTCCAGATATACAAACAATTTATTGGTCATCACAAGATTTTTTCCAGCTTTCAGAAATGATTATTAGAAATACCACTACCACAAATGTCCCAGCATATGTTTTTGTGTGTAGCCATCTTAATGCCATAAAGTCTGGAGCCTCAGCCAATGGTTTGCATCAAAGTAAAAAAAAAAAAAAAAAAAGATATGAACGTTAAATAACATATTTCCATTGCATAATATTATGTCACATAAATATACATTTATATTTCAGTTTACACATCAATAACACACAGCTTTTGATGAATACAAATTTGTCTTATTGGTGTTGTCCAAAAATGTGCCATATGATCAATGCCATAAAAAAAGTCTTGATTAAGTGTCACAAGGCTCCCTGTTGTTAGGATGAACATATAAAACCTGGAAAAGTATCCAATGTAAAAATACATCCTGAAAAGCATTTTAAAAAGTCTACAAAGGAAGCTGTTTGTTTTGGAAGTGCTGATGAAGTCCTGGAAAAGTCCTGGAAATGCATCATAAATTACCAGCATTTCATCCTAGAGGTTTGTGTCCGTGCTGTTAGCTTCTGATGGCCGTCTTCCGGTCTCTGTCTTTGTTCTGCAAAAACAAAAAAAACATCATGTCAGAGAAGAGGGATAAAGGTTTTGTCGTTATTGATTTCATTGGATTAGAGTTTGTTTGTGTTTTTTTAAATTGGATTAACAACAGGCCAGTGAGATCATAAGCCGTGCGTTATATGCATTATCAATGGTATCAGAGCGGAGAGGCTTTGATTTCCTGGCTGGCGAGCTGACTTTCTCTATCGGGCCAGGAAAATAAGATCACATTTTCCCTGCTCACCTCACCTCTGCTCTGTGCACTTCTCAGGACATCAAGCACTGGCTTCTTGGGACAACTGCAAAAACTGTTTGAATAATTATATCTTAGGGGTTAATACGGATCATTTTTTTCTCCTACATTTTTCATTTTTGGGTTCCCCCTGAACAAATGATGTATCTAAGCCTCCCCCTCGCCCCCTCTCGCTTTCCGCTCTTCAGCCGCACACCTGTTACACATTTCCTCTCAAACTGTGCACAAGGTGTAGGTGTTTGGAAAAAATCTGCTTGGCTGACATTAACGAAAAAATCTGCTTGACTGACATCAACAAAAGGTGGGTAGGTGTTTGGAGGGGTATCAGGCCGTAATGAAGCAGTGAGATCATAGGATTTGGACAGGAATTGGTTCTCCCACTGATTGAGGTGAGAGTGAGGAGACACAGGAGCCATTATTGTCAATGTCCGTTCCAGCTGGACCCACAGCGCAGTGTCATTATGAGTCATTACATTATCTACACACAGCAGCAGTAAAGTGTGCAACTGCAAACAAACAAAGCACAGTCTATGTTTTACACTGGCCACTGTTGTGAATGATTTGATTTTGTATACACAGTCTGATTGATCATGTGTGGCTCTAGGCTTTGGTTAGAATTCCACTTTAACGCAAACTACAGAAGCCTCAGAGGGTCAAAACTTAAAATCCCAGCGGGTTTACAAAAGGGTAACATGTGACATTATATTATATTCAAAATGTTAAATGCAATCGAACTCTTTTTTTTCTCAATTTTAAAGCAGTTTTTCAGAACTAAAAAAAAATAATTTCCTTATAACTTAAAGTTGATATTATAATACAGTCTCAACAGGAGTATACGAAGTTTATGGGTGAAGTCTAAAACTGTGATAGTGATCACATGTATATATATATATATGTATGCATAGAACATCTGAAAATATGTAAATACTGTTTGGGTTGATATCCATCCCTCTGGCAGTCTCAAAATCATAAGAACAAAGACTAAAAAAATAGTTTTTTTGTTGGAAACCTATGATAAACTTGCACCTTAACACTGCACAGTTGATTGATTACATGTAAAGGACATTGTATCCTCTTTTTTATTCCATTACTAATTCTATTTATTTGCTAAAGTGTATCATGTTGCTGATTTAAAGGATTGCTCTCAAAGGAAATTTTGTTAAATAGAAATGTGCTATGACAAGGAAGACTTATCTATCTGTATCTGAAACACATAATGTCAGGGGAAAAACAGTCATGACTTAAAGCACTCTTGAGTAATCAGTGGGAAAAGGGCACGAGATGCACAAAGGAAAAACAAATGCATCTAAGCATTTAGCGTTAAATTAGCATGAAATCAGCAAGAGCCCGCCTACGCCTGTGTCGGCGGCGGTTTAGGAAGCACAGCTGTGGATGGATGATGTGTAACTGTGCTTCCGTCATAACAGGGGGAGCAAGACGAGGAGGAGGGGGGCTTCAGGCCGGGCCCAGGCTGGTAGTCAAAACAACCTCCTGAAGACTAATAGGGCATGGTCGGATGACATCTCCGCTCTCCCTCCTTCTTTGTCCAAACATAGCCACAACAGAAGCACTACAGAGACCACTCGGACTCCAGGGAGCGATTTGTCCCGCACCAATAAGATTACCTGATGATGTTTACTTGAGATACTGTATGATGATAATACCAGCTTGAATCAAAATGTTGGTTCTTATGAACTCTTTTATGAAGCTCAGACCAGATTTACACCACTCTTTGCCTGTGTTAAGCCGCTTAGACAAATTTAAGTCTTAATTTAGTCTCCGGGCTCTTCTGAGGAAGATGTATAATTGCTTCAGAGCTCAGTGTTGTTGTTTTTTCGTAAAATTATTAAATAACCGTAACAACTCCTAATTTAGTGACGCCACAACAATCCTATTGCTTCTGATCAAAATCAAGCCCATTTCATGTTAGCTCAAGTTCTCCCTTACTTCTAACTGGATTTTCCACTCTCTTTTGCTGCGTTAAGCTGCTCTGTCAAATACAAACATCTAATTTAGACTCTGGCTGCGCGAGAGGAATGACTGGTTGGAAAAAATAATTCTATCTGGGTACAGGCCTGACAATCTTATAAGGAGATTGGTATTCAAGCGTGAAGTGAAAACGACTAATATCCCTTTAATTTATCAAATCAGAACTATGACTATGTGTCAAAACCTCGGTGTTTAACAGAAGCTGTAATTACTCTCATAAAGTCGTCGGTCCGACTGTGGAAGATTGTAGACATACCATAAAACGGTGCAATAAATAACACATTAGACTTTTTCAGACGTAACACACCAAACAGGCCGCTGTGTGCATTTGTGGCTTGGTAAAATTCTCATTCAGTGCGGTTTGCTAATAGGACTTCTGATGACTGTGAATAACGCATTTTACAGACTTATCTAACACTACCTAATCAGATGTAATTCACACCCGCCGCCCGCACAAGCATTTAAGTACACTCACATTTTAATAATCTGTCATAATGAGCGCCAGCACTGAACTGTGGGCAACAGCCAGTAACGCCATTAACCTCAGTGTTTGGCCTAATTGATATTGTTGTAAGATTTTCACCACAGTTTAAATCACCATTTGTGCTTCTACTGTATGTTGATCTCTTTTAGATGTGCTTTCTGCCTGGCTCTGTGACTAACCGTGTCCCTAAAGACGAAATGACAACAGAATGATACTTTTACTAATAGATTTTGTTAGTTATCTGACCCGACTTCTTGTGTTGGTGTTAAATTAGTCTTTAACTGCTTCCATCTGTGCTGCAAATATGCAGACAGGTCCACGCACAAAAGCACACACAGCAAACGTGGTCAAGAATACATTTGGACGTGGCCTTGTGATTAGCTCACTGGATTCGAGTCATTGGCAGAGTTTAAAGAGCGAGACACAAAAGAGGCAACACGTCTGCTCACACCAAACATCGAGTCAGCCCACGACGGCATTATCAGAGAAAGGGTCTCATTTAGTTTTCATCTCTGACCCTGAAATGTCTACTACCACATACACACAAGTGACGTCAGGCTTTTTCCAGTAGAAACAGACTAATAACCAAACGACTGCAAAACCACAGTCATTAGCACACTCTTGCACACGCACCGTCCGCGCAGTTAAGCTCTCGTAGACGTGCACGCTTCATTTGAGCTCTATAAAGAAGCAAAAGTGTAGCTTCGGCACAGTCTCAAAAAGCCAACTGTCCAAAGCGGAGGATAAATAGCCAAGTTGATTATCCCACTGAGTCGGTCGCTATTTCTCTCCCTCTCTGTCTCCCCTTCTCCATTTCTGTTTCCACAACTTCCTGCACGCCATTAGTCTAAAAGTGTTGAAAGCACTGTCGCGATCCAGAGCTCCTTAACTCAGAAATCATATGAGGTTTTTTTAGCCCGTCTCAAAAGGAGCTGGCCAGACTAACACAAGTAGTAAGTTAGACGCTTTTGATAAAATGCACTGCTGTGTGTGTGTGTGTGTGTGTGTGTGTGTGTGTGTGTGTGTGTGTGTGTGTGTGTGTGTGTGTGTGTGTGTGTGTGTGTGTGTGTGTGAGTAAATGTCATATGTGCGAGTGCTGGGAGGGCGTTTAACACAACGAGTGGTTTCCAGGCTTCTTTAACATCAGCATCAAAGCCAAACGTCAATGTGTTTCTAATAGCGGCAGCTGAATTAAACACTGGCCTTAGCAGAGGATAAATCATTTACAGAACAATTAGCTCATTTGTTGCTCCGCTCTGCTCTGCCAATGACTTCCAGACACACTCCTCCAGCACGAGTGTGTTTGTAAGTGTCAGTCTCTCATTTATTTAAACACACCCTGTCTTGGCCAAACAGTAAATTCATGCAAGCACACAGCAAAGTGATAAGTCTGTTCCAGTGCCACTCTCCTCCCATTTTCCAGACTTTCTCATCAATTAAAAGATTTATTGCAGCGCTACTGTAAAATTACAAACTGTATACGTCACTTGTTCTGTTTGCTCTTTCCCTAATTTTGCACTCTCTTTATAATTTAGTATTAAACTGGGGCTGTGCCTAAAGACTTAACCATGTCAAACAACAATCATCCACTTCCATCGACCACATCATAAGTAGCTATTTTCAACTGAAGAAGAAAGTTACAGCCATTTTAAATAGAACAAGTGGGCCTATTTTAGGATTAGGTAAATGTTGTATTATCTGTGATATTTATTTTTAACGAAAAAAGCTGACTTTATTGCAGTTACTGGCAGATTTTACGTGTATTATTGAATTGAACTGGCCCAGTCTCTGTTTTGGGCCAAGAGAAATAAGCAGCAGTTGCAAAGGAAGCTGTAAAATTGCTTAAGTGCTATTGAGATGACAAAGCAGGCAGATTTACACATTTGAAAAAGCCTTCTGTTTTTGTTTTGTTCTGTAACCTTACAAAACAAGCACCATCCATCACCATTTAGAGACATAACAGCGGCCTTGTGGCCTTTTAAAGCCAAGAGCAAACAACCATGTGTTTTAACTTGATGTCAAAGTTAAGATGGAAACAGTGGATGTATAAAAATAGGTTAATTTTAAAGGTGTTAATGGTGCTGTGTTCCCGATGTAGCTTATGGAAAGACACCTGACAGTTGCGGGGCTCAACACAGGCAAAAGACAGGATGTCGGCATCAATCAAGCAGACAGCGCTGGGATTTTAGCCGCCCTCAGCACACCTCAGCTCTGTACATCTCATTCACAGATGGAGCCAAAGGGAGAGGAAAGCTTTCTACTGCAAATATTAAAAGTGTCACAATATAAGGCAAATAGTGATGATACTTCACCTACTCTTTTTTGAATAATTTTGACCCAATAACACCATTAAAATTAAGTTCTATTTTCTAAATGAAGGTTTTTATGCAAGATTTTTCTTTCCCTCATAGTTTGCAGATAAGGTCTGTAGTTCTAAAGCCAATTATGCAGGGAGACCCGGGTTCGAACTTTACTCCGGTCATTTGCCTCTTAATCTACTGTCTATTGCATAAAAGCCAAATACATATCTTTAGTTTTTAAAAAGATGTGATTTTTGTGCATATTTGTGCTCATCCAACAGAATTAGATTCTTCATAAAAGTCTGTTTTGATGATTTTTATTTATTCATAGCCCAGTCCTCTGGAAAACTAATTATAATCTTACTAAATCATGCCTACTGTTCAGAAGTCACTTCCATATTTTCACTAAATATGTAACACGCAGCTCCCTAGCTTCAGTAGAAAATGAGTAACATGACTGTTTGTTTTGAAATAGTTATCCTGTATGCACCCATAATAGTAGGAAATGAGAGTCTACTTTTCTCACTTTCACCCTCCACATTGGAAATAAGCATAATTGAAGCGGCCGTTCTAAGCAGACCTGACAGCTGTGATGAACCTCAATGACCAGAAAAACATACAATGAGAGCGCTCGGGACACAAAGACTCATTTTGGCTTCACAATCGTTTCCTCTCTGTAATCACCCGCGCCCACTCTGCCCTTTAGCCCACTTAAACGCACTGTAGAGCCACTTTTCCAGGGAAAATGAAAGAGTCTCAGGTTCTGCCAATCAGAGTTAACCCTTTCACCAGAGAGTTCTGTCTTATCAAGTGCTATTTACATCACATGCGTCACAGGACAATCATGTACATCAGGGCTATTTTAATGTCATAATGGGACAAACAGCTTCTGAGTATGTTATCCATAATCAGCATATAAAAAAAAAGTTTACAGACACAAACTAAATTACATGTTCATATTTTGTCCAATATACACTATTTTCAGGACAAATCAACTTCAAAGTCCTAAATAATGTAACATGTCTAGGTGTAAGATTTTGGTCAAAGGAGTTGTGAGCCTACTTTGCCAACATTTTGACCTACTTGCCTCAAATCATAAAGTCTGTCTCCACATGGAAGCCTACAGTACATTAACTCAAAGCAGAGAAATAGGGTCTATTGCAGCAGCACTAATGAAAAACAGCGTTACAGGCTTGGTGATAAATAAGATATTTGGTCCAAGGGGACTGTGTTAAAGGCTTTTGACATGAGGAAAGTCTCCTTATTGTTTTCTACCCAGCGTGCGTTTACAGGTCAGCCGTGCGTTTGCAGCAGCGACTTGACAGCGGCAGATAGTGTTACACATCTCCTACTGACAGCTGTGACCTCCACTGGGCTGATCGATACAGGCACAGCAGAGACATGATGGCAACAGGGAGGAGCGGGAGAGGAGGGAGAGTGTGACAGAGCCAGGTACAGGCAAAGAAAAGGAGACAAGGAAGGAGACAGGTTAGAGGCAAGTTGTCTTTGAGCTCAAGGTGTCTGGCTGTGGACACAGAGGACGTCTAGGCTTTCGCTCACAGAGGCTGAGAGGGGGGCGCACACTGCCGAGACATAGGTTATCCCCCAGCTATAGGGTCTCTGAGTTTAGACACTGAGGAGGGTATTAGCTTTCACACACTGCTGGGGTAACGGGGGAGTCTGCCAGATGTCAGCTCCTTACCCATAAATCCTGCTAAATGGGCAGCGGCTGGGTGAGAGGGGGAAAGTTGAGAGACGTCACCTCTCTATCATCTTCTGGGGTGTTTGCTGAAGTCGGCGCAGGAGTCCTATAAATTTGAGTTTGGTTGGTAGGTAGAAATACATTCTTGATTTCCTGTGATTTTTCATCAGGCTGATGACTTTCTTATGCTCAGTGTGGTGCTGATTATGGCCGTTTCCTGAGCTCAACATTTAAAGCTGAACTCACACTAGATCAGGCCCCAGTTCTGCATCTCTATTAAGGTGTAGTGTAGACCAATACTGTGCAATGATAAACAACTGTAGTGCTATCCTTATGACTAGAAACCAGCCCCAAAGCAAGTGAAAAAAACATATTTTAGACAGATTTGGTAAATAGTTTGCTCAAGCAGTTTATATTTTTGTAATAAGTCATTACTACAATTGAAAATATGTAAAAAATAAAAATTTAAAAAAGAGAGACCCTCCAACACCAGAGTTAGCTTTGATTTGTCACTGGTTATCTAGTGACATTTTAGAAAAGAATAAAGTGGATAAATATAACAAACACAATGAGCTGCTATCTTCCTCTAACTATAACCATGAATAATTTCTGCTCTAACATAACCATAAAAGTAAATTTCTGCTGCATGTCCTCCACATGCTACCATCGAATTGTCCATATTGAATGAATGTTTTAATGTGTCATCCCTGAGGATAATCGATTATAGATGATTGAATTAATAGTTCTAAATTACATTTGCACATATCAAAAATGTTATATAGATTTTCCGCTGGATCACTGATACAACTTGTTTCTAAAGGTACATGTTCACTTTCAAATACACAAAACCACGCAAATACACGAGAGACCCGGTTCAAACCTCGAACGGGTCATTTGGAAGGACTGTTCTCTTTTACCCTGTTTCCGGCTGACCTACTGTCTACTATCAATAAAGGCAAAAAAAAAAGCCCCAAAAATATTGACCTTGTTGTGCATCGTCTATTTTAAGTGGAACAAAGTCATTGCCAGAAATAATCTTTCTATCTCAGGTCATTTCTTGAAAAGTTATGATTAAAACCTTCTCAGATTCAGACTGACGTCAATACATTCTTGAAATTATACACATGGTTTTGGATGGTTGTCAAAGGCTCCCGCTCATAAATCTCTCTCTCTTTCTTGCTGTATAAATTCTCTTGTAAAATGCAGATTTAAAATAAAGTACAGGGAAAAACATCTCAGTTAAGGTCAAGCAGTTTTAAAACAAGAGCTGTGCACATTTTGTCTGTGTTCAGTATAAAAGGCTGCATTCTGTTTGCCCCTTCAGAACAAAAACATCCCTTGCAATGGCCGCAGTGTCCAACGAGCTTCAGGAACCATCTTGAACTTTCGAGCCACCTGTTTGAATAAATCTACCTCCCAACAGTGCCATTATACGCACCCCTTCACCTAAAAGGAGGACTTTAAAAGGTTTTGCGTTTAACATCCCTCAGGGCCAATCAGGTTTATAGCCCCAGTCACTGATCTCAGGTCAGCTTTAAACACTAAAATGACCCGAAATACCACCACTTTCAAAAAAAGAGCACCTGTCAAAACTCATGTGCCCTACCTGTGGTGTTTCAAGCAATTAAAACACTACCTCCTTAGATAAAGAAAAATAACATCTGCACCCCTGATCAGCTGTTTCTTTTTCCTTTGAATTGGTTTAGTTGTTTCTCTCTCCTGTTTAATCAAGTTGTTTATTCTTACCATTTTGCGTTGGTTGCTAAGGCAGAAGGTACAGATATGTTTAGGCTGAGCGGACTGGTCGGATCCTCGGTTTGGAGAGGAGTTGACGTGGAAAAACGGCGGTGAGGGGGCGTGGCAGGGCTGACCATCGTGCAGACCCTCGCCCAGGAGCAGGACGTTTCCCAGGTGACTGATGTAGCTGCTGGCCAGGCGGAGCGTCTCAATCTTTGACAGTTTCCTAATTATAAAAAAGCCATTAGTTCATGCAAGAGGTTAATGCATGTAATGCATGTAATACAGAACTTAAAGACATTAGTCAAAAGGACAGTGATGTTAATGCAATATCCAATAAAATACAAATGCAGTTAGATCAAAGACCTGTCACCAAGTCATGGTGCATATGATGGATAATGTTTTGTTCACTGTGTTTCAAAAAATAATCACATACTCTTGCCCAACATCAGCACTTCCATAATTACCTTTAGCATCTTGTTATTCATAACAGTCATGTCTCTGTACCTGTCTGCGGGCTCAGTGGGGATCAGTGTGCGCAGAGCTGTAAATGCTGTGTTGACAGAATTGGTGCGGTCCCTCTCCCGAGCATTGGCTGCTGTCCTCTGACGGACCTCTCCATTGTTCGTGGGAGAGGACCCCGGGGGGCCGAGTATCCCCACAATGCCACCTCCTCCTGCTGCGCACAGCTTCCTCTTCCTGTTCACCTTGATGTGAAAGGCTGAGGGAGAGGAGGACGACAGGCGGTAACCGGCCGAGTTGTGGTCCTCCGACCCCGAGCCCTCGCTCCCGTTCTCCTCATCATCTTCAGACAGGAGAGCGATGTCCCCATACAAGAAGCGGCCTGCAGGAGGCGCTGTTCGGAGCATGGCAAATGTCATCTTCTCCACCAAATGACTTCTGATGGATCCCTATGAGATGTCCACGAGAAAGGCTCAGCTGGGGATAACTGTTCGACTGCCGACGGTTCGAAATGTTTGACAAATTTCAAAAAGTCAATTTGCATCCAACTTTAACCAATTAAATAAAAAAATCTTGGGATGCTAAGCTGGCAGTCCTGACAGAGACTGGATGACTGAATGGCTGAATCAGTTTTTACAAGAACCAGGTCTTTCTTGAACAAACACTTCACATCACAATCATCAGTCTGTCCTTTAATCCTTTGAAAGATACTAGGATTTTAAAATTACACAATATAGTCCACTCAAATGACAGATCTGTCCTCTTTTCTCCTGCTCTTTCTCCGTCTCTTGTTTGTGTTTGAGTAAAGAAACTTCTCCCAGTCCTCAGTCACCAGCTGCAGTCCCTCTCCCTGTATCTGCCTCTGCTCCACGTGTGCCTGCTGTCTGAGTGTTTCCGTCTGCCTGTGGTCTTATAACCAGTGGGAGGACCGGCAGCCCGCTCCGCTCCTCCTTCTGGGCAGCCCGGGTCCCTCGGCTGCTGTCTAGAAGCAGGCCAGAGACACCGGAGGCAAGAGGCGCAACATCAGCGGGAGTTTGTTTTGGCCGCCCTCAGCTGTGTTTTCAAGAGGAATCCACCCAAAGAACTGAACTTGCATCACTCTCATTTAGTGGGTGGGATTGATGACTTTTGAGGACAAGAAGCCATCTGAAACAGATAAACAAAAATGCTGTAAATCCTGTAATATGTCATTACCTTACAGGAGACATTCGTCATTCATCTCAATGGACTAATCCAACTAAAACAGCAGTTAATATGAGACGCAGCATTTTGATTTCTTTTCCTATCTTTTTGATAGGAAATTCATTTTTTGCCCAATTGATGATATTCAGAGAACTCAATTGACAGGACTTGAATCATGTCAAACTAATGGCCACTAAATATTACTCCACCTTTTAATACCCTTTCTACTGTGTAGGTACTCCAATAAGTAATTGCAGGGATGCCATAACCCGGCTCGAGACCATGACAAACATGGACGCCAGACAAATGTGTGATTGTGTGTTTATGATGTGTGTAGTGTTGTATGATGCAAACCAAAACCAAGAAACAAACAAAAGGCAAAGTTGTGCTGGCACCGACAACAGCCTGAGATGAGAGAGAGAGCAGTGGCTGTAGGCAGGGTCTTAAGTAGGTGTGGAGCATCGGGCCCTGACAACAAGAACCGCCTACAGCTCCACCTGCACAGAGGCCACATACAAACATGAATAAATACATAACCCACAACCACAAGGAGTAAGGGGTTGTGACTGTGATCATGGTAACGCACATAAAAGCGTTAGACACTAAAGTACACAATTAAACCAAAAAAAAGTTAGTGAGCTTCCTGGACGCCTTCCTGGAGAGATTTTTGGGGCATGTCCCACTGGAGGACACACTGGAGGGACTATGGCTCTCGGCTGTCCTGGGAAAGCCTTGGTATTCCCCCGGAGCAGCTGGAGGAATTGTCTGGGGAGGTGGGAGTCCAGGTGTCTCTGCTTAGACTGCTGCCCCCACGGCCCGGCAGAAGAAGATGGATGGCTGGCTGTTGAGTTTTAAAGGTTCTACCTTCAAAACTATCCAGATGCTTTTGTCTCAACCTTTTTTATGATTGACCTGGATGACTGAGAGACATAGACAAAATGTAAAATGAAAGTAATACATCTCAGTGAGCATTCAAAAAATACTGGTCTGGAGGTTATGTCAAAAAAATAAAAACACAAAAAGTCTTCCCTTTGGTCTTCCAGTATTTAGAGTTACAGCTCTTTTTTAAACATTACTGGCACAAGCTACCAGCAAGAAGTAAGACCTGTGCTCTAATTTGGAGAAACAAATGTTTAGTTCATCTCTTTTTTTTTTGACAGCAGAAGCAGAGAGGCTTGAGTGGCAGGTGTCTTAGTGTCTTAGTTTGTGAATAGGCCTGACACCTCAAGCTGGAAAAAAAGGTTTATTTAGCCACGGACAGAGGCTTTCATCTGTAAAAGCTGTGACAGTGGAAGTAGTAAACTCTCCAAGGATTGAGACGTTTGGGGTGTTTAGTGATGAGGAGGAGGGGGGTTTGTAGGAGGGAAGCTGCGATTTTACTCACGTATACTCCTCTCAACAATTCATCTTCATCTCTAACACGGGAGCAATGGGAAAAGACAGTAAGGAAAGGACAGAGGAGGAAATGAAGACAAGGGAGGGAGTTCACTAATGACAGACCGAACTGAGCCGTCTATCTATTACACCAGTCATTCATGGACACAGTTACTACAATACCTCAGAGTCGAGACTATAAAAGTGTCCTAGCATCTTGGAAATGTCAGCTTTCCTTTGGATTTACCAGAGGCACTGTACAGACCTCAATTCAAATGTTTTTCTTTTTACACTTTGGGGATTTGATTAGTATGTATGTGCAATTTACTTTCCAAGGAACTGACTGACCTTGTAGTTTCCTGTTTCCAGTTTCAAGTGTGCAGTGGTTAAAGGTTGACAACTTCTGTAATCCCCAACTATGAAGTCTGTAATCCTCGGTAGTACATCACTGAAAACCCAAAGCCCAGCGGCAATGCCGGTATGCCTCCTTTGTGTAGATTGGCAACACTGAGCTGCTGCTGAAAACTAATAGCACAATGAAAAATCTGTCAAACCTGCACTATGTTACAATCAGCACTAATCCATCTCTCGCCCACTCACTCCACTGCTCAAACTTCTGTCTTAGCATCTCGATCCTTCAATCAGAAAACTTACACTGACTCACAAATGGAAATAATCAAAAATGTCCTAAATTGTTATGTTGTGCATTTTCCATTGTGCCACATCTTGCTTTAAACACTTTCTTGAGCTTCACTGAGTCAAACACTTGTGTAGCTCTGATGTTTTACGAGCTTTTTAAATGATACAATCTGAAATAAAAATGTGAAACATGAACAATAATACATAATAAAAATGAAAGATCCTGTACTTTGACTTTCCTTATAAACAGCCGGGTTTTATATTTGAAGGCAGTTTCTTTGACTGTGGTCCATCATTACATGCGTTTGCATGATCTTTTTCTGATTTGCATCTCCTTGGAGCATGTGGCCGCTCAGTATCCATTACTCTCTGAATTACTGCCCCTAGGCTGAAAAACATTTTGCTGGGTATAATACAGACTTTTGTGTAATGTTTTTTCTCAATCACACATGTGGCTGCGATGCCAGAGGAATGCTGAACAGAGAAAAGGAGCTAGAATTAGACATTTACATAAAACTATGTAAAATGTTGAGCACAGAGACAGATGTTGTATTTGAGATATTTAATATATTAAATTTGAATCTAAATTGGATTGTGCTTAGAAGGTTCTGTGTTATTAAATATATCTGTAAAATAGAGTTAATAAATGGTAGTCTCTATTATTCCTCAGCTACAACCGTCTACAACTAAATGACAGTTGCCTAATGTTCCTCAAGAATAAGCCACCATTTGACTTTTACTCACTGATGTTTGTTAATAAACCTTCACCCAGAATCCCTGCATGGCTTGTCTCTTCTTCTTTTTCACATGGACCCGTGCTAATGTAGGGCATCTTAAAGGCAGGCTTTGGGTGGGCTTGCTGTCACACTGTAAAGACTCACTACGAGACTTAAATAGAGCTCAGCCATAATTAATGTTATTAGTAACACCTGTACTTTCTTCTGACGACAGAGGCAAAGTGAAATGTCTGCCGTAGAAAGACTTAGAGAGAGACAAAGCTTTAACGGATTTCCTTTTGGCTAACGGTTGAATAATAATAGAATATTACCAGCGCCCAGAAAAACAGTGTGCAATTCTTCATTTGTATACTTTCAAAGTGATATTAAAACAATCGGATTAAGATAACAAAAGAGTTAATAAATTAAGTTAAGTTTTTGACAAAGATTGATTACCTTTAATGTGCCTTTTTGAAATAGATGCTGAATTTTTACAAAGACTTGTATCAGTCATTCAAAATTGCAATGAACGATGAGTATTAACTCACTTGGAAAGACTGAGTATAGGCTAAATGTGCTTGAATCCAAAATAGGATTGTGAGAAAGTTGTCTAAAGAAGCCAGTTATATCTTTTGTACATGATTACGGTGAGTGCAGAGCTACAGAATAATAATTAGATACAGTATGTGCTTTTTCAAATTGAGTGGCGTTCCCCTTTAAAGAAACACAGCAGCAGCGGTGGTGGCAGGAGCACAGTAGTACAACACCATCTGATAGTCATTACCCCTCCACTCCACCCCCTCGTTCCTCCTCCGCCTCTGCTCGCTGCTGCTCGATACTCTTCTCTCAGACGTATTATTCATTAGTCTGAGGAAAAACACCCACCAGCTTCACCAGGCCAAGCTGAATCGCACACAGCCCCCAGCCCGGGCTGAACCGCTCTGGCGTGGGTCAGGAAACTGTCAAAACTCGGAAGCGGGTCTGGGCCTGATACAGCATAGGAGCCGAGCCATTTATCATCGTCCTTGGACCACTGTTATGACTCTTTAAGAAATAGGAGCAGGGGAGAGTATCTGGTAGGGATGTCCAGAAACCGATACTAGTAGTGGCCAGTCGCCAGTATCTGAGGCTCTTCCTACTCACTTAACCTTCTCGGATGATGCCAGATTACTCACTTCTGTGTGAGCTCTATTTCCCACTTTCTCCATACAGCTCTGTTTAGACACATAGCACAAATAAAGCAAATTGCAAAAGGTGATCAGTTAAAGTCACAAAAACTCTACACTGAAATCTTTGTAGATATTAGATATCTGTATTCAGGATTGGCAAGTATTCAAAACGTTCTAGGGAAAGGGGTATCAGGACATCTTTACGTCTGGACTGGCCCCTGATCACACAACAAGAGGGGTCAAAACCAAAAGGGATTTGCACAGTGGGAGAGAGGTAAAGAAGGACTAAAGGAGAAGGAGGAAAAGACGTCGTGGTGGAAAGCAGGAGGGAAAATGAGATGCAGACTAAAACGGTTGTGGTCAAGAGACAGAGGAGGGAAAGAAGAATGGAAAGGAAGGAAATGAGGATGAAGGGAAAGAAAAGACGTAGGGGAGAGTTTGGCGGCGGCTCCAGACTGCATGGTGTATTGCATGGGGAAAACAGTCGGAAGTGCTGGCCCCCCACCACCACAGCCAGCCCCAATCCAGCCACACTCGACCGTGTTCCCCCAGAGAGCCAGACTCTACAGCTGGCCTTATTAAACTGCGAGAGGCAGAGAGACAGAAAAAAGACGCAGAAGGAAAGAGAGGTCACACAACTGGAAGACATCAGCTGAAACTGTGCTCGCTCTCTTAGTTTTTCCGTTCATATACCGTTTTATGATAGAGTTTCTCACAAACACGCTCACAGTGCACTGGGTTCAAACACATAGTAAAAAGCTATTGTTTGATTCAACATCCCTCAGAACACTGTAAAACAATGAAACAAATGCAGGGAAATTAAAGTCTGTGTGACTTTTATCTTGTTGATCTGAGTGCGTCTGAAAGCTGTCGTCATTCATCTGAGCGCCTCTGCAGGAGGGTGGCTCCCCCGGTTTGATTGGACCTATTTGTGCACACTAAGGGCCAATAAAATGATCTTTGAGGATGGAGAGTCTGGTTCTAATCCTTTATCTGGTGTTCAATTAAAATTTTTGTTTGAGTTAAACTTTTTTAGTCTTTCTGCTTTAAAGTTATTGAACGTAATAGTAGTGTCACAATAACAGTACAACCACATGGGAATGTGTCCTTCCACCACCAGCGGAGGGATACACTAGTCCTGTTCATTCACATGATGTATTACAATTACAATTATATTAATTCCTTCAATATAAGTAGTTTTTTAAAAAAAACATTACATGAAATTATGCACTCTTTTCTTGAAAAAAAAGTTGTGTCTTAATGCTTCTGGACGTTGTTCATAACAGTAGCTGCACCAACAGTTGTATTTTGGAGCTAAAACACCTAAACCACTTAATACAGTATAAAAGTGGATCGTTTTTAGCCAACACACTTTCAAAAGACAACTAGCAGCACTGTTTCAGCGAAGTATAACAGGCGTTAGTGAGTAGTCCCATATGAGTGGACAAACGTCAAGACGATCTGCCTTTCTTCACAGTCAATCACTGTCAAAGCAGTTCACATCGCACGCTGTTCTCATGTGTATGGGGCCCTTGTTTTTGGCTGAATTAATGTTGGACACAAATACATAACAAGGCAGGAAAATCTTACAGTTGACTAGCTGCCATTTTGGAAGTACGGACTGTCACCTGTGGGACATTTGTTCCTATTCAGTAAAAAACTACTTTGAAAGGTCTGTGGATGTATTAACATGAGCTACACTCCCCCGGGAAAACCGATAAAAGCTTTGTTAAACCAAATCAGTTCAATCCAGACAGCTGCAGCTCGTATGTGAAGTCCATTCACAAAGGGGAGTAACACTGAACATAAAAAAAAATCAGGCTTCTCCAACCGGAGCTGAGTCCTTTTTTTACTTTCTTTGAGTTATTGACAACATAAAAGCAGCTCCCTGGACTCTCCAGTTAAAAGTCAGTAGCAGTGTAGCTTTAAAGTGTGCTCGCTGGGACAGAACACAGGAGGAGTCGAGCAGTTGTAGTGAACTGAGAGAGAAATGGGCTGTGATGTCATTGCTGCTAATGAGGTGGCAGCCTCTGACCACCTGAGCCTCTCACCTCTCCCTCCGTAATTTTGACTCACTTTTCCCCCTGCATCTGCTAACATCAATGGCAGCCACTTTTTTTTCTCTCAGTGGTTTGACAGCGTAAGCTTACTGCAACAAAACGGTTGAATAAAAATACATGGTAGGGTTTTAGTGGGGGCAGGTCTGATTATGTTTAGAGAGCCAATGCATTGTATTAAACTATAAAAAGTGTACAAATACCCATTAATTCAAGAAAAAATGTTAATCTACATGAACATACATTTCAAGGACTTCAGGGCACCATTTTTCTTTGACATTCAAAATATTTAATTGATTGATTCAGTCTTTGATAATCCATCACCTGAACTAATTACTTCCACTTCACAAACTACAGCTGCCTTAGAAGGTCAAAATTCAGAGTTATAATTGAAAGCGGATTTAAAGCAAGGCAAACATACATTATTTTCAGGGTATATGAACATTTTAAAGTTTGGAAAATTCCTCCTTTGTTCCTGATTAAACACACTCTTTAAAGCTAAATGTTTAGGACATTTATGAACTTTTTTTTTACAAGAGTGTGGACCAGCAGGGCACCATAGCTGTTCATGTGCTCTAAAAAGGTGAGGTAAATAATTGTTATCTGCACTTTAGCCACCAGATATCACCAAAAAACACCAACAACTGCACACACCCGGTCATAAATTGTACATTTACGATGCCAGGGAACAGTCTGTTCTAGATGGCTGATGTACAGGGTGACTTTAAATCACAAATAAGCTAAAGGTGAATTAGATCTGAGCCTGTTTTTCTCCATCGAATGTGGTTGGCTCTAGTTTGTTCCATACTGTAATGGCTGCCTTAAATGCCAGCGGGCTCACATCACTGAAAGGCAGAGGGTGCTAGAGCCCATTGGCACAAAACTTCCAAAATCAGAAAAGCCACTGTTCCCTACAAGTTTAATGAGGACGGATTAACACCGAGAACCAAAAGAAACAGTTCAAGCCAATTCACCCAACTTTTATGGCCTCTATGTTTTAAATGACTGTATTTTCTTTTGGGTAAATCTACTCGCCACTAAATGACATGTTGTATCTTTTCATTGTTGAGTCTTTCACTGTTGTTAACACTTTTCACTTAAATTATACATTAGCTAGAAAGGGTTTGAGCAGAGGTGTAACACAAATAAATATTAAGGAGCAGAAGCAGTTTTATTGTCAGGTCAAGTACAAACATGTTATACTTCAGTTTTATGACTAAGTCTACTGGGGTGCTGCGGTGAAGCAACTTTTGCAGACCATGAAGAATGAAATATAATCTATCTTTTAAATTATGAGGCAGAAGAAGGAAAAGAGTCTGAAAAGAGACAAAGTGATGTGGAGTCAAACTTTCTAAATCCTGAGTCCAGGTTTAGTGATGGATTTCCTGGTTTAGTACTTTGTTTTGGTTTGGCATTAACTCCTTTAAATTTATGTTACAATGCTGGTTTATTGGCTCAGTTTAAGTCAGGGTTTAACTGTGGCCTCAAAACTTCAGCTTTAGTCCTTTTTAGAATTATTTTATAATTTTTTGGTGTAGTCTTGGGTGTAAACCTGGTTGAGTCCAGGTCTTGTCCTGTTTTAATCCTTCATGGTTTAGTTCTGGCTTAGTTTTTTGTTTAGTAATGGATTAAGTCCTGTCTTTGCTCTGGTTTGGTACAGTTTTAAATCTGGATATAGCCTAGTCTTGAGTTTTGTCCTGGATTAGTTCTGGTTGGGGTTTTTTTTTTTTTGCAATACTTGCATATTCTTTGATTGATTGCTGGGTTTAGGCTTTGGTTTAGTCCTTGGCTTAATGCAGGGCTTAGCCATGGCTTATCCCGCTTTAGTCCTGGCTTAGCCCTGCTTTAGTCCTGTCTTAGCCCTGCTTTAGTCCTGTCTTAGCCCTGCTTTAGTCCTGTCTTATCCCTGCTTTAGTCCTGGCTTAGCCCTGCTTTAGTCCTGTCTTAGCCCTGCTTTATTCCTAGCTTAGCCCTCCTTTAGTTCTAGTTTAGTCCTGCTTTAGTCGTGCTTTAGTTCTGGTTTAGTTCTGGTCTTGGTTTTGTTTTAGTCCATCTTAATGTTTTGCTTTAGTCCTTTCTTAGTCTTGGTGTAGTCCTGCTTTAGTCCTGCTTTAGCACTGGTTTAGTCACGTTCTATTGGTTTAGTCCTGCTTTAACCCCGCTTTAGTCCTGGTCCAGTTCTTGCATAAATCAAACCTAACCCACACTGGTACTTCCTGTTGTAGTGAGTCCGGACTCTGGAGCTGTAGGTGTGTGAGAAAAGCTTGCTGGGAGAAATAGGACAGGTTCACTTGATGAACTTGTTATGGGTGGCTGTAGGTTGAAGTGAAAGCTGTGTGAAGTTAAACCTGTGAGTGTTTGATGTTACAGTCTTGTAAAGCAACAGCTGGAAAGGGGCTGTCCCCCGAGAACCACCGCAGCCGGCTAGTAAACCGCACACACACACACGCACACACACACACGCACACACACACACGCACACACACACACAGATGAAGTCTTTAATAAAGCTATTGCTGGGGAAACAGGCCAGACCCAACCAATCTGAGGCTCTTTTAGGGCGAGGGTGAAACGGTCACGCTCACATTCATGCACGTTCACATCCCCTCAACCAGAAAAAAAAAGATGAAAACCTCATTATTCTGGCTTTTAACAATGGCAAACCCTCTCTAGTGAACTCATCAGACGACAATGGTGGATTTAAAGAAATAAAAGTCTGTCACAAAAGATTTTTAACTGCTGTGTACCGCAATCGTTAAGTATTTTATCTGCATATGGTTCTACTGTAAAACTGTAAATGTACTGTAAAAGTGGTCAGTCCAGATGTGGAGTTAGTAACACAAGTCACGGCAGGGGGCGCACCTAGAGAGCACACAGAAGTCTGAAGCTCATTGAGAGTCATTCGAAAAACACAACAGCATGTGAGGGGACAAGACTTTTTTAGAGCAGTTTCAATTTTGTTGCTTAAGAACAAGAATTAAAGCAACACTGTCCGACTGTTTTAATAAGTGTCCCACTCCACATTTTTGAGTAGAAAGTTACATATTATTGCTATTATCCTGTGAAAGGCGGCTCGCCTCTCACAAAAGAGTCAGGGGTTTGACTCTAAGGTCGGACGGGACCTTTCTGGGTGTAATTTGGTATGTTCTTCTTGTGCTCGGATGGGTTTATTCCAGTTACTCCGGTTTCTCCATCTAACATCAAAACATGCTGGAAGCCCCCTTGTGTGGCTGTTGACTAGATATTTCCCCACAGGATAATATTATAATAATAATAATAATAATAATAATAATAATAATAATAATAATAATAATAATAATAATAATAATAATAATAATAATAATAATAATAATAATAATAAAATAAAATAATCTGAGACATTGTTGCCGAGGTAACAAAAAAATTTGATTTAGTGTCACTTTGAAGAAAAATGTGACAACAACCTTTTTTTCCACATCACATCAACCATTTTTGTTGTGGTTAAAATATGCATCAAAAAACCCTTAGTGTGCATAAAAGAATAGCCTATTTAACAGTTTAGACAGAAAAAAAATGTAGGGAAACTATGTAGCGTATGGAAACTGAAAGTAACCCATTACAAATAAATTACAAAACAATACCTATGGGTTGTACATCACTCGCAATAGAGAAACAGCACAGGTAAATATTGTATGTTAGGAATTAATGTGGTTTTCTCAAAGGGGAGATTTTATATGCCTCTGACTACTTAAGAAAACAAGAAGCAGGTGCATTTGAGCAAGTTTAGACAAACATTAGCTGCAGACAGAGATCTAAATTAGTCTGTGCCACAAAACTCTCCATATTTAAAGGAAAACCACTGTTCTCTGCACATTCGCATGTCATCAGATGCACTTTTTTTGTCTTATTTGTAGGAAATATATTGGATGACATCATGCTGCAGCTGACTGAGCCCAAACAGTCCAATTTTAGAGCTGTGGCCGGTTTCCAAGGAGATGATATAACACAGTCCAGATGAGTCTCTCCAAGGATTGTCTCATTATCACACGCGCCGCAGCTGCACAACCACTGTTTAGGAGTCCGTGTGTGTTTATATGCAAGCAGCCTGCAGTGTGTGTGTGTGTGTGTGTGTGTGTGTGTGTGTGTGTGTGTGTGTGTGTGTGTGTGTGTGTGTGTGTGTGTGTGTGTGTGTGTGTGTGTGTGTGTGTGTGTGTGTGTGTGTGTGTGTGTGTGTGTGTGTGTGTGTGTGTGTATACGTCTGTGACCATTTAAACTCAACAGTACGTGCAGTCAATTACCAGAAAATGACTTGTGGACCGTTTTCCCTCTAGAAAAACTAATTATATGTTACGGGTTAAGGTTAGGATTGGGGTTGTAGGAAAGTCCTGGACAGAGCATGTTCCATGTGCATCAAGTTAAAGCAGAGGCGTAGCCAGCGGCTGCCAGAGCGGAACTGGACAGCCTCCAAATCTGATAGCTCCTCCTCTGTGCCACCTCTAGCTTATCTTTAGACTGTATTTTTAGCTCTGGGGCTTTTTAAATTTAAAGATATACTCACAATGAGATTAACTGATTGATGTAAGAAAAACTGAATGCCTTCAGATGTTGGTCTATCCTTCTCCCAACTCAATAAAACTAGGAGTACTTGATTATTTCATTTCAATAATAAATGAACATTTCAAGTTAAACCTACTTTGTGGCAGAGATGAGGCTTATAACGTAGACATACACATCCCAGAAAATTAACTCAACAAATTCTAACGGCAGACAAACAGCCACAACCACATTTATTGGGTGTTTGCACTCATTATGAGCACAAAAGGAATTTTAATGTTGAAAGAGTCTTGATGTTAAGTACATGAACGTTGTGTTTCACATTTATCAAACATTGAATGAGTCCAAATTGTTTTTTTTTTTGGTGAATAAATAAATTATAGAGATTTATATATATATTTATTTTGTAGTGCTTACAACATTGTACTGCAATAAAGAAATACTGTGTAATTCCTATAAGACGTGAATGAGAAAGAATGAGACGTGTGGTGACTTTTTAACCAGATACATCTTGGATACATCATAGTAGTTTGTTAATAAAAGAGGAATTATTCTGCCTTTTCAAGTCAGAATTAATTTAAGGCTATATAGAATATTGTGCTGCTTTAATCAAAGTGAGTATTTCATTTACATTTATGGTACAAAACTTTCACATGGGACAGAATTTCCCCTTCTCTATTACAGTCTAGGGTTTGTAACAAGAAGTCGTTTTCATTTGTATGTACTGTATACTATGTGTAAAATACATACACATAGTTATGTAGAGTATTAGATGAAAGTCAGAGAGGGGGGTGGGGGCAGTGGAGGGAGGTTTTCCGACAGTAGCCCAGACCTGACAGGTTCCTTCATATCCGACTTCATTCAGTTGCCCCGTACAGGGACCGTGCACATGGTAAAACCATCATAGCCACAAAACTCACACACATCGCATGAACAGCCTCCCACACACTGTCTCAGCACTGAACACATGCATGTTCTCTCAGTTTCAGGAAATGGCTTTTACTCATTTTTGAAAGCACAAGATAATGAGAGCAGGAGAAGGCAATAAAGAAAGATGAATGTTTTGTACAAAATAAAATCAGGACGAGAGGAAAGTCTATATTTTGTTCTTATTTATTTTGTAAATCTTTTCAATAGACAAACTGCCAAAAATCACATTCTACAACTTATTCTTGATCATTGTAGCTAGGTTTCTTTAATGTTTTTATTTTGGTACATCCTTTTCTGACTTTAGGCATGAGGTGGGGAGCCCACAGAAGGCTTGGGCATTGGCTGTGAGGTGGTATGACACCTCTTTTAGTTTTTAGCAATAGTTATTTAAAAGCTACAATTTCAACAATCACCACTATCGGTATTTATTTTCCACAAACACTCATATACCAGTTGTATCCAGTTCAGTTCACTGTGGCATGATCAGTCCATGTTTATTTATTTTTTTTTTTATTTGCCTGGACGTTAATTAATACAATTAAAGTTCCTAACCCTATTTTAATATAAAAATGACATTGCACTAAAATGTGCCATCTTTGACTAAATGCAAGCCAACATGAGGATGGCTGAATTTGAATTGGTCCTGACCCTTGATACCAGGCACTGCTCTGAAGGTTATACGACGTCTCACTCTTACGACACTGACCAAGAATGTGCACTCAGCTGGTTAAATGAGAACCTGATCTTAGTCAGCTCTGTTGGACAAGGCTCAAAAACAGATGTAATTTTGTCTGCTGCCACTAGACGGGGTGAGAGGCAGGGGTAGCCAAACGCCTGCCCATAATAACCACCAGACATGACTCATTCAGCGTGGAATACCACAGCCGCCACAGACAGGTCTCTGGCAGACAGGCAACAGAAATATGACCCTGCAGAGTTTGTGAATGGGACAGGAATATGAAAAAACAGCATAAATCAAAGTGTGCAGCAATAGGTTTAAAAATGTAGTCCTAAAAATTCATGAAATGTTTTCTTTGGATTATTTGTGTGAGTCGAGTTGCTAAATACAGACTTAAAAAGATGTATCACTGTCTTATCTCACTCAAGAGTTTTCCTATATAATTCCCAATAGTTGTAATAATTCTCTTGGCAAACATCCTACTCATAATACGGTCATGTGGAGCTTCTAAAGAGTGCACAGAAACAACACATCACCTTGTCAAATACGATTGCATCTCTGATGATCGTCACTCTTGCCCAGACTTCCCCCTGCGGAGAGCACCACTCAATGTGAAGACTAACACATGTTGGACAGTCCAATCATTATTTGCTTATGTGGAGTCCTTCCAAGGCTGCAGGGCCAGTGAGCCAAGAGTCTAATCTGTGGGCATAGGAATAACACAGAAATCACATATTGGACAACTTAAAGTATGGCAGGGGAGCAAACTGTGAGCGGTCACATAACATGAAAACAGCAGGCAGGAAGTGTTTTGCAACAGCGGAAAATGTTCAGGTCCAGTCTGACCACCAGACGGTCACACTTCATCTGGCCTCGAGGCTGCGGTCAGTGCATGGATATCTTCCCTACCGTAAGGGTTGGATATGCTGTCATACATTTGTCAATCCCTCATTTCTTTCCATTTACATTTTCTCTTGTTCCACTCTGAAATATCTAACAGGAAATCTGAAGGAAATCTACAATTCTCCATTTTCTTAAGCTTTTATCTTCTGTGCCTTTTCTTTCTTCATAGAAACACAACTTCATCGTGATATTACCTCCTCCTCGCTCTCCTTTACCTATTTCAAACTTTCTCATTGCTCCCTCCCTCTTTCTCTGTTTGTGGTCAGTCACACTTAATCTAGCTCCATCCATCTGTTTCTCTTCATTCGTTTAGTTGGGTCTGTTTTCGATTAAGATTACATCAGGCTTTGACCTATTAGTGTGCCGTGATCCTTTTGAAGTCATTTTGTGGTTACAGGTTAAGCTCAAAGCCCACCACTCTTCTAACTCTACATAATACAGACACTATATGTTGCAGAGCAGTAGGTTCTTAAAACCATTCATCCAGCAACCAAAATTACTTTTTTTTTCTTCCTGGGATACAGGATCATTAAATCACATGAGTGTTCTTGTCATGTGGAGGCTTGCTAGGAGGGCCTGCAAACCATTTTGGCTCCTAACCCATAATCCGCTCAAGCAATCTGTGAACTGGAATATACTGTTCATTTAACCTCACATCCTGAGAATTGTGATTATATTCTAAGGTAACCTTCCCAGCGATTTAGTTTCTGTTACATATTAGCACTGCTGTTTAAAGTTTCCCACAAAGCATAATGCTGTACTAAATAATACTTTTAGTGTCCCATTTATCTTAACAGCATACATTATATTTATTGAAACCATCTTTTCCGGATAAGAACCAAGTTGTGGAGGCCTACCAAACCAAGAGTAAACTAGGATCAGAAATAGACTCTACATATTACACCCTTTTCTTTATTTTTGATCATTTTCTAATAAGTAAAACATCAACATCATTTCCAGATGCACATCACGATCTAATCTCTCAAACCTTGAAATAACCTCTCCCTCTTTGCTCTGCTCGGATGCCTGCAGAGATTGACTAAAATGTTAAACAGTACAACCTCATTACTCCTGGGTCAAAGCAGGGCTAAGTAGCCAATTGGCCACATCACGACGCTAAACTGACATCTATTGGCCAAGTTGTGGCAGAGGAGGATGTTAAAGTCATTTAGACTCATCAGGCTAAGTGGACACAGTTGAGTGAGAGGTCCCGAACCTCCCCACGTCTGGTGTGGCTAGATTTTGTGCCAACAATTCTCAACTGTGGATGGGAGGACATCTGGGCTATACTCATGTCTGCTTGGCTTATGTACTGTATATTAATGATCGCCAGCAAGCCTTGTATTACAAATAAAACACGCACCTTTTATATTTCCCAATCACTCATGTTAGTCAATGTGTTAATATTGGGACAAATATTGTGTCCAACCTGAGAGAGACACTAAAGGAGGACTTTATTTTGGCAACAATTATACAAGTAATCTGTGACAGCTCAAAAGTTTATTGTGTAAAATGTGGAACAAGCTGTAGTACTTTCGTCAAAACTCCAGTGTATTCAAAAGGTGTAAAAACAGTGGAAGGAGACATTTTTTTCATTACTTCCTGTTCCTACAGCTGCACAGAGCAGACAAACTGAGCCCTGAACAAAATGCTGCAAATACTTTTGCATGAACAAAATTGATTTTGTTTCTGAAATGTACTTCTTCTCTGATCTCTTTGTTTGTTCGTAGACAACAGTGTGTACCTGCAGGGCTACTGTAGCTGCTCATTCATAAAACTTTGTAAATAATTATGTATCAAACCAGTAAGTTAAAAAAGAATAGGGTGGCCATTTGAAGCTTTTAGACTGATTGTAAGAGCTATCAGTCCTATTCTCATCAGAGTAATGCCTCTGAGGTCAATAACCCCTGTCATTCTCAGACATTTGACCTTTTTGACAGCTATTTTAGGTAAAGTGGCACATAGTTTAAGAATCAGGAAGTCACAGTGAAGTCATGAGATTAGAGAGTGACCTAAAATAAAAAGCAAATGGAAAATAAAAGCAGTCTATACAACATTAACCCAACAAAAACCCAAACATACACTTCCTTTTCCTTCAGCCTCTTTTGACTCCTCCCCTTACTACACTGTCCTGACCACTATGCCACTCTCATCACTATAAAGATCCCCTCCATTTCGTTGTACACACACACACACACACACACACACACACACACAGACAGCACATCAACCTGCTTTGTGTTTATAAGGCAGGTTACATGAAGAGACCAATAGTGGTGAATGCTTTTCATTTATTTTACTTCTCAGGATCCAAGTCAAATATTCATCTCTCAATGTCCCTGTATTTTTCTCGTGTCCGGTGACATTACAGAGGCTGTGTCAGCGGAGATGTTGGCAGGTGCATTCATCCTGGGCACCATTCTTACAGCTTTACCAGGTAAGAAAAAAACAACAACAAAATACAACAGCAATTCAGACTTGTGCTAAATTGAGGTGGTTGAGGTTGAAAAACTATTCTGGTAACTTTTGAGGACAGTAAAAAGTTAGATCAAAATCAAATATTTCTACTATAATTCAATTAGAAATTGATTGTGAAACATTCAGTCGATGCATTTGATTATGAAATGTGTTTGACTTTGCTTATAGAATATATTTTGCACCTAAGCTTCTGCAGCCAGGTGCCCTTGCTTTACTCAGGTTATTTATAAGTATTGATTGTCTTTTGTGCAAGGTAGTCATCCACACAGGCAGCAGGCAGCACAGAGGGACACTGTGGCAGCAAATAAATGCTTTCTTACTGCTCGTTTTTACTTTATGTATTGCTTTATGAACTCTGAAGTGTGGTTTGACAACTTCCACTCTGAGGAATATCAGAGAAGGAAACATTTTGTTCTTGTTGGAAATTAGATTTGGTATTTTTACAACCCAACTCTCATCACATTAATCCTATTTGGAAGTGTGGAAATAAAAGCTGCAGTGGATTACGTCAAAATATAAAATTCATCCTGTCAATACCATTACATTGTAGGATTTAAATCACTGCCAAACAAAACATATCAATTTGTCTCTTCAGTAAATCTAAAGGTCTATGTTAGTGCATTATTTAGTTTTGGTCTAAAATCTAAAAAAGGTGCAATTATGGAGGTGTAATTATTCTTTTTAACACAAAATGTTTATATAAGGTTGATGCAGTACTTGCTGGCTAAGGTATATACACAAAAATACAGGATACAAGTAAGAGCAGTGAAAACAGTGACTCAATAAAGAAACATGACTGACCGATGTGTGACCTGCAGGGAGCCAGAGCAGGTGGAGTGTTTCATTTTCTAGAAAAGAGATCTGTGTGTGGTCGGGAACTACAGTAACTCTGCCCTGCCGTTTCGACTACCCAGCAGGTAATTCATATTTTAATAATTTCATGCAGTTTAGTTTTCAGTAAGTTTATGTCTCATGGCTTTTCCCAAAAACTCTATCTCAAACAATCTGCAGCCAAATTGAGAGTTGCTGCTTCCAATTTTATTATCCCTGTAAATATTTTATTATGTTATGTTTGTCACTCTCTCAGGCCACACTGTGAGGAGAGTCATGTGGTTTCGGGTTTCAGCAGAAGCTCGAAGAGAATTCGTTCACCACACTGACCCAAACGAGATCAGCCTGTCTTATCGTGGGCGGACACGGTAACACACATCTACTGCTTAATAATTCAGCTTTTGAATCATGCTCTAGCAAATCTAATAGACAAAATGTCCCACAGCTACATTGGCGGCAGCTACTCCAGCTGCTCAGTGCAGATCCGAGGTGTAAAGCTGAGTGATGCAGGCCAGTATCACTTTAGGTTTGAGACAGACCAACCTCTTGGGAGATGGACGTCCCCAGACACCATCACTCTGGACGTAACAGGCAGGGTTATGTTTTATCTAGAGCTCAACGTGTCAGGACTTGTTTCAACAGCTGTGCACTGATTCAATTTATCTAATGGTTTGTCTTATGTGTGTGCCAGACCTGCAGGTCCAGGTGCATCCAGCCCGACCCGGGAACATGTTTGGTTTTGGAGAGACTGTGTTTGTTGGCTGCCAGGCCGCAGGATGTGCTGCTCCAGGACGAAGCCTCGCCTTATACAGGTGATGTCACAACGACAGGCACAAAAGGCAAAGTTCACAATTTAATCATATAAATACATTTTTTTACAGGAATGGGGTAAACCTTGGTTCTTATGAGAAATGGATGATTATTAACCAATTTGACCAGCCCCATACTGGAGCATACACCTGTCGACCTATCCCGCCACAGAATGTCCAGTCCCCACCCGTCTCTTTAGCTCTGGGATGTGAGTAGCCCACTTTTTTACAGAACGTGCTTATGTCCGGCTAGTTCTTGTAAATGTATCTTCTTCGTTTTCAGATGCTCCACGCTTCACAACAATATCACTGTACCCTGTTGGGGACGTGACAGAGGGGAGACCCGTCACTCTGACCTGCAGCAGTGATGCCGCTCCACCTGTAGAGAGCTTTGCATGGTTCAAAGGTACACAACAACCATAACACTATAATGTATAGTAATTATTTGTTCAGATCATTTTGTATACTGTGTTTTTTTGCGTTTTGTTTTTTAGACATGAACAGTGGCAGTATCCCAGACAGTTTCAGGCCTCAGCTTCACCTGCCTCAACTAAAATACACAGACAGGGGAGAGTTTGTCTGTGTGGCTCGTAACTCACTGGGAACAGATCGCTCAAGCCCACTTCTGCTCAATGTCACATGTAAGTTTAACGCATCAGAAGAGGACCAAACCTTGTGGCTCATAAGCAAACAGGCTGCCAATCCAAATACACAAACACTCATAAATGTTGCAATATATAATATACTATTATTGACCTCATTCACACCATTAAGTAATCACATAAGTATTTAAAACTAAAGCAACCCAGATGGCAATTACTTAATACTTACTGCTGACATCATAGCATCATAGCTGCAGGCAGAAGTCAGACAGGACAGCATGCTGCATGACTGCTCAGTCCTTCAGCAATTAATAATACAGACTTCAAGGAAGGTATAGCTATAATTCTTGGCAAGTACTTCAATTTGAATACAGTTAACCAAAGGCAGATCTAAGCTAATCATGATGCAAATAAGAAACACCTGGGGCTATATCTTCCTGACAAAAACACAGGTATCTTGTGGAGACAGAAGCTCATTAAGTGGCAGGTCCAAATGTACTTTTTCCAATTTTCAGGGCAATGGTGGTGGTATCAAGAGGCGGGATTTATGTGTCACGGGTGATTTGCTTTTAACCAATTACAGGCCTTTTGTCCAGTGCAGCACCAAATATTATTATCAGTAAATTATATTTCTTTTAGTCTATTTTATATCACTTGTCAGTGATATAATGCATAAAAATCATCTTTCATTGTTAATATTTTGTGAAAATCAGACGGGCAATTATCTATTAATGCTTTTGTGGCAAATATACAGTAGCCTAAATTAATTGACCTGTAAGAGTGGAATACTTAACAACAAAGGAGAATAAAAAACAGTGGAATTTTAGAGATTTTATACACAATAAAATATCTAAAATTCCACTGATTTTTATTCTCTTTTGTTTATTAACAAATTAAAAGCCAGAAAAAATGGTTGAATGATTAACACTAATACACTTGATAAAGTAAACCCAAATTTATTTAAGTCAACCAGTCCTATTTTCATTTTATTTTTCTATTTCTGATGTTTTCTGATATTTAGACTCCCCCAAGAACACACATGTGATGGTGAGTCCTCCTCGGATGTCAGAGAGGGATTGTATGTAAACTTGAGCTGCATCTGTGACGCCAATCCTCCTGCCAGCAGGTACCAAGAGAGACCCTACCAAGGATTTTTTTTTTGTTGGATATGTAATGTTTTAATGTTTTCTTGTGATCTTTTTTTCTGTCATCATGATCATATTCACCAAGCCATTGCATTGTATCCAGTTGCATCATTGTTTTTCTCTGCTTAAACCACTGTAATTCCCTGTAGGTTTACCTGGTACCATATCTTTGGTGACCAGACATTGGTTCAGGGAAGTGTCCAGAACCTGTCATTCCCCTCGGTGCGTGCTCATCAGGGTGGACAGTACTACTGTATGGCGTGGAACCCATTAGGTTACCAAACCTCGCCTAAGGCCTCACTCACCGTACTCTGTAAGTACTAGAAGCTTTGTTCTTGAATAAGCCTCATGACCTTTTGTTATCTTGTCTCTTTGGTTAAAAATATGGGCTAATGTTACAGTAATATACAGAGTTACACAAAGTTTGTCTCTTATATTATTTTGGATCTACAGGGGATTTGTTCTGCCTTTTCTCCTTTCCATATCTTTTTGGCTGTGGTTAAAGTTTTTTTAAAAGTAGTAAGGTGAAAAGAAGGTGAAGAGATTTGCTGTTTTACTCTTGGCTTTCTAACTTTCACGCAACAAAATCTGTATGTTTGCCCTTGTTCTCTTCAGATCCTCCTAAAAACACCTCAGTATGGGCCCGTCCCTCCAGTGTGGTAGATGCTGGCCGCCCTTTGACATTAACCTGCAGCAGCCAAGCCAACCCAGCAGTGGACAACTTCACATGGCACCGTTTACCTCTGGACGGAGGCTCTGTACAATGTTAGCATCCTAAAAAAATGTGCTCACACTCCACATTAACTTTGCATGTTTGACTTTCAGTGTCTTCTTATGTGAAATTAAACACAACTAAAGGTTGGTTGTCTCTCACTCCTCAGCATGGGGCACCAGGTCAGGTCCCGTCTTCACCTTCTCAGAGGTCGGGCCTGGGGAGAGCGGCCGGTACTACTGCGAGGCCAGAAATCGAATAGGAGCCCACAGTTCTCCTGTCCTCACTGTGCGAGTCAGAGGTGCACTCTTTTTTTTAGCACTCACACTTCTCTGTTTGTGCTAAAGCACAAACAGAGAAGACTTTCTTAATTGAGTGTTGAGGCTTTTACTTTTTCTGTTTGAGCCGTAAAGTATGTCAGCACTAACAGTAATGGAAGAGATGAGGTGTTGATGATAAGTTTAGTGAAAGTGCCTCATATTCAGCTGGTTTTGATTATCAGTGAGAAAAACAACTTAAAATTTAGGAGAGATTAAAGGAGAGGAGTAAAATCGGTTTCTGTGTGTTTAAAACGATAGGTGATGAAACCTTTCTGACACTATTGCCAGCATGAGCTCCCTTTTCTGTTCTTCTTTGTAAATGGCTTCATGATTACCGAGTGTTTTTCTATGAGTCATGGTGAGTCACGTTAAGCCCTCTCGATCTGAGGGGAGAGCGGGAGGTGATGAGGTGTTGTGGAAAATGACTATTTAAGTCTAGACAGCTAAAGAAGTAGACTTAGGTTTGGAAATCAGAACTGGAAACACAAGTATCAAGTCTAGACTCTTCTGAGATGATGAACAGCTCCCTTTGCATTTTGTTCTATTTTTATTTGTTTTCATTTTTTATAACACCATTTCCTCTGCAGTCATGCACATAACCGTTATTTTTGTGGTTAGGTCGACTAAAGGTCATTGCCCTTGCGTCAGCTGTGGGTGTCTCTGCGGGACTCATCACTCTCACAGTGGCCGTTATGATCAGGTAAAAGGAAGTACGCACCCATTTATAACTGGGATTATTTGTCAAATTTATGGCACATGATTTTGTTTTACAGTAAAAACATGCATAGAGTGGACATGGAGTCGTTAGAAGTTGCCGATAAGGTAGAAGCATTTCCCACCTTAATTAAAAATAACAAAATATGCTAAGTTTAGTTTTCAATTACTAAAATCTGTTTTGAAATCTTTTTCTGTGTTGTTTGGGTGTGTTCAGCGCCCATCACTGACAGCTGATACTATGTTCTATGAGTCGCCCCAGCAGACGGTGCAGATGAAAAGAGGCAAAATGGACGACATCCCTGTATGAAACTCATTATAAAGTCAACACATGGATTTAAGGCATGTTCACTTTCATACAATCTCCGCCAGTCGATATGAGGCTTATGTGTTTGTTGTATGTGTGTGTGTGTGTGTGTATGTGTGTGTGTGTGTGTGTGTGTGTGTGTGTGTGTGTGTGTGTGTGTGTGTGTGTGTGTGTGTGTGTGTGTGTGTGTGTGTGTGTGTGTGTGTGTGTGTGTGTGTGTGTGTGTGTGTGTGTTCAGGAGGAACCAGACGACTTGAGTGACTGTTCACATCCAGACATAGTTCCTCTGAAGGACGCTCCACTAATCTCAAATGTTGCAGTTCCTTGTTGTTCACCAAATTCCATCACAGTCCACTACTCAAAGACGTCCAGGTTTGTTTCACTTTTTATCCACAATCTCTTCTACATAAGAACATTTTATTTTTTGTCTTGAACTTCTGTGCTGCTGTTTTATGTTGTGAATGACAGAAATTTTATTTTACATCTATTACTTCTGCCTCTCACCTCCTCCATTATTCTCTTGTCATCACTCTCATTTTCTTCAGTTCCTTCTTTTGAAAGTTTCCACTCACTTTATTTTCCCTTTCTCTTCACTTTATTATATCATCCTTGTGCTCTATAACTCTCCTTGTCCTGTTTATGAGACGACAGTAAATCTTATCCCAGATACGATTCAACTGAAAACATCATGATCCGTGTCAGATGTCCACATGCGCTCAATGGTTCACGTTTGTCACTTGTGAATCTGTTCAGTGCGGAGCAGGTGCGAGTTACTAACCTGCCACTAGGGGGTGACAGGAAACCGAAGGATTCTACCAAAGTCGTTTAGGCTTTACTGCCCCAGCCTCGCCACTGACTGCCATGCTCTAGGTATATTTTGCAAATATTTACAAATCAAAAATCTGTTAATAATTTCAATTGTGCTTCTTCTCTCTTTGGTTTTTACTTTCTTAGTGCTCCTCGCATCAGTCTGACTCCTCTCATCAGTCCAGAGAAGACTAATCTTCAGTCCTCATGAACCTTTTGTTGTATATTTTCATTGATTATAAAACTATAAAGGCTTCTTTAAGTAATTTAATAGTAATTAACTCTTACAATTTACTGCATGTCATCTCATGTGTTGTATCCTCTTCTTGTATCTGATAAATGAAAAACACTGAAACATTGCTCTTTTGCAAATTTACCTGCATTTTGATGGCTTCTGGCTATGCATAATACTATTGAATGGACATTTCTGACTCTGCACTAACATGTTATAAACACATTGTTGCTTGCATTGGTATCCTTTGTATCTTCCCAGAGTTTAAGTGTAATAAGTGATTAAATTAACTAATTTTTTGATCTTGATATACATGTTATTTTCTCCAATGTCTGTTAACACAAGACAACATAAGACAACTCAGAGCACTGGAGTCAGATGGAGTCACAGTGTTTGTTATTTACAGATTGTTGTTAGGATGGGATTATTCAGAAAATGTCACCATATTTTAATATAATAAATTTTATTAATCATAAACTGTAATTTTCTTCAAAATGATTGCACTGATAATAATAGTCATAAATAGTAATAGCAAAAGGAAACAAATGCAACGTCACATTCTCACCAACAATTGTTTAAATGTATTATAGTATATAGTCCATAGTTTATTGTATGGATTGTGCAACTTTTTTTCTACCACAAAGTCTGTCCTTACAGGCACCCATTCTGACTTTAACCTCAGAATTTTACCCTCAAAATAAATTTCTTTCCAATAGTGGCCATAATCTTCTTTCGTACCAATTCACTGGGCCCTAACAGAGTTGTACATTTGTACAGAATGCACTAAAATTAACCTACCATTTCAGAAGACATGTTTTTAAATCTAACATCAGTCAGTCTGTAGAGGGATATGCGCCCCTAGTGGCTAAATAGTGGTTACATTGCTTAAACTAGTGGCTTAATGAACTGAAGTAGAGGTGACTTTTAAGATAATGTATTGATAATTAAAGTTACCTAAATGGGACTTGGAACAACAATTAAAGAGAGGCAAACTGGACATGATCCACAGTGCTCCTCGTGTTCATTGCTCTTGCCTTTCACACTGTTTTTCAGAAAACCTTTTCTGCTACGAGCCACTCCACTTCTGGCTGACTGAAGTAGCACTAATTTGATCTGTTTTAAGATTTCATTTTCAGCCTACTGTGCTAATATAAGTACAAGAAAGAGAAGCAAAGGCAGTGAATTGTAACCACAACCCATATGCAGTGTCTGCTTGGAACAAATTATGTAAAGCAGGACAGGCTCTGTACATGTCAGAAACTGTTAGAGGAAGCAGTAAGACACTCTTTTCTACTTCTCCTTTTATCACCACAAAAATAGTTTTAGTGGTTGATCTGTTCAATAGGACTGACTTAAGTTGGTGGGTACTATTCACTTTCTGAATTCCAATAATGTGTTTGACATTATTATAAATGCTTTTTGTTTCAGATAATTCACAGATTTATCAAAAACATGGAACGCTTGATTGTCATTATTCTGATAATGATGCCCAGTAAGTAAACTTAGAAAGTAATGCTATTGCCTTTTGTAAAGATGGATTTGACACCTGGTTATTTTTCTCAGGTGTCAGGAGTGGAGCCTGGAGAGTGACCATTAGCAATCAGTGTGCTTTGAGGGGGACATCAGTTGTTTTACGGTGCTCTTATGATTACCCAGACCATCAATATGTCATAGATGTTCAATGGTTTAAAAAAAAGGAGGGAATTTGGAGTTGGGTTCCTCTGCCATCTGAACGCTTTGTTTATATTGGTGATAAAAGCCATAACTGTGATCTGAAGATTAATAACATACAGGACGCTGATGAAGGGCAATACCTCTTTAAATTTGTGACTAATTATGATCAATGGATAAGCACATTTCCTGCATATATATCTGTAAAAGGTAATGTTATTATTATTATTATTATTATTATTATTATTATTATTATTATTATTATAAAGCTTGATTATAGTTTCTTGTTTTTTTTTTCTTTTATCAGCTTTGACTGCCTTTGTAGAACCAAGAACTGTGACAGAAGGAGAGAGTGTCACACTGACTTGCCACTTGGGTTGTTATTCACAAATAAATTTACCAGTTGTCTGGTTCCAAGATGGACAAGGTGTGAGTAAATCTGTTTTCAAGGCCCGCAAAGAAGATACTGGAAGGTACCACTGTGCTCTGTTTGGACAAGGAAACGTCAGATCTACAGCTGTGACTCTAAATGTTCTGTGTAAGCAAATTCAGAACTGGACTAACATCTTAAACTGCAGACTGAAAAATATAAACTCTAAATATCTTGTATTTGTCACTCAGATGCTCCCAAGAAGGTGATGTTGTCAATTACTTCATCCAAAGACGTTATCCAGGGGAGTGTTGTGAGTTTCATGTGCAGCAGTGAAGCCAACCCCATGTGGCACAAAGTGGATACAGCCTCTTTAAAGATGGAAGGAGTATCAGTTCTGGACCAAACTACACTATTGCTAATGTCCAGCCCAGTGATAGTGGACAGTACTACTGTCAGGCCTGGAATAATATCACCTGGGAGGGCGACACCTTTTTTAACTCAACTGAAACACACCTTAATGTCCAGTGTAAGTATTATTCAGTATTCATTTGACCTCATCAGGTACTATCATTTGAGAGCTTATCTCACCTGTTTTTACTGCCGGTGTTGGATAAAGTGGTAGTGTAAGTAAAAGAAGAAGCAAAGTGGAGGAAGTACATGCCAATATAATATGAGAGATTACTGATAAATTTGATGATATTTTTATTTTATTTATTTTTGTTTAATTGCAATTCACCTGGACATTAATGGCAGACTGAAAAAAATGCATGTCTCACAATTGAGCTGGTCTAATTGGTTACAAGAGTAAACACAGTCTTTTAAAGAAAAAGTCTTTTTTGATTGAAAATGTGTAAAGACTTATTGCAGTATATGTTAAATGTGAGGCATTTATGAATCATGGTTTTCTTCTTTTTTAGATCATCCTATGAACATTTCTATCTCAATGGATTCACCGGATGTCATTGAAGGCAGCGGTGTGAATCTGACATGCAACAGTGATGCTAACCCTCCAGCGAATGATTACACATGGTACAAGAGAGGCCCCTCCTCCTCCAACAGCCCCAGCTCCATGGTCCAGGTGGGCTCTGGGCCAGTGCTTTCTCTGTCCTGTCTAGAGGCGTCCCATAGTGGACACTACATGTGCCAGGCCAGGAACAGAGTCGGGGAAAACAACTCAACTGAGATGCTGCTCTCCATGAAGAGCAAAAACAGTATGTGGTGTGTCTTATTAGAGATTTTATGTACAAATTATTTTTAAATTATCCACAAAAACCTGTTCTTCCTTAAAAATAAATGTTTTTTTTTTTTTCATTTTACCAGCTGCCACGTCCTTTCCCATCTTGGCAGGAATTGGGGTATTACTTTTAGTGGCATTGGTGTTAGCACTGCTGTTGTACTGGTGAGTCAGGAATTACAAAAAACCTATAAGGGGTTCGCAATGAGTCAGAACACTAAAAAAAAAATTCTACTTTATGTGCAATTTTTAAGAAACAGAAATAACTTAGATCAAAATTTATTACCTTATGTACTGCAGACTAAGCAGCACTTAAAGAAATTGCTGGACTTTCCATTTTTGAAGAGGAACTTCCTCAAAAATGAACAGTGTGTCAAGTGTGTTTTTGTGTTGTGTTTTATTTTCTTACCTAATGAAGCACTTTTTGTTGACTTCATAGGAAAAAGCAGAGGAGCCACCCAGACATGAAAGTAAGTCAAATTAACACAGTTACAATTGTCACTTTTGTATTTATCATTTAATTAAATGTCACAGTCCATTCCTTTGCACTTTTAAAGAATAATATACAAAATAACACTGGGCTGACGTATAGGGCAATAACCAATCATTATTAGTTTGATGAAGCATTTTATGATTCTTATGTTCTCCTCAGCGAACATCATTGAACCCAGTGCTCAGTGGAAGAGGCTCAAGTTCTTCCCCAAATGTTGAAACATCTGATCCCGTTTATGCCAACACTCGCATGTTTCATCCTTATTCCACTAAAGACAAAGAAGAAGTGAGCAGTTGTAGTTTATAACCACTCACAACAGTCCAGTCTCTTCGGGATATATATAATTTTCTTTTCTTCTTTCCGTAGGGCACATGTTCTGAAGAGGTTACGTACACAACAGTGAACATTAAACCCAAAATTCAAAGTCACCCACGCCACATACAGTGAGTTTTTCAATGTCATGATTATTGTGTCGTGTCATGTCATGATTGATTTCTTTTTTTTTAAAATTAACAGGAGGCTGGCACCACTCTTTTTTAGTTAACTGTTGAATGTCATAACTCTCTTTAGGACGAAAGCCCCTGAGATGGATGACTCTGTGATTTATGCCACAGTTGCTAAATACAGCTGAAGAACATCATCATCATCATCATCAAACCTGGCTTGAATCCAGTTTGTTCCTGTAGTTTCATAATAATGTCTTCATAATGTGGAGCCCTGAGGAGAAGTACTTTGCAGTCTCATGTGATTTCCTTCCCTAAAGGAGTTACCAAATGTTCAGAAATGAAGCCTGTGGGGTTTTGAAAGATTTGGGTTTATGTGCAATATTTCTTATATATTTAAAGAGTCTGTTACTTTTTTATTATTAAGAATTAAAATGTAAATACAGTGTACTAAATGTGGACTACTTCATATGTATTTGTAAAACTGCATTGATTTTGTAAAAAAAAAAGAAAAAAATTCAAAATGGAAAAAATGGTAATGATGAAATGTGTTTAATAAAATGCTGTAATTTGTATTTTACAATTAATAGCAATACGTTTGTTGGTATAACATGTTTTTGGTAATTATACATGTCATAAAAGATCATTTCTATGCACGTTTGGTTCTTGTACATTTGTAATATTTTTGTTTGAATTGTTATAAAATATGAATACAAAGGGTCCCTACATAAACAAGGCACAAACTAATATTTACAAACCAACAGGAAATACTGCTTTGAAAAGCCTCAATATGCAGAGACAGTGTGTGAATCAAACATATCCTTTTACTTTACATAAAACACATGGCATACAGCACACACAGAATATCCTGACTAAGGATATGTTTAAGTGGCTTTCAAAGAGTGTTTATGGTTGTCTTGACTGTCAATAAAGAAAATGTGAAATCTTATTTTTGATTTGAGAATCCTCCCTAGTTCACATTTAGAGACACCCTTAACACAAAACACTCGAAATGCTCCTGAGAAACACTTCTTTTCTTTGTCCTGATCTTATGTCTGCTCTTCTTTTCTACAACAGTGAGTATCTACGCTGCAGCAGCTCCTTTTTGCACAGCTCTTTGGAAATACAAATAGTTGTTGTGGGACTCTCACGTCCGAGCCATTTTGTGAAAACCTGGGGAGTTGTGATAATTCTGTAAAAGACATGAGTTTACGGCTTATTTAACAGTATTTGTTCAGAAAAAAAAAAAATATTAGAATCCCACTGACCCTCATTGCAGTGGATATCCAGGGCAGGAAGCGGGACACTCTAGTATAGACGCCAGGTTTTTTGGGCATAGCACAACCTGTTCCCCAACTCACCACACCAAGCAGACGATAGCGGCTGGTCTTAGACAGACAGTCTTCTGCCACAAAGGGACCACCACTGTCTCCCTATAAACACACAGATGTAGTTCAGATAAACACCGATTTAATTACATTTATCTAAAACCAAAGTGTTTCTGACCTGACAGGCGTCTGTGCCGCCTTTCTCAAAGCCAGCACAGAACATGGTGGTGGTGATCTGATTGTCATAATAGTCTGGAGCATTACAAACAGCGTCACTGATGATGGGCACATGGGCTTCCTGCAGAACATCTGCCAGACGACCTGAGAGTGATACCAACATTAAAAAAAAATAAAAAATACAAGTAAATTAAACACACACAACTGAATGAGCATTTATTAAGGAATGACTCACCATAGTAGCCTACATTTCCCCAGCCTGTTACTGTTCCCATCTGGCCATCAACCAGCCTTTGGCCGTGTGCTGGCAGGCAGATAGGCTGGATGTATTCTGTGCACAAAAACAAACAAAACAGACATATTTTGTATTCTGTGAAGCAAGTCAGAGACAAAAATGAATCCTGCCACACCACCCAAGCACACAATTATCAAGACTGAATTGGTAATACAAATACCAAACACTAGATGTCAGACTTGACCTACTTTAAACTAAAGTGATTTTTCTCTTTGTTCTCTTATGAAATGTCAACAAAACCACATCAATCAAATAAGCAGCAAAATGGCTAGGACGCAACAGCAGAACTGCAGTTTTCTTTCTTACGTAGATTACAGTAACATTCCTGTAAATGGTGATTACAATACAGTGGTGCTGTTATAAGAAGGGATGTCTCGTATGTTTTGCCATGGAATACGAGACAGATGAATTACATAAATGCCAAGGAGCATCCTGTCCAACCAGGATACAATGGTATTGCATGAAAGAACTACTGTTCTACTGACTCCAATATAAGAAGCAGGAAACCTGAAGCTATCAATTAATTAATATATCTGATTCTTTATAGCTTGTCTTTGTCAGCCACAGTAACCAAAGTGTTTTTTGTGCATGCTGCTGGGTCCTACCATTGAAAGTTAGAGGTTGAGAAAGAGCCAGCACAGCAATATCTCTACTGTTGTCATCGATGTTAGCATCCACAAACGGCAGGTAGCTGCTGTGATAAACAATCGTCTTCACCTCTGCCACGTTAGCGTTGACTGGCTTATTGTAGACGGAGCCCAGAAGAACTCGCCAGCGGTTTACAAAGCGGTACCGTCTGACAATGAGTAACACAAAGTCCATCACATTTAATACAATATATACAAAGACTATGTTGTTAGGAGAGACTTGACATGCACTGACTCTGGGAAGCAATGAGCAGCAGAGACAATCCAGCGGTTGGAGATAATAGATCCTCCACACTGATGCACTCCCTCGTACTGGAGGCTGACCTGCCAAGGCCAGCTGCCCTGTCTGCTGTCGACTCCACCAACAATACGGTCCGCAGCAAAACTTCGCCTTCCACAGTCTGCCAAATGGAGGGTTGAGAAAGATTAACACAGAGCAGTATTACAATGAGCAAGGACTTCTTTCCATCCTATACATCCCATAGTAATGCATGTGTTGTTTTTACTAGTATCATTCAGGCTATACTCCAAAGCACTGAGCATTTAGAGTAACTCTATCCTCACAACAGCAGTCCTCCATTTTCTCTCCCAACACGTCATGTCTCAGGAAAGTTACTTCACCAATTGTTGCATTAGTTGAATATCTATTATCGTTTTAATGTTTATTATATTGAAATAGTCTCAATAAACATGACCTGTGCATAATAGAAAACGTAAATAGTAACAAATCAGATCAGACGGCGTACCTTGGCACAAAAGAGTCAAAATCTCTCTGCTCTCACAATCACTAAAACAAAAAAGTAAAATATAAAAGTACAATCAGTCTTAGTTTGAGACAAAAGAGCGTGAAGAGTCAAGCTCGTTACCATGGATACAGTGAGTCTTTGATTTTCTTGGCGTGACTGAGCTCCTCGGGTCGGACACAGAAGAACTCTCCACCGTCTCCACTGGCCTCTGGGACAGATGTGACGGAGTAATTCATCACACTGAAAAGTTTATATAGAATTTATTAAAAACCGCACATTAATAAAACATTTAAAATTGTTGTTGTTGAAATCTCACATCACTTCTCACCTGACAAAACCCACTTCCTCACAGCTGATGCTTGCCAAAAGCTCGTTGGCTGAAGAGGAGCAGACTTGCCGCCATCGCTTCTGGGTTGAGTCAAAAACCCTGAGGCGTTGGTCGGCAGAATTCACCTGGACTGTGACAAGTGTTGAAAATGTATTTATTTTTTAATAAAATTCTATTTGTTGTGTATAAAAACTTAATAAGACTTGGTACTAGGCCAAAATAACTTTACAAACCATCATAAAGCCCAGTGTCTTCCTCCATTGTACAATATGACACTGTAAACAAAAAGGAATACTAGATCTAAAAATGCACGTCTATAAAATGATATTCATGGCTGTCTGTGTGATTGTGTGTGAAAGACCTGAACTCTGACCTACGGCCCAGACGGCTGCTCCGATGGCTCCCAAGGTCATGATTATCACACAGACTCCGACGACCCGACATGGCGTTAAAACACAGGTTAAGGATATTGCCCTGTTTCCTACAAATGCAACATACACACACATTCTGTAATACTGTACTGTATGTACATTAATACAAATATGTAATAAAAATGGTGCTTGATTACATAACATAATAACAGAGGGCGCTATAGCATAGAATATATGGATGATAAAGGGTAAATATCAGTGAATGCAAAATACCAGTGTTGTTTCAGACTTTAATTCATGGAATAAATTTTGACTTTTCAACAATTTCATTGAGCCGATCAATCACAAACATTAGAAAAAATTACCCCTTTCAGCTCCCCATCCCTGTGTCATCTGGCACAAGAGCACTTTTTCTGGCAGTACAAGTGACACCAATTAGATCAATAGTCTAAAGTCTAAAATTTATGAAAGCAAGCACAAACTCTTGAACAGGGATATGGTGTCATGTCAGAGCAGCGTGCACAGAGGTCTGCAGGCGTGTGTCGCTTTTATCCTCGGCCTAGAAAAGACACAGTCAACCTGACCTACAGATTCACAATAAAACAAGGTTTAAGTTAAAAAAAAGTGCCTCTATAACCTAAAGGATATGTGTCACTAAGAAACAGACAACCAGAGTCAAAAATAGTTTCATCCGTTTGCCCTTAATTCCCTTCAGCTGTACATAAGCCGAGCCATTATTGTCACAATCGAAACACATGCACAGGGCCGCAGTGAGATGAGTTCAACTCACCATTTCAGAGTAGAATAAAGCAGGTGCTATAAAAACAGTTCATGACAACATTAACATATTATATTATTATTATTATTATTATTATTATTATTATTATTATTATTATTATTATTATTATTATTATATATACAACATTATATATTATATTAACAGGACTAAGCAGGGGGAAATGAATGAATGAATGAATTACAGTATTTGGCAAGGACAATGTACATTCATCAACATTTCTGTAAATGCACCAGAGTTAGCCAAATGGGTAGTATTTATCAGCTGTCCCTGGACAGATGTTAAAATGGCACCCCAAAAACAAGATACAATAAACACTCAAATTAATACACAATAGAATTAACAAACCATAAAACTGTAAAAAATGTTAAATACATTGAGCAGACCTTTAGACATGATGGCATTTAAACTGTCATTGCATTATTAGGAGCAGGATAAAATTAGGACTACGGAGATTAATGTTGGCAGGTCTGGTTGTTTATAAACCACTTACTAAGATGAGTTGTAAATGTGTGTATGTGATCATTTCCCTGATGCTCACAAGCACTGTGTTTTACTCATGAACGGTACAATAAGTTTGTTTTAACATGTAATGACCCATCGATTGTTTAGGTTCATCACAGACTTGTTGTATGTTTTATATATATATATACATATATATATATATATATATATATATATATATATATATATATATGTGTGTCTGTGTGTCTGTGCGTGTGTCTGTGTGTCTGTGTATAGGACAGTATCATCTGTTTACACCTGGGTAAAGTTATTAGGACATACAGAAGGACGCTTATTTTATATATGGAAAAAATTAAAGGCCCCAAAATTGATCCTTTTGGCATTTCCCTGGACAGACAGGGGAAAGGTGAGTGACTGTTGCCAAGGCTCATATCTGTCTCTATTAACAGGAATTTACTATCAGTCCCACACATGGAAGGGTGACTTCTTCTGTCCTTTCATTATCACAATACTGTTACTGTTCAAGGATAATGTTGAATATCCATCTGAGCCAAGGTCAAAGAGAAGTCAGAAAACAGTGGGTGTTCGAATTAACATACTTAACCTACCTTTAGCAACATGATGCTAGTAGATTATGTTCATTATTCTACATGCACTTTACTTATATAAATAAATATAAATAAAGTTTAAATAAATAAATTAAAAATAATAATAATAATAATAATAATAATAATAATAATAATAATAATAATAATAATAATAATAATAATAAATAAACAACCATACCAAGTCTCCCAGTTTCTGAACCTGTTTCCTTCCTGCTTCTTCCCCCCACACAGCACTTTGACCAATTACATGCAGAACAGAACAAGTGCTCTATTGTTTCTGCCTCCACCTGAGACCACCGTCCTGTGTACGTCTTTGTTGAAACTGTCCTCCTCCAACAAAATACAGCCCTAGATGTGCATTTGAAAGCACATTTTATGCATAATGCAGATCACATTATCTTACAGTTTTTACAGACTGGAATGCGAGTGTGCCAGATCAGTCCATGCCCACCTCTGGACAAAAGTCAAAGCCAAAAGACATAATAGGTTGACCACACCTTTTCCAGATAAAGCTGTACAAACACAAAACAAATTTACCGCTACATCTTTACAGCTTCACCTACACAAGTCAGACTTTGAACAAGTCTAGAATAATCTACTATCTACTATCCAAAGCACGCTGTATTTTAAAAGCTACTATTATCCAGCTAATAACATAAAACAACATGTATTTGCCAATGTTTACCATTGACTATAATCTAATACCTCCATTCAGTAACATCCCTCTTTAACTCTCTGAGCCCAATTTATCCTTGAAATGACCACGCAGGAGAGCACATCTTTTGCCATGAATATTATAAAGAGTCAACACTTTTCTATACATCTGATCTTTAAAGCCAAGGGAAGATTAACATAAATATCAGATTTCTGTCTGTGGTTAAGGTTTTGACAATAACAAACCAGTTCCTCAAGGTTGTATACAGCTTGCAACTGTAGGTTCAAATAAGGACCTGCAAACTTCGACTAGTTTTGGTTGATGTTTATCAGATTTCCTGAAGTATTACTAACGTCAGTGCCAAATCAGTTATCTGTCAAAGTCATGTGTTTTCTGACATTAATACATTAGAGCGTAGAGATCTGACTTGACTTCAATGGACAATGAAGAATTAAAAAGAACACACTTGTGTAGCGCCACGTACAGCCATGTGCAGAGTGCATAGTGAGGCGTGGTTAAAGCTGGGAAAAAGAACAATGACACACAACAGCAGCCATGACTCATACTCCAGCGGTAACGTTGTCCCGGCAAAAAACAAAAATAAACACTACACAAACACGTTGTGTAATAAACATTAGCCTGATAAGATTTGTGTAACATCCATTAAAATCAAGTATAAACATGTCTTATATAAAGTAAGCACAGCTAGTTTCCACATTTGGAAGGTGTCAGACAAACCACAAAACCTACACTAAGGCGGGACGCTGTGTGCAATTACCGTGCACAGAGCAACTTGAATAACAGCATTTGGGAGGACTCACCAGTCAGACGACAAGAACAGAAAAGGGTAATATGTATCCGAGAAAGGGATCGAGCAGCAAGAGGACCAGCTCATGAGACTAGGAGATTTGAATATGATGTTACCATGTGTGGGTTCAACATGTCCCCATTCATCCCAGATTTGAGGTAAGTTATAATATTTATAACAATAATGTCTTGTGTTAAAGAACTTATAACCACTTACCTCTATTATCAGGACTAAATGTCAAAAGTCAAACTTAAAAAGATGAAACAAGTGAATGTTATGAAGCGATCAAGTGAGCTTTAAACAAACCAGTTAATGGTTAACTGTGGAGTGAACTGATCACAAACAGTGAAAACTGTCCAGATGAGCTGCAGCATGACCAGTGTCTCTCTGTGTGTAGTGTAGTGTAGTGTAGTGCAGTTTAGTGTAGTGTAGTGTGTAGTGTGTATTGTAGTGTAGTGTAGTGTAGTGTAGTGTAGTGCAGTTTAGTGTAGTGTAGTGTGTATTGTAATGTAGTGTAGTGTGTAGTGTAGTGATTAGTGTGGTGTGTTGTGTAGTGTAGTGTAGTGTTGTATAGTGTAGTTTAGTGTGGCGTAGTGTAGTGTAGTACAGTTTAGTGTAGTCTTAGAATAGTGTAGTGTGGTATAGTGTGTAGTGTAGAGTAGGGTGTATTGTAGAGTAGTGTAGTGTACAGTTGTGAAGGGTAGTGTAGCATGTAATCTAATGTAGTTTAGAGTAGTGTAATGTAGAGTAGTGTTGAGTAGTGTTGAGTAGTGTAGTGTGGTGTGTAGTGTAGAGTAGTGTAGAATAGTGTAGTGTAGAGTAATGTTGTGTAGTGTAGAGTAAAGTAGTCTAAAGTAATGGAGTATGTGGAGCAGTGTAGTGTAAAGTGTAGTGTTGAGTAAAGTAGTGAAGTGTAGTGTAGCGTGTAGTGGAGTGTGGAGTGTAGAGTAGTGTAGTGTGTAGTGGGGTGTGTAGTGTAGTGTAGTGTAGTGTAAAGTAGTGAAGTGTAGTGTAGCGTGTTGTGGAGTGTGGAGTGTAAAGTAATGTAAAGAAGTGAAGTGTAGTGTAGAGTAGTGTAGTGTGTAGTGGGGTGTGTAGCGTAGTGTAGTGTAGAGTAATGTAAAGTAGTGAAGTGTAGTGAAGGGTGTAGTGTATTTTAGAGTAATGTAAAGAAGTGTAGTGTAATATGTAGTGTAGAGTAGTGTAGTGTAGTGTAGTGTGGTTTGTAGTGTGGTGGATGTGGGAAGAGTTGTCATCCGCACTCACCCATCTTCCCCTCAGTCACCATTTTCTCTGCGTACATCTTTAGACAGTAGGAGGCACAGGAACAACAAATGGACAAAATGTCTAATCCTTGGGTCGGGTAGTGTGAGTCCTGTGAAAACAAAAGGACAATGATGCTGGTGATGGTGGTATGGAAGTGAAGGCTGTGATAATTAGAATGTTAATAATGATAGTATAATAGTATAATAATAGTAATAGTATTGTTTTTTCTTCTGCTTGGTGAATGTAATTTATTCATTGTTTTGTAATTCTGTTCTGTTTGATTTTTATGATATATTACTACTTCTTTAAATGTTTAAATGTTCACTTGTGGCAGCAGTAGCTCAGTGGGTAGAGCGGTTGTTCTTCAACCGGAAGGCAAGCGGTTCGATTCTCACACTCCCCAAAGTTCATACTGTTGTTGTGTCCTTGGGCAAGACATTTAGCCCACCTTGCCTCCAGTGGCTTTAACACTAGTAATTACTGTAGAACAATGTAAGTTGCTTTGAATAAATGTGAATGTATTTCTGCCTACACCCTTTCAGTCTGTGCTTCACATTTAATTTTATTGAAAGTATTGTATTGTTTCAATTTACTTTTAAGTCCCGTAAATAAACCGAACTGAACAGTAAACACAGAGAATCACATTATTGGATTAAAAGTCAGCTTTGTTACAAAGCCCAGTCATTCTCCTTACTTAGGGCTTTGTGTAGTCATCTTTAGTAGCTGTAGGACTTCTATATTCTGCCACAACAAACACTATCTGTGCTTATTGTGACAGTAGTCACGTGACACATATTTGCAGAGTTGTTTTTTGTACTTTTGCATAAAGATTATATAATTATGACTCTATTCTGGTACTCTTAGGGAAAATTATTATTAGGTTTAAGTTCCTCAATATCAAGTTTCTTAAAATACCTATGGTACTAGAATAAGATTTCGCCATGTTTTCTCTTTCACTCCTTGTTACGAATTGACTCACCTGAGTTTCCTCGCAACAGGTGGAGTCTAGGCCTGCTGTATAACTATTTAATCCAGCTGTAAAAGTGAAATAAAATAAAGTTTCGGATAAAAATTCACTTAATCCTTTTAAAACTCCACAAGAGAAAAATCCCAGTTTCCAGTAAAACCTTCTTTTGTCCTATTCACAGGTTAGTGACCTCAAAGCGAGAGGCAAAAAAAAAGACCAAACAAAAAAAACAGCGATTTAGCCACAAAAAAAAGCCCTTTAGATTAACCAAATCCATAGCCGTTCCTCTCTAAAAGAAACGACAGAGGCATTTGGGAAGATTTTGGTCAAAGGCAGCAAAAGTTTATCTGACGCTAATCCGGTTTGTGTGGTCGCTTTCTGGGCAGCGAGCAGTGCGCACTGGAGGGGCACCGCTGACGTCAAGCTGCGTTTGTCGATGGACACAAGGGGGACATGAGAGCACTCAAATGGCTCCTAAACTTGCACAGTAACAGTGCACACCTGCCACAGGTATCCAACGCACTGTTCCCAACGATCTTAGGAACAGCCCGGACTAAAACTGAAGTTAACAGCACATATAAGCTTATTAAATAATGTTCTGGCCCGTTATAAGATCATTGTGAGCACTTGGTAGAGAGTTAGCTATAGACACATGCCACAAACTAAACAAGCATATTGTTTATACATACTCACAACACGTGACACGAAGGCCTCAAACACGTGATGCCAATTTAAATTTAGCAATCACAATATCATCAGATGTTCCAAAGAGATATTATTACTCTGCCAGGTATTATCTCTTTCTGGAATATGTTTGTGGATGATATGGACAAAGGTTTGGCAAATACCTAACAGGTGTCTGATTGCCAATAAAGTTAAAGACATTTATTTTAAACTTAAATTCTATTCAGCAAAATGTTTGATCAAAAATAGATTTAGAAAAGATATTGATATAAACTGTGGCTTTTGTACTGAATGCCCTAAGACTGTAAAATTCTTCGTATTTATTCATAACAACATTAATAACCATTTTGTTTAGTTTTGGAAGAATGGGTTGTTTAGACTATTTGAAAATGGCTCACACAACTTCAGACAACACATTCTCTCAATAAAGAAGTCTGAAAAATAAAAGGCAGTGAAAACTGTTGAAACTTGTGCTATTCTTAAATGTCTTCATATGAACTGTGACACATAGCATATAATATTGCATAAACTTTTCAATCTTTCTTGTCATCTCCTTTTCTTCCTTTTCTTCTTTTCCTGTTTTTTTTTTAAATTGTTACTAGTGTTTTGAATTATTTAATTATCTCTACATTTTGCAATCAATGTTTGTGTTGTCTGTTAAAAAAAAAAACAATGACTATATCCGTAAAGTTGAACTGTAAAGGTTTAATGCCCTCTGTCCAAAATAGTGCTGCCATATATACTATTTCACTCCCTACTTCCCTTTACTGGTTAGCCAACTTGAAGACTTAAAATAAAGACGAAAGCAGAAGTTGTATTAACATTTTGTTTTCTGTTTTGGAGGACAAACCTCAAACAACAGGAGAGTCTGAGCAATACAGTCCTGTGAGAGACATTCAGGGCCAAAAAAAGAAGAGGAGATTACCCTAAAAAATAGGCAATAGCCACAGCTGGAAGACAAGGATGGAGTCCCCCATGACTCAAACCCGTTGGATATTGTTTATAGTCTTTTTTAATGGTGAGTAAGCTATAGAAATATGTTAGCAATTGATTATGTTCCTCAAAGCGGTGGTTTGTTTTGTGATATACAGTCAGACCCGGAATTATTATAACCTTTTGAGGGTTATTAAGTTATTATTTTTATTCAACCAACAAGTTTTTTCTTGATTGGAAATGACACAGACATCTTCCAGAAGATAATAAGACAATGTACAAGAGGCATCTTTGTGAAAAAAAATATTTCATATTTAAACAAAAAGTGGCATGTCCACAATTATTTATATCCTTCTAAATAATCAATAGAAAAGCCTTTATTGGCTAATGCAGCAATCTAATGCTTCCTATAATTGCTGATCAGATTTTTGCAGGTCTCCACTGGGATTTTTGAACATTTATCTTTAGTAATAACCTCCAGCTCTTTCAGATTGGAAGGTCTTCTTGCCCTCACCTTGAACTTTAGTTCCTTCAACAGATTCTCAGTTGGATTCAAGTCAAGACTCTGGCTGGGCCATTGCAAAAGGTTAATGTTTGGTAATGTAATGTTTGATGGTCTTCTAACCATTTCTTCACTACTTTAGCTGTGTGTTTTGGTTTGTTGTTTTGCGGAAATGTTCACTGGTGCCCAAGGCCAAGTTTTTCTGCAGACTACTTGATGTTTTTGTTGAGAATCTTGATGTATTGTTCTTTTTTCATTGTTTCATTTTCTGTGATTAGGCTGAAAATTGGCTGAAAAGCACCCCCAAAGCATTAGATTCCCACCACTGTCAACTATTGACAGTGGGGATGGTGTTCTTAGGGTTGAATGCTTCTCCTTTTTTACGCCAAATTAAGGCTACATCATTGTGGCCAAAACTATTAAATTTTTGTTTCAAATGCATGACCATAAAACAGAAGACCAGAAGTCTTCGTCTTTGCCCAGATGAGCATTTGCAAAAGCCAAGCGGCCTTTTGTGTGCCTCATCTGGAGATGTGCCGTCTTTCTTGGTCTGCATCCGTTGGTCTGAAATCCGTATGACATTCGGTCTTGAGATGTTGCCACCAGCAGATCCTAGATTCACCAGGATGGCCTTGGATGATCCTTGAATTCTTTTTCCCCTCTCACTATCCTCCTGGCCAGCACAGGTGTCACTTTTGGCTTCCATTCACATCCTTTGAGATTTTCTACAGTGTGGAACGTCTTGTATTTTTTTAACAATACATTGCAGTGTAACCACTGAGACTTGAAAACATTTAGATATGGCCTCAAAGCCCTCTCTTGACTTGTGAGCTGCCACAATGCACAGCCGCAGGTCTTCACTGGGCCCCTTTGTCTTAGCCATGACTGCCCACAAACTAACTGCAGAGAGCTGCTGTTTTTCACCTGTTGAGTTGAATTAAAACTGCTTTTCCCAATGAATCAGGGTAATTAGGATGCTTATGAACAGCTTTTTGGAATACAGAACTTTGGATTTGCCCATAGACTTTAACATTTTAGACATGCCACTTTTTGTTCAAATGTAAATAAAAAGTTGAGAAATATTTATTTCCAAAACGATGCCTCTTGTACATTGTCTTATTATCTTCTGGAAGATGCCTGTGTCATCTCCAATCAAGAAAAAAACTTGCTGGTTGAATAAGGGTATGAATACTTTCAGGGCTTGACTGTATATATAATGTGCCTTTGTTGTTCAGTTGTTCTTGCAGGTGATTGGTCAGTGAACATCCCAGCTGCTCCCATCTGCGCTGTGACAGGCTCCACCGTGGTTTTCCCGTGTTCCTATGACTTCCCTCAAAGTGGAGCTGGGCAGCAGTACGGGGTCAAGTCTGAGATGTGGTGTTTAGGCGAGAGTCGCTGTATCACACAAAGGTTAGTTACAAATACACTTAACCATCAGAATAGAGGTACATATCTCATTGTGTCTGTTTGTGTCAGATATGTTTACCACAGCGCAGGTATCTTCCCCGAGCCGTCCTCCCAAGGCAGAGTGGAGTACCTGGGAAAACTGGGCTCAAAGAAGTGTGACCTAATTATTTCAGATGTTAGGCAGTTGGACAGCGGTACATACTTCTTCTATCTCATAACTAACCACACCACAGAGAAGATGCCAGCGCAGAGAGGCGTACAGCTTCTTGTAGCAGGTGATCTTTTTAACTACTGCTCCTGTGCATGGAAACACTGAGAAATGTTAGAGTTCATGGCTTTGTCTGCCTCAAACAACAAGAACAAGAACCCCATTGTAATTGGATAGAACACTAATGTTACAATCAAAAACATTGCTCATTTCTAGTTTGATTTAAATAAATATCTCTTAACTCTTCTTTTGCCTTATATTAATTTACTAAAATGGGATGTGGAGTATTTTAATGTTGTTCTAGTTCCATTTTATTTCTCATGCTGGTCTTGGTCTTTGTCTCAGTCCCTTAAAGTCTGGCTCTTGGTACACCCAATGATGACTTGATCAATGACGTCTTGATTACAACACAATTTTAAATTACTTAACAAATAGGTTTGAGTTGAATGGTGTTTCAGAACAGTGGAATTCAGTGTTATTTTGTCTGCGGCTTGTGCTATTTATACAAGTTGAACTGAAACAAGACACTAGTGACCTTTTTAAAGAGGCTCAGATTAACATGGAAAGGTAGTTTTCTTATTAGGACCACAAGTAGGAGTCATATAAAGTTCAGCATGTTAAGACAACCGTGAACATGTTTTTGCTGTTTGTGGAGAGGCGCTTTAGAAATTTTGTGGTATTAGAGTGTGACAAAAGCAGCCTGAAAGCCTTGTGTAAACGTGTCTGCCTGCTGAGGTTCCTTAAAAAAATTTATGCATTGACTTAGTGAGAAATAACTGCTACACAGCCCACAAACTTTGGGTTTAGACGGTGAGTCGACTAATCACCAACAGTAGGACAGATAGCTTTTATAATAATGGGCTGGATTTATATAGGCTCTCAAAGCACTTTACAGAGTCCATTACTCACTCACACGCACTGGTGGTGGAGATGTGGCAGCCATTTTGCACCTACAGACTCTCCAACCTCCGAACATGGTCACAAATCCACCAGTGCCACGGACACTGGAGGTTAAGTGTCTTGCCCAAGGACACAGCAACAGTAGGATTTGTTGAGAAATGACTGAGTTGTGTTTTGTCTGTTGTCATGTTGTGTCACACTAAAGACACTATTGAAACTAAATGACTAATATCTGCTTTTTTTACAGGGTCCTCTACTGAAGTCACAGTGTTAGCAAGTCCCTCCAGTGCAATAACTGAAGGTGAGTCCGTGCATCTGTCCTGCTGCACCAATCCCGGGGCTCAGGCCAAATGGTACAAGACCTCCAGCCCTACAGCACAACACCTTGGACCAGTGTGGACCATCAATAAAACTATGTTTGAGGACTCTGGCAGCTATTACTGTCAAACTGAGACCAAAGACAAAATCCAAAACTCAACCGAGCTGGCTCTAGACGTACAATGTAAGTCTTAGGCACAAATGTTACATCCACTTCATGTGATTAACACAAAATACATTTTACATACTTACATTGACATAGAAAAACACAACAGGTCATGTCCTTTGGTCTTTTATGAAATTAATATTACTGTAATTTTAAATTCTTTAGCCATAAAGTTAATTTGTTGTTCATGAAAAAATCTGAAACATGATCTAATGTCACTGATGCTCATTTTTAGACCCTCCCCGAAACACAAACGTTTCTGTGTCATCAGAAGAGACGCAACCAGGCCGTCCTGTCACTCTCACCTGCAGGAGTGATGCTAACCCCCCTGTCCTCACATACACCTGGTTCAAGGATGCAGCATGTGACCCTATGGCTGATACTAGTTTTCATAAGGCAACACATACGCACGCCACGCCTACGAGACGAGGCCAAACACTCAGCAGTGTCAACGTTAGTGCTGACGAAAGCAAAGTACACTGCTGCGTGGCCCGCAACAGACACGGGTCACAGAAGTACACTGTAAATCTCAAATCCATAGGTTTGTGTTTCAATAATCAGGGATACACATTTGTATATACTGTATGTACTAATCTTTAATCTGACTCTTTATCATTATGTGACGATTTACCTTTTATCATTTCTACAGAAACAGCTTATTATTACCCAGGAGTCAAAATGGTGCTTCTGGGAGTGACCGTTGTTGTGTTGCTGGCCATTATAGCCATCATTGCTTTTATAATGAAAAGGTAAGTAATGTTGGTTATTTTTTAGTCAATAAAGCTTCCATTTGTGAAATTTAGATGCAACAATAAAACACATGGCAAAAAAAGTGTTTTCAAAACCTGTGTAGAAAGATTATTGCTGAACAAGTTTGTATACAGTCTTTTATTGTGCTTTCAGGAGAAAGACATCCTCAAGTCGTCTCTCATATGTTCTGTCTCCAACCACTTCTCCTGTGCTTTAATATCTGGAAAAGACTGGCCAACACACAATCACAATATCATTTTAAAATAAGTATTTGTAGATGTTTGAGCAGTGTCACGTCATGCAGCACATCTGCATCAAAACGTTGTTACTAATCCAGTAAAAACCTACAGCACAGACTGAAAAAAGGGCTGCTGGACGCACACAGTCACTTTTGTGTGAATTTGAATGAACTCAAATGTGATAAGAGCCGAGGAAAAGTGGAGGAGGATGTAAACCAAGAGGACACTGACTCGGACCAGGACAACAAACCTCCTCTGTCCCAGCGCTGCAGCCCATTTTTAGAACATAACTGTTTAAAATAGCATTTAATAATGACCGGTCACATACTGTAACGTACAGCAAAGGCCAATTCAGCCAATGCTTTCTAACTCCACAGATGTTTTTGTATTTGTTTATGAAAAGTTTCTATGATGTAATAATTTTGTACTTTCAAGAATCATGTTCTATTTAAGCTCATCTAGTTGAAGCATTAAAAATATAAACCCCATTTTTATTAAAGTTGGTAATAGTTGGTGTTTATTACCATAAGGTGTGACTGAAAAATTACAGATTTACTGGAGTAATGTGTGACTCATGGGGGAGTGCCAATAGTGTTGTAAGTATTTGCAACATAATTTTTGTGGTTGAAAAATATGCTGTTCAACTTCTTTTGTTATGTCATGTTGAATCTAGTTAAGTGCCAACATTTAAACCACTGGAGCTCATTTAGGCATCAACCTGCCCGTGCTGCTGTAATGTTAATCATAGTCTGGACCAAGCCTAATTGTGTATTTCATTTTTCACTTTGTGTCATATTTAACCCTAACCATGTGTGTATATAATACCTTGGAAGATCAGATCTCAGAAGATGTCTCATCATAGAAAAGCAGATGCATCAGAAGAAAAGAGGGGGACATTCTGATTGTATTTCTTTTCAAAACACTTCAAATATAGATATTCACCAATAAATAAGATCAGGGCACGTCTGTTCATCCAATTTTTTACTTTAACAGAACTGTAAAGTGTATTAAGTGTAGTACATTGTAGTCTTAATATGCTATGGTTACAACTCTAAGTTATAATGTGTGCTTTTATTGTAATGGAAAGTGAAAATGAATGTCTCTTGGTCGCAACTATGAGATTAATCCTGAAAGTGAAACAAATTATTAAAATATGATTTTCAAAGACTGAGTAAATTAGGGCAAAAAGTCTATTCATAAAAATGTTAGCGGCACTGATGGAACAAAGGCTATGAGGAACTGAGGGCAACATCTGAGATTTCTTTCCAGCCTCCGGTCAGCAGTTTTCAGTTCAGGCCCAACCTGTTTGTCCTGTTTGCTTCTCGCCCTCAAACATGCACCGTGTGAATCAGGAAGACGTTAAATGTTGTTTCTTTAAGTCCTCATTGCGCTGGAGAAGGAAGATGTGATGAAAACAAGAACGGTAAAATATATTTTTATCTTTTTTTTTTGTTCAGTTTGTGTTTTTTATTGTTTGTTTTTTTATAGTATTTGTGTTGTACAGTATACATCCAGTTGTTCAAGGTGTCATTTAATTCAGAAAAGGAAGCAGCCTCAGGACATAGAGAAGAGTCAGTTAGTGGCATATTAATTTTTTCAATGTAAAATGTTTTTGTTAAGCAATCTAAGCACTGTTGATTTATTTTACAACTCTCTCTCTAATGGTCTACTTTCAGTTTTTAATCCTTTGTGACAACATACTGTTTTTTTTTCACTAAGCAGTGTGAATATTGTATAATCTTGGGTGTAACAGTCTTTTTTGTTGTTGTTTACTGTCAGTTATTTTACTTTAAGGATCTTTATGACAAAGCTACAACAAACTTGGACTTTAGATGTTAACAGTTTGCACATTTAAAGGCTTTTTCTTTTTGATCCCAGTCAAGTCTTAAGGAATAACAAAGAAAATGGAGAAGATGAACGGAGACATGCGATGGGAGAAGAAGGTTTACCACCGTGTCTTTGTGCTTTTGACCATTCTCCAAATCACGAAACACTCTTTAGGTAATTGTAAATGTGCATTGCAAACAGTGTATCTATTATTTGGCTGCTACACCTGACTGTTACCTCGTTGGCACTTTAAACAGCGAAGATTTTTGGAGTCACACTTCCTCATATCTCAGCCAATCTTTCCACTCTTCCAGGAAAGCTGAGAACTGTGCTGATAATGAACCTGACATATGACAGAGAAAAACACTTTCTTTTTTTTACTCAAGTCTGACAAAAGAAGCAATAATGAAATCCTTCAAAAGTTTAGTTTGAGACTCGGTTTATCTGGCTCTCACTAATATTACAGCAACTGCTAGAAATGCAGGTAACTGATTTGTTTTTCCTGTCCCAGGGCATGTTTAGGTGAACTTTATGTGACTCTAAAGTGTCCATAGTGAAATAATTTGAGTGCAAACAGACACTGGTTTTAAAAAGCAGATTGGAGCAAAGTGAAAACAGCTTACACAGTTTTTAAGACCTTAAATTCTAAACTCACTGAAAACAGGTTATTTGGTCTGTTATATTTATTCACTAACTCCAATCTGTTGCAGCTCAAAACACCACCACAACTATCTCGCCCAACTCCACGTCCACCGCAGACCCTGCCTCCCTTAGTTTCCTCACACTGCCCGAAGACGTCACAGCGGCTTTGGGAGACCCGGCACAGTTTAAATGTGGAGTCCCAAAGACCTCATCAGGCCTAACTTTCACTTTCTCAGGGAGCAACCGCAACTACACCCTCACCTGCCCCAGTGGCCAGGTGGAGGACATACCCCAGGTCTGTAACTCAGTCCATTTGTACTGTAGTGTTTGCCTTTATGCATGATTGTGTGTTGGAATAAAATCATGTATGTGCTTCTTTTCTAACAGTGCTCAGTTTGTTTGCTCTGTGGAGCTGTAGGAACAAGTAATGGCTCTGGGTTTTTTGATGCTATAATTGAAAAGGGTGTCATTTTGAGGCAGGTTTACGCTGATAAAATATAAACTATATGCTTATTATATTGCACTTGTGCTGGTTACTCTTGAGTCCATGTGACTTATTTAACTTGAGTTATCTCTGTTGGTAATTAAGAGTGCAGGTTGTGTCTAGATTAAATAAAGCTGTAGTAATGCATGTATAAAAAACACTTTATTCCTCTTCAGGCTCTTGAAGGAAGTTGTGAGGAGAAGAACGCAGAGCTGCTGGCCGTGTGGACGCTCAAGGGAACGTCTTTGCTCGACGATGGCGCAAGAGTCATGTGTCAGCAGAAGGGCCGCACTGATGCTCCCGCTGCCTTCCTCCATGTTTATAGTAAGATCAACAAGTTACCCTAATTAGGCCCGAGCCGGTGATAGCCGGGAGGGCCTATTGTTTTTGCTCGGATTATTTTTTTTTTTTTTTTTTTTTTTTTTTTTTTTTTTTTTTTATTTTTATTTTTCTGCAAAATGATCCTTAATTTGACCCAGTGAACATGCACGAAAAGTCATTTTTATTGAGCCCAAAGTTCAAGGTCTGCGAAAAATTTATGTATTTGAAGTCCCCGAAAAAAAAATATGAAAAATGACTCAGTGGCGACCCCTAGAAAAGTCAAAATACATTGGGCCTATGGAAAGTGAAAGTACATTTTTTCCAATGTAGAAATACAAAACTTGGTACATCCATAGGACACCTCAGGGCAAACAGAAAAGTCTATGACAGCAACAGCCTAAACTCAACAGGAAGTCCGCCATGTGGGGTGAAAGGCGCGACCACATAAATCGCACCCCTTACGCCAAAAGATTCAACCCAATGTGTTTTCATCTAAAAGGCCCCAAATTTGGTGAATATCATCTAGACACGTGTGCCAACAAAAGCTGTCATTTTGTTTTGATATCTTATCGGGTGTGGGTGTGGCAAGCCTGTAACGAGGCGGCCATTTTTGTGGTAATAAATATCCGTTAACTCTCAAACGCCTTCTCGGATCAAGTTGGACCCAAAAGGCATTTGTGCACATTCATGACCTGAACACAAAAATATGTAAATAAAAGGGTTAGCTTTAGAAATGGCCCTCTAGCGCCACCTACAAACTTATAATGGGACCCAAGAATTTAGTATGTCATAGAGACATAAAATTTGGCACACACATCACTTATGTCATGACGAACATAAAAGCTAATGACAACCACCCCCTATTTATAAATGTGTTGCCATAGCAACGGCGCAAATATGTGGAAAAAGTCAATGGGAAGGGAAAATTTAGTTTGTCCTAGGCAAATGAAACTTGGTACACACCTCCAGCATGGGCATATGAACATAAAAGCCAATGGGGACCACACCCTATCACACACAAGAATGCAGCCATTTTTAATTGAAAATGTGAACCGTCTTAGAATACACCTCACTTTTAAAAATTGACAGAAAATAGCTGCTTCATTCCACAAACACCAAACTTGGGCAAAATGAGCTAAACACTTGTGTGCAAAATAGACAATGCCTTTTCTTGTTGTTTTTGCTCAATTTATATTTTTATTTAATTTTTATTTTTCTGCAAAATGATCCTTAATTTGACCCAGTAAATGTGCTCAAAAGTACATTTTATTGAGCCCAAAGTTCAAGGTCGGCGAAAAATTTATGTATTTGAAGTTTTTGAAAAAATAATAAAAAGAAATGACTCAGTGGCGACCCCTAGAAAAGTCAAAATACATTGGGCCTATGGAAAGTGAAAGTACATTTTTTCCAATGTAGAAATACAAAACTTGGTACATCCATAGGACACCTCAGGCCAAACAGAAAAGTCTATGACAGCAACAGCCTAAACTGAACAGGAAGTCCGCCATGTGGGGTGAAAGGCGCGACCAACTAAATCGTACCCCTCGCGTCAAAAGATTAAACCCAATGTGTTTTCATCTAAAAGGCCCCAAATTTGGTGAATATCATCTAGACACGTGTGCCAACCAAAGTTGTCATTTTGTTTTTGATATCTTATCGGGTGTGGGTGTGGCAAGCCTGTAACGAGGCGGCCATTTTTGTGGTAATAAAATATCCGTTAACTCTCAAACGCCTTCTCGGATCAAGTTGGACCCAAAAAGGCATTTGTGCACATTCATGACCTGAACACAAAAATATGTAAATAAAAGGGTTAGCTTTAGAAATGGCCCTCTAGCGCCACCTACAAACTTATAATGGGACCCAAGAATTTAGTTTGTCATAGAGACATAAAATTTGGTACACACATCACTTATGTCATGACGAACATAAAAGCTAATGACAACCACCCCCTATTTATAAATGTGTTGCCATAGCAACGCGCAAATATGTGGAAAAAGTCAATGGGAAGGGAAAATTTTAGTTTGTCCTAGGCAAATGAAACTTGGTACACACCTCCAGCATGGGCATATGAACATAAAAGCCAATGGGGACCACACCCTATCACACACAAGAATGCAGCCATTTTTAATTAAAAATGTGAACCGTCTTAGAATACACCTCACTTTTAAAAATTGACAGAAAATAGCTGCTTCATTCCACAAACACCAAACTTGGGCAAAATGAGCTAAACACTTGTGTGCAAAATAGACAATGCCTTTTCTTGTTGTTTTTGCTCAATTTATATTTTTATTAAATTTTTATTTTTCTGCAAAATTATCCTCATTTTGACCCAGTAAATGTGCTCAAAAAGTACATTTTATTGGCCACTAAACTCAAGCCTGGCAAAAAATGTATGTATTTTAAGTATTTGAAAAAATAATAAAAAGAAATGACTCAGTGGTGACCCCTGGAAAATGAAAATACATTCGGCCTATGGAAAGTGAAAGTAATTTTTTCCAACGTAGAAAAATGAAACTTGGTAGATCCATAGGAGACCTCAGGTCAAACAGAAAAGTCTATGACAGCAACAGCCTAAACTCAACAGGAAGTCCGCCATGTGGGGTAGAACGTGCGACCACCTAAATCGTACCCCACGGGTCAAAAGATTAAACCCAATGTGTTTTCTTCTAAAAGGCCCCAAATTTGTTGAGAATTATCTAGACACGAGTGCCAACAAAGTTATCAGTTTGTTTTTTGATACATTTGTGACTGTGGTCGTAATGAGCCTGTGAAGAGGCAGCCATTTCTTTGGGAAATAAATGCTGTTTACCAATTGCCAGGATCCTTCCTTTGGTGGAGGCTCCTCCAGAGCCAAGACTAGAGTCTTTGAAAACTCCTCAGAATCTTTTGGAACTTGTAAACTTGTTATTTTAGACAAGTAATATTTGCAGTGCTTTCTGAGTCATTGAAAATCTCCAGCCAGTACTTTGTTTTTCTCCCATTAGCCCAAGCATAATCCTTTATCTTCAAAAGTTCAGACAGATCCCAGGAAAACCAGGGAATGTGGAGACCTTTAACTCTAAATTACAAGGTGGTGTAGCAGGCCCCAGCAGTAGCACAGACCCGAGGTGATGAAGCAGGCTCCAGAAGAAGATTCAAGCAGAGGCACAGGCCCGGTTATTTGACATTACCGTGAAGTTTATGCTTTAAAGCACGAAATGCAATCCTCCGAATACATGTGTCCCCGCGGTCGCAAGGGAGGCGAGGGCCTTTATCGCCGCTTGCGGCTTTAATTAGGCCCGAGCCGGTGATAGCCGGGAGGGCCTATTGTTTTTGCTCGGATTATTTTTTTATTTTTTTATTATTTTTTTTTTTTTATTTTTCTGCAAAATGATCCTTAATTTGACCCAGTGAACATGCACGAAAAGTCATTTTTATTGAGCCCAAAGTTCAAGGTCTGCGAAAAATTTATGTATTTGAAGTCCCCGAAAAAAAAATATGAAAAATGACTCAGTGGCGACCCCTAGAAAAGTCAAAATACATTGGGCCTATGGAAAGTGAAAGTACATTTTTTCCAATGTAGAAATACAAAACTTGGTACATCCATAGGACACCTCAGGGCAAACAGAAAAGTCTATGACAGCAACAGCCTAAACTCAACAGGAAGTCCGCCATGTGGGGTGAAAGGCGCGGCCACCTAAATCGCACCCCTTACGCCAAAAGATTCAACTCATTGTGTTTTTGTCTAAATGGCCCCAATTTTGGTGAGTATCATCTAGACACATGTGCCAACAAAAGCTGTCATTTTGTTTTTGATATCTTATCGGGTGTGGGTGTGGCAAGCCTGTAACGAGGCGGCCATTTTTGTGGTAATAAATTATCCGTTAACTCTCAAACGCCTTCTCGGATCAAGTTGGACCCAAAAAGGCGTTTGTGCACATTCACGACCTGAACACAAAGATATGTAAATAAAAGGGTTTGCTTTAGAAATGGCCCTCTAGCGCCCGCCTTAGAATACACCTCACTTTTAAAAATTGACAGAAAATAGCTGCTTCATTCCACAAACACCAAACTTGGGCAAAATGAGCTAAACACTTGTGTGCAAAATAGACAATGCCTTTTCTTGTTGTTTTTGCTCAATTTATATTTTTATTAAATTTTTATTTTTCTGCAAAATTATCCTCATTTTGACCCAGTAAATGTGCTCAAAAGTACATTTTATTGGCCACTAAACTCAAGCCTGGCAAAAATGTATGTATTTTAAGTATTTGAAAAAATAATAAAAAGAAATGACTCAGTGGTGACCCCTGGAAAATGAAAATACATTCGGCCTATGGAAAGTGAAAGTAATTTTTTCCAACGTAGAAAAATGAAACTTGGTAGATCCATAGGAGACCTCAGGTCAAACTGAAAAGTCTATGACAGCAACAGCCTAAACTCAACAGGAAGTCCGCCATGTGGGGTAGAACGTGCGACCACCTAAATCGTACCCCACGGGTCAAAAGATTAAACCCAATGTGTTTTCTTCTAAAAGGCCCCAAATTTGTTGAGAATTATCTAGACACGAGTGCCAACAAAGTTATCAGTTTGTTTTTTGATATCTTATCGGGTGTGGGTGTGGCAAGCCTGTAACGAGGCGGCCATTTTTGTGGTAATAAAATATCCGTTAACTCTCAAACGCCTTCTCGGATCAAGTTGGACCCAAAAAGGCATTTGTGCACATTCATGACCTGAACACAAAAATATGTAAATAAAAGGGTTAGCTTTAGAAATGGCCCTCTAGCGCCACCTACAAACTTATAATGGGACCCAAGAATTTAGTTTGTCATAGAGACATAAAATTTGGTACACACATCACTTATGTCATGACGAACATAAAAGCTAATGACAACCACCCCCTATTTATAAATGTGTTGCCATAGCAACGGCGCAAATATGTGGAAAAAGTCAATGGGAAGGGAAAATTTTAGTTTGTCCTAGGCAAATGAAACTTGGTACACACCTCCAGCATGGGCATATGAACATAAAAGCCAATGGGGACCACACCCTATCACACACAAGAATGCAGCCATTTTTAATTAAAAATGTGAACCGTCTTAGAATACACCTCACATTTAAAAATTGACAGAAAATAGCTGCTTCATTCCACAAACACCAAACTTGGGCAAAATGAGCTAAACACTTGTGTGCAAAATAGACAATGCCTTTTCTTGTTGTTTTTGCTCAATTTATATTTTTATTAAATTTTTATTTTTCTGCAAAATTATCCTCATTTTGACCCAGTAAATGTGCTCAAAAGTACATTTTATTGGCCACTAAACTCAAGCCTGGCAAAAATGTATGTATTTTAAGTATTTGAAAAAATAATAAAAGAAATGACTCAGTGGTGACCCCTGGAAAATGAAAATACATTCGGCCTATGGAAAGTGAAAGTAATTTTTTCCAACGTAGAAAAATGAAACTTGGTAGATCCATAGGAGACCTCAGGTCAAACAGAAAAGTCTATGACAGCAACAGCCTAAACTCAACAGGAAGTCCGCCATGTGGGGTAGAACGTGCGACCACCTAAATCGTACTTCACGGGTCAAAAGATTAAACCCAATGTGTTTTCTTCTAAAAGGCCCCAAATTTGTTGAGAATTATCTAGACACGAGTGCCAACAAAGTTATCAGTTTGTTTTTTGATACATTTGTGACTGTGGTCGTAATGAGCCTGTGAAGAGGCAGCCATTTCTTTGGGAAATAAATGCTGTTTACCAATTGCCAGGATCCTTCCTTTGGTGGAGGCTCCTCCAGAGCCAAGACTAGAGTCTTTGAAAACTCCTCAGAATCTTTTGGAACTTGTAAACTTGTTATTTTAGACAAGTAATATTTACATTTTTACTTTGTAACGGGGGGGGGCAGTGCTTTCTGAGTCATTGAAAATCTCCAGCCAGTACTTTGTTTTTCTCCCATTAGCCCAAGCATAATCCTTTATCTTCAAAAGTTCAGACAGATCCCAGGAAAACCAGGGAATGTGGAGACCTTTAACTCTAAATTACAAGGTGGTGTAGCAGGCCCCAGCAGTAGCACAGACCCGAGGTGATGAAGCAGGCTCCAGAAGAAGATTCAAGCAGAGGCACAGGCCCGGTTATTTGACATTACCGTGAAGTTTATGCTTTAAAGCACGAAATGCAATCCTCCGAATACATGTGTCCCCGCGGTCGCAAGGGAGGCGAGGGCCTTTATCGCCGCTTGCGGCTTTAATTAAAATACTGTCTGTCCAAGGATTACAACTAATTAGCCCTGCGTGGTTTCATTTTTGTCCTAGGTAAAGGCTCAGGTAACTATCTAATGACTGGCGTGGTAGTAGGGTGCTTCTTTGGTGTGCTGCTGGTGTTTGGTTTGCTTTACCTCGCGCTGCGGAGATCCGAGAGACTCCAGAGGTGCTTCGGTAAGTGCTTCATAAATCAGTCATCGAAAATAGATTTCAAAATGCAAACGAAAATCTCATGTGTGACTTCATGTTTCTACAGTAGGAGAAGAAGAAGACGATTTCTTCAAAATTATAGAAAAGAGCCAGGACAAATAGTGTTTTATTACAACTTGTTAAGCATATGTTAAATGTTGTCTGACCTCTTATTTCTTATTTCTATTTGACCTCTATATTCAAGCCTTCTTTCCCAGTCTATTTTGTCCATTTTAGTGTGTCAACATCAAAGCTATACTCATAGCTATTCTGTAGTGTTTTATGAACATAATAGCATCCCAGGTTTGTTCCTAAAAACACTTCTAATTCTAAAAGTGAGTGGTTGAAGACAATGGGTTATTTTATGTTTAAAGCCCAGGAAGAATAAATAAAAAAAGATACTTTGTGGCAAGACTTAAATGTAACATTCAGTTCCTCAGATTGTCCAGCAGAGGGAGGCACTTATTGTACAGATACTCTTCATAAAATTCTTTCTTGTGTAAATGGTCTTTTTAAAATGAACACTCATAAACATAGATCCATGTTTGGAAAGCAGAACAATAGACTAAAATCAAAGTGAAGTGGAGTGTATAAGGCAGTCCAAGTTAAAAAATATCCAAGGCACTCAGAGTTAGTGACAATGAAGGCTCTTTATTGAAACATGTACTTGCCAAGGTTTTTCGACTACAGTGTCTCCATCAGAGCAATATTAAAGTTACACAAGTGCTGGGTTTTTATTTTATTTATTTTTTTTGACAACTTTTGACCACTTGAAGCACTCACCTAATGGTTCTTTTTTCTTCTAAAGAAAAATGAATGTTTGTTTTGAACGGGACCTGTTGCACTTTCTTTAACATACAATCATTTATTAATAATACCATTCTAATAACAATTTAGTGAAAATAGTTGTGTTAGCTTTTTAACTGTTTGCCCAAACTCTGAACAGGATGAGATATCAGTGTTGTGTGGTTATGTGGACAACTCTGGATCACTTGATTAATGTACTGTCAGTGTATGATGCCTTTTGTTTAGCTCTTTTTAACGGAAACTCTATCTTTACCACCAACATGTAACTGTGTGTAAGGTTTTTATGTGAAATGTGTTGTCTTTTAAAAACTTATGGAGGAAAAAACTAAATAGATGTTGTTCATGTTTGACCTTTTTTTTTTTGGTTTATAAAAGATAAACAGGACATAAAGTTTAACCTGACTCAATGCATCTGAATAAAGAACTAAATTCTTTGTGTTTGTGACTCAATGACATGATCGGATCCAATGTTGCTCCCTCTAGTGGTAAAAACTTTACATCTGAATACACTGTGATAAATGTAAACACTACGAGGAATCTGTCTTGACAAATTGTGCATGCAACAGGAAAGAGTAATTCACCATGAAATGCAACAAAATAACCAGACAAAGCATGTGTAGAATAATAACAAAATGAGATCATAGTATACACAAGAAGAGATGGCTTTATTGTATTCTGCGGGAGAGTGTTTTGGGAAAGGGGAATGTTAAATTATTGGTAGTACTGTTTTTTGTTTTTTTTTATTAACTCAGCAGGAACATTTAATTAAAACTGTCTAAAGCACATGACAACAAGTGAGTGCCTTCGACTGTGGTCTTCATTTTGTCAGCTCCCTCGGCTGACCGTGTTGTGACACCTGTCAGAGGCCATGGGCAGCCAGCAGGAAACACACAGACACAAAGCACACACACAAACACTGTGGCAGGTCAGCGGATAGCCCTCCTCCACCGGCCTTTGGGTTGATACAACAGAGGTAGAGTATGGAGCAACGTGTTGACTCAGCTGCTCCACACATTCTGACAGATTCTGGTGTCCGGTTTCCTCACACTGTCTTGAACAAAACTCAAGAAAATGCCTTGCTGTGAGTGCATTGCTTGGATACGGTCAATGTTGAATCACCATTCAGTTTTTTTTTGTGGAGTGGGGTAGAGTAGCCACAGGGTGTGCTGGAGTAAAAGCATGCACTGTTACAAAAAGTATTCATCTAAATGATTAATTAGAGCTGAGGAATAAAGTCAGCTCAATAAATAAAGTGGTCACTTCTTTTATTTATATCAAAATTACCAAAAAACAGAGAACAGTGGCAGAAACTGAATGAATGAATAAAACAAATAAAAACATAAATAACTATTATCTATTAAACACCTATGCACAAAAAAAACTAGATTTGAGCCCTGCAGCTGCCATGTTGATGTATAAACAGCACAAATACCATCATATCAGACAAACCTCGATAACATGGCACATGACAACTTATGTTGTTCAGTGTGTGTTTGAGATGACCTCTAAACTAACAAACTGTCCTGTTACATCCTGTTACACAAAATTAACGATTGGGATTACTTGAAAGAGAAGCCACTGTTTTATTTGATGGAGTAAAAGAAAGGGGCATGGATTTTGACAGGTTTTGGTGGAAAAAATGGACACTTGTAGGACAGGAGGGATCAAAACGAGGTGCTCTTTTTGGAAAGTTGTGGGTGGATTTTCTGCCTCTATTTCTACTTCTCGTCTTCTGAAATATTATTGAAACAATTCTTGACAGTCTATAACTGAATCAAAAATATAAATACCAAAGACTTTAAGTGCCATCCTGGGTCACATATTGTAGTTTATCTTTTTTTATTGTTTATTAGTTTATTTTGGTCCATTTATAAATAAAATATGAGACTAACGCACAGACTAAACTTATTTTCAGCCATTTAAATTAAAGTTACAAGGAGAAAAAACTAAACAATTATAATACGCCACATTCACAGAACAAAACCCAATACGGGTGCCACCACTTTCATACAACCCTCATCAATACTATGCATCAATGCACAGTATACACATACACAGCAGTCTAAGAGCTACTGCGCAGTATACTTTTACTGTGCTGGTTTACTGCTACAGCTGGAGTTTAGCGAAGAGCAACAACTATAAGAGCAACACATTCAGCAAATTAAACCATTTGGCAATTGCTATAGCTTAGGTCACATCTTTTATTTTCTGCTTCCTGAACCCCACTCCCCCTGCTGACGACCGAAAGGAGATACAACTACATACTGTCCCTTTAATGCACTTTGATGATGATTAAGCCTGGCTCGACCTCGATAAGGAAGTAGGTCATGTGACGTGACACTGACACCATCACCTTCAAAGAAATGTTTATTGTATTAAATATTAAAAATGCAAGGCTCTCCCATTCATTTAATCACTGACAAAATAAAACCCACAGCGCGCACACCCCCACATTCACACCCATGTCATGTCATTGACACAAAAGAGAGTGACGCCAGTGAACACACTCAACTCATGAGCCGTAGATTTCTCCACACCTGACCTAATTAATTATATAAGGTATACAACACATAAACGGTAATGCTGCGTGAATCACAAGCTTTGTCAAAGTCAATGTGATAATGCAGGCAGTATTTTTGGCACTTTAACTGTTATCTGCACCCTCTTCTCTCTGTCTCTCCTTTTGCATGGCTGATGAGTCGTCACTCTGTTTTATTCTATTATCACCTTGTGTTGGCCTCTATCTTTTCCGCCGCCAGAGTTTTATCACTTGTCAGAAGGGCTTGTGAGTGACTGTAAAGCTAGAAATAGCTCCTGTTCTGCACCATATGGACGTACCGTTAGTGTTGAGCACTCGAGGCCGCTCCTTTTAGTATTCATCTCATCTTAATTTATAGATGTCCGTATTTACATACTTGGGTCTTGATTGATTGTCTTACATACAGGACATACTGCAGATACTCTCAGGTAGATGTTCCTTCCTGCCAAAGGTGACTCAAAGGCAAATGTCCATCAACCATGAGATCAACAGCAGTGTTTTTAATCACAGATGGGATTACCTGGACACCTGGCCAGAGCAAGAGGAAGAGACAATTCAGATCACAGCATGTGTAAGAAATGATGATAGAGACCGAAAAGAAAGAGTCCATTGTCCATCTCAAGATTACATGATACTGCACCACCCTTATTTGTAGTTTAGTTTAGTTTAGTTTATTTGGTCCATGGGAAAAAAAATTAATTGGAAAGAAATTCAATATTTCTTTCATTTTCTCTTTTTTTTCATCATAATAATAGTAATGATGGCTTTAATCATATTTATATAGCTAATATGTTGCTTTTGTCAAATAAAGTTGTTTTAAATTTGCTATGAATTCAGACTTGACTTTGAGGTGACGTTGATGACTGCACACTTGTGTTTATGGCACAACACAGCTGATGGTCAAATACACAAATGTTTACATTTGAAACAAATAGGAGGAGCAGCAGCTACTGATTCAGCTGAAAAAGACAGGACGTGCTTTTGTCTAGACAGTCAAGATTTGCCCACGCTCTTCTGCACTTGAATCAGCGGCTCAGGTAAGTTTTGATAGTACGCAGTCAGAGGGGGGTCCAAGCTTAACAACACAGTGTCTGGTTTGTGTATATTTGATCAGTCAGCTAGTTTCTTTTAACAACTCATTCTTGGCAGAATATAAAATAACCAATATAATGTTTAAAATAAAATTCAAGAAACTTCCTAACTGTGTTCAAAACTTGTTTTGTATCTACTCCTTATGAGCTCAGAGGAACACGTATGTTCAGTAAACCAGGGACCAGAACCAATGTCAAACACAGATTTCTGTTTGTTCAGGGGTTGAACTGTGGAATAGTCTCGATGCTGAACTGAAAACATGTAAATCCAGGTAGCTTAATATTTAAAAAATTAAACTTTAAGATAATATTATACAAAGGTGAATGAATTTAGCTTATCCTTCCTTGGCATTTTTGTTTGCTTGTAAATTGTAAAATGACCAAAATGATCTTGCTACTACTAATACGTTTAAAAGTGTATTTGCTGAAGTTCACACAGACAACAGAAAGTGAACTGTGGAAGAGAGGTGCAAGAGATTATCTTATCAAAAACAAATAAACCTAAACCTCAGAAAGTCTCTGTATTCCTCAGTAAATGATGCTGGCCTGGGTGACCTTGACTAATGCATTGATAGTTGTAAAAACCTTCTGAAGGTCACAAAGGTCTCTGTAACCTTCTCTTGACATCCTCAGAGCTAAAAGCACAATACCATGGCTGTTCTTCAGAGTACCATTGTCTTCAAAAGTATCTATAAATCCCAGTTGTTGGAAAAAACTGACGAGTTGCTGTAATGTGGTTAAGTTGGTTAATTTAATGCTTAACCACTAGTTAAACAGAGTAGAAATGCACTAAACTATGAGATGTTGCAAATGTAACCTCCGTGTGGCACAGGGTGTCCAAGGTCAGAGTTCTTTTCACAGCTTTATCGCTTTAGTCTTCAAGGTTTTATTGTCATTAGTTACAAATGATCTTTTGTTGCTAATTTGTTTCCAATTATGCTTTTGATCTTTTAAACCTAAAGTGGCTGCTGATAAGATAAGAGAGAATCCAAGGGCTGAGAAAGTATTTTAAAATACTGACCAACACATGACAGTGTGTTTAAGGAAAGTTGTGTAAAAACCCGCTGGGTTTCGCCCTGTGACAAAATTTAATCTGTTGTTTATTCTCAAAACATCCACAATGCATCCCTGCTGCTGAGATACTGACCTCTCATCTTGCAACAAAAAAATGTCTTCCGTGAGAAAAGTGTATAGCATTGTTTAATATGAGAAATGTTCTTTTCACTTTTCAGTTGGGTTTTGAAGATGGGACTCAGCTTTCTGACTCTGATGGCAGGTAAAGGAATAAAACATGGAATAATATGTCTAAGTTGTGTATATGTTTGTCTCAAGAAACAATTGTATTAGTTGCAATAAAAAAAAAAACAATTGATAAACTGATTCTCCCATAATAAAATAATCTTGTCTGATTTTCTGGCAGCGTTCTTTTCCCTTTTTGCGGAAACTGAAGCAAGTAAGGCTCAAAACTCATGTTGTTGAACAGTTTTTTTAGGAAATCATAGAGAACTAAATCTGTTATGTCCCTAAAACAATAGTCTAAAGCCCTTTGTCCATTAGTAGAGTTCTAATAAAACTGTGATAGTATTGTCTAAAATCAGCTGCTGTTGAGTTGTACAAAGTGGGCCTATAGCAATTTTATAAAATAATCTCTCTTTTCCCTTTTTGTCCTTGTTGCTGTCTTTCTCGTCTGGCAGATCCATTTGTTTACAGTAAGTACACACTTATGACTTGTGATGCAAACATTTTCAACACTGAACATAAAATGCTGCTTGTTAATGAGCCTGACAAAGGTAAATAGTGGGTTTAGTGAGAATCGGTTACTGTATCCAGAAGAAAAGCCTGGATGACTTGGATGACTGAGAACCTTCACAGACTGTATCCTTTCATAACCTGCATTTTTATTGTTTTACAGACTATGAAGGGTTACGAATCGGAGGTCTGATTATTGCTTGCTTGCTGGTGATTGGAGGAAGTGCACTTGTAATCTGTAAGTTTGACACTTTTGACAGAAACCAAACACAGCAGCGTGCTTCCTAATGTTTGTTTTTCTTCATCTTTGCAGATTACAAGTGCAACAAAGAGCCCACCAAGTAAGCCTTCAACCTTCGCTATTGCCCTGTTGCTGACCAACTGTAATGCTAATTAATGTCCCGCCCTTTTTCTCTTATTCCTTTCTCTGCAGGAAAATAGATGATGACGGTGAAATTTGAGCACGCAGCTGACAAACCGGTTTGAGCCAGGAGGAAGACCTGACAGACAATGGGGTGAAGAGATTGGTGATGGGGGTCACCTGTACAGACCTGAGCAAATAGACAGCTGCAAAAGGTCACTGTCTATAGTATCAGCCCCAGTGGTAATGCTATATTCAGTTCTATCTGTAAAAACAAATTATATCAAATATTTAAATATATTTTCATGAGAAATTTAGAAATACATGTCCACATTGTTATGTCATGTTGTGTTTGCCCCATTTCCCTTTTATGTGTGTTTTGTTGTATAATAAACCTGTTAGTCATTTACAACTTTTCTGTTTGAGTTGTAGAAGAATTGCAAAAAAGGTGACATAAAGATGTCACCAACAAACCAATACAATGCACCTTTTGCTGTTATAGTCTTGGTTAGTAACATATTAAAAGCCCCTGACGCCACATATGCAAATAAATCAACTGGAAATTACCCTGCAGTCGTCATCGACAAACCAAAAAATAAACCCCAACTCCTCCTCCAGTTCTCAGCTCTGACCCTGGATCTGCTCCACGCCCAGCTCATGCGTAGTCTTTTTAACTTCTCAGCCGTAAATGGCGAAAACTCCACTGACCCCAGATCAGGACTCCTTCAGTTAAAACTCGCCCTCCGCTTTTTGTTCGCTCTTTTTTTTTTTTTTTTTTTGAAGCTAAAACCAAGCCAACCTGTTGAGTGCGACAGTGGCGAAGGGTGTTGGCGCGCTACGTATACGCACGCTTCTGCCTCCAAGACATCCTGAGTGAGAGACGAGTTTTGACACCGCTCAAGTTTACACACAGGGGTAAGTTTACAAGAGAAGGTCTGTTTGTCAGATATTTCTGTTCAGTGGAGGGAATACATCGAGATTGATGAAGTAATGGACTCTGGCATCACATTGAAGTAGTGCGAAGTTGAACGGAGGCTACATTGTCAAATTTTAATGGCGACTGTCTGATGTCACGCATGCTTTTATTCAGTTTTGGAGAAGAGACTTTATCGCTGTTAATAGGTTTAACGCACAAAATGTAAGCTAGTTTAAACATATCTGGCCTTTTCAATTCAACTGTTTCTTCTGGAGACATTGAACTAAGAAAATTGTTTAAAATTATTGAATGTACTTGTTCATCATTTCTATTGAGTCAAACAAAGTTATAACAAGTGTATATATATTTAAGATGTTTATCTTTAGAACAATAAATAGTTGAATCACCATTTAAGTATGATTATACATTTCAGTCAGAGACACACAGTATTAACCTTTTTTTTCTTTTTTGTTTATTTTGCATTGTTATACACCATAATGATAAGGGCCACAGTGATAGCCATTTGCTTCTGTGGCACAAGGACGAACATGACAAGGGCAGGCATTCGGCTACTGAAAAGAGAACAGTGAGAGAAATATTTGACCTGGGATGTTCTGGGGTCACTTCTTTCCCTAAAAGAGTATGAGCCTCTTGACAGTTTTGCCAAGCATACTTTGTAGTTTGACTACGTTAATCACATTCAATTACAGTAAACTTTTCCTAAACACTGATATATAGAGAGTTCTGTAAGTATCAGATGGGGTCAAAGCTCTTGCCAACCCTACGTTTTACTTTTTAGTTGATATCTTTAGCTATGCTCAAACTAAAGTATTGTAAGATGTAATTTGTTGCTGCAGATGTAGGAATGACCGGTTGAAAGGGAGACAGAACAGAGGTTACAGGCTTAGCTGAAAGACAAGGACTAAGCGTTATGACATTGCTTTGGTAAATGAATTTCCTCTCCTCATCTTTCCTCATTGACTCACGTGGCTTATGTTCCTAAAAAAGCAAATGGTACCGAGCGAGGGAAACAACAACTGAGCGAGATGGTCAGGAGAGAAAGCTTTTAGGTGCTCTCTCCTCAGCTTTCCACCATCACACAAATAAATTTAGAAACCTTACCGACCAACAGTATTGATTTTTAGACTTTGACCTTCACTGCTGTCCCAGCTATGACTTTCCTCAGCTTCAACCAGACTTCAAATGAATTCAATAAAACACACTGAGCTGACCTGGAGGCTTTTGAAGAGGAAGTGAAAGCCATCTCTACATTCATTTCCCTTTGGATCAGCTCCACAGAGGCTAGTGTAAGACAGTTGCTAGCCTCTTGCTGCTAGCCCATTGCTGTTACCATGAATGAGTCACAGCTTTAGTATGCTTCACTCCCCGCTCACTGTGGCTGTTTCTTTTATGGTGACCTCCCTCAATCCCGCTGTGTCCCAACTGCTATCACCACCAGTCTGGCCTTTAGGCAGAAATTCTTCATTCTCTTGAGATGCACAAACTGTTCTGTTTTCATTCAGGGGAATATTTGTTGGCTTGCCAAACTATATGTATTTCCATTGCTCATTTCTCTCTTCTTACCACAATTTTTGTTGCTAGGTTGCTAGGTTGACGTGCTGTTTGTCCACTGTAGTTTACTTTTCCAGATGCACTACTGTTATGTGTTTGAGCAGTGTCAACATATCAGTCAAAATCAATAAAAAAAGACACTTTCACTTCACAAAAGTAATGGGTTAAAAGTTTTTTGTTGTGTTACAGTCTGACATGTTGGAGACTTTCCTGTCTTTCGTATAAAGGATGTGCGCAGCAGAGGAATCCAACATTGCTAATTTAGGAATAAAACATTCCTCTAAGAACAAGCAGCTGTCTTTGTCGCAGCACAGGAACACATACACAGGCCAATGTCCAGTGTTGCACTCTCAGCAGTGGGCGGGTTTAGAAAAGTAGACATGAATAGTTCAGATACTACAGTACATGACACGTGCAATTACTAGACTTTGATTGTCACAGTAAAAAGTAAATGCAGCTTTATTTGTATTACCTACATGCACTGTGAAACGAGAGCATTCACAACAACATACTATACCTCTGTAACTTTTGTACAGGGCTACATACAAAGACTAAATCAATAAAAAGAGAAAGGGACATCTTTGAGTATGCAGGTAGAGCATTTTAAAAAGAGGAAAGAGGGAGAAAAAAGGAACAGACTCTGAGGTGAAGCGAGGATGTACAGAAGTGTGGAAGCAAAGGGAACAGGTTTGAAAAGAGAGATGAGGATTAGAGAGGTAACACAAGTTTGAAGCAGGCCATTTTTCAGACTCTTCATTTGAAGTGAGCAGGAGTATCAGAGAGATGTGGGTAATGACAGAATAAAAGAGATTTTGAAAGAGCGATGGTGCAAGGGCTGCACACAAATGGAGGGACAGGCGGTGACAGGCGTAGAGCAGTGTGACAGACTCAAAACAGATACGGCTTTATACTTAGACCAGACCAAACCAGTAGATGTAACTCTGGGGACTTCCAAAACAAAATCTTCGGCTGTATTACAGTATAACAAAGCTTGACTAAGTGTGCCTTGATATTTAGAGGAAAAAACTTGACACTTAAAAGGAAAAAATATTACTAAACCAAACAAGATGAAATGTTCCTTTGTTCCTTTCAAACCACACCCGGCGTATTGTATACACGAGGGTGTCTGTAAAGGTTCAGTCATCCAGGTCATCTTGAAGAAAAGATTTAACACAAAGACGTCTGGACTTTTTTTTTAAGGTGAAGACATTTTATCCCTTGTCCAAGCAACTCTTTCAATTCTGAGTTTAACTGGTACAAGAGCGGAGCTTTATCTCTAGAAGGAGACCTGAAACTAACTTTGATTGGGCCAGGCTGTTCTGTTCTCAGATGGTGGGGAGTTGTTAGTGTCACTGTTTTATTCAGGTGTTCTTGTCCTGCTCGAGTGAAACTGTTTGGATTTAGGTTTCAAAACAGTGTTGTAGATACTAGGCTCCTAAGGCCACCCCCTCTGTTCAGAGAAGGCTTTTCCATTTGAACAAAAATGGCTTCCTTCACACCTCTCTTAAACCATTTGGCCTCTCTGGTCAAAATTTGGACATAGCTGTCCTCAAAGGAATGCTCTTCCTCTTTGAGGTGGAAGTAGACTGCAGACTCAGCTCTACCAGGGTTGGCTCTTCTGTGCTGAGACATACTGAAGCTGTGAAGCCGTTGTTTTGTTTCTCCAACATAATTGTCACTGCACCCTTTCTTGAACAACATAAACCACATTATTCTGTTGGTGAGAGGGGATCTTGTCTTTAGGGTGGACCTATTTTTGACGCAAAGTTGCTCTCGTTTTCCTCGCCGCACCTTACACAAACATTGACTTTACCACATAATCTTCACACTGAGGCAGTACAGCCTTATCCAGCTTCCTGGCTATAGTTCCTCCTACTCTTGTGCGTCTGTCCTCTTCAATGCCTCTTCTCTCTGTCTGGGTGTCTTTATTTTTGAGGTAAGCCCTTCTGTAGTGTTTTTTTTTTTTTTTTTGGCCCGTTTCCCATCCTCTACATTCCCCCAGCCTTGCCTTGGGTTGCTGTGGAGAGGGACCAGCAGAGAAACATCCTGGTACTGCTCTAAATACCAAGAGAGCCAAAAATCTAGGCCCTGGTTAATTTCAAAAGGTTACTGTTATTTATCTTTCACTGCAGACTGTTACTGTCATTCACATACAACTCACGGCTGTATTTCTGCTTTTGTCTTGCCTGGTGCCAACTGTTGCGCTTTTTAAACAGCCTGAGGCACACAATTAAATAAAATTAAAGGGATGAGATGGAGGATTACACACTATCAGAAGATAGTTTGACGCTAGTGCGGTTTCTGATTTGAAATAGATTCAGCAGAAAAGCCTACTCCAATTGAAAAAAGACATAGCTCAGTGGTTCTCAATCTCTGGTACGAGTACCACTGCTACTACTACTACTACTTTGACTTTCTTGAGTGGTACTCAAACTATTAAAAAATAAAGATAAAATTAGCAATCAAACTGACCCCTGAGAAATGACTGTATATTTCTATGTAGTTTACTGTGACTCCACTTTTCTATGTAGTTTACTGGAACTATACTATATGACGAGTAATATAACACAGAAGAGTGGGTGGTACTCAAAAATTTTTAGACTTCATACAATTGGTACTTATTGAGAATAGTTTGAGAAACACTGCCGTAGCTTGATATAGATGTTTTTTGTTCGGTTTCCTAACTATTTGCCATGTGCTCATGCCCAGTTTGACAGGGATGAGGCATGTTTGCTCATTACTGTGGTGTGCTCCGAGCGGAAAAGTGCAGTAGGTGGAAAATCACTGCTGTGAGTCGTGAGGTGTGTCTCCTCCCAGAGCACATGTTACATCTGCTGTCGGGTTAGCATGACAGCTCGATAGCAACAACTCTCCAGGGGCGTTGTATGGAGATGATTAATCCTACACCATTAACCAAAAAGGTGATGTTTTATTATTTTGGAACACATCAAAAATGTAAAAGATCTGAGTTATGTTGTTTTGAAGTTATGAATAAACACGTTGAGACAGAAACTAGAAAAAGCATGTTAATGTCTTACCCAGAGAGATTTCGCTCTCCTATTAAGAGCACTTTCTGCCCATCATCAGATCAGGTTTCTTTGCCCCGTTTCAATGTGGAAGAAACAAGTCGAGACCACTTTGCAAATCTGATCTAATGCCCTTGTGTATACTTGAGTAAGAATGGATGAATGTGCATTAAAATATGAGGTTTTCTCTGTCTTTGTTGTCTGTATAATCCTATTTCTAACTTGCACATACATTTATAAGTTGATTATTTGTGCCATAAGGAATAAAGCTAATGCCATTTACATCATTATAATAGAAAAATGCCTTGTTCAAATGGCCTTTAAATTCATTGCATGCAAACATTAGTCAATGATAACACTTAGGTGACGTGTTTATGTACTTAAATGTTTAATTTTGCTGCTGACTAAGATAGGAGTAGTAGAAAATTTAAATCACATCTGCTTCATTTGTTCAATAAATGTTATGATTCTCATTCATGTTTTTATTTGTCCTGTTTAGGTTAATAAACCTCAAGACTGAAAATGTCAAAGATCAGTGCTTTGGTGTTGATGACCAGTAAGTACAACCTCTCACATTTTGCTGTTGTCTGAGGATTGTAAAGCCATTAAAAGCACTTGTAGACTATTAATTACCACCTCTCTGATTAATACCTGTGCCTCTGAAAAACACATCTAATAGAACAACATGCTTAGTCTGATCTATATCTATTGTGATTTGTATAAATGCTGCCAAAAATGAAGCTAAAGTCTTGTATATCTTTATATTGCAGTAATAATCTTGTAATGTTTATGTCTTTCCAAACTCTTGCAGTTGTGTCCCTGGTGTTTGCAGATGAAGAAAACGGTAAGAACCCCTCCATTTGACTGATGCTTATGCTCTGATCTTATAGTTACAGTCAATAATAGTTCCATTCAAATGTACATATGAAAAAAATAGTCAACGGACTTAAAGTGTATCCTTGGTTTACTTTACATAGAAATGCATTGATGGGTAAGAGCTCTATGTCAGTGATAGTTATGTCAAAAATTTTAAAGTAGTCCATTGTGTATTTTCATCTCTTTTAACGTTTATATTTTTGGACCATGTTTCCTAAGATTTTTGTTTACTCACTCCTCCCTAATTCTGTTTCTGCAGCTAATGCTGAAGAAGACCCTTTCACATTTGGTAATCCATTATTTTTTATACATACTTTGTTCAGTTATATTCATCAACCTCAGATTGTTCATATCTGATTGTATTTGGGATCTATTTGTGCAGATTACCACAGGCTGCGTGTTGGAGGCCTGATTCTTGCTGCTGTGCTCTGTCTCATTGGCATCACAATCCTGTTCAGTAAGAAAACACAAATGGCACATATGAACAAAACAACATCTACATTTGGATGTGTACTGATACGGAGTGCACGTTCCTTCTCTTTTTCAGGTGGCCACTGCAGGTGCAAGTTTAACCAGAAAAAGAGGTGAATCTTTGTGATATTTTATGTTGTATTCGGGTTAAAATACTGATCACATTTATATTGAAACACCAAATTAATACAATAATATTACTGTCCTCTATTTCTTCTTCAGGAGGAGGACAGGAAGCAATGCTCAACAGATGCTCGCTGACCAAGGTAGTGGTTTATTTCATCTTTTAGTATTTTCATTTTAAAGCATAAGCACAACACACACACAATAACAACTACTTGAAAGATTGAAAGACTACTTTGGAAGGATGATATTATACTCACTGTAGACCGTTAATAAGAGCTCCTGAACATAAATGTAATACCTTAATTGCAGTAGTGTTTTTGAGATGCGTGGCATTTTAGTTTGAAATAGTAGCTTTCATAACTGTCCCACTCCCAGCCAGAGTCTGAAGTCATATTTACTCTGTCCATATGGAAAATACCCATCATGCTCAGCTATGTCTCTTGCTGTTCATCAGGTGTCGAGACTCAGGGGGCCTGGCAGGCAGATTAGGAAAGAGGGAGTGAATGCTCTTGTTTTATATTGTAGCACAAAATACATATGTTCAAAACAAGAAATAAATAACGCAAACAATATAGAGAATAAAAGCAGCTAGGTGTAAAATCTATGCTGTGACAACACACATAAAACCCTAGGTAATATTAAAAAGGTCGTGTAAAAAAGAAACCAAAGAAAATCCAAACTACCAACTCTCATTTCCCAAAGGTCTGTTAAATCAGCAAAATTTGTCATATCCTGTCTCTATTTGTGCATCTTGTTTGCAGGTCGTGCTTGTGATTGCTAGATGTCCACAACACACTGGCTTCACAGACCTGGGATTAATGTTAAAGAAGTAGCAGTTTTTTTTTGTTTTTTACTTTTGTTTGAAGTACCATGAAGTAAACAAGGAAGTAAACTGCTGAGCACCTGCTGTGAGATTTAATGCTTCCTGCTAGACCCCTGCAGCTCCACAAAAAACAAATAGGTCACTACTCATCAGTTTTTGCCTTGTTTTGTTTAAATTCACTTGAGTTTTAGGATCTTGAAACATCTCATGCACAAATATCATGTTTAACAGAAAGGTCTTTTACTGTAACCAAGAATGAATGCTGTATTATTCATATTATTATTTCTATTATTATTATTATTTTTTGATTAAACTGAAAGTGACGGAACTAAAAAGGCCTATTACCAAAAAGAAAAGTAGTCCATAGACATCTGCATTGTAAGGTAAATGTGTGTAGACATTAGCCTAATCATTTCCATGTGTACATTTTAGTGAAGGTAAAATGCTGTTGATAATCAAAGTTAATCTATTAAATCTTAAGATGTATCGAGAAGTGTAAAAGATTGCACTGTTCATGTTTATATAAAAGTAACATTGAAACAACAGCAGACCTCTTGTTGACTCTTTGGAGACACACACACACAGTAGATCCTCAAAGGAAATTTATACATTTGAGAATATGTAGAAATGTAAGGAATGACACATTACAGGCCTGTCACAGTTCTCTGACTCTCTCTCCCATTAATGACAATTTACTCTGTCCCACATTTGGTTGGATTTGATCTGTCATACCCTAACCCTGACTATGACAACTAAATGAGAGGATAAAACCTGAATACAAGGTATTTAGAAGCAATTTCTCAATAGTGGATCAGTAAAGTTTATCCATGTCTGTATACAACCCTTTGATGGTTTATATTGTGGCTCCACCTAGTGGTGTGCATCGGTAACAGACTCAGACAGTAGTAAAGCAAGGCCCTCTTTCAGATCACTGACAGGTGGCGAGAAATTCAAGTGGCTGCGTTTTTGCCTGAAACTATTCCTCTCTGATGTCTATCAACTTCTGTTCAGTAGCTTTGCGATGTTACTTTTTTAGCTCAAAGGTTTCCCAACAGCCAGGATACCAGCTGCTGAAGGTATGTCCCATTTGGTCCCAAACCCCACGTCCTCCATTTGGCTAAAAAAAACATGGATGTATCTGTGGATCCTTCATAGCCTTTCCCTACCCATAATGCACCGTAAGTGTATAGATATAAAGTGCCGCTTGAGGAAGAGCGTTTTCAGTTTTAATAGCCTATGAGGGTACATTTGCTCTGTTCACTCTGAAAATGTTTTATTTTGAAAACATTTATCCAAAAAACTGTAGTTTTGTTTTATTTTGCGTTAGTGAGATTTTATTAGGCTTTCGAGTCACTCAGAACAAATCACGTTCAGTTCAAGCCTCTCTCATGGAACTCCTTAAAAGGTCCTTGAGAGAGGGCGCCACCATACAGCAATATACTTCCGTCCACCAGAGGGCAGGCTCCAAAAGACGAAATCCAATGCTGACTTTACAAGTGCTTTTTTTAATTAATACGTCTATTTATGCAATCTGAAAACTATTGTTTTACTATGCAGTAAAAGCCAAAAGCCTGGATGTAACCGGTAAGCTGCTCTCCTGAAAGATATGACTTTGAATAAATAAAGTAAAAATCAGCAAATGTTTTCAGCTCCACAAATGTTTCAGACATATATCAGACTGATTAGAAAAATTCTGTTTATTGTATCTTTTTAAAGGATATATGTTTTTATGTTTTTGCTTAACATTTTATATCATAGTAGTCAAACATTGAATTAACCATAACGCCTAGTCTCTACAACAGAAATGATAAATAATTAAGCATTTAAGCTTTTTATTTAGAGAATAGAAAAAACTATGGGTGGGTCTTTTGATGATGCAGCTCAGCCACTTTGAAGTTTGTTCTAAGACTCAAGCCTTGGCTTGGGCGGAGCCCCCGCTTTCCACCATCTTTGTGGTGTGATCCTTGCCCAAGGACACAACGCCAGTATGAACTGTGGGGAGAGCATGAATCGATCCACCTATCTTCCATTTGAAGGACGACTGCTCTACCACTGAGCCACTGCTCACTAGCCAATCAATTTTTTTTAATAGACAAAGTGTACAAAATGATCACTTAACAACAAATATAAAAAATTTCTCTCTGCCAGTCTCGTACTCTGTTTCTGTGCTGTGTGTGTAATGCGCTGCTGCTGGCTGGTAGCGTGGGCGATGCATGACGCCGCTGAGTCATGTGATGGTACAACAAACACACGGGAGTGGGAGTAAAGTGAGCCAGCTGTGAGACAGCAGAAAGCCTCTCTCATGGAACTTCTTAAACGGCCCTCGAGTAAGAGCGCCGCCATACGGCAAAATACGTCGAAATGCAGCGATATACCGCCGTCCACCGGAGGGCAGGCTCCAAAAGCGAAAATATAAGGAGAAACCCAATGGCAACTTTACAAGTGTAAAAAATCATGTTTACAGCCTGGTACAAAAGATGGCTCCGGTCTCTAGAGCTATGTTTTTACTACGTGACAACTCTTGGGAGGGTGAATTTTTGATTAATATGTCTGTTTATGATATCTGAAAACTATTGTTTTTCTACGCAGTAAAAGCCAAAAAGCCCGGATGTAACTGCTATTGTATTGCCCTTTCATAACAACAATATTGGTGACTAGGGGGCCAATGGGCAGATTACATCCATTTTATTTACAATCTAAGGACAACAGTCGACAAACAAAGTCCAGCCACTCCAGTCGAACAAGAGAAAAACTGAATCGATATCATTACATTGGTATCAATTAATATTAATACCAATGTTGTTATCAATTTTATCAATATTTAGATTGATCTGTATGAAGACCGAGAAAGCTCAAAACATGCAAGCTAGTGAAGCTAACGCTACATTGAGAAGAAGCAGGGGAGAGTGGGGAGAGTTGAAACATGTGGCAGTTATAACTGATTTCTCCAATCAGGAATGAGCTGGAGTCATGACACTCCTAACACATACTCAGCATGGCCCTCCTTCTTTCTGGAAGTTAACAGCCACATGTTAAACTTCCTTATGGGAGAACTGAAATTCAGGGTAAAAAAGTAACTTTATTACAATTACATTTTTGTCATACTGTCTAGTCTAAACTGTTTATTGATATTTATAGTTTTAAAGTTTATCTGTGCAGTTTCTTAGCTCTTAACAGACTTAAGTACAGTGTGTTCAAGCTAATGACTGACTGGGGTGGGACAGTTGCAATGCATGACAATAATAATGACAATTAGTTAAAAAAATTATATAATTCAGTGGTTTGATAAGGAACATATTTCAATAGCCTGGTGTCTCCTCTTTGTATTCCAGCGAATTTCTTTTTTTTAAAGTCAAACTAGGTGCAGTGTATTCTACATTTTCTGTTCAGTTTTTTCTGTTTTTGTAAAACAGAGTGTCGGCTTCAAGGGAGGGCTGTTAGGTAGAATTATATAAGAATATTGAGACTGTGAAATAATAAGATAAGATAAATTTTGAGGTTTGTTGATTGGACTTCCAACTAGATGTCTACTACAAAAGCCCCTACCTGCCTGGCCGATATTGGTTTATGGGGTTCATGAAAAGACAACCCAGTCTGTCTATTCGATGCCCTCAAGCTACCAGTCTCACACGGAACACAAGCTTCAACCGTCATAATGAATCCTTGTTTTATGACAATCCTGCCACTGTGCTTGGCAAAAACAAATTTGAAGGAAAGGACATCTGCAATATGGATGAGACTGGGGTCACAACTATCCAAGAACCAGAAAATGTTGTTACATGGTTGTTTTTTAACTTTAATAAGTTAACTCAATGAACTCTGGTTTCAAATAAACTAAAAATGATGCTGAAGTATGAGTTTTATTACATCTAAATGACTGTTGCAACTGCCCCTTGGTACTGTTGCCGTTGGGTCTATTTGTGTACAAATGACTTTCATATTATCATATGTACACATGTTACAACAGTATGAGCAGGTATGTGACATATATGGGTTTAATATATATATTCTTTGTCATTCTAGTACAAACAGTCGCTCAGACTCTGAAGGAAATGTAAAAGGTGTTGCAAACGCCCCCACACTCCCCCACTGCAAATACAAACGGCTCTGCATTGAGAAGTGCTGAAAACCGAAACCGCGCTATAGCAATGATCAAAACAAAACAAAACATAAATCATTTCTTATTTGTGTAATAGATGTGATTGCATAAATATCACCCTTTTGATGGAGTTGTTAAGATAATTAAGATGACGTTAAGATGACGGCTAAGAATTTTATTTTATTTTATTTTTCAGGTTTGAATACTGCGCACCCATATCTAATCCATTCCTTTTTATTATAAGAAATAACTAATTATTTATGACAGCTTGTAATAAAAAGGTTCCCATAGAAACTTGTACAATCACTGACAAAATAAAATAATAGTGTGTAGTTAATCATTTACTTGCTATTTTTAATTGTGATTGTTACTATTACCAATGTTATAAATAATTAATAATTTTATTATAGTAAAAAAAGGAATGGATGTAAATGGATGAGAGGTATTCAAACCTGTTCCTGGTTAAAAACAAATATATATATATAATTATATAATAATATAATATATTCTTTACCATCCGAACAACTCCGTTAAACCAGTGATATTCACGCAATTACAAATACACAAATTATTACACACAAATTACACAAATAAGAAATGATTTATGCTTTTATACTTGCTATAGTGCAATTTCTATTTGCAGCACTTCTCAACGTAGCACTTGCTACATTTACAAATCTATATTTATCAAAGTTTGTATCAGAGGTAAAATAATTGTGTTCCTTTAAACATAATACTGAATAAACTGAATAAAAGGCTGAGGCTGATCTGTTAAATAATGTGCTCTTATATGTTCTATCAGACTTGAAGCACTAGAGTTATAGTCCACTCTTTATGAGACTACACCCTCTGATTGTGACAGTTTCAGTCAAGTGACACTTTACCCAGTGATCCATGCTATTGAGATCAATGTCTATTAAATAAAAACGGATATGGTATTTATTTCTCAGCAAGCCTACTTCAATAGAAACTACAACAAAGATCAGACTGTTTTTTTAAAGGCTATAGGCTGTCATAAGCAAATAGCATTTGTAAGAATAAAAGATTATGTTCTTGTTAATGTTGTGAAGAACTGCAAACAGTTTCTGTGTTTTTTGCTAATGTGCTTGTTTTGTTGTTGTATGGCTATGACATAAAATACATTGTTTGAGACATAGGCCTAATTATTCTATTATTTATTCTGTGTTTGCAATAAGTGGAATGGTTTCATAAATATATAAGATTGCAGTAAGTTCTAGTTTATTGATGAAAGAGAGTGAGGAAGGAGTTACAAAGACCTCGGGGAAGGGAGAAGATTGTGTAGGCCTATCAGATGGGAGAATCTAAATTAGCAAACGTAGTAACCAGTAATCGCCAGCAGATGGTGGTAATGTAAAATCTCAACACCAAGGAGGAAGGAGAAGACTGCGGTCCCGTCAATAGAGCAGCTCAGTTGGTCCAGTCTGTGCAGCGGAGGTGGATGTGAAGAGACAACCGCGTTTTCTGAGGGATACTTTAAACCAAAAACAAAAAAACGAAAGAAGAGTCTTGTTCCTCTGAAAGCAGGGAGACAGAGAAGTGTAGCATGGCCTCCATTCCACATGCGAGCGACCCTCCGCTGTACAAGGCGTCCATGGCCCAGGGCCAAGCGGACCTTCCACCCTACCAGGAGGTCCCTGCGGCGGGGTACCCACAGCCCGGTCCGGAGCAGCCTCAGGTTAGGACAAGCTTGATTTAAGAAGACATCTGTCCAATAATAATTTTACTTAACCTGCCACAATGTAAAAATACATTTAGGCTACTGCTGATTTTTTTTATACTAAAGGAACAATGGTTAGATCCTTTTGTTTTATTGTGACCAACTCTCGCTGTTGTTGCTGTAAATCCTTCTGAACGCTTTGATATTAACCATGTTGCTCTTATAAAGTTTTTCATTAGTTTAGTTTGAATGACCTGCTGATTTCACAGTAGTTTGAATAGCTTAATTTTATATTATGTTTATTTTATTTTAATTTTAAATATGTCTGGAGCTAGTACTGGAGTCATCCACACCCATAACATTGAATCCATATGTTACCCTCCCTGCAGTATGGGCCCTCTGGATATCCATTCACAACGGGACAGCCCTACCCCAGCCAGCCCTACCCAGGCCAGCAGCCCTACCCCAGCCAGCCCTACCCAGGCCAGCAGTACCCAGGACAGCAGCAGTACTCGGGAGTGCTATACCCTGGCCCGGCAGGCCTCGTTGCTGTCCAACCCAAAGCATATGTGGCCCAAGTGCCCCTGGCGCAGCCTGTTCAAGACTACTTGGGCTACTCAATTTTCACCCTGATTTGCTGTTGCATTCCACTGGGGATTGCTGCCTTGATTTTCTCCATTATCGTAAGTTTATTTTTTTAAATTATACAAATGTCAGATTCGATTTCAGGAGCACTTCCGCAAAGCACTTTCTTAGATTTTACTATGAAGTGCCCTATGGACAGTAGACTTTTTTGCGCAATGTTAGGAAGGCTTTATGTGGCAAAATGAACAGCACCAGAGACTCAATAAATGGCACATACGCACAAAGTAGCTAAAGGCTAACAACCAACAGAGGTGTATGCTTCAGAATTCAGCTTTATAGTGCAGGGCCCTGGTTTAGACCTGGTTTAGACCTCTTTAGACCACCCTGGTTTTGTCTCTGATACTGATTTAGCTCTTTCTTTGGTGAATGGAAGTTAGTCCAGAGCTTATACAATGTTTTTCTTTTTCTTAATTAAAAGAGCGATATTTATCAAATATTATCAAATATTGATAATATTGCAATTATTATCACATATTGCAAGTAATATTGTTTTATCATATATTGCTTGTTTTTCTAATACCGTGCAGCCCTAAACTATGTGTAGAAAACAAATTAAGTGATGAAACCTTGACACATTTAATATTTATGTAGAATATGATAAACATACAACTAATATTTAATACCAACTTGTGATGATGGGAATTAGTTTGGCCTAAGTTTGTTCATACTTTTGTTTTGTTTGATAGTAGACTGTGTTATCTCTATTTCTTTAGTCTCTTACCAAAACAGTTCAGTGGATTCATTGTGTGACAGTACTACACTATTTGAGTCTAGGGGACTTTCCAGAAATGATCTCATGTTTAATCATACCACCATTTTGTTTAAGGCTTGTCAAGGCGTAGCTGCAAGGATTAACTCTGCTCATATCAGATTTTAAGGGAAGAGCTTTTGTCAGAATAAGAATAAGAGTATTTTGGTAACAATTAGAGTAAAAATGTTTATCCAAAAAAAAAAAAAAAGAATTCATTGCACTGCTTACATTACTTTATTATCTGATAAATCATCATTAGTTAACATGAGTTTAGTGTTTTCCATCAATGACCTCAGACACAATATTTTACTAAACAAGGAACTTGAGCAAGAACAACATTATTTTGTTTAAAGTGTGATCAGGTTGTGTGAATTTTTTTTTGTTTAGTTTTTTTTCTCACAAAATCTGACCATTTTCACCCTCAAAAAAGAATGATGAACCTTTACTTTACATTGTGGGTACAATAGGGTAAGGGGGAGTGGCTTTAAATAAAAATGCCTGATGACTCAGAGTTCCCAGTGACTACATTAGTCTACAAGCTACAAGTTGAATTCCCTCACGCTTAACATAGTTCTACTATAGGTCAACATGGTCCAGATTTTGTAAGAATAAAAAACCGTCATCATTGTGTGAGTCAGAGCTTTGTGACCTCTGAACTCGGAGATTACAGTATATGCTACTGTTACTACTACTTCTTAAAAATGTGTTGTTACTATTATAGAGTAACATTAAATTCTACACATGCCCTCTATTTGGACAAATGATATTTAATAGTGCTTTAAGTTTTGCAATAATAGAAAGGACTCACTGTTGTCTCCTTAATTCAAATAAAGCAATTTACATAATAGATTGAGCAGTTGTTTCCCATGTTTCCTAAAACCATTCTTATTGCTAATCCATGAAGTTTTGTGTTTTAGCTGTTTAAAGGCAAAATGTATATGAGCAACTCTTAATTTAAATTCAAAGTGACTTTATTAATTCCCAAGGAAAAATTCATTTGTTAGATCTCTTCAAATTATTTGATTCAGTCAAATGACTTCATCTTCAGTTTTTAAATCGTCCCTGTCTTATTCTTTGAATTAAAATAATTGTTGGAGGAAGAATGGTTTTCTGTTGAAGCTGATGAAGCATTGCAAAACATCAGTTTTCTATCACAGCCTATATCGACTATTAAAAGTTTATATAAGGAGTTTACTCTTCACTGCCAGTGTTGACCGAGGGAGGCCTGATGAATACTAGTTCAAACACTGACATGATTGCCTCGATACCTGGTAAAGTGCATAAGATGAGAGAAACGTGGGATTTATTCTGGCTCAGGGCCATTTTCTTTGTGTCATTTCTCCCACTATCTTACCTTGTTTTTTGTCTTTCTAAAACTTTAACATGATAAAAAGCTTTCAACTGTAAAAGAGTGTTTGGGCTATTCTTATGGAAAGGGCGGTTTGGAAAGTGACACCTCGAGGGCCAACAGCTGTTGTTGCCAATCAAAATAAGAAGCAAACAAGTTGGTCTTGAATTTGTTACTCAGTGTAAGGTTTGAAGTTAGAACATTATACACTGTAACTAATATTAAAATCATAAATTAATTTCTCATTGTGAGCTCCAAAAAAGAAAACCAGCCACAGTAAACCTCGAGGCGAGACAGACTTTTAAAGACTGAACTGAACTTGCACATTTCTCACTTTCAACTTCAACATTGGCCAATCAGAGAAAAAGTGGTGACTGAATGAAAGATCAAGAGGACAGCTACTGTACTGACATGCGTTAGCTGGGCCTTTGTGCTCGAGTGTGTGGGAAACACAAAGCAGGCTTTTGATATATTTGCTCTAAACTGTCTTTCATCAGATGTATTCAGTTCTGCTCTCTGGCCATTTCTCAGAAATACCATCCCATATTTACTGATTACAACATCATTTGAAATGTGAATCCAAAATTTATTGCACATTGTGTTTCATTAGATCAGTTACATTTATAAAGGTAAGGCAATATGTTTACCATGTCACCATGAACATAGTGTAGTGGAAACATGAAACGACAGGTTTGGTGGGTATACTGACATTTACTTCCACTCCATTGGGAAAAAAAAGTCTTTGATATAGAGACCACATGCTTGCAGTATTCACAACAGTAGTGCCTGCTTGTTTTATTGAGGCGGTAAGAGGCACAGGACCTAACATGGACACCTGTACTTTAAAAACGGAGAGTTGTATAAAACAGGTGTGTACTGTAATGTGTACAGACCATATTTTTCTGACGACAGCAGTCAGATGAATTACCAGCGTCCGGGAACAGGATATGATAAAACCTAATCATTTCCAGAAGCCATTTCCAACAATGACCTTTTGGAAATGTGTTTACTAAATACTAGCCACTCCCTTTTTCTCAGAAACTGATGGCTCTGACTAATCCTGTTATTGGATGCACACACTTCCCTATACATGAAATTATTATTACTTAAATGCCTTTTCAAAAAAGGAGTTAACAGTGTTTTTCCAGTACTGTGTAAAGAACTCAAAGGCCAGAATTCACAAGCTCTATTTAAGATGTAAAAGCTGATTTTATTAATTTCTTCCTTTTACTTATGACCTTAATGTGAAGTTGTCAGTTACTGATCAGAAATAAAACCAGAGCTCTGCTGCTTCTAATCATAAGCAACTTTCACTGCACTTTCACATCCAAATATGAGCGAGGCGCTGCTGCAGTGAGTGTGGGAGCTTGATTAAGACTCTTAAAGTCACAGGGTGCTGAATGAATTTATTCTTGCTCTTGTCAATGACTAAACACTGAAAAATAATAAATCTCCAAGACAAAGGTAATGTGGTCTTCTAGAAATGTTGCAAAAAATGAATATTTTTTTTTACTCTATGTCTCTCAGTTTTTTTTGTTTCTGTCTTTGAGTATCTTTCTTCTGTAAATAGATGTGCACTCTGACAATTTAATTTTTGTCCCGTCAGACCCGTGAAGCGAATCACAACGGGGATCAGGCAGAGGCAGAGCGGAACAGCAGGACCGCCCGAATTCTGAACCATGTGGCTCTTGGATTTGGTATTATGATGATTATCCTCGCAATTGTCCTTGTGTTTGTTTTGTGAGGTGTGTATTAAAGAATTTCAAGTGGATTCTTTGACAAATATTATCTAAACATATTGAGGTCTTATAGAACATTGTAGTATAAATTATGCCCTACAAAGGCCCTGTGAGTGATTTTTTAATTTTTTTTTAAAATAAATAATGATTTATGATAACATTGAGAGGAGCCAGCTTTCCTGGGGAGGTGTTCCGGTCATGTCCCACCTGGAGGAGGCCTGGGGAAGACCTAGGTCACGCTGGAGGGACTATGTCTCTCGGCTTGCCTGGGAACGCCACGGTATTCCCCTGGAAGAGCTGGAGGAAGTGTCTGGGAAGCAGGAATTGTGGGCGTCTCTGCTTAGGCCCCTGTAAAGAAAATGTATGTATGTGATCAGTTACTCTCCAGCATTATAGAGAGTAAGCCCCAATTTGTTTTGTGCTCTAATGCTGCTTTGCCAGAACCTCTCATACATTATTGCCACACATTAGGCAAATAATTGTCAGTGTCAAATGTCTTTCAGCTCTGCATTAGTTTTATCCATTTCACTTAAAATAAACACATTGTGCTTAAAACTATTGCCCTTTTGATAACTTTGTGATGTGTCATAAGCTTTAAATTTTTTACAGAGGTTTTGTCTCCCTTTTTCTCCATCTTCATTCACTTTGTGTATCAAAGGGAACAACACAGAAACTACATAAGTCTTGACAATATAATGTTTCCTAAAAAAATGTAATGGTATTACTTATGTTAGGTGGAGGTTCTCGGTCATCCATCTTCTATCGCTTATCCGGGGCCAGGTCGCAGGTGCAGCAGTCTAAGCAGAGACGCCCAGACTTCCCTTTCCCCAGACACTTCCTCCAGCTTCCGGGGGGATACCAAGGCATTCCCAGGCCAGCCGAGAGACATAGTCCCAAACACACAGAGCAGGAGACTTACTTCCTTTTAAACTTTGAACAAAAAATTAAAAAAAAAACAAAACAACAAAACCAAAATGCTAATAAATATCAAAGTTTTACAACAATAGTTTGATTAGTGAGCAATACTAATTTAACAAGGACATTTAAGGTATCAAGACAAGGCTTAAGTACGTATCTGGATTTGTGTCTGCTTTGAATTTAGTTAATAACCATTTGGGCGGGACCTTTGATGCAGCTCAGCCACTTTAAAGTTTGTTCCAAAAGACACAAGGAGTTACCCAGGGCTGGATCTCATTTCTCTAAATATACTTCCTCAATGTCTCGATTTTTAATGCTGTCCCAAAGCACTTCGCGTGGCTCCGAGGAGCGAGGAGGGGAGCCGGAGGAGGCTTCTGAGAGGAGGCATAAGCGAGGATACACTGGAGCTTCCTACGCAGAAGTCAAACTCACTCCGCCCACTCCACGTGCTTTTGGACATATTTGGACATCATCTTTGGTTTATAAAAAACTTCTACAGAGGCTAGAAAAATGTGTCTTACATGCAGTACATAAAGAAAAAGAACCTCATATCAATGAATGTTTATTTAAAATGTAACAAATATTTGCAAACATTTAGATCTAGATAAGTAAATTATCGCCTAGCCGTAATCTATTCAGTTTTTTCTTTGATGTCCTTTAGTGAACTGGACATTTTAATTAAACTCACATACTGTAAATATCCTTGTATATTCATGTTTATTTTAATTTTGACAATGGTTGCTTATGTGCTCTCAAAATGTCTAATATCTGTGTGCAAGAACACTAAGTACCCTGAATCTTTAATGTATTGAGAAACCATAAATTGAATAATTATGAATTTTGAAATAAATAAATTTAAACTGAATACAAAGGCAAGGCAAAGCAAATTTATTTAAATAGCACCATTCATACACTTGGAAACTCAAGTGCTTTACATGAATAAAAGATAATTTACAAGATTTAGATTAAGACATAAGAAAGATTAAAAACATTTTAAAAGAAGAATGCTGATTAAAAAAAACACTTTAAGTTGTAATGTAGGCAGAACTAAAGAGGAAAGTTTTCAACCTCCCTTTGAACATTGTTAAAGTTGAGGTTGTTCCAGATTTTTCCTGCAGTAACTTAAACACTGCTTCGCCAAGTTTAGTTCTAACTCTGGGCACGAGCAGAAGGCCTGTCCCAGATGTTCTCAGAGTACGAGGAGGTTCATAAGCAACTAGCACGTCAGAAATATATTCTGGTGCTAACCAGCAGTGCTGTTTTAAAGTCTATTGTCTGAGCAACAGGAAGCCAGTGCAGAGATTTTAAAACTGGACTGATGTGGTTGTACTTCCTGGTTTTGGTTAGAACCCCAGCAGCCGCGTTCTGAATAAGCTGCAGCTGTCTTAACCCTCGTTTCGAGAGACCAGTGAGCAGGCCGTTACAGTAATCTAACCTGCTGGAGATAAAAGGTGATAAGGTGATAAAATGCAGATGATGTAATTGACTTAATGTGACTGTGGAAATTCACGGCTGAGTCATGATGACCCCTAGATTCCTAACCTGATTTTTAGATTTTAGAGAAAGAGAATTGAGGTAAATGCTGACACTTTCATTTTGTTTCTTTGGAACAAATTAGTTCAGTCTTGTCTCTGTTCAGTTGGAGAAAATTATTTTGCATCCACACGTTAGTCTGTTCGATGCAGTGACACAATGAATGGATCGGTCCATTTTTACCTGCTGTGAGTGAAATGTAAATCTGAGTGTCATCTGCATAATTATGGTAGGATATGCCACAGCTGCATATTAACCGGTCTAAAGGAAGCATGTAAAGATTGAATAATAGAGGTCCCAAGATAGACCCCTGTGGAACCCCACATGTCAGGGCCATTTAGTCTGATACACAGTTACCAACCAAAACAAAGTACTTCCAGTCTTCAAGATAGGACTCAAACCATTTAAGAGCAGTTTCAGAGATGCCTATCCATTCCTCTAATCTTTGTGACAGGGTTCCATGGTCCACTGTATCAAACGCAGCACTCAAGTTGAACAGAACTAAGACAGAGACTTCAGACGGATGTCATTTGTGACTTTGTGTGCAGTGTGATGACTTGGCATGTTTAATATGGGCTCATTGTTGTTGAGCACTGTAGCATCAAGACTGCTCTTCTTTAGGAGAGGCTTGATGACAGCAGTTTTAAGGCCCTTGGAAATGTTCCAGACTGTAAGGAATTATTATTGACTATATCAGGGAGTTGTGGTAAAAAAAAACTGCTTATTACTGATTTTAGAAATCTAGTGGGTAAAACATCGAGGCAGCGTGGATGAACTCAGGCTGGAGACATTTTTTTCAATTGTCATTAATGGGTGTGAAATGTGTTAGCTCAACCAAGTGTCTCCTAGGTGGCTGCAGTGTAGTTTTATGCCCTTTGGACTGTAGCATGTTTAATGCCTTAAACCTTGTTGTTGAAAAACAAAGCAAACTAATTGCATTTAGTGGTGGAAACTTATTCTGGAGGAAATGGAGCAGGAGGGTTTGTTAATCTGTTCACTGTAGCAAACAGGACACGCGAGTTGTAACTGCTGTTGTGGATGATCTCTGAGAGGAAAATTTCAAATTAGTTTGATTGAAAACATGCGAATTTTCTTTGTATATCTCATAATCAATTAAAAGTTTAAATTTACGCCATTTTCTTTCGGCTTATCGGCATTCCCTTTTCTGTGCCATGACAGAATGAACATTGCTTCATGAAGCCATCTGCCTCTTCCTCTTCACTTTAACCTTAACAAGAGCAATGGTGTCCATAACATTTAAACACCTGAAGTATAACAATTAATTAAATCATCAACTTGACCTGATGAGGCATTTTCAAACCTGATTGCCTCCATAAACTGTGTCCTGGCATTATCAGTAATGTGTCTCTTCTGAATAACAGTAGGTCCATCTGCAACGTCAAGGTATTGGACAGCATCTTAACAAGTGGATGGTGAAATTCAACAGGTAGAATTTAAAGTGCATTTGCTAACACTGGGAATGTAGCAGCCAAATGAGGTTTAAATTAAGGCTAACCTAATATGGTTATTGAGCTGAAAACTAAAAATTTGAGGCAGCATGCCATGTACAATAAATTACAATAATTTGGAAAACAACTAATACACCCTGGAGCAACAGTTACTAGTATTGGGCATTGAGAACTGGCTCCTACTTGGAATTGTTTTGATTCTTTTCCTTCTTTTTGTTTCTTTATTGGAATCTGATCATAACGTTAAACTTGTCCATTTGTGACTGTTTATTTAATTTGTTAACCTTTTTAATAATATTGTATATTAATGGTAGACCTACAGTGGCTGATATACAGCCCATACATAATGATGTCTTTTTTTTTTCTTTCTAGAGCGACATCAATTACAGTGACATCTGAAATATGAACACCCTTTGTAATGACCAGGTCCAGAGTGTGACCTCTGTTATGGGTGGGCTCATTAACATGCTGACCAAAAGTATCAAAAATAGCATTTCTGTCCTAAACATTATCCACATGCACATTCAAATCACCTGATATGACCTGATATACTTTTAAATTCTGTGCGTTAACCAAAAGCATTTTAGTAACTCATCAATAAAATCATGACATTGTTGGGGTGGTTTGTAAAGAACAAATTGATGGAGAAAACCATGTTTCTGTTAAAAACTTGTTTCCCAAAGACCTGACATTGAACACTGCAAGTTTCAAATCTGTTTGAGCAGGACCAGACTTTATCTGTTTGCCTTTGTAGGAGCCGTTAATGGCAATACACCTCGTCAATTTGAGCTCCAGCTTTCATTTTAATTGTATTTTCCAGCTCATCTGGTCTACTGCCAGTAGACCATATCACAGCTGTAAAATAAACAGTAAAGTACTGATTGCAGAACATGGTATAGCTGTAAAATACCAGTAAACTACTGACCAAAGTCTACAGTAGGATAATAAAAATAAACAGTAAATGAATGTGAATATAGAAGTTGTACTGTATTTCAGCAAAACAGTGCCTTACTGTTAAGATATTGTTAAGACGCGCTCGACCCCACAGTTAGTGCCCCTAAAAATTGTGGTATAGTTTTCATGCCATGTGCTTATTTCTGTGTGCTTAGGTAGTAATTCATTTATGCATGATGAGTTTATGTTATGTGTTTAAGGTTAATACTTATGCATGGTTTATAATCAAGTAAGGGATGTTATATTAATACATTTAGAAACATATTAAAGTAAAAGAAAGAAAACTTAATGTCAGAAGAGTATGGTTTAAAACATGATAAGTTTAAAGCACACACACATTGAAGGCCAAGATAGAGACATGGGAGCCTGATGCTCAAGGTCAGAGATGAGAGGGGCCTAGCAGGTGCGAGAGTCCCAAGTCGTTACAGAATGACATCACAGAGTTTAATAAAAACCTTCAAAGGCTCATCAAAGATTACAGAAAGAGTTATCACTAAACTGTCATATCAAAACTGTATAAAAGGCTTACATTTTCTGTACAAAAATTAGTAGAGCTTGGGGAATAGCCTACTTGGGTCGTTTATTGTGTTGGTTGTGAGCAATAAAGACTCTATGGCATTGAAATGGCTGTGCGTTCATGACTTATTCCACACAAATTGTGCCAAAGGCTGAGCGGTCAGTATTGGACACAACAAAATGTATATCATTGATGTACAAATTAAATAATAACAGGGTTGTTAATGTTTCTCAATTACTTAAGTATGTTTTGTTTGCAGATGACACCATTCTTTTCTGTCGTGATGACAATTATGATAAGCTTATTAATGTTTTAAATATATATATATATATATATATATATATATATATATATATATATATATATATATATATATATATATATATATATATATATATAACTAAAGCCATATTATTTGGTAATTATAGAATAAAACTGGTAAAAACAATTGAGATAGATGGAATATAAATTGTTTCTGAAATAAAAAATTTAAGAGTTACAATAGATAATAAACTAACTTGGAAAACTCACAACAGACACAAAAAACAACGTCTCCAAGAGTCTTTACACTCCGTACCCTGCATTGTTCAACCATACTTAACTTACTGGGTTGAACTATGGGGAAACAATTATAATAATGCAATACAGTCACTCCTTATCTTTAAAAAAGTGCTACATGTACCATAAACAAGGCTGATATCTTAAAAACACAAATCCACTTTTTCTCAAATTCAATATGCCACAGCTCTTATTTAAAGCATTTCACAGCTAACATACAAAACGTATTCACACAGAGAGAGTGTTTGAACAGTTTCAGGAGCTATAACCAATGGTCAGAACCACCAGGAGGAGTTTTTGTGTGTCTGTATGTGGGGTTAAACTTGTCACAGTACAAGGAGGGCGGGTCTTATCTGCAGGGTGATGTATTCGTAGGCTGTTATTTGACCTTGTAGGTATTCGCATTACCATTGTTTAGTATTCCTATAATTGTTACCTGTGGTATCATATGATGTGTTTTTAAGATGTTGTGTTTTTTCACATGTATATATACACAATTATAATTGCGTTATGATAAACTTGACAATTAAGGAAGCAGCTAGCTTTGTTTTTCTTTTTTGTCACAGACCGAGGTGGGTCTAAATAAGTTTGACTTCTTCCCACTCCGTTTTGAGCAATTGATTAATTCATGTTGTTAATGTAAGGTCAATTTTCTTTGTTGCATAGATCAAATGTTGTTTATTGCTTTTGTTATGCGTCACTATTCCTCAAAATAGACAAATAAATAAAGAAGGCTTACTGGTTTGAAAGCAAGTTACAAGATGATTTGTGGAACTATGCTATTCAGACAGCTGTCCATGTTTGGAACAGATGAACAAAGAAAACAAATTACTCACAGGAAAACTACCAAATGTGTCTCAAATGCAGAAATTTGGATCAACTTGTTTCTGATACAAGCATAAAAAAGGCAAATTAGATTCCAGATGTGAACAAGGCATTTTTGCTGGTTACAATAAAAAAACTGCCCAGTCATTTTTTTGCTCAAATGTGCCAAGCCAATAGAAAGAAGCTGTACAATGAAAATATATTAACACACATGTAGTAAATATAGTAAAATGTAAAGGAATATTTAATAACATATCTTTCAACTGTACATGCCAATACAAGCAATATTTATATTGCTTGTATTGGCATTGGCATTGTATATACTATAATGTCTTAATATTTAGTTGCCAAGGAAAATAGGTTTCCTTGATCTAGAGCCCTAATTTTGTTGTAAATTGTAAATGACTTTGGAAGAAAACGTGTAAAGAAACAATTGCAACTGTAAAGGTCATCACTTCTGTCCACTTTTATGCAGACATAATAGGCCCATTATGTCAAACACAGAATCTCCTGGTCATGAGGGGAAAATGTGGTAAAACTGTCCCTACCCAACTCAGGACACTAAATCAGCCAAGTGATAAAGTTACATACTATAATGCAAAACATAAAATATTATTTTAGCTTCAGTTCTTCATGGTTTCTTAGGTTCGACTATTGGCTCAACTTTACCCCAACAGCCACCATTTGAGATAAAACAAGCTTACTTATTTAGGATAATATTTACCTAAACTATTTCCATGGCCTTATAGCTTGACACATAATCAACAGGCATGATGAATCATTTTGGACCTGACATACGGTTCCAGTAAGTTCCAGTGTATTGATGAAAGAAAAGAGGTAAATAAAGTAGTTACAAATGCGGATTTTCTCTAAATTATCTCTGCTACCACCGAGAGAAAGAACGTGAACGCGCTAACCCCCCCTCCACCTGGCTTCAGAAAAATATTTTCCGCAGAATCTAAATTAGCAAACGTAGTAACCAGTAATCGCCAGCAGATGGTGGTAATGTAAAAACCCAACACCAAGGAGGAAGGAGAAGACAGCGGTCCCGTCAATAGAGCAGCTCAGTTGGTCCAGTCTGTGCAGCTGAGGTGGATGTGGCGAAAAGACAACCGCGTTTTCTGAGGGATACTTTAAAACAAAAAGAAAAAAACGAAAGAAGAGTCTTGTTCCTCTGAAAGCCCGGAGACAGTGTAGCATGGCTTCCTTTTCATATGCAAGCGCCCCTCCGCTGGACAAGGCGTCCATGGCCCAGGACCAAGCGGAACTTCCGCCCTACCAGGAGGTCCCTGCGGCGGGGTACCCACAGCCCGGTCCGGAGCAGCCTCAGGTTAGGACAAGCTTGATTTAAGAAGACATCTGTCCAATAATAATTTAACTTACCCCGCCACAATGTAAAAATACATATAGGCTACAGTAGGCCTAAATGCTGTTTTTTTATTTTTTATTTTTTTTTGTCCTTAAATTGGTAACAGTGGTTAGATTCTGTTGTTTTATTGTGACCAACTCTCGCAGTTGTTGCAGTAAATCCTTCTGAACGCTTTGATATTAACCATGTTGCTCTTATTTGAAAAGAGTTTTCTGTAGTTTAGTTTGAATGACCTGCTTATTTCACAGTAGTTTGTAAATGGTAGATTTCCGTTCCTATTTTTTGTATGTAAAGCTGCTCTGTAATTACTTTAGTGACAAAAGCATCATAAGATGCGTCTGTCTAGGGTAAAATATTAGGTCTTAATGCTGGAGACCCACAACATTGAATCCATATGTTACCCTCTCTGCAGTATGGGCCCTCTGGATATTTGTACACAATGGGACAGCCCCACCCAGGACAGCAGTACCCAGGACAGCAGCAGTACCCAGGACAGCAGCAGTACCCAGGACAGCAGTACCCAGGACAGCAGCAGTACCCAGGACAGCAGCAGTACCCAGGACAGCAGCAGCTTATACTCTGGCCCGGCAGGTCTCGTTATTATCCAACCCAATGTGGCCCGTGTCCCTCTGGCACAGCCTGTTAAAGACTACCTGTGCTACTCAGTTTTCACCCTGCTATGCTGCTGCATGCCACTGGGGATTCCTGCCTTGATTTTCTCCATTATCGTAAGTTTGACTTTTTATATCATACAAATGTCTGATGAGCACTTCCACAAAGCACTTTCTTAGATTTCTAAACACTATAAACACTATAAAAATCAACACTGTCTTGGGATACTTCCTTCAGGAACCCATTTAGTTTGAAGACTTGAGCTCTCAGGATAGTTTTATGAATACTTTATTATGAAGTATCCTATGGGCAGTGGACTTTTTTTGCACAATGTTAGGAAGCATTTATGTGGTAAATTAGTTTTTATATCAGAGAATCCAGAGCCTCACATGGTTGAAGGAAAGGCTTGTTGACTGAATCCATGTGGTTTTTTACCTTCATAGTGGAAAACAACCAAGTCACTTGCTGTAGGCCTACTTAATTAAAGTCTAAATAAAATGATATCCGGCCCTAAAAAGCTATTACACAAGAATATAGTGGTTATTAGATTCTTTATCACACCTGCCCCCTGTGACCATCACACAAAGAAGACTTGAACACAATGTATTTATTTAGCATCCTGGTCAATGTGTACAGACCGAAATGCATTGACAATTACTAAACTTAATTTATGGCCTCTAAGTTGTGACTGGAGTTGTCTTACAGTGCAATATAGAGCAGGCACAGCGGAGACTCTGACATGACCTTTCCATTTTTAGCTTATGATTGTAATTAGGAAACAGGACTTTTGTAATTGGGCTTCACAATATATCACAAATTTATTGTTATTGCGATATTATCAGGTTCATTCCAACATTTAGACCTAGTTTAGACCCGTTTAGTCCTGGTTTAGACCTGTTTAGACCAATTTAATTCTGGTTTAGTCTCTGATACTGATTTAGCTCTTTCTTTGGTGAATGGAAGTTAGTCCAGAGATTATTACATTTTTTTCCCTTTCTTAAGTAAATGAGCGTTCAAACATTGCAGGTAATATTGTTTTATTTAATATTTAAAAAGGTTATGATAAATTGCTTGTTTTTTTAATACCGTGCAGCCCTAAACTATGTGTATAAAACAAATTAAGTGATAAAACCTTGACACATTTCATATTTATATAGGATATGATAAATGTACAACTAATACTTAATACCAACTTGTGATGATGGGAATTAGTTTGGCCTGAATTTGTTCATACTTTTGTTTTGTTTGTTAGTAGACTGTGTTATCTCTATTACTTTAGTCTCTTGCCAAAACAGTTCAATGGATTCATTGTGTGACAGTACTACACTATTTGAGTCTAGGGGACTTTCCAGAAATAATTTCAAGTTTAATCATACCACCATTTTGTTTAAGGTGTAGTTGCAAGGATTAACTGTGTGCTCATTTCTGATCTTAAGGGAAGAGCTTTTGTCAGGATAAGCCACATGGAAAACTCCAGAGTATTTTGGTAGTAATTAGAGTAGATGTTTAAAAAATGTTTAAAAGATAAATAAAATGAATTTATGCTTGCATTACTTTATTATCGGATAAATCATCATTAGTTAACATGAGTTTAGTATTTTCCATCCAGGAATATCATTATGAAATAATAATAATAGGTACTTTTGTGTGTGATCAGGTTGTGTGATTTGTTCTCACTACATCTGACAAATATCACCTCCAACATAGAATCATGAATCTTTTAAACTTTTACTTTACATTGTGGGTACAATAAGGTAAGGGTGAGTGAGTTTCCATTGACTAAATTAGTCTACAAACTACATAAGTTAAATTCCCTTACACTTAACATAGTTCTGCATAGATCAACATAACACTAAATTCTACACACGCCTTGTATTTAGACAAATTATATGTAATAGTGCTTTATGTTTTGCAGCATCTTGTTTTTTGTCTTTCTATAACTGTAACATGATAAAAAGCCCTCAAATGTAAAAGAGTGTCCTAATGGAAAGGGCTGTTAGAAAAGTGACACCTCAATGCCATTGTTGCAATTCAAAATAAGAAGCATACAAGTTGGTCTTGAATGACCTTGTGAAAAAAATTGTTACTCAGTTTATTGTTTGATGGTTGCACAACATTGTTTAAAAATTTAAGGCAATGCGCTATAACTAATGGACTGCTTTATAGTCATAAAGTACCCCCCCCACACACACACCCCTCTGGTTACTTCTTCAATCAATCAATGAATCAATCAATCAGTCAATCAATTGTGCTGAACATAAACAGTTAGCAGCCTAACTCCCCTTTGCCCCATAACTAATAAAATTCAAGTTAAAACACAAAAGTGTTTCAATATAGTTTAATATATCAGTTAAAACAAATAAGAAAAATAAATGGATACAACAAGTAAGAATAACTAAAACTTAGGCTGGGCTGAAAAAATGTGTTTTAAGCTTGCTTTTAAAATATTTACAGTTATTCATTTAGCTGACGCTTTTATCCAACGCGACTTACATTGTTCTACAGTAATTACCAATGTTACAGCCACTGGAGGCAAGGTGGGTTAAGTGTCTTGCCCAAGGACACAACAACAGTATGAACTGTGGGGAGAATGAGAATCGAACCGCCACCAGTTAAAAGATTTTTTCCAGAGGACCTGACCTCATATGATACAAGCATGATACTAACACTTAAATAAATATAAATATAAACCAATTCCCAAAAAGTTGGGACACTGTACAAATTGTGAATAAAAACAGAATGCAATGATGGGGAAGTTTCAAATTTTAATAATTTATTCAGAATACAACATATCAAATGTTTAAACTAAAAAATAAGTTGATTTTAAATTTATTGGCATCAACACATCTCAAAAAAGTTGGGACAAGGTGTTTACCACAGTTTGGGGTCTCTGATGGCTTTTCCTATCACTGCTATGCAGATGACACTAAACTCCACTTGTCATTTCAACCTGACGATCCAACAGTCTCAGTGCCTGAGTGACATCTCACTTTGGATGAAGGACCATCACCTGCAGCTGAACCTTGCAAAAACAGAACTGCTGGTGATTCCGGCCAACCCAAAGACCTACCACAACCTCTCCATTCAACTAAGCTCATCAACCATATCAACATCCAGCACTAGCATAGCATGAACTGAAGAGAGTACACATAACTCCTCTCTTCACTAGGTTACACTGGCTCCCTGTTGACGCCCGCATCAAGTTCAAAGCTAAGCTCTTGGCCTACAAGACCACCACTGGCTCCGCCCCCTCATATCTTCACTCACTGATACAGACCTATGTTCCTACCAGATCCCTGTGCTCTGCAAATGAACAAAGTCTGGTGGTACCATCCCAAAAAAGTCAAAAAATCACTCTCATGTACTTTCTCTGGATGTGTTCCACATTGGTGGAATGATCTACCTGCTGCTACAAGATCAGCAGATTCTGTAGCCATCTTTAAAAAACGCCTGAAAACACATCTCTTCCGTCAACACCTGACTGACAAACACTGAATTCTACTTCCCTTCTATTGATTCCATCTCTTTATCTCTTTATTGCTTTGTATATTGTGCTGGGTTCTAACTGACTAGTTTTTGGTGCACTTTTTGTTACCTTGTGTTGGTAAAATTGCTTCCATTGTTTTCCTCACTTTCCTCGCTTTGGATAAAAGCGTCTGCTAAATGACTAAATGTAAATGTAAAACCCATTCAGAAATGTGAGGGAGATTCAGAAATAGTGGACTGCAGCTGGAGTCAGTGCCTCAAGAACCACTACGCACAGACCCATGCAAGACATGGGTTTCAGCTTCGCATTCATTCACAAGCCACTCTCTAACAACAGACAGCATCAGAAGCGTCTCGCCTGGGTTAAAGGCAAAACGGACTGGACTGCTGCCGAGTGGTCCAAAGTTATTTTCTGTGATGAAAGTAAATTTTGCATTTCGTTGGAAATCAGGGTCCCAGAGTCTCGAGGAAGAGAGGCACACAATGACATGGCCATGTCATCTGTTGGTGTTGGTCCACTGTGTTTTCTGAGGTCCAAGGTCAACGCAGGTGTATACCAGGAAGTTTTAGAGCACTTTATGCTTCCTGCTGCTGACCAACTTTATGGAGATGCAGATTTCATTTTCCAACTGGACTTGGCACCTGCACACAGTGCCAAAGCAACTAGTACCTAGTTTAAGGACCATGGTATCCCTGTTCTTAACTGGCTTAACTGGTATTGTAAAGAGGATGATACAATAGGCCAGACCCAACAATGCAGTGGAGCTGAAGGCCACTATCAGAGCAACCAGGGCTCTTATAACACCTGAGTAGTGCCACAGACTGATCATCTCCATGCCACGCCGCATGGCTGCAGTAAATCAGGCAAAATGAGCCCTAACTAAGTATTGAGTGCTGTACATGCTCATACTTTTGATGTTCATACTTTTAAGTTGGACAAAAAATCCTTTCCTGTCATATTTAATTTTTCTGAGATACTGAATTTGGGATTTTCCTAGTTGTCAGTTATAATCATCAAAATTAAAGAAAAAAACATTTGAAATATATCAGTCTGTGTATAATGAATAAATATAATATACAAGTTTCACTTTTGGAATTATATGCAGAACTAGTGAAATAAATCAACTTTCTGATGATATTTTAATTATATGACCAGCACATGTATACTGTAAAAATATATTTTCCTGACAACATTAGTGGGAGGAAGTACCGGCGTCCTGGAACAGGAGATTATAATAATTTCCAACAATGACCTTTTGTAAAAGTGTTTACAAAATACTAGCCACTCCCTTTTTCTCAGAAAATTATGGCTATGATTATTTGATTTACACACATCTCTATACATTCAATTTTTATTACTTAAATGCACAAATCAAACAGTGTTTTTCCAGAATTTGGAAAGAACTCAAAGGTCAAAATTTTCAGACAACTTGAAAATTAAGCTCCATTTTAGATGTAAAGGCTGATTTTATTAATTTCTTCTTTTCACTTATGGCCTTAATGTGAAGTTGTCACAGACTGGTCAATTCAGTCTCCACACTGATATATTCAAGACTTAATCTTATTTTTACAGAGGCATAGCCCGACTTGAATGTTAAGTACTACCACACTGTGTTGAGCGTTCTGAGTCCGGGTCCCGTATTAATGGTTAATAAACCTCTCCTGCCTAAGATCATCTAGAAAATCTCCAGCCTCTTCTTTATCTTCTTTAGCCTCTTCACTCTAAAGGGCAGCTAAAATATTCCCCAAAAGGTATGAATAAGTAAAGCTGCTTGTAATCATAAGCAACTTTCACTGCACTTTCACATCCAAATATGAGCAAGACGCTGCTGTAGTGAGTGTGGGAGCTTGAATAAGGCTTGTTAAAGTCACAGGGTGCTTTATGAATTTATTCTTGATCTTGTCAATGACTAAACATTGAAAAATAATAAATCTCCAAGACAATGGTAATGTAAGTTTAATATCTAACTAAAGCTGGTTATTATATTTTTTTCTTTGTGGTCTTCTAGAAATGTTGCAACTGTGTTTTTTTATTAATGGTAAATTTTTTACTTCATATCTCCGTTTTTGCTGTTTATGTTTTGGAGTATCTTTCAATCTGACAATTGAGTCTTTGTCCCGTCAGACCCGTGAAGCGAACCACAACGGGGATCAGGCAGTGGCAGAGCGGAACAGCAGGACCGCCCGAATTCTGAACCACCTGGCTCTTGGACTTGGTATTATGACGCTGATCCTCATAATTGTCTTTGGGTTTGTTTTGTGGCGTGTGTCTTAAACAATTTCAGGTGGAATTCTTTGACAAAGATTGAACATATTGAGGCCTTACAAAACATTGTAGTATGAATCATGCCATACAAATGTCCTGTGGGAGGTGTTCCGGGCATATCCCACCGGGAGGAGGCCTGGGGAAAACCTAGGACACGCTCTTGGCTGGCCTGGGAACGCTTAGTTATTCCCCAGGAAGAGTTGGAGGAAGTGTTTGGGCATCTTAGACTGCTGCCCCCACAAAGAAAATGTATGAATGATGATTTATTGGTAAGACACAACTTTTTGTGATCTGTTACTCTCCAGCATTATAGAGAGTAAGCCCCAATTTGTTAGTTTTCTGAGGTAATGCTGCTTTGCCAGAACCTCTCATACATTATTGCCACACATTAGGCAAATAATTATCACTGTGTCAAATGTCTTTCAGGTCTGCAGTAGTTTTATCCATTTCACTTGTATTCAAAATAAACACATTTTGCTTAAAACTATTGCCCTTTTGATGACTTTGTGATATGCCATAGACTTTTATATTTAATTTTTTTTTTTTTTTAAGTATTTTTTTGTCTCTTCCGTTTCCTCCATTTTCATCCACTTTGTGTATTATGCATCTTTGTTGACTCAAATCTAACAGTTAGTAATCTGTTCAAAGCCAAGGGGAACAACACAGAAACTACATGAGACTTGACAATAGGATGTTTCCTAAAAAATGAAATGGTATTACTTACATTATGTTGAGGTTCTCTGTCATCCAGATCATCTCAAAGAACGTTTTTCAAGATGACCTTTCTACTTACATTAATGGAAATGTGCTTTGATAAAATGCATAACTCCCAAATAATTAACATGAAGTATATGTCAATGTGAATACCGTAAGTTACTACAATTGCCTCCATCTCTGTACAGACCCCAGCAGGCAGTTTATGCTTATGCTGTGTTCCTGCTGCCCCCTACTGACCGGAAAACTAAATAACTCTCAAGAGCGTAGTTTTATTACAAATGTCTGCGTTAAACCTCAACTTCCAAATGTACAGGTGTCTTGAGTAAAACACAAAAACCAAGAGCAGGAGACTTACTTCATGTAAACTTTATTGAACAAATAAAAAATGAATACATTACAATAAACGTAATAATAATAATAATACATTTTATTTCTGGACACTACAGGATGCCGTACAACAATAATAATATCAAAGTTTTACAACAATAGTATGATTAGTGAGCAACACTGATTTAACAAAGACAGATATGGTTACTATCAGGACAATGCTTAAGTAGGCTACATATCTGGATCTGTGTCTGCTTTAAATTTAGTCAATAACCATTTTCTGTAAGTTACTGTTAAAATAATTTATTATATCCTGTAGTTAATAATTAGGCTACTGGTTGCTACTAGTCCTGCTCATGTCCTGCAAATGACGGACTAAATCCTGCTCCTGGGAACTTGTCATGGGGAGTGTGTGAACAATACGCCTTCAACCTTTACAGCACGATATAAAATCTCGTATTGTTTACTTTTCCAAGCAAACTTTATCCTGTACCTTTGTTACATGTGTGTGCTTTGCTTTATTCTTGAAAGAATTAAACCTGAACATTCATTCTAAATTGTACGCCGACTCCATCGTCTCTCATTAATCTGAACTATATTCTTATAACAGTTACTCACTTCGTAACTGCTGTAACTTTTAAATCACATGAATACAGCATACAATAATGATGGGTTGAGCTGCTCTGATCATTTTATTTTAAGAATAAACAAACTGTGGACTTTTGATGATGCATTTGATCTTATTTCTCTAAATGTGCACATTCACGTCTTAGTCCCGCACACCAAGGAGCCACACAGTGAGGAGAGTGGAGAAGGGCTGGATCTCATTTCTCTGAATATACCTCCACGATGTCTTCATGACCTAGTTTCTGTAGCCCACTGTTACCGAGCTGTCCAGGTGCCTGCGATAGAACCGCCTCTCGGCCCCGCCCCCGACTCTGAGCCCGCGTCAGTCAATTTGTCATTGAGTTTTATCAAACAAAACCTAAATTTAGCCTACTGACCTCAAGGAATGGAGACGATTGTATAAGATTCTTGAAAACAACTGGGAGAATCTAAATTAGCGAACTTAGTAACCAGTAACCAGCAGAAGGTGGCATTATAAAATGCCAACACCGATGAGGAAGGAGAAGACAGCTGTCCAATCATTTGATCAGCTCAGTTGTCCAATCTGTGCACGGAGGTGGATGTGGCGAAAAGAAAACCGCGTCGTCTGAGTGAGTGATAAACAAAAAGAAAAAAACGAAAGAAGATTTTTGTTCCTCGGGAAGCACGGAGACAGGGAAGTGCGACATGACTTCCTTTCCACATGCGAGCGCCCCTCCGCAGGACAAGGCCCAGGGCCAAGAGGACCCTCCGTCCTACCAGGAGGTCCCTGCGGCGGGGTACCCACAGCCCGGTCTGGAGCTGCCACAAGTAAGGACAAACTTAATATAACGAGCCACCCGTCCAATGATAATGAAAATATAGGCTACAGTAGGTTTAACTAATGCTTTCTTATTTTTTTAACTAAAGTGACAATGGTTAGATCCTCTTGTTTTATTGTGACCAACCCTCGATGTTGTTGCAGTAAATCCCTCTGAACGCTTTGATATTAACCATGTTGCTCTTATTTGAAAATGTTTTCTGTAGTTTAGTTTGAATAACCTGCTTATTTCACAGTAGTTTGTAAATAATAGATTTCCATGTGGGGTAAGGAAGCTGTCAGAAGAAAGTGGGTGTGTAGCAAACGTCCGTCTAAAGTTGTCTGTGAAGGTTCTCAGTCATCCAGGACATCTTGAAAAAAAGGTTAAAGTAAAAACATCTGGACTCAGTTTTCAAGGTAAAGACGATTCGTCTCTAATTCCAAGAGACTTTATCAGTTGTGAGACTAGGCGAGCTGAGCTTATCTCTAGAGGAAGTAGTTTCGGGAAACCTGAAACCAAACCTGATGGACCAGGCTGTGGTGACATAGTCGTTGGTGTTACTCCCGATTATGTTGCGCATAAATCAAAATTTTGAAATGCTTTTGAAACGTAAAAGAAAATGTGATTCCAAAAGTTGCAACTTTACAAAATTACAAATATAGCCTAAAGTGAAAAGTGACGGTTGTGTTTTTTTTTTTTATTATGAATACGCCTTGACAGCCATTATCCAACTGTCAAAAATACGTCAAAGGGTCATTAGCCTACCATTGACGGTATAAGGGCACTTCTACAGTCATTGGTCATTACCGTCAGCGAGTCTACAACTGCGCATGCGTTCACGTTATTGTTGGCACTCGCTCATCTTGTTCCCTGTGGGAGAAAAAGGCCTTTCTGGATATTTAAGAACAAAATAGAGAGATTCGTGGAAGCCTTACTATTTTAAATCAATTACAATTAAACTTATTGCTACCTAAAGTCTGTTATTAGTTAGCCTATGTTATCCAAAGCTTTTTAGCCAAATTGTCTTAGTTTTTTGCTAATTAGTTCGTTAGTTGCTGTTGTTAGTGACTGGAGATCGATAGCTGTTAGCTAAACGCTAACGCTAGCTCTGTTTGGTTTAATTCAGCTGCTTTAAATCACTTTTTCACAGCAGCGCCGAGATCCCAAACTTGTCCACAACAACCAGAGGGCGCTTTTTTCCCGGCCACTTTCAAAACTGGACGGCTAGTTAAGCGCCTTCTGGTGTCGGCGTCTCTCCTTTTTCATCTTCCAGCTGCACTAAATGAACCACGCTCCAGTTTGTAGGTAATGTGTTAAAATACTGTTCAGAATATATCCAGTTGGCAAAGGCTGCTATAAATGCCTGATTTACTGAATTCCACCGGCGTCTCTCCTTTAACATTAGTTTAATATAATACACTGAATCAAACCTAGTTAAAATTATGAAGATGCAGAAGATACAATAATATCTAACCTTCAGTTATTTTGATAAAGGTATAATGCGCTTATACAGTTTGGTGTTTGTGCTGGTAATAAGATATTTTTGTAACGATTTAGTAACTGAGATAAAGATGAATGTATCTGACTGAATAATTACTATTTAGTTTGCACACCCAGCAAGTGCCATAATAAAAATAATAATATTAAAAGCAAAAATAAGAAGAGGGCTACCTTAATGTACTCTTTTACAAAGTTCTGGGTAGTGTCATGGCATAGCTAAAGATAGTATACGTTTGACACATGCCTATTTTATAAAAATACACAATGCCCCTCTTTTATAAATTGTACTCTCAACAGATTTCCTAAAGGTCATGCTGTCAGGCGGAGCAGAAGAAAGGCTCTTGGTTGTGGTGTGAGCGCTTGAAGAGGATATTCAGACACAAAGGTGGGTGAAACATTACACCTGGAATGACCACCAACCTCTGAGACCTTTTAGTCTAGAAAATACTTTCCTTACTCTGCAGTCATACATCACTGAAACATTACTATAGCTAAAGTACGTGTGTTAGTTTGACAACATACAAGTCATGACAACAACAGGTAAATAAATGTTTATGCCAGGGTAGTACTGTCAATGTTGCTTTTTTTTTTTTATATATATATATAGTTTTTCTGACTTTTTTTAGGGGGGGGTGTTGTTTTTCGGACTCCTTTTTTACTATCACATTATTTTGTGAAACTATCACGTTATTTCATCATAATTTTCAAGTTATTTCATCATAATTTTCAAGTTATTTCGTGATAAATCATGTTCTCTGCGACAAGATTGAGTATTCGCTAGTGACATTGCTACAAACAGTAGTAAAATGATAAAGTAATACACAAATTCCATATTTAAGATATAACTTACTGGGTCTTCTCGATAGTCTGCCATTCTGTCTGCTTTTTGGGTTTATCTGGCCACCTCCTTGCTGATGTCAGGTAATAACGTGATACTTACCGTTATAAAACAAGAACATGATTTATCATTAAAAATAATGTTAAAATTATCATGAAATAACGTGATAATTATCATGAAATAACGTGACAATTATCACAAAATAACATGATAGTATCAAGTTATTACATTATACTGGCAAAAAAAAAATTCAGAAAAACAATTACTCGCCTATAAAAGTCAGAAAAACTAAAGAAAAAAAATAGCAACATTGACAGTGCTACGCTTATGTATAATCCAGTACAGTTCACATTAAAAATAATGTTAAAATTATCATGAAATAACGTGATAGTATCAAGTTATTACATGATACTGGCAAAAAAAAGTCAGAAAAACTATATAAAAAAAAGCAACATTGACAGTGTATATGTATTGTGTGTATGTTTGTTATGTACTTATGTATAATCCAGTACAGTTCACATTACTAAAGTATTATATTAAGGCAAATGGGAGTTTTAATCAAAGTCGAGTAATTTATGAAAACAGGCCGTTCACACACAGCAACATACAGTGAGCTGATGAATAAAAGAAAAGTGTTGTATTTATTCTGTGATTAACAGTGATCACTCTCCGGTCCCAACAGCAACACTGGTTTTAAACATAAATTTTTACTTTGTCTTCTGTTTGCAGTGCCCCTCTACTTTAATTTACTCCTCTGTTGGCCCTCCCCAGTGCAGTCCAGTTACCGGTTGGTTGCGACTCCTGTCGGTCTTCTCTGCTTTTGCACATCTGCCTCAGCCACATCTGACATCGCATCCTGAACATCCACAACCTCAGCTTCTTTTTTAATAAACCTAATCTCAAGCATCTCCATGTTTTTATGTCCTACTACATTGTAATGATGAAAAATTAAAACTGTATTTAGGACCTGCGTGTGTGTGCATATATAGCTGTACTAGAAGTACTGGTTCAAACATATATTTTACACAATGCGCTTGTATTTATGTAAACTGTCTTGGTCCTGTTCAAAGCCTCTTAAGGTCTGAATCCAGGCCGTGGGCTGCCTGTTGAAAACCTAGGGTCTAATTAATTAATTTTATTGTAATTTGAAAATGTGTCTCAAAGACTAAAAACAAATGCTGGATTCATCCACACCCATAACATTGAATCCATATGTTACCCTCTCTGCAGGATGGGGCCTCTGGATATTCGTACACAATGGGACAGCCCTACCCCAGCCAGCCATTCCCAGGACAGCAGCAGTACTCGGGAGTGTTATACTCTGGCCCGGCAGGTGTCGTTGCTGTCCAACCCAATGTGGCCCATGTCCCTCTGGCTCAGCCTGTTAAAGACTACCTGTGCTACTCAATTTTCACCATGATTTGCTGCTGCATGCCACTGGGGATTCCTGCCTTGATTTTCTCCATTCTCGTAAGTTTGACTTTTTATATCATACAAATGTCTGATGAGATTACAGGAGCACTTCCACAAAGCACTTTCTTAGATTTCTAAACACTATAAAAATCAACTCTGTCTTGGGAACTACCTTCAGGAACCCATTTAGTTTGAAGACTTGAGCTCTCAGGATAGTTTTATGAATACTTTATTATGAAGTATCCTATGGGCAGTGGACTTTTTTTGCACAATGTTAGGAAGCATTTATGTGGTAAACTAGTTTTTATATCAGAGGATCCAGAGCCTCACATGGTTGAAGGACAGGTTTGTTGACTGAATCCATGTGGTTTTTTACCTTCATAGTGGAAAACAACCAAGTCATTTGCCGAAGGCCTACTTAATTAAAGTCTAAATAAAAATATATCCGGGCCTAAAAAGCTTTTACAAAGAATATAGTGGTTATTATATTCTTTATCACACCTGCCCCCCTGTGACCATCACACAAAAGAAGACTTGAACACAATGTATTTATTTACCGTCCTGGTCAATGTGTACAGACCGAAATGCAGTGACAATTACTGAACTTAATTTATGGCCTCTAAGTCGTGACTGGAGTTGTCTTACAGTGCAATATAGAGCAGGCACAGCGGAGACTCTTGACATGACCTTTCCATTTTTAGCTTATGATTGTAATTAGGAAACAGGACTTTTGTAATTGGGCACATTTATTTTTATTGCAAAATTATTGTTTGCAGTATCCGTATTGCAAAAAATCACTTGTTTCACAATTCTGTTTAATAGACTTTTATTTTTTTCTGTCAAATCATCAAAAATAAAGAGTCCTGGTTTTGACCTGTTTCATTCGTACATTTAATCCTGACAGTGCAGATAAAAAACACTTTAGGTGTCTTTACTGAATGTGGGTGGAGCGAAAGAGGAAGGTTTTTAACTTCCCCTTGAACATTGTTAAAGTTGTGGCTTGTTATACTTCATCTGGGAGGCTGTTCCAGATGTTCTCAGAACCAAAGAAGGTGTATAAGGAACTATAATGTCAGAAATATATTCTGGTGCTAAACCATTAAGAGACTTTTAAACCAGCAGTGATGTTTTAAAGTCTATTCTCTGAGCAACAGGAAGCCAGTGCATAGATTTTAAAACAGGACTGATGTGGTTGTACTTACTGAGCAGCAGCGTTCTGAATAAGCTGCAGCTGTCTTAAACCTTGTTTTGAGAGACCAGTGAGCAGGCCGTTACAGTAATCTAACCTGCTGGAGATAAAAGCATGAATAAGTTTCTCTAAGTCTGGTTGAGACATTATCCCTTTGACTCTGGAAATTTTTTTAAGATGATAAAATGTTCCCAAAGATGAACAGTCTTGTTTCTGTTCAGTTGGAAGAATTTATTTTGCGTCCACACATCAATCTGTTTGATTCAGTGACACAGTCAATCAATTGATCCATTTTCACCTGCTGTGAGTGAAATGTAAATCTGAGTATTGTCTGCATAATTATCTTAGGATACATCACAGCTGTGTATAATATTCCTTAAGGAAGCATGTAAAGATTGAATAATAAAGGTCCCAAGATAGACCCCCGTGGAACAACACATATCAAAAGGTTCCAAAGTTAGTTTTGCAGACGAACAACCAACAGAAGTGTATGTTTTAAATGCTGCATTAAAATAAATGTCTATTATTCCTTTGACCTTCACATAAACCCATTTGAGCACAATACCATTTTGAGTACAATGTCATTCAGGTGTTTAAACCTCTAAGTCACAGTATAATATTACTTTAAAGTGATATCATACTGTGAACTACATTTGTGCCACAGTCAGTTGGCGCTTGTGCAGACACTTCTCATTTCTCTCTCTCCGTGCAGTGTCTTTTCCCTCCTCAACTTCTGCAGCTTGTGTTTTGTTTCTGATTGGTTATTGAGCCGTGTTTCAATTCTCTACCTGCAACTCAACATCCTCCAGAGCAGGGCTGAACTTTCCTTGCTAACCTCCTAATTTATCTTTGTAGTACTGGTTTAGTCCTGGTTTAGTCCTGTTTAGTCAGAGTTTAGACCAGTTTAATCCTGGTTTAGTCCTAGTATAATCTCTGATACTGATTTAGCTCTTTCTTTGATAAGTGCAAGTTAGTCCAGAGCCTTATATACTGTATTACTTTTTCCTAAGTTAAAGAGCTTTCAGATATTGCTGGTAATATCATTATTATAATATTTAAAATGGTTATCATATATGGCACATTTTATATTGTGCAGCCCTAAACTATGTGTGTAAAACAAATAACAAATAAAACCTTGACACATTTAATATTTATGTAGGATATGCTAAACATACAACAAATACTTACCAACTTGTGATGATGGGAATTATTTTGGCCTGAATTTGTTCATATAAACAATACATTTATGGTAAATGGTAAATGGCATGCATCTATGTAGCGCTTTTTTGCACCCTTCTCGGGCACCCAAAGCGCTTTACATTGTGCTTCCACTCACCCCATCCACACACATTCTGGGGCAGACACTTTTATTTTGTCTGTTAGTAGACCGTGATGTTATCTCTTTTACTTTAGCCTCTTACCAAAACAGTTCAGTGGATTCATTGTGTGACAGTACTACACTATTTGAGTCTAGGGGACTTTCCAGAAATAATTTCAGGTTTAATCATACCACCATTTTGTTTAAATCATGTCAAGGCGTAGCTGCTCATTTCAGATTTTAAGGTAAGAGCTTTTGTCAGGATAACTCCAGAGTATTTTGGTAACAATTAGCGTTATTATATATGAGTTATTATATTTATTATAAGATAGACAACATTAATTCATGCTTGCATTACTTTATAATCTGATAAATCATCATTAGTTAACATGAGTTTAGTTTAACTAAAGTGTTTAAAGTGTGATCAGGTTGTGTGATTTGTTCACACAAAATCTGACAAATGTCACCCTCAACAAAGACTCATAAACGTTTTAAACCTTTACTTTACATTGTGGGTACAATAGGGTAAGGGGGAGTGGCTTTATTTAAAACATTAGTCTACAAACTACAAGTTGAATTCCCTCACGCTTAACATAGTTCTACTATACGTTGACATGGTCCAGATTTTGAAAGAATAAAAAACATGATCATTCCATGTTATCATTGTGTGAGACAGAGCTTTGTGACCTCTGAACTCGGAAATTACAGTATATGATACTGTTACTACTTCTTAAAAATGTGTTGTTACTATTATAGAGTAACATTAAATTCCACACATGCCCTCTATTTGGACAAATGATATTTAATAGTGCTTTAAGTTTTGCAATAATAGAAAGGACTCACTGTTGTCTCCTCAATTCAAATAAAGCAATTTACATAATAGATTGAGCAGTTGTTTCCCATGTTTCCTAAAACCATTCTTATTGCTAATCCATGAAGTTTTGTGTTTTAGCTGTTTAAAGTGAAAATGTCTGTGAGCAACTCTTATTTTAAATTCAAAATGACTTTATTAATCTCAGAGGAAAAATTTAGTTGTTAGGTCACTTGTACAGTCTTGATGTCGGTTCTTGTGACATTCTGTCCTGCAGCTCAATGACCTCAGATGTCCAACGGCAGCTCTCTGTTGTTCAAAAGCCAAGTGCAGGGGATGGTCCAAGTTGTTCAGTATAGCACCCGTCCTTTTGTGTGTCCGTTGCTTCAGTACCTTAACAAGTCTCTAAACTAACACCTATAGTTGAACTAGCCCTCTCTAGTCACCTACAATCTCTTTTCTTTGAGAACGCCCCCCAACAGAATGCAGAGTTAGCCGTTACCTCTTGATAAAACACGTTTATTGTTTGCATTGAAAGATCTTAGCTTTCTTAGAAAATATAACCGGGTCCATCTGTAAGCATGGACTTTAGTGATACCTTTGGACTGGGTCTTATACTTTTTAAATAAAACATACTTTTAAAGCCTGAAATGCTTGTTTTTGAGATTCACTCTTATTAACACCTTTTTTTCTTACCTTGTGGGCTCTGAGGGGGCTACACATTCAAAAACATCCCATAATTGTCTACAAAGTAGAACAATGGTAGGCAATGCATGTGGTGGGCCATAAACATGCAGTGCTAACATCACACATTTAGTTTGTGACTCGACTGTATTATTTATTTGACTGGACTCTACAAACTTAATGTGTGTTTGTTATTTATCAGAGAAAATAAATGTTGCTTTTGTAGCACTTGAAAGCACAACAACCTTGTTAAAGAGGTAAAAAGGTGCATCAAGTGAAGTTGTAATAAGTTTGTAAATCATCCCTGTTTATTATTCTTTGAATTAAAGTAATTGTTGCTTGAAGAATGGTTTTCTGCAGAAGCCGATGGAGCATTGCGTCATTCAGAAAAGCCATGGTTCAAACCATTGCTTGTTTCTCTGAAAGCTGCATTTTTTTGTTTCCCAAAACATCAGTTTTCTATTGCAGCCTATCTCCTATATTAACTATTAAAAGTTTACCTAAGGAGTTTACTCTTCACTGCCAGTGTTGACTGACAGAGGCCTGATGAAGACAGATCCAAACATTGACATGATTGTGGGCCTCGATACCTGGTAAAGTGCTTAAGACGAGAGAAACATGGGATTTATTCTGGCTCAGGGCCATTTGCTTTGGGTCATTTCTGTCTAGCTTAACCCCCCTTTCCACACACACACACACACCCACAGAGTTGTCATGTACTAAAAACCTAGTTCTCGAGACTGGAGCCATCTTTTGTACCAGGCTGTAAACATGATTTTTTTACACTTGTAATGTTGCATTGGGTTTCTTCTTATTTTTCCACTTTTGGAGCCTGCCATCTGGTGGATGGCAGGCTATATCCCTGTATTTCGCTGTATTTTGTCGTATACTCGAGGACCATTTAGGGGGTTCCATGAGAGACGCTTAGGTTAAGCTTTATAACAGTTCAAAGAGTGAAATATTAACAGCAAAGACAATAAATTATTTAAATGGAAATTATTACTACTTAGCTCTCAGTTTTTGCTGTTTCTGTTTATTTTCTGCAAATAGACGTGCACTCTGACAATTGAGTCTTTGTCCCGTCAGACCCGTGAAGCGAACCACAACGGGGATCAGGCAGTGGCAGAGCGGAACAGCAGGACCGCCCGAATCCTGAACCACGTGGCTCTTGGACTTGGAATTATGATCCTTATTGTCGTAGTGGTTATAAATGTTTTGTTTTTTAGGGTATTAACAAATGCAGGTGGATAGAACATATTGAGTATATTTTTAGATTTCTTTATTAACAATTTATTGTTAAGACACAGCTTTTTGTATGTGATCAGTTTTGTATCAGTTACTCTCCAGAATTACATAGAGTAAGCCCCAATTTGTTAGTTTTCTGACGTAATGCTGCTTTGTCAGAACCTCTCATACAATATTGCCACACATTAGGCAAATAATTATCACTGTGTCAAATGTCTTTCAGGTCTGCAGTAGTTTTATCCATTTCACTTTTATTCAAAATAAACACATTTTGCATAAAACTGTTGCCGTTTTGACGACTTTGTGATTTTGTAAATCTGTTTGTGATATGCCATAGACTTTTACATTACAATTTTTTATTTATTTTTTTTTGTCTCCCTTTTTCTCAATTTTCATCCACTTTGCATATTATGCATCTTTGTTGACTCATATCTAACAGTAACTTTTTTCAACATTAACTGATCTGTTCAAAGCCAAGGGGAACAACACAGAAACTACATGAGACTTGACAATAGGATGTTTCCTAAAAAATTAAATGGTATTACTTACATTACTGTGGAGGGTCTCAGTCATCCAGGTCATCTCGAAGAACATTTTTCAAGATGACCTTTCTACTTATATTAATGGAAATGTGCTTTTATAAAATGCATAATAATTAACACGAAGCATATGTCAATGTGAATACCTTAAGTCACTAAAATTGCCTTTGTCTCTGTACAGACCCCAGCAGGCAGTTTATGTTTTTGCTGTGTTCTTGCTGCCCCCTACTGACCGGAAAACTAAATAACTCTCAAGAGCGTAGTTTTATTACAAATGTCTGCGTTAAACCTTAACTTCCAAATTCACAGGTGTCTTGAGTAAAGCACAAAAACACAGAGCAGGATACTTACTTCATGTATACTTTATTGAACAAATAAAAAAAATAAAAAATAAAAAAACAATACCAAGATGGAAATAAATATAATAATAATTAAAGCCGCAAGCGGCGATAAAGTCCGTCGTCTCCCTTGAGACGGGTAATTGTCAAGTAACCGGGCCTGTGCCTCTGCTTGAATCGTCTTCTGGCTGGAGCCTGCTTCATCACCTCGGGCCTGTGCTACTGCAGGGGCCTGCTGCACCACCTTGTAATTTAGACTTAAAGGTCTCCACAATCCCTGGTGTACCTGGGAGCTGTCTGAACTTTTGAAAATAATAGATTATGCTTGGGCTAAGACGAGAAAAACAATAAAGCCTACTGGCTGGAGATTTGAGATGAGTCAGAAATCAATGCACCCGCCTGTTTAAAAAGTCAAAATTTAAATATTACTTGTCTAAAACTACAAGTTTACAAGTTCCAAAAGGAGTTTTCCAAGACTCTATGGCTCTCCAAAGGTAAGATCCTGGCATTTGGGAAATGGCATTTATTTCCCAAAGAAATGGCTGCCTCTTCACAGGCTCATTACGAACACAGCCACAAATGTATAAAAAAACTAATTGATAACTTTTTTGGCACACGTGTTTAGATGATACTCACCAAATTTGGAGCTGTTTAGGTGAAAACTCTTTAGCACAAGGAGTGCCATTTAGAAGGTCACGCATTCCACCCAATGGATTTCCTGTTGACTTTAGGTTGTGGCTGTTACATAGGCCCAATGTGTAAAGATGTTTCTGTTTTTGTTGTTCTTCTTCCAATTAAAATTGATTCCACTTTAATTAACACATCACTTACTAATTTATATTTGTAATTTAATTTATATGACTATTTTTATTGTTGAGTTGGCTTTGAAAGCATTAAGTTTGAAATAAGATGCTCCGTTCATCTGTAGGCAACAATACATGTCCTTTAGGCCAAGAGGATAAGCTCATTTATTACCTAAAGTACAACTCAAAAGAGAGCACATAACTCCAATCTACCATCCCAAAAAAGGAAAAAAACAAAAACAAAGAAAAAATCACTCTCACGTACCTTCTCTGGATCTGTTCCACATTGGAATCATCTACCTGCTGCAAGATCAGCAGATTCTGTAGCCATCTTAAAAAAAACGCCTGAAAACACATCTCTTCCATCAACACCTGACTGACAAACACTGAATTCTACTTTCTTTGTATCGATTCCTTCTCTTCAAAAAATAAAATAAAAAATAAATAAATGTCTGGATTTTAACTGACTGTTTTCTGTGCACTTGTGCTTTTTGCTATTGTGTTGTTAAAATTGCTTCTATTGTTTTCCTCACTTGTAAGTCGCTTTGGATAAAAGCCACAGCTAAATGGCTAAATGTAAATGTCAAAAAGAACCCAAAAACTCTACTGTCCAGGACAATTCTGAGACAAAGATCACCTCCCTCTGATTCCAGCTGTGATTTGTTTCTTTGGTTTAACTTGAGCTTAGCTTTATTTTGCGGAGCTTTTAGATTAATATTGATCTGTAAAAACACCAAAAAATCGCTTCTGTTTCCTCTATGACCTAGTTTCTGTAGCCCACTGTTACCGAGCTGTCCAGGTGCCTGCGATAGAACCGCCTCTCGGCCCCGCCCCCGACTCTGAGCCCGCGGAGAACTAACACCTGAGAGAAAACTTTCACAGACGCTTATTCTTTTAGTTCTTAAATATTAACACCCTGCACACATAAAAAACATTTGCTTCAAGGTATTACCGAGGTTTCTCAATGAATAGTATCTCCAATGAAGTTGTTCGTCAGTCTATTTGTCATCGAGCTTTCTCAAACAAAACCTGAATTTAAAGACCTCAAGGAATGGAGACGATTTATAGTCTTGAAAACAACGGGGAGAATCTAAATTAGCGAACGTAGTAACCAGTAACCAGCAGAAGGTTGTAAGGTAAAATGCCAACACCGATGAGGAAGGAGAAGACAGCGGTCCAATCATTTTATCAGCTCAGTTGTCCAATCTGTGCAGCAGAGGTGGATGTGGCGAAAAGAAAACCGCGTCGTCTGAGGAAGTGATACTACTTTAAAACAAAAAGAAAAAACGAAAGAAGAGTTTTGTTCCTCGGGAAGCACGGAGACAACGAAGTGCGACATGGCTTCCTTTCCACATGCGAGCGCCCCTCCGCAGGACAAGGCCCAGGGCCAAGAGGACCCTCCGTCCTACCAGGAGGTCCTTGCGGCGGGGTACCCACAGCCCGGTCTGGAGATGCCACAAGTAAGGACAAACTTAATATAACGAGCCATCCGTCCAATTATAATGTAAAATATAGGCTACAGTAGGTTTAACTAATGCTTTCTTATTTTTTAACGAAAGTGACAATGGTTAGATCCTTTTGTTTTATTGTGACCAACCCTCGCTGTTGTTGAAGTAAATCCCTCTGAACGCTTTCATTTTAACCATGTTGCTCTTATTTGAAAATGGTTTTCTGTAGTTTAGTTTGAATAACCTGCTTATTTCACAGTAGTTTGTAAATAATAGATTTCCATGTGGGGTAAGGAAGCTGTCAGAAGAAAGTGGGTGAGTAGCAAACTTCCATCTAAACTTGTCTGTGAAGGTTCTCAGTCATCCAGGACATCTTGAAAAAAGGTTAAAGTAAAAACATCTGGACTATTCGTCTCTAATTCCAAGAGACTTTCATTTTGTGGTTTCATTTTTATGAATACGCATTGACAGCCGCCATCCAAAAATACGTCACTGGGTCATACAACTGCGCATGCGTTCACGTTATTGTTGGCACTCGCTCATCTTGTTCCCTGTGGGAGAAAAATGGCGCTCCTGGATATTTAAGAACAAAATAGAGAAATTCGTGGAAGCCTAACTATTTTAAATCAACGACAATTAAACTTATTGCTACCTAAAGTCTGTTTTTAGTTAGCCTATGTTATCCAAAGCTTTTTAGCCAAACTGTCTTAGTTTTTTGCTAATTAGTTCGTTAGTTGCTGTTGTTAGTGACTGGAGATCGATAGCTGTTAGCTAAACGCTAACGCTAGCTCTGTTTGGTTTAATTCAGCTGCTTTAAATCACTTTTTCACAGCAGCGCCGAGATCCCAAACGTGTCCACAACCACCAGAGGGCGCTTTTTTCCCGGCCACTTTCAAAACTTTATGTCTATGTAGTTAAGCGCCTTCTGGTGTCGGCGTCTCTCCTTTTTCATCTTCCAGCTGCACTAAATGAACCACGCTCCAGTTTGTAGGTGAGAAAATTCTGCATGTGTTAAAATACTGTTCAGAATATATCCAGTTGGCAAAGGCTGCTATAAATGCCTGATTTACTGAATTCCACCTGCGTCTCTCCTTTTAACATTAGTTTAATATAATACACTGGATCAAACCTGGTTAAAATAATGAAGATGCAGAAGATGCAATATCTAACCTTCAGTTATTTTGATAAAGTTATAATGCGCTTATACAGTTTGGTGTTTGTGCTGGTAATTAGATATTTTTGTAACGATTTAGTAACTGAGATAAAGTTGAATGTATCTGACTGAATAATTACTATTTAGTTTGCACACCCAGCAAGTGCCATAATAAAAATAATAATATTAAAAGCAAAAATAAGAAGAGGGCTACCTTAATGTACTCTTTTACAAAGTTCTGGGTAGTGTCATGGCATAGCTAAAGATAGTATACGTTTGACACATGCCTATTTTATAAAAATACACAATGCCCCTCTTTTATAAATTGTACTCTCAACAGATTTCCTAAAGGTGATGTTGTCAGGCGGAGCAGAAGAAAGGCTCTTGTGGTTGTGGTGTGAGCACTTGAAGAGGATATTCAGACACAAAGGTGGGTGAAACATTACACCTGGAATGACCACCAACCTCTGAGACCTTTTAGTCTAGAAAATACTTTCCTTACTCTGCAGTCATACATCACTGAAACATTACTATAGCTAAAGTACGTGTGTTAGTTTGACAACATACAAGTCATGACAACAACAGGTAAATAAATGTTTATGCCTGGTTTTCAACATGGCAGACATTATTTCTAATCCTACGGAAGCGTAGCTATGTGCTATTTTAAGTTTTTGATAGTTTTTTGAAGGTTTTTTTTTTTTGCTAATTTTTCTTAATTTATGTAGTAGGGGGTTGTTTTTCTGACTTTTTATTTTTGCCAGTTTCATGTAATAGCTTGATACTATCATCACTATCACTATTATTTTATGATAATTTTCAAGTTATTTCGTGATAAATCATGTTCTCTGCGACAAGATTGAGTATTTGCTAGTGACATTGCTACAAACAGTAGTAAAATGATAAAGTAATACACAAATTGCATATTTAAGATATAACTTACTCGGTCTTCTCGATAGTCTGCCATTCTGTCTGCTTTTTGGGTTTATCTGGCCACCTCCTTGCTGATGTCAGGTAATAACGTGATACTTACCGTTATAAAACAAGAACATGATTTATCATTAAAAATAATGTTAAAATTATCATGAAATAACGTGATAGTATCAAGTTATTACATGATACTGGCAAAAAAAAGTCAGAAAAACTATATAAAAAAAAGCAACATTGACAGTGTATATGTATTGTGTGTATGTTTGTTATGTACTTATGTATAATCCAGTACAGTTCACATTACTAAAGTATTATATTTAGGCAAATGTGAGTTTTAATCAAAGTCGAGTAATTTATGAAAACAGGCCGTTCACACACAGCAACATACAGTGAGCTGATGAATAAAAGAAAAGTGTTGTATTTATTCTGTGATTAACAGTGATCACTCTCCGGTCCCAACAGCAACACTGGTTTTAAACTTAAATTTTTACTTTGTCTTCTGTTTGCAGTGCCCCTCTACTTTTATTTACTCTTCTGTTGGCCCTCCCCAGTGCAGTCCAGTTACCGGTCGGTTGCGACTCCTGTCGGTCTTCTCTGCTTTTGCACAGCTGACAAAGCCCAGCCTCATCTATGGAGTTAGTATTGTGTCTTTATTACATGCGAGAAAATAAAAGATCCGACAGAAAAAAAAAAATCTGAGAGAAAAAAAAAGGTTGAGAGAAAAAGTTATCACACTGATAGCAAAAAAAATTTCATGAGAGAAAAAATAATGGTAAATGGTAAATGGCATGCATTTATATAGCACTTTACTGCACCCTTCTCGGGCACCCAAAGCGCTTTACATTGTGCTTCCACTCACCCCATTCACACATTCATACCTGGGGCAGACAGAGACGGGGGCTGCCACACACACGGGGCTCAACCTTCTCCTACCACCACCAAAGACTCCTCCACAGTCACGGTGGGTTAGGTGTCTTGCCCAAGGACACAACGACAGTATGAACTGTGGGGAGAGCGGGAATCAAACCTACTACCTTCCGGTTGAAGGACGGCCGGTCTACCACTGAGCCACTGCTGCCCTTAATAATAATAATATAAATAATAATAAAATAATAACAAATAATAACAAATGATAATATTTGAGAGAAAGTGTTTTCACATAGAACATTGACATTTTTAAAATTATTTTAATATTATTTCTGAGAAAAAAAAAATCTCTCTCAAAATACTTAGCAAAAAATATATTTGAGAGTTTTTTTCAATCAGTGTGAAAATATTTTCTTAAAAAAAAAAGTGTTTCTCTCGAACCGCGTTCCTATTGGCCAGTCGGGGGAGTATCGTCTTGTCTTGGGAGTCAAACTGAATCATTACACCATTGTTCGGTTCACCTGCATAGATGCCGCTTCTGCCTTAGTTAAGTTGAGCACGGACATATGACACTTCCAATGTTTGGGTAAGATGATGACACACAGCTGGCTGAGCAAGTTCAGTATCACTGGAGATTAAACATGAAAAAATAGCACTCATATTCATGAATGAATGTGTATTATATTATTTGCTTGCTAATCGCTAGTATAGCTAACCAGCCATCATACTAGGTAAACTTGCAAAATCACCTGGTTTATAATTTGTTTAAATCAAATGCCAAATTAATGTTTTGATTGAAATAGTTTCACGCCTTATTTAGTGAGTAGTGAGCTAGTTTCTACCTTTGCACTTGCTAGCCTCAAAACACCCCTGAACTCGCTCAGTCAGCTGTGTGTCATCATTTTACCCAAACATTGGAAGTGTCATATGTCCGTGCTCAACTTAACTAAGGCAGAAGCGGCATCTATGCAGGTGAACCGAACAATGGTGTAATGATTCAGTTTGACTCCCAAGAAAAGACGATACTCGCCCAACTGGCCAATAGGAACGTGGCCCCGCCCATGACACAATTCTCACAGTGAAAGCAAGAAATTGCATCAAGAGCAAAGAAAAGCGTTCGAGAGAAACACTTTTTTTTTTTAAGAAAATATTTTCACACTGATAGCAAAACATATATTTGAGAGTTTTTTTCAAAGTATTTTGAGAGATATTTTTTTTCTCAGAAATAATTTTAAAAATTTCAAATGTATATTTTTTATGTTCTATGTGAAAACACTTTCTCTCAAATATTATTTTTTCTCTCATGAAATGTTTTTTTGTTATCAGTGTGATAACTTTTCTCTCAACCTTTTTTTTCTCTCAGATTTTTTTTTTTCTGTCGGATCTTTTATTTTCTCGCATGTAATAAAGACACAATACTAACTGCATACTCATCTGCCTCAGCCACATCTGACATTGCATCCTGAACATCCACAACCTCAGCTTCTTTTTTAATAAACCTAATCTCAAGCATCTTCATGATTTTATGTCCTACTAAATTGTAATGATGGAAAATTAAAACTGTATTTTAAGCTTTTAAATTACACTTCATATTTAAGTGCATGTAGAAAGTGTTTTATTTGTAAATAAACTTTTAAATACCATGACGGTAAATAAAAGCACAACAGACAAACTTTAAATGATTTATTTATCACTATTGTCTTTTTTGTTAAACAAATATGACAAAAGCGCAATCATAATTCATAAACTACATGCTCAAGGAAAATTGCACTGAGCATTTATTTAGCATTAGTTGTTGCAAATAGCATTTAGATTGATACAAATCAACGCAAATAGCATGAGCTAATTACTCACATTATTCGCAAGTTTTGAATGAGGTCAAATATGCAAGACAAACAAGTCATTATTTGACAACCTCACTTCCCACTGAGCTAGAGTCTTTTTAATCCTGACATGATAAAGGTCCAGTGCTGGTTCAGTTCTGGATTCGTTCTGTAATTAGAACAGCAGCTGGGACTGGAGGATAAAGTAGTGTCATTAAACTCCAACACAGAGTTTAGGAGCTGTATTTCTCTGATCAAATAAACTTTTCCTCTTCGTCCATAATGTCAGTGAAGGTTTGTAATGTCTTGCAGCATGAGGATAACTCATTATCAGGCTACGCTAAACATGTTGAATTTGCCGCTGCTCTGTCCGTAACCACAAAAACCTGAGGACCTGCGTGTGTATAAGGCTGTACTACAAGTACTGGTTCAAACATAAATTTTATACAATGCGCTTGTATTTATGTAAACTGTCTTGGTCCTGTTCAAAGCTTCTTAAGGTCTGGATCCAGACTGTGGGCTGCCTGTTGAAAACCTAGGGTCTAATTAATTAATTTTATTGTAATTTGAAAATGTGTCTCAAAGACTAAAAACTGAAATGCTGGATTCATCCACACCCATAACATTGAATCCATATGTTACCCTCTCTGCAGGATGGGGCCTCTGGATATTCGTACACAATGGGACAGCCCTACCCCAGCCAGCCATTCCCTGGACAGCAGAAGTACTCGGGAGTGCTATACTCTGGCCCGGCAGGTGTCGTTGCTATCCAACCCAATGTGGCCCGTGTCCCTCTGGCTCAGCCTGTTAAAGACTACCTGTGCTACTCAATTTTCACCATGATTTGCTGTTTCATGCCACTGGGGATTCCTGCCTTGATTTTCTCCATTCTCGTAAGTTTGACTTTTTATATCATACAAATGTCTGATGAGATTACAGGAGCACTTCCACAAAGCACTTTCTTAGATTTCTAAACACTATAAAAATCAACACTGTCTTGGGAACTACCTTCAGGAATCCATTTAGTTTGAAGACCTGAGCTCTCAGGATAGTTTTATGAATACTTTACTATGAAGTACCCTATGGGCAGCGGACTTTTTTTGCACAATGTTAGGAAGCATTTATGTGGTAAATTAGTTTTTATATCAGAGGATCTAGGTTCTGGTTTAGACCTGTTTCATTCCTACATTTAGTCCTGACAGTGCAGATGAAAAACACTTTAAGTGTCTTTACTGAATGTAGGCGGAGCTAAAAAGGAAGGTTTTGAACCTCCCCTTGAACATTGTTAAAGTTGTGGCTTGTTTTACTTCATCTGGGAGGCTGTTCCAGATGTTCTCAGAATACGAGAAGGTTCCTAAGGAACTATAATGTCAGAAATATACTCTGGTGCTATTCTGGATCCTGACCAGCAGAGTTCTGAATAAGCTGCAGCAGTCTTAACCCTCGTTTTGAGAGACCAGAAAGCAGCCCGTTACAATAATCTAACCTGCTGGAGATAAAAGCATGAATAAGTCTCTCTAAGTCTGGTTGAGACATTATCCCTTTGATTTGGAAATGTTTTTAAGATGATAAAATGTTGGTGATGTAATTGACTTAATGTGAGTCCATGATGACCCTTAGATTTTTAACCTTTTATTTTAGAGAAAGAGACTGGTGACTGCTTTCTCTTTGCCTCTGTTCCCAAAGATGATTAGTTCAGTCTTTTTTCTGTTCAGTTGGAGAAAATTTTTTTGCATCCACACATCAATCTGTTTTTTTTCTCTCTCCGTGCAGTGTCTTTTCCCTCCTCAACTTCTGCAGCTTGTGTTTTGTTTCTGATTGGTTATTGAGCCGTGTTTCAATTCTCTACCTGCAACTCAACATCCTCCAGAGCAGGGCTGAACATTCCTTGCTAACCTCCTAATTTATCTTTGTAGTACTGGTTTAGTCCTGGTTTAGTCCTGTTTAGTCAGAGTTTAGACCAGTTTAATCCTGGTTTAGTCCTAGTATAATCTCTGATACTGATTTAGCTCTTTCTTTGATGAGTGCAAATTTGTCCAGAGCCTTATATACTGTATTACTTTTTCCTAAGTTAAAGAGCTTTCAGATATTGCTGGTAATATCATTATTATAATATTTAAAATGGTTATCATATATGGCACATTTTATATTGTGCAGCCCTAAACTATGTGTATAAAACAAATAACAAATAAAACCTTGACACATTTAATATTTATGTAGGATATGCTAAACATACAACAAATACTTACCAACTTGTGATGATGGGAATTATTTTGGCCTGAATTTGTTCATATAAACAATACATTTATGGTAAATGGTAAATGGCATGCATCTATATAGCGCTTTTTTGCACCCTTCTCGGGCACCCAAAGCGCTTTACATTGTGCTTCCACTCACCCCATCCACACACATTCTGGGGCAGACACTTTTATTTTGTCTGTTAGTAGACCGTGATGTTATCTCTTTTACTTTATCCTCTTACCAAAATAGTTCAGTGGATTCATTGTGTGACAGTACTACACTATTTGAGTCTAGGGGACTTTCCAGAAATAATTTCAAGTTTATTCATACCACCATTTTGTTTAAGGCATGTCAAGACATAGCTGCTCATTTCAGATTTTAAGGGAAGAGCTTTTGTCAGGATAAGCCACAGGGAAAACTCCAGAGTATTTTGGTAACTCCAGAGTAAAGATGTTTATTATAAGATAAACAAAATAAATTTATGCTTACATTACTTTATTATCTGATAAATCGCCATAGTTAACATGAGTTTAGTTTAACTAAAGTGTTTAAAGTGTGATCAGGTTGTGTGATTTGTTCACACAAAAATGACAAATGTCACCCTCAACAAAGAATCATAAACGTTTTAAACCTTTACTTTACATTGTGGGTACAATAGTGTAAGGGGGAGTGGCTTTAAATAAAAATGCCTGATGACTCAGAGTTCCCAGTGACTACATTAATCTACAAGCTACAAGTTGAATTCCCTCACGCTTAACATAGTTCTACTATACGTCAACATGGTCCAGATTTTGAAAGAATAAAAAACATGATCATACAACGTTATCATTGTGTGAGTCAGAGCTTTGTGACCTCTGAACTCGGAAATTACAGTATATGCTACTGTTACTACTACTTCTTAAAAATGTATTGTTACTATTATATAGTAACTTTAAATTCTACACATGCCCTCTACTTGGACAAATGATATACACTCACCTAAAGGATTTTTAGGAACACTTGTTCAATTTCTCATTTATGCAAGAATCTAATTAACCAATCACATGGCAGCTGCTTCAGTGCATTTAGGGGTGTGGTCCTGGTCAAGACAATTGAGCGTGGCATGGTTGTTGGTGCCAGACGGGTCGGTCTGAGTATTTCACAATCTGCTCAGTTACTGGGATTTTCATGCACAACCATTTCTAGGATTTACAAAGAATGGTGTAAAAAGGGAAAAACATCCAGTATGTGTCAGTCCTGTGGGCAAAAATGCAATGTTGATGCTAGAGGCCAGAGGAGAATGGGGCGACTGATACAAGCTGATAGAAGAGCAACTTTGACTTAAATAACCACTCGTTACAACCGAGGTATGCAGCAAAGCATTTATGAAGCCACAACACACACAGCCTTGGGCGGGTGGGCTACAACAGCAGAAGACCCCACCGGGTACCACTAATCTCCACTACAAATGGGAAAAAGAGGCTGCACTTTGCACAAGTTCACCAAAATTGGACAGTTGAAGACTGGAAAAATGTTGCCTGGTCTAATGAGTCTCAATTTCTGTTGAAACATTCAGATGGTAGAGTCAGAATTTGGCGTAAACATGAGAACATGGATCCATCATGCCTTGTTCCCCCTGTGCAGGCTGGTGGTGGTGGTGTAATGGTGTGTGTGTGTGTGTGTGTGTGTGTGTGTGTGTGGGGTTCTTGGCACACTTTAGGCCCCTTAGTGCCAATTGGGCATCGTTTAAATGCCATGGCCTACCTGAGCATTGTATCTGATCCTTTTATGACCACCATGTACCCATCCTCTGATGGCTACTTCCAGCAGGATAATGCATAAATCTCCATCAACTGCAAGATGCTATCCTATAAGTATGGGCCAACATTTCTAAAGAATGCTTTCAGGATCTTGTTGAATCAGTGCCACATAGAATTAAGGCAGTTTTGAAGGCGAAAGTGTTCAAACACAGTATTAGTATGGTGTTCCTAATAATCCTTTAGGTGAGTGTAATTGTAGTTGTATATCATGCAGCAATCATTTTGATCAGTTGAGTGTTGGTGTAACCAGACAGTTGTAATATTGCGTTAAATTGCATGATTATGGGTATAGTCACGAGGACCTCATTAGTGTGGCAGCATGAAGCTCTATTGATTTATCTTGAAAGCACAACCCTGTTAAAAAGGTAAAAAAGTGCTTTTGTATGCCTCAGCTGAGAGAGGACTTCATTCCTCATTGTTGAGGACCCCCCCCCCCAGAGTTGTCACATAGTAAAAACTTAGCTCTAGAGACCAGAGCCATCTTTTGTACCAGGCTGTAAACATGATATTTACACTTGTAAAGTTGCCATTGGATTTCTCCTTATATTTCTGCTTTTGGAGCCTGCACTCTGCTGTATTTTGCTGTATTTTGCTGTATTTCGCTGTATTTCGCTGTATTTTGCTGTATTTTGCTGTATTTCGCTATACATCGCCGTATTTTGCTATTTATTGAAATGGAAATTATTACTACTTATCTCTCAGTTTTTGCTGTTTCTGTCTTTCTTCTGCAAATAGACATGCACTCTGACAATTCAATCTTTGTCCCGTCAGACCCGTGAAGCGAACCACAACGGGGATCAGGCAAAGGCAGAGCGGAACAGCAGGACTGCCCGAATCCTGAACCACGTGGCTCTTGGATTTGGTATTATGATCCTTATGAGCCTCATAATTGTCTTTGTGGTTATAATTGTTTTGTTTTTTGTGGTATTAACAAATGCAGGTGGATAGAACATATTGAGGCCTTATAGAACATTGGAGTATTTTTTTAGATTTCTTTATTAACAATTTATTGTTAAGACACTGCTTTTTGTATGTGATCAGTTTTGGATCAGTTACTCTCCAGAATTACAGAGAGTAAGCCCCAATTTGTTAGTTTTCTGACATAATGCTGCTTTGCCAGAACCTCTCATACATTATTGCCACACATTAGGCAATAATTATCACTGTGTCAAATGTCTTTCAGGTCTGCAGTAGTTTTATCCATTTCACTTGTATTCAAAATAAACACATTTTGCTTAGAACTGTTGCCGTTTTGACGACTTTGTGATTTTGTGAATCTGTTTGTGATATGCCATAGACTTTTACATTAAAATTTTTTATTTTTTTTTATTTTGTCTCCCTTTTTCTCAATTTTCATCCATATTATGCATCTTTGTTGACTCATATCTTCTAGTAACTTTTTTTCAACATTAACTAATCTGTTCAAAGCCAAGGGGAACAACACAGAAACTACATGAGACTTGATAATAGGATGTTTCCTAAAAAATTTAATGGTATTACTTACATTACACTGGAGGGTCTCAGTCATCCAGGTCATCTCGAAGAACATTTTTCAAGATGACCTTTCTACTTACATTAATGGAAATGTGCTTTGATAAAATGCATAATAATTAACACGAAGCATATGTCAATGTGGATACCATAAGTCACTAAAATTGCCTCCATCTCTGTACAGACCCCAGCAGGCAGTTTACGCTTATGCTGTGTTCCTGCTTCCCTCCTACTGACCGGAAAACTAAATAACTCTCAAGAGCGTAGTTTTATTACAAATGTCTGCGTTAAACCTCAACTTCCAAATTTACAGGTGTCTTGAGTGAAGCACAAAAACACAGAGCAGGATACTTACTTAATGTAAACTTTATTGAACAAAAAAAAAAGAATACCAAAATGCAAAATAAATATAATAATTAAAGCCGCAAGCGGAAATTAAGGCCCTCGTCTCCCTTGCGACCGCGGGAACACATACTCGGAGGATTGCATTTCATGCTTTAAAGCGTAAACTTCATGGTAATGTCAAATAACCGGGCCTGTGCCTCTGCTTGAATCTTCTTCTGGCTGGAGCCTGCTTCATCACCTCGAGCCTGTGCTACTGCTGGGACCTGCTGCACCACCTTGTAAAACAATTATGTGTTTTTACTATGGTTCACAAGATTCACTAATTATTTTGACTCTCCATTAAAATAAATCATGTATGAACAATACAAGTTTTTTGAATTCACAATAATGGCAGTGGAGTAACTACTTATAATGCACAAATAAAACCGTTTTACAGAGTAAAATTAAAAGAACACCTACCTGTGACAAACATAAAAATCCTTAGTATGTCTCCTGGAACAACAGGCACACTAGCCCCCTATGAAATCTTATGTCCTGAGAACAGGACATAAGATTGGTGCACACCATGCTGCACAAATATTAAGCTAACAGAAATTTTAGCTGTCCAAATAAAATGTACAAAACCTTAAATTAACACATCAACTATCACCAAGATACATTTATTTCGTATTAAAACATGGTTTTATTAGCATGTGTTCGTGTTTTGGTGAATACAGAAAGTCAATTTAGTAAAATATATTATTTTCCACTGCGCTAAAACTTTCCCTCTGCAGCTTACAAGGCGCCATTGATAGATATCAAAATAAAACATCCGGGAGCAATGTGCACTTAAGGTCTTTCAAAATAAAATGTCAAAATGATCAAATTCACACATAAATATGCTGAGAAGTAAAATACAACCTTGTAAATTAAACCAAATAGTAATTCTTTTTTAACTCCGTTACAGAGACATATCCATGCTTTTATCTCCTGCAGGTTTGATTACTGTAACGGCCTTCTCACTGGTCTCTCAAAATGAGGGATAAGACAGCTGCAGCTTATTCAGAATGCTGCTGCTCAACCAATACCAGGAAGTACAACCACATTACGCCAGTTTCTGTTGCTCATAGAATAGACTTTAAAACAGCACTGCTGGTTTACAAGTCTCTTAATGGTTTAGCACCAGAATATATTTCCTAAATGCTAGATCCTTCTGAAACTTCTGGGACTCTGAGGACATCTGGGACAGACTTCTGCTCGTGCCCAAAGTTAGAACTAAACCTGGTGAAGCAGCGTTTAAGTTTCAAGCAGCAAAAAACCTGGAACAGCCTAAACTTTAACAAGGTTCAAGAAGAGGTTAAAAACCTTCCTCTTTACAACATAAAGTGTTTATCTACACTCTTCTTTTAAAAAGTTTTTAATTTTTCTTTTGTTTCTTAATCTAAATATTGTAAATTGTTTTTTTATCCCTGTAAAGCACTTTTAGTTACTCAGTGTATTCATTGTGCTATGTAAATAAAATTGTCTTGCCTTGCCAAAATAAAGCTCCTCTGTGACCTCTTCACTGCAGCAGTATTAATACATTTATGTCCCATTTACATTCTTTTATTGTTTCTGAACCTTTATTGTAAATGGGCTTTGGTCTGCTCTTCCAAAAAAGATGTAGCCGAGGCAGTAATAGTTTATACACAATCTTTGAATTACCCAAAGAATAGCCCATGGACTGACTTTTGATGTGGATATTAGTCTGAACTGTGGACATCAATAACAACCCATAGGCCTGTGTCCAATTTAAGAGCTCACACAAACATAACTGAGCTTTTCAAAGAGCAAACAAAGATTATTCAATATAAATATTAAATATAACTTGTGAACTTACAGATTAAAGAGTATCTTCTCTGTCAGGTGTGTCCTTCACTAAATCCATGTCCACCTCAGAGTGAAGCCGCTCTATTCCCTCTGACACTCCATTTAACTCATGTTCACTCTTATCACCAGATGAATGAGCCGTGTCTGTAATCAGAGACAAAGCGGATTTACTTTTTGTCCAGAAGAACAACTCACTTGGACTACAACAACAATCAATAAACCTTTGCAAGAAATCAACACATTTGAGCTGTCCCACTTTCTCAAAAGTCCCCAACATGTGTGTGTCACATGTAAATGACGCCGGAGTAAACAAAAGAGGGCGATATTTTATTTGACCAGCAGAGGCCCCCATATAGCCTGGTTCTACCAGACTCTCGTACATTTCATTTGTACAGAGAGTCTGGCCTCGCTCCATTGACAAGCGTTTACTTCCTTGTATGCGGGAACTCTGTTGAAGTTTAAAACTATTGGATCTGCCCAGAGTCACTCAGGATCTGCCATAGCCAATCGCTAACGTGTGGTCGTGACGTATGTCATGCGCCGAAACCGACTGGAAACAACAAGTCACTCCCTCTGTTCGCTGATTGGTCCTACAAAAAATTGATTTCTAGAAACCTAAGAATATACAGCGATCCCAGACTAAGTACTAAAGCGAAATGAAATTGAGCGGAAGTACGTAGGAGGGCGGAGCCAGGCTAGCCCCCATAAGCCCTCACAACAGCTTTGATCAAACGTAAAGGTACATGTCGAAATAAAGGACATGTATCACATTAAATCACCAAGAGGTTTATTCATTTCTGTTTTGAATGCATATGTTAAATTAGTACACATAGTTAAGGTATCAGTTTTTCCATCATTACTTTGTAACAGATTCAATAAATATAACTATTTAAATAGAAAATAAACACATGTTAAAAACTCATTTAAATTAATGGCGGCTTCAAAGTTGAACTCAGTGACGTCACCGCTCATAGAACGCGCCCGTTGTCATGTGACGTCACGGGCTTGAACAAACAGAGTTTATAAGGCCAACCTTAACTCCACACTTTAATCATATTGTGAAAAACCACACGACAGGCAGGAGACTTCAGCTAGTGCTCGTGAAAACTCAAACTGTGTTCTACATAGATGTCCACAACTTCTAAAAACGGAAATATGGAGAGAGGAACCTATCAGATAATGGGAAAATTAGGTGAGGGGTGTTTTGGCAAGGTTATGAAATGCCTTAACACGAAAACAGGAGAAATGATGGCAGTTAAGATTCTTAATTACGATGATGGCAATGTTGATGAAGAGCTTAAAATGCTCCATTTGATCAGTCAGTTGGATCCGGACAGCTCCAACATTGTCCGGTTCATAGACGAATTTCAATTGAACGACAGTAGGTGCATGGCATTTGAGATGCTTGATCGCAGTGTGGCCGATCTAATAATGATGGAACAAAAGCCGTTCACGCTCAGCGAAATACGACCCATGGCCCAGCAACTCCTAGTTGCATTAAAAGATCTTAAAAGCCTCGGTGTTATGCACACCGATATCAAGGCAGATAACATAATGCTAGTGGACCACAAAAGCCAACCATTTAGGGTCAAATTAATTGATTTTGGCTTGGCCAAGCACTACACAGATGCAGAGGTGGGGACAGTAATCCAGCCTCCTGCATTTCGGTCACCGGAGGTCTTCTTGGGGCTCCCCCTGTCTGAGGCAGTGGATATGTGGAGTCTGGGCTGCTTCCTTGGACCGGCGTATCTTGGCTGCTGCCTTTTTGATGGAGATCACCCTTATGCTATAATGAGAAATATTGTTAGCCTCATGGGGACTCCAGAGCAAGAGCTACTAGAAAGTGGTTTGTACACAAGCAAATATTTTACCTGGACAGGGTCAGAATGGCGACTCAAAACCGTCCATGAGTATAAGCAGAGTACAGGAATCTGTCCCAACTTGTTTGAGAGTTGTTTGTATTTGGCCTCAGATCTTGGGATTGTAATCCAAAGATACCATCTGGAGCAGACATTTCCTGATTCTGATGACAGGGCTGCGTTTGGTGATTTACTAAAGAAAATGCTCCATCTAAACCCAGCACAAAGGATCACTCCAACAGAAGCCCTCAAGCACCCATTTATCACAATGGCTCATCTGCCTGATGACTCTCCTTACAAACAGGAGGCTCAGAGGTTAATGACCTGTGCCACCACCGCAAGAAGAAGTGAAGACACCTCGGATGAAGACTTGAATCCAGACTTGAATGCAAACTTCAAAGCAGACTTGAATGCAGACTTTGATGCAGTCTTGAATGCAGTCTTGAATGCAGACTTCAATGCAGTCTTGAATGCAGACTTGAATGCAATCTTCAATGCAGACTTGGATGCAGACTACAATGAGAGGTCTGTTTTTGTAGCACCTCCACCTCCTCCAGAACGGTCAGACTATGGTATCATCCCGTTCCAGCCAATTATTGCTGTTAATCATCTAAGTCATCATAACAATGAGGGCGGATCTCCTGGAGAGATATTCATGGGAACCTTTTCAAAAACATCTGAGAGATTAAGAACACATAGCAACACAAATGTAGACTGTCCCAGTGACAATGTAGGCCCAGATGACGCACCAAAAGCTCAGAGAATGAGCTCTCGGAGCAAATCGGACACCTCTTCAAGGCCTGGAAAGAAAACAATAGTGGTCGAAGTTTTTTGTGCTTTAAATAATGAATGCACCAGGCCAATAGCTGCCCCCATTGCCCCCCCTTCACCGGATTCATCAGACTCCAACAAGATGAGGTCTGCTTCTCTACCACCAGCTGTACCTCCTCCAGAAGGCTCAGGCTTTGGTATCAACCCATCCCAGCCCACTACGGAAGAAAAACAGAGAAGTCTTGTAAACAATGACGGCAGATCTCTTGGAGAGATATGCATGGATCCCAACTTAGACACATCTAAGAGATTAAGACCAGATTCAAACCGTCCCAGTGACAATGCAGGCACAGATAAATCCCACTTAACCGGACGCCTGACTGTAAAATCAAAAAAAGGATACACGGACACTTCAAGGCCAGGAAACAAAACAAGAGTGTTCGAAGTTTATTGTTTCTAAGATGTGCATGAGGCCAATAGCTGTCCCAAACGGGGAGAAAACAAACACCCGACAGCAGTTAATGCACACATTGTCATCTTCCACCAACATCTGGAAAAGCACAGACTCTTCACAGTGAGCATGGCCATTTACTCAAATTAAAAGATCAACACTTACATCAGGTTCTCAGTCATCCAGGACATCTATAAGAAAATGTTGCAAAGAATGTGAAGTTGTTTTATTTCGTATCCAAAGGACTATGTCATTTCTGTTGGTTTCATGAAACTCAGCTCAGAGATGACTAAGAAACTTGGATGTGGGATGAAATGTTTTTACATTTTCTCTTAATAAAATAAAATAAAATCACCACAAAAATGCATTTTGGGTGAATGATTTAATGTTTATTATAAACATATTTTACCTGTTTTATGTAATTAAATAAAACCACTAAAGTGTTCAGGTATTACACACTTCAGTCTTCAAACAGACAGCTGCCTTAACGTGGGGAGACACGTCAAAATGCCCCTTCACTCGGAAATGCAGTGAAGGGGCAGCATCCTGAGCATTTAGGGGGAGCCTGAGCTTGAAAGAAGTATGGACTTGAAATAGTCAGGCTCACCTCCACGCACAGCTTGGGCTCTGGATCCACACTCCTCGAGAGAGGCTGGACTCTCCACGACCCCCAAGCTCATCCACCTTGTGTTGGAGTTCACCCCGGTGAACGAGAGGGTCTCTTCCCTGCACCTTTATTTCGACTGTCATTTGTGCTTATGGGCCAAGGGACAGTTTAGAGTACTCAGCCTTCTCTGGGAGGGGTTCTGGAAGGTGCTCCAACTGGGGATCTTCACTATGACACCTGTAGGGGCGTGATTAAAAGGAAGGCCCCCGATCTGAACCCGAGCAGTGTTCTTTTATTGGACTTCTGTGCTAGTCACAGTTTGTCCATAACAAACACCATGTTCAATCATAAGGGTGTCCACCAGTGCACATGGCACCAGGACAACCCAGGTCGGAGGTCGATGATCAACTGTGGTCATTTTTTCTGACCTCCGGTCGGTTGAAGAGTGGGCGGAGCTGTCAACTGATCACACCTGGTGGTGAGTTGGATCCAATGGTGGGGGAGGGAAGTCTGGGCGTCTCTGCTTAGACTGTGAGGGCTACAGCAGTTTACTCATGACTCTGAGGTCTTCATCTCGCTCATGTCTTCAGTCCAGATTTACAAATAAACTTGACCCTATTCACATTAACACCACCTCAATGTAACAAAGTGTGTCTTTATTCACAGATTTATGTTTCTAAATATCACACAGTGTAAGGTTTACATTTGAAGAATTTATTTTTGTTAAATTGATTTGGATGCAAAACATTTACATAATTTTGATAAAATCACAACTTGTCATTACTTATTCAGGAAGGAAATGAACCATTAAATCTCAAAAGCATTATTTGAGTCATATACATGTTAAAAAACATTACAGACTTTCCATTATATACATTATTCACACAGACATTCAAAATGTAAAAAAAAAAGAAACATATAGCTCCAGTTTTGACTTAAAACCCTTCATTCCTTTTCCAATGGCCTCCTGCAGCTCTTCAGCACATCGGCCACATCTTTTATCTCAGCCGCTATCTCCTTTGTGCATCCTTTCTTGAGTTCGCGCAAGTCCTTCATGAAGTACTTGTCTATGCCTTTGAAGTACACATAGTTAAGGCATCAGTTTTTCCATCATTACTATCTAACAGATTCAATAAATGGAACTTATTATTTAATTAGAAAATAAACACATTAAAAATTCATTAAAATTAATGGCGGCTTCAAAATAGAACGCAGTGCCGTCACCGCTCATAGAACGAGCTCGTTGTCATGTGACAGCTTCAACAAACAGAGTTTATGAGTCTATTTTTAACTCCACACTTTAATTATATTGTGAGAAACCACCAGACAGGCCTATGACAGCCACAGCCTAAACTCAACAGAAAGGCGTGACCACTTAAATCGCGCCCCTTACACCAAAAGATTCAACTCATTCTGGTTTTGTCTAAATGGCCCCAAATTTGGTGAGTATCATCTAGACACATGTGTCAACCAAAGTTGTCATTTTGTTTTTGATATCTTATCGAGTGTGGGTGTAGCAAGCCTGTAACGAGGCGGCCATTTTTGTGGTAATAAATTATCCCTTAACTCTCAAACGCCTTCTTGGATCAAGTTGGACCCAATAAGGCCTTTGTGCACATTCATGACCTGAACACAAATATATGTAAATAAAAGGTTTAGCTTTAGAAATGGCCCTCTAGCGCCCCCTACAAACTTATAATAGGATCAAAGAATTTAGTTTGTCATAGAGACATGAAATTTGGTGCACACATCACATATGTCATGACGAACATAAAAGCCAATGACAACCACCCCCTATTTATAAATGTGCGCCATAGCAATGGCGCAAATATGTGGAAAAAGTCAATGGGAAGGGAAAATTTTAGTTTGTCGTAAGCAAATGAAACTTGGTACACACATCCAGCATGGGCTTATGAACAAAAAACCCAATGGGGACCACACCCTATCACACACGAGAATTTGAACTGAAAATGTGAACCGCCTTAGAATACAAAATTAACAGAAAATAGCTGCTTCATTCCACAAACACCAAACTTAGGCAAAATGAGCTAAACACGTGTGGTAAATAGACAATGCTTTTTCTTGTTGTTTTTGCTCAATTTATATATATTTTTTTTATTTAAATTTTTCTGCAAAATGATCTTCAATTTTGACTCCGTTTTGGCTCCGTTCATCTGTAGGCAACAATATTACATGTCCTTTAGGCCAAGAGGTTAAGCTCATTTATTACCTAAAGTACAACTCAAAAGAGAGCACGTAACTCCCATCTACCATCCCAAAAAAGAAAAAAAAAAACAACAACTAAAATCACTCTCACGTACCTTCTCTGGATCTGTTCCACATTGGTGGAATCATCTACCTGCTGCAACAAGATCAGCAGATTCAGTAGCCATCTTTTTTTTAAAAAACACCTGAAAACACATCTCTTCCGTCAACACCTGACTGACAAACACTTAATTTTACTTCCTTTTCTATCAATTCCTTCTCTTCAAAAAATAAAATAAAAACATAAATAAATGTCTTTCCTATACTTAGCTTTGTACTGTTTATTCTGTGCTGGGTTTTAACTGTTTTTTTGTGCAGTTGTCCTTTTTGTTGTCAAAATTGCTTTCATTGTTTTTCTCACTTGTAAGTCGCTTTGGATAAAAGTGAAGAATAATAAAGATAATACAAAGTTTATTTGCTTGCTTAATAAATACATTATTAGAGACATAGCGTGATAGAGATGTTGTTTGCTGCTTGGTTGCAAAGGATGTTCTTTTTCAGATAATGGCATAGTTGAGCAGCAGTGGAAAAACACCAGGTGCTGATGTGGCCTTGGATGTTACTGGGGAGGAACTGAAACGGCGCCTGTCCAGTGAGAAGACTGTTAGAATAGATTCATGCATATTCATATTGTGCCTTACATGTACTGGGCAACTCAGATGACTTGTTGTCTCTCCGATGGTCAAGAGGACAACACAGATTGTGTGTTAGGGACCTGAGACCCAGAATTCTGCATTAGCTAGCTTTTTAGAATAAATTGCTTGGTGGATAATTCCTCGTCGCCTGGCTCATTTCTCTCGATTCTGAACATGCTCCAATTGTTAGACTAAAGCTTAATTAAGTATATGTAAAAGTATAGGAGTCAGATAGACATAGTTTAAGTTTAGTTCTAACAAAAAGCCACAGCTAAATGACTAAATGTAAATGTCAAAAAGAACCTCAAAACTATACTGGACAATTCTGAGACAAAGATCACATTCCTACCTCTGATTCCAGCTGTGATTTGTTTTTGTTTTTTTGTTGTTTTTTTGGTTTAACTTGAGCTTAGCTTTATTTTGCGGAGCTTTTAGATTAATATTGATCTGTAAGAACACCAAAGAATCGTTTCTGTTTCCTCTATGACCTAGTTTCTGTTAGCCTGGCTCCGCCCTCCTACGTACTTCCGCTCAATTTCATTTCGCTTTAGTACTTAGTCTGGGATCGCTGTATATTCTTAGGTTTCCAGAAATCAATTTTTTGTAGGACCAATCAGCGAACAGAGGGAGTGACTTGTTGTTTCCGGTCGGTTTCGGCGAATGACATATGTCACGACCACACGTTAGCGATTGGCTATGGCAGATCCTGTGACTCTGGGCAGATCCAATAGTTTTAAACTTCAACAGAGTTCCCGCATACAAGGAAGTAAACGCTTGTCAATGGAGCGAGGCCAGACTCTCTGTACAAATGAAATGTACGAGAGTCTGGTAGAACCAGGCTAAGTTTCTGTAGCCCACTGTTACCGAGCTGTCCAGGTGCCTGCGATAGAACCGCCTCTCGGCCCCGCCCCCGACTCTGAGCCCGAAGAACTAACACCTGAGAGAAAACTTTCACAGACGCTTATTCTTTTAGTTCTTAAATATTAACACCCTGCACACATAAAAAACATTTGCTTCACAAGGTATTACCGAGGTTTCTCAATGAATAGTATCTCCAATTGAGTTGTTGGTCAGTCAATTTGTCATCGAGTTTTCTCAAACAAAACCTGAATATACAGACCTCAAGGAATGGAGACGATTGTATTAGAGTCTTGAAAACAACGGGGAGAATCTAAATTAGCGAACTTAGTAACCAGTAACCAGCAGGTAGTAGCCTAAGGTAAAATGCCAACACCGATGAGGAAGGAGAAGACAGCGGTCCAATCATTTTATCAGCTCAGTTGTCCAATCTGTGCAGCGGAGGTGTATGTGTCGAAAAGAAAACAGCGTCGTCTGAGTGATAGCCTACTTTAAACAAAAAAAAAAAAAAAAAAAACGAAATAAGAGTTTTGTTCCTCGGAAAGCACGGAGACAGAGAAGTGCGACATGGCTTCCTTTCCACATGCGAGCGCCCCTCCGCAGGACAAGGCCCAGGGCCAAGAGGACCCTCCGTCCTACCAGGAGGTCCTTGCGGCGGGGTACCCACAGCCCGGTCTGGAGCTGGAGGACCCTCCGTCCTACCAGGAGGTCCCTGCGGCGGGGTACCCACAGCCCGGTCTGGAGCTGCCACAAGTAAGGACAAACTTAATATAACGAGCCATCCGTCCAATTATAATGTAAAAATATAGGCTACAGTAGGTTTAACTTATGCTTTCTTATTTTTTTTTAACTAAAGTGACAATGGTTAGATCCTTTTGTTTTATTGTGACCAACCCTCGCTGTTGTTGCAGTAAATCCCTCTGAACGCTTTGATATTAACCATGTTGCTCTTATTTGAAAATGGTTTCTGTAGTTTAGTTTGAATAACCTGCTTATTTCACAGTAGTTTGTAAATAATAGATTTCCATGTGGGGTAAGGAAGCTGTCAGAAGAAAGTGGGTGTGTATAACGTCCGTCTAAAGTTTTCTGTGAAGGTTCTCAGTCATCCTGGACATCTTGAAAAAAAGGTTAAAGTAAAAACATCTGGACTCAGTTTTCAAGGTGAAGACGAGTCGTTTCTAATTCCAGGAGACTTTATCAGTTGTGAGACTGGTGGGAGAGCTGAGCTTATATCTATAGAGGAAGTAGTTACGGGAAACCAGAAACCAAACCTGATGGACCAGGCTGTGGTGACATAGTCGTTGGCTTAAGTGTTACTCCCAAATTCTTTAAACGCTTGTAAGAAAATGTGATTCCAAATGTTGCAACTTTACAAAATTACAAATATAAAGTGCAATGTGACGGTTGTGGTTTCATTTTAATGAATACGCATTGACAGCCATGATCCAACTATCAAAAATAGGTCACTGGGTCATTACCTATCGATCAGAAGATCTACAACTGCGCATGCGTTCACGTTATTGTTGGCACTCGCTCATCATCATATTCCCTTTGTTAAAGAAAATGCTGCTTTAAGTGCATGTAGAAAGTGTTTTATTTGTAAATACACTTTTAAATACCATGATGACATGATGAAAGCACAACAGACAAACTTTAAATGATTTATTTATCACTATTGTCTTTTTTCTGCAAATTTTGGAGTCACATTTTATTATACAAGATTTTACTAAATTAAATTTATGCACAACTTTAAACAAATACGCACAGAGGTTACTTGCACACACACATCCTTTCTGACAGCTTCTTTACCCCATACTACTTTTTGTTCCCTTGTTTTTTCCGTTGTTTACATGAGGAGGGATTTTTGAGTGTTTCTCTACTATGTCAATTTTATTGTAATTTGAAAATGTGTCTCACAGACCTAGACTTAAACTTAATTAATCCACACAAGAACTGTGAAATGCTGGATTCATCCACACCCATAACATTGAATCCATATGTTACCCTATCTGCAGTATTGGGCCTCTGGATATTTGTACAGAATGGGACAGCCCTACCCCAGCCAGCCATACCCAGGCCAGCAGCAGTACTCGGGACAGCAGCAGTACTCGGGACAGCAGCAGTACTCGGGACAGCAGCAGTACTCAGGAGTGCTATACTCTGGCCCGGCAGGTGTCTTTGCTATCCAACCCAATGTGGCCCGAGTGCCTCTGGTGCAGCCTGTTAAAGACTACCTGTACTACTCAGTTTTCACCATGCTGTGCTGTTGCATGCCACTGGGGATTGCTGCCCTGACATTCTCCATTATTGTAAGTTTGTATTTATTTAGCGTCCTGGTCAATGTGTACAGACCGAAATGCATTGACAATTACAGAACTTAATTTACAGCCTTTAAGTCGTGACTGGAGCCTGTCTTACAGTGCAATATAGAGCAGGCACAGCGGAGACTCTGACATGACCTTTATGTTTACATTTATTCATTTAGCTGACGCTTCTATCCAAAGTGACTTACATTGTTTTACAGTAATTACCAGTGTTACAGCCACTGGAGGCAAGATGGGTTAAGTGTCTTGCCCAAGGACACAACGACAGTATGAACTTTGGGGAGAGCAGGAATCGAACCGCCTACCCTCTGGTTGAAAGACGACTGCTCAACCCACTGAGCTACAGCAGGATTGATGTGGTTGTACTTCCTGGTTTTAGTTAGAATCTGAGCAGCAGCGTTCTGAATAAGATGCAGCAGTCTTAACCCTCGTTTTGAGAGACCAGAGAGCAGGCCATTACAGTAATCTAACCTGCTAAAGATAAAAGCATGAATAAGTTTCTCTAAGTCTGGTTGAGACATTATCCCTTTGACTCTGGAAATGTTTATAAGGTGATGAAATGCTGATGATGTAATTGACTTAATGTGACTCTGGAAATTCTAATCTGAGTCTATGATGGCCTTTAGCTTTTTAACCTTGTTTTTAGATTTTAGAGAAAGAGACTCGAGGTGACTACTGACACTTTCTCTTTGTTTCTGTTCCCAAAGATGATTAGTTCAGTCTTGTTTCTGTTCAGTTGGAAGAAATTATTTTGCATCCACACATCAATCTGTTTGATTCAGTGACACAGTCAATCAATTGATCCATTTTCACCTGCTGTGAGTGAAATGTAAATCTGAGTCTCTTCTGCATAATTATCTTAGGATACGTCACAGCTGCGTATTAACTATCCTTAAGGAAGCATGTAAAGATGGAATAAGATAGACCTCCATGGAACACCACATATCAAAATGTTCCAAAGTTAGTTTTGCAGACGAACAACCAACAGAAGTGTATGTTTTAAATGCTGCATTAAAATAAATGTCTATTATTCCTATGACCTTCACATAAACCCATTTGAGCATAATACCATTTTAAGTACAATGTCATTCAGGTGTTTAAACCTCTAAGTCACAGTATAATATTACTTTAAAGTGATATCATACTGTGAACTACATTTGTGCCACAGTCAGTTGGCGCTTGTGCAGACATTTCTCATTTCTCTCTCTCCGTGCAGTGTCTTTTCCCTCCTCAACTTCTGCAGCTTGTGTTTTGTTTCTGATTGGTTATTGAGCCGTGTTTCAATTCTCTACCTGCAACTCAACATCCTCCAGAGCAGGGCTGAACTTTCCTTGCTAACCTCCTAATTTATCTTTGTAGTACTGGTTTAGTCCTGGTTTAGTCCTGTTTAGTCAGAGTTTAGACCAGTTTAATCCTGGTTTAGTCCTAGTATAATCTCTGATACTGATTTATCTCTTTCTTTGATGAGTGCAAGTTAGTCCAGAGCCTTATATACTGTATTTTTTTTTTCCTAAGTTAAAGAGCTTTAGCCTCTTACCAAAACAGTTCAGTGGATTCATTGTGTGACAGTACTACACTATTTGAGTCTAGGGGACTTTCCAGAAATAATTTCAAGTTTATTCATACCACCATTTTGCTTAAGGCTTGTCAAGACGTAGCTGCTCATTTCAGATTTTAAGGGAAGAGCTTTTGTCAGGATAGCCCACAGGGAAAACTCCAGAGTATTTTGGTAACTTCAGAATAAAGATGTTTATTATAAGATAAACAAAATAAATTCATGCTTACATTACTTTATTATCTGATAAATCGCCATAGTTAACATGAGTTTAGTTTAACTAAAGTGTTTAAAGTGTGATCAGGTTGTGTGATTTGTTCACACAAAATCTGACAAATGTCACTCTCAACAAAGAATCATACGTTTTAAACCTTTACTTTACATTGTGGGTACAATAGGGTAAGGGGGAGTGGCTTTAAATAAAAATGACTGATGACTCAGAGTTCCCAGTGACTACATTTGTCTACAAGCTACAAGTTGAATTCCCTCACGCTTAACATAGTTCTACTATACGTCAACATGGTCCAGATTTTGTAAGAATAAAAAACATAATCATACGACATCATAATTGTGTGAGTCAGAGCTTTGTGACCTCTGAACTCGGAAATTACAGTATATGCTACTGTTACTACTACTTCTTAAAAATGTGTTGTTACTATTATAGAGTAACATTAAATTCTACACATGCCCTCTATTTGGACAAATGATATTAGATTAGATTTAACCTAATTGTCATTACACATGTACAAGTACAATGCAACAAAATGCAGTTTAGGTCTAACCAGAAGTTGCAGGATATCCAGTATTTGCATAAATAAATAAGTTAGTATTGTAGAAGTAATTTGCAGTTGGATATGTACATAATATACAGATGGCAGATTGCAATAATAGAAAGGACTCACTGTCGTCTCCTCAATTCACAATAAATCATCCCTGTTTCTTATTCTTTAAAAAATAAAATAATTGTTGGATGAAGAATGGTTTTCTGCAGAAGCCGATGGAGCATTGCGTCATTCAGAAAAGCCATGCGTCAAACCATTCCTTGTTTCTCTGAAAGCGTCATCACATCATCTGCTTTTTTGTTTCCCAAAACATCAGTTTTCTATCGCAGCCTATGTTTTATATCGACTATTTAAAGTTTACTTAAGGAGTTTACTCTTCACTGCCAGTGTTGACTGACAGAGGCCTGATGAAGACAGATCCAAACATTGACATGGTTGTGGGCCTCAATACCTGGTAAAGTGCATAAGACGAGAAAAACGTGGGATTTATTCTGGCTCAGGGCCATTTGCTTTGTGTCATTTCTCTGTCTTACCTTGTTTTTTTGTCTTTCTACGTATAACATTAACGTAATAAAAAGCCCTCAAATGTATAAGAGTAATAGGGCTATTCTTATGGAAAAGGTTGTTAGAAAAGTGGCTCCCCAAGGCCAACAGCTGTTTTTGCCAATGAAAATAAGAAGCATACAAGTTGGTCTTGAATGACCTTGTGGAAATATTGTTACTCAGTTCAAGGTTTGAAGTTAGCACAACATTATATATTGTTTAAAAATTAAAAGCAATGCACTGTAACTAATAGTAAAATCATAAATTATCCCCCACACACAAAGCCACCCCTCTGGTTACTGCTTCTAGCCTTCAATCAATCACTCAGAGTTTATTTGTACAGCACTTTTTATCCAAATAGAATGTAGCCCAATAACTAATTAAATTCAAGTTAAAACACAAAAGAGTTCCATTATGGTTTAAAAATATATTAGTTAAAACAAATAAAAATAATAAATGAAGAAATGGATATAACACGTAAGAATAACTCAATCTTAGGCTAAAAAGTTATGTTTTAGGTTGCTTTTAAAATATAAATACTCACAGAAGACTCACGGAAGACTGTTCCACAAACAATGACCTTTGGGACAGTTAAAAGATTTTTTCCAGAGGACTTGACCTCATATGATAAAAGGGGCGGCAGTGGCTCAGTGGGTAGAACGGTCGTCCTTCAACCGGAAGGTGGGCGGTTTGAATCTTACTATCCCCACAGTTCATACTGTGGTTGTGTCCTTGGGCAAGACACTTAACCCACCTTGCCTCCAGTGGCTGTAACACTGGTAATTACTGTAGAACAATGTAAGTCAGATAAAAGTGTCTGCTAAATGAATAAATGTAAACGCAAATGTAAAAGCATGATACTACTATATAGTGATTGGCATGTTGATTCAGACATAGACAAGGAAGATGTTAAATGCAATGCGGTTTAAAATTTGGTTGCACCTAAGATAACAAGTTAGTCTAGAGCCCAACTGAATTAAATAATGACAGATACTGAGGGCACCAGGACAGAAAAAGGATGTAAAAGTCGGCCTAATTTAGAGCAGTAATTACATGAGAGGTGGCCCAAACTACATCAGGTTGGGCAACTATGTGACTATGGGAACTATGTGTACAAAACAGAAACTTGGATAATCTGCATGAGGTGGTGGCATGAAAGGTGTGTAGCAGGATGGACAGTGACCACTTATTAAACAGCATGGATTATCCACCCGGCAGGACAGAGTGCCAGAAGAGCTCGTTTTTAACTAGGTTAAGCTTTACAACAGTTCAAAAAAGTGAGTGAAATATTAACAGCAAATACAATAAGTTATTTAAATGGAAATTATTACTACTTATCTCTCAGTTTTTGCTGTTTGTCTTTGAGTATCTTTCTTCTGCAAATAGACGTGCACACTCACAATTTAATCTTTGTCCCATCAGACAGATGACGCGAACAACAAAGGGGATCAGGCAAAGGCAGAACGGAACAGCAGGACCGCCCGAATCCTGAACCACGTGGCTCTTGGATTTGGTATTATGATCCTTATGATCCTCACAATTGTCTTTTTTTTGCGTATGTTTGTCCTTGTGTGCCGTATGCAATAATAAATTTTAGGTGGAATTCTTTGAAAAAAAATTATTTAAAGCCTTATAGAACATTGGAGTGTTTTTTTTTTTTTATTAACGATTTATTGTTAAGACACAGCTTTTTGTATGTGATCAGTTTTGTATCAGTTACTCTCCAGAATTATAGAGAGTAAGCCCCAATTTGTTAGTTTTCTGACGTAATGCTGCTTTGCCAGAACCTCTCATACATTATTGCCACACATTAGGCAAATAATTATCACTGTGTCAAATGTCTTTCAGGTCTGCAGTAGTTTTATCCATTTCACTTTTATTCAAAATAAACACATTTTGCTTAAAAATGTTGCCGTTTTGATGACTTTGTGATATGCCATAGACTTTTAAATTACAATTTTTTTTTTAAGTATTTTTTTTGTCTCCCTTTTTCTCAATTTTCATCCACTTTGTGTATTATGCATCTTTGTTGACTCATATCTAACAGTAACTTTTTTTCAACATTAACTGATCTGTTCAAAGCCAAGGGGAACAACACAGAAACTACATGAGACTTGACAATAGGATGTTTCCTTAAAAATGAAATGCTATTACATTACTGTGGAAGGTCTCAGTCATCCAGGTCATCTCGAAGAACATTTTTCAAGATGACCTTTTCTACTTACACTAATGGAAATGTGCTTTGATAAAATGCATAACTCCCAAATATTTAACACGAAGCATATGACAATGTGGATACCATAAGTTACTAAAATTGCCTCCATCTCTGTACAGACCCCAGCAGGCAGTTTATGCTTATGCTGTGTTCTTGCTGCCCCCTACTGACCGAAAAACGAAATAACTCAAGAGCTTAGTTGTATTACAAATTACAGGTGTAATTGAGTAAAGCACAAAAATACAGAGCAGGATGCTTACTTCATGCAAACTTTATTGAACAAATAAAAAAAGCCAACCTTGAATACCAAAATGCAAATAAATATCAATTTCAATATCAATATCTATTTTACAATAGTTTGATTCGTGAGCAATACTGATTTAACAAAGACACATACAGTTACTATCAAGACAATGATAATGTTGGCCGAGCCAAAGTACATATCTGGATCTGTGTCTACTTTGAATTTCGTTAATAACCATCCTCTGTAAGTTACTCACTTCGTTACTGCTGGATTATAATCACATACAGCATACAATAATAGGTTGAGCTGTTCTATTAAGCATTACATTGTATTGAATTTTCAGCTGAACTATTAATAATTACAACCACACTTTGTCAAACAAAACTGAAGGCCAAAGAGTAAAAAAATGTTTCCTCCATGTTTATTGTACACTATGCAATATTTACATACTTTAACTTCTTCCTGTTGCTTAATGGCAACAGACCCTCTGAATATCAATCTTTTCCACAATCATTTTGCATAAATAGCAAAAAGCTGTTGATTATAGAGGTATTAAATAATTGCCAACAAGAAATAATTTTCTCTCTCAGAAAAATCAGTCATTGTTAGTGCTTTAACACATATACAGTACATTTCACACAGTAAGAACTTTGTCTTTTTCAACCGATTAAATCAAAGATATAACCAAATGAAGAGGTGGGTCAAAGCACCGAACTGTGAGATGAGAAAGATGAATGAGTGATAATCTGGAGGTATGTGAATGAGGGATACTTCGTAAGTACATGAATGAGGAAGGGGTGTTGTCTTAATAGGAGCGGATGGCAGGGGGAATGTGGGCACAGTCCTGCTCATCCAGAGAATGGTCAATAACTGGGCGGTACTCCAAGGTCACCTGTGATTGAACAACAGAATATATTAATGCTACTGTCAATTTTAATGTTTACAAATGTCACCATATCAGGCACTGTACCTTCCCCGTCTTGGGGTCAACATAGGACATAGTGTGTTTCCTCCAGTGCTGTTCAAAGGGCTTCTTCTCCTGACCCTGCAGGGGCTTGGAGTAGTCATACTCATCAATGCGGTCCTAAAGATAGGTAGAGAATATTTATGAGAAGTAGATACAATATGCAATAAAAGTCAGATTAATATTAGTTTTACACAAAAACACTAAATCATGACCATACCTTGAAGTCCTCTCTGGCGTGGGCTCCCCTGCTCTCCTTTCTCTGCTCAGCAGAGTTGATTGTCTGAACAGCATTCAGCATAAGATTTTGCAGCTCCAGAGTCTCCACTAGGTCTGTATTCCACACAATACCTGTTAAACAGAAAAAGGGATAACAAAATGTTTTAAGATGCCATTGCATTTAGTAAAATAACACTGTATAACAAAATAAAAACTGGGACGCATTTACCTCTGTCAAAGGTCTTGATGTCATCCAGAGTCTGGTAAACAGCATCCATCTTTATGCAGCCTTCCTTCAGAACGGAGCCAGTACGGAACACAGCAGCATGGGCCTGCATTGTCTGGATTGATTTACAAAACATTAATATTCCAATGGCAGGTTTTTCACATTTGTGCAAATATAAGTTTTATGTTGTTACCTTCTGCATATTGAGCCTGATCTCAGAGGTTCTCAAGGTACCGTTAGCAAACCTCATCTTATCCAAGTTGGCTACAGACTCCTCTCCTGCACTAGGCTTCAATGGGGACAGTTTCTCTCCTAAAACACCAGCACATCCATGTCAACATTACAGTGGCTTTGAAAAATAAGACAGGGAAGACATGTATCAGACTTTCTTACCTGGCTTGTGCAGTTCAGCAATTGAAAGAGCACAAGCTCTGCCGAACACCACAAGATCCAGTAGCGAGTTGGCGCCCAGACGATTAGCGCCATGGACACTGGCACAGGCCGCCTCGCCACAGGCATACAGCCCTGGGACTACTTTGTCCTGTCCCTTCTCATGAGTGATCACCTGAAGGGAAGGAGTAATGTGTTTAAGTTGCATTTCTAATTACTTACCAAATTAAAACTCAATCTATGCATTACTTACCTGCCCCTTGTAGTTGGTGGGTATTCCTCCCATGTTGTAATGAACAGTGGGGAGGACTGGGATTGGCTCTTTTGTGACATCGACTCCAGCAAAGACCATAGCAGTTTCTGAGATACCAGGCAGCCTTGTGGCCAGCTGCTGTGGAGGCAAGTGGTGTAGCTGCAGGTGCACGTGGTCCTTCTCTGGACCAACACCCCTGATTTCATAAGAGCAGCCATAATTACAATCACAAAGACTCTAAATATTGAATGTCTAAATGCACATACCTGCCCTCTCTGATTTCAATGGTTATTGAACGGGACACTACATCTCTAGATGCCAGGTCTTTAGCGTTAGGTGCATAGCGTTCCATAAATCGCTCTCCTTCACTGTTGATAAGGATTCCTCCCTCACCACGACAGCCCTCGGTGATGAGGCATCCAGCTCCATAAATACCTGCAAGCACCACCACGTTAGAACAGCCAAATGTCCATTTTCTTTGATAAATATAGGATTTTAGTTTGGCATGGGTGTTACAAGCGCAATAATATTTATGACAAATAACATTCTCCCGCGACCCCTAACGGGACAAAGCGGTAGAAAATGAATGAATGAATGAACATTCTTTGCCAATATTAGGAAAATAAACATAACATAAAATAATACATTTTTTACAGAACATAGTTTTTTTTTCGATTACCTGTGGGATGGAACTGCACAAACTCCAAATCTTGGCAGGGAAGACCTGCTCGGGTCACCATAGCATTTCCATCACCTGTGCTTGTGTGTGCAGATGTGCAGCTGAAAAAAGTTCGTCCATAACCTCTGGAAAATTCAGGTGGAAATTTTATAGACTGCTGGGTTAATAAACATGAATGTAGGCTGTAGTGTACATTGTTACATTCTGTCAGAAAGCAAATATATATTTTTTCTTATCATATTATTGTCCTACCCAGTAGCAATGACAGTATTGTTGGCTCTGAAGCGGTGGATAGACCCGTCCTCCATGCAGAGAGCAATAACTCCTTTACACTCGCCATTTTCCATAAGTAGGTCAAGGGCAAAGTACTCCACAAAGTAACTGGTGTCATAACGAAGGGACTGCACAAGAAAGAGAGATGTAAATAAATCAACTATTCTTCAAATGGGGAATTAAGGAGTCTAGATTTATGAACTTTAAAGTCATGAACAAAATTGAACCCACCCGTCCATAGAGTGTATGCAGTAATGAATGTCCAGTCCTATCTGCTACACAGCAGCAGCGATGGGCCTGGCCTCCCTTTCCAAACTTAAGGCTCTGACCACCAAAGGCCCTCTGATAGATTCTGCCATCCTCAGTGCGGCTAAACGGCATGCCAAAGTTCTCCAGCTGAGACACACAACATTGACAAGTAATTGGTTAAGAATAATATCATTGTATCATAGTAACCCAATACCAATTCACAAATGCAGATGTTTACCTCTATTACAGCAGCAGGGGCTTGCTCTGTCATGTAGTGGATAGCATCCTGGTCTCCCAACCAATCAGATCCCTTTACGGTGTCAAAGAAATGCCATCTCCAGTCATCATTTTCCATGTTTCCCAGTGCTGCATTAATCCCACCCTGTGTAAAAAGGTCAGTAAAGATGACAATTTCTCATCATTGGGAGCAGTGGCCTATGTGGCGCCATAGGTGAGATTTTTTGTGGCACCCCTTGCATTGTGACCAATATCACTGGCAATATTTTTGTTTTGAAAACAGTAAAAAAAAAAAAAAATACCAAAGCCAGGATTTGTACTCAGGGCACAAGTCTGCACACAGGTACAACACTTTACCAATTAAGCAAAAGAGGCCACACGTGATGATCAACTTAAATAGGCTATATAATGGGATACCTTTGAAGTAAAAGTATTAAGTTTAACTGTGCAGTAGGACCTAAAATATTAACAGAGGAGAGGGATAATTCCATTTACTCTCTTCAAATGATGATTTATTTGGAATGTTACCTTCACAGCTCTACCTTCATTTAACAAAACAGGTTTTGGGATAGGGTTTTATGCTTTTCATTTTAAAGAATAAAACTACAGCAGTAATACAACAGCAGCTTATTATCAAAGTGATCATCTGATACAGATCATATTGGTGAGTAAAGGCACTTGTCCGGGTCTCCATGGTAACACTCAGAAGGAGGAGTTTGTGAAACTCAGATAAACTGTTGCTACATGTGGTTATCTTTTCTTTCACTGCTAACAACAGGCTGCTTTCTGAACAACTTTAAACGGGGCAAACAACTGAATATATTCTCTACCATCATTACATTAATCTGGCTCTGTTCTGTGTCAGCGTCCCTGTGCGTAAGCATGCAGGTCTGTCTGTGAGCACGCAGCAACTCAGCATGTCTGTGAGTGCGCTTCCCGCTGCTGCCATCCCAACTCCTCTCAAAGCTCTAGCTGTTGTGCCAGTAGTTCACCTTTTGTCAGTCAGTTGAGGTGCCCTAAATATATATATCATATAGCATTTGCCTATATTGGTTAATGGGTGAGACAGCTCTGATTGGGAGGACTTTTAAGGTCATGTACTCCTAACCTGTGCCGCTACAGTGTGGGATCTGGTGGGGAAGAGCTTGGTGACACATGCAGTGTTAAAGCCAGCCTCAGAAAGACCAAAGGCTGCCCTCAGTCCTGCTCCTCCGGCTCCAACGACTACAGCATCAAATTCATGATCCACAACTGGATACTGAGTAGAGATCTGTGAACAAGAAAAATAAATGTACATTTCAATTCAAAGCAATGAATAATCGGCATACTACATATTGTCCTAAGCAATATTAACAGTTAACTTACATCACTGGATACTTTGGCATTATTTTTCTTTCCATAAATAGAGAAGTGAAAATCTCTAGATCCCTGAACTGCAACAGCAGGGACCTGAGAAAAAAAAGTTTTTAACATTCTGAAACTCAAATCTAAGCATACACACAAGTATAAAAATACACCACTATTCATGTAATGACAAATTAAATCCAGCACACTCTTTTTTATTTGACCATTTTAGCTGTATGAAACAATTACAACCTTGAATGAGTACAGCTTAACCCATAACATAATAAGCCCAATTGCAGTGTGTTAGCACTTAGCATCAACAGCTATTAAACACAAGAGCAACTATAGTGGACAGACTTGTTAAAAAAAATCACTTTTATATTATTGAAGGTTTAGTGTAAGCAGGTTTTTCTTTCTTCTTTGAAAGGTTTAGACATAATTCCAACATAAGACACTTAAAGCTCCAGCTGTGTATGAGTGTCACATTGAACTAACCTAGGCTACGTAACAGCTTACGCAAGTCTCCGTCTAACAGTTACGAAAGCTGAATAGTAGAGATTTCAGAGCATGGAATATCCCCAAATATAAATAAGTGGAACTTATGTAAGTATAAATTGTTTAGTAACAGGTTATACTTACTGTTTTTGATTTGAATAACACCCTTTTAGAAAGGAGTCGGGAGGCAGCGCGAACACTCGCCATGTTGACGGCTCATACGCTTCTGTAAGAAGTTGCGGAGCAGATACTCTGCTGCACAGGAGCGAACCATTGTCTAAAAATAGGGGCGCTCATAAAGACTTAACTAATTTTCTTTATTATTTTATTGGGTTTCAGTGGAACGTCAAGATTACAAATCATCTTATAAATATTAGCGAAAACTATAAAGCTCAAATATTGTACCAGTCTTACGTGTTTGCTCCTTGAAATATAAATTAAATTCCAAAAACTCACCTAAAGTCAGCAAAGTGCACTTGACTGTGAAAGCGCAGATTGGTTTTGGTGTGCAGCAGGAACAAATGTATGAGTGACCTAGACTTTTCATTCAAGGTGAGCCTGGGCACCATTTATTTAACAGACTACTCCTGTAGTCAGCCGACTATTGTCCCCCTATTTTGGTTGCCCCCACCAGTTTAATTGTCAATAAGTAAACAAGCGCTAGCGAAAGCTAGCGTTAGCTCATAACTAGCCTTGTTTGTGGTTAGCCGTTGCCAGCCATGTCATGTTGGCAGCGTTTTGGTGAATGGTGACAACTTAGTCTCTAACTAATGATAATCATAGCGACTGCAACTAGTGGAGATTAATAATTAAACGCTGTATTCAACTAATATTAAAGACACGGCTATGCACCGTAACTCCAGCTAATCTTTAAACAACCATACATTTAAAAAAGATGAATGATATGGTTTCTCAGCGTCTGTAGGTAATTTAAAATAACTATATAGCGCTTTTCCACCTAGTAAGCACTCAAAGCGCTTTACACTAGCTTGCTTGTGTTCCTCTGGCAATAGACTCAATGAACAACTTGAACGACCCTCCCAGATGGAACATACAGCCAGATCCCAGAGGAAGGGGTGGAGGGGCTGGTGATGGGAGCCAGTGGAATTATGCCCTCCTTGTCCCCATGTTGGGACTGGCCGCTTTCCGTGAGTCACACAAAAAGTGTCAACATAAAACTTCACTGACTCTGTATCTTATAACTTTAACATTTGTTTGTCAGGATGGATCTGGACTAGGGAGTCTCAAAGGGAAATCCAAAAAGTTAAATCTCAGTATGAAGAAGATGTGTCCACAATAAGAAGTGAAATGGAGGAACGTTATCGGGAGACTCTGATAGAGAGGCGCAGGGCCGCCGCAACACTAGAGCTAGAGCTGGAAAAGGAGAGACAAAGGGTGACAGGTTATAAGCAGGCCATAATTTCACAAAGCCAGCAGCTAATGGAGGAACGAAAGCAACTACAACAGGTAACACCAGCAAGTTTTTGTGATTGCCCTCAGTTTGATTATTTTACTCTTCATCTAACACTGCTGCTTTATCTCTGGCAAGGAGCGGGATGCCTTGGAAAAAGAGAAGGAAAGTCTAGTAACGTCTGGCGCTGCAGGAGCTCTGCTACATCAAGCCCTGGAACGAGAGAATGACTGGAACCAGCGAGCCACTGCCACACTGAAAGAACTTGAGGACCTGCTTGTGGAGCGCCAGAGTGCCTACTGCTCGATTATCCTGCCACGCGAGCAGCGGCTGGAAATGGAAAAAAACATACTGCTGAAGGCCGTTAAAGACCCTGTTGTGGCAGAACTGAATCTCGAGTCTGACTTGAGGGACATTTTTAAGAGAGATAAACATTGTGCAGACTTGCTCAACATGGACAAAAGGAAGAATGGGAGTTTAATGTGGGTTTATCTCAAGTACTGGCAACTGCAAGTCACTCTTCAAAAACACAAGAGAGCCGAGGATGCAATTTTAGGACAAAGTGAGAAAAAAGTTTAAATATCTACTCTTAAAAGAATCTTAAAATGATGTCTGCATGTATTTGCTGTCAGGGAATTACATTTTACCAGCTGTATGACTGGGATGTTAAGAGAACAGAGGAAATAAAATATTGTACTGACGTGTAGCTGAAAGTAGCTAATGTTGCCATTTTGTTTTGAAGAAAAAGGAAAAAGTCCTAATTATCATAACACAACTTAATATCAGAACCCCAGCATATGCTTTGAATGTATTGCATTGCAAACAAATCAAAATGCATATTGGTTATTTTGGTGAACTTGGTAGAAATTTACCTTTTTTTTATTGCAAACAACCTTAATGAAAAGATCTCAACATTTTAATAGTTTTGCATGTTCAATTCATGAATTAGTGGTATGAGCTGTCTCAAATGAATTCAGGTATAGAAAATATTTTGTTCAACAAAGTATCAACAAACTCCATTAAAATACATGTATATATTACTGAAGCATTTATTTAGCATTACTCTCGCTTCTGCCCCAAATGAGAGCTTTCTTGTGGGGAAAACCAGTTTAAAGCTCTAAAGTTACTTAGGATAGGCTTACTAAGGTCACTTATTAATCCAGTCCTTGTTTCTTGATTATCTGAACTCTCCATTAGTCTCTGTTGTTTGGAACATTCACAGGTAGATTCTTCCTGACGAGGACCTTTGCTCGTCTTGAGGAGTGGTAACTGATGCTCAGCTGTGGCTCCACTGCTACTGCTGAGCCTCAGTGTCTGGCTGGGACTCCTCTCAACAATGAAGTGGACCACCTGTTGCTGCTTATAACTCTCCTTACCAACGCTATAGTTCTCTGACAGTGTCTGCCTAAGGGACACAACATAAATTAAACAAAAATCACAATTTACACCACACATGCAATATGCACAGTTTCTAAAGTAAAAATATTCCTACCTGTATTGTGGTCTTGTTTCTAACACCAGACTTAACCAACAAGCCTGGTAGCTCTCTTTCTTCCAGTGGTTTTCCTCCTGAACATCACAGAAGGAGTTCACCAGGTAGCAGCCACCTCTACTAATACAGTGCATTGTAACACGGGTTAAAGCTTCCTGCTTTAAAGTAGTATCCTTGCATAAAAGGTATGTCCTATACAAAACTTGATTACTAAACCTTGAACAGCGGGGATACTCTTACATAGTTTAGCCAGTTGGGGAGCCTTTTATATATCATTTGTGGTTTCTATTTTTACTCCTTTTGCATCACAACTGAGAGAATGTCCTCGTCTTAGGCATCCTGGAGGCTGGCCTTCATTTGAATCCCTTAGATTACTTTGAAATCTGACCACGCACTCTTATTGCATGTTTTTGAGTGTTCTAAGTAGACTGGAAGGAAGATTTATTTATAAATACTACCTGTCTATGTTGAATATGTATTTATATTTTAAGCGCAAGTATCCTGAATTTCCATTAAATCCTTTGTAATATTGAAAAAAAAAAAGGTTTTCATGAATTTGATGACACAGACATAAGTTATTAATCTCTTTGAAAAGGATACCATCGGCTCAGGAAAATTATCCTTCCTTATCCTTCTTAGATGTCTCACACTTGAGGCTGCACAAAAACAGCAGCTGAGCAATCAAGTTAAGTCATTGCTAAAGCACTTGTTTTGATACAATAATAAACCAAAAGGTGTATGCACATGGAAATGATGAAAACTGCGTGTTGATAGGTTCAGGGATTAGTTGCGTTTTCTACATAATTGTGTAAAAATTATAATTCAGAAATTAAAAAAACATTACAATAATTTCCAGGATTAATATTTTGAGGTAAAAATGTTGCTTAGTATTTATTTTATATCTTCTTGGCAGATTATCATTACTGACAGTTGTAATAGTTGTGTCGTGTGTGTAAAGTGGTGTAGCTGAGGCAGTGAAATGTATTCTGGACATATCCCAGAGGAAACATTGGACCGGCTATACAAGGGGCAAATTTACAAGGCTTCAATTTCACTCAATCCTCACTAAGATGTAGTGCTATGGAAACATAAAAACAAAGCAATAGGCACAATTTTTAAGAATTGCCTATGCACAAGTTATTTAATCTTAACTCCAGACATGCCACAATAAAAACTTTAATCTTGGTGCCTTTAAATTGTACGTTTCTGTTTAATTTAAGTATAGGAAAGTAAAGGCAACCTCAACTTGCAAATTTATGTCTAAAAATCATGTCTCAAAACCAGAATATACATGTTTACCTTCATACAATTAATGCATATACAAGGAAGTTGTTAAAATAAAGAAAAAAAAGTGATATCTTTAATAATGTATTTATTTGAAAAACATAATATAGCAATTTCTTTTTTTTGACCCACAGCAAATTAGAAAAACAAATCAAAAACATCATTTTATTTACAATAACTCTGAATTGTCTTTTAACAAAATTCTGTTGGCTGTAATTTAGGACTATTAGTTTGGCTTGTATAAATAAAACCTGGATCTCACATTTTTTGAATAAATCAGGTCTTAATAAACACATTATAAGCTGAACCATGCCGGTCTCTTCCTTGGCCTCTCAACTATCCGTTTCTCTTGGTCTTGTGGGCTTGGGGTCTCACCCTGATACAGGACAACAGTCTCTACAGTCGGGGCACTCAGGGGTCCACCCTCCATTGCTTTTATTTGATTACGAATCAGGGCAGTTTCCTTGCAAACCTTATCATAGCAGAAGCCACACAAGACATGCTTCTGCTTCAAATGACCACACTCTGGACATGGCTCAATGTTAGTCTAGGAAATGGGGTAATTAAGAAGAAGAGAGAGATAAACATGGTGAGAAATGAGTTCAAAAGTATTATTGTATCATAAAGCATACCTTGGGTTTTAGGAGTTTGTTCTCAGATCTCCTCCTCATGCGGTTGACCTCAATGGTGCGTCTCTTCTTGGGTGCAGCCATCCACAGAATACTGTCTAGGATGCCAGGGGGCTGATCCGGGCTGTGCTGCTCCTCCATCTCTTGCCCCTCGTTGAGCTGAGGCAAAACACTGGGGCCATACACCGACAGTGCAGGAGCTACACACAACAAAAGAGATATGTCTCATACATGCTTGAATTGAAGATTTTCCACATATCCATTCCATGAGGAAATATTTAATCTCATCTTTGATGGCAAAATGTTCCATCAGCCAACACAAAAAACACATAGTGGAGTTTGGTAAGCTGATTGTACTGTATATAAAAATGGGATTATGCTTCCTTCTCTGTGTTAGGGAACAATCAAAGTTACATTTCGACCAAAATTATGACCATAGGTATTTATGGGAAACACTAAGTGTTGCTTAAAATTTTACACTTAAAGCAGCACTGTCACTATTGTACAAAGTTTTATTATCCTATTAAGAATCCCACAGGAATAAAGATGTACAGCCACAGGTACATTATACTTCTATGTTGCAGCGATTGCATGTAAATCCGATACAATTGTACCCTGGACAACATATTCTGATGCATGGTAAGCACTATAACAAACCCGGGGATCCCTTAAACTTACCCAGTTGACTTTCAAGTCCCGCTGCCTGAAGAAGTCTGCTTTCAATGTGTAATAAAGACCATCGAAGACTCTGCACTAATGTTGCTAAATTCATCATTTTTATTCGCAAACAGTCCTTCCCTCGCTCATGCCAAACAGCTCACGGTCACCGAAATTAAATGCGTCACCAAGCTGCGACGACAAGCATTTCTTCTCTTTTAAAATTCTACACCAGTTGGACAGCAATGGCGCCATCTCTGGCTTATTTCTGTTCACTCTTGATTCCTTTGCAAGTTACTGTGTAACGTTGTCAAAAACAGCAGCGTGGGTGGCCATGTATAATATTCTGTAATAACCAGTTTTGACATACATATCTTGTAATTTTAGTAAACATGTGTGTTTTTATTCTGGGCGTTTATAACATTTGCCATTATAAATTTTTAACACTGGGTGGCGGTTGACATCCTAAATTTGTCGCTCGATTCAACGTAGAAGAAGAGGAGAACCAAGATGGCAGACCGAGGCTACAGCTTTTCTCTCACTACATTTAGGTAAACTTAATGTAAATAGTTATTTATTGAAACTCTGATCTTCTGATTGTCATGCTGTAGCGATCCCCGTTGAATATTAATTCAGTAAAGCGTGTGTACGGTTTCCCAGCTAATAATTTAACAGTGTTTTAGAGCAGGTGTAGTTGATGCACTGTCATTGCCGGGTATTGTAACGAATGGGCTAAAATTAGCATTGTGGCTATCTACTTTAAAACGAAACCAAAACTCATTTGTGTCGTTTTAATATCTACAAAGTTAAAAAACCTATAATTTTATGCAATTCTCTGCCAGTTCAAATCGTTTAAAATTGGGCATTGAAAGCCATGCAACTTTTTTAGACTTTGAATGAGTCGGCTAATTTTTGCGTTTTGCTTAATCGTCTTCCTTTTGGGAAATAAACATTTTAAATAAACATTAATTTATCAATTGTGCCATTGTGTGTGTGTCTCCCCAGTCCTTCGGGCAAACTTGTTCAGATTGAATATGCCCTGGCAGCGGTAGCAGCAGGAGCACCGTCAGTGGGTATTAAAGGTATGTTTGCTATAAAGTCTAATAAATCATTTGACCAGTTATTTGGGTTATGGATTGAAATAGTAAAATATATATTTTTAAGATATCTCTCTGGCAGTATAAAAATATAAGTTAAAAATCAAGTATTTTGAAGATGCACAGTTAACTAATTGCAGTCGTTTATTTCCTCAGCAACCAATGGAGTTGTGCTGGCAACAGAAAAGAAACAAAAGTCAATTCTGTATGATGAGCAGAGTGTGCACAAAGTAGAGCCTATCACAAAACATATTGGCATGGTCTACAGTGGCATGGGGCCAGACTACAGGTAGGTGTTTTGTGAGGTAATTCAAGACATTCATTATGCCATGAATAGATGCATAGATTTATGGGTGGTAATTTTTGCAGAGTGTTAGTCCGGCGAGCCCGCAAGTTGGCACAACAATACTTTCTGGTTTACCAGGAGCCAATTCCTACAGGTCAGCTTGTCCAGAGAGTGGCGTCTGTGATGCAAGAGTACACACAGTCTGGGTAAGCCATGCAAAACTGTGTTTATTATTAAACATGTGCGTTATTTAAAAATGAATGTTAGTTTATCTTTACTTTTTAGTTTATCTGATGCTCAATATAATTTGAACTCTAATATTTGTATCTTTCTGTAGTGGAGTACGGCCATTTGGAGTTTCCTTACTCATCGCTGGATGGGATGAAGACCACCCTTACTTGTTCCAGTCTGACCCATCGGTATTGTATATAATTTATTCTTTTTGAAAACTGCACTGTTTATCAATGATGTGGTAAACCTGTATCCTATGAGTTTTTTTGAGCGTTTTGTCCAATGAGCATTTAATGCTGGAAAAGGAAAAGGTCAAACGGGAGTCATAATAATGATGTCACTTTCTTCTGTATCCGATTGGCAGGGTGCTTATTTTGCATGGAAAGCTACTGCAATGGGAAAGAACTACGTAAATGGCAAAACATTCCTTGAAAAACGGTGATTATGAAAAGCAGTGTGAATACCATTCCATCTCCATGTGACTCCATCACATTGTTGTTGTTTATATTTTTTATAATAATTAACATTTAACCACAGATAGAACATGGCTTATATTATGTTTTCATGTAAAGTAAAGAGTTGGTCATTAATTTATGTATTTTTAGGTATAATAATGATCTGGAATTGGAAGATGCTATCCACACAGCCATCTTGACATTGAAGGTACAATTTAGTTATTTAGTCATTTTAATCTACAACACATCTTCTCTTTTTAAATACCATTGTTTGTATTTTAGGAGAGTTTTGAGGGTCAAATGACAGAGGAGAACATTGAGGTGGGAATCTGCAATGAGGCTGGCTTCAAAAGACTTACCCCTGCTGAAGTTAAAGACTACCTGGCAGCCATTGCATAAATGTGCCCTGTTAAGGGACAGAGCCACATTTCAACACAAAAACACCAGCACAGTAGCCAACATGTGCATGACACATCTCGGTACAATACAGTAAATCCTAAATTTAACACAAAATCTTAATAGATAAAACATTTCTGTAATGCCCATTTTAATACTGACTTAAGTTGAACTTTTGGATATGTGCTTGGCATAGTTTCCACTGACAACGTCTTTGTTTAAAACCCAGCACTTAGTTCGTGGACACATGATTCAATAGAATAATTTGACCACTGTCATGTTACTGTGTCATGTAGTGATTGGTTTCTGTGCATTAAAACAATGTGGTGATATCTGAGTAAAATCCCAAGCCTTCCACTGAATTAGAGTTTTAAGTTCCGGCTTTATCCATCTTGACTTATGCTATAGTGAAAACTGCACTATGAAATGCTAAAAGTGATTTAAAATAGGCCTGATTAATTCATAATTTAGTGGAAAATGCTGGGATGTCATTTGGTTGCCTGTAATTTGGTTTTACAGTGTACTTTTTCAAAATGGAAAACAACACAGTTTTTTCACTTCTGTTATCTGTCATGTATTCAAATAAAACATTGATTTGATGTCTTTATCAATTTGAGTTAATCATAATTATATGTATCATATATTAAATCATAATTATGTATTTTTGTCTGGAAGCTTTCAATGGCCAAGTAGCCCTACACAAGCAAAGCGCGCTCTCCTGCAAGAGTTTTCTCCGGTGGAAGACTCCAAGCTTTTTCCCTCTGATCAACACATGTGTCACTTCGAGCCAATGGACTCTCGGCTTTACATTCCGAAAAGCTATCTTAAATGTTTCTTTACCACAATAATATGCCTTTGCATATTATTTGTACGTCTGTAGAAGATGTGTTGACGGTCACCGGAGTGTTAATGTGTTATTCCAGGCCATGGTTTATTAAACAGACTTTTGTCAATCTGAAAGCCCGATTATGGCGAAGGTTTATAATCTCTCCCCTGAAGAGTCTCTGCAAATGCTCTAACAACAACCGGAACGTCTTTTCAATTTTATAGATATCCTTCCGCCTTCATGAGTAAAATAAAATAATATTAAGGATTTGAAAGCCGCACAGACGATTATTTATTACAATGTACTTTACTGTTTACACAGAGAGTATCTGAATATTGCTACATTATGAATACGCGTTTAAGCGCTTCTTAGAGATCTATTTTGTTAGGCGGAAGCTGCCTGGTCGTTTATTCACTTCCCCTGATGACGTTTATGGCGCCAGAAATCAAGGGTTTACTGAAGCTTGTGTCTGTCAGCTGGCGGATATAAACTGGGACAAGTAATATTGGCGGCATCGTATACTTGGGGATATTTTTTACACAACCTCATTTATTTACAATGACAATGTAAGCTTGGTTTGGATTCAAGATGGTGATACTACGCAGCAGCGGTAATACCGGAGCAGAGCCAGGAGCAACACCGAAGAGAAGGTCCACGGAGTTGGACACTAGCTCGGAGTTTCTGTCGCTCCTTCCCGCGTCGCAAAGAAAGACCGCCAGGCTGACCCGCTCTTCCCGGGGCCTGGATGACAGCTTCAGTAGCCCCGAAAACAGCACCCTTAACGTAAGATACATACACTTACAACTAACTACATAATCAGTTGTTTTGTTTGTTTGGTGGATAATATTTTTACGAGCGAAACTTTGTTGTGCTGATTCTTAGCAGCTAGGCTAACTAGCAGTATCTGTGACAGAAGACCAGATTAATCACAAGCCAAGTGCTTATACGAGGTCTTTCCATACAAGAGGTTAACTTCCATCCCTTTTCCAAATAGACTTGGTATTTTTGAATAAAATCAAATAGTTTTGGGTGTCATAATCTTTCTCCCTTTGCAAAATAGAGTTTATTTATTATTTTATTATGAATTCTCTCCCATTCCCCCAAATTATAACCCGCTCAGTAGGCCATCTGTGACTCCACAGGGCTCAAAGAAAGCTGTATCTTACGATCTTACCTCCATGTTTGCTCCATGGTCAGTCTTGTCAAAAGCCACTTAGTTATCTTTGAAACTGTACACTCTGTTGTTCACAAATACTTTTAAATAATGGTCATAATGTTATGTAAGTTCCAGGGACATGTTGATAAAAAGGAGGAAAGGAGTGGTGATGCTCAGTCTTTGAGGACCAGAGGACAGAGAGTTAAACTGGAGGTCTCCTTTGCTGACATGGAATCAAAGACACACTTGCCAGCAAATGATGACAAGGCCAGCATGCACTGCACCAGGTACATGCAAATAGTAAAGCAATAAAAACTTTATCAAATATGGGCAAAGACTGGGTAGCAAAAAATGTTTTTTGTATTTTTTTTCAATAGGAAATCTCCTAGGCTACAGAGAGATGGAAAAACATCTATGGGTAAACAGCAACTTTTCCCTTTTTCTTTATTTTTGTAGTTGGCTGGAGGAACCGATGATGATGATGATGATGATTATTATTATTATTATTATTATTACTATTATTACTTTTGCTTGTCTTGTTAAGAAAATGTTTGTATTTGTGATTTTTAGATGTACCTGATGAAGTAGAGGCGTCATCTACACCTAAGAGGAGCCGATTTAACTTACAACATAGAGAAATTACTGAGGATGAGGAGGAAGATGGCTCAGTGAGGCATAGCTCCCAAATCACCAGATACAGACGGAGTTCACGCAATCAGTCTGTACTGTATGATCGCCTCATCACAAAGTAAGTTGTCAAGAACACTGACCACCACTTGTACACAACAGCTATCATTTTAATCTAAGCTAAGATTGTGTGTTTATGTGTTTCAGCACTGCAGAAGCTGTTCTACAAAAGATGGATGACATGCAAAAGATGAGGCGCAGACTGAGGAGCAGAGACGTTAGAACACAAGAACAGGTGAAACAAAACATTAAAGTCTGTCAAACTGAAAAATGATTATTGGATACATTTGTAACATATTTGAACATTTGCATCTGTCAACAGCTGGGAATGTACACCAGGGGTAGATTGCGGTCTCTAGGAACCAACATGGAGAGTAAAGATACAGAGGAAGAGGAAAACCAAGGTAAGGGAGAGTTGGGTTAAACGCAACACACTCTCAGGGCATGTGCCCCTCCTGTGCTTAACAAATTGATAGCACAATTATAATCACAAAATATGCCCCATCGATTCACAGGAGAGGATGAAGATGAACAGGATGGAGAAGAAGAAGAAGAAGATGATGATGATGATGATGATGAGGGGGTGAAGAAGAAGAAGAAGAAGAAGAAGAAGATGCTGAAGATGAAGAGGAAGAAAATCAGAGGCGCTATGATTTCAGACAGCGGAAAACTGTAGTTCGCTATCAGGCTTCACAGGAAGGTGTGATGAATAAGTGAAAGTCAAATTCACTCACATTGTATTGGATTAGAGTACTTTGGTAAATAACAGTGTGTCTTCTTTAGAACCCAGAGAACCAAGAAAGCGCAGCATGTACTTTAAGGATCACACATCGCCAACCAGACGCAGATTCAGATTTAGCTCCACAGCTCCCAGGAGCCCCTACAGCAGGAGAAGGACCAGCCAGTTAGTACATCAAGTTTTTCTGCAACTAAAAACTAGAGCCTCAACAGATTAAATGCATGAAAATCCAGTTTACAAATAATTATCATACTAAACATAATTTTCTATCTATTTTTCATTTTTGACCAAATGTGTCTAGTTGAAGACTAGACATTTCTTTTATTTATACAATCCTCCAAATTCCCTTTTTTCTCTTTCTGGTTCTTTTTATACACCCTCAGGAGTAGTTCTGAGAGGTAAGACCTATTTATATTCGTTTTGGTCTGCACTACGTACTTTAGAAACATACCTCTTTTGGTGGTACTACATATTACTAGATATTATTGTTGGTGCAAACTGTCATAATTATGTACTTTTGTGCATTGAATTGTTTGTAGTGTAATGTGTGTATGGTGGGGCACTTGGTGTAATCTCATCCTGAGATTATTCAAGAAATAACTTCCTTCCCTTTTTTAAAAAAAAAATATTTTTAGTTTTACAAGTTGTCTTGTTGCTGCTTATTGTATTGATGTAAATTGAGTGGCATTTGCCATGTTTTTGCACATTCAGAAGAAGACATGCCATCCACAGCAGTGACTCCACTTCTTCTTCATCGTCAGATGATGAACAATTCCAGAGAAGAAGATGTAAAAGCAGGTCGAGGTCTGTCAACAGGTAAGATTGTTCTTGGAATCTCACACCTGCAGACCTCATCATAATATGCATTACAAAAACATATTCTTTAGTGCACAAATGTGCATAAACAAGAGAAAAAACACAGTAAATTTTTTGCAGGTTTGTGCTCTAAATGTTTACAACAATAACAATTTTTCCTGCATTTTCTCAACAGATGTCTGCCTATGAATTTAGTAAAAGAAGACCTTCTTGGAATCCACAAAGACAGAATGAAGATTGGTGCAAGCCTTGCTGATGTTGACCCAATGCAAATAGACAAAACTGTAAATTACACAAAAGTGTCAAAAATTTATAATTACATTTTTACTCTTTTAATTTTTGTTGAAATAGAATAAAACATTGAATGTGCTTCAGGTACACTTTGACAGCATTGGAGGCTTAAGTAAGCACATCTCAGCCCTGAAGGAGATGGTGGTCTTTCCTCTGCTCTACCCAGAAGTCTTTGAGAGATTTAAGATACAGCCACCAAGGTAAACAAGTGTCAAAGTTTCTGTTTATCATTTGGCTTTTCTTTCTCAAACCATGACTCCACAGTAAATAACATTTAGACACTCTGTTCCTGTTTTCTGCCGATTTTAAAAGTTTACAAATCTTTTTTTTTTTCTTGTCTTTAGGGGCTGTCTGTTTTATGGTCCACCGGGTACAGGGAAAACCCTTGTTGCGAGAGCTCTGGCCAATGAGTGTAGTCAGGGGGAAAGAAAAGTGTCATTTTTTATGCGGAAGGGAGCTGACTGCCTCAGTAAGTGGGTGGGAGAATCGGAAAGACAGCTACGGCTTCTGTTTGATCAGGTAAACTAAAATGCCTTTAAAGTGCTTGCTGGTGCTTTTTGAAAATATTTCAACACTTCCTACTAACATTTTTTCAGGCATACCAAATGCGTCCATCTATTATCTTCTTTGATGAAATAGATGGTCTGGCTCCTGTTAGGTCAAGTCGACAAGACCAGATTCACAGGTGAGTTGTCTTTTGGTTGTCCAAGTTAGATACAGTACATAATAATGGATAAAAAAACGTGATGTTGTAAACTCCTTTTTAAACTTCATTTTTAAAGTTCAATTGTGTCCACACTCCTCGCTCTGATGGATGGATTAGACAGTAGAGGAGAGGTTGTCGTGATTGGGGCTACAAACAGACTAGACTCAATTGACCCAGCTCTCAGACGACCAGGACGCTTTGACAGAGAGTTTCTTTTTGGTCTGCCAGACAGAGAGGTGAGAACCTAAAGTGGCCTCATTCCCTAGTAATTGTGAGACTTGAATGTGAACAGCCACCTTTTTAATGTAGCGGTTTTTACAGCTTCTAATTATACACAAACAACCTTTTTTATGTCAGGCAAGAAAAGACATCCTAAAGATCCACACCAGGCAATGGACTCCTCCACCTTCTGACATTTTCCTTGAAGAACTGTCAGACAAATGTGTTGGTTAGTATTCCATTGCAAGCAGCCATGTTGTGTTTATATGTAAATGTATTATCATATTTGCTGATCTTATGTACCTGACTTTTATGACTTGTCAGGTTATTGTGGTGCTGATATCAAAGCAGTCTGTTCAGAGGCAGCTCTCTGCGCACTACGGCGCCGTTATCCACAGATTTACTACTCATCGCAAAAACTGGTGCTCGATGTCAATTCAATTGCCATCACAAGCAAAGACTTTATGACGGCTATGGCCAAGATGGTGCCTGCTGCTCAAAGGTAAATTATCTTCTATTTGCACTAAACCTGAATTATGCTTTGAAAGTATGCAACAGAATACTTGTCTGGGCTGATGTTGTTTTCATATTACATTTTTTTTTCTGAATTATTTTGAAATTGTAGAGCAGTGGTGTCACCAGCAAAAGCCCTAATTCCTGCTATCCGCCCGTTGTTGAGTGCTGCACTACAAAACATTCTCCAAACCGTCAGGAGAGTGTTCCCACATGCCGAGCTGGGCTTAAAGAGAAAGAGAGATCACGGTAATAAATGGTTTCTTTGCAATTTTTTTTGTTTGTTTACTAAGTCCAACTGTTCTTTGGTGTAAATCGTGTCTTTATTTAGATCTTCATTGTGGATTGTCTGAGGATGACTTGATGTTCAGTGACGAAGACTCTGAGGTCTGTTCCACTGGACAGTCTCCTAAGGAGATATTCAACCTCAGCAGGTGCGCAGAAAGGCTGAGTTTAACTTGTATACATACGTTTGATATTTTGGTTGGGAGAGTGCTATAAAAAGATGAATTCATTGAAAAGCCTAAACTTGATAGAATTCTAAAGAGACCAATGTCTACAATAAAATTTTTGATTACTTTTATGATAAGGAAGTAATAAAACTTCTGTCTTCCTGTCCAGGAGTGTGCTAAGCCAGCCAACAACATATCGCCCGAGGCTGCTGTTACAGGGAAGACCAGGCTCCGGGCAGAGCTCCCACTTAGCTCCTGCCGTACTTCATGCTTTAGAGAAATTTACAGTTTATACACTGGACATGGCTGTTTTGTTTGGAGCCAATGCATCTGCACCAGAAGAGACTTGTGCTCAGGTATATCCAAGGCAAATAATAAAGGGGACCAGCACTTTTTAACGAAATGGAAAAATTTATACTCCATCTCCACAATTTAGAATGACTGATTTCATACAATGCTACCATTGTGCATGCTCATGTGTCTTACATTTGTCTTGCAGATCTTTGTAGAAGCAAAGCGAACATCTCCTAGTATCTTATACATTCCACACATTGGACAGTGGTGGGAAACAGTTGGTCAAGCCTTAAGAGCTACCTTTCTTAGCCTTCTTAGCTCTATACCTGCCTTTGCACCAATACTACTGCTTGCAACTTGCAGTCTACAATACGACCAGCTAAGCACAGAGGTATGAAAAGAGCTTTGGACCTTTTTAGAGGCATTAAAAGTGTATTAAGCACACATTCACTTCATTTATATACTCAACTTAGCCGAGTTACACTATAGCTCCAGCAGGCTGTTCAGACGGGCTGTGTCCGAATCAACACGCAAATCGCTATATAGTGATCACAGCATTTTGTAGTGGAGTCTGAATGTCTAGTGACTGAAATGTAGTACACTCAAAGTTTCCCACAATGCATTTGTAAAAGTAGCAGTAAAAAATAGCCCATAATGCTTTGCGAATTGTCAGAGAGCAGCGCAAATGTGACATGTAATTAATATTAATAAACCATTACAATGTAAAATCACTGACGTTGGCTTATCTTAAATCATACAGAACGGACTTTTGAGAGCTTATCTCTTGAGGCATAAAAGAGTTGCAATAATCCAGTCAGTTTTGTTCATTAATAGGACAAGAGTTGTTGAATTAAATGCGTACGCTTATTTATATCGATACTTAAATCACTAAAGTCTTGCGATTTATTACAGAAGTTCATTATCTGCAGAATTCAGAACATGTACGCTAGAGTCGCGTGACTAAGGCAACAGAAAAACAGCCTTGTAGTGTACAAAACCACTCATTAATTTAGTGCACTATATAGTGCAACACAAAGTAACGTTTGAGGGGTTAGGGACAAGGGAGTGCATTTGGACACAGCCCTGGACTCCTGTTTTTTCAGCATATGAACAAAAGAAAATAAACTGACACCCTTCTTTCAGGATAATTCTGCATTAATGTGCTTTTGGTATTAAGCCTGACGTTTAACCCAAAGCATTATTTTAAATAAATGTCTTACTTTTTCTTGTAATATTTCTTCACAGATTCAGGATTTATTTCGAGTAGAGTATGGGGAGGTTTTCAATGTCCAAGTCCCAACTAGCAGAGAACGAAGAACCTTTTTTGAGGACCTGTTATTAAACCAGGCAGCCAAGGCCCCTGCCTCAAAAAAGAAAGCAGGTAAGGAAACAACTGTTGGAGATTGCATGACCAGATATTTTGTACTTAGTGTCTATCTTTCCTAGTGCTCCATGCATTAGAAGTGCTGCCTGTTGCCCTTCCTCCTCCCCCTCGTCAACTGACTCAGGAAGAGACTCAACGATTGGAGGAGCAGGAAGAGGGCACGCTCAGGGAGCTCCGTCTTTTCCTTCGTGATGTGACAAATCGCTTGTCCCAAGATAAACGGTTTAAGGCTTTTACAAAGCCTGTGGATTTAGAAGAGGTAGTTCTTAACAACCCACACATGTCCAGTTAATCATACTTGACTGCTGTGCTCCAGCCATTGTACACATAAATGTATGCCTTTACTAGATTCTAGTATCATGTCATGTGTTTTAGGTTCCAGATTATTGTGAAGTAATCAAGAAACCCATGGATCTTTCAACTGTCCTCACAAAGATTGACCTCCATCAGTATGGGTCAGTCAAAGAATTCCTCCAAGATGTGGACCTCATTTGGCAAAACGCACTGGAATATAATCCAGACAGGGACCCCTCAGGTACACACTTTGATCAGCAGATGTTGTTGACAGAAAATTCTCTTAACACAGAAATAGTTTAAATCTTTATGATCAAGCTAATCTAAGTGGATAATATGTGGATTATACTTATTGAAGATAATATATAAGAAATGTTTTATGTTTTCTTTGCAGATCGCCAGATACGCCACCGGGCATGTGCATTAAAAGACTCAGTTCATGCTATTATTAAAGATGAACTGGATGAAGACTTTGAGAAGATCTGTGAGGAGATCAAAGCATCACGCATCAGAAGAGGTGACAGTGTCTCTTTGTGAAAAGACAACCTCTTAGCCAGCAAATGTCTTAAACTTGGAGTTTAAAAAAAATTGTCTTTTTTTTTTTTTAATGTCTTTAGGTTGTTCGGCTGCAACATTAGCGCCCTCTTACTATCAAGTTCTCCCCAAGCAAAGCAGACCATCTACAGAGACTAAGACGAATGACATGACCCCACAAAGAGAGGCAGCCTGCACCACAACTGCAATTACTCCTGTTACAACCAGCTCTGCTCTTACAACGCCTAAAAGCACAGGTAAAGACTAAAATGACCCAAACTGCCAATTTAGACTCAAACAATTAACTAAGTGATCTACGATTAAAGGTCATAAGAAGAAACGCAGGAAAAGACGCTGGGCTTCTGGAATTATTGCCAAAAAAAAACCATCGTCCTCTCCTCATGTATCTAGATATGACACACAGTCTGATGACGAGGAAGATGGAGATGACGAAGAGGAGGATGAAAGGGGAGGAGATGAAAGAGAGAAGGAAGTCACTGGAGAGCAAGACATACAAGAGACTGAGATGGTGCTTGTTGTAGAGTCGGCAAATGAACAGGACCATCAGCAAGGGAAGGGGGGCAGTAATCTGGTGGTTACAGATGAGACTGTAGAAAGTGAGAGATCAGAAAAGGCTGATCAGGCACAAATAAATGATAGAACTGTGGACGAAACGGACAGATTGACAAAGGGGCAGGAAGATGACAGTGAAGCAGTAACAGAAAAAGTTGTTCAGAAGTCGGGGGAAAATACTCATGAACAGTCTAACACAGTGGGAAGCGATAACACTATTGGTCAGAACTTGTTAGAAATGGAAACTGAAAAGAGTCAAGATAATGTACAAGAAGAAAAGGCAGTAGAGCAGAGCAACCATAATGAAGCTATGGAGATAGATGAAAAGGAAACTCCAAGAGAGGAAGACACAGGTAATTTCAGTGAATTCAACATGTAGAACACAACGCATCTTATATTTAAACAAAAAAAAACTCATTTTATTCCTTTGTCTTAGAACGATCAGTGAAACGCATGACACGTGCACTGAAAAATTCTGTGCAAAAGCAACAGATGATCAAAGTGGACCAAGCTCTGCAAGTACTAGACCAGGAAACGCCTCCCCTGGTGGTAGACAGAGAACAATTAAAGGTAGGAAATTCTGATGACAATAGTGTCATGGTTTATTTTGTTGCCTGTATTTTAAAAGTAACAAAAGAAAAAGCCAGCATGTAACATCTGTCATTTCTCTGTTTTCTAGGAGCTGCTGGAGAGGTTAATAGTAAAGACTGAAGGCTATGAGGTCCACCAGCTTGAGAAACTTTATGCTCTGCTCTGTCAGGCTATCTACAGACACAGACGGGATTACAACAAAATGGCACTAATATTGGTAAGTATTGGACTTGCATTGTGTTAACTCAAAATTACATTTTAAACTAATGTATGCCTTTTTTCTTTTTTAGGAGTTGGAATATGAAATTAAAGACTTCTGTTGAAATTTCTACTGCCACAATATGTGCATTTTGTTTTTTTTACAATTCTGCTCTTAACCTTGTAAATATTCCACATTAGATCTATTTTCATAGCAATTAAACCATCAATTTGTCATAGATAATTTTGTATTACTACTTTTAACTATTAAATCTTATGTACCTTTCGTGTATCTTTTGGATGCAGAATAAAACTGTAAACTTAAATTAGGCTTGTATTTAATGTTCAAGACTAATTGGAAAGATTTATAAATACAATATAAATCGGTATATTGTGGTAGTGGTTCTTTTTTGCAGTTTTTGTGCTTAAAATTTGGTTTGGAAAATTGAATAACCAGACATAACTCATTAATTAAAACCAAGCTGTGGCACTAAATGGTCATAGATATAAAGTTAGATTTAAAACAAACTTTAAAACAGTCGGCTTAAAAGACAAAATACTTCAGCATGGTGACATTTCTTAAAAAGCTAATATTATTCCTTTTGAACTTATAAAAGCGACAGCAGGAATGAAGTGAAAGCAGTCAGACTGGTGTCTTGTCCTTAAGTAGCTTCTGTTGCTGCTCTGACGGGTCACGTAAGGACAAACTGGCAGCCATCCGCGTTAGGTAACAAGTTTACGGGCCGTCAGACAACATATATCCTAGCACAACAGAATAGACCATGTATAACCACACCTGTCACATTGTGAACACCTCACAGTCGTGAAATATGGCTCTAAAAAGTATACATTGATGACAAAAATTACAGGAAGATAGAGAGTCGCCGCGGAATGACGTCAACACGTATCACTGAATGATGACGCTGCTTGATCATTAAAAATCTGCCCTTAAAAAATATCAGAGAATTGGGTCAGCTAAGTCACACTGTACCAATGGAAATCCCGATGTAACTGTCCCGTTTTGGGAGATCTAGCGTTATCAATGCGTAAGTGGAGCTCTAAATAACCTGACGGCGAGAGAGATGTCCGGAGTGTTGTGAGCATCTGCAGACGGGAGCTGTAGCTGTTAGACCGGTCCGTGTGTCTGCCTCCCTCCGCTGGGTTTGGGAACCTGTGAGCCTCAGCAGTTTGAATGCCGAGGGAATGGGAGACAGTTGAAGCCTCGTGTGTTGAGACCCAGGAAATCTGTCCCCGGCTCCTCTCGACAGCCTGGTAGCACACATTTCAGTAGTTCAGTAAGTTTACCGCCAGACGTGATCAATAAGAGTGACTGGCCCAGCTAACGAGGGCTAGTTGGCCCACCTGAATTACATGCTACAAGCCACTGAGCAAATACAGGCTCTTTGTGTGCAATGTAAAGATTTATTGCATGTTTATGAAATATTTATTAGTTGTTTTGTGTCGCTATTTGTTAATGTAAATCATCTCATAATGGCAGTACATCATAGCATACTTTACTGAAGTCAACAGCGTGCTACAGACTTCAATAACACATTATAAGTTGGATAAATAACACATTATTAGTTGGGTATACATTTCTTTTTGCATTTGTGTCATGAATATATCATTAGGTATTTAAGAAATAAAAGTACACACTGCCTAAACTAAAATGGTAATCACACTCCCACAAATTCTGTACAGTACATTATGTTGAATATTTACATGTTTTTATTTGTATTTTAATTACAATGACATTACATTGAGCATTTGTTGGTTAAACAATAGTCCAGTAGGAAACAGATCGTCATGAAGGGAGATGGGTGATTGTCAAATTTACATTTTTAATTTGTTTTACATAAAGTTTATTTAGGCATTTGCTGAAACTATTTGGTGTTAACAATGACATTTTTATCAATTCAACAAGTTTTGCAGTACAACTTACTTAGTTATAACTTTCTTAATGCAGTCTGTATAAATAGTACAATAGTTTTACATGTTGGTTTTATCATATTATCCTCTTCTCTATTCATTAAAAGGTCTCCACATTTTGTTCATCGTTTTAGTGACAACTGTGCTTTCTGTATGTAGCTATAGAAAGAAAAACCTGTGGCCAAGAGATCAATTTGTCATACGCTTCACAGTGTCTGTCTTTGGTTACTTTGGCTAGAAAGGACTTTCTGTTTGGATTGATAATGTCGAGCCGACGGAAATCAGCCACACCTTGCATGGTGTTGCCTTCTGATGTGGTGGAGCGGGAAGAGGTGGAGGAGAAGACTGAGAAGACAAAAGATGAGGAAACCGAGGTGGGGGTGAAAGAGGCAGACGAGGTGGGGCCTCCAGCTGAGGAGCTTGATCAAGCAGTGGTGGTTGTGCCCACTCCACCTGATACAGGCAAGATACTCTAGTCATTTTTAATTCAACATATTTCATTTAACATCAGTGTAGGAATAAATAGTGTTTCTGGTTTATGTTTGAAAGTTGTTTTTTGTTATTTTAGATGAACCAAGTGTCTCGACTATAGAAGACAGTGAAGTTGTTTGTCCTCCACCCAAGAGAAGCACAAACTCTTCAGAAGATGCCAGCGACCTGCCGAGCTTGGAACAACGGTGCGACACCCCTGATGAGGGATCAACAGACCCCACAAATGTTGCTGCGATCTCTCTTAGCAAGACACCAATTATGAGGATGAAGACCAAATCTGAACCTAAAAGAATTGCTGTGTCGTTGAAATCGGCAGATGAAGCAGTGGAAGGTTTTGGAGGAGGCAGTGAAGGGGAGGTAGGGGGGGAACAGGAGCCTATTGAAGCTCCTTTAGGGCCAATGACACCTGTGGACATGCTGCTACATGACTCCATGAAGCTGGGAGGAGGAGGCTTGCTGGTCAGCCCTCCACTGGAACAGACGAGGAAGTCATCACTTTTAAATCCAACTGTTATGCCAACTAGCTTTGCACAGGTAGAGTATGATACAAACAGAAAATAATACACTCTACAATATATAAGAAAAGGTTAAAGTAAAGGTATCTGGACTAGGCTGAGGTGAAGACATTTTGTCTCTTAATTCCAAGAGACTTTTTCAATTCTGAGTTCAACTGATACAAGAGCTAAGCTTTTAACTCTAGAGGTAGAAGTTTGACCTGAAGCTAATTTGGATTGGACCAGGTTGTTCTGGTCTCATAGTTGTTACCTTTAAAGAGCAGAGTGACTCATGGGAGAGCCGTTAAGGCTCAGGTTTGTTGTTAGTTTCACAGTTCTCTTCAGGTGGTGTTGTCCTTCTTGAGTGAACTGTTTTGGGTTAGGTTTCAGAACACTGGTGTAGACAGTAGGCAACAAGAATTTGAGGCCTCCTCTGTCCAGAGAAGGCTTTTCCATTTTAACAAAAAATGGCTACCTTCACCCTCTGGCCAAAATTCAGACATTGCCATTCTCAAAGGAATGCCTTTTCCCTTTGAGGTGGAGGTGGACTCAGCGCCACCAGGATTGTCTCTTCTTTGCCTTTGCTTTAACCTTTTCTTCAAGATGACTGAGACCTACAATATATAATTCTTTATAAATGCAATAGCAGACTGAGAGGGAGGACATTTCAAAAGTAATTTGAAACCTATGTACCGAAAGGTAAAGAGTGTTGTACTTCACCTTTTACCTTTTTCTTCATTAAATAACCTCATCACTTTTTTCTTAGGTGCTTTCTGCTTTCCAGGCCCAGCAAAGCGCAGCAGCTGCAGCAGTCCAGCCCCAACTACTCATTCCTCTCAGTAGCATCCCCTCCTACAGTGCAGCTATGGACACCAATCCTCTGCTGGGTAGCACATATAAGAAGTTCCCTTATCCCTCTATGCCTGAGATCAGCAGCCTGGCAGCACAGACTCAATTTACAGAGGAGCAAATCAAGGTGATAAAAATATACTGACTACAATGATATGTTTACCATAAGTCTTGACTAATCAGGTGGACAGACTTTTGCACATCTGCATTTCTGTCTACAGTAGAAGCTGTAGCTAATATTTTGCATTGATACAAACTATTTTGTTGTATTGGGATTATTGTTCATTGTTGTAAGTCTATTCTCAAGCTACTGGTTTCACACATGTGGTGTGGTTGTCAAAACTGAAAATGTATGTGAAATAAACTTGGTAATCACAGAAGAATTACTCTACAATAGCGTTAACTATGATGACTATGGTCTCTCATCAAATGTAAAATATGTTTTTGCACAGGTGTGGTTCTCAGCTCAGCGCCTGAAGCATGGAGTCAGTTGGACTCCAGAAGAGGTGGAGGAGGCTCGGAGGAAACAATTCAATGGCACAGTACACACTGTGCCTCAGACCATTACTGTCATACCTGCTCACCAACTTTCAGCAGCTGCCAATGGCTTGCAGTCCATTCTTCAGACCTGCCAGATAGTGGGGCAGCATGGCCTAGTTTTCACACAGGTTGGTAAAAAAAGTGCTGTGGCATTATTTGTTATGTTAACTTAGATAGGGTTTTGGCCTGCCCTAACCATAGGCAAGGCAAGTTTATTTATATAGCCCAATTCATACATACAGCAATTCAAAGTGCTTTACAAAAAGAAGAGAGATGGGTTTAAAACACAAATACAAACATCAATAACATAAATACAAAATAAAATAAATCAAAACAAAACAAAAAGAGAAGAGTGCAGTAAAAATACAGTTGTCATATGCACAGTTAAACAATTGTTTTCAGTCTGGACTTGAACATTGTCAGAGTAGAGGCCTGTCTCACCTCCTCTGGAAGACTGATTTTAGCTGCATAAAACTGAAACACTCCCTCACCGTGTTTAGTCCTGACCCTGGGCACCAGCAGGAGACCTGAGGTCCTCAGAGTCCGGGATGGTTCATATGGGACTAACATGTCAGAGATGTACTTTGGACCTGAGCCATGGAGAGCCTTATACACCAGCAGAGCTGGTAGTTTGCTATGATGTAGTTTCTGACTATTAGTTCTTTGACTCTCTAAAGGTTGGCCCAAGTGGAAACCTTCCTGTGACAAGTCCAATCACTCTGACAGTAGCAGGGCTGCCCAGCCAGTCTCAGAGCTCCAGCAGGGCTTCTTGCCACCCTAACACGTCCAACAGTGAACTGAAACGAGCAACCACTATCCAGCCTCCCTCACTTTCTCCACAGGTGAGGAAACCAGCTCTATGTGCAGCATCATAGGCTTTTTTACTTACTATGTAACCTTTTCTTCCTTTTTCTCAAGGAAAACTCTGCCCTGAGTGCTGATACATTTGGCATGCGGCCTAAAAAGTCTAAAGAACAGCTGGCAGAGTTGAAAGCAAGTTACCTGAAAAACCACTTTGTTACGGATGCTGAAATTGCACGCTTGATGAAACTCACAAACCTGACAAAGGGTGAAATTAAGAAATGGTTCAGTGATACCAGATACAACCAGCGCAACTCCAAGAACAGCCATGTAATCATGCTTCAGGATGGAGGTCGAGGAAGTGGCAACAGCAGCACTAATGCCACTATTATCATTGATTCAAGTGACGAGACCCCAACTTCTCCTAACCCTCCTCACACACCTCCAGTGAAGGAAAAGGAAACTCGATCAAAAACATGGAATCCGTTTCCTGATTTTACTCTTCAGAAGTTTAAGGAGAAGACACCGGAGCAGCTTGTGGTGTTGGAGGAGAGTTTTGAAAAGAGCAATACTCCCTCTGATGAGGAATTGAGCCGTTTGAGGTCAGAGACCAAACTGACGCGTAGGGAAATCGACGCCTGGTTCACAGAGCGACGGAAAGTACCAGCAGCCAGTGCCTCCTCCCCAGACTCTGAGGAAAGCAAAATGGAGACAGACTCTTTAAAAGCAGAAGAAAGTGGAGAAACAGGAGATACCACTTCAGGAAAGGGCAGCCAAACTCCACCTGGAGGCCGAAGCGGGCAGCTGCCAACTACAAGCAGCAGCGGCAGCAAAGACACCAAGGATAAAAGTAAAAAGTCTCCAGAACAGCTTCATATCCTCAAGTGTGCCTTTGTGCGAAACCAGTGGCCCACAGCAGAGGAGTATGACAAACTGGCAGAGGAGAGCAGCCTCCCTCGCTCTTACATTGTCAGCTGGTTTGGAGACTCTCGCTACTCGTGGAAAAATGGTAACCTTAAGTGGTTCTTTCAGTACCAAAGTGGCAACACAGAGGGATCAAGCAGTGGAGCAGGAAGTAAAATGGGGAGTGGGCGTAAAAGACGTGGCAGGAATCGTGGTTGGGGTCGCTCTCGAACACGGAGGCAGTCGAGAAGGTCTGCCTCTTACAGTGCAGATGTTGATAGATCACCGCCGTCAAAGAAGTTTAAGAGCGGCAGAGAGATTCTTAAAGACTACTATCTAAAACACCACTTCCTTAATGAGCAAGATCTGGATGAGCTTGTCACGAAGACCAACATGAGCTATGAACAGGTAAATTCTGAATGTGTAATGTTCATGTTATTGCATCCTATGGTATGGCCCTTATGTGATCAAAGATAAAAATATATATATAGTTTTTCAAGTCAGTTCAGATGAGCACCATTTGGAACTACAACAGCCAGGAGTTGTGTCTCCATATGAGGTATAAAGTAAATTTAAATATTTTCTAATGACCTTGGCTTTGATTAAACTAAAGTAAATAAACTTTTTTCTGTAGTCACATCGGAAGCTGGACGTATGTTACGTCACTAAGTGCCTACTAAAACAACTTCTAAGGCACCACAGTTTCAAAATTTCACACTAATCACTATATTCAAATCATTAATACTGTGATATGAACGGATTAGACAAGTGATTACACATTATCCATTTACAAAACTTAAAAAACTCAACCATTTGTGCTGTCAAAATATATTGCATATTAGGTGGTACAATGACTTTAGGTAATATTTAGGAGAAAACTGAGTGGAAGTATTCAGAAAGATACTGTATTCATTTATTTAAAATACTTATATTTGTATTTTGATCTTTTTTTTAAAGATTTGCCAATGTCCCATTTACCTAGAAGTAAAATCTAGAGATGAATCTGCCATATCTTTCCTCAAGGTTATCATTCTGAGTGTTTTATTCAACTGTGTTCCTATCTTTTGAAAAGGTAAGGGAGTGGTTTGCTGAGGTCCAGAGACGACTGGAGATGGGATTGGATCCCTTTCAGGAGCCGGACGGACAGAGGGCACAGAAAGAGGGCGAGGGTGAGGGAGAGGACACACAGGGGGAGGTCTCAACAGTTGAGGAGCAGTCAGGCGCCGGGATGGGAGATGATGATGACGATGATGAAGATGACGACGACGGTGATGACTCAGATGACAGTGAGGTTTGGGAGCCATCACGAAGCGTTCGAAAATCTCTATCTGTTTCTGAAGACTAATGATTGTGGAGAATAGTGCAAGAGAAACAATGATGTTGATGGAAAGAATGCTGGATAAGAGCTAACTCAAAGTCTTTTTCACCAGATTTGCATGACTGCACATTTTCAACATCAATTTACTGTATTTTCTAAATATTTCCAGACTAAAACATGGAATATTAGCTTTAGTGTTTTAAAATGGGCTGTTGTAATGTTAAACAACAACAGTCATGAATGGGAATGACTTTCTAAGCTAAGAGACACTGCAAACCAAATGTTATTATAGCTTCGAACAGGTACATTTTGTAAAAAAGTAATACCATGAAGTGCAATCCTCAACTGAGGTTCAAGACAAACTCCAAAAAGAAGTTTCTTTACAATCTTAAAAGAATGAATGAATGCTATTGCAAAGAGACAATTCTTGTTGACAGAAAAATGCTGCATTTCCTAAACAAATATCTTCTTGGATGTTTCACCTTTGGTCCTAAACTAACTGCTGAGGCCAAAACATGATCTGTTGTGTTTACGAGGGTGCTGAAAAGATCATTTATAGGTCTAACCATGAGGGGTCACTGCTGAACAACGTTCTGGAGCAGGGCTGGACTTCTGCTTGTTTTCCTGTTTACCTTTTTCTAGCACCTGTGAGGATCCCAGAGGCAGTACTTATGGAGGCTTTGTGAACAGACATTTATTAATACTGACACTGAAGGTAAAGGTTAATTGCGATATCTAGATAAGGTACTTTAATGCGTTATGGATTTTGAAATACTTAATTAACACAGGATGTCTTCACAAGTCTTCCCTTTATAAGCGCTGTTTATAGTTATTGTTAATAATACACATTTTAAACTGGACATCTGCAAATTTAATGGGGAAGTGGAACAGTATGTGTTCAGTATGCACTGCATTTAATACTTTCCTTTTATAAAGTCCTTTTAAAACTTTTATACAGCATCTATATGACATCCTGTGCTATTTTTGTCTTTCTAAAGACGTAAATTCATGTGCCAAAGTTGAATGTGTTGTCCTCTGTGCAATGAGGTTAAGGCACAATCTGTGAACTAAAACAAACAGAAGTGGTACACTTTTAGTTTTCCTGCAAAACCTTATAATCCTGTGCTGACTCATTAATTAGCCTTTTTGTCAAAAGCACCTGTTATTCTCATGGGCCTTTTTAGCAGGTATGAAGTCAGGCTGCTAGTTTGCTTAGTTTACAACTGTATGGTTATGTCCAGTTTTTAACAAAACCTTTCAACTAATTCTCAGATAAGTAATGTAAAAAGTGTATTGTGAGTTTGTTGACTATTGTGTGCAAGGCAGTTATTGTTTCGGACAAAGCCTGGCCATGTCATACACTGCTGAGCTAACTGATTCCCATTAAGTATTCCTTTAATTACCACCTACAATTGAAAAATATATCGAAAAGAAGTCAGTCCACAACCCAACTGTATTAATTGATGTTGCCTCTATGTTTGAGCTCAGTGAAATGTAACTGCTCAAGAGAAAAAGAGGCCTGTGAATCTTAACCTTAATGAAAACTGTTTGACAGTATTTTGAGTAACTAAATTTGCACTGAATCTAAAATAATGTTAAGTACCTATACTAAACCTTTAAAATGCACTTTGTCCACATGTGTACTTGTTGGACTAAATCCTGATTAGGCACCTTAATCTCTTATAATACCATGAAATGGCTCTGAGAGCCCAAATCTGTTTTGTATGACTAAAAACTAAAACCAGTATTTTGCCTTTTTTATTCTTAATGAATTTAGGACGGACCTTTGCAATTTGTCTGTTTTCTACAAATATAGTTTGTTGGATGTTTGTATGGCTCAGAAATAGCAGAACAATCACCCAGTGCTTCTGTCACTAAATTGCACAATATGAGCCTCTTTTTACTAAATGTGTTCAATTTAATTTAATTTTTAATAACTTTCTATCTATCCCTCTCCTCCTTTCTACTTAACATCCAGATTACTGATATGCACTCCCGAGACATATTTCTGTAGATGTTTGCAATTCTTTCTGTCTTCAGATGTGACCAGACAGACACACAGGGCTGTAATGGACTTGTACGTAGAAAGGACTGTCAATGAAGCGTTCCAGATAAACCTTTGTGCCTACATGGCTCGTACACTTGTTTGAACAGAATCTCATCTACTCTGTCTCTCATCAGTGGCGGAGAAATAATGTGTGAATACTTTGGCAATCAACATTTTGTGGTGTGATTTTAAGACTGTTCAAACTAAGATGTGACGCATGGTCGAGCTCTGCTTTCTTTTTTGACAATGCTAATAGATGCCTAAAGCTCTTGATACAGATACCTTGGTGAATTTTTGTCACCAGGCATTTGTCACAGTGCGTTCTTGTCCTGTGTGTTTGCTACAAGCCAACTGTACTAGCTAGTATGTATAGATCAAGCTTTTGGTGTGTTGCACTCTAATGTGACAAGTGCCTGGCAATAAGAAAATCAAATCAAAAAGTTGAGGTATACTTTTGTCTAATCATGCATGCAATAACATGACTATCAATTGCATATTTTGTACATACAATGATTAGGTTGTTTAACTTGGAACAGTTGGAAGCCTAAGCTGGATTTAGGTAGCTTTATAAATCCTATTTGTTTTTAATACCACACTGCACCCACATTTTTGTAACCACTATCACTACTAATTGTCTTTAGCTAACTTAGTTGTTTCCTTGCCTATTATTTTTCTGCCTTAGCCATGTTTAAGGAGGTGTTTAGATTTTTCTGTGCCCTTTTGTACACAGGTTAGGCTTTGTCCTGTTCCCTGCTATCTAACCTTTTTACAATGTGCTTTGTCATAACCAGTCCATCTGTTTTGAATGGATTTGTATGCTCCTATCGTATCAATGGATCTTGTCACTACAGCTCCAGTTATTTGTGATTTCCTTGTAAACAACACAAACTCATTAAATATGTACAGTTTTAGGTATCAGCCAATGTTGCCAAAGCCGCTTTTGGTGCATATAGATCGCAAAGAAATATAGACTCACAATTCACAAAGGGGGAATGGCATGCACAAGCAGTGTCGCTATAACTCGTGTAAGACCGTAGTGTTAAGGCACCAATGTCTGCCACAGTGCCATGTCTGGTTTGATGAGTTGTGAGTTTATTCAGAAGTTGTGTCGTAGAGCTAAGAGCTAACTTTGTATTCTTAGTACTTAACCCACTGTCCTGTTAGTATTCATGTCCAGTCTGTTTTCTCTGCTATACTTCTGCTGTAGTCCTCACGTGTCTTCTGTATTTAGCTCAGTAGCTGGTTGAATGTTTCTTACAGCAAGTGTTTTCACTGTAAAGCAAATTTTGCGAAAGTACAACCTGTTTGAATTGTAATATTAAATGTTCTTTTGTAAACCTGTTTGTAATGTATTTATTCTTTTACATGTCATTTGAAATTGAAATGAATAGGGATATTTTTAGTCCGATACATGCAAATATCAGAGCATAACATAGTTTTGTTGAGCTCAATAGGAAGTACAGAGAATGAACTGTTAAGGGAAATGTACAAGTGACGAACAGATGCGAATGAGGTTATGAAGGAGCTCTCAGCCATTCAGTAGTACTTATGTGAGTAAACCTTGGGATATCTGGACCCCATGTCAGCAGCAGCTTTTTGTTAATGTTATGGTATTTTAATGTGTTATTTATTTCTAGACTAAAAATGGTTTGGAAGCTACTTTTTCTCACTTTCATTGGTAAGTAACTCTAATGGATGTAGACCTCTTTGTGAGATGATATGGCAAAGACAAAATGAAAACTGTAACCTATTTTGTAAATTGTATTTGACAGTACTTAACCATGCCAAAGAAACACCAGGTATGTTGTTTTTCACTCTAATGATGGTGGAGTAATTATTTAATAATTTTTATTTTATTTTCAGACCAGTGTCAAGGAAACATTATAACAGGGGGGAATACAACTCAGTCAACAATTTATACATCAGGTCTTACTTCAGAACGAGCTATTGATGGCATTTTGGAGCAATGTTCTCATACTGATTTGCAAAATAATTCCTGGTGGAAAATTGATCTGCAAGGTTTATTTGAAGTTTCCTGCATCAGGATCAGTAACATTGCCAATAACATTAACATGACCGGCGCTGAGATATTCATTGGGAACGCCACCGAAGAAAATGGAATCAAGTAACATTGATTTGACACCTTACTTAACCCTTAAGAAACTTTTACTAACTTGTTTCTTGCTGTATTGATTCTGTTCATTTTTATATTCCTCCAGATGCAGTGGGATTAACACCACCCTTAATTCTGAAAACATGAGTTATCCCTGTTCTCAGCCAATACTGGGACGGTACATCACTATCATGAAAGCAGATGGCGCTGTAGTTTTATGTGAAGTGAACATCTATGGCAAAGGTATTCTAAATGTCTAATAATGATTCAAATGAGTTGATTTAACACAGCGAGACCTGTTTCACTTGTAATGAATAATTCCAGGGTGGAGGTTGATCAAAAAGAACAAAACGTGGGAGGATGCATTCCACTACTGCAGGGGCAAAAAAATGGAGCTGGTATCTATCCTCGACATCAACATTCAGGCTGTTGTTGCTCTTGAAGCCCAGAAGGCTGACTCTCTCTTTGTGTGGCTGGGCCTTTCCTACTCCTGTGCACTCAAGTCCTGGTCTTGGGTTGATTCTCACAGGTTGTGCTACAGAAGATGGGCTTCAGGGGATGTTTTGAGGCAGTGTTTTGTGAGTGCTGCCATGGAAACAAAGGGTAGCTATAGTTGGTTTGTTAAGTTTAACAATGAGAGTTTTAATTTCATTTGCCAGTTGTAGGACATCCTTGTTACATCCTTGTTGTGCTTGGAAAGGCTCAGTGCTTATACTGACAGCCACATTAAAAAAATCTTCTTAGTCTCATAATTTTTCTACAGGTGCAGATACAAAACAGCAGATAAACTGTGTTATACTGCAATCAATCAAAAAGAGAATGCAGCTTGTTCCTTGGATGCTAATTACATTCTAACTATTAAAAGTGTCCTTTCTGTGTTATGTCATCATATCTGAAGGCAAAGAAATGGTCGAGATGTTTAGACTCGATGTTTAAACAGGGAAGAGGTGTGGCTGAATATACAAACCTGATTCCCAAAAAGGATGCTCTACAAATTGTGAATAAAAACAGAATGCAATGATGTGATTTCAAATTTATTTATTTTTTTTCAGAATACAATATAGATGACATGTCAAATGTTGAAAGTGAGACATTTTGAAATCTCATGCCAAATATTGGCTCATTTTGGATTTCATTAGAGCTACACATTCCAAAAAAGTTGGGCCGGAAAAGTTAAATGTACATATGAGGAACAGCTGGAGGAACAATTTGCAACTAATAAGGTCAATTGGCCACATGCTTGGATATAAAAAGAACCTCTCAGAGTGACAGTGTCAGAAGTCAAGACAGACATTCCCACAATGCTGCAGCAAAAAATAGTGGAGCAATATCAGAAAGGAGTTTCTCAGAGAAAAATTGCAAAGAGTTTGAAGTTATCATCATCTACAGTGCATCAAATCATCTAAAGATTTAGAGAATTTGGAACAATCTCTGTGGAATGCTACTGTAATGGAACTCACATTGACTCAGGAATACTTTCAGAAAACATGGTCAGTAAACGTATACAATCCACCGTGCCATTCGCCGTTGCAAACTAAAACTCTATAGGTCAAAAAGGAAGCCATATCTAAAATGATCCAGAAGTGCAGTCATGCCTTGTCATCTAGAATAAAGAAGACAAGGACAACTCAAGTTTTCATCAGCGCTCAGTTCAGAAGCCTGCATCTCTGATGGTATGGGGGCATGAGTGCTTGTGGCATGGGCAGCTTACACATCTGGAAAACCATCAAAGCTGAAAGGTATATCTTAGTTCTAGAGCAACATGCTCCCATCCAGACGACGTCTCTTTCAGGGAAGACCTTGCATTTTCCAACATTACAATGCCAGACCACATACTGCATCAACTACAACATCATGGCTGCGTAGAAGAAGGATCCTGTTCTGAAATGGCCAGATCTTTGACCCATAGAAAACATTGGCACATAATAAAGTGGAAGATGTAATAAAGAAGACCTAAGACAGTTGAGCAACTAGAAGCCTGTATTAGACAAGAATGGGAACACATTCCATTCCTATTCCTAAACTTGTTATAAAAAAGAAGATTGGTTGCCACACAGTGGCAAACATGGCCTTGTTCCAACTTTTTTGAGATGTGTTGATGCCATGAAATCAACATATTTGAGTTGGGGTTAAGTGATCTGTTAGAAGGTTATTGAGATTTTGGTTTTGTCTTTTCACTTTAACAGTAGGCTAATGTATGTGGTGACTTGTGAGACAAACAGTGAACAGTAACATGACGAAGCTTCACAGAAAATTGTAAATAATAATGTGTATAAGATAAAATAAGTGCATTTGAGTGGTGAATTTATTTTTAATTAAGTGTATAATAAACAAATAAAATAAAAAATGCTTAACTTTGACTAAGAGTTGTTGTTTTAAAATAAATCACAAATGGGCCACTGTCCAAAAACCACCACAACAAACACAAATTATTATGTCTCCGACAAAATGTATCGCTTTGGTTAAGCTGAGACATTGTTTCTTGTCAAACAAATATATAAATAATGTAAATATAAAATGAACGGTGTAACCTTGAATTAAGACGATTTGTATTTCAAACGAGGACTAATTAAACCTACGGCTGGGTTACCCGGAACCTTTTTTCAGTCGCAGTTGTTTTCCCCGTGCGTTTTATAACAACGTACAAAGCAAACGTTGTATGTGTTGTCAACTGTCAATGTAAACAACACGCCTTTATAACAGTGTTGTAAGCAGATAACAGCAGGGACGACTCAATTGTAGTGGTGTATTTAAGCTTCTGATGGAGATATTTGGCAGCACGTTTGACGACTCTGTGTTTTTAGAGGCGAGGGACCGAGTCTCCGTCTCTCTGTCTTCGTACAACGTAAAAGTCTGCGAACCACAGGTGAGCCCAGCATCGTCTGCTTCCAGGATTTTCGTTTGCCTACAGCTTATACACCAAAGCCCAATGGCCAAATGATTTATCTGGTTCTGTAAAAATAATATAAAGGCCTTAATGACAGATAAAAGATTTTAAAAAGTATGAGCCGCAGATTTGGCCCCTGTAACGATGATTTACTCCAGTTTTTTAAGCTTATGATTTCTGTGTCAATCATCTGCAAGAAATTATGCCTGGTTAATGAAGAAAACGTGTTACGTTATCTTTATCTTAAATCTCTCGTCAGTGGTTTAATGATGAAGCTGCTCTCGATACAGACGATTCCTTGGAGAAGCAGAAAGTGTGGAAGTTTAGAGGTGACTTGGCAATGAGACAGGGGGACTACCAGGTATTTAAATTTAAGAATCTCCAGTTTTCACATTTTTTTGTTTTTGTTTTTAACTTCCTTGTCACTGTTCTCTGTACGCTGCAGAAATCCTTTGATGCCTACAGCGCATGTCTCCAGTTAATCTCTGATAACAACCTGGCCATAAAAAGAGATGTGCTCGAGGGAATGGCTCGATGCTGCATCAGACTGGGACAGAAAGACAAAGCACTGGACTTGGCTAAGTTACTGGTATGTCCTCATCAAATGAGTCTGAATGTTTATGCCCAGTCTTCCTGAATTTCTTTATTGGCACTATTACTGTACTGTACAGTTTAGCTTTTGAATTTACAGTAATTTGACTAGTGTCACCAATACATGTGTTTTTGTTTGTATTTATTTTTTTTTTTAGCGCAAAGAAGCCTCCAACACATGTCACCTGATTAGTCTCCTTTTGCTTAAGGTCTGAACACTCAATTTCTTTGTAATTTCTGTTACTTAAATGCAGCAGTAAAATAAAAGTTAATCATGTTTTCTCTAAGGTCAGTATCTATCGGTATTTTGGAGCCATAGAAGCAACAATATCCTCTCTCCAGGAACTTTGTAGTTTGCTGCCCTTTAATCCTTGGCACTGGCTTGACCTGGGACAGACTTGTGTGCAACTGCTGGGGAGTGACAGGACTGTGGGTATGCTTATTTGCTTAATATACTGCTTATTTAACAACGCTGTACATAAAATATTTTATAAAATTTAGAAAATGTTCCTGATCATATTTTTTAACTAGAATCTCCTTCCTCACATTGTTGTGAATCGATAGAGGATCAAACCAGTGCTGACACTGAGGAGCAGGTTGTAGATGTCACTGAAGAAAGAATCTGGCTGAAGGCCTGCACATGTTTCATTAGGTCAAGGTAAATTATATTTGACTCTTTACTGAAAAGAATAATCTCTTTAAGTAAAAGACAACTAAGATAAAACGATACATTAAAATGTTATTTAGAGGGCCTGATTGTGTCATGTTGTTTTTGTCCTTTCAGACTTTTGCTGAGGATCCTTCAACAGCAGCAATCTTCTTTTGTTCTGCAGCGTAGTGAGAAGGCCCTGCAGGAGACGGATGAGGCACTGCAGCGGCTAAATCCCACAGAAAGTACATTACACACTCTGACAGAGGTTGGTCTGACACAAAGTGTTAATGGTTTTGAGGTGCTAGGGTGTAGTTCTGGTGTGTCTGATCATTTATTTATCATATATATATATATAGAATAATTATGATCTCTAATTTCTAGGTGATGTCAGAGGATCTTATTCCAGAGAAGATGAGGGAGGATTACCAGGACGGTGAAAGTTTGGCCAGTGTGTGTGTACAGAGCTACAGAGAGCGCTGGTGGAACAGGATCTTACAGATGGGAGTTCTAGACACTGTGCAACTCATTAAGACCAACACAAAGTCATGATGGCCTTTGTCACCTGTTTGTAATGACAGACTGGAGAACACAAATATGTAATGTATAATATGGAATGAGGATGATTTCAAAGCAGCTTTATATTTATTTTTGCTCTAGTGTTTATTGCATGAACAAATACAAAAACAGAAAAGCTAACCTTGCTGGGAAAGGGACATTTATTAAAAATGACAAATGTTTATTGTACCTTATTTTATATATCCATAATTGTATTATGTTTGTACATTTGAGTTGTAAATAAAAAATAAAACATTTTTTTAAACCTGAAGTTTTTAAGAAATATGAAATGATAGTATATACATAGTTCCACTTTTCTTTGTTTAGGGGAATACACATCCCAATAGCGACTTTTGCTTAGGTCTTTGTTATGTTGGAGTTAAGGCGTGCTGTTGGTCTGTCAGCCATGCTTTTGCTTCTTGCTAATGAATTTGCAGTGGTGCTGTAAAACTGCCTCCAGCCCAGCTGCGCATTCGTCCTCTGAACTGTATCAAAGGCAGCACTAAACGAACTTTGGCGTACAACCGGTCGGGATCTGGCAGTGTTACTCTGAGACATCCAGAGAAGTCGTGGAGAGGGTTTCACTTGCTGGGAGGTATTTGGCTCCAGAGGCAGCTTGTTTCCTGTTCCTGCGAAAAACAGTTTGGAGTCAGGCTGAGGTTTTGGGTATGTAGCAATGCTTGCTGGAGAATGCATTGTTGCTTGTGACTGAATCAAGTAATGGCTCTGGGACTGGTCTTGTGTCTTAGTCCCGTTAGACAGGACTTTCACTTGCAGCTCAAATGCTGGGCCTCTTGCCATGCTTATGGGAAATTGAACATTTAGCTTTTCATGATTCTCTTGTATTAAGGAAGGTTGTGTGACATTTGCATTATTAGTCAGATCGGATTTAAACCTAGTGGTGCTTCTTTCTGCTCGGAGTTTGTTTATGCCTGCAACAAAGCCTGGAGGTGTCATTGTGATCTTTTGTCGCCGAGTCCAATAATCTTCAGTGCTAACATTATGACAGTCTCGAGTGAATTCTTTTTTTAAAGTTGAACTGAAGATCCTGTCCTGTCTATGAGGCAACATGACAGAGTGTAAATAGCTTGCCCCATGTACATCATCTCCACTTTTTCCTGTAGAAGTGAAATTACGTTCGTTTTGCCGAGATTGGGTGTATGAGAGACGATAGTTTTGAAATGTGGTGTTCCTTTGGCTTTGATGTCTGTGCCAAAGATCTATTTTTACTTTTGAATTGCCCTGTATAGAGATGCCACCCAGTGTGTGCTTTTCCTTCATTGCTTGTTGCTGCTGCACAGGTTTTAAATACATTTGAGGTATATCCACTGGTGTTCTTTCCATTGTGTGACTGTTTTGAGCATCTTCAATCCAGTCCCAAATACGCTCCATGTCTGTCTGGTCTGATCTTAGCTTACTCACACACTTGGGCTCGTGTTTTTCTGCATGTGAACTTGCTTCAAGAAGGATTGTGAAAGGCACCGTATTAAAGCCAGGTACTGGCTTGGAGCTGGAGTAGAGTCTGTAAAACTCTTGATGGAAATGTTTGACAGCATTGCCTTTTACCAGAAACGTAAGACTTCGATGGACAAGCCAGGACAACCAAGAAAAACTATAGGGGAAAAAAACAACACATTAGAGTAATCCCTAAATGAGTGCAATGTGTAGACAATGTTTTGTACCTATAGGCGCCAGTCAACACCTCACACCAGTCCGTAATGATGAAACATTCAGAAATCTGACCACTCAGCTTCCTGCCCGTTTTGGCACAGTACGTCTGTCCATCAACACTGTGAACGGAGAATTTCTACACACAATAAAAAAAAAATATATATATATATGTTGATAAAAGATGGTTGCATGTCCTGTCACTCACATACGTGAGTGACATACATGACTCACATACGTACTCACATACATAAAACTCACGTTTTAAAAAAAGTTTTTAAAAAGTTAAAAAAAAAAAGTTTTTTTTTGTGTTTTGTGAAGGAACCATGACAATTATTTTGTAGCTACATATAATAATGTTGAGGCTATGTATTTTCTAGGGATGCACATTTTGGGCATTTTCTTTAACAGATAGTTGAATGCATTAACAATCAATAATTCGATTAATCATTAACCATCTGCATGACGTTATTGTTTTATAAAAATTATTGCACATTAATTCGGTTTTAAACATGAATTATTAACAACAAAGTAGCTGCAAACTGTTTTTATTTAGGCTATTCATTTAATTTTAATTTAGTTTTCCAAAGTTTTAGAACAAACAACATATTGTTTTGCCTACAGTTTAAACTTAAAACTTAAAACCCTGCTTGCCTTTAGTTGTTGTTTTTAGTTAAATTCGCTTTATCAGCTGCAGCTTATATTAAACTATGAAACCATCACTGCTTCTTGGATGAGTAAAATAGATGCTGGAGACGCGGCAGAGAGAGCAAACATTATAATGTAGCTGAAGTCAATAAGAATTTCGTAGGAAATGATAACAGTTAGACCCATCCTTTGTCAGAGTCTGTTGACCGCGTCCAAAACAATTTGAAATAGATAATAATCAACATAAAGTGTCTTATTAGGAGCCTTGTTTTATTGTTAATAAGCTCAACATCTTATTTAAAGCAAAGGTATTTGGACTTGGTTTTCAAACTGAAGAGGTTTTGTCTCTAATTCCAGGAGACTTTTTTCAATTCTGAGACCAAGTTATCCAAGATTTGTTTTATAAAGCTGAATATAAATCTTGACTTGCTTTAACCTTTTCTTCAAGCTGACCTGGATGACTGAGCATCTTCACAGACAATAAGCTCAACTTTTGCTTTAGTCAGTGTTAATTTAAAGCGGATTATTTCTCCCTTTATTCATTAAATGGTACTGCCTCCTTTTACGTCTCCCGCTACAGACAATTTATCAGCATTTTGTTGCTCTCTTCACGTTTGTTTTAGTTTAGTTTATTATTAGATAAATAATAAATGCTCAGCGGCTACCGTTAAACCACAGACACAAGTGAGAACAAACTAAACTCACCTGTGTCCAGTGTTGAGACCTGCGGCTCTCACAGTGTATAACCCTCCAAACTCTAAAAATCCTCAACAGGTCAGGGCTCCTATCGTCTCGTGCACTTTCCCTCATGTTACCGGCTACTTATTCCCTCGCACACCTCATTTAAAGCATCGCCCCAATTAAGGTAAGCTGTACTGTAGAGATATAGTGCATGAACTGTACAGTACAGAATATTGATTAATCGTTTAAAAAACAGTTAAATCGATTAAGTTCTTAATAACAATTAATCGATTATACTTATGAACATCCCAAGTATTTTTATATTTAAGCACTGCAGGTCACTTTAATGGGAGCACTGGTCATAATTTGTTTAATAGGACCACAATGAGTTAATTAATGAATGCAAGTAGAAAAACCAGTGACTTACATGGAAGTCTTTGCCCTGGAGTTTGAGCTCCTGCCACATATGAGTAAAAATGGTTAAGTTGAAATGATCCAGGAGCAGATGAACTGTTATATTTCTCTTCTTGCTGGCCTCAAGGATATCACACAGCAGCTCTACGTCACTGAAGTGGTCAATCACAATGGCCAGCGACTATACAAAAACATAGAAATATATAACATTTTACTTATTAGACACCAGAGTCACAGATTGGAATTGCAGCTGCAGCTGTTAATTTTCTCATTTCATTGTTTGGACTGTCAGATACATTGAAAAACATAAAAACAAATAAAATGCTGAAAGGTAATCAATTCATGGGTCCATGTGAAGTTTCTTGTCATTAATCTTCTGTCTTTTAGGCTAGACATATTTTTCAGGCATGTCCTAAAACATACACGTGCAGACATTTAGTGAAACCTCCACTACATACCTTTTTAGCTTTTCGGATAAACTCTCTGACCATGTCCTTTAATCCAGCTGCCCTGTTTTCTGTGTAGAAAAACACCTCAACGTTGGGCTCATCCAGGTCAGGACTACAATTAGCAGCTGTAAAGGGTAGGACAGATTCATTCAGAGTATTTAGTGAAATTATAGTTTAAAGTAAATTTAGCTGAATGGTCTTGTTTAATGCAACAATGTAGTTTTTTAATACCTTCATTGGAGCCGACGTCGGCTTCAGTAGGATCACTGTCTTTGGACACAGAAGGACGTTCTGTTGCTGAATGGGAGCTGGTTGATAAGCTTTCAAACCCATTGTCACTACCATCACATGCATCAGGATCAGCTGTATATGGAAACATTTGTTAAGGATTCACAGAAATAAACCATGCAACATATATAATTAAGATTTAAAAAACATACAGCTTTTGCTACTGTCCCTTCCGTTTTCCAAAATATAATTCTTCTCCAACTCTGACAGGAAATCCACCTCTCCCTCTGCCTGCAGTACCTCGTGGTATTCCTCTAGTCCCTGAGTGAGAAGACAGTCCACTGCCAGTCGAGCGCTCTCATTGTGGCTCAGCTCCAACGAGGGTCTGCTGGCTACAAAGTCCAAATATGAGGCAGTGATACGCAAGTCCTGAACCCTTCTCCTGACCTTGCCCTGAGGTTTCACTTTTCTGTACAATTTGGTGGAAATTATGTTGGTATCCATTAAAAACAGCTAAAGTTGAGGGAAATATCATTTTCTGTAAGTCTCCTCAATCAGGCCCTTGGTATGAACAAGCTCTCACTGAGGCTGTGCATGTTCCTGCTCTGAAGCTCTAATGTTCAAGTCTGTCAAAGGAAGAGGGGGAAAACACATTTAAACACGCCCCTGCTCAAAGCAAAAAGTATAGCACGACAAAAGATGACAGATATTGCCTGAAGCAACAGCAAAGATACTAGCCTTAATGGTTTAATAAAGTACCTTTTATACTTCAACGTTTCTTTTTCTGTGAAATCTTTAATTGCAAGTTTTTTCCCAAGACTTAAGGGAGTTGTTTAGAGGTCAGCACACTTTAAAGAAGGGAGGAGGTCCACAAATAAATGAGTGGCAGTTATGAAGATGATTGTCAACACAGTTCTTGTCAAATTAACACCTGGGTGCTTACTGGGCCAAAAGCAACACCAGACAGTCACACGCACACTATTCATACAGATTAACCACAAATGTCAAGGCATATTCCATTTCAACCATTTTTCTGAAAAACTAGAATGATCACAAAATAAATCGAAAAGCTTTTTCAGTATTTATAAAACATTTTATCAAAAAGTCATGTCAAAAAAGAGTGCAGTTTTAAAGAACTTATGAACAATATACAAACAATACATAAACAATATACAATAAAAACTACATTCTTAAGAACGAAAAAATGCTTGCTGGGAAAAATTCAAGTTTAGTTGGACACATAATTTATGCTCTAGAAGTTTCTTTACTTGTGCAGACACTCAGTAAACTGTGAGATAGTTCCGTCACTGAGACACAGAGGACAATGTGTTGAGAGACGCTGAGCTTCCTTCTTTGACCCTAGCTGCCAGTTTCTGTCTCAATTCACGGATTTCCTTCAGCAGCACTCTCTCATTGTTGTCCAGCTGGGCCCGACCTCGATCCAAAGAAACTAACGGAAACAAGATATGACTAATATGTTATATACGTATATATACGTTAAATGAAGTTAACTCAAACATCATATATATACACGCACGCACGCACGCACGCACACACACAAGAAAAAGTATATGAACCTTTCAACCATTTCATGGTTTTCAGAATAAGTTTGTCTTAAGTCAAGGGTATTGACATTGTGTCTAAAAGAAAGTTTTACAAAAAAATTGACATTTCAATGGAAAAAGTAGGTGAACCCTGAGAATTAAAAACTGGCAGCAATAACCTCAACCAGGCACTTCCTGTAGCTGCAATAAGCTGTGTGTTTTGGGTCGTTTTCCTGTTGCATCACCCATCTTCTACAGTTTCAGCTGACGTTCAGACATCCTCACATTATCTTGAAGAATTGTCATATATACTTGGGAATTTATCTTCCCCTCAATGATTGTTGAAATGAGTGTGTTCAATAAAATACATTTGTGGAATTATGTTTAGACACATTACAGTATGTTTGTCAACACCCTTGACTTAGAGGAAGCTCAGAATTCACAATTTTATTCAGAAAACTATAAAATTCCAAAAGGTTCACATACTTTTTTCTTGCCACTGTATATAAAAACAACTACTCACAGTTGGTTGATGTGCTTTCTGTGGGTGAGCTGCTGTTAAGACACACCATCTTGGTTCCCGGCTGCCTAGGAGTGGCTGCAGTGTTGGGTCTTGGTGCCTCACCCGCAGCACTAGTACTTGGAAAACTGATAGTACCATTAAAAGTGGGTCCTATAGACATGGGCAATCTTATAGTTTGGCCACCTGCCACAGAATAAACACAGTAATATCATACTTGTGTCTAAATCATCACAAACGTACATTTTACTTGTTTCTTTACAAAAGGATGGACGTTTTTGAATGTGTAGCTTTCAGCCAATAACAGCTCACAAGAAATGCGGTAAAATCATATGACATACAAGTACATTTTGTGTCTTTCAGTGATTAAATCATCGTAATAATACCTATTTTTTCTGGCGACAGGGGTTTCTGCTGCTCTGCTAACTGGGCTCTGGTGCTCATCACTTCTTCCCACTAAAGCACAGTCATATGTTTAACAGGACATAGTTAGTAGCCCCCACACAATCCAAACTCTCATTGGGATTTTAATTAAGTCATGACCAGTACAAGTCTTCATTTCTCAGTTTACAAACAAGCTCTTGTTTTTCTCACCTTCTTTCCTGCCACATCTCTCACAGTGTCAGCCAACCTGCTCTCTTCTGCCAGGGTTTGCCTGTGAAGCTCTGCCAGTCTCTCCTTCTTCTTCTCCTGCTCAGCTTCAACCTGCTCCAGACGCTTCACCACCTCTCGCTGCCAGTCAGACTCCAAATCCAGCTGGCACGCCTCCGCCAGAGAAGCCTCATGGTCCTGTGAGAGCAGAAAAAAAAAACACAGCCATGATGATTTAGAGCCAGATAGATTACATCACAAAACATCTGAAGAAGTGTTGTTTAACCTGGATGTTTGGGTCTGGCCTGTGGAGTTGCTCGGTGAAGCTCTCGTTTTCTCGTTCTGCCCTCATCAATCTCATCTCCACCTCCTCCTCAACGGTTCTCTCCACTCGCTCCTGTTCCTTCAACAGGTGCTGTGGCAACAAAGGTTAAAAATAAAAAAAAGTTGATTAATATCTTGGCTGACATTTAGGAGAGTAGGTATACAGTAGCGTACAGATAAACCTTTAATTAGATTTCAGTGCTTTGTAGCGTTTTCGGCTGTTTATCAGATAACTTGTGATGAAGGGGGAGGTTTTTGTGCCACTTGACTTGAACAAAGCATTAATTACGATTTGCTTTACATTAACCAGCTTAATTTTCCATGAACAAGAGATCTCACTGCTATGAAATATTGTGACCTTTAGCACCATAAACTGGCAAAAGGAGGGAATGATAAATAGGGAAAGAAGGGAATGGTAATAATTAATTTAGTAAATTAATTAGTAATAAACACCTCTTCCAGTCGTTTTCTTTGAGCTTCCAACTCCATCTGTCTCACTTCCAAATCTTGAATGGCTGCAGCCGTTTCTCGGTCACGTAGATCCATCTGTATTAAAAACATTTCTCATATCATATTATTTCCCTAAGATGGTAACAAATCATTCAAAGCAATTTCAATGAAGAAAAACATCTCTGGCTGTACCTTTCTACCAATCTCCTGGTCTAGCCGTTGTATTTGAGATGCCTTCACTTCCTGCTGATGTTTAAGAAAACGTCTTCTAGCCGCATCCAGCAGCTGCAGCTCTTTTACCTTCAACTCCCTCTTCATGGCTGCCAATCTAAAACAAGGTGATATCAGCAACCAGTATCAGCTACATCACCTTTTGTCTTTATGTGCTTCTCTGGCTTACTTTGCCCTCTGCTGGGTTAGTTTTTCCTCTTCTTGCACCAGAATATTCCTACGCTGTTCCTCAGCTTTCTGCAGCAGCTCCTGAGGTCACATCAATGTACATTGTTTACTTACTCAATACAAAAAAATAATAATACCTTTTTGATGTGAAATTCATAGGCACCTGTTGTGCATAGTAGGTCTCCTCTTCAGCTTGACGACGCACAAAATCGGCATGCATCGCTGACAACTCCTGCCTAACATGAAAATATGTTTTCATAAAATTTTATGTCCAACTTATTTGAATATCGTGTTAAAATAAATGTTTCTGTCAGACCTTTCACGCAAATACTCCATCTCCTGCAGCCGTATTTTCTCCCTTTCACGACTCTGGTATTCCACTATGAATTCTGGGTATTGATTGAAGATCGGGTACTGGCCTGTTGTCAGTGGTGTAAAGTCAGAAAGCAAAGCCTTGGGATGAACGTCTGCAGGTGTGTTGCTCATCAGACGGTAGGCCTCCTTAATCATGTCTCCCACATCCAGGTTGTTACGATGGTGAAAGAAATACTGTAATAATGGGACAACATATAAAAAATTTCACAGCTGCATTGAGATAAAGGATACTTACAAAACAGTAAAAGTGTTACCTCAAAGTCCTGTTTTTGGGAACAAAGTAACAGAGGTTCTCGGCAGCAGGTAATATAAGCCACACAGGCCATAAGTAAAAATGAAGGATGATTGGAGAAGATGTTGTCGAACAGTTTTAGCCATTCATCACGCGTCAGAACCTCGGAGAACAAGGTTTCGAGAAGGGGCCATGCGTACAACTGTGACAGATGCATAAAAATCATAATTATTATAATAAAAAAAATGTGTTAACTTTATATTTGAGTTTGCAGTTCTACATCTGAATACCTGTGAAGTGATGCCACAGTCAACTAAATGCTGCAGGAGTTCTTTGTCATAATGCGCCAAAATGTTCTCAACCATGCTCAGGATGTTGAGAGGAGGGTTGGGGAAATATTCAAACCAATGCTGGCACCAGTTCACTGTAAAAAAAAAAAAAAACTAATAAAAATATAGGATTTTAAATATTATTTACACAACATTCCTCATGACGATCAGAGCAAGATTTTTTTTATGTTGTACAACATACGAGGACCACCCAACTCTAAAGAAAAGAGACAAAAACTCTCTCAAATAAAAGTACCTATGATTGTGGCAACCACCTCGAAGCAAAGCATAGGGTTGTTCGGAAAGAGCTTAACAAAGGGGAAGGCCACGAGTGGAAGATACTCCACCTCTCCAAAGATGGCTGCCCAGTGAGCCAAAGCAGATAAAACCCTGAGCAGAAGTGTAGAAAATGTATTGTTTAAATGTCTGTAATGGAGATGAGCTTAGTATTGTGAAAGTACACAGCGTAAGTTTGTGTACTTTACTCAGTACGAGTAAGTTTACCTTTGCAGTCCCCGTTGTAGTTTTTGGCTTTTGATTGGATATTTATCATGTAGAGCAAGGTATGCTGTATGGAGGCCTTTGTCAGTCAGACTGCTATATGCTGCATAGTTCTCTGGCAGACACAGCAAAGAGCGCCACACAAACATTCTACAAAACACACAAAAAATCTTATTTAATTAATAATTTCAGCATTTTTTTTTTCTTTTTTTTACTAGTGAGACCAAAGCCTTTTCACCTGTATTTTGCAGGAAATTCTCCAAATGCTTTCAACAGAGCCACCAATCTTTTTTTATTTAATCCCGCAGGCAGTTCATTCTAAAGGATGCAGACACAAAACACAAGTGTTTAAATTGTTCACAGGTGTAGTATAGTTTTTCTGAGCAATAAGGACAGGTGTTTTTTTTTTTACTTCTTTATCCTCAGTGGTAGTTGTAATGGGGGGTCTGAGTCTCTTTGTCTGAGTTCGTCTGCCAGAACTTCGAGCTGTTCTCTGAACTGCACCAGATGTGACTTTGACCTTAAGGTTGGATGTTGCCTGATCAGCTTTTCCACCCGTAACCACTGCTACCTGAGAAGGAGGAGGCTAGATATGGTGCAGAGACTTAAAGAAGAGGCTACACATAATCCGTCACAACCACACCCCTACATTAACACCTAAATGGTACCTGGTTTAATTCTTCGGTCAGACTCTGGACACTGTAGATATTGATGCTGCCATTATCCATAATAGCAACCACATGTCTGCCGTTGGGGCTGACAGCCACTGTAGTTATAGCACTGTCATGCGAACCAATTTGAAACAGAAGTTTGCAGGTGTGGATGTTGATGAAATGCATTACACCATCCTGGCTCAGCACACCGAGGGTCTATGAAGATACAACACAGTGTATTTAGTTTGAATTTGTTTTTCAAAGAAAAATTTTATTTGAATGTCAGAAATGTTTAAATGCTCTGCTGCCCCTCACCTGGTTGGCTCCACTATCAAAACTGTCAGGGAGAAATTCCAGCTGTCTGACGGTTCGAACCTGTGAAGGCATCTGAATCACCCTGATCAGCTGTTTATTTTCCAAACACCAAAGGTGCAGAAGGTTGGAGCGTCCACCTGATACAAGGCTCTTACCATCCCTGTCAACAGAGTAGTTATAAGTCCTTCTATAGTTGTTTGCAAAAGTATCAGACAATATTGTATTTGTTTTCTAATATAAAAAAATAAACAATAAATAGATCATAAGACCCCACCGTGTGACAGCGAAAGCCTTGTATGAGATCCGAGGTCCACAGTCTGGAACAGGGAGCTGATATTTGCAGAACATTGTGTCACTTTCCCAGGCAAAAATAGAGTCATCACTGAAACAGCTGAGTATAGTGTTACTAAGTGGAAGGAAAAACACCTGTAAAAAGAGATTGTTGTGAGAATAAGAACATATTGTTTAAAAGTAGTTCAAAAATATAATATAAATCCTTCAGGTTAAGCAGCATAATGAACAGATGGATGAACCTTATTGAAATGCTAATACTGTGTAAATGTTTACTTTAAATGTGGTAATTTTGGCAATGGTTTTAAGCATCCTTACCCTCTGTATGCCGACAGACTGTCTCACATTGAGCTTCCTCTTTCTCTGGAAGGTGTCCAGGTCCCAGAGCTGAGCCGTGTCTGAGGAGGTGGTGATGGCATATCTGCCTGAACTGTGTACAGAAATGGATGAAACTGCTCCATCGTGGCCACGCATCCAACTAACAAGCTGCTTTGTGTCTGTCCAAAGAAAACAGAGGTCAAAGCAAGTTTAAAAAAAAAAAAAAGTTAAGTGTTGGTGGGGAAATCACACCACAAATGAAAGAGGTTAATTTCTCTATCAGGACCAATGCTGTGCTCACCCTACCTTTATCAAAACATTTAATAGTGTAGTCTGCTAAAGCCACAAGAAATTCTGTGGTTCTGCGGAGTGTGAATGCCAGAGCAGTGCAAGCCTGTCCCGTCTTCTGCACCAGTCGAAATCTGCCCCAACAAAGAGACAACAAGATTGGACACATTCTCTTGTTCGAGAAACCATGCATTCTTCTGGCTACATTCATCTGGGCATAAGTTTGAATATATTGTTTAAGCCTTTTTGTTTAGCATTTAATTTTTTTTAAGTAAACAAAGATGTGTTTTTCTGTTTACCCAAGAGACTCACCTGTTTCTACCAATGTCAAACACATAGATGTTACCATGGTGATCTCCAGCAATGAAGTACTCTCCAGTGGTGTCAAAGGCCACATGGAGGAAGCGTACAGTCTTGGCCTGCTGTACAGTGTGTACCACTGTTACCATCGGCCTGCCAGAGACAAACACCACCAAGCACGTTTCATTACTGCTCTCCAGTGGCTACAAGCTATTACCTACTGCTGCCAATTTATTATATTTATAAGCCTACAATTTTGTTTTTTTAATTGTCTTAATTTGTCTTTAATACAAATATACAAAGCGAACACTGAATATGATTTAAGATTGAATAAAAGATACTAAACAGAGCTTTTAATTGTTTTACAGTTCATCCTCTACCAGACAAAATATACTGCAGAAATATACGGGGGAAAATAACTGCATTCTTTTATCCATTATTATCAACTCAATATAGTTATATTTTCAATACATTACTTAATTTTGAATGCAGAATCTCAATGACAAGATCAACAGGTGTGTGACTGAGCATGACCGACTGCTTAACTCATTAATTCAACTTGAAGCGACAAAAGCACACTAATGTTAGTCTAATACATAGTAATGACATTGTATGGAGTAAAACTTGCACAAATAAAACAGGCATTTGTCGGCGAATTTAAACCTACCCTTTTCCAGTTGTTGGTTTTCGATGCCAAATTTTCCCATCTTCTTTATTCCCGATGTCTGTCACTTGCATAGTTACAAATCTGTAACAACTTAAAGCCAGAAGCGGAAAAATCGCATCCCTTAAAATGAAATAAGCGTTGAAGCTGATTCATCACCCAACAATGATAGACTAGCTATGATGCTAACAGAGCTAACCAGTAATCTCTGTTGGCGGAGCAAACAGCGCGAATTTTAAAAAGGGCCCATACTTTGAGTTATGTGCTAGAAAATAGTAAGTTAGAAAACAGTAAAAAAAACATCTGTCTCTTAAACTTACATAAAAATGTTTAGCTGACACCACGTCAACATTTTTATCTAATCACAGTTAAATTACTTTATTTCGTAATGTAGCCGGGTATTTTCAATGGTATTTTCTCGTCTACGTGAAACGGTAAATACGCTACTGAATTCTGGGAGGTGTAGTTTCACGGGTTGCCAGAGCTAAGTCTCAGTTTTACGTTTACGATGCCATTGGGTATCGTAAACGTAAATCTATCCATAGATTGTATATATGTGAACATATGTTCACATTTAGAGATACTTATTTGTAGCGCTTACGCGGTTGTATCTGTCTCTAAACCACCGATCTTAATCGACACATTTAAACATAGATAGTTTGAAAACTGCTTCCGGATTTTTATTTACTCCATAATAAGAGCCTAATTGAGGGAAAAAAAAACAGAAAGACGAGCCGTTTCAATAACATGTATTACTAGTACGATGGGAAATGGCGTCGCCAAATAAATAAGAAATAATTGTGAAAGGGCTTTACCGCGTTTGTTTAGCGTTACCTTTTATTTTGAATCATAAACTCGGGATCCATATCGGTGTTAACGGTAACTTTGCAATATGCAAAGCTAGCTGATTAGCCACGTCATGTAAACTTAGCAGAGAAGCAGTTCTGATAACCGAGCAAAGACAGTCTGTTTAGGATATACACAGGATTTATTCGGAGGAGGTTGTAATTTGTGGATATATATTTTGCTGTGATTGTATGGGAAGATGTCAGATATCGGGGACTGGTTCAGAAGCGTTCCTTTAATCACCCGGACATGGTTTGCTTTGTCCATAATTTTTCCCTTAATGGGAAGACTGGGACTAATTAATGATGCGAACTTCGTGCTTGCGCCATCTTTGTTCTTTGGCAGATTTCACGTAAGTCTTTTTTTACACATCAAAATAATAAACAAACGCTTTAAAGTATTTCAGATGTTTGCAGTGAAGCTAGGAGGTGCTAGCGGGGTTTCCTAAAAGGCCTAAGCTATGCAACAACCAATGAGTGATCGCGACGTATACAGCGACTTCCGGATGCTGTCAACCGCTGCTATAAACTTGTTGCTTTATTTATCGTTCATTTGGTATATTTATATCGTCTAATATCCTCATCTAGCTACTATTTTTGCAACTAAGAACTTCCACCAGATGCTTTTCCATTGTTTTCTTTCCTTAAATATTTAAATGTTAACATGTTATAGTTATATTTGATAAGTAACTTCTCAGTTTATTATGTGACCAATTAATCAAGCTGCTGGTATTACAAGTTGCTACAATCAAAGAACACAGTGAATTTAGCTGAATAGATGATGTACTTTACAGACTGCTAACATATATCAGGTTAGCATTCAAGTTTATAGCAAGTGTGAAAAGTGTCAAACCACAATATTATTTTGTTCAGGTAACATCTTAATTTGACTAAACTAATTTTAAACACATGGGAACTAAGGCCATTGCTCATTAACTCCAATATATATTTTTTTACCAATACACAACATGTTGCATCAGAAAAGCGGAAGATCAAAAAGGTAAACTAAATGGTCAAATCTTATGTCAGAATGTGTTAACAGTATAACTTATGTGCCTGTGTAATGATTGAGATCCTTTGATTATGATGTGTAAATAATTTTGCCCTTTAAAACACAACTATGGTTTGAAAAGAGCTATATAGATAAAGGTCATCAAAACTGTATAAACGCATAAAGACGGCCCTGTTTTACAATTGGTTAACAGTCACATATCTTCTGTTTATTGCAGCTATGGAGACCTGTGACAGCGACCTTGTACTTTCCAATCTATCCGAGTACGGGCTTTCTTTACTTGGTCAATTTGTATTTTCTCTACAACTACTCCACAAGACTAGAGACAGGTAACGTCTTACTAATTTCAATCCATATTTGTATCTAAAAGAGCAGATTCCTAAGAAAATATGTTTTTGCAGAATTAGCTGGATTAGTTACAGATTAAACCTAGTTAAAAATAAACTGACAAAGGCACCCCACTGCTGATGCATATCTTAACATTTTCTAAAACATTTTGATTCGTTTTATCCATAAGTCGGGTGTGTCCCAGTTTATAAGTTTGGAAACAAGGTCACACAAAGCTAATGGTAGAATGTAATTAAGTACACTACAGGCACCTGAACTGCAATTGAGCATCAAATCAAACTGTATTTTCCTAATAATTTTTATTTGTTGTATCTGTTTATTTTTCAGGGGCATTTGATGGCAGACCTGCAGACTATGTATTCATGCTCGCCTTCAACTGGCTCTGCATTGTTGTATCCTTAAAATTGTCAATTTTGCATGGATACAACTTTAAATTCAACATTCACAACCAACATTCTTTAGGCATTTCCCTTGCAGTTGACTTGTTCTTTGGGCCTTTTTTTGTCTCTGAACAACCCTCTTTTATCTCTCTTTTCTGCTCCACTCCCTCTGCAGCACTGTGCCATGTCAGGGTGGCTCTGTGCCAGTGGCCCAGTGTCAGTCTACCCCTGCAGAGGAGAGAAACCTAATCTAGGTCATATGCGGCACTGGCCAGCCCACATCTTAGCACTGCCTAGTTTTGTTAAGTGTTTGGGCTTCAAATTATAGCATGGATTTCAAACGGGAGTAAATTGTTCATTCGGGTCAAAGATTCCAATCATTTGATATATAACCTAAGTTTACATCAGGACATTGAGTTCATGTAATGTTTGATCAAACATGGTTGAAAATGCATAAAGGCACAAGGTGGCAGGTTTGAGTCACCTGGAGTTTTTTCACTGTACTGCCCTTGACTCTGTAGCACTAGATAATTGGGCTGCTCATGGGCATGCAGGTGAGAATTTCTTTCACAGTTAAAAATTATAAGCCATCGTGGTAGTTTTACAACACAAACTGTATGTGTAACTGCTGGACATGTCAATGCTTTTCAGCTGCTGATGATCCCACTTATCATGTCAGCGCTCTATGTCTGGGCTCAGTTCAACAAGGACACCATTGTATCCTTCTGGTTCGGAACAAGATTTAAGGTACCTTTTAAAAACATTATTTATGCAGCATACACTTTTAATTTAACAATATTCATATTATCTCTTGCTTTGTGTTAGGCATATTATCTACCTTGGGTCATCCTAGGGTTTAACTTCATCATTAGTGGCTCGTGAGTATTCTTTTCCTTTTTGTTTTTGGTCTCAAGCTTTGTGGGTCTTTATCTATTTATTTATTTTTTGTTTAAAATGCTTTTCTTTTGCAGTTTCTTTGATGAACTGATTGGGAACCTAGTGGGCCACCTTTACTTCTTCCTAATGTACAAATACCCTATAGACCTTGGTGGACGTGCTTTCCTTTCCACACCAGTGTTTTTGTAAGTTATTGCAACACTGAGTCCTACTGTATGAATGAGATTTACTTTTGCTGTTTTAACTGTTCCCCTTATTCTGTTTATTTTTTTAAACACACCTTGACTTTGTCTTTCCAGGTATCGATTCTTCCCTAATAGGAGAGGCGGGGTATCAGGCTTTGGAGTGCCTCCCACAAGAAGAGCAGCTCCCCAGGAACAGGCAGGATTCGGTGGAGGACGATACAACTGGGGACAGGGATTTCGTCTGGGAGGTGAATGAGCCAAGGTTAACAACCATTTGCCATCTTTTCACCTTAAACAAATGGTTGTGTAGTTTGAAATTTAAGTTCAAATGTATGCTTCTTCAGATTCTGCCGATTGAACAAAAACTGAAATTTCCGAGTAAGCAAGAAGCAGAAACAGGACAGCAGAACTTTAGCACTAGGCTTAACTCAATGAGCAAAGCCAGCTTTGTTATTACTACTACTGTGGGTGTGCCCATGTGCAGCAGAAGAAAATGAGTTAATTAATTTTTATGTTTGAATTCACAAACCCACTTCACTTCTTTAAATCCTCTTCTTCCTTATTTTCTCATTCATTGGCCTTTTTTACTTTGCTGTTGCAGAAATGGCAGACAGCTCCAAAACTCTGTTCATTAGATTTAGATTCTTGTTTCACTCTCACTGTCTCTCTCTCTGTGATGCCATATCAGATTACATTGTAATTACCAGTGTTCTGGGAGTGTGATCTCAGCCAACCCTGGGTACAGCTATTTAGAGCTTGAATTTACATTGGTGTTAAGTGTTTCTTAATGGCACAGACTCAATCTTTCTGTCTTAATGAAAAATTCTGAGGATTTAATTTTGTTTTTGTAAATATAACTGTTTATTGAAAGAAAATCCAGTCTCAGTGTTTTATTGACTGTCTCTTCTCACTGCAAACAGGTAAGACCAACTAAGCCAGCACCACTGTCATTTGTACCCAGGCATGTCGCTTTAACAGTTGGTTGTGTATTTATTCAGTTGCAGCAGATTTATAGTAGAAAATGAAAAAGCAAGCAGTATTTTCCTACTGGCTAATCAAATTCCCAGTACCCAGAAACTTTTTTGAAGAAACTAAAGCAGCATCAACAGACATGCAGCCAGCATAGCTGTACACCTGCTGTTTAAAACGGTTCACAATGAGAACTGTAAAACCTTTAACTGTGCTTGCACATATATATTGCAAAGATGAATAGGTATTCCTTTGGAGTAACAAAATATCCATGGAGACCTTTCCTGATAGCTTGGGCTGAGATGATGCCAATGTTTCTCAAAACAACTCAAACCATTTTGTATTACTCCAAAATCTGAGTCCTGTTTGATTTATTTTTTTTCCCCAGCAGAATAACTGAAGTACTGAAGTCCTGTTCGGAATGACCAGGACCTATCTAAAGCCAGACAGACAAGAGGCATGGTCACAGATCACAACATAGTAAAGCAGATATCCAACTTGTTGAATAAGGAAGCTTCAATTATGTCATGCCTGAAACATTTTTGCCTAAATGTTTTCTATTTTTTTTTCCTTTTTTTTTTTTTTACTGAAATTCAATAAACCATAATAATCTAAAAGTGTACTTATACTGAGTTCAGAGACAAGCAAGAAATGTCAGGTGAAAGCTCCAAAAGGCAGCGTGGCACAACTGAACACACAAATCTTTCAATTTAAAATTACTAATATGAAAAGAACATTCGGCACCGTTTATGCCATTTTAAACTCATCTTAGCAAAAAGCAAGAGGCAAAAAACATTTTCTTAGAGAAAACAGACATCAGGACATTTAGTGCTTTCATTCCTTGGTCTGTGCTAATGCAGCTCGTCCCGCTCAGTTTGTTCATAGCTGCTAAGTCTCAGGCAATGTCTTCTCAGCAGTAAAGCTATAGCTGTGCCTCACAACACTATCATTCCCTCTAATTGCACTTTAGCACTTTCTAGTGTTAGTGATTTTCACTCTCACTAGCAAATTTTTGAGAGGCCAAGTCAGGTGAATCTGCAGAAAAAAAAAAGTTTCCTAAACAATTGTACAGGTAAGATGAAAATGCAACATGACAACATCTATTACAACTATGGGGATATGTACAGTAAGTCATCAAAGACTGCTTGAACTGAATATGCTGCTATGATTTTCAAAAATATGACAGTTTTTTTTAGATTATTATACACTTTGATCATACAACAAATCATACCAGGTTTTGGGGCAATAGTCAAGACTTTTTTTTTAAAAAAATGTAACAAAACTTGCCCGCTTGCTCAAACTGTACAAACTTGCCAGACCAAAAAATATTTACAATGGTGCCTAAAAAACAAACATAGGAGTAAGAACAATGCATCAAGTCCAGCTTTGGCACTCCTCTTGTGTCTGTTTCTGCACCACACATTAGTGCTTAACAGTGCAAATCCCAAGTCTCTAGTGCTTCATTGTTACGTCCCAGGCAGACTTCAACAAGAAGATCTATAAACAAGCCTCCTGATGATCAAAAATCTCATCTGTAGAAAAAAAAAAACAGGATTTTACAATTTGTTTTGACATTCTCATCTAAGAAATATTCAGAAATGAAGATCTACATTAATATTAAGGTTGCTAGCAATGGAAACTCCCCTCAAATCATTTAGTAATTTTGCAGACTTTTTTTTTTTTTTTTTTTTTTTTTAAAAATCCAAAACAACTTACATTAAGCTTCCATATCATCTAAAGCCTCCCTATAATTATGCACACATGTGTGTACATGCTGATGATCCTGTGGTCCAAATATCATCCTGCCATTCTGGCCTAGTATTTCTTTGAAAAACCAATTGGGTTAATTACACAGTAATAACTTCCTGGGTGGAAAAACGGCTGCAGCTGTGGTATCTTAAAGAAACAGTACACCATTTAATTATCCATTTTTTTAAGCCAAGTTACACACAAATTCTGTTAAGCTTTTAAAATTCATGTTCACCCTTTTGGCAGTTATCTCTTTAGTCTTACGAGAGGCTGAAGCCTGGCCACAGATGAATAGCAAGGAAGTACCACATGCTATAAACTACAGCAGCACTATTATGATCAATACAGATACAGCACTATCTTGACTATAAAAAAAAATGTTTATACATACCATCAACCTGTAACTCTCCCAGGCTGCTCCAAGGTCAGAATATCAGTGTCCGTTGTCAGACGCTGACTCTCTAGTGCCTCTCTATTCTCCTCCCCCACCGCCACAGTCACCTTTACCCACCTGACAAAAGGTTTATATGAAATGATTAGCTGTACATTTACCGTAACATGAGGTAAACATCTATAAATTAATACAATTTTATTTATAAACAAAATGAGTACAACACAGTTACTTTGTCATTTTTACTAGACATTTTCTTGGTAAAAAAATGAAATAACTGTATTACTAACAGACCCACCTGGCATTGTCAACAGGATTTTCACTGGCTTTGTCGGCTCTGCTCTGGCTCAGATCTGTTACACTGTGGTCAAGCCTTTCTGTTAACCACTGCACTTTGTCTTGGTCCGACTGCTTTGAGTGCTCTGTAGTGTTCTCACCAGCATTTTCCACTGCAATAAAGAGTATCAAAAATCAAGGACAATATCGAAACAACAGTGTTTTAAGTAAAAACTTTCTTCTACCTTTTGCATCCTGGGTTTCCATTGAAACAGACTGCCGTTTCTCAGAAAATAAGCAATTTGCCTTCTGCTGATCAACAAGGTTTTGGTGCTGGAAACCCTCCATCCACTCCAATGTTTCACCGTTTTTTAGTGCAGAGCGGTGGTCTTTGAACCAGCGAACAATGTCGGTGCGCCCCAGACTGGTCTGGACCTCGAGCTGACTGTACTCTTCTGGAGAAGGCCACTGTGTCCGACAGAACATCTGTTGAAATAAAATGTGTGTTAACATGAGGTTTTTAGTTTGTGCATGGACCATATTTTTGTTCAGACATTAGCCACTTTGTAGCATTTTTTTCAAGTGGCTCATGAATAACCATATCAATACTGAAGCTGTACAAGCGGCCATTTTATTAGCCTGTAAAAAGCATTAATAGAACCATATTGTCATTTTTTTAAATTAAATAAAAATGGACGTAATCGTTTTTTAAATTATGATTATAGCCTATAGTAATGATGCATTTCTTTTACAATTGTACCTCAGCTTTATTACCTCTCTGAGCAAAGCGAGGGAGTGGCTTGTGATGGGAGCAGGGCTGTTGGACGCAGACAGGACGGGGGGATGGGGAGATGATGAAGAGGAGGATGTGAGGATGGGTGGGGAAGCTGAGGAGGACAAGGTTGGTGGATGTGGGGAGGAAGCTGCCAGTACAGGGGGAGATGAGGATGAGGAGGAACAGGAAAGGATGGGTGGGTGAGGAGAGGAACGATGTGGTTTCCCGTCCTGCTCACGGTGGGACGCCCCATTCAGCATTGCTCCAGGTCGATCCTCTCCATTCTTCATGCTGAGTAAGGCCTTCTCCATGTTGTCTCTCAGTGCCCTACGCTCTGAAAACCAGCAGTCCACCTCAGTCTTGGACAGCCTGGTGTCCTGGGCCAATTGGTCTGCAGAGGAACACAGTTCATTAAATCACATGAGTAGTATTACCTAGATGTGGAAGTGTAGTCAGAAAACTGTGATTTCGGGCTCTCCAGGGAACGCTAAAACATGCTCATTAAAAACATTCCCGCTATTTCTGTTACATTGACAACTCCAGAGACAGGCTTGCACCTCCTTTGGGGTGTAAAATTAAGTGACATAGTAAAAATCTGTTGCATGGTCATTTAGCATCTAAACATCAAAATGAGACATGGGGTTTGGCAAAGTATAAAAAACATGCTTTTTGTCATCACACATTGCAAATTCTAGCACTAAAATCCCCTACATCACTTACAAAATGAAGGCAATTTTTCTTTTGTTATAGTGAGAAGTGTGTGCTATGCAGTTGATAAATATGATGGGGTGGAGAATACCTAGGTCTGCCACAGTTGGAGAGCTGCTTCTTTGAAAACTCTCCTCCAGAGCTTTAAGCTGCTCCGATGACTTGCCCTTGACCCTCTCCAGCAGAGGAAACTGGCTGGGGACTGTCTTTTTAACTGGACCATCTTTAGTTGGTGTTGTCACCTCTGCTTTCACCAAAACAGGAGGTGGAGGAACACCTTTAGGATACACAGAAATGGACTGATGCAAAATCTCTTGAAGGACACCGCAAACTAAAGTAAACACTATGACATAAGCACACATTTCAGAGCTATAAATAGCATATTTGAAATTACTTTACAAAAGAGACAGATATAATTAATTTATTTATAGTGTGTAGCATATGTGTGCAAAATACCTTTGAGATTGAGAAGTCTCTGTTCACTGAACCACTTCTTTATCTCTCCTCTAGACAGCCCTGTAGTCTCTATCAGCCTATAGATCTGCGAAAATGGAAACAAAACAAATGATCTACTTTGTCACAGTATTACATTAGGGAAAAAAATCACAACAAGAATTCAAGTTCGAAACTCCACAAACTGGCTCATGGCATCCTACAAGAAACGTCAATTCACTCACATCCTTACCTCATCTTCCTCAGGGAAGGGGCACTGTGTATAGCTGGCTCTCAGTACCGATAGTTGCTCTGCTGTTTTATTTGGGTCAACAGTGAAGCTTAGTACTTTCGAAGCTAGCTTTGGTGAAGTCATAGGTGCAGATATAGTCTGAATGATGGACGGTCGTTTGTTCTCTGTGGCAATCACAGGAGAGGCCAAGGGTCTTTTAAGTGATTGTGCCACCTGGGTTCATCACAGTGGGGAAAAATAAGGAAGAAAAAAATGTGAATAATAGGCAATTATTAAAAATAAAAAAATAATAAAAAAATAAAAAATAGGTATTTACATTCACAGCATCTAATCTTTCATCAGACAGGACAGATAACACAATATATGCTCTTTAATTTGAAAACTGTCATCTTAAACATAAACTACTATACTAACTATAAGGGAATAATAATAATAATAATTTAGTAACCATCATTAGTTAATCTCCATTTTTGAGGCCATATTTTAATTCAATTGTTTAACGGAAAAGTAAATATATACAGTATGTGGCTTTTTTTTGTACCTGGTTAGCAACAGTAAGTGCTAATGGTGCACAGGTGACTGTAGAACCATTTGCAACAGGTGTCAGTACCAGACTGGTCTGTCCTAGGAGCTGACAGGGGAGCGACTGGAGGACTGAGGCTGCTGGCTGCGTGGATTTGGAGGCAGCTGTAAGGGTACAAGTGTTGGCTGACGGCTGAGAGTTGAACTGAGGGGCCACTACAGTAAAGGTTTGAGGCACAGAGGAAATTGTACCATTGAACATTTTCTTCCTGGCTTCTTCAACCTGTCATGAACATAAACATATAGATACATACAGATATAGATAAAAGGCTAATGGAGCAACGTGTTAAAATTACTATGAATGTTACCTCCTCTGGCGACCAGCTAATGCCCTGTTTGAGTCTTTGAGTGGTGAACCAAACTTTAATTTGCTCCTCTGGATGCTTAGAGGCTGCTGTCAGCCAGGACAGCTCAGCTTGTGTTGGGTAGGGGAACTTATTAAAGGAGGAAATGAGCGTCAGGTTGTCATCAAGCGAAGGGTTGTACTTTGTTGTGTTCAAGGGCACAGCAATCTTGGGCACCTGGAAGATAACATCAACAATGTAAATGTCAGAAGAAAGAAATAGTATTATACTCCATTGAATCTTACCTGTGAGTAGTTTAGAGGCCGCTGTAGTGAAGGCATGATGTGAGAGAGGCTGTCCGCTTTGAGGAGAGTCGACTCTGGGATAATGACTGTCCCATTCACATTCACTGCTGTGATTGGTTTCTTTACCAACTGGCTCTCTGTCCTTTTATTATCTGTTGACATTATTTTTGGTTTGCTAATCTTCACTGTGTTGGACCTGCTCATTGGCAAAGCACCGTGTTCCTCCCCTTTGCCAGAAACCGTGCTGGAAGAGTTGTAAATAACGGCATTATTGCTGCAGCCCTCTATCGTCTGTTCTAAGATTGTCTGGTTGTTCATTTTGATGCGTTTGAATTTAAAGTTGCTCTCCCCCGGATGACACCTCTCATTGTGTTCTGTCAGAGTGTCAAATTTCTTTGTGTTAAAGTTGCATACAGCACACAGGTAAAGAGGATTCAGGATAACATTGGGGTGATTAGCGTCTACATGGTCTTTGAAAGTGTTCAAGTTCTGGGTAGAGAAGGGGCAATACTTGCACTCATAGCCCCCTTGTTGTCTTCGCTGAGGTTTAGACAAATCTGTTGACTCTTTTGCTGGTTTGTCTGACGAAGAAAGGCCCAGGTCCATAGATTGTTCTGCTTGTGTCGAGACATCGGTTTCCATAGGCGTATCTTCAGTGTGGTTCTTGGTTGTTCCCTAAAGAAGGATTTCATTTTTTTTAAATAACGGGCAATTACACATTTAACAGTTTTTTCAAAGATATACTGTCTAAAAATCCATAATTAAACTGGATGGAGGCGTACCTGTATGTTACATGGTTCCTCTGTCTCATCATCATCATCATCATCTGGCTCCACTATGGTCTGTTCTGGTCGGATCATACAAGGAGTAGACGCCTTCCGCCGACTGGCCATGGTGATGACTTAGCCTGAATTTCAGTTTGCGGTTGTGCTTGATGTTGTAAAGGATGTTGCCCAGGATGCTACACCTCTGTCTCAGAGTGTGATGGGTAAATAACCAGACTAAGGTATGGCAGAAAACCAGGAAGGTACATATATTATGCCTTCCCAAAATGAAATGTCTGTAAAGCTGAAAGCACAGGACTTGTTCTTGGACATGCGAGTGACTTTGTCTGCTTGGCCAGGATTAGTTGCTCAGGAACACTTTGTGTTGTAAAGCAGTGTGCTGGGTTGGCTGACAGTGTCAGCTCCAGTGCTTGAGGACCTCCTGCATGACAGGATATTACCTAAACAGTAAAAAAAAAAAAAAAAAAATTAAGATGATCATTTATACATTTATTTGCAACATATGATTAAAAATTCAAGTTTAATACCTAACGCATCACAGATTAAAAAAAAATATAGTTTGATAGTTGAACTCAGATGTCAAAGTAGATTATACATTTTTTTTATTTTTTTTTTTATAAAAAAAATAAATTGATCATTCCTGACAGCCAGGTCAGGTACCTGCTGTACAAAGTGCAGAACAAACTCATGTGGACTGACCAGAAAGAGGGAGAGTTGGCCAGTGGGCAAGAACTGCTGGTTAAAAAGGTCAAGGGTCGCTGACAAACAAACAACAGAGCCACAGCCGACTACAGGTGATCAGCTGACAGGCCAGTGCAACATGCTGCTTTTTGTCATAACTAATTATCATAAAACTGTTTATTTTTGTTACAGAGATCACAACTGCAGAAAAGTCTGTGGAGTATATCATTTGGAGAAGATGTAGAATATGCAACATTTTATATTATTATAAAAAAAAAGGTAACTAGCAATTAGTGACTAGATTAAAGAAAGGGATGTCTGAGGCACTCTGATTAGTTTGTGTTTTTTTTTCCAACGCCAGCACGTTTTGACTCAATGAGTCTTCATCAGGGCAGAGTGCCTCGGACATCCTTTTCTTTATTTGCATTTGCTGTTGTGGCCTTTCCTGTCCGTGAAGAGCACCTGTAACTTCACCTGGCTTTGACTTGACGTGATCCAATTGAGCGCATTCAGCATCTTCTTTTCTAGTGATTACATTATTTATGAACTTTGGTTTCTTCCAAGTTCCAATGCACTCCTGATATAAGTACAAATATGCTCTTGGTCTTGGCTGAGGAATCTTTATTACCATAGTTTAATGTGGTTTGGAGGCCAGCTAGGCAAATGCATGCCTTTGACAGGTTCGCAGCTCAAGCCCTGTTATATCAGAACAATGTAGCAAAAACAAAAAAACAAAACAAAAAAAAAATCTAGAAATATAAAGGATAAACTAGAAATGCTAGGATACTTGGTTATCTCATCAAAATACTCAATATTCTGGAGACCTAACACAGAAGCTCTTTTTTGACAAGTACAAATCAAAACGATTGATGCAGCAACAGTCCTCCATTATAAAGGCTAAAATGCTTCTCTAAGAGTCAGCATGAAATTAAAAATGTATGCTAAACTAAAATGCAGTGCTCCTAGAAGAAAAAAGCGAAAGAAAGGAATGGATAACGCTCATCTTGAACAGGAAGAAAATATCTCCTGTTTATCTACAACGCTAGTACATTTTTATTATGTCTTATGAAAAGCAGTTATCTAAACATTCAAAGTAGCTCCGAGACCATCATCCACTCATCTAGTCCCTGTCCTGAAGTATCTCAACTAGTCAAACAGCCCACAGAGGCATCGTTAGAATGCAGACTCATTACCATGGTGTCGCTATAGCAACCGTGGACGTAGAACTGTAGCAGAAACACCCATGTCAGTGACAGAGACAGTGTGGGTAATTACAGATCAGGCACTAAATACATTACAAACAAAATGTATCTTGCAGAAATTTTGTGTTTGTGTCAATCTCCATACAATTCCATGAAGGACATGACTGCCCATTATTGAATGCTGGCCCTCCAAACATCATCCAGTAATTTTAAATGCAATAGCAATATTTTTAAAAGAAAATTCCAATTTAAATAAATGTATATTGGTACAATGTGTGTTCATTACCGGAAGTAAATAATGTTGTGGTTGATTTTCTAGCTCATAGTTTGAAGTGTGTTTTGCTTTTAGGAGGTTGGTGATACATATTACATCATCATTTTCAATTATAAAAAGGCAACCAATAAGACTAATAATAATAATAATAATAATAATAATAATAATAAGGGTTTCTGCAGTTAACATTTAAGTACAACCATGAGTTGTTGCTTATTATATGTCTCTATCAGGAACTGGTCTTGCATTTGTTTCTGTTTATTGTCTACCTCAAGGCTAAAATAGCAGATTGTCCTTAGCATGGAAGGTCACCTCATGAAAAGATACACACACAAAAAAAAATACATTAAAGCACTTTAAGCAGGCACTGCGTAACCTTTGAGTAAACTATCCAAAACCAGCAAGTTTGGAAGAAAAAACAAACAAACATGTCATCTGAAACGGTAGAGTCATTTATAAATAGGGTAGCATTTTGTAAAAGTAAAACTCAGCTAAGGTCCAGTGTATTGGGCCATTTCTGCTCCATCTGTTAGCTTGCTGCTTAGCTATCTCTCAGGAGAGGTCTGCTCGCCCCAGTGGCATGGAATTATAATTTCATTTATAACTGAGTTTTCTGTCCAGCTGCGTGTACTGTGTCAGCGATATAGGTAAGATTCTATCAATCACGTGAACTATTAAATCAATACAAGAAAGAATGTATATTTTTGGACTAAATCATGCTAAACGTTATGCATGGTCCTTTTAAAAATATATATATATATATATATATATATATATATATATATATATATATATATATATATATATATATATATATATATATATATATATATATATAAAAAAGGCCTCTACAATATGCTTTAGAAGAGAAAGACAAGTTACACAAAATATGTAACATTACTATCGTACCAGCATTCAGACATCCCACCCATTGTCTGTCTGCGTCTGCCCTAAATTCAGCAACAATTTAGCGACACAGCCAACCTCCAGCAAGGAACATCTGCTGGCTGCATCTGAAGTGCCACTTTACATGACCTACTGAACTTTTGCTGCTTTTCCGCTGACAGTCTGAACACTTTATCATGTGTCGGTGGGCGATAGTGGCATGATGACGCAAGGAAAAAAATGAACCGTAGGCTAAACCCACACAGGTAGGTAGAGAGGACACAGTGAGCCATTTCATTTGTGCATAGTCTTGTCAGCAAGCTGTAAATACTGCATAATTTATATAGTGTTCAGTCTTTGACCATTTAAGTGACCATGTTTTCTCTGAATTTTGATTAAAGGCTTTGGATGACATCACATGTGGTTTGGCATATTAAATAGTGGCATACTGAGTCATTTTTACACAATAAATTCAAAAACATACCCAATGCTGAACAGAAGCTGACTCACAATAACACAAAAACTCCATGTAAACACAAACAGCTTGTCACAGGCAAATAAAACACTTTCACTGACTGCCTCAAACAAAGTCAAACACTGTGTAAATACTGCTGAACACAGAGGCTCCTCTGGCACTAGTCGTGTCTTCTTTTCATTTTGCTGGAGGATGGAGGCAGTGCTTCTACTACATAGACTGGGAACGGTGGCTTCCTTTGCAGTGCAATGTGAAAATGATTAATAAATAATCATGGCAATCTATAGCTCCATTCAGCAGTGAGTCAACACATATTCAAGTAACTATGTGCACAAAACTATAATTATTAATCATAATCACCAACAACAGTTTGAGAGACACATCTGCCTCCCTTGTCCTTGGGGTGTCATTTGATCACTTCAGCTGTGGTGCTCTATAATTTGCTCTTATTTCTCAACAGACTCTCTTTATTTATAGCACATTATAGTATAATTCATTAAGGTTTGATTTTGCACACCCAAACTCAAACTTGGCTGCTTTCACACCACCTCAGTCAGTCTCCCACCTGTTTGTTTGTGTGCCTAACCCAGTCAGCCACTATGCTTGTGTGTGCAGAGTGAGCTCCCTACTGTCTGGATGCTCATTAAACTTGTATGAATACTCAGCCTGGCATCCTCCTGCCAGCCTGTCTGTCTGTACTTGCCTAATGTCTGGCAGTGTGATTGGTGCATTATATTACTGGAGCCATCTCTCTGAAATTACCTTAAATGCTACTAGGCAGCAAATACATTCATCAGGTTTAATCAGTTTAGACTGCACACTGGCAAACATACAAGAAAGGACTCAGGGGAAATAGATGTATTTTTTTTTCCTACAGTAGTGAGTCTGCATAATGTTTGAAGACAGAAAAGCTGAAACAACAGGATAAAATGAACAGTTATGGTATATTTATTTAAAGTGCTCAGAGATGGGTGGGAAGTGTGAAGGATGATTCAATTCTAAATGTCTTGATATTAGCAGTGCATGATATCAAGAATATAATATGTATTTATATTCCAGTAACAATATGACCAGAGTTATTTGAATGTCCGCTTTAGTATAGTACACATCGAATTATAACAAAGTAGTGCAAGTATCAGACCTAACTAGTGCCACTAACTTTAATATTTGATCTCATCACAGTTTGATTAAGGCTCTGAGTGAGTGAATTTGAGTGACACATGGAAAACTGTACCATTAATGCCCTTCAAATTGTTAGCAATATACACTGTATAGTGCAGCCAAACTGGATATTAGTAATTTTACAGATCAACGAATCTAATTTATCTGACAGAAAACATTCTTTAAATCAGAACATCACAAGTCAAGTATATGGGCGTTTAATCAATTTAATATTGAAGACTCTGTGCATAACAATTTAGTGTATACTATTATCAATCAAGGATTTTTAGTAATACATGAGCTCAAGTTGATAAAGAAGAAATAAAAAGGCCATTATTTAAAAAGCTGGCCAATAGTGCATTAAATGCCACTTTCACAGGCCAACCTATCAACATTTATATTTCAGCAGTGGATTGCCCTCAAATTTCCTTCTGGGACCAAATCCTGTTTGTGTTACTGTTTTGTTGCAAAAGAAAAAAAAGGCTGGAGCACTAACTTTAGCAACAGTGTGACAGAGTTTTGAGAAATGCAGTCATCACAAATACAAAAGCTCTGCAGGATCTGTACACAGAGCTACAGTATATGGTGCAGATCATTTACAGCTGGAAAAAAAGAGCTGATGACGATTTGTGACCAGCTGAGGAAACAGCGCAACAGCGTACTTTTTTTCCTCCTTTACATTACCTTCAACACAATTCACGAGAAGCTGCATTTCTCAGCAGTAGCGCTCGCACAGCTGTTTGATTTGCTGTAGTGTTTAGGGTGTGTGTCTCTATCTGTTCTGAGTGTGTTTTCCCTCCTGACTTCTTCCAAAAGTAAGCCACTGCAGAGGGGAGTGAGAGTGTATGGATAGTGTGGCTGAAGAGAAGCACAGCCATTAATACTACAAGTCCCAGCAGGGGTGCACAAGGCAGAATTTCGGCCCGTCGCAGAATTAATTTAAATCTCATCACGCAGCTCCTCTAGCATGCTGCAAAGTGCTGCACTGTGTATGAGTGTGTGATATGTTCTGCATAGCAACAGAACAGTGCTACTTTGGCCAGCCTGGGATGAAGGAGAAACAGGGATGAACAGGGAATGAATTCTAAAGATTATTACATGATTTTAGCTTGAGACCGATAATTGCAGTCTAAGAAAGTAATGGGATTTAATGATTCAATCAATTCAAGGCTACCACTGAAAAAGAAAACCAAACTTATTTCATCCATCATCATTAACGGCTCCATTTTAAGTGTGTGTATACTGCACACTTGCACTTTCAGAATTTTAAACCCTACAGATTTTCTTCAAACTAGTTGCTAAGGCCCATTGAGACAGTTTTAACAAGCTGCCACATGAGAGCAATATAGGCCATAGCTGCTCTGACCTTATTTGAACTAGAACAATGTAGAGAGACGCTGTGGCCTACATACGCTACAATACCAATACTGTCAAGCAGGTTGCTCTGTATTCAACCGAGAACCCTTTCTCTCTTTTAATCTGTTCCACGTAACACACGGACACACCGAAGAGTCCAAGTGCCAGAACTGACTCGATACATACTCACAGAAAGGGCAAGCTATAAAAATATCCAAGTGTCACCCACTCCGCGGCTGATCCTTGAGTTACCATGGTAACAATATAACTAACAATAAACGTGTGTGCGCTTTTATGAAAGTGGAGTCGCTCAGCAGAGGTCAATCGGTGTCACAACAAAAAATAAAAATGTTTCAGTGTCACAACGTGCTTAAATTCCTAACCACCACAAACACTTGAGTTGCATCGTCATGTGATTATCCATACTACACAGCAAAGCAAGCCTTCATTAAAATGTAGCAATTGTCCCACAGGGCCATCAAACAAATAGCTGGTTCAGTTCCTTTATAGGGTCTAAAATAAAGCAACGTCTCAAAATAGCCACATTATGTTCATCTTTGGGAGGGAGGTCTGGACCACCCAAATTTTAAAAACTGCCAACTCAGTGCTCATTTACGTGTTTTAGCTGATTGGGTATGCAATAGGACTATGTCCCTTTGTATTGACATAGAAAGTTCAATGTCTGATTTTCCCTTTATTAACTTTATGTTTTCTTAAGAAAGCTAACTCTCTGAAGTCTGTTTGCATCAATCCTATAACAGTTACAGCATGGCGAGCAATAAGAAAACTAGAATGCCGGTCTTTACTCCAATATGTAATAATTTAGATTTTTTTTTTTACCTGGGAAGATGGGCAATAGATTTCAAACTTGGGGACATATGGGGTTATACTAACTACAGGATTTATTGGATGGACCTACTCTGATGTCATTTAATCAATTAATTGAAAATATAATATTCTAAAAAGGGACTCTTACCAGTTCTTACAGGTAAGAGACTTTATTGGGAGAAATTCAACACTTCCAATACATCAGGTTATATCAGACACTGAACGACAGCTCTTCCTGACCAGGCCAGCCAGTTTGATTAGCACATAGTTGTTGTTTTCTTAACATAACGCAACTACCTGATCCTGTTATTAGAGGAAAATACAACAGAAAACTGTGCTAGAAAGTGTCTCCTGAACAGGCTCCATGACAAAACTCCTTCAAAAACACAACAACAGAAAGTTGTACTGGACTATGTCTCTCTTGATTATTTAACATGTCACCTGCACCACAAAAATCAATGTCTTTGACAAGACTTGGGTACCTTTCATGTTGTATGTTGGACTGAATGTTTTCACAATTATTAAAAGAGCATTTGTACTGTAATACCAAAGCACTGTATTGTTATAATGAAATTTGACTCTTGAACATGTCATCTCTCCTTGTATTCATGGGCCAAATGTTTTGTTTTGTTCTGTTTGAATGTGTTAAGTACCAATAAACATAAACAAATGTAGAAATTTTACAATTATTTTATCATATGCTGGGGGAATAACTCTGTAAAGCCTACTTTTACTGCCGACACCAAATAAATAAACAAAATGCCATTAAAAAAATTACACAGAGCAATATGACATGAAGCACTTTCGTGGTCTGGGGACTAATAAAGTTGTACTAGCTGATAAAGAAAGGCAGATGGTGCATGTAGGGGAGTTTCACTGGGGCAAAAGCCCTAATCCAGGGCAAAGCACCTCATTTTTTCTCCATGTGTAGTAATTCTCCATGTTGGCTGTTTTTAGTATCTTGTTTGTCTCGCACCATGCCCTTTCCCACACACTGATAACACTACAAGTCACTTATTAAAGTGGCCTCCAAAAACATCATAGCCACCTGCCTGCTTTTATTTTTATTTTAAAAGTAGAACTAAACCAATTTGCCAAGGCAAGATACTAATTTATTACATCAAATCAAAGTTTAGCGCTTTCCTTAAACTTCTGGCCTCAAGTTCAGCGCTAGGCAGATGAAATCCCGCATTTTCCTTCTCATGAAGGTTTTGCCAATATATACACATGCTCAGTATGACTTTGTCGCCATTTTTACTGCTATTGATTCAATGTTGACAAGCCGTCCATTATTCAAATTAGTGCAATGTAGACCCCTTGAATGCAAAAATGTGATTAGAAAAGTTTGTCTTAAAAAAGGTGGACATTCTCATCTATTAAAATCTTTAAAAATAAAAGTCTAGATGACTTATGGTATTATTATATATATATATTCTTTAAATGTTCACGTGATTTCTGAAATATAATATACATTATATTTCACAAATCTTTCTTCATTACAAGAAGCTAAAGATGCTAATTTAACATTTCCTTAAATTAAACTGCACATTTAAAGCAGATTCAAATGTATGAAAATTTGCAGGGCTGTCATGAATACATAGGAACTTCACTTCTAAATTTAAAATGACAATGACTGCTTTAGAGACTTGAATTGATACTTTGACAGTCTTTGTTCTATATTTGCCCAAGTGTCCATGAGCATTCATCGTTTCTGTACAGTCAGATTTCCCACCTGTCAATCTCTGGTTCTCCTGCAGTGGGTGTGGTCTGCAAATTGTCACCAGCTTTCCCTCATTGGCCTTGTGCTGGCATGAGGGCCGTGCCTGTACCGTGTCGGGGGCTGACGTGGTGCAGTGCAGAAGGCTCTCTAGTAAGCTCTCACGCTTTCTCGCTCCCTCGTTTCCAAACTTGAGATTTGGAGGACACAGTGGGATGGGACTGCACCGGTTTATGCACCAGGCATGAAATGACCTACATGACAAAACACAGAGACTATATGCAATAGCACAAGGAAAACTTTTTCAAAAGCTGCCTGCGGTGGTGTTGGTGTTTTGAATTTCACCGGGCAATTTGTCACTCAAAACTAATTTTCTGAGACATTGTGCAGACTGGTAGGTGGCATATACACAGAATATTTTTACAGCAAAAATCCACTGAATTCTGTCAATAGTGAAGCAAAAGAGTGAAGTGTAAAATAAAATCAGCTGCACATATAAGTGACTGTGGTTACATGACTAATGAAAGGGTCAGGTGTACACACTGTTTCTCCCACACACACTTATCATGCAGCTTGTCACTTCTAGGCTGTCTCTTGTTTCTCATTTGCAGTGCTTAGATACACAGTTTCTTGCTTATTACATTGTTATTAATACAATGTTGTCACTGACCATTTATGAAGGTGACACCACTGCTTCTGAGTCAATGCACAAAGGCGATATACTATGTAGGATCTGTGTTTGTCTTCGCTTTCTTATACCTGGAAATGTTGCTGGTTTGAGTATAACTACTGAGATGGAGAAGGGTTCCAGGAATCTAAAGTATGTTCCTATGCTTACACTACCTCCCTTTACTTCAAAACAATCAAAAGATGGTAAATTGTAGGTTTATGTGGGTTCACACTGTGCAACACACAAAAGGTTATTAAATTATTCTGACATGAAAATGACTCATATAATACAAAAACACTGTTGCAGTTCAAGTAGTCCTTAAGATATGGATAGTGTAATGGCAAAATATTTATGGGATATATTATTCAGACTCAGTAAAAGCTCCCAGACAAGCTTCTTTTTTATTTAACAAGTTTTTTTCTTATTAGAGCAGTGCCAGATTGTAATATAATACCCATACTTTGTTAAAGATGTGGTGTAGGGACTTACTTACAATGACATTTGTACAGTTAACAGTTAAGTTTATTTTGTCCCACAATAAATATGTTGAGCTGTTGGGCAAAATAAAATTTCAGGTCACATTCCTTTTAATGCTACTTACATTTGTTTATATATAAGTTTATTTTATCTTAAGATATTCCTAAAACTGGCAACACTGAATAGTGATACTGATGAATAATGAAAAGAAGTCTTCCCCTTGTATACACTCTCTCCACATCTATCAGATAAAATCATATTATACAAAAGTTTTAGTGTCAAACTCCCTCCTGTTGTCATGTAACCCCACACTTTCCCTTTGGGCTCCACCTACAGGTGATGATTTCATCTCTGTGGTTGCCTGAGTCACCTCACAACATGTCTGAGAAGCTGGCTGAGACACAGCGGAGAGGACCTGAACCAAAAACACTGGAACAAAACACAGTCTAGATGTTGGTGACGTCACTGTAGAGCCAAGCTAAGCACGACGGGCCATGATGACAACAAGCTCCATGCAACTAGCGATGAGTCACCCCATCTCTTCACCAGGAGAATGGACAGACGTTATATAGCCCAGCAACTTGTGTGGTGTTCAGGGACAAATCAGCTTACACAACAACACAATCTAGAAAATCTGCTTAAGACCAAACATGAATAAATCAATACTTCATTTAGGCCTAAACTCAGGACTAACAATAACTTGACACTGACTAAACATGAGCAAAGAACACACTTTTATTAACACACAAAACCACACAGTGTAAAGTGGCTTAGAACCATCTTATGTAGTCTGATGGTAGTTTATGTTACAAATACATGGAGACATTTGCCATTTCCACTGCACAGTACATCTGTATTCACTTCAGGCTATATAATGTTAACTTTTGTCACAAAAGATTGTGTTGAGTGTACTTCACAGCTACACACATCAAGAGCAGCCTTTTTCCATTTATTAACCAACAATTTGACAGCACTGCAAACAAGCAAATGTCAGATCATCATTCATACTGAGAGATATTCAACCAAATGCTTGGGCACTCAGTAGCTGTCAAAACGAAAAGATCTTCGTATTATGACTCAATTGACGGGTTGCAGTTTGATACCAGTGCTGTGATTTTACAGTTGAAAATGACAGTGACAGACAAAGCCTTGTTGGTTTTTGTTCTCAATATATCACTACTGCGAATTGTATAAATGCAGCAGGAACAAATGGCAAACACATTGCTTCACAGCTGGACGTTTTGGCTCTGACATTATGAGAGGTCAAAGTGCAACGTAAAATGCTAGTATATAGCTGGAGAAAAAGAGGCAATGAAGGTGGATTTAATGATTTCTAAAAATGATTCCTAAAAAAATAACAGCTGGCCAGAAATCTGTGTATAAAATCTCTCTTTGCTAAATGCTCAGCCTCTCTTGTTGTCGAGAGAGGGGACAATCACTTTAAGGTAGCACGGCGACATCTGTGCATTGCTTTAATCCCTTGGGCAACACTGACAACAAACATTTTATCCAAACATAAAAAAGCCAAAACATAACATGTGTCTGTTTGATTGTAAAAACAGTAACAGTAAACAGTCCTTTCTTATACATCTGACCAGATCTCCTGCACTTTTTATTTGAATACATTTGCATTTATGAAACTATGGATATTTATATATTGTACTTACTACAATATATTCAAAAAAGGAAATTCTACTATAATTTTAGTTACGGTACATTCTTCTCTGAAGCACACAGTATTCAAGATGCTGCATGCCCATGATTTTACAGGTGACTATATTTGCTTTCATCAATCGAAAGTGGGCTTTGAAAGCATGATCAAAAATGGAAATGAGCCTGTTGTCGCTTCATATTACATAACTTCTGATTTGACAGATCTCACGTGGAAAGCATGTGAAGTCAACTTTCTCTTCACATGAAGAGCACAAGTGCGTGCCTCAGTGTGTATACTCAGAGGAATTAAAAGTAACAGGAACGACAGCAGGGTTAACTGTGCTGTGATCAAAATATGCCTGGCATCTTTTACAGAGGTGGGATGGGAATGGCATCAGAGGATTTTTGGAAATAAATACTACACAGGAGGTCAAAGTCAAAACATTAAGATCAGACACAGGTTCAAGACTACAAACAGGCTTTTTATTGACTAGGTGACAGCTTTACTTGGCGTTTTTTTTTTATGGTCCCAATTAACTGGCACACCTGTAGGGACTGATCGTGTAAGCCTGTCAGAGGTTTGAGACGGCACATGAGCCAACAGGTGTGTTCACTTATTACAGGGTAAATATGTGTCAGGAGCTGTTTATTCTCTTCACATGTTGCTTTAATCTCAGCTTCCTCACACAGTCAATATTGAAATTGTTTCATAGAAATGGCACTATTATGATTTATGTGTATACTTTTATGACTGCTGCTTTAAAATAACTTTTTTATGTTGCTCATGATATATTATGAGCAACATAAAAAGGTTATTGTTTAAATGTCGCATGCAACAAAAATTATGAAAGTCTCCATGAATAAAGAAAGAAACACACCATCGAGAAAACAGATTGTGGCGAATAAACACTCATTCATTCATTCATTCTTTCAACCTTTTAAATCTCGAGAAATCAATGAGTGTGACCCTCCTTTTAAATAATGTGGAGAGTGTGACACCACTCCACACATCTGACAAAGGCTTAAAGATCCACACAGAGAGTTTACAGCAGTGCAAGCAGGCTGCTTTACCAAGTCCAAATCCTGGAACTTTTAAATAGGTTTGCTTTAATATCTCACAGCTTTGGATTGGCTCCATTTGATTGGTCAGATCTAAAAATATTGTCATGAAAAGAGTTATGCATGATGGATGTAGATATGGGGATCATTTAAATATATGACTCCATATATCCAGTCCATACTGAAATAGGTTTGACGATGAAGCACATATGGAACGAAAAGAGTCAGGAGTGTGAGTAAACGGTGACATAATATGTGCAAAAATAAAAATGGGTGAAGTCGGGTGGTGATTCATCTGACATTAAAAAAAACTGCTTAGTAAGGCTACTGTACCTACTGTAAACACTTCTCCAAAAGGCAGAAATACCCCCACATCAGTGAAACATCTTCCTCAGGGACCAGGGTTAGTGACTACGTTTATATTCTGCTCATGAAAAAGGTTTAATTTTACGGCTGAAAACAGATTATGAAAGTCCTGCACGGCGCCAATGGCACAGGGTTTGCAGTGAGAGCCGTGGACTCGAGGGGAGGGCGCATCACTCGGGGTAACGTTACGCCTACATCACAGAGTCGTACAAATCAAAGTCTATAAACAACGTCGGACTCCAAAAGTTGCACTCAGACCGTAGCGCCGCTCGTTTAGAGTTGGTCTGACGGCGTGCGCGGAGACTTTAACGAGACGAGTCGTGACGGAGGGGCTCAGGAAAGCACTCTCCCTAAATGTTCCCCCTCTCGCCGTCGACGTAACAACATGTCGGCAAAGGACGGCCATGTTTTGCTGGTTATGTCGACACGGGGAGGAGGAAAAAAGTAGACACGGTGTTCTCCGTCTCTGCCCGCTACCCTCACGGCCCCCACGCATCAAAGTAAAACTTGGATCAAATTAACAACTTGGTGCACACATTGTCTGCAGGTGGAAGCGACAAGGGCAGGAAAAGTTCATGCGCCAAGACAAGTTAAAATATTTATACTGACGCTTATGGGCGCTTGGGAGACGCACAAGGCGATGCTAGCGACGTGAGCGGCCCAAACAAATAAGTAGGGCTAGTTTTAACTTGAGAGACTTTTTAACAAGGAGGAGGCGTCACACGGTAAACACGCAGAGGAAGAGTTTATCCATTTCTTACCTGGCGGCCGTTTTGGCGCGATGCTCAGGTGGTGCGGGAGGTAGGCGATAAGCGAAACCAGCAGCTAAGCCACAAATAAGAGCCAAAGGTGGGTTAAATACTCTCGCTGCGGTCCGGTAACCGAGCAGACAACAGGCGACAGGAAAGGAAAAATTGGCGATCACAAGGAGGCTCTACGCCAAAAGCCACATGACCGCCGACGTCAGAGTGCGTATTTGCATGCTGTACCGAAGCGCCGATGTCCGTCCACAGCGGATCCATAGTACTGTAGCCGGGAAAAGTTAGGAAGCAGGCTGAGAAAAGTGAAACAACAGAGTGTTCTGTCTGCGGCAGAGAAACCGGAAGCTTCACAAAGCATGCTTACTGCTCTAAAAACCGCATGACCTGCGTCTCTGTCACATTACCCTGAGCTGATGCCTGCGTGCCTCTCAGCTATGACCTAATTGAATATTACATGAAGATAGGGGTGTCTGTGCTACCCCTCAAAGCTCCACCCCTTGTTATACACCACCCACCTTCCCTTCGATGCCTCAAATCGGACTGTATGCAAGTGCGTGGAAAGTGGTGTGTGTGGAGTTGCTGCAGTGCTGTGTTATGCAGCGGAAAAACCATAGTCCTCGGACCTCTCATGGCGTTCACCCTTCACAGAAAACACCCGTGTAACCCATGTGTGTACGGTGAAAGGTGAAGCTAAGGTCAGTGAGTGTTTATTTTGTAGCTGAAACATTACTGTCCTGTCTCTTAAAGCGTTACATGCAACAGAGCCCTCTACTGGATCAGTTCGGTACTGGCTCAGAGCTTGACCTTGGGCCACCCCTGAATCACTTCCCCAGAACAGATTTTTCTCAGGTGTGCAGAAATTATTAACTGCCAGTGAAGCCTCTGCTTTGCTCTGTACAAAAACAAACACACAGTTATTTTCATCCCACCAATTAGCAGCCTTATTTGTAGACATGCCAGGCTTTTAAAGCTTTCTGTCTCTAAAACAACCAGCCAGTAAACAAGACTTCAAGTACTAGCTGCTTGGATTCAGATAACTCTTTAGTAGGACCTTTATTTCAAATGCAGAAAACAATCTGAGGTCATGTGTTATTTTAAACATAGTTATCTCATTTTTTCTTACTGAACAGTTTAACAGTGCAAGTTCATCTAAAATGCAGTAGTTACTTCCTGCAGTGAATCTATTTGTAAGACGTCAAAGGTGAGATTTCAATTCTCAGGATAAAAGTAAAACAAGAATTAAACAATGCACATTATTGTAGCACCAAAAATTCATACGTCATTTACATATGGCCATATTAATACATAGCCTTTTTATTTAGAAAAATAAAACTGTGGGTGTAATGCCTAATGATATGATTAAGAATTGACTTATTGTTGACTGTTGCTTCATAGTGTATCATTATTACCACGTTTTACCCTACCTATTTTTTTGCTTGTGGGTTTTTGTCATGTAGCTCTGATAATACAGTCATTAATAATATTTAACCCCACAATCTATTGCAACAAAAAATAAACCTCTCCTTGCACTAAGGCAGGACTTACAACACCAGAAAATTAAATCTAAGCATGGTGTCATCCAATGGGGGTTTCCGGAGCTAAACTTTATTCTGCTGGAATGGCTGAGAATGAAGACCAGACTTAACAAATGTAAAAAATAGTTAAGTAGTAATGGTTTTAGCGACTTGGTTTTTAGTTTTTTCTGTTACATTTTAACAAAGTTATTGGACATTCATTTCAAATAGTATAAGGGCCACATTATAATATAAATAATATCACGAGCAATCCAGGATTAACAGGGTAGCATTGTTTTACCTGCTCACAAAACCTGTTTTTGCCTGTTATCCATTTTTTTTAGTCAACATTAACTAAAATGCCCGAGGGTTGGATTGTGAAAAACCATCAACATAAATTAACTCCCTCCATCCGAAGACATGAATGTATTGGTTAATTGGCAAATCTAAAGTGTCCCTAGTGAATGAAGGTGAGAGTGAATGTTTGTCTGTCACTGTCTGTCTCTAAGTGTTAGCCGTGCGACTAACTGGCCACTGTCCAGTGTGGACCCTATCGAACCCCCAAAGCTGCTGGGATAGGCTCCAGTCACCCGTGACCAGTCCAAACAGGACTAGGCGGTAGAAGATGAATGAACAAATGAACAGTGAAAGTCACACAGGTGTTCGATATTAGACACAGTAATGTCAATAAAATTTATCAATGTGCCTGTAAAGCCATAAGCAGCAGGAAAACTTATTTTCAGTCACAATTGTCCCCAAGTGGTTAAACATCTATTAGCGTGTTTGTTAAACAGATGCACCTTTGTAAAATTGAAAGGGTCAGTAAAAAACAATATAGACATCAATTAATAAATCTAAAGCAGTCTGCTCTCTACACTGATCCCTAAAGAGTACCATTGTCTCTGCATAAGATGTGCCTAAATGTGATTGAAATAAAGGATCACTAGATGGAGCCAAGCCTACACTCCTGTTTGATGTCCCTTCAGCAGATGACCCAAAAACTGTTGGAGATGTTCATGCCAGGCTTTAAGCATGGATTTCTGTGTGCAGTTTCCTTAGCATGATAAATCAAGCATATATACAGTTTATTTGAATTGTTGTGATTACTTTTTAATAATGCTAATCATAATAAAGCTAATCATCATTTGATTGGAGTTTCAGCCAAGTTTAGTACTTCTTAAATACAAACTTTTTTAACAATATCTCTGCTGATGTTCACAGTTTATCACATTTGTAGGAAACACAGTTGAGTTGAACAGCTCCAAAAAGTGCTTAAACAAAGTTTGTTGTAGTAAATATATGTATATTTATCACCAGTACACTGAGACAAAAGTGAGGACATTGTCATAGAGCAGAGTCTTGCAGTCAAAGGAGAAGGATCATAATAAAGACCAGAGATCTGAAGGTGAAATGAGTTCATTGTGCTGTAGATTTAGTAAATACACAGAACCACTGGGTTTTATAGAAAAGGACCAAGCCTTGTTTTGGGTTAAGCTATTTTACAGTGGAGTTCTGCTTTTTAAACAATACTTAAAGGCCTCCTGATGGCTTGGCAGAAGAGCATGAATCCCCAAACCTCAAAATGCATTTACTGATTATTGTTCAAAGAAGCAGTGGTTAACAGATCAGCCGCTGGTCTTGCAAAAAGCTTGTAAATTCGTACCACTTAATTTACTTAAATGATAAAAATCTGAAGTGGGTAACTGCATAATTAGTAGATTTATACGAGCATGGGTGACACAATTGCACTTCTGACTTGGCTGATTAAAAACAAATAAATTAAGGGTTAAGCAGTTTCCTAAAGACTTGTCTATTGTTGTGATCTTTTGTGTTTGCCTAGCTTCAAATCTGCTCAATTCTTTTGTTTTGCAAGACAAAAAACAGCACGCTTTCTAATTGAGCAAGTCAGCACAAACACAATGCACAAAGCTTGGCACTATTATGTTTTCCCAAAGCTCAAGATAAAAGGAAGAAAACTATTTACACAACAGTTCATCACCCCATTTCCATTTTAGTCGAACACTTATCCTTGTGGTTAAGGATATTGTCACTTCACAACAGCATCATCTGAAAATATTTACCGCAATGACATAAATCAGGAGACTTTGAAATTGCTTCCTTTCTGAGTTGGAAATGGGCTTCTTTGGTGCAGAGTCACTGGCATGATGCAAGCACATGTGTGTGTAAACGTGTGTGTGCCGGGAACCACCTCTGTGTGTAGAGTAGAGTGAGGTTCTCAGAGTCTGACTGAGCTACCTCTGTAATCATCAAACACATGGTTTCAATTAGACCATATGGCTTTGAGTATGGGAGTGAAAGGAAAGGGAAAGATAGGCTAAATGATTTTGGAAAAAGACATATATATTTTGATAAAGTAAGGGTTAAATGGCTCTATATTTAAAAATATGTTCATTCAGTAACATGGCTGTCCCAGTCTCAATCTTTGGTGTCCTAATCCCTTTTATCCAATCAGTATGGAGAACTAATAATGTTTTCAACAATGATAAAACTGCCCAAATAGAACAAAGCAAATGCCAAATTGACTGTATATATTATTTCTATTTGCTTTAAATATATTTAAAAATAAAGTAAGCTCCATTCTGGCTTCTAATACAAACACTTTATACGGGCATTTAATGGAGGTGCTTTGTTCGAGTCCGGGGGAGCTTGTGGCAGACGCACTGGAGGGATAACATATCTCATTTGGCATCTGCTCAGGAATCACTGTTGAGCACCAGAAGGATCTGCTCTGCTGGTTTATTGGCTCTCTCTTTCTTTGTGTCTTTGGTTGATTTAGTGCAGCCATTCAGACATGCCTGACAAAGTTACAGGCTTAGGGATTATGTTAGGTCAAATCAATATTGTGTTCATCTAGTATTTTTACCCCACTTAAGATTTTACCAGCAGCTGCACCAGTTTTATGAATGAACCTAAATGGTTTTAGTTGAACTTCTGGAACAGTTTCAGACAAATGGGTGGGTGTGAGATTTTATATTTTCTTTCTAACATTGAGAAATATAAGCATAACTTTCTTCCTTCTGAGTCAGTCCAGTTTACTTATGCATGATGCACATGAGCTGTTGGTCTGTAATCAGTGTATACAAGACCAATGGCATGTAATCTGCTGCAATGTGTTGCCCATTATAGAGCATATTTCCTCTTTCATTTCTGTGTATATTGCATTTCAGAAAGCCACTCTGGCTTGTCTTGCAGAGAGTTAACACACATCACAGTGTAGACTTAAGACAGGCTGGTAAACACTGTGGTGGATACATTTAGTAAATAAAGCTGAGATGGAGTTTTTATTGCAGGGCCTGGAAAAAAGGGTGTAATTGTGATGAAGACAACATCATCATAGCATTAGTCTGTTTCCACCTTTATTCAATATTATTTACACAGTGTGTATTCAATTTCACGTTTGTTCATTAAAGTTCCCTTGTCTCCCTTTCTGACTCTTCCTCCCAACTCTCTTATTTAAAAGCCACAGCACTTTGAATGATTTACATGTTTGTCAGTGTTATCTTTGTGGCTTTGATTACAGATGTCTTTTAATTCTATTTATTGCTCACATCCTATTTCTGTGACGTCAATGAATGGACTCACTTTTGCAAATAAAGCAAGTACATTACAAACTCAGTCACTGGGCTGTCACAAAAACAGTAAACAGGGCAGATACTGAGGTCCTGACATATTTATTTATAGGTCTGATGCAATGGATGGGTTGTTACCCTCAAAACCTGCTGCAGAGGAAGTCAGTGAACATGTGAGTAGTTCTACACTCAAAAAATGGAGCTCAATGTCTGCATTAGAGCCTTGAATTGCTATGAGCTACATGTGACTTGGAAAGCCGTCTGAACCATATGCATCTGTTTATACATGGTTACAATGATCACTGAAGACAAGAGCAGCAGTTATTACTTGGCCATGTTTAATTCTTTACAGCATTTTGGCTTACTGCTTCCAAATCTGCTTGAACTCTTCCAGGTATTGATTGAAAGTGCTGATGTGCATTTATTTTTCCTCGCCAAGTCAGGATGCTGACAAATCCCCCAGAAAGACTTGGAATATTGCAAATTACTGTGATAGACAATATAAAAAGAGTCTGCCTCACAGTGTCTCTCTCTATCTTCCCACTCTCATTATCATTTACAATCTCACCTGACCTGACCAACTTACTCTCTGTAATTCTTCTAATATCCTCAAAGCATTACACTTTTAACCGGAAATGCAACTGTAGAAGAAGAAACCATGCAGCAAAACATTAAAAAAAAATTCCACTTTCTGTGTTATAACCTCTTAATTTTTTTCTGTTGCAAAGACAAAGACTTTCATGCTGGGTGTGTTGCGTGTAAAGCAAAACTAATTGGCCTAAAATGGCTTAATGGCCCACCAGCTAATGGTATCTGTTTACAGGCAGTGAACCAAACCATTCAAACGGGTGAAAGGGGTACTGCTGTGACTGCTGCCAAATCAAGTCAACGTGTACCGGTCTCACCAGGCAAACATGGCTTTATCCAGCTTAATACACTCAGATTTACCCGTTTAATTGAATGTCTGATCCATAGAGACAGGACAGGGGGCACACTGGTTTCAGGGCGCGCTCCAGAATCACAGAGAACAGAGGTACAGTAAGTGGATATGCGATCACTGACAAGGAAAACTGCTTGATCCCACATCTGTGACCCCAAGAATGATGTTTGATTTTTACAAAGCTCACCATAATAGTTATAGATTCTATGTTAAACTAAATTGCTTGCTTTGCCATTGTATATTCAATCCTGATGTCCACAATGATTAGGTCTATAATGGCTTGATATACATTTAATTTAAGAGCACACCTACATGAGTGTCCAATAAGTCTGGTATTTGAGGCAACTGAGGTCTGTCTTTTATCTGCATGGGAACCACAGACTCTAGTGCACTGGTTTTCTTGTAAATGAGACCGCAGTCAGTGTCTCCCTCATGACTTTGTAGTTGCATGTGTGTGTTTATGTGTGTGCTGGAGTGTGGGTCAGCAAACGGAAGTTGAGTGGCACTCTGGTTTCCTTTCCTTGCCTCAATAAAAACAGGGGGACCATTTGTTAACTGTCAGTTGGTTAGCCTCTGTCCCCACTCTAACCCGAAATAAAAACCACCGGACATCTGTAGCCAGCTTTAGAAAAGGTGAACCACACCGTTGCATTCAGTGTCAACAGGCTAAACCATTTAGCGCCATTTGGTGGTTTCTTTGATCCAAAGGGCTTTCTCAACAATGAGTGAACCTTTTCCGCATGCGGTTTAACAGCTGAATCTTGAAATGAGACTGAACAATACAATGAATGGAGTGATTCACTTCCACATTTGGTAAAAACTTCAAAATGTCCTTTAGACATGGATCTCATTTCAAAACACATGTTACATGCCTTAAACCAGGACTTTAAGAGATCTTTGCCGGCGCAACAGCTACTAGAAAATATGGATAAGTGACGTGAAGGGTGAATAAAGCGTCACATAATTGTGATTGAGGGGCTTGTGGCAGAGTGGTTAGCACTCCTGCCTCGCAGCAAGATGGTTGTGGGTTCCAGCCAGCCAGTGCTGGTCTTTTTGTGAGGAATCTGCATGTCCTCCAAGTGTTACCGTGGGTTCTTTCCGTGAACTCTGGCTTCCTCCCACCGTCCAAACAAATGCATGTATAGGTAAATTCTAAAGTATTCCTAGTGAGTGTGAAAGTGAGTGGTTATCTGTCTTAAAGTTCCCTGTGACTAATTTTCCATTGTCCTGGGCAAACCCCTCCTCAGTTGCTGGGATAGGCTCCAGTCACCCCCGACCCCTAACAGAATTAAGCAGGAGAAAATTAATGAATGAGTAAATATGATGTAAAACTGAACACTCAATACAAATGTATTTTTTTATGTTTATGACAGACTCCTTGGCATTTAACCATTATTTTAGGGTTTGGGTCTCAATAGCTTAATAATTGTTTTTTTTTTGTTTTTCACCATGTTTTTCCAGCATTCATTGAATGTAGAAGCTATGGAAGCAAAGGGTGTGGCAAGCACCACTCTAGGGTCATTTGCAGTGTTAATATAGAGTTGTCTGACACTGCAGGATTCTCAAATGACTCATAAAGAGCCCATCCTCAGGGAGTCTCTTCAATGAGTGCAAACATCAGTGACCAACAGATAGCTTGAATTAATAACCTGACCGTGAATTTAAGTGTGTTAATGTGCTGAGTGACGTCACCCTGATATAGAGGGTCACAACGGTTAAAACAACCTAGTGCTGAGTCACTTAGAGAGCCACGTTCTGTAAGGCAATCACATCAAACACGTATCTCATGTGCTCATGTGAAGAAGTTAGTTCGTCTTTTCTCACTGACTTAATGACCGGCCATGTCAAAAAACACACTTTAACATCACAGCTTTAAACAAATTAGGAAGCAAGTCACTTTTACAGACATTTGTGTTTTTATTGGCAAAGGTCAAGCTTTGTCTTCCTTAAGAAATGGGTTACAGCAGAGCCATCTTTGTTCAAATCTAACTTATTGAAATCCCTCTAAGCGCTGATTACAGCCATGAAGCTATGAGAATATGTAACCGTTTACAATCCCCAAACACAATGCACACGCACACACACGCACCCACACAACGCATTGGACTCACTGACTAACTATGGGGGCTTTGTTCAGTCTCTGTGCTTATATCTTAAAACATACAGGGGGTTTGTCTTTGTGGGGGCCTGTTATGAAAACTGTGGTGGGAGGCTAGCCACACACACAAATCCATCCATGTATCCATGCACTTACCGGCAGAGTGAACAGAAAGGCTACTGGAGGTAATTGTGTCAAAGATGTATGGTGTAGGAAACAGAGAGGGGAGGGTGAATGAGAGAACAGAGGGGAAATAGGGAGAAAGGGGAAACTGGAGCTAGAGGGGGCTGCATGCTAATTGGATCCAAATGGGAAGCAAATGAAATGAACTGATTTGCTGTGTATGCCCTAGTCTCATATACACTATTTCTTCATCATCCTTAGTGTCTTTTACAATTGTTTTCTGCTGCTGTAGTTCATTTGTCTATTATCGTGTACATATTATATTAATTAATATCTTTTTTTGATCCTAAACCTTCCCACAGATCACACACACTGAGGCCAGGTCATGACTTTTAACTTAAAACAAAACAAAAAAGTCAAGACCAAAACCACAACAGGACTGAGGCAAGACCAAGACCAGTGCATACAATATTTATCTCAATAAAACTCATCCCCCAATGACATATGGGTCGGTTTGCTAGCATTTGTGTGAAGGACGGTCGCGAAAATTTATGAGTGATAAAACATGTTAAAAATCAAAATGGATAAAGATGGAGTAACATTATAAAATGGCTTATCACTTTGACTTGAACACAGACAACATGGTAGCTGACCTGTGTAGATATACTGAACCTCAAATACATCCTAGGCACCAATGTACTGCTGAATAAATATAGGAAACTGGAGATGAATAAAAACAAAGAACCTGAAAAAGTGAGGAAAGTTTGCAGTTTGGTGGAGACGGCGATGGCTGCCCACTGAGCAGAAGACAAAACAGTGGACTATTTTAAATGATATATGTTTTAGTAATAAAACAGGATTTCCTTCCAGGTTGAGCTGTCATTGTGCACAGAAGTAGGTCCTAACCAAAGCTTCCATTTGGTCTCTGCAAAATCAACCTCTTGCTTATCCAGTGACTGTGGTTACTTTGAAATAAAAGTGACTCCATTACAAGAATAAGTAGGCAGAATTAATTACCTTAGTAATTACATTGCAGAAATAACTAGAGCAAAGAATCCACTAACAATATATAAAACTATTAGATATGTTTGTTTGTGATACATTTATTACAAAATTAAAAATCCCTCAGGAATGTGAATAATTCCTTGATCCAATTAAATGGTGGCCTGCAGTGTCACAGCCAGCCAGGACACAGAGCACCATGTGGTCATTAGGGGAAGACCAAATGCCAAACACTAATAAGCCCTCTTGGTTTTAATTCTTGCAAGAATTGTGTGATAAAGACGGGCACAAGCGGCATAACAGGCTTCCCCAGGTGCACAAACATCAGTAATACATACACACTCTCAGCAGGTCAGGGCTTCAGGATCAGAGGAGCACGCACACAGTACCTGTTAATGCTCGACTTGATGACTGGAGTGCAGTTACCAAATCAAAGAGAACGTCTACGCAAAATACCCCACTGTGTCTAAATAAAAAAATGTCAAAATTGTCAAAAGAAACTTGCTTCTGTTGTGTGTGAAGTTGTTCTTACTCCCTTTTGGCGTCTGTGTTACCTTCCTTTATGTCATTTGGATCTGGGACCTTTGTACTGCAGCTTTCAAGTCCTTCAGTTGTCACATCATAAACAAAGACATATGGGACCATGATGATGATGTAAGATGTAAGATTCTGAGGATGCTCCTGAGCTCACTCTCGATGCTTATGAGGGTAATACCATAGCATCTTCACATTAATGAATGAGGGAATGAATGGTCGACACATTCAAATGGGTTAAACTGGTGGATTAACAGTAATCTATAGGTAAAAGTTCAATTTGCACAGCATTGTTTGTGGTGGTGTAGAGACAAGTGAGACCTTGATACTATCCACTGCTGTCTTATTGTCAACTTCTCCAGTGACCATTTAACTTTAAAATGGTTGGTCAAAAGTCATCTAAAAAGCCCATTATATAGGCAAATACATCAGCTTCTTACAAATAACTTTGGTTGTCTCAGTTGTTCAGATCAGGAGCACTCCATATAGAGTTTTTTTTTTTACAAATTCTCATTTATTCATTTCTATTTTTTTAATCCAAAAGCTGGTGTTGTGTCACATCCTGCTCTTAGTACTGCTGTTGCAAAATGCAAAGAAGACCAAAACTCTGAGTAGCCCTTGTCAATTTCTGCTCTCCCCAGTTCATACTGCCGTTGTGTCCTTGGGCAAGACACTTCACTTGCCTTCAGTGTCTGTTGCACTGGTGTATGAAAGGTTTGAGAATCTTTGATAGCAGTCATAGAGACCGTAGGCATAAAATGGCCGCCACGTCTCCATCAGTCTGCCCCAGGGCAGCTGTGGCTACAGACATTGATTACCACCAGTGTGTGACTGTGGAGTGAATGAATAATGGCCTGTGAGCGCCATTGAGTCCCTTGAGCGAAAAGCGTGATATAAATCTAATCCAATATTATTATCCAACACTAGTCTCAGCAGGCAACCATGTCCTTTTCTAATTATACCACTAATTGGCTTACTCATTTAAAGTTAATTTAGTGGTGAAGTTAATGTAAGTGGTAATGGTGCCTAAAGAAACACAGCTAAACAAACAGAAAACAACACAACAGAGGATCTATCTATTCCTTGTTACAAATGTTGGCACTTTGTAATAGTTGGAAGCATTACCACTGTTTGCTCCAAAATAATCAAAGTACATTCAACTAATACTAATAAGCAGAGTTGGGTTTCTTTTGTTTCACAATATTTGGTTTTCATCACTCTTTTCCAACATTATCTGATCCAACAATTAACCTTTTTTTTTCTTAATGATTCCCCCAAAGTAGTCACATGTGAGCGCTTTCTTAAATGTACACAATATTAAGTGTGTGTAATATTAGATATAGGCAAGCCATTTGCAATTTTAGAACAAAAGTTGGTGTCATCGGTTAGACTAGTACAGAGAGAAGTATGAGATTTTGTACTCTTTGTATTAATAAGCTTATTTGAGATGGAAATTGTTTAGTATTTTAATGTCAAATATTGAGGTAACAAAATTCCGAGAAAAATATTTGCCACAGTTTTGTTTGAAAAGGCCATCTGTGTTTATGTAATATTAATGCAATGGGACAGCACAAAATTGATTTGTAAATTGGGAACATATCCTTCCTCTGTTAAGATGATATAAGATTTGTTATTGTGTTTTTGCTTTTCCTTTTGCTATGTTTTCTACTTTATGTTTGTGCTCCATACCATGTATTTGGTCATGAACAAATAGAATAAATAAAAAATGCATTTTAGAGTGATTTTGATGAATGACCACTACATTCAGCATTTTTCTGTAATGGTCTGTGGGGACTATATGTTAATAAGCATGTTTTTTTCTCAGTTAAACAGTTAAATGATGAGATACCATTGTTCTCATTGACTTGGGTAAGAGAGTAAATGGCAGAAAATGTTTTAATTTTAAATTCGGTCTGGTTAGACAAAAATGTACTCAGTTTCAAACCTAATCAGGAGCCTAACTTGCCAACAAATCTGTGTAAGTTCAATTTACTGTTTTGCTTTCTTTCCTTTGAATTCCTTGGGGGCAAAAGGGCACTAATTTACAACATCTGGTTGATTCTCCCAAGAGAGTGAGACTTAGTTCTTAGCTCTTTTATATGTATTTGTCTGTTTATTTGTGCATGTGTGTGTGGTCTCCTGGATCCAGCTTAGTCAGCAGTAATCCAACAGTGTAGACCACTGTTGTTTGATAATTGTTTGTTTACACTGGTTATAGGCCTACATAACAAGTTAAACCTTACCATGTATTTATAGTCAACTTTACCATGTAGGATTGGCGTTTAACAACTCCAAACACTTAACAGCAGAGGGTGATCAGCATCAATAAAAAGACCCTTTGCATAAAATATAAAGCCCTCTACTGGTTGAAAGGAAGGATCTGAATCTTTTCCTTATAATCTGTGATTGCAGCTTTACCTCGAGATGTGAATGAACAGACCTTTGAGGCTATTGTTTACTGGCCTTATAATTTGGTCTTGCACAACACTAGACCACGTTTTTCCCAACGGGTCTTTTTGTTTTGAAACTGACTTGATGCATTTACAAATTATTACACAATATGGACAAAGGACCAGGTCATAAATATGTTTTCAGATATTCACACTAACACTGATCTTGAAATAATGACAGATTATAGGCAGTGCATATTTATTAGACAAACAGTACAGACCCATAAACCACCAGACAGGTTTCCAGAGGTCATTATACGTTGTTAAATCAGTCAATTGGACACTGTTTAGCTCACCTGGTTGAGGGTATGTCTAATTTGAGACCCATAATGAAAATGTATTAGTATGGACATAGCTTCAGTTGCATTTGCAAGACATAATACTTTGAAGATGGAAGATTAGAGGCTGGACCTCACTGAACACAGGCTGCTGCACTAAATTAGAAACATATGCATTGAGCAATATTGTTGCTGAATAGAATTTACTTTTTTATTTGGGAATAAAAAGCTCTTAAACTGAATTGAATTTACTGTATACTTTATATACTTCTTGATTTGACTCATCTGATTAGCCAAATGTATGTAAAGTGTAAATGCCAGGACAAAAATTAATAGCAACACATTATTGCAGTTTTTTTTGTGAAATTATTATTTTTTGAGAAGATGGTGACAATAATTATTCAGCCGTAGTCAGTACAACTACAACATACTGTGGAGTGCACTGTTTTTGAAAGTCAAACCTACAATTCAAAGTCTCTTTAAACACAATTTAAAGAGTTTTATATAGTTTTCTGGAATGTCTCCATGGCAACAGACATGTGTCAAATTTCCTTGTCACAAAAACATTTTTATTTTCTTTACATGATTTAGTTAGAAAAGCAATGTTGTTTAGGAAATATAATCATAAAACATGTGAGAACAGAGAAGTGGATGTTCTATACCTTAACAGAGCATAAAAAAATAAAAAAATAAAAATAATTTTAATAATTAAATTTAATTAATAAAAAATAAATAACAAACACAATTGGTGTTTATGAACAAATATGCGTTTTAGACCAACTCAGTCTCACATATAATACTTACTGTCCCTACTTAGTACAACAAACTGCAACAATAACATCAGTGAGAAGTATTTTATTAAAGAGGTACACATACCAACATTATAACACTGTAGGACATTAAATACTATCTAAATGTTTTATGTAAAGACTTTATAAAACACAAGTAGTCCAGTTAAAAGCAACATTTACCATAGATCACGTTGAGAGTCATCTCTGTACATTTTCTTCTACCTTAATTAATGCATTGTTTAACAGCCCTTACTTAATCCTCTACGGCCTGTCTTTCTTGGGAGTCACTGAACATCTTTAATTGAAATAAATTTAAATATCTAAAGCATTACTTGATTCACCAGCCTTCTGGATTTGGATAACTAAAATGTGTTTCTAATGACTCTTCAACCTTAACAAATAAGCTGTGAAAATAATACTGGCACAATATGGGATACCTCATATGGTTTTCATTGAACGAACATGTCCACATTGTATGGAAATGAGGCAAATGGTGACTCTTTTGCTGATTTTATTGCAGCTACAAAACGACAAATAGATTTGTATTGTGCGTTTTCTACAGTGAGATTAACACACACAGTGACACACTACTTAGAGACTGCTATTTGCATTATTGCCACATATAGATCATCAATGTAAGTGATGAAAATACACTCATACTCAGATTTCTGGAGCCCAGTGTTCATTCTGAGGATTTGGAGGGCTCCATCAGGATTTCCTAATGTTGATAAATTTGTCCAACTAAAAACAATGGGGACCACAGAGGACTGACTCTCACTGGCAACAACAGAGGGACTTGCAGCGGCTCCATACAGTTTAATGGACTTTGGGCACTGTAAATGCTGTGTATACAACCCACTTGGAGAGTGCTGGATGAGGTAAACGGGAGCAAATGTCAGAAAGTGGGGCTATATAGTGGCCTTAGTTTAAGCTTGCATTTTTGTGTCACTGTATAAAATCAAATACATCCATCCATCCATCCATCCATCCATCTATTTTCTTTGGCCTATCTGGGGCTGGGTCGGGGGGGCAGCAGTCTAAGCAGAGACGCCCAGACTTCCTTCTCTCTAGACGCTTCAGCTCTTCCAGGGGAATATTGAGGCATTCCCAGGCTAGCCGAGAGACATAGTCCTCCTGCATGTCCTAGGTCTTTCCCGGGTAATCCGAAACAGATGCCCGAGCCACCTCAGCTGGCTTCTTTCGCTGTGGAGGAGTAGCGGCTCTACTCTGAGCTCCTCCAGAGTGGCCAAGATCCTCACCCTATCTCTAAGGGAGGACACAGCCACCCTGCGGAGAAAACTCATTTCGGCTGCCTGTATCTGGGATTGTTCTTTCGGTCATGACCCACAGCACATGACCATAGGTCGACCGGTAAAATGAGATCTTTGCCTTGCAGCTCAGTTTCTTCTTCACCACGACAGACCAGTACATCAACTGCATTACTGCAGAAGCTGCACCGATCCGTCTTGAACATAGACTTTCCCAGGGAGGCTGATAATATCAAATGAAAATCTAAATATTTAACACTTTTATATTAGTTTAGCTTCAGTATCATTTAACATAGATATTTTATGTTCACACCAACGTTTGAAAATGAATCTTGCGAACACAGGGAAGAGACAGGCCTCCAGCACACTCAAAAACGGCAGATTCTTCTTCTGTTTATTATTTTTTTGTGCTCGTACAAAGGTGGCACACTAGTACAAAAACTCTGGATGTTCTGTAATGCACCTTTAACATTCCCTTTAAGACTTCTTTGCCTAAATAAGGCAAAGGAAACTTCACATATGTTTTTAATATTTTTGGCGATTTAAACTTTCTTTGATGGTGACAGCGGAGGTAAATTGCTTTGGAAAATGGGTCTTAAAACCTTTGCATCTAACCTCAGCATATACTGTGCAATACCAGGAGGCTGCCTCAGAGCTCCTCCCTGGTAATTCAATCAGTGTTTTATATGTTGCAACATCAGCTCTAGCTTTGGACACTATTCCTATTATCACTATGGAGATGGTTGTGTGATAAACAAAGAGAGTAAAAGTTGGCTTTTGCTGTGCAACAACGTCACACCACAGTATCACCACAACTACTCTTTGTGGGACTGAAAAAGAAAGACAAAAACATTCAGCAACATTTGAAAGTTTGATTTAGCCTATAGACTCAAAGTCAGGTTTGTCCTTTTTCAAAATAGATAATTGGTTTGTCTGAAGTTTAACAAACATAAAAATGCAAAGACCTGCCATATGTCAATATATAATCAGTGATTTCATTACTTCTGGGCCTTTTGGCGTTAATACAATCAAAGCTGACGTATTTAACAATAAAAAAAAAAAAAAAAAAAGTCTTTTATTCTTAAAATCTCTCTGGAAATGCTTTTTGTGTATCCAGTCCAGAAATTGTGAACCCGTTTTGACTCAGGAGTGACTTGACCTAAAATTGTTATTAGGCTTGTGCTACAAAGTTAATCAGCCAGCAACAAATCAAAACAATTATTTGAAAGAAAATCCTTTGGCTAAACTATTGATACCAATGTGAACAAAACTGGACAAGGACAAAGTAGTCATAACTATGCATGTAAATGGACTGCGTGTGGTGTTAGTGTTGTACAGTCCAGCATGCTGGGGGCCAGCTGCTTTACAAAGTGCCTTATGTGAACTGACAGCTAACTGCAGCATGGACTATATAGAGGCCAAGGCTCTGAAATGTCAAAGTACAATGCAGAATTTTATGTTAACTCCATTTGCCACAAAGATTGTAGATTTTGCTGTGAACAGTTAACATTGACCCTTGTTCTCACATACAATATGCATAATGTGAAAGTATAATAATAGTCAGGTTGTATTGAGCAATATGGAAGTGACTGAATAAGTTGCCTACCATTATATCTTCTTCCATGCACCTCTAGTTTTGAAGCAGCTAGAACAAGTGCATTAATACATTTTCTCTGTAAAAACAATTTGAATGATTTGATAAATGGTGCGTTCACAAGCGTACTTTCAACTGATCCACAATATCAGTAATGGCTTGGTCTCAGTCTTTCCAAAGCAAGGACATTCAACAATAACACAGTGTTTTAGAGCCTGTTTGCTGCATATTTAGTATCAGCCTTGAAGAATTGTTTTAATAAAACACACCTGCTGACTTTAATCATAACAAATACATTATACAACACATCTCATCAGAGACGAGAGCTGCAGACATCAGTCACACAAGCGGCTCTATAGTACTTTATCGTTTGGAGAAAATGATGGACCAAGATGAAAACCAGCTTAATTGATTGTAATGATGCAACATGTGTGTGATTTGGAAAGGAATAAGAAATACGTGTGGAAAGCCCCTGAATATAAAACGCTCCATTGTGTTAGTATTGTGATAGAAAAGACCTTGTTTCTGCTTCAGCTGGCTTTTCCTTTATCCCTTTGGATCTTGTTTGCATGGGGCAGAGATTGGAAGGCAGTTGCAACAGTTTTTTATTTTATTGTTTAATGTTTGAACATACTATTGTTTAAGTCTTCACTGGCCTGTGTTATAGACTTCTGTTGTATTGTGTAGAGTGGTTGGTTCCTGGAATGCAGCGTTAGTGTGCAGCTAACAACAATATTTTGTGATGTTGTTGACTGACGATTTCACTGCAGTTTATTTATATAATATTGATTTTAATGGACAATAATGTTAAAGTGGGGAAGTTAGAATCTCTGTTACCAAACACATGTGGACCCCTCCTTTGTTTCTCTCCGCTCTACTGGGTTTTCATTCTTTTGACCAGGATTTCTCTTTCTAGGAACTTATTGAGCAACCCATATATTCAAAACATCAATGCAACAATAAACTATTGTGACATAAAGGCTGATGTATGGCAGGTTGTAATCACTGTTTGGTGAAATGCTGTCAGCAGAATTTAAACGTAATTGGCCTTGTGTTTCTATATAATTTGTTGCAGTAAAACGGTTTTGTTCTTATTGCTATCATTTACAATATATGCATCTCATTAGACCAACATTTCCACAGTTCAGGGAGAAAGAATAACATTACCCTCTAGGAAAATATATTTTTCAACTAAAGTTTATTTGCAATAAACCAATGTGGCTTATTTGTGGTTCTTTATTAAACACAGCAGACAGTAAAGTATTTAAAGGTAGAATAGATAACTATGCACTTTGCTTTTCTGCTCCCGATCATTTTGTAAAAAAAAACAAGGCTCATGTAGGTATACAACAGTTATGGGTCCATTTTAAAGGTCACATTAACAGGAAATTACTGGACTCTACAGCACTTTTGACTTTTGACCATTGAAAGTCCAGGGGGCTACAGGCGTTTTCCATCAGTCACCAGAGGAAAACCACCTGCTCTGACATCACACCCACACCTTTAAGAGTTTAAGCTTGAACAGATGGCAGGTTGTGCATTTAACCATTTCAAGGAGAAATTATATTTTCCTGTAAAACACAATTTCATTTACATATTAAGCTCTGACATTTGAATACTACACTGTGTGCACAATTATTAGGCAAGTTGTATTTTTGAGGATTCATTTTGTTATTGTACAACTACAGTGCTCTTGGTCAATCCAAAATGTTAACAAACCCTCAAACCTGAACATCTAAGTAGTAAAAGTGAAGTTTTGGCTTTCTTAAGAGAATATCTACATGCACACCATTATAAGGCAACTATTAGTGTGCAGAATTATTATGCAACTAAATGAAAAACAAAGATTTTCCCATCATTTGTACCTGTTAAAGTGAGAATAATAAACAAACTCAAAAAAAAAAAAAAAAAAACAACAACTCAGTGACCAATACAGCCACTCTTCTTTACAATAACAGTCACAAGCCTTACATTTACAGAGTCAGTCAGTTTCTTGATCTGGTCAAAACCAACTTTTTGTGCAGCCACAACCACAGCCTCCCAGACACTGTTCAGACTGGTGTACTGTTTACCTTCACTGTAAATTTACTGCTTAAGAAGGAACCCAAAAGTTCTCATTAGGGTTTAAGTCAGGTGAAGAAGGGGGCTATGTCATTAGTTTTTAATAGGGCCTTTACTGGCCACACAGTGGAGCACTTTGATGCATGTGATGGAGCGTTCAAAGTCTTCTTGAAAGATGCAGACTTTTTCCTGAACCTTGAAGAAAGTGTCTTCTAAAAATTGGCAGTAGGTCTGAGAGTTGATTTTGAGTCTATTTTTAACCCGAAATTATGGATCAAATGGTGATATGGTCAAAATAATCACTTGCCAAGTAATTAATATTGGATTGGATTTATATTGCACTTTTCTCCCAAGAGACCAAGGGACTCAAAGCACTTACAGGCCGTCCATTATTCATTCATACACAGTCATACTGGTGATGGTAAGCTACAACTGTAGCCACAGATGCCCTGGGGCAGACTGACAGAGAGGTGGCAGCCATTTTGCGCACATGGCCACTCCGGCCATCACCACTAAACATTATTACACATTCATACGAGGAAAGGTGGGTTAAGTGTCTTGCCCAATGACACAACAACAGTATGAATTGTGGGGAGAGCGGGAATCGAACCACCTACCTTCCGGGTTGAAGGACGACCGCTCGACCACTGAGCCACTGCCGCCCCGATTGTGCACACAGTGTATATTTGAAATAATCACTACACAACCTGAACCTAAAAACAGCAACACAGCAGCAGGACAAGCCTAAATATCCCATTATCAGCCATTATGACTCATACCTATCCACCTCAACATTAGATGCTGTACAGTTTTGATGTGTCATGTATTGGTTGAAACAGTATTGTAATCAAATAAATAGCTGTATTCTGACCTCCACCTGTTTGACATTTGATGTTTTTGTTAAAAGCAATGTAAGAAAAACAAGATTATCAGAGAAACAAGCCAGACACACTGACTAACTACATTGACTGGAAAGATTAGTGACTCACTTTACACAAGTTGGTGAAAGTCAGAAGAACTAAAAGCCACAAAGGCATGCATCATGTATTCAAGGTCCACTAAACTAAACATAACTTTTGCCTGAAAAGGTAAAGCATCGAGAAGTCATAAATCATATCCACAATCCAGTATTCTTTCACTTGTCATTTAAAATATGTTTTTTCATGCATTTTTTGATATGGGAGAGCCCAAAATTCAGCCTGAAATACATATGGAACTGCTACGTTCTGCCATGTTTATGCTGCTCAAAGTCTGTTAAAAGTACAACCATTGACCGCGAAAGCTATGCTGCCAAAACAATATTTTTTTATTAACATATGGGAGGGAAGTCAAAAGTGAGGCCTAAGCCAAATCATCAAACATCTTGATTGTCCTTAGCATCGTTTTGTTGTGTGTAGCCTGAGGGTAAAAGGATAAAGATGAATGGAAATCAATGAAACAACAGAAACGTGAATAGCTGAAAGACCATGTTCATGTTATATGGATCCATAATATGTTATACTCATGTCCAAAATGTTTAGTTTCGCTTCTTGTCCTAACCTCCCATATTCGGACTAGTTAGAGAAATGGGGCTTTCCACTGCCCCAGTTTCCTTGACCCCTTGTGTACAATAACTGGCTCAAAATCAAAATTCAAATCTGAAAAATAAATATAATCACATCAAATTACATTAGAACCAGCTCACTCACTTCCTCAGTAGTTATAGTCAAAATTATGAACAAAGTGACTATGAGCGATGCTTGGGAGAAAGACAGGAAGCTTCGGGAGCAAAAAGAATGGACTTTGAATGTTTGTGGTGAAGTTTTAAGGCTCCTAATTCCAAGGAGTCTCCTAAAAGCCAAGACTTGACTTTGCTGAGCCAAGTGACTGTGACTCACCATATGTGAACATGCTCAAGAGTATGCTGTACTGTCACTGTGAGGTCCAAATGTAGACATATTAGCTTACATTAAATGTTGCTGGGAAACAACAACTGAAAGTACTTTTTCTTTGAAATTCCTGTAGGCGTACTGTAGAATCAAACTGTAATATTTTTGATTTGGTTTATGCTTCCTCTGTATCTGTTGTCATGCCCTGGTCCTAAACTCTGGATCACACAATCACAAAGATATTAAGATTATACACTGTCTGTGGATGTTCTTAGTCATCCAGGTCATATCGAAAAAAAAGTTTGCGCAAAAGCATCTGGTCTCAGTTTTAATAGCATTTTCTGACTCTTATCATCATCATCATCATCATCATCATCATCATCATCATCATCATCATCATCATCATCATCATCATCATCATCATCATCATCATCATCAGTGTCTGAAGCACTGGTGTATGAATGTATGTGGTGATGGTCAGAGTGTCCGTAGGCGCGGAACGGCTGCCACGTCCCATGTTAGTCTGCTCCAGGGCAGCTGTGGTTACAGATGTGGCTTACCACCACCAGTGTGTGACTGTGGAGTGAATGAATAATTGATATGTAAAGCATCTTTGCGTCCATGGAAAAGCGCTATATAAAATTTATGTAATAGTAAAAATAATAATAATAATAATCATCATCATCATCTTATTATTTCGAGGTGAGTTTTTGCTCTATTTAAACGGTCTACAAATGTTTTCTGACTTCAGCAGCCCATTGTTCAGGTGAGCTCATAGTCTAAGAATACATTTTACACGTCGTTACTCTCCTCCTTTCATGACACTCCATGAGGTTGAATAAGTCAGTTACTTGATCAGTGTTTTGCATCAAACATCTTGTGAGTCTAAAACTTTTAGAGCTATAGCCACAAATGATTGGGTCCAGTACTTCTGCTGCACACACTCTAAATCAGCAGACAGCCTATCCATCCTTTCCCTTGCTGCTCTTGATGAATTGAAATCTGGCTCACAGTCCGTTAGTTGGACAAGTCAAAGGAGGTTGTTAAACACATTTCAAAACATGTAAACCCATGTGTGTTTGACTAATGGGGGCCATAATAAAAATGTTGGTTATTTTCAGTGTTGGCAGCATACAAAATTAAATTAAATTTAAACACAATCTCACATTTCTCACATTACTGTATAATATTTTACTGGGATATGGACTATTGGACTCTTGTTAAATATATACTATTAGTTACACCCGGTTCCTTCTTTCCATGATGCAATTAAAATTTTAATACGTCATTTTAGAAGAATTCTACCAGTGTTATTTTAGCAGTGTTAGTGCTGAAGCAGAAATGAACAATAGCTGTCTTTTCATCACTGCAGCAGAGAAGCTATCTGTCTGTGATGAGATACAAGGAAGGTTCGTCAGAAAAGAGTTTGAAGTCATTTACAGCATGATGATGATCTGATGCAAAAAGAAGTAGTGAGAAACCAAACAGTGTCATGACTTCCTTTGAAAGTGACACAATAAGATGATTATCAATGAGCAAAGTATAAATGTGTGTGTTTGATTAACGCTGGTTTAGATTTCTAATTCTAGATAAACCCAACATTTCCTGAGGTGTGGCTTTACCCTAAATCACTTGAGTGTATTTGATTTGTCTGGACGGTTGGACACAGTCACGCTTTCTCACACGTCAGACGAAACATTTCATACATACTGATGAGAGCGCATTACCCTTGCCTTTGATTCTTAAACTAAAATCCGTTGCTGTTAGTGGATAACAAAGCAAAATTGCACTTTCTTTTTTGAATAAATATTTAAGCCACTGTACAGATTTCTGGACCATGGTTATTGCTTTCTGTAATACCAAATATTAGTTTAAGTCTTACAGTTGGGTTTTAACCAATCCAATGACTATGGAAATGTCAGTACTAATTAAACTGATCCCTACAATATGCTGATTTTGGCTTTTTATTATTTTTTGTGTCTCCTGCTAAGTAATAAATAATAAATAACTTAATCTTGGCATTCATTGCATTTTGTACAAAATTAGTACAATGACCAGAAGTTAAAGACTTAAAGGTTTTTGGTTGAATTTTTATTGTTTTCATTGACACTGGAGAGTCCACCTTTGACTGTCTCCTGTTGTTAGGTGTGCTGAATAAATGAGTCGCAGGTTTGCTGCAGTTAAATGGCGCAGTGAGCCGTGGCTTTGACCAGACAGACAGACAACATGCCCTGTGTCTGTTCCCCTCCAGCTGATACAGGTCACTGACTTTGACTCTTCTCTAGACAAGTCAAGCCGAGACAAGACATTTTTTTTTGTATAGCCCAATCTCATCCTTCAGAGGGCTTAATAGACTGCACTATAGACAACATTCCCTTTCCTAAGACTCTCAATCAGAGTAAAGGAAAACAAAAAAACTAAAAAAGGAAGGACCACAGAAGAAGGGATCCACTCCCAGGGCAGACAATGAATGTATCCAGGACAGTTGAAAACAACATAGAAATAAACAAAATATATTTACAAAAAAAACATTCCAGTTCAGTGTCCACTGCGTGTGTGTAATGGTAAGGAACCCCGGCAGGTCAGAGGTTTGCGTCTATAGGAGGAGATAGAAAAAGAAAAAGAAGTGCTAAATACTACTTCAAGAAATGAGAGGTTGATCATGTACCTACAGCTACGGCCAGTGTGAGCGTGTACATATGATCAGTCTTCATACGTCTGGTAAAATAACAACAGAGTCAGCTCGCCGCACTTCCACCGGGAGCCCATTCCATAAAAAAGGGAAAGCATGTGTTCTGTCTAAGAATCTGTCCTTAATTTATTCATTGAAATGTATTTTCTTTGGTATGAATATTTTTTCTATTGGCTGCTGATCAAATATTTGACAATTACACCTGAAAGCCTATTAAACTGTGTTATTCCGTCCCAGCTCAGCAGTAAGAAGTGTCCCGGTGACCTGAGCATGCTTTTATTCCTCATGCAACAGGTTGTGAATGTGAACAAGTTCAAGCTATAAACTGTTAAAAAGGTTTCCTTGAGTTGTGACAGTGGCAGGAACCACTCGCAGAGGATGGGGATTCCTTTCAACAAGACAAATTCAAAACTTTAAATTTAAAAGACTGTGTATATTCTTTTGTGGTTTATAAATTGAAGTTATGGCTCCTGACTGAAATGTTGACAGTATGCGTCCACTCAAAGGAAACACCTGCGTGGTGTCTACGAGGGCCTCGGGGACTGTAAAAGCTCTTTGAAGTAGTGGAAACTCACACAAAGCCACAGCCAGAAACATATACAGTCTCTAACTCAACACTAACCTTAAAATGACAGTGTTACTTTGCGACGAGTGGAAGAAGTCATCAAAGTACAATGTTTGTCCTGTCTCACTGAGAAACCTGGACCACACAGATAGACCACTCAATTAATGAATGATTATAATAATTTATAAAGAATACAAACACTGTCTGTTTTATACTCTTTTCTGTGATATTAGTAGGATTTTCTCCCAACATATCCTGTGCTACATTTATGCCCAATCCGTAAAGTGAGAGAAACTGTCCCCTTTCATGCTGTGGCTTGTCTTTCTGTAAAAAGGCCAGCATCATTATAGACATATTATTTTACAAAATGCTCAGTAGTAAACACTTGCCTGCTTTAGCTGCAGATATTCTCTCCAGCTTATGAGCTTTTCGCAGCTCTGGGTTATTGCGCTCAGCCATAAACACTTCTTTCCCATTTGTCTTCCAAAAAAACATAACATGCTTCAAAGCTTTGATGATAAATGATAAACCTGGTAAACATACCTCTTCTGTTCATTTAAGTTTGAGAACAGCAGGCTTATTTATGTAGATCCAAAGAATAAATACTTTGCATTTGTCTTTTTGACCTAAATAAGCAACAGAGCCTAGTTTTAAAGCTAATATATACAATGACTTTTCTTTGGTGTTTGGCAATATTCATTTCTCATGTCAAATATGGAGCAGTACAAAACAGCAGGCTTTCCAGACCAAACAAAGAAGGATGTAAAAGAAATAGGAAAAGGGATAAATAAAGTGTCCAATCTAATCTGTGTGTAGCACCATGACGATACTGAAATAAAATTAGCACTAATAACTTTAACCAGTCATAATAACCGAAAACAATTTACTGAAATGTGGTTTATGTCTTGTGTGTAGATTTAATGACTGTGACCTATGCCCTACTGACCAATTGTATTAGCAGAAACCAGTAAGCATTGTGACATGGAAATGATCTCTTGGCCGTTGCTAGCACTCGTCTTAAGTTGCTGCGGAGAATGGGGTTCCAAGGTTTTTGCTTGAACCTATTTCTATAGTGTTGAGCAAATCTTGTTCTAGCGGTGGTTTTGGTGATGTCGCTCCTCATGAAGTTGAGCTCTGGTCAAATCTACAGGTTGTTTGATTTACTTAAATCCAGTACTGAGTCAAATATGGCAGAATAAGTGGCTCACAATGGATTTTTTTAGAGTATTTGTTTAGTCTCAATGTCAATCTTGCAAATATTTAAGATTATCAAGGACTGAAGGACTGAAGGACTTGACACGGTCCAAGTCACAGACACCACAGTCTTCTCAAGCCGTCCTGGGAATTACAAGTCAAATGCGTTCCATGTAAAAGTTGCTCCTGCTAATCATTTGGCTACTGCTGCCCCCCAGAAGCCTTTAAGTAGTTTGGTGCCATCCTGTGATTCAACCTTTAAAAGTAAGCCAGATGACCAGCTGGGATCGACAGCCTCTTTGCGGAAGATCAAGGTTTTCCATGAGCTCACCAGGTTTTTTTTTCCAGGATACGTCTGCAGCATAAGCCATTACGTACAGGGCCTTGTGTCAGAGTTACACTTAACACAACACAATTCCAGTCTCCATTAAAACCATTATCCTGTCACCTCAAAGTTTGTACTAAGACAACACTTGCTCATGTTTAATAAACTCCCATTTAACATGCATTTTTCTCATTTGTGTCACATCCAGCGTAGTGTGCTAAAGGCCCTATCACATTTTATAGGCTTGACCGGAGGATCTGAGGCGTGCTAGGTTTCTTTGCTTTAGGTTACATCACTTCCACTGGATTGAGAAAGTGCAATGCTACAGTATCCTAAAGAGAGCCATTTATGTGCAAAAAGAGGCCTAACATGATAATGATGTTATTTTTGGGAAGCTAAAATCAGAGTCAAGAGTTAAGAATCAAACAAAAGCAATGACTGGTAATTAAAACACTAACTAAAACCTACTTCAGTTGTTTAGATATACCTTAATTAAACTCTAATGACAACTGCCCTGCCATGACCCCACTAAGTACTATATTGTCACAGACATGCTCTCAAACACGTGCACACTTAAGGCAGTCTCTGTACAAATATTGTTAGCTCAAGTAATAATGTTGTAATCAGTATGAAAAAAGGTAAAACCCAAGGTTATGTAAACCATTCAGCAGCCAGTAGACAGTAATACCAGCAGTGAGGTGATTACATTAAGCTGCAGTATTTTTATAAATCATTTTCTAAGTACTTTTTTTTAATTTGACAGCAAAAAAGGGTAACATTTTATTTTACACTACACTTTATACATTGTATCTACCTCATTAAATACAATGTAACACACTGTGTAACAAACTGTTAATAACATGTGACTACATACATACTGTTATTAGAGTGTGTTACATTGTACTTAATGAGGTACCTACAATATATCAAGTGTAGTGTAAAATAAAGTGTGACCCAAAAAAGCAACAGAATGCCGCTCAAAAGAGCAGAAATAGAGACAGACATAAAATATTAGCAACCACTGGATATAATAGTATGTGCCTTCGCTCTTGATTTGATAAGCCTTTAACCGCAGGACTGCTCTGTAAAAATGAAAACCTTACGGTGTGAATATTAATTTCAAAAATAAATCAGAAAAACTGGAACTACAAAATTTAGGATGTGTATCTTATCAAACATCTGGAGAAAGGTTTAAGCCTGTTTTTGGCATGGCATGACCATAACTTTTGAGTTTCCCACAGTGAGAGTGAATTCATAATGGAAAGAGACCTACGTTGACCAGCACTATCCTTGTTTTATTTCAGTAATAAAGCAGAGACTCAAGAGTATGACCCACCTTTAACCTTTTGACCCTGCCACGCCTCAGTTTGCCAGCTGAGCAGCCTCGCCCAACAGAGATTCCCTATTGGATGACTGAAGAGGCTGCCAATAATTGGACTAAATTATTATTCTCATTTTACTTTACAATTCCTAACCCCAAAATCCTGCAATCAATCTCCAACCAAGCACAAACACAGCCTCAGAAATGTGTTACGTTAACCAGACGTCAATGGTGTCAGGAGGTGAGATCATTTGGGAAACGTACTCAACAAGTATGAGAAAGCTCAACCTAAAAGACACAAACACTGGGAGAAACAAAAGCATTTCTGTGAAAGGTAGCAGACAGTTAACACACAAAACCATTTTACTCCACCATGCTCTTAAATACAATTGTATTTTTAAACTCAATTGTGGAAATTTTATGCAGTATTAAGCAACTATTGTAGCCCAGGGACCAGACCACTGCTTCAATTTCTCAGAAATGATGTAGACCTGCTACTATTTTTCCTCAAGAACCATGACAACCGTATATTTGTAAATGCAGCGCTGCTTCCAAACATAAAAAGAAAAAAAATAAATATATTGAGACAGGAAGATAAAGTAAGCTGCACCAAAGAACCTGATTAAAATAAAATCATGTTGTGACAAACAAGATGTATTAATGATAAGACGGCAAAAATGATGTCCAGTAGCTCAAATAAAAATGACAAGCTTATAAACCAAACACTTATGGGATAAGTTTAATAACATATACTGACACTCACCTCTTGGAGGAATGATGTCACAAGGCTTTTGGGGCTTTGTCTGAATGTAGGCGCTTAATTTATTTTAGTGTTTTTAATTATGGCTATTGCACTTGTGGGACTGAGCTTAATTGTAAGATCTTGCATCACTAAAAAACATGTTCTGTCCTGAGTTAACACCACAAGAAAATACACGCACACTCTTTTGAAGTTTAATGGTTTGGATGGTTTCATGAGTCCACTAATCTTGTGAGATACACTTCACAGAGAAGAGAGGGTGGGATGTTATTGATTATTGCCATGACAATAGCTTAAGATGTGTGCACTGTTTAACAGAGAGATTGTAGGTCAAAAATATGAATTTATGTATAGACAAGCATTCGGCGGTGCACTTGTGAACTGTGCAAACATACAAGTGCTACAGAGGTCCAGATGTGAGGATTAAACTTGTTGGTAACACCCACCATAAATCACAAAACTTTAAGTTATGAACACATTAAGGAAACACAGAAACAAATGCAAAAAAAAAGAAAAAGGTAAGCAGAGAATGGTTTAAACATAAAAGCTTTACTGTATGTAGCTTTAATCCAGTACAATCAGTGGCAAAAAAGAGCAACATATATGCCATTAGAATTGTTGTTAGAGGTTTATGGCTCTTTGATAAAGTTATTAAAAAGTGAAGAGATGAAAATGATCTATTTTATCAGAAGCCAGTAAATTATTGGCCATGCTTTGAAATAGGACACAAATTCATTTCTGGAATACAGAGACAGATGGTTAAAGCACAAGCATGAATTTTGGGGATGCTTTTTGACCTTGCTTAATAGACATTCTTTGTTTCCTGCAAATATCTCTAATGTTAAGAGAAAAATGCAGTCTTTATGAGAAAACGCCTTGACAGTATGGAACTTGTAATAGACATGGATCCTCCCTCTTCATGGACACTTGAGCTGAATACAGAGCATTTTTTATGGATCTTAACCTACATTTCTGCTAAGAATTACCAAACAACACTAAATTCAGTCACACTTATTAGTCAGCCAGGATGTTGTGGCTTTTACAAAATAATGAAATCTGATTTCCCCTCAGAAGGCCTCTCTCTTCTTCACTGTCTGCCCACATGTTTCTGATGCGGTGATTTTCACGGACTAAGTCAGAATTTTGTTTGGAAACTGAAGTGGAGCTGGTTTGATATCAGGTGATCCTCAGGGGATTTAGTAGGCACAAAAATAAATCTGGGTTTAAATTATAAAGAAAGGACTGTCAACCTGCTTTTATGAATTGCCATCATCATCTCCAGTATTTGTCAAACTTAAACTCAGAACTACACAGCCCTGTGCAAATGGAAATAGACTTATTACTTGAATTATTAATGGTCACTTTAAATGGATTTACATGGATTCACAATAAGAGGTGTTCATTAAAACCTACTCATGCTCACTGCTAATTATCATTGTTAATACGTTGTTATTAGATAATCAATTAATCTGGAAACACAGCCGGTTCTTTTTAAGAAACTGAATGATAGAAAAAAGTTAATAAATTATCTCGCAACATTTAAATTTTAGGTTATTTTTTATTTTCAAAATAAGGGTGGATTTAGCGCCAAACAACAACAGATTGTGGTTTTCATAAGTGTTTTTTATTAAAAACCCAAACCATCAGTGTTTGGGTAAACTCTGAAGTTGTCATAACACATGAGTTGCTTCATACAGATATCTTTGATTGATTTGTAAAAGTTTGGCATCTGGGGCTTTAATTTTGTTAAAAGCCGAGTTGAAAATGATAAATTTGATCAGAAGTCACTTAGTGGTTGGCCTTTATACAGTGAGCATTAAAGGTACGGGTGCTTCTCCCTCACACAGTCCCCCACATGGACATCACATTTCTCACTGTCTCAATGTTTGAGCAAGCCCCTAATCCCCCCACTGCCTGATAACACACACACACATAGAAAAGCCCCTTACACTCATTCAGACTCCCGCAGGATGCTTGTATCTGTATCTGGGTGTTTTTGGTCACTCTGAGTCACCCATAGGCCGTAGACAATGGCTGACGTGTGCCGCTCTGTCAGAGGATGTGTGTGGGAGGTCCCTAAAGACCCCACTGTGGACCCCTCTCAGGACAAGGGCAGATTCAAATATCCAACCTTTTTGTCACTGCCCTTTGTGAACTTCTACTTAACCATACCACATAATATTATAATAAAAATGTTGAAATTGTGATAATTGTTAATTTATTATAATTAGGAAATATATTGATTACATTACTTGTATCCACACAAAACAAAGTGAGTGCCAGACTCTAAGGGTGTATGATGTCCTCACGAGATTTCAGGGAGTGTCTACAAAATGCACTGAACTGGTATGACTCCAGCTTTAAAAAGTGAAAACACATCGGCTTTTAATGATTATTGTGTTGACATGGCATTGCAGCTATTATTTGTTTCAACACACATTCATGTTTCAATTCCATTATTTTTTATAATATGTTTATGCCAGCTGTTAAAACACATTGGCAGGCTGACTCCACACAATCTGATATTCACAAAGCTCTGTCTGTCCACTTTCATTTCTGTGACATCTATTGTGCCTTTCTTTGCAGAACATGTCTTTGCCAAATGTAAGTCTGCTGTCTTACTCAGCCGTTGGCATTAGGTGCTTACCATTTAAGACTCTATGCCCATGGAGACATAAAGCCTTTTACTTTATACAGGAAAATGCCAATGTGAAATGGAATACGGTATATTGAGGCGACCCAACTGCATTACAACACTCAACATAATACTCGCCTGGGAGAGAAAAATGTGAGACAGTTGCAGCTTTCTTAGAAATGAACAGATTAATTTTAATGAAGTGTATGGGATGCTCGCATCACTGTTCTGGGGGAGATGTGTCTGATTTTTTGTTTAGGATTTTCTTTTCTTTTTTTTTCATATATATATTAGTTTTTTTTTACAGGCCTGCACATTACTAATTACTAATGCAAACACAGTTTTGATAAATGAATTGCCAAACAAACATAGCTGATGCTTTTGACCCCAGTTTATTCACAGTTGCTCATACTAAATCAGGCATTCGTCAGCTTTTAGACGGCAAAAAAAAACTAAAGATGGGTCACACTAAAATCGGATAATTGTTATTGAGTTTCCACTACATCTTTTTCTCACATGCTCAGTGTGCTGAAGAAAATCAGTTTATAGTCCCCTCTATGCGAAAATACGAGATAGTATCTAGAAGTATAAATCCAAAAACACCTGGTATGGGCATGTGAGGTAAATGGTCGTATTTAAATGATGGCAAATTGAAAAAAAATAAATAAATAAAAAGTTTCATGACGGAAATTTTCTCTAATGACAGTGTCCTCAGAGTGAATGGATGCTCCCTCAGGGAAAAGTGCTTTTGGATCAGAACTCATCTGGGGTACAGTCAGCTGTGGATTTCTTGCACAACACTCCCATAGACCCCATTTCAGTCTCACAAACCTGCACTTTACCCAAACTAAATACTGCCACAGAAGATTATTGATATATTTTTTTCTTTTTCTATAGGTAATCATTCACATTTACATAATTTATTAGGATTATTTACAATATCCTGTCAGTGTTAACCCTGCATGGTCTCTGTGCAGGGTTAACACTGTCCTATTGACCATGTAATAATAATAATAATAATAATAATAATAATAATAATAATAATAATAATAATATTAATAATAATAATAATAATAATAATAATAATAATCTTTACGGTCCCTAAAAGGTAAATTTGGTTTGAAGTAAATGGTGGTACATACATATAAAAACTTAGGCCACTTGAAAATAGTTCTGACTAGTATTTTCTGTCTTTCACTTGTAAATCTGTGGAAAAATTAGTTGATATTTTTAAATGTTAGGAGGACAGTGACTAATATGTTTTTTTCTAAAATTACAGATGGGAGGAGACACTCAAAGATAACAAACAGGCAGTGATTTTGACTCCAGTCCAACAAGTGATTAGCAGAAGCGGAAACTCGCAAGATGTTGAAGCGTCCCTGCATACGCACTCCCGTCTCGTGAGCTCATTTTCCATTGGAAATACTTCCTCTGTTGGTCTATGACCCGTTTCAATCCACTTCAGAGGGAAAATTAAGGGTGGACTACTAGATCAGCAATTGTGTGTGTGTGTTTGAGTCTCCGCCATGTGAAAAGAGGGTTGATCTTGATGCTTGCTAATTGACAAAACCCAGAATTTGGCACAAGTCACATTACATCTTTGTTATACATGACAGTACCCACACAAATTTGCTCTAAATGGGGATTTATTATGGATTTGAATAAACATAATACGATAAAAGTATGGCTGATCGACACAGTTGTTCCAGCTCTGGCTTGACTAGTATTTAAATACAAAGCATGTACATAACACAAACACTCCCAGAGTCCCACTGCCTCTATTGAGCATCTGGGCTCAATTTCACACATCAAAAACATTGGGAACAGGACAAGCAGTGTTGGCTAGTGCTGTGTGAATGTGGTAAATGTGTTGGTTGTTAGGCTGTCCTATTGGAGGGAGATTAAATTATCCATTGCTTATGCTGGTAGGTCTGCTCCCAGCAATGCCAGGGACAAAGGCTGGCACTGACATAGCACTGCCTCTATGTAGGGGTTCACTGGGCCGGGCAGTAAGGCTTTTGTTATGTGCACAGCTGGATTGGTCAGCTGACGCAATGTCATTCACCGACAGTTACCAACAGAAAAGCATTTGTGCCATTGTCTCTGAGGACTATCTCTAACACACACCTGGAGAATCCATGAAACTGACGTCATTATAAGCTCAACTCCAAGTCGAAATAGTGGCACAGGTAGACATGCATGCTGTTGACTAGCCTTGAGCAAATACCTAGGCTAAGTCTTGGCATTTAAGGCTAAAGCTGGGTCAGGGGGACCATTTACTTTAAAATCAACCTTTGCCTTAATATTTCTTTGATCAGTGGATGAGTGATCCTCATGATTATATTTAATATTATACATACCCATATCATTACTTAAAGCCTGTCTGCTTTCCTCACATCTTGAGCACTACCCCTGTTGTAGTTAATCAAACATCATCCACTCTTGGCATGTCTAAATATTGCTTTTGTTCTGCATCCCTGTGCTCCTCTCGTTCTCTGTAATGGTTCTTTTAAAGTTTAAAGCCTTCATTTGATCAGCTGTGTGGCTCAAGGGGGAAATCCTTTTCAAATTGCAGCAGGAACTACTCCAAAACCAATCTTACTTTAGTGAGTGTTGTAGGACAGACCAGAACCCAGACTTTAGAGACGTTTAGGGCGGGACAGTTCTGATATTCAATAATTACAAGTTACACAACAAACTCATGGATAGTTTGATAGCGTTTGATGAAGGTCTACAACCCTAGAGGGACAATCTCAGTCTCTCATTGTGTTTTTCTCTTTCACATCTTTCCTCCTCTTACCATTTTTTGGAGTTGAGTGTATAAATTTACCATCCTGCATGCCAATTTATTCAGTATTCAAAAGTGAGTGTTCACCTCAAAAGTATCTTGACCCAATCATGGTTTATTATGCTCAAACAATTGGATCCGAGAACCAGCTGTTGCTCGAACACACACTTTGCAATAATGCTACTCACATACATTGACTAATACACCACTTTCCAAGCCGGGAGCGCTACTTAATTTCTGGTTTGTATGAAAACCATTTTCATCTTTAGAGCAGAGGAAGTAATCACGCACCAAATTGCCTCTGTAGAAGAAAGAAGAAGAAAGACTCTCTTAGTGGGCCTTTAGTCATTATGAGAGTAGGACGTAGGTAAGACGTCGCCTCAAGGTTAAGATTGTAAGAGTTTACATTTTACCAGACTCAGCTTGCCAAATTTGTTCCTAACCTACTGAGATCGCTTTGGCTGTGTGGCCATTTCAAAAGTATTTCTCAGAAAATGTCATGACACATGGCAGCAGGAGTAATTCAACATAATTATAGCATTAGTAATAATTTAAAAACCCTTTTTTTTACTTTGAGACCTCTTGTGTTATATTGTAATCCAGACATTTTGTACAACAATACATATATATATATATATATATATATATATATATATATATATATATATATATATATATATATATATATATATATATATATATATATATACATATATATATATATATATATATATATACATATATATTATCAACAGTATCACTTCATACTTATTATATATACTATATATACTTTTATTTCTATAACCTGCTCAAGATATACTTTGCAAATATACTTAAAAAACATTAATAAATGGTTAACCCAACTGACTAGATGGTCATGTTGGTCAGATGGTCTTGTGTTTTACTTTCAGGGTAGTTCTTGGGGCTGTGAGGTGGGCAGGACAGCTGCACAAACCAGTCAGGGACATACCACATACAACAAAAAAGGTAAAGAGCAAAAGACTTGGCTCTGTCCCTAATTTTAAGCATGTAATCCAGTGAGCTTTAAGCACCTCTTCTGTTTCAGTTTGGATTGTTGTCGCAGTATTCACATTTAGGTTACAATGCCACAATTTTTATTGGTGGTGTCTTTTGCAATATAGAATATTCAAAATATGATCAAAATAGCTTTTTAATAGCTGGAAAATGTCCCTCCAATTTCTTGTTACAACAAACCACGAGGGCCTTGTGGTTTTGGGTAATTGGTCGATCAAGTATTTCTATTCAGTTGAAATCCTCTGTGACATTTCTCAAGTGCAGCTCGCACCAGGAACATAAACAGATATTTTACAAAAGGAGAACATTTTTGTACCTGGCTATAAACATCCTACCATTGGGCTCCATGGGATTTCTACATTTGATGTGTCAGTTTCACAGAAGAACCACAAAAAGCACCTCTTTGTTTCTACAAAATGTTTTTATTCGTTCAAGCAACAGTGGCTTCGGTCCGAAGTCAGCATTTTTTTGCCAATTTACCCAAACCAGTGACGCTTTGTGTATTGTGCAGTGTTGGGTAATTTTTGTGGCCGGCTCTATTTTAAGCAATAATCTTGCTAGGGAATACAGACTCCAACACAGATTTCAGAGAAACAAAACCTGAGATATTTTTTTAACTAGGGGATTTCAATCCAAGACCACATCTCTCAACATACACTCACAGACTGGCACACTGACACATGCATGCTATACTGATTATTCACTTAACCACAGTGATAATTGTCTGAATGTTTACAGTCTGACATGTGGGTGGCTGAAAAGTTCTGGTGATCATGAGTAAAAGCCACTTGTAAAAGGCTGTCAAAGTGTCAACTATCTTCAAAGGAGATTGTGGTTTTCCTTCCGATAAAACATTGTAAGCAAGCTGTAATTGCTCTCATAAAGCTAACATTGGATAAACAATCGAATGGTTTGATTGCTCCTGGATGGAGGGAGGGATAGATAAATGACGTGAGGTCAAAGGTAGGCGAGTAGTTAACAATGAGTCTTGGTAAGGTCAGGCTTTATCAAAACATGAGAGATGTGAAAGGTTAATGAGGTTTGCTTTGGCTTATATCTCTATTTCCTGTGCACGTAGAGCTGTCAGATGACCACTGGCGTCTTTGGTGACAGGAGGGCAAATGGCTCAGTTGACCGTGTTAAATAGCTGCTTTAGATCTCCTACATCTGGGTTAGGGAGGGGGGATGATCAGGAGGAGGGGGGTGAAAAGGAGTGGCTAATCAGGACATTTACATGCAGAGTCATGCAACACATAGAGCTCGACTAGTCAAGTTTAAACTAGTAGAGAACAGAATAGATGGGAAATTGATTTATTGACCCTGCTTTGCTTTGTATAGGCTCTGGTACAATAGGTGGCCATTTCTCCATTTGACCTTTATATGTCAAGGAAACACATCGAGAGGAGCCAGCTGAGATGGCAGCTGTTTCGGATGTGGTGTGGAGGTGTTCCGGGCATGTCCCACCGGGAGGAGACCCCGGGGAAGACCTAGGACACACTGGAGGGACTATGTTTCTCGGCTGGCCTCGGTTTCCCCCCGGAAGAGCTGGAGGAAGTGTCTGGGGAGCGGGAAGTCTGGGCATCTCTGCTTAGACTGCTGCCCCCGCGACCCGGCCCCGGATAAGCGGTAGAAGATGGATGGATGGATGGATGGATGTCAGGGAAACCATAACAACTGAGGAAGTTAGCCACCAGTGCAGCCGCATAAACATGTGCCTTGTGTCACTATCTGTCACGTATTAGGTGACTCTCCAGGAGCATACACGTAGCATCTGGTCCAGCTCAAGTCCCACTACAGATGGTTCAGGTTCCACTTTTTAGTTGGATTAAAACAATAATGAGGTTTTTCTTTGAGTGGCTTTCTGTATTATTTAAAAATACATGTAATTTCTTACACATTTACACTTTTTACAGCACTACAAACATTTCATGTTTGTAAATGTTTATGTAGACTAGACAACTATGACTAGACAATGCTTTAATGTCTTTGAAATGAAAACAGACAATATGTAATATGATGCCAACAAGAATACTACTAAATTTGTAAGATTAGAAGAACTAAGGCTGAGATGAGGCAAAAGGGATACATTAGTATTGTGCATCTGTGGATCACCTTTACAAACGCTGCCCAGACATTGAGTAATATGCAGCATTTCCAGGACTAATACTACCAATAACAACATCATCAATACATAGCAGTAGCAGGCAACGCCTATATTCCTCTTTTTTCTTCTGTATTAAGTAAATCTATACTGTTGAAAACAGAAAATGTACAAAATGAATTTACAAAGCTTTTACAAGATACTTGGAAGATGATTTGTCTACAGTGTTTTATTCATTGCTAAGAACTGCATTACAAAGAATTTAACCTCAACTGACCCTCTTCTGAATCACACATGAGGCTTCGACGTTATGCCAGCTGGAGTCTAAGTGATCAATTACATCTACTGCAGCTCACAGCAGTAGTCAGACTTTGATAAATATTGGAGGGGTTAAAACTTATGCCACTGTCGAAGCTTTAGCTTTTTTGACTTTCTTAAGACTGGCAACAGTATCAAGATTGGTTTATATAATTACATATTAGACCTAAATTAGGGTCTTAAATACATTGTAATGATGAGTGCAGGTTAAAAACTATATAGATTAGATCTTCAATTAAATGAATATGTATGTTTTTTCAAACTTTCCCTAATTAAACATTTTGTATTTTAAGTTAATAGTGGTGCATCTTTTGGCATAGACAAGATGGATGACAAATGTTTCAGGGTTAAAGGGTCACACAAGGGTCAAGGGGTTTCAGGTCTGTCCATGCTTAATGCTCTATTGCAAAAGTATTACAGGTTAACATAATATGTAAAGAGGCCATGAAGGCAATTACATGACACAAATGGTAAAATATGACATGAGCAGTGAGTGATGGCTTTACAATCAATGATTCTATAAGGTGACTTATTAGAAAATGAACTGCTTATTTTACAAGCTTCTCCATAACAACAATATTTGTTCATGGAAAATGTTTTTGCCCTTATTTGGATATCACCTACTATAGAGAACATACAGCTCCCATATGTAAAAGTGAAATCTAGGGCGTTGCATCAGTCTTGAGATATAAAACGATGATTGGTTGAAATATAGAGAGAAGCTTTTTGCCCTTGTGGTCTTTATTAAGAAATGTTTTTATTTTCTCAAATTCAAACCAGAACCCCCTGCACTACTATTTATCATTGAGTCCATGTGTTTGTTCCCTCTCGGCCTAGTTTTACATGGGGCTATATGAATGAGGAAAAAGCAAGTCTTTGAGGAAAAGAGTAACTACAACACTGGGCTTTCTGACACAGAATCTCTCTTTCACTCATCAATCGTTGTGGCATTTGATTCTGTCTCACAACATGAGCTTGACATAGATTTTAGGTAAGTCCCCAAATTTTCTATTTCCCTTCACTCCACTGCAACTAACCTCCCACTGTTGGCTTAATTTCTGACTTTAACCAATTTCCCATGCTTATCCCAAATCCCATTGGTCCCCCAGTGTCACAGTGTTCTTCCAATATTTTTCAATCATATTAGTTTGTTACTGTCATTGTAAGGGCTCCAATGGTTTTTCTTTTTGTTGTCCCTGTCTCAGACTCCACTTTCCTCCAAAAGAAGCATAGGGACCTTTCCTGCTTTCCTTTTATTAAAAAAGTAAACCTGGACCAATTTTTCCTTCACAAACTTCTAATACATTATTCATTACACCAATCTGTGCAGAAGGGATGTTTGAGTGCGAAGTGTGAAGCTCCAACCAAAGCTCACAGAAGTTTAGAAAATATGACAAAGCTATTTAATGGTCTTCATATACTCAATATCAACCCATTGTGCCTCAGTGGCACATAAATAGAAGTGGGTCTGTCAGTGTGTGGCAACACAGAAAGACCCCCCCCCAACACTAACCCATTACTCTTGCTAACTCATTGCAGGCGGGAGTGATACCACCAAAAAACTAGGTCATATTTTAGTTATTATGGAACTAATATAGACTAATATTGTTATCCTTTAGGCAAACTGAGGCAGAGGAGAACGCTTACTCTGAAAGAAAGAGAAACGCAGTAAAGTCCCTGAGGTGAAATGAATATTTTTGCTTCTTATGCTACAAAGCTGGGATTGTCGATGTTGGTTAAGTATTACATGTGATCCAATGGCCTTTGGTTCCAAAAAAAAAAAAAAAAAAAAAAAAGGCATTGCGTAATCTAAGTGCTTTGTTTGGGTTACCTTAGCATCTGTTCTTTGTTGTGACTTGTGAACCATATGCTAATGAGGCAAAGGTAAGAGTACAAAACAACATATACTGTGTGTCTCTGGCTCACGTTATGCTTATGTACGAGGTCTCTCTGCTTTAAGTGGGTTCAACTAGTGGTTACAAGGGTACTTTTCCAAGTTACCCTCATAATGTTGTGTCTGATTTACTCCCTATCACTTTTATTTCACTTTTAGATGAACTAAAACTGTCTGCTTTCTATTTTCAGTGATTTTTCGACCATATCATCATTTTATACATAATTTCCAACTCTAAGCTGTATAAACGTGAATCCTTATTAGATTGAATGTATATCAGGTGATGTGTATTTGTGTATTTGAGGGTGTGTCCTAAGGAGATTAACACCCTAAATCAAGGTGTGCATAATTATTAGGCAGATTCTTTTCCTCAGGAAAAATGGGCCGAAAAAATATTTAACTGACTGAAAAGTCATAAATTGCAAGTCTTTCACAGGGATGCAGCACTCTTGAAATATCTGAGATATTTATCGTTTTGTAGCAAATACAACAGGGTCACAAGAAACGTGTTGAGAAGAAAAGACGCAAATTAACCTCTACCAGGAACCCATTATCCTCCAGTGCTGCCATATTCCACAACTGCAACCTACCTGGAGTGTCAAGAAGTACGAGGTGTTCAGTTCTCAGAGACATGGCCAAGGTAAGAAAGGCTGAAACCCGACCACCTCTGAACAAGACACATGAGCTGAAACGTCAAGAATGGGCCAAGAAATATTTGAAGACAGATTTTTCAAAGGTTTTGGGGACTGATGAGATTAGAGTGACTCTTGATGGACCAGATGGATGGACCTGTGGTTGGATCAGTAACAGACACAGTGCTCCACTTTGACTTAGATGCCAGCCAGGTGGAGGTGGTACTGGTATGGGCCGGTATTATTAAAGATGAGCTAGTTGGATCTTTTTGGGTTGAAAATGGACTCAAAATCAACTCTCAGACCTACTGCCAATTTTTAGAAGACACTTTCTCCAAGCAGTGGTCCAGGAAAAACTCTGCATCTTTTAAGAAGACTTTGAACGCTCCATCACCTGCATCAAAGTTCTCCACTGTGTAGCTGGACAGTAAAGGCCCTAAAGATTAAAAACTAATGACATGGCCCCTTCTTCACCTGAACTTAAACCCTAATGAGAACGTTTGGGTCCTTCTTAAGCAGGACATTTATAGTGACGGTAAACGTTAAGTACACCTCTCTGAACAGTGTCTGGGAGACAAGAAACTGACTCTATGAATGTAAGGCTTGTGACTGTTATTGAAAAGAAGGGTGGCTATATTGTTCACAGATTTTTTTTAATTTAGTTTTTTTAGTTTCAGAAATATTTGTTTGTAAATTTTGAGTTTGTTTATTATTCTCACTTTAACAGGTAAAAATAAACAAGTGAGATGGGAAAATCTTTGTTTTTCATTAAGTTGCATAATAATTCTGCACACTAATAGTTGCCTAATAATGGTGTACATGTAGATATTCTCTTAAGAAAGCCCAAACTTCACTTTTACTACTTGAATGTTCAGGTTTGAGGGTTTGTTAACATTTTTGATTGACCAATAGCACTGTAGTTGCACAATAACAAAATGAATCCTCAAAAAATTGTGCACACAATATATATTTTCAAAGTGGGTTGAAACAGACAGTTTGACCTGGACTTCATAGTAAATGTGCTCCATGTTACGGAGATGCTGAGGATAATCGATTTGACTGTGACAAGGTAAAGGAAGGTAATTCCCCTCAAATGTCATCATGGGCTGTGTTACATTGTGGACGTTTGGCTAAAAACTCATCTGGTAATTTCTACTCTTTCTATACACTTTGCCTTGAGATTCATACAGCTTGTATATTACTCAAACCAGATTTTAGACTATGTTATAATCGTGCTTGCTATCTCACATAGCAAATGAGCTCAAACTCAATCCTTTAATGTTTCTCCATTCCTTTCCAGGAGTAGGTTTTTATCAAGTGTGAAATCAGTTCAGCACATGAAACTGTGTCAGAAAAAATGGTTTGTTTAACCGCCCTTAAGCAGTTGTAACTACTTAAAAATAACAAGTTAAATCCACCTTAAACGTCAAACAGCACAAGAACTATGTATCAAGTAACCAATAAAAGTTGGCAAAATGTTTGAGAGGGGTAAGGTAGGGGGTCAGAGGTAGTGAGTGCGCTTTAGGACAAGGATGAATAGAAGCAACCTCAAGAGACCGATTTGAAACTCTATCGTCAAAGTTGGTGCAAAGATGATTTTACAAGATGGTTCCATGGTTCTCGTTTGTTTAGCTCTGAATAGTATAATTTTAAATTGTAGATTTTGCAAATGTTTGATGACATTTTTTGCGTCAGCGTTGTTTGAAATTCAAATATAAATTTAGATTTTAATGAAATAATGCAGCGGCAACAAGCGGCAATACATCTACATTAATGAAGAATGGTGCAAGATGAACTTCTTGGATGGAGTTAAGTATTTATTATTGTTCTTCACTGCAGATATTTTATGGCATGATTTATGAGCCCTTAATAAAAATACACAAAATAGTAAAACTAAATGTTATGCATTCTGTTACATAATCTGTCATCTAATTCATAGTGTGCTCATTTCATTCATCTTATTTTTTTTTAGAAAACCTCTGAGAACTGTTATATTGTTTTTTGAACCTCATTGCAAAAAGGAAGCATTTTATAAATGCTGCTACCCCCCAAAATACAAAACAAAGTATCGTATCCTTTATCTGTGTTATTGTTTTGGGCTTTTTGCCAGACAGGAAGAAACATTATTGTGCAGCAAAGTTTCAAACAACTGGATGAAGTATTAAGTTACATGTTGCTGCTCAGTGGTTATGATCTTAATGTTTTGAGTATTTGTCACTTGAAAGCATTTGAAGGAGACAAATTAGAGCACTGAATCATTTCACATTTTCTAAGTGGTGACTGCATGAGCATGCTGATTAATAAACTGGTTGGCAATAATTGTGGTCTCTGTCTGTTTCTCACAATCATTTATCTCCCTGCTCCGCTCTCTCAACTTTATTTTAGCAGCCTCAGCTCTCCCAGCAGGCCGGGCCAAGCAAAACCATTTTCAGTCTTTATCTCCTGCTACTCTCCTTATCATCACACTGACTGCTTGCCTTGAGTCTTCGCTGCACAACATGGCTTTGTCAATGAAACAACAAACCCAGAAGTAGGATTGCACCCTTGAATTATCATAACATTGTCTCTAATACACATTTTTTTCTTAACATCTGTGTTGTGTTTTTAGTAAGTGATTTGGAACTGGGTCAGATTTCACACGACTCAAGGTCAAACAAATGCGGCTTGATTTAGACTTAAAGTTTTGCTTTGTGGTGACTGTCATGCTTAAATGTGTACTTATACTGCTCAAAAAACAGCCTGTTGTGCACTGATGGAAGATAGTCCTGTATTGTTAAGGAAGGGCTCCAGATGTAACCTTTGATATTTTCCTGGAAAAACAGACCCATCCTGCCAGCCTTTAACCCTGCTGGAACCTCTTTAACTTAAACTTAACTTTAACTTTCTGTTGTGTGCCGTTGTCATCTTGTCACAGCCTTAATTAATATGCCACAATCAAAAGTCAATTAACTTTGTTAAATAAAAAAGACAAAACTAAAATCCTGATTAATGTATCAGTTTGGCTCCCACCGTTTTCAGATTTGTAACTCACTTTTGTTTGACTTAGACTTGACTTGGACCTTTCTTTAGTGACTCGTACTTGCAGTTCAACTAAAGGTGACTCAACACAGACTCAACTTGAAATTTTTTGGATGACTTGGACTTGGACTCGTACTTTAAGTGATGATGACTCAACTCAGACTCGACTAGTCTTTGGTGACTTGAACACGGACTTAAACACTAAGGACTTGAAAGTGACTTGGACTCAAAAACGTTTCCTGCACAAAATACTACTGTTCTTTATCTCTCCTTTTGCTGCATGCGTTCTCGTGTTCAAACCGGAAAGTTGATAAAGATTTATTCACCAAAGGCACATATAAATTAGTTTGGTAATTTTATTGACAGGCCTGTGGCGTTGAAGGGTGTGGCGCTACTGCTTCCAAAACCTGGACTGAACCTGTGTGTGTTTCTGCCTCTGTCTGGCCAACACATGTCAAGGTCTGGCACAGAAACACTAACCAGAGTGTTCCTCCCAGATAACTGTGAGAAAATCTGAAAGCTGGAGAAAGACCGTTTTTCTCATATTTAGATTCACATTGGCCTTCCTCTGTGTTATTTGATTTCACAGTGAGGGCCAAGGTATAAGAAGCTGCTCATGTCTGGAAGAACTTGCTTCTAAGGTTTCTTAATGACAAAATCATATAGTTGGGCTTGTCTTACAGAGACATGGAAGCTTTTAGACCATATACATGTCAAACTTAAAGATGCAAGAGACAAAAACTCCTTTTATGCACTCCCTTTTAAAGAACATGCATGAAATCTTGGCGTCAGATCTCAGTTTATATCGTCACATTAACAGTGTAACTAGATCAGTGTTTTTTAATACATGACTGTAGTACATGACTGTTTGAGAATGTTTGGTGATGGTTGCCACGTCTCTGTCAGTCTCTGACAGTCTCTGTCAGTCTCTGTGAGTCTACCCCGGGGCAGCTGTGGCTACAAATATAACTTACTACCACCAGTGTGTGACTGTGGAGTGAATAAATAATGGACTATGTAAAGTGTCTTTGGGTATCTTGAAAAGGTGTTTACTGCTGTACATACTGTATGTTAATAAAAAATGTACTATGATTTTTTTCCTGTATATTTCATTATTATTTTCTTTCTTCCAGGTTTGTTATTTTCTTCTTTTTCCTGAACCCTTCCAACCCCCACAATCACCACTCCAATATTTACATTTAACTTTTCTCTAGTTCTTTTAAGCAGATGTAGCCTGCACTGAACTAGATACTTTTCCAGTGGGATTTTCAGCTGCCATTGATTTATTATTGGCAAACTGTGTAGCCCAACCTGCCACTGGAAGCTTCTGATATTCGGAGCTTCCCTTGTATTCAAGCATGTGTCTGTTCAGGTATTGTTTTGACAAATTAAAAGCACTTGCATGTTAAGGTCTTGGGTCTAAATTTGAAAACTGCAATCCAAGCTGAATATGTGTTGGTTGTTAATAGCAGCAATAGATAAATGATGGTAAATATCAAAACGAATAAAAAAATGTATAAAAATCTTTTTTCCATTATATATACTTGCCCTTCATCAATCTGAGTTTTAATCATTAGAATGAGACACATGTGCATTTTTGCCATCTGAAAGTAAAGCATTCTCCATACACTATATTCAGTACAACTGTTGTTCTACTCATTATTGTAAAAGGGTTAAAGTTAAAACTGGATAATATGGCAGTCGATGTATGTATGCTTTGGTAGGACTCTAATTTATCATTTACAGTATTAATCTTCATTATTCATGCGTGTTGTTGGAAGTGATTGGTAAAACGTGATATGCCCACAGAGCTTTGTGTTAATGCTGATTAATGAGACCAGAGGGAGCAACTCAAAAGTAGGTCAACGGCTACAGCGAAGGGTCCTGCACAGTCCGTCAGCTAGGACTGCAGTATAGAGACGGCTTCTGCTGCTGTCCCCTGTCATGAGACACATCACATAAGAGTGTATACGTGAGCATCAATGATAAGAACATGTAAGTATAAATACAAGATAATAACTGATGAGCAGTGAGTGACACAATTCGGATATGACCTGTTCGTTTGAATCACTTTTAGATAACACCACATCAGACTAGACTTTATGAAAGTGCAGCTGATAGTGAGCTCAGATATGAAGAGATATTTACATATTTATTCAGTTCACATCACTAATACATCACTTCATTCTTCTCGTGTCAATCCTTACTTTTTTGTATTTGAGTGACAATAGTGTTTAGTCACAATTCTATGCTTTATTTTTGCACATCGCAAACACATTGGCGGCTGTTTTGGCAGTATTTTCCTCACAGTCAATCACCTTATGCTTCTTTAAACATAGATCCACTGACAGCTTCCAATAGTTACAGTGAAAGTAGTACATAAGTCGGTGCTGTGTCTTTCTGCAACATGCAAGACAAAAATACAACTCTCATACAATTTACTTCATGAGTTACTGAATTTCTAGACCTGTCCAAAGACTATAGATCCACACTCAAGAAGCTGGTATGTTTCTGGTTGCATACATACAGTTACAAGTTACATTTACTTAAGTAACTTTTTGAAAAAAAAAAAAAAAAAAAGTACTCCAAAGAGTAGTTTTACTGCACAATACCTTTTACTTTTACTTGAGATTTGTAGATTTGTAAAGAAGTAATGCTGCTCTTACTTAGTTACATTAGGCTACACCAGTAAAAAAAAAAAAAAAATACACATTACACAATTCTGCACATTTGATACTTTATTTTTGCCAAAGCGATGCCGCTAATGAATCTACCACATGACTGTGTTTCACTAATCAGCTGTAGCCCTGCAGTCACATGACCAAAACAAACTGTGGAAGCATTTCAGCACGCAGCAGGAATAAAATATGAACAATGCCAGAGGCTACTGTATGTCTGTCTGTCTGCAGTGTTGAAACTGAAGAGGATGAACAGCCCTGGCCTCATGGACAAAGCATGTTTGGCTCACACACAGCAAACAACAGCTGTACTTTTCAAAGAGATTGGTTTCAAAAGCTCTATGTTGTGAAAAAGTGAGATTTCGAGATTTGTGTTTCTTTTTATTTACTTTTACATTTTTTTTATTTTATTATTTACATTTATTTAAGATTTGCACATTATACTATATTTTTTGTCTAATTAAATCACTTCTAAAAAATAAATCAGACATTATGATCAAACAAATACTCAGTACTTGTGTCTTTTAACCAAATACTTTTTGGATGACTACTTTTCACTTCTACATGAGTAAAAGTAAGAGTAATGCTCGTACTTGAATACAATTTTAGGCTTCTCTACCCACCTCTGCATACATATACATGCACATACAGGAAAGTTATAATATTATGAAGCAGCAACCTGCAACTATATAAACGTCCCATGACTCAGAGTTACATACTGGGGTATTTGGGCAAGGACTGTGTGCATTCTCACTGTATCACATTGAGAGCACATATGTCAATAATCTTGTGGCAATGTATTTTTACTTTCAGTTGTCCGTGTAAACAGACTTAGGTCATTACTATTGTCTGGTTAAACTTATGAAAATGTGTTTTCTCTTGGTTTGTGCAAACACATTTTGCTGTGAATCAGCAGATAATGTGTTAGTGTTAGGGCAGTTAATTATCACATTTTGCACAGATAAAGCAACTGTTTCCCCATCAAGTTGCCATTTAGACAAAAGAAAAATAAAGCAACATCAGAATTAGTGCCACAATAACGTACTTTACTATTTGCTCTCTTTAGAAAACGATCTGTGGTTGCTTTGGTAGATTTTAGGGTTAGAAATCAAAACAGACAGACATAATATGTTTACTAAAACTAGGATAGTGTGTATACATTTCTCAATAAACACTGGACACCTCCCCTTGTACCCACCCCTCACAAAGTAAAACAAGGTAAACACTGATGGTTAGCTTGTGCAAACTTTTTCTAAGTGCATCAGAAGATGTGGACTCTAGGTTTTGTTTTCTTCTTCTTTAACTCAAGTATAAGTAGGTGTTTTCTGTCACACAACGATCGCTCTTACACACTCAGACATTTACACATTTGGGATTCTGATTATTGTCCCAGAGAGACCTCTTCACTTTGGCCAGCCAATCAACAGCATGATGTGATCAAACTGTAATTGCTACAGCTCAGTTTGATGGAGAATGCCTGCTCCAGCAGCCATCCCACCCACAGTGAGTATCAGTGTGTGTTGGGAGATGTATTGGTGTGAGAGCGTGCACGAGTATAGCGCACAATTGTGTTTCTCATTCACTGCCAATCCCTTTGTATTGTGATGATTGCCAAATGAGCACATGTGGAGCTGACATGTTTTTTTTTTTCATGTTCTCTTGTTTAAAACGGTGTCGTATTCGTAATTAACATGGCTGTAAATAAACTGTAAGAATGTTTTCTGTTAGTGTGTGAAACCCAGCCGGAGACAAGGGAATCTGAGTTTTCAAGTAACACAAAGCTGGACATAAAAAAGCTGAGGGTGACGTCAAAGTTTTTACACAACTAAACTTTACATAATTGGAAATGAGCCGCACAAATCAATTAACACCCAGTCTGCGTTTAGAGATCTTGACATCTGAGACAGTCACATTGTGTTTGTACTGACTCAAAGCACACACGTCATAAAACTATGCCAGTGTATCAAGTTGTCATTGACTCTGGACAGCTGCTCTCAGTTGCATTGTAAATTTTTTGTAGAGCCATAACAATCGACAATGCACTGCCCCATTCAAGAGAAGCAGCACGTTAATGGAGATCAACCTTTCACTTTGTAATATATAGGTCTCACAGGTTCTGTATCTGTTTTCCCTCATGGCCCCACAATTACAAAGCCTAAAATGTTTTGTCATTTAGTATCATCTTAATCATGTCAATGTGATGTACATGTTAATCATTGCCCTTAGGCTTATCAGAAACTGTCAGAATTTCTTAAGTCTACTTTTAACTCTCCATTTTAAAGCAAAGCCACACTTGTCTGGACATAACTGTGGACATGTGTGCATGTAAAATCTGCACATGGGTGTAAATGCTACAAATGACCACAGATGTTCCTCTGTGCTTTGTGCCCTGAAACCAATAAGTAAATTTAGTGTCAACCAGGCCATAATATGTACCATCTGATACAGGAAATGGACACAATCTGATGCTGCAGTAAACCCTTTTCTGTGAAGCCACTGTTGACAGGGAAGTTAGTGAAGGTGTTTTCTTTGGTTTACAACTGACAGCCAACTAGATTTATTGTTACACAAACCTGTTATATGTGTGGAGCTGTGGGTATAATCCAAGATTATTGTTGTTCATCTCCACAGTCTTTAAACATTACTTGGTGGTAATGTAGTCTATTTTACCTACCAGTTAGTGCAAGAAAAACAACCTTTTTATTTACCATACTTTTTAAAATGTGCACAAAGTTAAGCACAGTTAATTATGTTGCAACCCAGAATTATTATTTTTTTTACAGGTTGCAGGGAACATACAATTAACTTGTGCAGCAGCTGGAGTCTTGCAAAATCTTTAAGTTCACAAACTCATGAAAGCGAGCTAAAGTGACTTATGTAAACAACATGGCGTTGCTCTGATTGGATAAACCTGCAGTTAGTCACAGATGATAAATCCAATCCTCAGCCAGTTATTCATTTACTGTACCCTCCCTTTGCAAACGCTTCCTAGAGGGTACTATGTCATAGACACGGCTATCTGGCAGAATCAGACTACACATACATGCCACAGAGGGCAATTCCCTGTAAATATGCAGAAACTATACAGCACTAATTTAACAAGAAACTTGTTTAAAGGTTAAACATAGCATGAGCTGCAGCCAGGAAATGAAATTAGATCAATAAAATGTGACAGAGCCTCAAATTTGTAATTGTTTTCAGCTATAAAACATACTATAGCATAGCACTGGTGTATGCGTTGATGTAGAATATGTTCACTTACTTTAAATTAAACAGGTTTAATACTTATAAAAACAGAACTCTATTAGTGACTCAACCTTTTGAGTTGATTTGACTTTGCCTTTCTAATTCTTTAAAAGGATTCTCTGCAACTGGGCTCTAGTTGAAGTAACACAATAAAATACATTTTCTATAGAATACACACTAAAGTGTAATGCTATAGTCATTGTCTCACTGTTGCATTATGCAAGCTTTCCAGATGCATTAAACTGACTATTATTAATGTGACTTCTAAAGTTACAAATATTCTGCCTCAGTATGAAGTCCTAAACATATGCTGCCATAAATAAAGAATGATCTAACTAAATATTTACTTTTAAGCATAAGTCATTTCAATAATGTGGGTTTAACATAAATCAATTCTAAACCCTTTGATTGTAATGCACATTTATTCTCCTAGTCTTCTTAAACTTGCATTGCCACACATTAGACCAGACTGGTGGTTTTAAATTTTTGCTTGATTGAGCTTACAGGATACAGGATCCTTCTTGATACATATCTGCCTCCTCTTTCTTTCAGACATGCATAAAGGTTTACCATTCCTGGAGACTGATCACATATATCCCCGCCCATCATAAAATGAAAACACATGAAAACTGTGATTGTGCAAACCCTAATTTTTGCCTTTTCTTTGCCACTAGACACAGGTTAACTGCTCCATTTCATGGAAAAAGTAAAAGTAGCCGTCATTAACTCCAATAATTAGCCATGAGATTAAGTCATAGGAAAACCTGTAATGCACGTGCAGAAGTATTAAATGCTTGCAAGCTTTATTTTTCAGAAACAATGAGCATCTGTGACTTTTAAGGGTAAGCCTGCCTTTCCTAATGATGTAATACTAGACACATTTGAATCCTCTGTCTCTCTGAATGCATTCCCAACACATTCCCAGCTGCATCAGTGTGTGAACTGCTTTAACAGCTGCTCATGTGAGGACTACCTAGACATATGAGTCTCTTTGTGTAGGTGTGGTCTGCAGCGAGGCAAGTCTAGTCTACAAGTTATAAGATGGAACAGTCACAAATCAAATTCTTCAAAGCTGGACATAATCTTGGTTTGTTGAAGCATTTTGGGGAAAACCTGTTGGATTTGCATTAAAGAGGACAGTAGGGGAGTTGTTCTCTGCTGTGTTGATGGGCCACGTCAATATGATTTGCATGGCTTATGGATTAGTTTATAAAATAACAAGCAACATGTGGTGGCACTGACTTAAATTAACTTAAAACAATGTGGCTTTGCAACATTTTTATAATCAAGCTGCTATGGTCTCTTAGAGAATATTTCCCCATTTGAAAGTTTATAAATCATTACAACAATTGCTAGCATATGTCTGTATTACATTGTGTTAATTATAATCTGGATTATGTTTAGCATCATTGAACAGCAGCATATTCCTGTTAATGGGTAAATATATGGTACAAGTGTAAACATTCATACGCAGTGAAACATGGGTCTAGTGTGGAGCTGAAAGGAGATCATACACATAAGAAATCATCTTAAGATTTAATCAAAAATATAATGTGAACTTGTTCCACGTAACAACTTTAAGTAATTGCTAATCTACTTGATTTCTTGATATGGACTTGGAGGAAGTTGATTGATTTATATGTAATAGTGTTCAATATAGATTACACTTTACTACTTTAAAATTTTAAAACTTTTTAAAAACTGTTACTCATGGTCTCAGATCTATTCACTCTAATCTTTGTTTAAGGACGGTTTCTGACACTTAATACACAGCTTGATTGAGTAAAAATAACATAATGAAGGTGAGTAGACTTGGGTGCAAGAAGGTCGTGAGTTCAAAACCCGGCTGACTCAAACATTCTTGGCCGACTCCGGTCTTTCTGTGAAGAGTCTGCATGCATCCCTAGTGAATTTAGAGGACCCCCTCGAAAATGAGATGATTCATCGCAAGGGATTATTCCTCACAAAAATGTTAATAAATTGAACACTATTACATATAAATCAATCAACTTCCTCAAGTCCATATTAAGAAATCAAGCAGTTTAGCAATTACTTAAAGCAGTTACGTGGAACAAGTTGACATAACATTTTTAATTAAATCTCAGGATTATTTCTTAGAATTATTGGCACAGTAGCTTAGTAGTTTCCTCATGAGATTGGGCCGAGAAACTCTGAAGTATAGAGCCATGTCATTCTGAAATATGGCTTGTTTGCCAAGTTGAGCCAAATTAAAAGAGGCAAAGGTCAGAAGTTCACCTTTAGACGCATGACTGAAGTTGCTTATAGAGAGGACTTCTTATAGGGGCTTTATGGGTCTGTAAAAAAAATTAAGACACTCATTAGAGATTATTTTTCCCTTATTTGTAACCAACTCATGGCTTTTTCACTTTTCACACAGTAATTATGTTCAAATCCTATATCCATACTGCACTAGAACTTTGGCTTTGTAGTTTGACTTAGTTTGAAAACTTTACACTTTTACTATAAAATCTAACCCTCATCATCAGACAACATCATTTACATTATGCTATACAATTATGCTACATTTTCCCAATTACTTTGGGTAAAACAGTCAAAGAAAGCAGTTTCTTTTTCACCTTTGCACTCCACTAGTTCAAACATTTGGTGCAATAAAAAAAAATGGCGGTAAAGTGCACTGCCTGCAGCCAATTGTGGTTAAATTAAAAACAGCAAACTGTGGAGAAATTAAAATGGTTTGTTTTTAAACCCATCTGAATGCTTTTGTCCACACATTACATGGAAACTGTGCCAGAGTGATTATAAGAGGCGCTAAGAGGCTCTGTTTCTATTAATGTTATTGGTGACACTGGTGCTGCAATAGTTTAGTAAATATGTATATATGGTCTGGGGGTAAAAATGCAAATAAACATCAAAGTAACTGAAAAAGTGGGTGTTTTACAAAACAGGCTTTAGTGTTTGCAAAAGGTCTGTTTACACTGAAAGAGAAGGGCATTATAATTGATCCTTTGAATAAACAAAATATTTTAGGAAAAACATGTTCTCGAGAGGAATGTAACATATTTGGGCAAAGATCAAAAAATCTAAGAATTAAAACCATAATTAGAGGACTTCAGATACTGTTTGATGATTCATTGATTTATATTTGAAACAAACAAACATTTATTTTTTTATGAAAACAACTGACAAATGGGCTGAATTTGGAGAACTGAGAATACTTGAAAAGAAACGCTTTTCACCAAAGTTTTCAGGACTGAAAAAAAAAAACAAATGTCTCTGTCTAGACGAGGTTGTAGTGAAATGGCAACTGGAGAAGTTGGGCTGTTTAACTGGCTGCTCTGCCATTTGCTGTCCGATTGTTTGGCTTGAGTGCATCTCGAGGGAATATAAATAACCCTGTTCAGAGTCGAAGTGGATCTGTGAATACAAGCTGAGAGGTGATTTTTGTTTCCATCATTCCAGTGTGTAGTATTATATTGTATTCAGTTTACACTTTAACTATACATTTTTTCAAATCAAATAAAGTGTGGCAATTGGTACCTTAAATATTATTAATATAAGGAAAAGGAATGACATCACAAAGACCTCACTCACATTTACCAAGAACATTATCTACAGATGTCTCAGGAAACAACACTGTGTAACTTTGAAATTCCAATTTTATGGATTGTATTGTGTAATATTTCACCCACTGACTTCTTTGATCCCTTTGACAGAGACAACACGTCTTATGGAATCTTTTCTGTTCACTCACGGCAAGTCCCACTGGATGTGATCACAAAACCCAACGTCCGCACATACAGTATTAAAGTTGTTGCCACTCTGAAGCGCTGTAGGTAAGTATTGTCTGACTACATGAGAGAGAAACATCTGCTCTTGTGATGTGAGACTGCATCTTGTTCAGGAACAAAGCATAACAAAGTGTGACAGAGGTAGCCATTTGGCCGCCAGCAGCTTGTTGTATGTGTCTGCCTGTCTTTCTGCAATGTGTGTGTGCCCAGGTGTGAGGGGAGGAGAAGACGGTGTCAGGAAATCCTTGCTGACAGCCTCAACCAAAAGGCGTTTACTGAGTGACCGGCTGTCTGGGTGGCAGTTCAATTCGCTCCTGTCCTTTAATGGTGACCGTGAGCTGATTGGTCGTCTGGGGATGGCTCAGTGTTGATGTTTGTGGACCGTCAGTCAGCCTGGGAGGAAGGGAATGGGGATGAGATTGGCTTTGCCTCTGCTGGTGCGTTCACATGGCTGAAACAACACGATCACCCACACGGTTTCCTTCTTTGTGTCTATTTACAGACCTTGTCTGTGGCCACAGACTTTATCTAAGTCTGGTTTGAACAGAGAATGGCTGGACATTGAAAATGTTTACCTAATAGATTAGAAAAGAGGGCCTATTTTTGTAATAGGGTTATATGAAGTACATGTATGAATTTGGGTATATGTCAAGTTATTGTAAAGATTTTATAAATTGATACCTTGAAGTTTAAAGTCTCTGATATATGTTTTAATTTATTACTAACAATACATTTTGAAGCCAACTTTTTAAATAGTTTTTATGTAATTGCAGTAGATGAAGACTATAGCCTTAAGACCAGGGCTACAATTCAAATAAGCATTCAATTCAGTTTTTTTCTTCTTATTCATACAATGAGTAAAATTGCTCCTGAACTATTTCCTGTTAGGTGCTCAAAATCTGAAAAAGACCTGGATCCTTGTCACACTAGCTAAACTCAAACCACAAATACACATCTCTTTTAACAGTCATGAATCTTTTTATTCAACATAACTACCAGTTCCTTGTAATATATCTATACTGATTTGTAAAAACATGTCTTTTCTCAACTCGAATGCTCCTGTCTCGTCAGCAGGGAGAAGCACAAATGGAAGAGTGTGACGTTTCCCAATGGCCTTTGATTTGAATAATAACAGATCCAGTTTCTTATCTTGGACCAGCTCGTGCTAAGCTGACAAAATGAAAACGATCTTGATTTGTCTGTGTCTTTGCTTGTCTCGCTGTGGCTGCCAGTAATAACACACAACTTGATGACAAGAGGTGAATGGCCAGATCCCTGCAGATATACAACACAGTTCAGTGTTTCGAGGTGCCATAGTGTTTAAATGTGAAAGTGAGAATACAAAAGAGAAAGTCTATGGTTCCACTTTTGCAAAAAGCAAACATTATTTTACATAGCGTTCTAGCCTACAACTATAAAAGGAGGTTAAACTACAGTTATTTAATATACATTGTAGTAGGATTCTCTGATTGCCCTTAATATATTTGATATTTTTAATTGTCAGTCTTTGATTGTACTGTGAGATTTGAAAAGACAAAATGTGCAGTTTTGCCACAGCAAATTAATTGTTCATTGTTGACAGTGAAACTCTTATCAGTGTAATGGGCTTAGAGCTCCTCTATGAATGGATGTTTCCTTAAATGACTGTGTAAGGAAGCAGCCTTCAAACACACTGTGATAATATCCATATTACAGTCTGGGTAACAATAAAGTCTCCTTCCTGTGGCTGCTGATTGAGAGAGGTTTACTCATCGGGAGGCTGCCTTCTCAGCTTGTTGTCTTCACTTAGCTCCCTTATTCGTCACTGGAATCCGTGCCAAATACAAGTATTTACATTCAAAACAATGATTCAATACACTACTGTGTTTGTATGCTTAACATTTAAACTAAATGAGATGTGTTATGGTAGCTTTCACAAAGTTGTTCATTGGTCTCTGTTTTCTACTGAACCATACGTTAGTGATAAGACAAGGTGTGACGTGAGCTTAAACAGTTGTTTCTTATTGAGATAAATTTGTCCAGTGACTGGTGGCGATAAGATAAAAAAAAAACAAATGCTCTTCTCGTGGTGGGCTTCTAAAAAGAACTGCCTGGTGATGCATCTGCATGTTGTATGGGTTAATGCAAGTTATCAGATGACAACAATCTGGGCAGTGCTGGCAGCTGAGTGCACTTACAGAAGGAAATGAGGAAGTATGTGCATGGGACAAGTTACTTTGATTCAAAGAGAACTGCTTAATTATCAGACACAGAAAGTGATCTGTTTAGTACAACCACTGAACATGTGCAACATGTTTTTTCTCTGATGCTAGTGGACTGAAGACAGAAGTCACAATTTAAAACTGGTGCCTAATGTTTTACTGTTGTTTGACTTTGAGTCTGCATATTTAGTTGAAAGTAAAGGCCCATTGCTATGAAGATATTTAAAAAAATATTAGCCAATTTTTATTTATTTACCTTTATTATTTCATTTTCTCGACATTCATTGAATTGTAAAACTCACATAGAATCAGACAAACTGCATGAGTATAACTTTGAACCTATGGCAACAATTATAGGATTTGTCTTCCTGCTGATGTGAAGCACTTAATAAAGCCTGAGATGGCCACATGTCACAAACAAACAGCATGATACAATACACACCCCAAGCCTAAAATGGCAAAGCAGCACATCAATTTGCTCAGTTCAGACTCAGCTACAAGCACATCTAATCCATTTACATTTACTCCAAACACAGACTAAAAACAGGTGGTGCCAAAATTTCCCAAATTCTGCCCGATTGTTTATAATGGAGACTTCGACTGACCATTTCGTACTAAAATCTTAATAGTTTTGGTCTGTTTCAAATTAGAGGAATTATATTTGGTGCAGGTAAATGTTGACATGTGTGGTTGGAATTTCAAATAGTGTTTGAGCTGCAACTGCCTTCATCTAAACGGGATATTTATTCAAATATGTATGTTTTTTTAGGTCGAAATGTTTTTGCAGTTATTTTGCTGTTTTCCATCTTGATTTATTGTCACAAGTGCCCTCTTCATTTTGACACCAGAATTATTGAAATACACCTTGCAGTTACAGAGATACAGTCAATTTACTGTGGACATGTCCTTTTCGAGCAGACGCACCAAAAAACAGGCTCAGGTATAATAAAATGTGTTTTTAAATGTTCTATATCACAATGAGGCATCCGATTAGGAAGTTTTGTTGTACACACACTCATCCCATTGCCATTGAGGTGGCTAGTGTTCTGTTTGGTTGGTTTATTCACATGTAACATCTCATCTGGACAAAGGACCTTCAACATTGCCGATGGGGGAAGGTGCCCAGCATGAAAGACAATCTGCTAATGTTGTAGCAGACTGCTGTGGCACTTCACAAAGCGAAAGCAAGTAAAAGTAAACCTCCAAGGGTCATCCAGACACTTCACAGTTCTCATACAACAGACACTTGTGCCAGATGATAAGTTTAAACTTTGACTATGAACATGAATAGCAATCAGCGGGACATTTGTGGTCAGGACATAACGACAATGGTTCACAGATAATATTTACACTATGGTTCTTCTCAAACTCCAAAAATAAGGGGTATATGGTCCCACTGTAGGTCAACTTCACACGTTTCTCATGAAATACCAATGATCACCTTTTAACACTTGCATTCCAGCACTACTTGTCCTGTTGGATGTATCAAGTCTTGTATATATCCAACATTACATAAAACATAAAAAACTGGATCACTGATATATTTACTCAACAAAATGGTCCATTAGCCAAACCATTTTATATAGCTTTGGTTTGGACACATCCTGCCAGCAGATGCTTTGTGTATCATTATCATCAACTGCACAGCTGTAGCTGGTCTGAAACCTTTTAGAACTTGGCCATGAGTGATACCATCTTTGTTTCCAAAGAATATAAAAGCAAGACAAGACTGAAACATGGATTTGTGATTGTGGCTACCCACTACTGGTTATGAAACACAGATTTAGATTGTTACAGATTGAGGTGAATTCTAATCCAAGAGATTGACAAGTCTCTCTGAAGCTGGGTAAATTGATATTAGTCTTGATGGACCAGATTAGTGGAAAGCCTAGTGGGTGGCTAAAGGCTGCGGATTTCTAACCACCATATATTATTCCCTCTGCAGACTATTAAAGTTGTTGTTTTTTAATTAAATGTTTGTAGCTGAAACTACATTCCACCCAAACCTTTACCAAGTTTGCAATCACCAATGGACACCAATCAATAGTTGCATGTTTTTCTCCCACAAAACAAATAAGGGTAAATGCTATTGGGTGTCTTCCAAGTTACTTTAGAACAAGGTAGACTGTTGACCAAAGAGTATATTTAGAATAAGATTTAAACAGTCTTAAATACAGAAACAAAGCTTAAAAATTAGTGCACTGGAAAAAAAATTTTTTGTCACCCATAAATAACAGTTTGTTTCTACTTCTCTTTGGAAATAATGTATTCAAACTTGAGACATTCATGGGGGAATACCACAGCATTACATCACGCGCAGATTCTTCTTTTTTCCCTGCAGAAAACTTGACAAGTGTCTGAATCTAAAAGAAACACGTTGCTGTATTTCTTGGCACACAAACTCTCAATGTAATTCCCTGACTCAAGTTTGGCCACGGTCCCAGAAACATACGCAGCATTTGGCAGACATGACGGAGGAGCAGGGGAGCATGGGTAATGGGATGTAAGGAAGAGGAGGGGGAGATCCTATATAGAGAAGCTAAAGAAATGGGTTAAAGGGAAACCCAACTAAATGGATTCAGAAAGTGATCGCGTATAGCAGAAGCTGTGGTTAGACCTGTTTATAACATGTAGCTTGTGTCTCCATATTTTCCAAACAAGAATTAGTGCCACTTTGTGTCCCTTATGTCCACTATGCACTCAACCTATGGAGATAAATTTACATCATAAAATGGACAGTTATTGTTCCTTTGGAAACATTTTTCATGAGGTTGTTAAAATATTGTATACACTTTAGAACTGCTCGCGGTAATCTCGCCAAGACGGTTGCAGAAAATATAAGACCTGTAATCTGTTATTAGAGATCACATTGTTTACATTTAAGAATTGACATAAATCCAAAACAACACAATGGCCAGGAACATCTAGCAAAGTGTGAACAGGAAGTTTTTGATTGTAGGGAACTGATTAGATAAATGCAGCGTTCGTTGTTTCCTCTTTTTATCAAATCAACAAAACATGGCATAGACTACTGCTTAATGAGAGCAGCTTTTGTAAGGCGGCATATCAGCACTTTCTCCTATTGGAGCAGAGGAAAGCCTGTATCACAAACCGCTCATTGATCTTTATGTGGGTTAACGTTGACCCATGGTACAACACAGTCCTTTGTTTCATGGAATTGAGGTCTGAGATCTGGACTTGGATTTGAACAAGTATCATGACAGATGAGTTACGTCTGGCACACTATGTTTTTTCTTTTTTCTTTTTTCTCTGTCAGTTCCACACGTTTCCCTTGAGACAAATCCTTCAAACTATATGATGAAGTGAATGTTGAACAGCGTAACAAATCTACCTAATCTATAGTGTTTAAGTGTGACCATCTGTGCTTATTTTAACCGGTAGATTCTGCTTTTGTCATTCAGCCAAAAATCTATTCACACAAGTGGAAAGGTTGAATTCATTGAAGCTGAAGTTACTCCACTATTGAGATGGGTTTCAGACTCCCACTGGATTTTGTGCAATATGTTCTTTCTAAAAGGTCCTTTGGTTATCCTTGTCTCCTCCTTTATGTGGGGTATGGGGTGAGGGGCATTAGCACGAAGGTGTGGGGTAAGCCCATGTTAAGCCCCTGAGCTGCAGAAACTGGGAACTGAGACACAAACGGGGCCTGTGATGAAAGAAGTGACAGTGTGAGAAGGTTAACATAATATAAGGGACCATTTACACGACAGTGGTGACACTAAAGTACCCCTCGCTCTGTTACCATTGGTCTGCTAAGCTGTTGAACACACACCAGGCCTGTGCACACTGACCACCTCCGCCGTTCCAGTGATTACACACAAAAAATAAACTGCAGCAGAGCATAAAACTGGGATGGTTAAGTAGTTTGTAAATGTGGTTCTATTTGATGGAAGCTAATTTATTCCCTACCGTAGTTTGAAGAAAAAGATTTGAACAATGTCACAGGGACCTTTTATTGTTGTTAGTTACTACTGTAGTACATGGGGTAGGTGGAAATGTAACTTTATACACTTATTTAAAACACTGACCTACTTCACTATCCTTTTAATCTTAGGTCCATAGACAATATTTCAACAATATACTGAATATTTCTTAAAATTGCCATAAATCTGGCTATCTTTGATGGCCACATGAAAGTGTTAGGTATAAGTTTTGCCGTTGTATAAATGAGGAAAAGATATATCTCATAAACCCGTTTTACAAAATACTGGACTACTCCTCTAAATGTGTCATTTCTGGAGCAGCACTGTAAAAGCTTTAAGTGTCTTTATGAATGTATTATTGATTTGGTATAACACATAATATAAAATATGGCCAATAGCAAGGAGTGAGTGGGACATCACTGTTTTCAATGAAAATACCTTTTTTCACAGTTCACACAATGACAAACAAAAATGTACTCTGGAGATGAATTTAAGTTACTGTTCTCAGGGACTGAAAACAAAATGGCCAAAATGGAGCAGAATTCTATTATTTTCAGTGAAAAAACATTATAAAGAGTCATAAGACATACAGCAGCAGTGGGGGGCCACACAGGAAAGGAAAATGTGTGTGTCAGTGGTAGCAAACAGATGTCAGTGCAGGGGGTAAGGCTTAATCCAAATTGAACACCCCCCAGGAACATTAGTTGCTAACAGACTTAGAGAAGTTGGGGGTATAAGATAGAGAGACGAGAGGCAGTTAAAGGAGAGACAGGAGGAGAATGTGGCCTCGCATCTGGGCCAAAAGTCAGTGTTAATCGAAAGATCCACATGCATCTACTGTGATGCTTGAAGCCACACTCTCTAAAGACTATTTTATTCAACTAAACACTTCCCTAAAAGGCTCCTTATGCAAATTGGAAGTGTTTCAAAATATTAGAAAGAAATACTCTCCCACCAGTGTAATTCAGTCACTCAAGGGATAACCATTACTGGAAACCAAAAAGACAGTTATGCAGCTAGTATTGGCTGACAGCTTCTTTCACAGTAAAAAAAAAACTAAAAATTCGTGTCAAAAACACATTTTGGTTGGCCATGATGTCTGTAATTGCTTCCTTTTAGAAAGACAACCATAGAAACCGCGTTGTCATTAAAGTAAATTTTTTCAAGCTTTGCAAAATGTGTTTTAAAATTCCCCCTGTCTTTACAGTGTTTTTTTTATAACATAAACTTCTTTGTAAAATGAATTTATGTTTGGAATGAGAAAGAACTATTGGCTTAAATCACCAGGGATTGTGTAATCTGAATTGACCGAGTGACATTTGCTGACCATAATGTATGTGGCTTGAATAAAATTGTAGCTGTAAAAATCCATCATTATATATTTTATTTTCCACAGATAAATAAGCCGTGTCCAGCATGTCTTTGCTCCTGCGGCCACAGGACATTGTCAAAGTCCACAGAGAAAGAAATTTAATGTATCTCGTCAAATGTCATCTCGGGACCAAAGTGTCCACTCATATCACAGTAACACCATAATGAATGACAGGATGTTTTCATTGCACCATCAGTTCAAAATGCAACAAGCATCTATGGAGATATTAAATATGACAAGCATAATCACTGCTGATTATTGCGCTATGACGTAATGACGAACTGTGCAGTGCACTGCTACACAGCGCTATACATTGCACTGTACCATTAGTTTTATTGCCAGAAAAATTGCAGAGACAAATCAGTGTAGCAAGATTCTGAGAGTAATATATCATGCACTTGATCATTACTGCTGTTAAAATAACCTTTCACAATATCCATCTGTGTGTAGATGGTTAAGACAAAAACAGAAAAGGATGGCTTAGAACATGAATGGTGTAAATACTGATGTAAATATGGATTTCTGATTATTATTTGAGAGTTTTAAAGGTCTTGGGTCAAGTTAAGACTATGATAATGTCTGATTTTATCTATATTGTTTTGAACTGATAAAAATACTCTTTTACAGCATCATCATAGAATATCTAATATAATCTTACACAAATCTTTCTCCAAGGACCAGCAATATTACTTTGGTTTTGGTGGCGAGACTGATGAAAACGGCACTGAATAAATGGGGACAGGTAATGGACTTTTGAGTAAAATACTTAGAGTCAATCCTATTTTCTTTGGGACTGGGACTTGACATTGCAAGCATTTTGCACCAGTGGCTGGACTTCAAAAGAGCAAGAGGTGACTTTACGAGATGCCTGTTACTTAAAAGTAACTGTAAGTGTTAGTAGATGTGAGATGGTGTCATGTGTTTGTCTTTTGAAAATTGTGTGAAAATGGATATGTCTGGAGTTTTGAAGGTCTTAGTATGGTCATAACTATAGTAACTCATTGCAATGGGATTTTAAATTACTGCAGATTTAATTCACATTTTATTATACCTTCAATCAAACACTTGCTCACATGGAGCTATATGGGTCGCTCAACTTACCGTGGCAGCAGCTCACTCCCGCAGCAATGAGACTACTGCATAGTCTGTCTAATCCTTTAACACGACTGCTTTCAGAGGTTCAGAGTGCCAAAAGTCTGCTGGAAAAAAGTGTGTATCTCACCATGACAGTCTGCCAACACCAGTGCTGTATGCTTTTCATAATTAGTATAAAATGACTGAGATGAATGACGTGATAGAGATTGATTTCAACTCTAGAAAGCTACTCTGCAGTGAAAGTGCATTGAAGCTCATCTGGTGGAAATCTGGCTCGAATATATGAACAAAACAGGTCTCTCTCTAACTATGTGCTTTGTGTCATGTTTATTGCTGCTATAGCTACATCTAACACCAAACTGAACTTAACACTTTGTTAAGTCATACCTCAAAATCTTAGCTTCAATTCCAGGTCCTGGTTGAGGCTTGACAACCATCTTTGCTTTTATTGTTCAAAGCTACCTCGCTACCTGGCCCAATAACCTAAATTGCCTAGCTTTAGGTCTGATTGTCACAAATTTTTTCCCTGATCCTGCTCCCATCAGCAGTATTAGTTGCAGCCCAGCCCAAATGGTAGCTCAACCCAAGCCAAACAAAATCCCAGCCAGTGTTAAACAGGGTGCAAAAAAGGTGATGTCAGCTGGCAGCGTGGACAGACGGGACTCTGTGCTCTAAGAATGTGGTCGGGTGCCTTGCAGCAAGCATGCCTTGATATGTGAATGTTGTGTATGTGTGTCACTCTGACTCAGTCTCCATCATCAGACAGTTTTTAGATGGCCTTTGCAGACTTTAAAGTCTCTTTAGTAATCTCCTGGGAGCCATTAAGCAAAGCTTGAGGGTCTTGCCAAAAGTAGAATGGCATCATGGAATAAAGAGTGGTGACAGCATTGAATTGGGGTTCACTTTCGGGTAAGAATAATCTTCAATGACAACATACAAAAGGTCCAAGAACATTTATTGTATAGTGGTTTATATCTTTAAAACCTAAGGTAAGATTTTTTTTAACATGTCTTTTCTGTAACTCATTGTCAAGTATTGCATGTTTGTGAAGGTGTTCTGATGAAGTTTACTTCCACTGCAGAAGAGTGAACATCAGTGAATCAGTCAAAACCCATTGAGGATTGCATTTTTACAGAGCTTTCTGTTTTTTTTTTGTCTGTTCAATTCTCAGTAATTTTATCTATAACTCTGTTTCTTCGTCTTCTGTCTAACACCTCTCATGCTCTAAACACACTGTCCATCAGACTGGGAGACATGCACGTCCCGGCAGAGTCACGCCTGGATGCAATGTCAAGTTACACCCCTGTTTTCTCTGGCTCAATTTCCAATTGGACACTGTGGGCAAAAACACATACTCCCAGTGTTTAATATCAGTGAGGGTGATCTGGCATTTGAGCAGCACCCACACACACACAAAACCCTTCTACTTACAGAGGAATTGGGCCAATATGCCAAGATGCTCTTCAGCTCATGGCCATCTCTTCAACTCTTGTCTTTGCGGTTTCCTCAGTTAGCGCTTATTCCCAGAATATGTTTTTTCCCATCATTGCTAAAGTAAATCTTCATTTGTACCATTAAAAAACGTTTTCTAATATTTATTAGATGCTGGATGTCTATAACATTTTATTAGGATTTGAGCAGTCAATTTGAGCATATGGCATGTTTTTTATGTTTTAAGCATACATGAGCTAGAAAAGTTCTGATCCATTGTAGTCACAGTAGTCACATTCTGCTCACAGCTGCTTCCAGGAACATACAATGTGTGTGAGCCTAAACTTAGAATCTACATAAATATGTTCTTGAACTTGATTGCATTTGAATAACATGTATTTATGAGCATGCCTTTTGAGCATGCCTCCACAAGTCTGCAGCAGCTCTCTACTAGAAGTTTAGCATCATTAAAGCCAGCGCACACACAACAGCTTGTGTACATGAGTTTCCACCCAAACAGAGTGTTTCCTAGAAGGCTAGCTGATGCTGAGCGTGGTGGTCTGGCTGTTTGGGCTCAAGAGGCAGGGGATTTTCCCCAGCAACCTAATTAGCTCCAGCAATGAGGTATAAGGCAACTGTGGGTCACTGTTGTCAGGACGACAGGTACTATGTAACCCATGGCCATACAGACACCATTTAGCCATGTTGACACAAGCCCCTACTTCCTAAAATATTGATGTCTAGTATAAGAATCTGCTCTAGCACAACCAGGTACCACCAAGACAATAAAATGACATTGAAGTCATGTTAACCATTCACATCAAATATCCAACAATCCCACTACATTTGCCTATTCACTAACAGCCCCTTGTATTTGTTCTGTAGCACACATACATTCAAAGCTGTGTGTGTGTTGCTTCAAAACAATGCTGTCTTTCTCTGTGCTAAAGGAGATTTAAAGGATGCACAGCCAGATGTTTGCTAGTGTGCTTGTCTACTAGTCTGAGTTTTTACATGCACACACACACACACACACACACACACACACACACACACACACACACACACACACACACACACACACACACACACACACACACACACACACACACACACACAGCTCTTCCTCAATGTGTTCCTCATTTGATCAGCCTGAGTGACACACCACAGACCCTCTATCTCCATTTAAAAGCCCGAACAAGGGCAGATGAATAAGCCCTCTGTGCAGGTTTTTTGGAAGTGTGTGTGTAAATGCATGCATCCCATTCAACACTCATTTCATGCACAAGTAAGCTTTGTATTTAACCCTGTATCAGCATCCATTTGACAATCCAACCATCCTTTTTTGATCTGAGTTAAGGTCAGTGTCCTGAAAATAAGAGGAGCCTTTCAAAACACAAACTGTTAAGAACATATTGACTTGATGTGACAGCTTTGGTCTGTTCCAACTACTGCCTGTGGAGACACACTGTAAGTTGTCTTGGGTGGAGTTGTTAGTGATATGTCTGACCAACAGAGAAACAATAGCAATGAGAAAAAATGAACATGAAATGAGTATCAAAAAACCAATGTTATCACAAAGTGATTAATTGTTTGTTTGGTGAGCACCATTTGGTGAGGTCTACAATTCTAGGAAAATTGAGGAAGCGGAGCCTGTGTTGTTTATCACCCAAATACAGCTTTGGCCAACAAACGGAACAACCTGGTAGTGATTTTACAAGACAAAAGGTAGCCTGTGTCTTTTCCTTACACAATTCATGCTCCACTGTTAAAAACAATTTTTCAGGCTGTATGTACATGATGATGATATAATAGTGGCGCTGGAAGAGCTGGCAACATGAGTGAGAAGTAAGCGAAGGCTGGAGAAGAGATATAAAACTTCTAAGGCAGATATTCCTTCCTTAGGAGAAGGAAGAGAAGATTACAGCTGGAAGAAGATGTGTGAGTAGAAAACCTACAAAATGCACAAGGAGCAAGACATATGACATGAAATGAAAGTCTAATAAATCATATCATATAATGAACTGTATAAAGAACTGGAGCTGCTAGTCTCCAGCAAAGAACATATTTATCTATCAAGCAGCAATCAGCTTACATAAATAAAATGTCTGCTAGGGCTTTGACTGAGCTTACAGAGTAATCTGCCTCAAGTGAGACTGGAAGCATAACATAAAACCATTAACAGCATTTGCGCTAACAGCAAAAGGCTTTGTGATCCAACCAGGTAATAAATCATTCTATTGTAATGTAATTAAGTTGAATTTTGCTAAATGTGTCTTCAACAACCACAGTAGTTTGACAGGTCGTAAATTTAGGCCTACATGGCGGCTCGTACTCAAAGGTTGTATTCTGATTGTTTGACGTCTGCAGCAAACCATAACATAATATAAGCTTAACATATTCTACAACTGCTGGTTTAGCTGCACCACTGCCTGAATTTACACCAAGATAGTATGTGTAAATGTATATACATATTTGAAAGCGCTATATGAATCCAATTCCTTTTTTATTATTATTTTTATACTTGCACAGAACTGAACTGAAAATTTAAATATCCAATCCTCAAAGTATTGCTCAGGCTAATGCTGTATCCATGGTGTCATGGTATTTAGTAGCATCCCACTTTTGCTAGAAAGAGAAAAAGGAAGCAAGCGTTAAACCTGACTTTCGATTGCTGTAAACACCACAAAGTTAGAGAGTGTGATATGAATTGTACAGCGATCCGATGACTACAAATGTTGTTGGCATTTTAATACATATTTTGTCATTGTTTGTAATTTTATTTATTCAAAAAAATATGGCATGTCTTTCATTCCACAAGTAAACAATATCTTTCAAAGTTCACTTGTGTGTGGAGTTACTAACTACAGTATATAAACACAACACCTCATCTCATCATTTTATCTACAGCTCAAGTTAATATGTCTTTGGCATTCATCAGTTAAATTCATTCAGTAAAGTTTTAGCTCATGTAACCAGGGCAACTGTTTAGCAGTTTGAGGTTTCAAAGCCAAAATGAGTAAGTTGACTGCGTTCTGGGACTCCTCGGTCGTTAGCACTTGTTGAAACCGCTAGCATTTTTGGCAATGACACACCTATTTGCACATCAATCATTTTCTTTATGACACAACAGTATTTGAGGCTGCACTTCCAGGGATCTGTGCTGCGTCACCTTCACAGAAATACAAGAAAAAGAGCTCCTTTGCTGCCCTAAGCCCAATTATTCTTGCATTTTGTGGTTATTGTGAAACAATATGTTATAGTCAAGTGATAGTCAAGCCTTTACCAAATTGGTTCATTAACTGTTTCGCACATCCTAAATTAAACAGTCTGAGGTTCCAGATTACGTCATTCCAACAGAGAAATTAGGCAGGTTAGGGGTAAAGTGGCCCAAAGGCAACACACTGGTGGCCAGGTCTTCCTACACAAAATAAACAGAGACCTGGGCGTTTATTTATTCTTAGCCTAAAGATGAGGAGACTTGAAAAAAGTGTCCGAATGAGAGGACTTCACAAGGGGGAGAAATGAGAAAGTGGTTTATTTTTGCTGTGGTAAAAAGAGTTTGTTTTAACCCAGCAGTTTTTTGAGTTGGAGTTATCCCCTCTGTGAAGAAACCGATGAAGTGGAGATGGTGCACAGAGCGACAGGAAGGAGTAACCCAAGACAGTAAATGGGGAACACAAGAGAAACAGAGAAAGAAAGAGGAAAGGAAAGAGGGACAGCGCTGCAACAAAACTCATGTGTTGCTGCTTATTGTTGGGAAATCAGACGATAAAACAGGAGATCCCAGGGGCTTTGCTGCAGTGCCACAGCCAGCAGTCTAATACTAAGTTGTTCTACACACACTGTTCCTCAGTGAGAATAACCAAAGACAACTCCTCTGTTGACGCATTCGCATCACTGTGACGTCACTCACCTAATCAATCCCTGCACACTTTCTCTGCACTAAAAAGACATTTTAAAAGCTTTTGCAAAATAATGTTTCTAATTACTGAAATGTGATGACAGTTATTACTTTATAAACTCTAAACAACAAATGAAACATTTGTTGTATTTAACCAATTACTAGTGTCTATAAAACTCACTTAATATGTAGATGAAAATGTAAAACCTACCTTAGAGGTAAGATCAATGTGACAGAGTCGCACTGTTGAATTAGTGGTTATTTCACAATGCCATTTTCCTCTCCATACTGAGTAAGGTATAGAAAACACTCTAGGCTTTATATTGTCTGCATTAACTCATGATGACGTGCACAAGTCATGTAGTGTATAGATTGACAATGGGGCTTACATAGTATAGCATTGTTTGCTTCAAGTAGTGATAATACATGACAGCTAAACATGGATTTTATGAATTTATTTTGGCCTCATTTTGGCTTCAGTTTAATTTGAAATCAGACCTTGAGGCAGAACAGGACTCCGTTTAGTGAGTATATCTCAAACAAAGAGCCATCACCTGAATTACCACCACACTTGTTCAACGTTTGTCTTGGCTGTGTTCTTGGCAAGATTTTACCCATTGTCCATTCTGCTTCTCATCAATCATTGACTCTTAATTTTCTATGCAGAATATGTTTGTCTCAAACCTCAATTGGACTACAACTCCAGAAACCAAATCCGGGTGGAAAGCATTGGTCTGTAGCATCATTGTCCTCCCCTGACAAGAGTTTATAGAGTGAAGTGAGGTGATTCATCCTGTGAAGCGTATACCCTCGGTGCTACTGCCTTGGAGCCTTGGAGCAGCAGGAAAGCTTGTGTGACTTTATTAGTTTGGACACATTCTAGGTAATGTGTTAAGTCTTACACAACAAAGAGATAAGTGTCTAAACAGATGTGAAACCGAGTAAACATTTATCCTGAAGGTGCAGTTACCTTCTCTAAAGTAAGATGTATCATTTACTAAAGTTACAGCAAAAGCTTAGTTCTATAAACTGTTATCACTTTTCAAATGACAGGTTTTACGTCATTTGTCAATGTTATTTTCAAAAGTAAAGGAGGAAATAGGAGAGCAGGGGTCACACCAGCTGACCTCGATCCTGCGTCACACTGAGGGTTAAGTTAACACAAGCACAGCCCCTTCGGCTCCATTATGGCTGTGTTTCCATTAGCACCAGCATCTGGTCTTAATGAACAGTAAACACAAACTTATCCATGGGACCTTATTTTACCTCAATGTGAATTTTAGATGGTAAAAACTTATTGAATATCACAACTGCACTTCAGACATTTCTTCAGCATTTCCTGTTTTATTTTGAAAGAGTCATTCCCTTTGCCATCTTTGTCAATTATCATTTTTTTTCCTCCTAAATGCTTGATAGGAGCTACTTTTTTATTGTTGTAGAATTTCTAAGTTTAATTCATGTTTGATTTTATTTTATTTTTGACAAGTAGCCACTACAAACCTTTCATGTCACTAATTAATTTGTAGATATGTTGCATGTAAAAATATAATAAATGTGGTCTTATTTAAATGGCTCAGCAGATAACATATCTGTGCTTGTGATTCATTTCTGAGAAAATTGTATGTTTTTCCCTTCTTAAAAGTTTATTACAGAAAAATGCGGCCGGTTTTATGCGTCTGCCCCAGGTGGCCACTAGGCATGAGATCAATAGGTCAGCCAGTGGGGGATGAGTTGTATTGGCCACTTTGTCCACTTTGTATGAAATATATCTACACCTCAACAGCATGACCTACATGCTCGCAGCTTTATCTGTGCTCACCCTGCTGGGAAAGGAAAGAAAAGGGGAAGACTGACAAGTGCCCCCTCTTCCATGGCAGCGGATAAAACACCTTTACTGTGGCTACAACATGAAAGCAGGAGAAACACCATTTAGATACGTTTCTAGTATACCCCTTTAAGCTTTAGCACAATGGCTCCACCTTTAGCTTCTTATCACTAATTTAGCAGGCATCCTATAGAATGACTCATTGGAGTGATAGCATTCCCACTGAAGTATAAAAATAGAAAACAGGGCTAATTGTTGTAGCTATTTAGAAATGCCAGCCATGATCGCCGTCTGTGTGTGGGTGAACGCTCTGTATAGGGACTGTAGGGCTGCACAATATCAACATAAACTATGTGTGGCGGTTCTTGGTCATCCAGGACATATTCAAGAAAAAGGTATTAAAAAAAGGGCACCTGGATGTATGTTTTTCCTAACAAACTGTGCATGCAAGGACACAGGACGCCTTTCCTTAATTCTTTTGTAGATGCTCTGAGGCTGGGGCTGTACTGTTTTGAGTTGAATCAGCAGCAAACCCAAAGGAGAATGACTTTTATATTTCTTAATTTAATCCATTAAAAACCTTTCCTTCTAGGATTTTTTTGCATTAGTCATTAACAGTGTTACATATTCTGCTGAAGAGGCTTGTACTGTAAACCTAAAGTGAAATCACAAATGTGCAGTGTCCGTTCAGGCTGACATGATTCTGACAAAGTGATGTGACACAACAATTCACCTGGAATGAAAATTAAACTAATTGCCAGTCTTTAGGCAGCCATCTTTGCACAGAGGGCATATTGTAATTCTTCCATAAGGGTTTTTCAACACAGTTTGATGCATGTGTCTTTGATGCTTCTGTGGCCATAAACTATCTTATGTGACACTTGGACTTGTACCAGGGTCTTGAACTTTGACCTCTGAGGTGAGAGATTATTACGCGACTATTTCTCCAAGCAGGCCATGCTCTAGATTCAACAAAACAAGAAGTGAATTTATGTTTTGCCGAATGATGGGGTAAAAGAAAGTCAGGGCGTGCGTGGCAAAGTGAAAAGAATGTGTTTTCCTGTTCGTGTACTAATGGGAGTCTTGTCCTGTCACATGTTTACCTGTCTGCTCAGATAAGACCAATGAGCACAATGAAAGCCCAGCAGTGTGCTCAGACAGCAGGGGGCCCAGATAATGTAATGGGTTAAGTCCGACCCCTTCAGTCCTAATATCATCAAAGACCCTTATCTAGATTTTAAATAAGATTAGTTTGTATTGTTTTATGTAGGCATTATAAACAGAAAACAACACTAGCATTGAAGAAATGTGTGACTGAATTTCATAAACAGTTTATATTGGCGTTATTTCTAATTGACTTGTGCAACAATGTCTGCATAATATACTTCATTCACTGTCACTAATTGTATGTTTTGCTTCTGAGTAATAAAATAAATGCTCATTAACTTCCTTTGTGTTCAATGTAGATGAATAACAGCTACTTGTAAGTGATTTAACTGTATATATTACTGGTGTGTGATGAATATGTCACCCAACACTCAACTTAGGTCTTTAATTACTGACTTGCTTTGCTCATCAAAGACCTTCTTTCCTTTGACATTAGTATTTTCATTAGGTCAATTAAATTACAGTAAGTTCAAACCAGCACTGGGCCAGTGACAGCTAAACATATGCCATCTTGTGTCTGCACATAAATTGGTTAGTGAAAGCTCATTTGCTGACTTATGGCCATCATTTAAGCTTTAGATAAAAGCAACTTAAGAGTTACTGAAGTAAAACGATTGCTGTGAAGGTCTGATAACAGCTGCTCTTTGAAGAGGACCAGAAGACGGTTGAAGCAGTAAAGAACTACTACCAGACTTCCTGCTTTACACCAGTCATTCATCAGTGTGTGCTGGTCTAATTTAGAGGCTTTCACCAAATATTGCTTCAAAACTACCTTAAGGGGATGCTGAACGGCATTGGGATTACTAAAGCTCTAAAGTAATGTTTGGCTTATTGTTGTAAAAGACTCTAGGGCAGATGTATTTTGGCATCACTACAACCTGAAAGTTTGTGTCTTATTCTGTAGTCTTTTATTTATTGTTTAAATTATCTTCATTTGGCCTTGACCATTTTGTGACGAGTAAAGAAAATTCTTAGTTCTTAGCACTTCAAAATTTTACAGGATGTTACATCAATCAGATTGAAATCTGTAATCCCATGTTGTTTGCGGCATCAGTAACATACAGTATATGTGGCATTTTATAACTCTAGTAGTTTTTAAATAAATCTGAACCATTACTAATGAAATTGCAAAATATATAACTTTAACAGGACATGTTCCATATGCTACCAACACAATGTGTATGATTATTTTGGCTTTGATTATACAGTATTGGCCAAATAAAAGAGAACCATTACTGAAACGTTTGCATTGTTTTTCTTTTATGGACATATCTGCAGAAAACAAACACTTGCATTGCAGCTGTGTAGGGTATGCATGCATCTGCACTGTGCTCTTGGACCTTCATCTTACTGTTGTATAGGGGATATGCATTCACACTTGCACACTGGTGTATGTATGAGTGTATGCTTTGTGTTGTGCATTGAATTGTGTCCACAAATAACATATAAAAGTTGATTGAGACAATATGCATAAAAGCATGGATAAGTCCATAAATAAAACACATGCAGGATTTATATGTTGTGGACTGCAGAGTGTGTGCGATGTATGTATGCATAAATATTGTGCCAATTTATGTACATCTATGTAGATATTAATATTGTGCAGTTGTATGATATTTCTTGTATACAGAAGTGTAGGTTTGTGTGCCTAGGTGTGTACACAACTATGAAAGAATGTTAAAAAATAACAAAAAACAACAACAAGAAAAGAATTCTAAACAAAACAACAGTTGTTTATATGAATATCCAGGGAAAATGGAAGTAGGTGTGCACAAGTTTTCACTTCTACCTACTTCTTTTTGAACACGGTGATGAACTGCACTATTGTACAATATTTTGTAAGTTATGTCAACCTAATACATTAATTCTTCATTATTATTTTCAAAATACATTCACCAAATGTCTGCTGCTTTTTAAAAAGCACAACATGGCAATGTGCCAAGTGCTACTCTCACTTGGCACATAGTCTTGATTTGAGTGATCTTTTGGCCTGTAATAATATAATCTCTCTGTGCTTCCATGTTGCAAACATATGGGGCTATTGGTAAATGCTGTGCTTTGTCCTGTGAGGGGGGATGATGATTCTCACAGGTTGGGGCCCTGAGGTCTGTATGACCTCAAATCACCCAACACAGCCTGACATGTCAGACTGCAGAGGAGCTGAGGAGCAGAGCGTGAGACAGGGCCAGCGGGTGGCATAATGGTGGGGATAGATTCAAGAAATAAAATAAGAAATAACAGTGTTTTGTGCACAGAGTATTATCCTTGAAAACTTCAAAATTACTCCCCTAATTCTGCATGGTGGCCTGAGCTTAAAAGTCTCCATGGTAACAATACCATAACAAGAAGGGCTGGGTCTCCCTAACCAGACCTTCTTTCCGTCTCTTAACACAGACTTCTGCAATAAGGCATTCCTGTTCCCCACAACTCCCCTCTGAGAGCAAATCAACACCAGTACCATCCCGATCACTCAGTTTTCTGGTGTTTTCCCCAAAACTATGACGTTCTTGCCTAATCTGTTTACCCTACTCAAAGAGTTCTGTGGCTGGACTGATGGTTCTAGGCACAAAGTTTTTGCAGATGTTGTACTTTGACCTTGAAACAGCTCAAAATCAATATAATACAAATGCAGATGAAACGTTAAGATTAAGATTAATAGCCCTGAGATAAATGTTTGTAACTTTTTGTACAGGAGTTGTCTGTCCCATTCATCGATAACAGCAGCCCAGCTCGGGTCATCATGGCATTACATGGAGACTGCCATAAAAAAGCTTAAGTATAAGGTTTCACAGTTCACATTGAATCTGAATTAGTTCATTGAATTAGTTCAGTGTAAAACAGGTTCCCAAAGCAAAAACATTTGCATGAATTTAGACACTATAATTCTGCCACAGTGTAGAAACATTATTTTATGGTATCCTATTAAATAACTGCTCTTCATAAATATTATTCTTTGCTGATGAGCAAATCACAGCTGTACAGTACATACAGCTCTCCAGAGGAATATGGGAAAATCATCGACTGACAGTTATAACATATTTAAAAGGGGAACCACATGGTACCAATTGGACTTCAATCCCTGCAGGAACCCTCTTTGTGTCAATAAGGAGTAGAATTGTGGTCCAATGTGGTCCAATGTTGTCCAAAGTTGATTTTTTTTTTTGCATGTGTGGGCATTTCTATACTATTTCTATGTGTCTGTCACTTCCTGGATCGAACCAGGTTTTTTTTCTTGAGCCTGCATGCGCCTGCCATAATCACACCAGGCAAAATTATAACCCATGTCAACATCCAATCAGCATCTCATTTCTGGTGACTGTCTGATGGAGCTGTCAAAAAACATGACTTCACGCCCTGAAACCACACCCCAGGACACAGCTAATTTGTGTCTGCGGTTAAACTACCCCATGCTCTGATTTACAGAATACCACCCACCCATTAACTCGCAGCTTCTAAAAGGCCTGTCCCATAGACGTCGTGCTCAAACGTGACCTCATTTAAACCTACCCATGTGTACAAAGTGCACTTTCCCCACCAAGCAGGATTAATTGCTGAACACACCAGCTATTATATTCTACAAACAGTAAATCCATGATGTCATGTATAATGCTCATGAACTCCTAAATTCATATCTGGCAAATTATATTTATGTCTCGTTCCCATTTGTTAGGGAGTTTATGAATGAGGCTGTCGTGGGGGAACTGTACGAGGCAACGCTAGAACAACATTGGATTGACAGCGTGACGTTTTATGAACAATCGCCCACAGCTAACTATACCTCCCTCGGATAATTACCCACTTTATTCCCCCATTGCACCGCTGATATTCTTGCCTGCAGAGTTTCATAGTGATAGACATTTGGTCTGTGTTTTAACACTCTGTCATGTAATGCAAAAGCAAAAACATTTTATTGACAGTGCTGTGGTTTGGTTTTTAGTCCAAAAAAGAGTTGGATATTGCTGTATGTTTTAAATGACAGCCATTATGTAGGTCTCTTAAAAGGAGAAGTTAGTGACTCATTCATTTTTGGCAAACATCCTTTGAGTTTTTGCATGCAGTGAGGGGTGCTTTTTATTGTTAGCCGGTGCAGTCATGGTAAAATGTTGACAAAGAACTTAATCCTAACTGCTAAGAAACATGTGGATGGCCTGTGTAAAGTAAAACAGTTAACCTGGGAGCTCTACTTAACTTGTGTGGCCTGGGAATGTGCAAACAGTAGAAGGGACCACCTATTTGTGAAGTTTTCACTCTTTTCTGAATGAAGGGGGATCATAAACCAGTGGGAGGGAGACGACATGTTATCATTTGTATTTTTATTTATATAGAGCTAAATATTTAACTATTAATTGATCACTTAAAATGTGTGTTTGTACCTAGGTACTGCCTGTGTTAAGGAAGCCTTTAGTAATTGTATATTTCTTAACGTAAGTAAATAAATGTGTAAATGAGTCTGTGCAGAAGTATAAATGTAAATAGTTAAACATATGATTTGTCTTAAACAATATATGACCCCAGAGACAATAATGTCACAGGCTGGCTGGCACAGTCTGCAATTGACCTATACTGGAGCATGGAAACTGTATGTTTTTACTTCATCGTACGTAAACACAACACAGTCTACTGGGGCTTTCCAGCAACGACCTCATTTCTATACGTCAACTTGGTTAGCGTTCCAAATGTACAGAAATCTGTTATAGCCTCAACATGTGGAGTCCTGTGACCTCAAATGAACTGCAGACAATAATCAAGTGTTTTAGCTAACGGACATTTTTAATATGTGGTATTATAATAATTTTCTTACAATAATAAAAAACAAAGTGTAGATCTTACCATTTATTCGCTTTACAACTGGGCTTGTGAAAACAGTGTGTACATTTTCAGCATCCACAGAAAATGGCAGAGACCTGACAAACAACAAGAACAAAATATGAACAAGTGAAAGTAACAACAAAAGGCAGTTGTTAAGGGGAAAAAAGCCTTTGTATGATGCTGCTTTTAGTTCGATAGCCCATTTAGACCTCCATCCTCCTGGAGTCACTGCCCTTTCTTCACCTCTGGGTTCTGCATTACACAGCACTACCTGCTGGCCGACGCTACGAACTGCAATTCAATCAATGAAATGACAGAAATTCTTTTTCATTTTCACTGTTTTGATTTCCACCTACTTATGATAGCTTATTGGAAACACTTCTACTTTGTTTTTAAGACCCTCCGAATCTCTTTTCCGTGTTGCTGTTCATGTGCCAGGTTTGTCAATCTGGCAAAGTGTGGACGCTCATGTTAAAAAGCAGGAGCGCGCTTTGAGCTGTGCCAAAACATCACACGTTGCCATGTGATCATTAGCGACAAGTATTTTGCTTTTAACTACGTCCCAGGAACATGTCATAACCTTGCGCTGCTGTTTTGTGTGAATGGGAGCGCATGGGCAGCCGGTGCGTCTCATCACTATCGCTACTTGAGAAGTTTGAATGAGTTTGGATGAGATAGTCCCCCTTTCTCTTCTCTTTCTGGATTTGCTCCTCCTTATGCCCCCCTCAAACCTTCCCCTCTTATTAAAACAACACGCCAATCTGTTGTAGGCCGGTAAAGGGCTTTGGGAGCCACAGCAGCCATAAAGGAGGCTCCATACACAAACGTCTGGAAGGAATTAGACAGCTCAAACACTTTTGGCCACTTTTCTTCGCGCTGGCTAGCCTGGATGCTTGGGGAAATTACAACAAAGACTTACCTATGTGCGCCTCAACATACTAATTGGTTCTGGGAATAAGCTGGCAAATTTGACGTCTTTTTTGTATTTATTTTTATTTTTTTCCCCCCAACTTTATCATTTGATTGAAACAGTTTGGTGGAGAAATATGTTCTGATAATGTGTGGTGCCAAATTTGCCTGACACTTTCATTCATTTTAACTCACTGAAAATGAACTGGACTATTTGTCAAATTATTTTTTTAATATTTGCTGGGCAAAACTAAAACAGAACATTTTCTAAAGGACAAACTCTTCCCAGTGGATTCATGAGACACATCACAGCCACACAAGTGTCATTGAAAGCTTTGTCAAGACGTTTTCACGCGGTGGACTGGTTCCAGAGCCACCGGAGTTGACCGCATCCTTCAAAAGGACAGCAGCTGCTTCAAGGTAGGTTCTGACCACGAAGTTGAATCAATTACCAAAAGAGACACTTATGCTAATTATAACATGCTAGATTATATACTGTTGAATTTTAAAGCCTAAATTTAATTTATTGGCTGTGATGGTGGACGTTAGAAAATATATGTTTTTTTCTGTAGGTTGTGCGTAAAGAGCACTAAACATTTAAATTTAAATTATATTCATTTTAAGTGTTCTTATCTTTCTAACAATAACAGACTTTATTGAGCTCTGTATGTATCTTAGTCATAAATAGAAATTTTACTCTGACTAATACCGTCACTGATGTTGTGACGTCCCCTCCTGAGCCACGTCATAGCTTTCTCGTCCAATAAGAAGAGGGGGCTTGGATCCAGCTGGCCTCGTGGTGGGAGCGCGTAATTTAACCCGTAATGCCTAATTAGTGAGTGAATGCGGAGTCACAGGCCTTTCTGAAATGTTTATTTGATGATCTTGTGAATGAATCACACAGATAAGCTAGGCTAAATATTATTCAAATGTAGCCTTTTTTTTCATTTAGCGACCTCAGGGCTCAGCACATTTGGCCCAAACACTTCAAACCACCTACCTTGCCATTTGCTCACACCCTGTAACAAAAACCCATCTAAATGCAAATTGCCATCTGTCACACATGCTTTCTTTCTATCATACTGTGTTTTTTTTTTTTTTTAAACCCGCCTCTCAGATACCACTGTTTCCTCAGATAAAACCCACAGAAGGAATGCTCATCTGTGAGTTGGATGTTTAAGAATTTGTGACATTCATGGTGTATGCTTGTTTTCCATCCTACACATAGATCTTGAGCCATCTATTCATCACTTTAGTTCCCACAGTTTTGAATTGGATCCTTTTTGGCATAGTATGCAAATATCAACACGGGCACAGTCAGGGAAATTAGTCTATTATGCTGTAATAAGACACAGTGAAAGTGACTCAATTTCTCGGTGGACAGGAGAGGGACATCCTTTTGGTGACACACAATGTGCAGACTCATCAAGATGCAGCTGCGGGATGGCTTTCCACATTGGACAGGGAGCGGTTTACTACTTACCAAAAGCAGGCATTCCATAGCTGGTCCCCATTAGGGCTCCAAAGAAGTCTCACGTGACAGTCTCACAGCAAGAGTCCATCAGTCCAGAGGCCTTGGGGTTGGCAGACCACCTACTAAAGTCCGAAAAGAGGATGCAGAGCTCCCAAAAACACCCACCCCACACAGCACCTATGTCACTTTACTGATCATTGGGTCAACGTGGCTCTTTCTCCACTATCTCTTATCTTTTGAGTCAGGATAACTAAGTGCTATGAATAGGCTTAGTCAAGCACTGTCTTAGATTAGTGGAAGACACACTGGTAAAACACAAGGACAATGATTCTCTGAGCATTTAAACTCAATAAGAAGGTATTTGCACATAGTAACTTAAAAAAAAACAATTTAAATGCAGGATGTAGGAAAGAGAAGCACTGGTTTAAGGAATGCCCAAATGAGCTGCATCTGTAATTTGGCTGAGTTTCCCTCAGACTGGCACGCTACTGTATAGGCATTACTCCAGTGCTTCAGCTGGCAGCCAAGTGAGCCAAATCCACTGCCAGGCTCCCCGTTTTCTTACTTCTATTGGTGTCTGCCATGCTGCCCTCATTCACCCAGTCCTGCGCTTTATCTCTAATTTACTTACTGTTGAGGCTGACATTAGCCTTTGATACTCTTTCATATCTTAGTCATTCACAAAAAGACAGCAAAGGCTTGAGTCAAAACACCAAACGCTTGGCTCTGAAATCAAAAGTGGATTATGAAATGATAAAGCACATGGTCACCCTGAAAACCACTAAAAGAAGTGATGCAACTCTAGTGGTGAAAGGCTGAGGTGAAGCATCATTATACAACAACAGATTTTCTATCATGTTACAATCTGTCATTAGCCAGCTGTATTGTCTCATCTTCTCAGAACGGGAAAATTAATAAAGGACATGTGTTGTAGCATTGCACCTTCGCTTGTGGCAGCCTGTCCACCGGATTTCAATCATGTTAAAGGTAGTGCATTGCTGCACCGTGGGTGGTGTTCACTGTTCAGCTCTGCTTCTTATATGACAACAGCTTAATGTGCCCATTCAGAACTTTATGAGCAAGAGAAGGAGGAAGAGGTGGATTGACGAGATGGAGTGACTTCCTTTTATTACTTACATGACCTTTAGTTCATTCACAGTATACTGTTTCATTGTTATAGTAGAGTGTTCATCCTTGTTAAATAATTTATGATGCATATTATCATGTTATAGCATTGATACTATTAAGTATGCTTCAGCCATCTCTTTCCCAGTCTTTCTTAGCCCCTCCCTCTAATCTGCAATGGGAGTTCAGAACTCATGTTGTATCCTGCTACAGCCATCATGAGGGCCGTTTTCACATTTAATGCTTTTAAAATGCATGCTGCCTTTTCAGAACTGCCCCAGTCTCACAGTCACACACCCCTCTCTGTTGCACGCAGCAGTTCTTGCACATACACCACCGGCCTATCTCTTGAGTTCAACCATGTGTGCTTATTTAGATCTCTCCGTTGACTGAATGTCATTCTTATTTGATTCCTTTGTAGTGTATGCCAGCATGTTTGGCCTCAGGTGGTCTGGGTTTTTGTTGTGTAGTTCATTTGTATAGCATCCCATTTTAGGTAAATTGTGACATAATTTGTAGGAGTTTAGTCAAAACATTACTTGATTATCCAATGTGTGCTGGCAGGATCTTTAGGGACGCGTTAAAGTAGTAGTCAGTTAAAGTCCAGCACAGTATACAAAGCTAAGGATAGAAATTATTATTTTTTTTTAATGCATATTGCACATATTGAATCTGGCAAGCTTTGTTATATTTTATGTTCCATCATGGGACTTTTGAGCTGCATGGGACCCTACTGACTGGGATTCCTGCTCTCCTGTGACTTTAATCAGGAATGTCTATTCTCTCTCACAGTGAAACACACGTGCAAACATGGCAACAAGGAAACTTGATGGTGTACATATTTCAAGAGTACAGTATATCTGATCACTGTCCACGCTAATGTAACACACATGAGGTATCTCATTTTGTCAGCACCTCTGACAATACTAAATCACTTTCCCCAACAACCATGAGTTTAGAGTATTTCTATTTGTTTTTTTTTTAAAGAAAGCATGTCTAGTTCCTTCATTGATTCATTCTGCTTTCTTTTCCCCATTTATTCATTGTCTCCACTAAACACATAATGCTTTGAGAATTTACTCCAGAGACTATGATGTCAGAGGCGCACTGACGCACCAACCCGGGATTACAGCTAATGGGTTAGAAGATGCAGGAAGCTTGGACATATAATTTTTAGGGTCCACTGCCAATCTTGAATAACCCATCTGTCTAATTATGCATCTGTCGTTAATCTTCCAATGGACTGAAGCTAATGACATCAGTCACACACCCAAAAGGATCTATGAAATACTTTCTATGAAGAGCTGAGCATCTTCACCACTGGCAAAGAGATGCAATGTTTGCTCTGAATCACAGTATTCACAAACCTTCAAAGAGTTTTTAGCTCTTCAGTATGTGGATGAAATAAGAAAACAGAGAGAGAGAAGAGGGTTTCAAAGTTGTGTGAATGTAAAACTATTACAACTCCAAACTACATTACTCGGTTGATTTTGCACGTCTCTTGAAGTGCTAGACAAGCTTATGAGCTTCTTGTATTTAGCTTATTTTGTGTTTTAACACAAAAATAAGCTAAATACAAGAAGCTCATATGCACAAAACTGACAAAAACATGGTTAATTAGAGCACTTGAAATTGTCTGTAGCTCTTTGATTTCAGCATAATAATCTGAACCATTAAGCATTTTTTGCCCTTTGTATACTTGCTGACAGCAGCAATGCCTTCCTTATTTAGTTGTAAAAACAAACACACAGACTGACCCACATTGAGCAGAGGGAGGTCTGCAGGAGGTCATTTACAGAAACACACACTTTCTCTGCACGGCTGCAACCAGTTTTTATATGTGCCTTAGTGTGTACTGTAGGCTGGAGTGTATAGTTTGTATCAGGGGTCTAGTAAATGAGCAACTGACGTTAAAAGCCGCGCCACGTGCCAGACGAGGCCTGCTACACTGACTGCAGCTTTCTCATGCAGAGATCAAATAAACAAGATGTTATGTTGGAGCCAAAGGGTGTGGAGTGTGCGCGGAGTGTGTCTTGTGGTTTTCTGTCTGTTATTATTTGTTTTGCGCATTACTCTTCTTATCTTCATTTAATGTCCTTTTACTTTTGTCTCCAGCTTGTGTATTCAGTCATCTGCACAATTCCTTTCTGTCTGTGTATTTCCTTATCCCTCCCTCCATCTGTCTTGTGTATGTAGGTGTGGTGGGATGAACTTGTGCCAAATCACATCCACTGCTGGTCTTTGCGCACTCATCTTTTGATAACTTTATGGCTTTCCCTGAGCACCATGTCTCACATTTCCTGAAAATTACATAAATGTGTGACTAAGGACCTCAACTTAAATGCTCTCAAATGAGGATGTGTCCTTTAAACATTGTGCCACAAGGGGGTGCTACACTAACTTTGCTGTTAGCATCATTCACATTAATGTAACCTCTACAAGCGTCTTTTTGCTTTTACTGTACAGAATTAGCCATTTTCTTAAAACAGACACATGCAGAATTTTCAAAATTCAAAAGGCCTTGTCCTTTTCTTCCCACGGAGATATAAACAGATGACATCACAGGGTGGTCCGCTCTGAGCTGAACTGAGCCACTCTGAGTGGGTCTCCGTGGGTCTGCCAAACAGATGGCGGTAGCAACATAATGAGGCCTGGAAAGAAACTGAAGATTTTGAGCAGAAGATTTGGTTCAGCAGGACCACTTTTTACAAAATATAGCTCCACAATAAAACATATGTGTTTTGTGAAAATATTCTTTCATTTTGTAAAACTAAAAAAGCACAAAAGCTGATCTGAAGCATTTGGGGATAGTTTGAAAGCTTGGCACAGGAAACCATTTTGTTGGTTAATTAGGTCAAGAAATCATGTAATTTGGCCCACACAGGGACTAAAAGAGAACAATTGTCTACTCACAACTGTCTGACATTTAGAGAGAGATTTGGGGAGAGGAGGAAGGGGGCTGTGGAGAGAAGTAAAGGGAGGTGGGGGCTCAACTGCCTACTGCTTTACCTGGGCATTTTGAAATAAAGAAAGTCTGTGTCATAGAGCAGTATGGTGACAAGAACTTGCATTTCTGTCTTGATTGTCACTGTTTTTTGGCATGGTATTAACCATATTTGAGCATCTATTCCTAAATATATTTCTTTTCCTTTTCTTCTAGATGAATTGCCAAAGAGTACTTACATACCTGCGGGTATTTGGGACCACTGTGTTCGGCGTGTCTCTCCTCATGGGCATCTCCACAGCTTACATTATGGGCTACCAGTTCTTCACCACAGCCCACAATTTCTTGTCTTTTGGCTTGTATGGCGCCATCTTGGTTGTTCACCTCATTATCCAGAGCCTCTTTGCACTCCTAGAACACAGAAACATGAGGCGGTCTTTGGAGACGCCGATCAAATTAAATAAAACATTGGCCTTGTGCATCGCTGCATATCAAGAAGACCCAAGCTATCTGCGGAAATGCCTGGTGTCGGTAAAAAGGCTGACATATCCGGGGATCAAAGTGATCATGGTCATTGACGGGAACAATGACGATGACTTATACATGATGGAGATTTTTAAAGAGATCATGGGGTGGGACAAATCTGCTACATACGTGTGGAGGAGTAACTATCACAATAAAGGTCCAGAAGAGACAGATGAAAGCTACGCTGAGAGCCTTCAGCATGTCGCCAGGTTGGTCCTCAGCAACAAGTGTGTGTGCATCATGCAGAAGTGGGGAGGGAAGAGAGAAGTCATGTACACAGCCTTCAAAGCTCTGGGCAGGAGTGTTGACTACGTACAGGTAACATAACACTAAAGGTGCTGTTTCTTTCACTGTTAAAGCTTTATGTGATGTTTTGCATTTAGGCAATGTCTGCATTTCTTAAATTTCATCATCATTTTGTGAACTTTTTTTTCCAAACCATGCTGGTGTTGTGCCATGATAATGCCCTAAGTTCATTTTTACTATTACGTTTTTGCTTTAAAACTCTACACACCTTAAAACATAGACTGCATGTAACTGGTACTTGACTAAAGAGCTCCGTCAGTGTCTTTAGAAACATGACCATGCCTCACTAAACTGCATAACCCTATGAGTGAAGGTTTGTAGAGTGTATAGATCAGACAGGTCCAAAGTCTGGCCCCGGGGCCAATCATGGCACAAAGTGAGATTTTATGTAGCCCTCAGCTTCAGAGAAAGAAAATATTTTTTATGGACCCACCAGCAGCAACTATATACAAACAGATTTAAATCCAACTAAAACCTGTTCAAATCTAAATTTAACCTGTTCAAATCCAACTAAAACCTGTTCAAATCCAACTAGAATAAGAATGAAATCAAAACAGAGTGTCACCTCTTGGAAATTTAACCTTGATCAGATGTGTCCTTCTTTGCAAAACGTTTGGACACTCCTGGTAGAGATGCTGTATTAATTGCTGAAGTTCAACCAGGTTAGATAAATTTAGATGCACAAGGAAGCAAAAAGGGGGTTAGGGCTGGCTGTAGAGGGAAAGGGGGCTCAGCCAAGCCAAACGTGTGTGCACAAAGACTCTTTTGTGTTACTTTTAGACTGATGGTGGCAAGATGTACATCATGTTGGGAAGTGTAGTTTGAAAAAAGGCAGCAGTCACTGATGTTTTAGTGTAATAACAGATCTGTTTTACAAAGCTGAGAATCACATCATCTGCATGAGTGGCATTCACACATTCATATTATACAACAGTGATTGCTGATGTTCTTTATGCAGACAAATATTTCTTTTCATCTGATCTAATCTGTTTCTTTAGTTTGAAAAATTGCAGCGTTGAAGTTTACCACCTGCTTGTGTCTGCAGCTTGCCAAAAAACAACCCTTAATAAAGATTTAAAACCAACCTATTACATGGGTGCTTGTAAAGGCAACACCATTTTTTGAAAATAGGGTCATGACTTTCTGTTATTCTCACCAAATCAAAACAGACGTGTTAGTTCATTAGCACTTGGCTGTGAAATGAATTTTGCCACAGGATTTGGTGGAACAGTACCTTTGCATGTTATAAGTATATTCTTTCTCTCAGGTATGTGACTCAGACACCATGCTGGACCCAGCTTGTTCAGTGGAAATGGTGAAGGTTTTAGAGGAAGACCCAATGGTGGGAGGCGTTGGAGGAGATGTACAGGTAGATCTGCCATTTACTACACCTACATTCACACTAATCCATTTGTGTAAAAGGGTGTTATGACAATTATCCATCAATTTTTGAAGCATTTTACTTCAGTGTAAAATATTTAAATTTTTTTTCCCCCTTTTGTATTTTTAGATTCTAAACAAATATGAGTCGTGGATCTCCTTCCTGAGCAGTGTAAGATACTGGATGGCCTTCAACATTGAGAGAGCATGCCAGTCCTACTTCGGCTGTGTGCAGTGCATCAGTGGGCCTTTGGGAATGTACCGAAACTCCCTCCTGCATGAGTTCCTCGAGGACTGGTACAATCAGACCTTTATGGGATCCCACTGTAGTTTTGGAGACGATCGGCATCTCACAAACAGAGTGCTCAGTCTTGGGTATGCCACTAAATACACTGCAAGGTCCAAGTGTTTGACTGAGACACCTATTACATACCTGCGCTGGCTCAATCAGCAGACCAGATGGAGTAAGTCATATTTCAGAGAGTGGCTTTACAATTCAATGTGGTTCCACAAACACCATTTATGGATGACATATGAGGCCGTGATCACAGGGTTCTTCCCTTTTTTTCTTATTGCCACTGCCATCCAACTCTTCTACCAAGGAAGACTCTGGAATATCTTGTTGTTTCTTCTTATAGTGCAGGCAGTGGCACTGATCAAATCCACATTTGCTAGCTGCCTGAGAGGTAACATTGTGATGGTGTTCATGTCCTTTTATTCTGTGCTATACATGTCAAGTCTGTTACCAGCAAAAATGTTTGCGATAGCAACAATCAATAAGTCTGGGTGGGGGACTTCTGGAAGAAAGACCGTAGTGGTGAACTTCATTGGCCTCATTCCCATATCTGTCTGGTTCACTATTCTCTTCATTGGGATTATTTACACAATAATCCTACAGACTAAAAAACCCTTTCCTGAATCAGAAAAGATTGTTCTGGTCATAGGGGCAGTAGTGTACGCCAGCTACTGGGTCATACTTTTGACATTGTACACAGTACTCATAAACAAGTGCGGTAAGAGGAAGAAGGAAGCACACTACGACATGGTGCTGGATGTATGACTGGTAGTTTTTCCTTCACAACATGTTGTTGTTACATAAAATGCTGCTTTGGAGGCAACATTGGTTGAGGTGAGCCAAAATGGGCAAATCAAACAGCTTGAATTTAAAATTTTATAGCAGTGGCTGCTATTTAGTTAAATCATGACCACAGCATGTGTTGTGATGGATTATCAATGTGTGCTGTGGCTAGTTTATAGTGTACATTATTTAAATACATCAATAGAGTATATTTATTTACTATATGACCAGATTACTGTGTAGTTGGCAGCAAGAGTGCTAGTCTTTATAATATTAGCTACCTCTTCCTCTGTCATTTTCACTGGGCTCAGTTCTGACATTAGCATCTTCAAACAAACTGGAGGATTTAGCTTTGCCCATTGAGGTTTTGCTCAGCCAGTGGTAATGTCTACTTCCACAGCATCATGGTGATCACATTAAAACTGGCACAGTGATCTACAAAACAAAAAGGAGTTTTTATGTTGCCACTTCATCATATGTCTACTTTCATCAAGGGGCTGCTGTAATGAGTTGGTGTGGAATTTCCTGCACCTTCTATATGGAGTAAAGGAGAAACAAGGCATTTTATTAGGTGCTGACAGCTTTTGATTGTCAATGGTGCATTCTGGTCAGCCCTCATCTGATGTTTCGTTCTAATTTAATTTCTGTAAAATTCCCAAGGCTCCAGATAGTATGCACTGATAACCAAATCATGAAATACAAATCTAAATACAAGTCTTTCACAAGGACCTACAGTATTAGTATGAACAACTGAATAGTGACAAAAGAGAGCAATGCTTTCAAGCTCTAATTTGTTCATGTACAGAAATCACTGCCTTTCAGCCTCAAGCTTTGAGGAAGTATTTAAAGGGCATTCAGTTAACAATTTTTATTTATTGCATGTGTCTGCACACATATTGAATGTGCACATTTAAATGTGAAAACATATCTTTACTAAAACTTAAACAACACATTCTCAGTTACAAATATGTTCAATCAGACCACGTCCATAGACTTCCCATGAGGCACTACTGCACTATTCTTTTCTCAACGTTTACAAAGTAAAGATTCTCAAAACGATCAATGATTGGTAGATCTAATCTCCAGCTAATCATGTGATCATGTGAACATGTGACCAGAAAAGAAGATGGTGTGTACTTGCTGCTGCCACTGTTTTCCTTTTGCAAAAACAGTGACTTTTGTTTTTTATATGATCTGAGAAATGCAAATGTATTTAAACACTAGTTTGTATTTTTAGTAAAAGTAAAAATAGCAGACATGTTCCAATCTAAAAATTGTGACTTTTGCCTTCCAGTTGACCATTAGACCAAAGTGCTGCATGGAAAATAACTCCTACTACCTTTTAACAGGAATGTGAATAGGGCACTGGATGGAAGGGATCAGCATTTTGGAACGAAACAAGTCCGATGTTTAAAATGCAGCAGGAGCAGACATAAGTTTAATTCTTATGCACTTTTGTGTCCGTTCCTGTTGTCCAGTGTGATGCTTGACCTAATCAAGATGAAATACCTCAGTGGTTGCCTTTGCATTGCATCAAACTGTCAGGATGCCATCACTTTCTGAAGGACTCAAGTAATTTATGATCGCTTTGTGTTATAAATATTAAGATATTCTTTTTATGCACACTTCTTACTAAGTCAAAGCTGGATTTTTCTGCCTTGTTGGCCCCTTTTGCTGTAGCCAATGTTACTTGTATTTTATTGCATTTTTTATGTAGACATTTTATTCTAATTTTGCTTAACTACCAAAGATTCTTTATTTTCATTCATGTTTTTTATAAGAAAAGTGGAAAAACCTGTTTTCTGTATCTGTTTTTTTTTTTTTTTGTGCTTTCAACATTTTGTATAGCTGACCAAACAATGTGAAATCATGAGCTGTGGGGTTTTGTTTGCAAAGACAACAATAAATGTGATAGTAGGGGTAAGTTATTGAATACAAGAAAAGGAGATGAACCTGTGGCTTTTATACTTTTGATAAAATTGGTGTATTTATGCGAGAATATGTGTTTTATTGGATTAATACTGTATACTTAGTAAGATGTACTGTGATATGGTACATGTTAAAGTATTAGGGCTCCTCATGCAAACGCAAGACACTTAAATTATAAGAAGGTAATTAAGAATAATCACTAAACAGATGCCAGAGCTCTGTGTTACGGTGTTAAACAGTTAAACCCAGTGCTTTAAGGAGCATGGAGGAAATCCTTTTTTGCAGTTTTATAGAGTTTTTGATGTAATGTAATGTGATAATGACACCAGTTATGAAACCATGTTGTTATTTTTTAAGCTAAATGAACAATAGGCAGTGTTATAATAAAGCACTTTTTTGTTGTGCCAAATAAACCAGACAAAATATAATTTTAATTGTTGGTGCTGTGTTTAATTATTAAGCCAGCAGAGCATGTAGCATGTGTATTTAATGCATGAGATTTTCAACACTCTGCTCATATTTCTGGCAGATGCAAAGAAGACACATTTTAGGGAAACTCCAGTTTGAGATCGAAAGACATGTTTATAAACAGCCCTTTTTTTAAAAAGATTACTTTTTCAGTTTTCAGCTTCTAAACCAAACAATATCACATGATGAGTAAATACACAGTTACACAGAGGAAGTGCAGCCCAAAGGTGAGTCAGCCCATCTGAGTTGTGTTAAAGGGCTCCCAGGGGGCCAGTCCCAGCACACATTTGGATATAAAGCAGTATGTCGGAGTAGTTTCAGATAAAAATAAATAAAAAAACACAGAGAAGAGAGAGAGAAAATGAATACACACATATGAATAGTTGGAGTTTAGGATGGAGTGATCATAGTAACATGGCTGACTGAACATAATGATGACAGTTAGTCGGTGTTAGCCAAATAGTACAAGGGGAAGACACAGTTTTCCTTATTACTGCTAGTCCTTTGCTTCAACTTTGTCAATAATCCCCTAAAGGTAAGTTCAGTAGTCTTTCTGTTTGGTATTAGAGCAAAAGCCTCCTGCAAAGTGAAGCCCTGCTGTCTGCCTATGTTGGCACTCCTCATGGAAAATGTACGCGATAAGCTGCTGCCATTTGAATGTTGAGCTCTCAAATTGGATTTTTATTTGATGCTACTTTGTGTTTACAGGCAGCCATGACTGTTTTAATGAACATGCGTGAAATGTGAAGTCTACATTCAAAGAACCATCAATGTGACACAGACTGTCACAGCCAAAATTGCACAAGAGATCTGCATGTGGTTAGAGCAATAGAAGCAAAGTAGCTGCTCTTGTCCCTCAGTGCGTCAGCAGTCAACGCCATCACTCGCTGGATTCTGCCAAAAACATTACATAGTTATTCTGTTGCTCTCAAAGCTAATGGCTCCCAATCGTCAGATTGTGTCCAGCTGCTGACTTAGCCATACCCTATTTTTTCCTTTTAACCAGTAGTTGTAGGTTTTACACTTGCATGCATACGTTAACTTCTAACCCCATCTTTATCCTTTACACCTCACTGTAAAAACTTTAACTTCACGGTTTACAGTCCAGGATACAGTCCAGTGACAGACTCCAGCTTTGTAAACTGAGCTCAAACTTAAACTTTGGTTGTGTTTACTGATCCTCTTTGCTGCTGCCATGTCTAATCTGTTTTGTGCGAACCATCATCTTTGGAAATCTACACACAATTGGCAATAAGTGGTATCACCATAGTTTTCACATACTTTGCAATGACCTGTTTTAATCCATGGACGGATTTAGGTATTACTTTTGCATAACTTAATTAAAGCAACAACAGAATATTGTATACACTGAATGGCATGTGAAACAAAAGCTGGAAATTATACAGCAAACATATGGAGTCTCCCCGATCTGATGAAAGGTGATACATTGGAAAATAAGCAGCAGATGATTGCTTGTTTTGTAAAATAGAAGTTTACATAAATGTGAGACTGTTAAATTAGAAGGTAAACTAGTCACACAGTTGGCTTCAGGAGCTTCAATTATAAAGATCACTCTCAGAGTTTGTTTAGGTTATTTTTCTCTGCGTGCCTTAGGGTTGGTCTTAGATCATGTTTTCATTTTTCTTTCACAACAAGAAATTTTCATGTGACTTTCATTAAAATAATCACCTAGACTTTATAATTTCTTTACTTTTCAGATATCCAGTGATGTAGTTAAGATCAAAGACCAAGGCGGGCGCTAGACTTAGATTGAGACCAACTCAGAACCAAGACCATGAAGCAAAACATTTTTGTAGATAAATAGAAGATATAGTTTTACAAATAAATATTCTTCCAGAGCAAGTAGAATGCATGACAGAGAACAAGAACTCTAAAAAAGGTTTTCTACTAAGGTCTAAAACTATGCCTCTGGACTTCTTAGCTTTGCTCACATGTTCATTTCTAACCCTATTGCACATCAGAAAGGACAATGTCACAATGGAACATTTCCCTAAATAGATACAAAACAAACATCTGTGCTGTGCTGACAGAACTTCTCACCATGTTTAGAGCCTTAAAACAACTTTAATCTCCCCTTCACCTCCAATGTAAACTTCTCCTGCTACATTAATCTCCTTTAGTTTCCTCCCTCTTGCGGCTTGTTCAAATTATTAAGGTTTTCCACCATACATTCCTCTATCGTTACATCCTCTTTGATCCGACATGTCTCTTTCCTTTCCTCTCGTCAGGATCATTAAACCATATAATAGGCCTCATTCACAGTTATTTGTCACAGTGTTAATTGTGTTAAAAACTCCCATGTGTTCCCCTGACATGAGAAACAGTGGAAGCACCCAGTCACAGCACAACCATTGCTTCCTTAAACATATGTAAATTGACCTTTATCAAACAAAATAGCTCCTGATTAATCATACATACATTTTTGTGGGTGTACTTACGTCCTACTTGTCTGCTGCGAGATAATTTGTGGGTGATGCTGGCAGATGCAGACGTCTGTTGCCCTGGGCCAAAAGACAAGCCACCCACTGTTCAGCTTTTCTCAGGGGGTGAACAATGTGAACTATTCTTTGATGGCAAACCAAAGGTCTTCATTTCATTCCCTTTTATAGACCTTATTAATGCCTCAGAGTGTTTTGACCATATTGGCAGGTTTCTTCAAGTAATAAAAACAAGATAAATCAAAGCATGTAAGTAATTCAATTGTGTTTTGTCTGAGGCAGTGGATTTGAGTAAACATATAAATTATAAACAATGGTTTTATTACTACCATGAACTGTCTTATCAAAATATTTCAAGTGCTTTTCCAGTGGTGTCTGTATTTTTTTTTTTTTCAGAGCATTAGGAATAGCTTCAAGCCTTATTCAATTATAGTTACAACAATAATGGCACAATTCAATAAATTGACTAAAGTTACTAGTTATTTAAAATTTTCTGATATATGTGTACTATATTATCAATGTAAACATCCATCCATCCATTCTCTTTCACTTATCCTGGGCCGGGCAGCAGTCAAAGACGCCCAGACTTCCCCCTCCTTAGACACTTTTCCCACCTCCTCCGAGGGAATAGTGATGCGTTCCCTGGCCAACCAAGAGACATACTCCCTCCAGTGTTTCCTAGGTCTTCCGTGCCCGGAACACCTCCCCAGGGAGAGCTCTAGGAGGCTTTCGGAACAGATGCACGAGCCACCTCAGCCGACTCCTCTTGATGTGGAGGAGCAGAGGCTCTGCTCTGAGTTCTCCTATGCAACCGAACCCCCACCATATCTCATTTTGGTCGCCTGTATCCGGGACCTTGTTTTTTTTTTGTCATGACCCAAAGCCCATGATTGTAGGTGAAAGTAGGAACGTAGCTCGCCTGGTAAAATCGAGAGCTTCGTCTTACAGCTCAGGCCTTACCTCGACAGACATCACATGGATATTCCACAGGGGTATTAATGTAAAGTTTTTTTTTTTGACCTCACTGTACATGGGTGCTACAAGTTTGCAGTAAAAAAAAGTTTTGGGCTAATGTGAATGGTAATCCCACTAAGCAAAAGATATTATAGTTACATTAAACCTGTGACTTGTGCTGGAGCAATGTTCAGTATTTCTTCTTCCAACCGCACTGTGTCACACATAGCTTTAATTAAACAGAGTAGAATCAATCCAACGTCTCCTGGGTCCTTTATATTAGGTCATTTGGTGTGTTCTCAGTGGCTTCTTTCATTTTGGAAATGTTAATAAAGATGACAACATGTTGGGAATTGTCAAAAACCTTCATCGTTTTTTTAACATTATGTTAGATAACAGCATTTTGTCTTTTAGTAATGTTTATGTAATTATTTAAAGCAAATGGTGGATGGTGAGGTTTGGTGAGGTTTGAATCTGAAACCCTTTCCTCACAGATGCATGTTTACAATTATCCTAACATTCAGAGTAAAACACAACATGCCAATGCCATTGATAATAATGAGCAAAAAAGGGTGGAGGGGCTTTATGTGTTTGAACATTGAAATCCTCACTAGGATAAACAACGAAACAATTATTATATCCGAAAACAGTGCAGAGACCAGGGAAATCCCTTAGATGAAGGCAATATGGAACGCGCACATCTTGACAACAGACAGTCACGACCAGTTTTAGAGGGATTCTGGTCTTGTGTCAGCCAACACTAAGTTGGAAAAAAAAAACTTAAATCTGGCAGAAAAGCGGTGTGCTCAAAAACAATGAAAGGGGATGACACATTATACCTTTTAATTATGAGCTATGACTGAATGATTTTGTGAAATGTCTCTCCTGCAGTTACGTTGTGCACATCTCTAATTCTGTTATTTTTCTCTTTTGTTGTAAAGAGGCTTTAAAAACAGAATTGTCTATGGTCAACATGGATGTAGAAAAAATGTGTGGCAGACATAATCATGGAAAAATAAGGAGTGACTTTACTTAATTGTCACATGATGATACAAGGCTCAGATGCAATTTTGGTCATAACCTAATCCTACTTTAAATGTCTTCACTGAGGTAAGATGAAAAGGCTGAAGGATAGGCTTTAACCAAATGCATCAGAGAGTTTATGCCTCTGTGGTAGGGGTAATGGGGTAATGGGAGTCAAGGACGTAAGTCTGGCATAATGAAAACCACGGATGCCCACTAGCTCAACCAACGGACTCATTAAGTTGTAAAATAATAAAAATTGGTCTCATTAAATCCTTTGTCTTTTTCTTTTACAAAAATATGAGACAATAACCGTACAACATTGGAACAAACAATCTTACCCTTCGTGGTGCTACATGTGGTGCTCTCACAGAAGATGGCTGGGGTCAGACAACAGGGAAACCCAGACTCTTTTTGAGCAGGCAAAAAGGTGGCTAGCACTCCTGCCTCACAGCAAGAAGGTTTGATTCCCATCCAAGGCAGGGTCTTTCTGTGTGGAGTTTGCATATCCTCCCCGTGTCTGCAGAGGTCCCCTTCAGATGCTCTGGTTTCCCTTACAACTAAATACATGTCCAATATAGGACTAAGGATGTTTAGCTATAGTCTGGTACAAGCATATTTTTAATGTAAACTGAACAGAAATTTAAACGCAACACCATTTTTCATGAGCTGAACTCAAAGATCTTAAACTTTTTCTAGACAAAAGGCCTATTTCCCTCAGATATTGTGAAAACCAGTCAGTATTTGGTGTGCCTGTACAATGAAAACTGGGATTCATCCGTGAAGAGAAGACCACTCCAAAGTGCCAGACGCTATTGAATGTGAGCATTTGCCAATTCAAGTCGGTTACAATGACAAACTGCAGTCAGGTCGAGACTCCAATGAAGACTATAAATTTTGTATACCTATGTGTATAGTGTGTTTATTCAAGAAAGCATACACTGCATCACATCGCTCTGGTTCCTCCAAACACAGTTAGGAGGCAGTGGGCCGGCTATTGATTTACTGTTACCATGGGAACTTGAGATTTAGGAACTGAGCTCCAGATGTTTTATGAACATGGGAACTTCCTGGATCCTCTAGGACTTATAGAGCACATTAACCTTGTGTTGCATGTGTGAGTGATTTGACCAAGTTTCAGAAGCTAAAATGCCTGTTTGCTTTAAAAAAGACCATCATGGTGTGTGACATCAGAAGAGACCTTGTTCAAACCCGGACCCTCCCTGTAGAACGGTACATCTTCTCACAGGGGAGTTTGACTCGTAACACACCCGAATTTCTGTGCTTAAGTGAACTTTCCTTTTGCATTTACTGTTTTGCAGAATTTGTTTGCTTCTAAATTTGGTTGAGAAAGATCTTCTGGACTTCATTCAGTAGTGGAAAGATAATATTGCAGCATCAAAACCACTGGGAAAAGTCTGCAGTAAAAAATGTGTATGTGTGCGCTCACTGTGATGGCCGCACTGCTCCTCTCAAGTATCCGTCAGCCTGCAAAGTCATCTTAAGTTTATTTATCTGTGTGTGTGTGTGAAAATGTACAATTTACATGTAACATTGAAAAGAGACCATACAGAAGCACGTTTTTTTGAGTTTTGATGATAAGCACAGTATTGGATTATATAGGTTGGAAGTGCTAAGAAAACTCATTAACATCATGTAATTTTGTTTTGTTTCAGTAACCAATGCTATTAAACTATACCAAATGTTGATTTAGATTTAATGACATATGGTTGAAACACTTCCCAGATACATTGAAAATACCGAATGAACAAAGACACTTCTGCTCTGGTGCATTAAATGGATTGGACACACCTCAGGTCATGTGCCAATTCCTACTGTTCCTGTATGTCTTCACTGTCAAAATAAAAATCAGCAACGCAATATAATGAGTCTAAGACGCTTTCATGATGTCATGAAAAGACAGAGCTGGGCGGTTAGTAGTAGTGTTCCTCTGTGAGGGCATTGTGTACTCTATAAAAATAAGAACAGTAACAGGACATTTAATGCTTTTTATTGCATGTGAAAAGAACATGGCCAAGTCTTGGGAAAAGCTCATCTTTTGGGTTTTTTATTAAAGAATGTGCACAGACTTAAGCCTCCTAATAGATAACAAATTAAATCAAACAGGTCTGTGATCATCATAGCACTCTGCTGGGAATAGAACCACTGACTACAAATCAACTTTCAATTTCTGTACGGTCCCATTAACGTCATTTCATCTGAGCTCATCATACTATTCCCCAAGTGAAGATGTGAGGTGTTATCTTTTCCGTTTTAATTATTTCCTGATGCTAATTTAAAGCAACTATCCAAAAAAAAAACAAAAAAAACAAAGTCATGCTGAGATTAGAGGCAAAGATACAGGGAGATAACTAAAATAAGTAAGTATTTAGGGCACATAGACTACAGTGAGTGCAGGAAGGTGAACCAGAAAAAAGGTGCAGCTGGTGAGTTTCCCAAAAGCTCTGTAACATTCTAAATGCTCAGCTCTCCATCCACTCAACAATAGAGTGAAAGAAAACATGGCACTAAATCCGTTGGGAAAAGCACCCATGATCTCTCTCACCCTTACAGACTCTACAAGGTGTCAGTCTCACTCTGTTATGTAATCAGTGCTTACATTGCTTTATTTATTATCAAATAAGACTCAGACTCTATAGGCAGTTCAATGGCCAGTTCATTCTGCAGTAATAGCTAAAAGATAACCATTTTGGCAGATGTGATAATTGTAGATGTCTCCGACCAAAACTCCCTGCAGCTGTGACACACTTAAGCTTTAGGACTGCTGGCTGGATTTGCTTTCTAGTTATTCTAGACCAAACACTTACAACCATACAAACATGTTCCCAGCCAGCACTACACAAACAGGTGTGAACAAGCAAGTAATATAAACAAACTAGACAAAATATACTGAAAATGTTTTATATTTTTACTTAACACCTCAGCCACAATTGTTATCCAGATCCTCCGGTTCACATTTGATCATCACAGTATAATGTCATTTTCTGTGGTAGATAGATCACAGCAATCTTTATCCAGTAGCAGTTGTATCTACTTCTAGTATTTTCAATTCAAAGGCTGTATTTTAGGGTATGCATGGATTCAGGCTGATGAATAGCATGGTTTCTAATGATACAATTATATTTTACATGGTTACATCTACCTTTTACATAACAAATTTTGTGTTCTTAGTACGGCAATAATTGTGTTTAACTTAGATAGCATACTGTCAACGTTCCTGCGGTTTACACACACAAATGAGGAGGGGGGGTAGATGTGTCTGAATGCTTTCTAGGGTTGAGTCCTAACACCCGCAGACGTCGTGAAACCATAATTGCCCTCTCACACATGTGCACACACACGCTTCTTGTCGTTACAAAATGAACCCACAAAGGAAAACGTTCAGTTTCCAGAATGCCCCACTTAATCGAGGAAGTGTCGGGCCATACAGCAATCAGCATGGAACTCTGTAGCCTAAAAATAAATCATGTTTGATGAGTACATAAAATACAACTAAAGTGTGTTTTGTTCTGGCTAGAAAATGTTAGAAAAATATTGTGGCACAATTTTGTATTTAGAACACTAAGTAGAAAAAACACAAATATATAATCATCATTAAATTGACGCTTCTCTGTTCTGTTTTAATAGGGTTTAAAATTACATACACTACTCAAACTGATCTTGTTCAATATGTATTTAGGTAATCTATAATTTGCTGCACATAACATTTTATAGACAATGGACGGAGTTAGAAAAAGGGGCTAAACAACAATTAACACCCAAATTGCAATGGGGAGCGGGCCTCTTTGGTCCAGTCTCTTTGGGTGGGCCTGAGGCGGCGCTGACACTTGAATCATGGCTGTTTGACTGATGTTGTACACAGACACTCTCCTGAGCTTTCGCTTCAAGGATGTTTAGATGACCAGCAGCAGGCATAATGCACTCTGTTATGCTCTCTGTATTGTATGGTTTTGCAAACAGCAAGCTCTTCTGTAAGGACAATTAACTCCCATAGTTGTTTTACTATAAGGGAAAAAAATTACACTAGACATCCAAGCATGTATTTCCTGGATTATTATACCAATCTTCATCACAGTCATATAACTCACGATTGTTCAAAAGTATGGATGTTATTGTGTATACGCTGTTGCCTTTACAGTTGCAGGAATTGAAAAATATTTGACAAAATAATTTATTAAAATTTAAAAGCAGTCAGTGCTTTTCTGACTATATAGCATGAGGTTCCTGGTCTTCATTTTGAAAAACATTTCCTTGAACCTCAAAACCACCACACCAGTACTATATTGTACTATATCACTACAAAACAAGTCATAAGTGCCCCTAATAGTGATAGTCTACATGTCTGTTTTAACACTTTTCTGTAGCTTTATAACATGAGTCAGAAGAGAGCAAGGATTTACAGTGAAGAGGAAGGTCTACTGAGCTCCACCCTGTGCTGTATAAATGACACATTTAAAGTGTAACAGACCCCCCCCCACACACACACACACACTCTTTCACACACACATAAATACATGGATACAGTCACACACTAATACACTCCCCAGGTGATACGTCCGGCTCTGACTCTGGGGTGAGCTCTTGCTTCTAGGAAAGGATAGAGTTGGATGAAGATGTGTGGGTGGGACAGGGGCTAATAGTGAAGGAGCAGCATAAATGTCCCAGCTGTCTCGTGTGCATGTGTTGGGTTTGGTGCCAGAAGCAAGAAGTCCCACTAGTGCAATTATCATTAGATTCAACAGATCTAATGATGCTCTAAACATCATGGTATAGTTTGTCACTATAGCATAGCCTTAAAATACTCAAAGGACTTATTTTTTGTTATTTCTACTTAATGTTCTTTACACAGTGGATTAGATCTGGCGGACATCTGATCTGTGTATTGGCCCCATTTTGGCCTAGATCTGTTAAGGGAAATGTCACAACTTGAGTGACAGGGATTAAAGAAGCTAGTCTGAAGGAATGCTACTGCACATGCGATCCATTTGGGAAGCAGGCTGTATTTACTACGGTGGAGATAAAGTTAGTAGCGAAATAGTACCTGGCAGGAAAGAAAAGAGTGTTGTAATACAAAGTAACTAACTGCATTAGATGTAAAAATGTACTTAGAAACACATTTTATAAAACTGTGTGAACCATCCTTGTAACTCCAAACGCCACTGCACCCAAAAGCCAGACTTGTTTTAAGAGGTTCCTTTTAAAGTTGGTTGTGTTTACTTAGTGAGGTGATGCACTTAGAAGCTGCTATGACTTCATGTGACAGCTGCTGATCCCATAATGAAGGAAATCTCTAGCAAGCAAACACACTATACAGACAGAAAAAAGCAGTGAAATCATATGGAAAGTCTGGGTCTGGAGCTGGGGTAATGCCCTTCATTAAAATGCAGTCTTAGTTGCAGATACCATGTTAAATATTTATTCAGTTATTTGTATTCCAGTCTGTATGCTGTTTTAGAATTAAAACTTTTACCTTTCCTTTCAACTCTCAGAAGAGCTGATAAGACTTTCTGCGAGCTCTCTCTTTGAGCAAAATGTTTTCTCCTCAGTTTGTGAGATGTATCTCGCGGTTGCTATGGCACTACAAAGACACACAGAGTGCAGCTGTTGCAGAGGTTTGCCAAAAGGTTTTGCCCAAAGTGTGCAGATTGCTCCCTCTAGTGAGTCTCTGTGAAAAGTAGACCTATAAATGTCCCACTCCTGATTTACATAACTAACTACTATAACTTACTATAATAGTAATGCAAAATACTATAAACTAACATAAAAGTAGAAAAGAATTAACTGTAAGAATTAGTGCCTAGGTGTGTGTTCAATAGAGTCAGAAGCTGAACTATCTTTGGTTGAACTGACAGAATAAAACAGAAAAATAAATGATGATTCCTAATTTTCCTGATGAAAAATGGGAGAGGGGAGGGGGAGTTTACATATTTCTAACCATCCATGTCATATAACTCTGACTGTGATTAATGCATGACTATTATTGCAAAAGTAAACAGTGTATTCATAGTATGAGGTCTCATTTATCACCTTCTGACCTGTCAGGCTACTTAATCAATTAATGCCCACATATTAATCCATCTTTAGTTTCAAAAGCTAACATAGGATGTCAAATGGAAACAAATGGAAATGGTCATTCATTCATCAGATGCAATATAAGGAAGAAAAAATATATATTACATATTGATGCGTGTTGGTGTTTGGCTGACTGTAAGAATATAATAATTAGACTGTTTAATAGTTAGACTGAAAATTCTAAATTAAATTGGCTAATACAGGGCATATTGCTAATACAAACTAGTTGGTTTACTCGCTATGCTAAGTTAAATTTAACTATATTTTAAATGCCATATTTTTATGTTTAACCAGAAAACCAGATCCTGCTTTCAGCAACCATATGGTGAAGGTGGAGAAAAAAAAACACCTTTTAAACCCAACCCAAACCAAAAACCCAAAATCAGTGAGAATAATGTCTTTAACAGCACAGGTGTTATTCTATACAACATAACAACCTTACAACATAACCTATCCAACAGATGATTATGTAATGATTTTGGAGTAAAGGGTGAGGCTTTGTTGAACTATCTACTTACAGGCTACTAATACAATACAATACAATGCCCCTACATTTGTCTAAAGTATAAGTCACTCATCTGTGTAATTTTAATTTTCTAAAGTTAAAAAATGTATAACAGCATACAACCCATAAACCTGTCATTTATCTCGGTTTGTTTGTTTTTGCACTTTTAATTTCAATCAACCGAAGATAATAAACCACCATAAAAAAAATAAATAAAAAAATAAAGGCTATGGCTCCGCCCTCTCGCTGTGACGCATGGCTCAGGCTCATGCTACGGTACGCCATTTGTGTCTAGCAGGAAAACGCGCGGAGAACGGCAAAAATCGTATATTACAAGGTAGGTTAAATTGTACAAGTACATTGCTATATAACGAAGAGACTGAAGTGTTTTACTGATGTTGTTCATCGGTTTTATGGATTTTAAAAGGCTCATTTTTAGCAATGTGTATCACCGTTATAGAGGTCGATGTTAGCCTCCTTTTTGGGCCAGTGTGCTGCCGTCGTTTCACAAGCCTGAGACCAATTAAGGCCCACCTTTTCTTCACTGTGATTGGATGAAACAACCAAAGGAGCAATTTGATTGGTCGTGTCTTACACATCTCAAAGTACAGTTGGAAACATGTTGCTAGTTAGCTTGTTAGCTCAAATGACTAGCAAAGTATATTTCGAACGAGTCAGTGCAAACGCTGACGTTGACGCTGTTCACAACGTTTTGACGTTATCCCACACCTTTACATTTTAAGTGTTTTGAAAGTGATTGTCGTTGTATTCGTGAAAGGGGTATTTGCAGCACAGTGACAGGAGTAACGATATTTCTGGTACTATTGACTTGGTGACACTAAGACTTCTAGAAAAGTATCCGGTGTTTGGTATTTTGTGTTTGTCAAAGTATCTTGCTACAAACAAATAAGTTGTATTCAATTTACTGTCTATCTCTTTACCCAGGTATCGCTATTACACACTGTCCTTAAAAATAGGCGGTCTGGTTTGTTTTCTAAATAAACACTAAACGTGTCAGACAACCTGCCCGTTTAGACACGAGTATGCAGGAATTACAGAAAATAAGTAATTAAATCATCCCACAGTATAGAACTATTATTTCACATCTATGGCCGTGGAGAATAATGTGAATTTATCTGAATTCACTCCGCTACACATAAGGGACATTTTTGAGAATATTGCATTTCAAATCGGTGCCCACAAAATAAGTAAATAGGCTACAGCAAAACTATCTGAGAAATGATAAAAGTTAATTCAAAAATAATTCTAATAGTAATTAGAGCTGTTAAATACTGTATATAACATCCAAATAGCACTACAAAAGAATAGAACATGTGGCCAGTTTTGTTTTAAAAACATCCTTCATCCAACATATGCCCTCAATTTGTAGTGCAAACGATGTCTCCTTGACCTCTGACCATCTGTACAATGGTGATACCTAAAAATTCTACAAAGCAAAAAAATAAATCAATAATGTTAGATTCCAATTTTCCTAAAACCTTCCTAATGTAAAATGTATGTGGTGATAATTAAAATATGCTAAATAATAATCATATTAAAATCTTTACAACTTCTGTTCAAAATGTTCTCAACATCTTTGTTGTCCTGTAACAATGCACATGTTTTACGTTGCAACTGGGAGGAATTTTATGCAACTCTGCTGCAGTTTACCGCTTGTCTTTGCATAACAATTTGTGGACACTAGATGGCGACAAATACTCATGTTTGATTACACAATAACTTTCTTACTGAAACCTTTACTTATTTTTTAATTACACATTTTTTCTTTAGGAGTTTATAGAGCAATAATGACTAATACCAGCTTTACTCTTCTTCAGAATTAAAGAAAATGGAGGAAACAGCTGACTCTGTAAAGTCTCAAAATGGAGAAGACATCTGTACAATATGTGGCTTCTCTGCCAAGTGCCCTCGATCACTGAAAATACACTATGCACGGAAACATGGGAAGAACACAAAGAACATTAGTAAAAACACCTCTGACTTCTCTGATGATTTGGAGATAGAAAGTGCTACAGAGTTGAAACAAAAGGAACAATGTGACAGTGAACAGCTGAGTCCATCACTAGATAAGATGCTGGTAGACGAGGAAGATGTGACACAGACACAAGAGAGACGATTAAGCAAGCGGACCCCAAAGCCGAAGATAATTCATTCTTGCAACTATTGTGGGCAAGAATTTAGGGACAAATCTCCTCTAGATATTCATATCCAGAGATATCATACCAAAGATGTCCCATATACATGTGAGTATAGCTCCATCTAGTTATTGCAAAGTCAAAATAAAGCTAAATCCAAAAGTTCAAACATTTTATAATTGTAAAAAATAGAATAACATTTTTTTTTTTTTATTTTCTTTCAGTTGATGAAGATGATGCTATGGAGGAAGGAGAAGCAGTTGAAGAGTCCGGCAATCACGTAAAGGTGTCCTTAACACATACAACACCCAAACTCCCTGTGAACAGATTCCAGCTGAAGTGTGAAAGCTGTGATTTCAGGATGAGCAATCCAGCATTCCTGGAAAACCACACTCGAGTAGCACACCCGGACCACGACTGGTTCCGCTGTAAAACATGTAACTTTTTTTCAGCTACAACTCAGTGGATGGAGACTCACCTTTCTTCTGAAAGCCACCAGCAGCATCACAAAGAAGCCAAAAGTGCAGAGTCTTCCCCATTTGAAGCTTATGTGGAGAAGGTAAGCAAGGATGGAGTCATTATTGAAACTATCACTGAGGCCACTCCAATGGACGGAGACCAGAAAACCGATGAGACAGTGGAGGGTCTTAAAGTTGTGTTGGTTGAGGAAGATGAAACGGAATTAGAGCCTCCTAGAAAGAAAAGAGGCCGACCAAAGCTGGGGACCTCAACTACTTGTGAGTACTGTGGTTTGGTAGTGTCCAATGCTACCAATCTTAGTGTCCATGTACGCCGTAAACACAGCAAAGAATATGGATACAGCTGCATCCTCTGCAACTATAACTGTGTGACTAAAGGGGATATGGACCGCCACTGTATTACAAAAAAACATGTTAGACGTGCAAAAGACTCTGGAAATAAATGTATATCCAGTCCACTATCAGAGGAACCCACAACCACAGAAGACCAAGAAATACCTGAATCCATGGAGACCACTTCCACAGATAAAGAAAATGATGCTACAAGCACAAAAGAAGTGAGTGGAGAAGAGGAAACTCAGTCCAGCCCCAAACAAAGTAACTATGACTCCGTTACTGCTTGTATTTATTGTGACTTTGTGGCTCAGTCAATTCCCTCACTTCATCTTCATGTCAAACGAAAGCACACCAAAGACTTTGAATATGTCTGTCTAGCATGCAGTTATTACGCTGTGAACAGCAGGGAAATGTCTCGGCATGCAAACACAGAAAAGCACAAACAGAAAAGCCAGAAATACCTAGAACAACAAGGAATCAATGAGCAAAAACAATTGAATCTCCAAGTAAAAGATTCCAGTGAGGCTATTGAAGACAATCCTAACCCTGAGTTTGCCCCTCTGAGCCTCGCAGAAGACTCTGAGTCAAGTTCTGAGGGCAAACAAGAAACACAAAGCCAGAATACTGCAGATGCATCTACGGATGTTGATCATGGAGAGGAGATGGCAAAAACAGTTCTTGTCTCTAACATAGAGCAACAGAGTGTGACATCTCTTACTGAATCAGATCCACCCGACCAGGAAACTGAGGCCGCTTTTCCTGAGGCACAGTCAACTGCAGAAGTTCAGACAGTGCTGGGTCCGTCGTCTGAAAAAGAAGGCGAGGAGGATATTGAGAAGCAGGAAAAAGATGAACCTTTAAATTCAGATGCCACAAGTAACAGCTCTAATTTTGATGTACAAATCTCCAAGGTTGTCTTTGATGCATCTATTGTTTCATGTAAGACCCTAGCAGAGCAGGAACAGCTCCAGGAAGGTCTGGAAGGAGAGGCTGCTGTTATATGTCTGACCACTGGAGCACCAATGCCACCACTCTATCAAACTGCGGGTGCTACCTTTGTAAAGAAGCTCAAACCCAAGGAAGTAAGGACAAGAGATGAATCAGGAAATGCAACTCGTATACGCTGTGAAGACTGTGGTTTTATGGCAGACGGAATCAGCGGCCTCAACGTTCACATTTCAATGAAACACCCAACCAAAGAAAAGCACTTTCATTGCTTGGTCTGTGGTAAATCCTTCTACACTGACAGCAACCTGCACCAGCACCTGACAAGCGCTGCTCACCTTCGGAATGAGCAGAACAGCGTTGAAGAGCTTCCCGAAGGTGGTGCGAGTTTTAAGTGTGTTAAATGTACAGAGCGCTTTGAGTCTGAACAGGAGCTGTTCATTCACATCAAAGAGAAACATGAGGACCTTCTGAGAGAAGTCAACAAGTATGTATTGGAAGACACTGAGCAGATCAACAAAGAGCGAGAGGAGAACAAGGGCAATGTGTGCAAATATTGTGGCAAAGTGTGCAAGAGTAGCAACTCCATGGCTTTCCTGGCCCACATTCGCACACACACTGGTATGTACAATATATTACTTGATATTAAATGAGCCAACAAATGTATTTTTGTACTTTCTCCAAAAACTTATACAGTTGTGTATGAGTTGCAAGGCTTTTGTTTGTTGTTGTAGCGTGCAGGTAGAGCCCACTCTGTGACAGCTCAGGCTAATGTTAAAGCTTCTATCTACTTGAGCCAGGTAATAGCTGTTTCAGTAGAGGTGAAGGTGAAGACTGATTGAGCTTCAGACCAGCAGAAGAGACGCTAATGGACCCCAGATTGGGATTCCCTGAGCAACGCTTGGTCAGAGACATGTGCGACTCATAATTGATGTGTCCATTACTAAGACTCAGTTGTAATTATAGTCAATAAGTCTCTGTAAATGTGTTAAAGCTTAGGCTAAAAGCATTGGAGGTCCAAAGAGAGGTGGGCTAATAATTTAAAATAATCAATGCAGACGTATTCAAAGCCCTTAATTTCCCAAGTGTCTGTACGTCCATGTTGGTGTATATGTGTGTGAGTGCCTGAATGTGTAGTGAGTGTGTGTATATGTCAGCCTTCATCGGTAGCTGATTATCCTCAATCCATTAAGATTTATCTTGTCATTTATAATGCAAAGCAGGGCTGTGTTGGTCAGGGTTTTGGCTGGGAAATGTCCGGCAGGTTAAGAACATAGGGCGCTCCATTACTTCTCGCCTGACCATGTGTATTAATTGCTTTTAAAATCAACTTAATGCAGGAACGAGATGTGAGGGCGCCATCAATAAATGCCCTTCTCTACCTCCTATGGTCCATCCCCCTTTCAGCCCAAACTTTAATGGGACTTTAATTGAAGTCCTTGTTCTGGGCTTTGCATGAGTGCTAGTGTCTTGGTGTGTAGTAGAGTCTACTGAGTGGGAGACAGAATAGGATTAGGCAACTACAATGGCAAGCTAGGCTAGTAAATCTTATGGGTGCATGTGAAAAAATACAAAAATGAGTAAAACAAAGGCAGGGAAAAGTTTGATATCAACATACAACTTGTACAAGCTGTATTTTTGTCTTGCACATGCATGCCAGTCACCTTCTCTGCCAAAAATAAGACGTATAAAGCTGTAAGATTTAGAGGTTAAATTCTTGATGATTAATGTTCAGTCCTTACTCCCTTTTTATTAACAGTCTATATGTATTCATAATTTTACTCTGTGCCATAATTTTTGAGTTTTAAGGTCAAGAGAAGTCTTACTTAAGAAAATGAAGCTTTGACACTGAGGTTTCAGCGGATGGTTTCAAGTCAAGGGCACTTTCTAATACTTGTAATGATATATGCTTTGTTTCCATTTCTTAGGTTTATGTCTTTTATTAAGTGGAGTTATGCTCTTGTTTATAAAGTTGCATCTTCATTTTATTTGCACAGTCCTTATTTGCAGAAAGGATCCATTTTTATCATCTTGACAAAATATGCCAGTGGTTATTATTGTTAAGTTCCCTCATTACTGTGAATTATTCACCTTTTATATGGTGGTCATTTATTCTGGAGTTTGTTTGTAAGGTTGTGGAGCTGCGTGGTGGGGGTCTGCCAGCATCCACCCTGGGAACATGTCCAGATCCTTTTAATTAAGACCTAGTTTTTATCCACTTGATTAATCAGTGAAATCAAGAGACGGTAGTGGGAGGCTGTACAAAGATTTGTCAATTTTTCCTTTTAAGGAGCATATACACATGAGTGTGTTTTACCAATGAGAGTGCAGCTGGTATTTGCATTTTGAGCCAAATTGGTCAGTTTTTCACTGGATGAGCTGCCTGACCCCAGGCTGAGCTTTAAAACTAATGGCCACTTACCTCGAGCACGCTTGCACACAGGATGTAGTGTGTGTTTTGTTGCTTGAAGAAATGCTGACCTGCCATATGTTTGCTTGAATAATGAATAATTTAAGAAACAAGTCATTGCATCAATATGACTGAAGGAGATATGATGAAGTACATACATACATACATATTGAACAAAAAATCTAAAGCTTCAAAAGACTACACCAAGTGACACATAATTATGACATATGTAAAGGCAAAGCTACCATAAAAATTAGCTTTACACTGCCTGCTTAAATTTTACATCTTGAGACACCACTGTTTCCTGTTCCAAAAAAAATATTTTTTTCAATATGTGATAAATGAATACTCACAAATGTTTCTTATCAGCTAATATTTAGTCTTCCTATTTAAATATAGTTCATATTGAAATGACAGAAATACATACATTTTAAATTATTATATAATACTCAAGTAAAACTTTACAACATACCACAAAGGTACTAAAGCCTTTTGCATAAATGTAATAGACACAAAGCAACTTCTTAAACTAGAACATGGGTAATTTCAAGCTTCCCTATACCTTTGAGATATAGTGCAGCGGCTGATAGAAGAAGTAAGAGGGGTAACGAATAAAAGCACTAAACAATGTAATAGCTTACTTCAGTCTATATATATATAAAATGATCACACATTCATGGTAATATCACGTATATCCCATATTCAAAGCAAAGCATTTGAAGGCTGTGTGTGTGGCATGTGCTAGCCTGAAATGTGTGTCTTGTGAAATGTTGCATGAGGTTCCTCTCTCCTCTCAGGAAATGAATTAGTCATTCCCTGTCTCATCTGGGATGTGAGAGAGCCACATCGCCCCTATGTGGATGGCAATATTAATTTAACATGACACCGCATTGATGGTCAATTTCAGTTTCACGGAGGCTGTTTAAGTGGAGTGGTGGAGTATTAATGTGATAAGATGTGAGAACTGAGGGACGTTACATCTCTCTCCCCTCTGCCATGTCTCATCCTCAGCCAGCCATCTGGACAAATCGGCTCCCCACGCGCCTCTCCCTCACATCGACTTTAGGTTATGTGCGACTGCGGAGGAACTATTGTCTCTCCGTCTGTTTGTCCAGAAGTGGTTATATCTTGCAAAAGCAATATATATCCATAGGTGTGACACTGGGCTTTGAATGGAGATGTTTGTAGGTGTGATGGTGGGTGTCGAATACTTCTTGACTTCAAGTTTTAGTAAAAGTGTTGATGATTGTGTTTTGTTTTTTTTATGTGTGTGATGTTTGCTTTTTTACTTGTGAAATGTCTATTTGTGTCTGTTTAGTGCTATTGTCTGTTTACATGCTCATTTATTTTTTTGCTTGTGTATGTGCCTTTCTGACGGCGTGTTATGATCTGTTGTGCGAGTGCAGTATTCTGTAGGGACATGTGAAATGAAGGGTCTTGCTCTGGTGTTGCCCACATGTGCCTCCCCCTCTACAACACCTCGCCCCCTGTGTTTATGGGCCTTGTTAGCACAGGCTTGCCTTTCAATCTTCGTTACCGGCTTAAAATTCGATGTGTCGTACTAGCAGCTCACAGCAAGTGAACCGTGTATGAACGAATTAGTAATCTACACAAAGTGCTTAATCAAATCAGTGGCTGCCCCTGGAATAAATATTGTAGAATGTCTTGGGATCTTCATCGAGAGCGGGTAAAGGTTTGCTCAAAGATGTGTACGTGAAAATCATACCAGTGTGCCGCTAAGATTGGAGTGTTGCACTGACGCCAGGCTTTTTTTGGGTTATATTGCCAATTTCTATTTTAACCAAATTCTTAATAATTTGTAAAGTGCATTTTTAATGTTACACAGTTAGACTTTGCAGACTTTTGTCAATAATTCAGTTGTTTTATGAGGTGTTTTTTTTTTGGATGTTAGTGCACGGAAACAATTACAATGTGATCAATTAAAAGGTTGTTTTTTTGTACGATAACATGGACAGTAGCCCTCTTGTATCTTTGCTCTTAAATGAAAAATAGCAAGCAGAGGCTTTGCCACTCTCTCAAACGCCATGCCACCCTCTGGACTTATTAATGGCAATAATTAGGAAGAAACCTCCCTGTGAAACGCACCAGAGTGATTAGTGCTTTAATGATGGAATGTGAGGTAGTGAGCAGGACATACAGAATTGATTTACGTATTTGCCTTGACCTTTGAAATCCAATTTAAACATCCACAGGCAAGGAAGTTGGAAAGAGATGAAGGATAGTGACAAAAATGGAGTGATTGAAGAGAAGTGTGCCACTTTTGAGTATTTCTGTAGTTTTTATGGGGACCTGAGGAAGGCCACCTGCGTTTTAATTTTAAAGTCATTTTGTATGAAGCGTTTTTGCAAAGAACTAATCTTGTAGTCTCAATTTTCATGGCATTGAAAAATGTTCTGTAATGTAAAATTAAATTTCCTTCCTGCTGTTATTCAGTCATGTTTCATAAAAACTGCCACTTCTTTCAAACATAATATTGTTGCATATGAACTATCCACACTTTGTTCTTCAGGATCCAAGCCCTTCATGTGTAAGATCTGCAACTTTGCCACTGCTCAGCTGGGAGACGCCAGGAACCATGTGAAGAGACACCTCGGCATGAGAGAGTACAAATGTGACATCTGTGGGTAAGTTGTAAACCCAACATCTTTCAGACATGATTAGAAACATTTATTTTTACATCAATGGTAGGATTTTATACCCTACTCTTGCATGTCGCATCTAATTTATGGAGTCTGTGGGTGGTCGAATCATTAACCAATAGGGGACTCAAAGTGAGCCCTGCAGTGCTTTTATCCTTTTACAACAAATTCAGTCTTACTCAAGTGCACACTTGTCTGCCTTATACCATTTTATTAACTTTAAACAGGAACTGCCTAAAATGTAGCTGAAGAGGCTTATGAATTAAAGTTATAAAAATGCAGTAAAATTTCTACAGTCCTACATTCAGCTGTGCAAATAATCCTAATTTGAAGTTTATGTAGATAACACTCACCTATAAATACAGAGTACAGTTTTTGTGGCAGGATCTGGTACCCCCTACTTGTAGACCATATGTTGTGTGCAGCTCGTTTGGTTCCCGTGGTAGACCACCTCACTGGCATGCTATGTTCAAGTAGATGTGTTAAGCTGTTTAACATGCAGTCAGGGAATAGAGTAAATTGTGGGATTTCTAGTGTTGTACCATTGAGCTTTTGTGGCTCCACACATACTAAGATGAAGACATATGTATCGTTATTAGTTTCTCCCTCTGTGTAATTCTGTGTAAACCATTCCATTTAGTTCAGTCGCAGGACGATTTTGTTCCTCTAAAGCTGAGCAGAGCAAATGTGTTTATTTGCTCCCGCTGATGTACGCAAACATATTACAGCAGGAGCAAACAAGCTTTGGTTTAAACACAGCTTCTCCTTTAATGAGAGGAAAGACTCATGTTTCACAGGCCCTCCAGCAGAAAACCCCTTCTCCCAAGTGAAGCAAATGTGTTGGGCTATGACCAAGCGTCTCGCTGTACAGACGCGCACATACATACAATAACATACAGAGCGCTTCTCCAATATGCCTTTAAATGGGACTACTAAATACAACCGCTAGTTTCACAAATCATGTGGATAGAGGAGCTGCGTGCTGCCAGTACCAGCCACTGGTGACAAATCGGCCCGGTGTGTGCTTTCAGTACTGACTGATCACCAGGCCATCCTTCCCCTTGACTAAAGAGCAGCAAACACAAAGAAACCCCTAGAAACACACTCATTAAGGCCAGTGCTATACATATAACCCAGTCCCTTTGCTAAACTTTTCACGTTTGACGATGTGTCCTTAATCTAAATCTAAAGCGTGTTACTAATGGAGGGCCATGTTTCAGGTGTAATGTGATTACCTGTTTTATTTTGCATGACCTAGAAATGTGAGATCATAGTGCGATTAAGCTCTGCATTCTCCCGAGGTTACTAATGGCAGGGTGACATTTCACTTAACAAAAAGAAAGTTTTTAGGCTTGTTTGTATGTAATCACCATTTATCATAGCAATTAACAGAAGACAATGTTAGCGTGGCTTTTATAACATCCAAAAATGTACATTTTATTAATTTGTTAAACACCTTTTGACTTAAAAGCTCCGTTTGATTTTGTTAAGTTTATTGTTTTTTTTAAAATCTTTTTTGGGGTGTTTGTTATTATTATTATTATTGCTTTTCTTTCACCGCCATAGTGTGCTTCTTTGCCTTAACATGTGCTGCTCCTTGGCTGCCCACCTCACTTACGCTTCATCCCACTTCGGTTTGTTCCCTCACAGTTGATAGTTTAAGATCATATTGTTGTGGCATTTAATTAACAAATGCAAATGTAAGGCCAGGGCAGATTAGAACCCTTGACCATGCTGCCAGTCAAACCTGATTGTTGTGGTCAGCTCCTCGCTCATCGCCGCTAACACCTTATAGGCTTTCTGTCCTCGCCTCTCCTTTTCTCCCACTTCCTCTGTTTTATCAATCCCACCTGTGTCTTTACTTTAAAACAGATTGATGTATCTTAATTTGCCTTAAAAAACTCTTAAGGCCCCAAAACAGCATAGGAACACAAATTGGCTGTTAGCATGCAAGATAAGATTCTTCATATTTAATTGGTTAAAAAAATCCTCCAGCATTCAAGACGGCAGATTCTTTGCATCTCCTCCTGGCATGTTTTGTCCACAGTGGGCCTCGGCCACTTAATGAGCCTCCTCCTCTTCTCCTCAATCATGTACGGTAGGAGATAGGCTACAGATTCAGCATTTCCAGCCTCCTCTCACAATCCCGTCCTCCCCAAAGATGCAGTGGACATCCAGTGCTGTTGTAGATGTTAAATTATGCATAAACAGTCTAAATGCTTTGAGGCATTGGTTTAATATCTCAGCCTAGGCCTTGGACGCATTAACACTATCATGATGTGGATTGTTCTCATGTGAAATACCATTTTATGATTATGGGTCATATGCTGCTCTGTTTCCCAGTGTCACTTCAGGAGTTTGAACAAAACTTAACAACCGTTACAATTTGGCAACACAGAAAAGTTTGGACTGAAGTTAGTCTTCTAGTCTTCTCAGCGGAGGAGGCGTATTGTGTTCTCCCTCTCCCCTCAGTTGTTTCTTGACTTAGTGTTGGAGTGAGTATATAAAGTCAGGATTTCATGTTGTGTGTTGTGTATGTGATTTGACTGTTAACAGGCTGGGGCTGGCTTGTGTCAGGGTTTTATGTCCCCCCTGTCTTGTGAGATTGTCTGGACTGTTCCCAGAATAGACCATCAGTTCCGCCCTTGCGTGGCTCATCCGCTGTAATGTGCCTTAATGCCCGGGCCTGTATGAGTAGTGTGAGGCCTGCCAGTGACAGCGGAGGAGCATCTTAGCTCGCTGCTTATCCAGAGAAAGCCGTCACTTAACTCAGCCCCTCTATTGTCTGTCCACACCCCTTTCTTTCTCCCTTGACGTGATTCTCTATAATCCTCAAGCAGATTCTGGTTAGAACTTCCTGAGAACTATTTTTATGTTTTTTTTTCTCTCTTTCTCCCATTTAAACATAAATGGTTGTTGCAGATGAAGAGAAGGATCCCTATGAGGATGATTATAATGTCACTCCACTGATCTCCCGCCGCCCCGAAATAATTGTACATCATCGCTTCATAACGTGTCACGGAGACACTTTGGTGGCGTGCAATTAAAACCGCAGAATATAATACACCAAATTACTGCCTGTCAGGCCTATGAACAACACACTCTGTATTTGAGTTACACTTAATCATTACGTACATTAACGATTTTGCTAAGATCCTTCCACCCTACCCCCTCTGTTCAGACTGAGAGTATGAAACGCACTGCTTCTTACACGCTGAGGGATTGTCTGTGATGCAACAGTGCTGTCTTTCCATGTTGGAGATATATCTTTTAAAATAATGGCTGTAAATATACACATTCAATATTTTTCCAATTTTAGCATTTTTGTTCATTACCTTTCACGTGTGCCTGTTTTCTTTTTCCCTGTGTACTAATTTCTGCAGTTAGCCACATGACCCACAATGTTTTCCCAGCAGAATGGTCTTTTAATGTTTACCGGTTTGGGCACTTTAGAGCCTCTGTTCGGGAACATGGTCCTTGTCAGTCGGTCTAGTTCCCTTCACCAAAATAAACACATTTCACTCTGATGCATTTAACTAAATTTAGTGTGCCATTATCGGAAATGAAATAAGTAACGCTAAAGGTCATTGGGAAAATAATGCAGAAAGGCCGGTTCCGGAAAGGTTAAGTATGTGACGGAGCTGCTCTGATGATAACGAGGCCTGTGGACTGCTTGGAGAGCTCGGTGTTCTGGTTGGACTCGGTACTCTGCGATCGCTCTTTATGACCAAGACAGCTTTACAGCCCGTTACCCCCCATAACACGATAAAGCGCAGCATAATGGATTGGATGTGTTTAGTAGCCTTGGGCTGATGTTTGTAAAATTAATGTTTTTTTGCAATGGAAACACTCTCATGCACACACAGAAAAAAGGCAGGAGAGGAAAACTGGAAAGAGAGCAATCAATTTTAGACAGTGTCGATATATCAATATAAATCTACCACTGCGCTGTTTTATAGATTGTCAAACTTTATTTTATCAGGCACTGCGTATGTTCTTGGACGCCTCCTTCAACAAAATGACAACAAACTTATGACTTCATTAGTCCAGTTTGGCTCACAGTCCTAATACTCAGCACCAGTCACAACAAGTATAAAATTAAAAATTAAATTTGTGTTTCAAATGACACAGCACCAATACTTGAGGGAGATAAAGAAGAGTTGCACTTGCTTGCGCTGCCATAAGCCGGTGAAGAAAGCTCCTCCAAGTTTAAATGGGACTCCTCAGCAGCTCCGAGCGCCAAACACAAAGAGAGAAATCTTTGTCAGCATATCAGTCCTATTAGGTTTTAATAACAATCTTATATTCTTTAGTGGCTTTGGAGGAGGCCTGGGGGGTTCATAATCAAAGCATTTTCCTTTAATCACATGCAAACAAAAACAAAACAAAGGGCCTATACTAGATCAGTATTGAGGCTAGGGAGCCAGCACAGCACAATGGCTTACAGTAAGTTATACTAGTCTTGAGAAACTATGTCTGCAAAGATCTCACCAACTTCTGAACTTCCTCAGCTTTTGAAACTTTTTACACATTCATTTATCGTCTGCTTGATCTTTCAAACAGGTGCCACCCAGAGGAGGTTTAACTTTATTCCTTGTAAAGAGGTTAAATTATCTAAACGTTGCTGAACAATCCATTCTATAGCGCTAATCTTGTCGTATGTATAGGAGCGGGAAGGAGAGAAGTTAATGAGTGATTAACAACAGCAATTAAAAGATGAAGAGGAAGGCAGATGAAAAATAGGGATGTAATTAAAATATCAGTCCTCTCATTGTCAGAAGTGCGAGTGTCATCCATTGTGCACTTATTAAAAAGCTGGGCGGACGGGGGGGAAGGAACGCTTAATTCCAGCAGCCCAAAGTGTCTGGTAATCTGCCCATGGATGGTGCGGGAAAGGCTGTAACTCATGTTTAAGTGTTGAGGCCGTGTCATTGCAGGTTCACAGTCATGCATTTCTGTGTTGACACCCATCGGGGCAGGGGATATTTGGCAGTCAGGAGTAATTTAACTTAATTAATGGGATGCATATTTGATGGAGGAATAAAATATCCCAGCTCAGCAAAGTGGAAAAGGGGAAAGATTTAGTGGGAGTTTAAGGTGGAGGGGAGAGTAATTTGTGCGTTGAGTTAGCGGCTGCTTGAGAGACAGAAAGAGGAGGAGGAGAGGGCTGATAAAGATGGCAAGCGGGAGTGAGGGCAAGGAAGCGATGGGGAGGATGAGAGATGGATGGTTGACACAAAGCTGAGTTGATGTGGAGAGGGGAATGGGCTGTCCCTCCATTGAGAGGGCCATCACACTGACAAGCCTTGATTTAATTGATATCCGGATTGAACCTTTACCCAGCACAAACAGACGCATTACACTGGTTTGCAAACTTGTGGCAGCGCTGCCGTCTGCCAAGGGCCATTTTAATATTCATGAGGGGGCTTTTAAGGGTGTTCGTCAGCAGTCTCCTCCCTTTCTGCACACACACAAACCTTTTACTTCACTGACTCCAACACACCGGTTCTCCCAGACAGACAAAACCCATGGCCTGACAAAAAGCTGTCACGCTGCTCTTAATCTCACCTGGCACTTTTTAATTGACTTCCTGTAGGTATAGATTATTTTCATGGCGAGTCTGCCACCGAGATGTTTGATACCGACGTGGAGACTGGCATCTGGAGCGCTTGTAGCTCACTGTAGATGATGCCGCTGTCTCGATCACAGTCCCCCTATCCTCTTCTTGCGTCTGTCTCTGTGTGATGGCCAGACTTATAGGGGTAGCAGGGGGAGAAGTAAAATGCAATCAGTCATTGCCATCATCATAATTGAGCTGATGTACCTGCTGGGAGTGTTGGGGAAATGTTGGCTTGGGTGGAAGGGAGGCTCTTTGTGTCTGACTAAAGCTGTTAGTAGCATCAGGCCGATAAGCTGGGCAGGTATTGGCCTTCTGTTAAAAACTGGATCCCTGCCAGTTTGTGATGTCCATCTGATATAATAGATGTGATACAATGTGTCTGACTGATCATGTAATAATTTATCCACACAAAACTAGTGATAAGCCTTACGTCTAATGAAATGGATCTTATTTAAATGTTCAATCAATCCAAACAATTATGAATGGAAAATATTCTTGCATTTGGAGAAGTAGCTAGAAATTGGTCATCACAGCATATAACAAAGAGTATTCATTTTTTTCAAATAACTTGGCCCTTCAAAGCAGTTGACATTTACAAAGTTATAAAATTGTGGCTTAAACTGTCAGCTGTCAGTGGCTTGAGTCCAGAAATGTTGTTAGTTGTACAAGTCTTCATATCATTTGGTATGCCAAATACTGTTCTCACTTTGTGGAGCACATGTGGTGTGGCCCACACACACTCATAACAGGCCCATAATGCACCAGTCCTCCTCCCACACAAGCCCCTGTCTACACATAGACGCCACACAGACGCACACTCGCCCTTCCTGTTATGATGCCACCTAGTACTTTGAAAAGCCTCCTTTAGTACATGTTGGTTGTTCTTAAAACATGACCTAAGGGTCACTACAAATCTGGAGTGGATATTGGATAGTAGATTATTTTTTATTTCATTATTAATTTTACTTTTACGACTTTAAGGCACTTCTACAGTTTAATCTTTCATATAACAGAATTAACTTTTTTCCCTACCATTTAAAAAGTTTATTTTTAACCCTGTACTGGTCATTTTAGTGGACTCATTGAGGTTTCCTCTGCAGTCAATCATTGGGTCACACTCTTCAGACCTAATATCATACAATCTCAATGATTTTCAGATTTATGAAGTGATATTGACCATTGTCTCTGTGAGATAGATAATAGGCTGTGATAAATGGCTGACATTAGTGATGAAATTACATCAAGCCTAATAGGCTATTGTCTTAACACACCTAGCCGATTCCTCTCTAGCCCGCTGCCCGTTTAATTGATTAATTGCTGACAGGGATGGATGAGGGCTTGTGGGCCCTGAATCGGTGGCTGATTGCTAGTCAACCATAAACAGCAGCAGCCACACTGGACCCTCAAGGGCAATATTCATGCTCCCCAACCTCATGGTGATTCCTTATCCAGCTCTGACAAGAGGAAAAATATTCCTCCATAAAACTGCTGGTATCACCGGGCTGACATATAAAGTCCTCTGTCACTCCCTCTCTCCCCTTGCTACGAAGCTTCTTTAGCTCTCAGACGTTCAGCACACCCGTCGGACTCTGAAATCACCCATCCTCTTTTTGCATGTGTAGCTACAATCCCTCAGGTCGGCCCGCAGCCTCTCAGCTTTAAATATGAGCGAATAATGGTGGAGTGAGTGATGCTGCCCATGTCCTTGACTGGGATCCTCTGTGTGCTGTAGCCACAGCTCACTGTCTGCAGCCCCGTGGGACGCATAAAACCCTTCCATAGAAACACTCCCAAGGCTTTTGCAGTGCCATCTCTAGATGTATGCAGGGATGCAGAATGGCAGTGTACTCTTTGTGTTTATGCAACAGTGGCGAGCACTATTAATGTTTACACAACTATGTATTTAATGAGAGAGGTGGTGTGTCCACTTTAATGTGTTTGCATTTCAAATGTGCTGCAACAAAGTTATAAAAATGCCGCACTGTATATCACATTACTTTATAGATGAATGTTTTCCTGAAGCAGAGCGGGTTGGGTTCAGCAGAGGAAGAGGTTGTGGCCAGACTCTGTGGCTGCCACTAAAATCTCCTCATCAGCACACTTGCCTCTAAATGGTAGCAAAGCTTTTGACAAGGGCATCAAGGGCTAAAATTTGAGCATGGTAAGGAGAAGGGGTGTTGCGTGCCCTCCAGGTAGACATCTACAAGTGTCAGGCCTTTGGGAAAGAGGAGCGGACATGTGGCCAAAAAGGACGGGACCCCATTGTCAGACGTACTTTATTTCTTCACTCCTTAAGCTGCACCGTGTTAACCCTTCCGCCGCCGAGCCCCTGCAGCCGCCCGTAAAAACGCTGACACATTTATTACCCTGAGTTGAGCCTGATGAGAAGGAGTGTGAAGAAGAAGCATTTATTCATTTATTCTGTTTATTCAGCAAAACAAACAGAGGTCAGGATTATGCTGCAGAGCTGATAGCTCTGTGTCTATTACAGTTAAATTTCAAATTAGGGGTTTACTCTGCCCACTTTTATGGTCATTTCAAAGCCTGTCTACTGCCTTCCAAGCCCCCCAGCAAAATCTGATTACGTGGACTTTTATAGGCTACTCGAGCTTCAAAAAGAGCCAGAAACTAATTTGTTACTTTGACTCCATGTTTGAGCTCAAACGAACAGCTGCTTGTAGTTCTGGCTTGTGGTATTTTTACTGAACATTAGATGGCGCCATTCAACTTGTTTGAAAACCCGTAGTTACACTTCACATTCCTAAATATGACTGCCCAGTGTGTGGTATCTAAAGATATCACATAAGAATGAAAAGTAGCAAAGGTTTTATTTCTGATCATGAATGTGTGTTTTTTATTAATCTCAATTGATATTAATCATTTATAAACTAAATTCCAGTTGTTTTGTGTAGGTTTGAAAGACTGGCAGAAATTGGGGATGTTGGGGAGATTGTTGGGGATAAGCTCATAAGTTTATTATGAAAATGTACGTACAAATAATTACAAATGCTTATTTGCATTAAGTCCAATGCACAAAGCTGAATGGACATTTGTAAAGTGAATATTTCCTTGTGTTTGGTATGGCGATAGACTTCCACAATGGGTGTTGGTGCACTTTTAATTGAGCAGAGTTGGAGGCTGGGCTTGTGGCAGGGCAGACAGAGCTTTGAGAGGGGTGTCCCTGCCGGTACTGCTTTAACTAGGACAAGCCTCTCTATACCGGCGGACCTCAGGGGCCGATCAGCAGGTCTCAGGAGAGGCTCCACGCTCCGCCGTCTCACCAGGCCTGTCAGGAGGGGGCTGACGCTGGGCTGCATGGGCTGGCTGGCTGGGTGTGGGGCTGCTGCCTGCGATGGTGGTGTGGCAGTGGCGGCAGGAGGGGGCTGACATGCCGAGAGGGCAATTACAGCAAGGACAAAGACTACACAGTGATAAGTCCCCACAGCAGCCTAATGAAGAGGCAGGTTAGCCTGTTAAGAGGAGCCGGGAAATGAGCATGGCCTCAGTGCGTGTTTATTTGCATGTGTTTTTCTGTTTAACCTACCCGAGGAGGATACATTTTCTGAGGTCATGTAGCTACCACGCTCGCTAACCTCTCTGACTGATGGTTTCCTAAGCTGCAGCTTTAACCCTCATAGAGCAAAAGCAAACAACAACATAAAAGTGGAAACCAGTGCATCTTCAGGGATTTGCTTTCCTGTGGCTGTGTACGGTGTGAAAAACTCCCGGTGTAAGCCATTAATGAAATGAAAATGTTTAAATATCATCCTTTCAGTAGAAAATGTTGCGCATTAGCAGATCTGCAATTTGTTACAGACCTAATGATTTTCTTTATAATATCCAATCTAAACGTTTAGTAAAATATAGCTGCATTTTACATTTAAAACACATTGCGGGTTAGAAGCTGTATTGTAAAAAAATAAAATAAAAGAAAGACAGAAAATAAAAAAGAAACCATAGAAGAAGGAATCATTTTCAGTGAAGGATTAACTGCTTTCCTCTTTTGGCCACTTTTGCATACAGCCGGGTGTGATTATAGCTAGATTGTGTTATCAGGCAACACATCCCAGATGCACCAGCACCTCTCTTCTCCTCTTCCTCATTCTTTCTTCTCTTTCTTTCTCTTTATATATTTTTATTTCTTTCTTTATTTTTTGGGCGGCAGAGAGAGATGGTTTGTACCTGATACTGCTGTGTTGGCACACCCGTCTGGGATCTGATAAGGGAGCCTCTGGAGCGGCGCTTATTCAAATCAGTGCATGTTCACAGTGAATAGGAGCAGGTAAAGGCAATAAGATACAATGCGATAACCTTTGTGGAGAGAGAGAGAATAGTTTTACACAGTGTTTCACAGCACTGCTACACCACATCAGGCATTTCACTACAGTCTAATTGATTAACTTTATCGTGATTAAAAATTAAGAGTAAATAATAATAATAATAATTATATAATAATAATAATAAAAAACTAAAAAGAAAAAAAAACTTTGTTCCAGGAGTGCAACTTGGAGATGTTTTACTGTTTGTAAAACTGTTTATTTTAGTGTTGTTGTTTTTTTTATTTGCTTTGTAAATTGATCAGCCATCTTATTGAGTGATTTTAAATGTGCACTTGTGGGAGGCTCTCTAGATGAGTGTGTGATCAGATTTAACAATTCCCTTTCACATAATAAATATATTTTCAAATGCCAGATAATCATTTTGATTTTTACTCTCACTCTCTAATCCTGTGAAACTGTAGATTAAAGTCATCTCATGTGCATGTGTATCCGTGTGTATGTCACAAACATAAACATCACATTAAATCAATTAAGTGTAAGAACACTGATCCACAGTGATCATTTTTAAAGCCACTGTGCAGAAATCCGGAGCGAGGCTTAAAGCTTAATTGCAGAGCGCAGGGTGGTGTGCCAGGAGTCTTGGGGGTTGGGGGGTTGTAACATATGTTGCATGCACTCGGCGCAAGACTCAGCAGCGATAGTTAAACATAGGGGTGAAATGCGTCCTCCAAGGGCCTCTGTGTTAATGTGTTTGGCTTGTTCTGAACTCTTACTACATCCCTTCATTTAGGAGCGCCATGTTGTAAAACCGCCGGCCCACTCTTCTCGTATTTTGATCTCACAAATCATGATAGAAATTAGAAAATGATTCCAGGGATAACAGTAATTAGTATGTTTAATTATAACTATAACTTTGTGCTGTTGTAAAATGCCAATATTATAATTTAAGTACCACTTAATTATGTAAGTGTAAGAAGTGTGTGTGTTTAAAGCAGAAGTTTTTGTGGATTTTTGTCTTTAATAAATAGGCAGTGGACAGATAAAAAAAAAAACACAAGGGAGCAAAGAGACAACACAGTGGAAATTGTCTAAGCCAATAACCAACTGAGCTGCTCCAGTTTGGACCAATACCAGGTGGTTCACTATCAGACAAGCTATCTTCCCTAGAATATGTTTATTTAACTTTTAGGTGTCCATTTTTGTGTTAGGCAAATAAATTTTGTTGTTTTGTAGCGTTGAAGCAAAAATGTATTGCTTTTTGATTTAATTAGAAATAAATCATTGTCAAGTCTAATGACAACGATAATGCTTTTTATCACCGATCGTGAATGCTGTAATGCCACTGTAATTTTGAATGCTGTAGGCTGTTGTGCTCATCATAACAGTCAGGGGTCTAATGTGCGCGCACTCCTGCTAAATGAATCTCTATTCTATTCTCATATTGACTCTCAGTATGCAGCCTACCGAGTGAACAAGATAATGAAACACCCCCTTTTCCCCTTTGCAACCAAACACCACTAATCTAATGTATTAGTCACCCTTTGCTTGTGTATGAGTGAGCAATTATTCTAAAAAGTTTCCACGCCATGCCGAGGTGACAAAGGGAATATGGGCAAGGAGCAGCACAGACACGTTTGACGGCTGCTCAGTGACGCTGATAGGCCAAACGGTGGTGGGAACCCGCCACTTTTAATCATGCGCCGGGTGATGGCTTTCATAAGAGCACGCGGCGACTCTGACAACTCTAATAAGGAGAGGTGACAGAGAAACTTTCTGAGTTAGCGGCAAAACAGAGGGGGAAGGTCTCCTTGTTGTTTTTTTTTTTTTCTCATGAGTGTGATTTTATTTTACTTTGGTTTTGGTTGAGTATAAAAGAGGAATTTCACAATCTGAGACTGTATTTGTGGTGAAAGAATGTCAACATTAATAAAGGGCTTAGTGGACAAGGTCACACGGGTCTCTGTACAGCAGAGCACCCCGAGTCTGTTTGTGGCTTTGGAGATAGGGAAACATGCTAAGACGTCTCCTTGTGCATAAGGTAACCGACTAGAGTTTTGCCCGTCAATGTTTCAGCACCCAGTCTAATTTATGACTCTTCAGCTTTTTTTTTTTTTATTCAAAGACAATCTCAGGTTCGTGTAAGAAAGCAGAAAGGAATGATGCTTTGAGGATATAATTAAAGATATCGTTCAAAGAACAACTTTTTGCATATTTGAATTATTACTGTCGTTAAAAACCACACAAAATATGGAAATATGATTGCCGGAAGCACATAAATCAATGATCAGCAAGGCCTCAGAGCCCAATAAATATGGGGAGTTAAATACTTTAAAATGCAAATCACATCTTAAAATTTGCATATGGGTGAATTTAAAGGAAGTGTGGTTCTTTAAGACCCTCTGAGGTAGAAACGATTGGAGCTGGAGGGGGTTTGGGCAGACGCAGACAGGCAGCCTGCGTCCTTTTTTTTCAGTTTGTCATTGGTCAAGTTGTTTGATCGCTCCAAATGATAGCAGCTGAAGTGAGCTGACAGACACGGCCGCATCTCTTTTGTGGATCCAGAAAGTGCCTTAAGTGATCTGAATAATTAGGAGTTAATTATTCTTCATCCATCTAAATCAGAAAAGGACAGATATGGGAATGGAATTTATAATTTTAGCCCGACGTCCTGTCTTGTACTAATGTGGTAAACTAAAGTGACTGTGAATAATACCTACTGACCTTCGAGTAATTACGCCTTGCCCGGCAATTTGCTTGCTGTTGCTAATTGAGGGTATTGATTCAGTGAGATTCATATTAAAAATACATATGTTTTATGGCTGGCTTTTTTTCTCCTGGTTGTGTTTAATGTATTATTAATCCGTATTATTTTATTTTATTTTTTGAACAATAATTAGCAGACAGGATGTGCAACACCGGAGGGCTGCTGCCTTCTTTGTCTTGCTCCAGTTGCAGCAGGTAGTGTACAGCGCAAAACTTTTTGCTGAATCTAAATGAGTCTTTGTGTTGTTTGGGACTCTTGTTTGGGAATTTTAAGAAGTGGTACAATTAAAACTAGTGCTTCAGACTCTCCAGACGTTTTTTTGCAATATTCAAATTAACACTGCAGCCACAAATTGTAGTGGAGCATTATAAATAGTAAATAATTATCAACATGGTAAGTTTAGCATAAAATCCTTGTTGCCCGCCCCCCTCTCACACATTTGAAGACGCTCTGGCGGCACAGCTGGATCAATGGACATGATGTCTCGTTGTGCATTAACACTTAGGTGAGAGTGTTAGGTTAAAAACCTGTCCAGCTCTTCCCTGGGAAATAGACAAGAGGGAGAGAAAAATCAATTTCCTATGTGGAGTGAGGAGGATGGTGGTTCTAAAGGCATCCCTTTACCAGTATATACTGTATGTGTGTGTATCGTGGGGGTGGTCGGCACTGTCACTCGTGAGCACTTGCACGTGTGAATGCCCTTCCTGTGGCGCCTGCAGGTATTGACCAGCACAGAGGACGGAGATGGTGCTCCCCTTCCTCTTTAGCCTCTAATATTTTAAGCCTTTTCGACCCAACACAGCTCCAGTGGCAGCTCACAGTCTCGTAATAACCCAGATAGGAATCGATAGCGCTGGATTTAGGCACTTACCCCTGCTAAAACTGGTAAACTCATTTGTCTTTCCCAAGAAATGGCCTTTCTGTTGTTTAAGGAGACACTTAGAAGAATCCCCTGAATTAAGATAATGTGACTATTGTGTGTGTGATCAGGCAGGCTCAGCTGAAAGGACAAGCAGCTTTAGCTCTTTTATTAGCTCTCTGTTTAAGGGGCCATACATGTTTTGACGGAGTCCAACTCTCTTTATTTTATTTCTGTCATGCCGATTAGTGTGCCAGGGAACACCCGCTCCACTCCGGCCCCCCTCCCCACCACATGGCTGTATGTGTATGTGAGAGAGATTGTGTTAAGTATGCCAGCTCTAAATGAGACGGACCAAAGTGTGATGGCCCCGCTGCTTCTTGTGTTGGAGCCTACATGAATGGCTCGACACAAATTTCTGGTGAAGGACTCAATGGATGCCGTGAAATTGTATTTGCTGTACAGCTAATGGCATAGGACTGGTTCTGCAAGAATGTTCCTTTGAGCAAGAAAACATGTCGTTCGGTCATAATGCACCCTGACCATCCATTCTCTGCCACGCAAAGACCATTACAGCATGAATGTCTGTGGTCTAACCCTAAAACTGATTTGATGTGAGAAATGCTGAAGGACATTGTAATTTTTTTTTTTTAAAGCAAGAATTATATTTAAGACTTATCAATTTTATAACCCTTGTTTTAAAACCTGAAATTGAGGGAAAAAAAGAGTATTCACATTGTACCATACACACAGCAGGCATTGTTGAGCACACAGGCAAGAAAGCCCAGTTAAGTCTTTAGAGGTGCTGTTAAAGGTGTCTTGTCTGGGTAAAGTAGGACGAAGTGCCACGTTCAGTAGGGGGAAAAAAAAAAACTTGTTATAAACACGGCAAAGAAGGAGGAAAAGGAATAGGCATTGTGATGAGTCAGGAAAGTGACTCCTGTGAGAAGTAAAAAAATAAACTTCAGAGAGCTCACATGCTTTTTTAGCCCACCTCTCGACACGCACACATACACCCCTTGGCGTCATAAGTCTTTCTCTCCCTCTCTTTAGCCTTGTGTGTGTGTGTGGAACTACAAAGGGACGTCGGTCCGAACTGTGCCGTGGGTGCCGGCGGGTGCTGCTGGTGGTAATTAGGCGTCACAACACTTAAAGCTGGTGTCTCGCTTGCCGCTGAATGCCTTCTGACGTGACGGAGGGACGAAAGAGTTATTCAACTCCGCATCTTCTTCTGCTCTGCTGGTCATCTGTCCTCTTCAGGGCCCATCAGCCTAAACAGCGCACCCGATCAAACGCGCGCACACACACGCACGTACGCACGCACTAACACACACACACACACACACACACACACAGACCCCCTTGTAAAGCCCCCGCAGGCAGCCGAGAGAGGCAGCGTGTTACAGAGAGAGATATCAAGGCCCTCGGGGAGTTTATGGAGGGCTGTGGGGGGGAAGAGTTAAAGCCTTGTGTGTCTGTGTGGAGCAAAAGGGGGTCTTAGTCAATACTCAGACCTCTGCATCACTAACTGTACAGACAATGTAGATCAATATGAAGTGAAGGCACATATATTTTACTAATTACTGCAATAATTAAAAGGGTCTGTTGTGATTAAAATGAAATCAGTGGGTGGTCAATTTTCAGGTAAGTGGATTCAGACTCAGTGGACTAATACTGTTATGGACTTTGTGCTCCCTTGTCATAAAATCACTTGAGAAAACATCATTAGTGAAGTTTGCTTTTTTCACTTGAATAATTTAAGTTTCCAGTGATATATTGTTTGTAGATACAATCTAATGTAATATAAAAATCACTAAGACATTTAACAGCAACAGTTTCAATAAAGACCAAGGCTAATGTTTATTTGGTGTACACTTTAAATTTGCATACAGCATTTGATTAATTATTAATAATATATTTTAATACCCGTAATAAAGGATTTGATTGAATAATGAACAGTGAGGGTGAGTTGGGTTGCAGGGTGTATGAAATGTGCTGTGACATTAAATTTGAAGTTTGTGTAACGTGCTGAACTGGAGCTATGAGCGCGAGAGACAAGCTGCTTTTATGTCCCTAAGCTATGTTCACGTCCACTGAAGACTTGTGTTTCTACACAGGTAGGCAGTTTGGGGACTATCTCAGTAGGAAGATGGGGTAAAGAAAAAAAAAGACATGAGAGGAATCAAAGGATGTTCCCCTTTTAATAATGTAACAAATATTCTAATTTCTAAAAATAAAACCTCCTCTTCATCCTTCCTGCTAATCTGAGGAGTAATTTATTCCATCCCAAGGCCAAATTAGTATGCTAGCCATGGGCAAAATGGTTATGACAAGACCAAGTTCCTTCAAAAAACTTAGACACATAGAAAAGAGAGTGAAAAGATTCAGCTGCAACTTATGGACAGCACTTGGCTCAAGAGTTGTCTTGCAAGGAGTAGCTTGGATTTCTGTTCCCATTTTATTTTATAATAATACCATGGTATAATTTCACACACTAGAGAATAGATCAGCTACATAAAATTCTAAAGATAAAGAAAGCTGAAACAAATATGGTCTGTTGTGTTTTGGGTCTGCGCCCACTTTCTTGATTAATTGCACTGAAATTGTAAGTTTCCATGTGCACTTGCATTTATTAGCATGAGGTTGTGTGTGTCCACATGGATATATATCGATGTCATTTTATGATAAGCAATTGAGCAATAGGACTTTGTAGCAGCCATCAAACAGACACTTCATTATGGGAGCAGTGATAACAAATACATTGTGTTGGATAATGATGGCAGTGGTTCATATTGTTCATTATACGTCTGGGTGTCACACAGCTCTGCAGATTTATTTGCGTGTGTGTGTGTGCCTTTGTTTTTGTCATTTTACAACATCATGTTTCAGCAAATTAACGTCTGAACCATTGGGAAGAAAAATATACCATCATTTGCCAACGGTGACAAACTATATATTTTGGATAATGATTGCATCTATTGGCTTCTGCATTTGCAAATGTGAGGTAATGAATTTCCTTTGTGGGCAATGAAAGCAAACAGAGATATTATGTCACTTTGCTTGAATAGGCCTAGTGTTTTCATGATTGACTGTCATTTGATGATAAACTGTATCTGTTAAGCAAAAATAAATATCTTTTTAGAATATGGGCATACTAAGTAACTTCCCCATACAGTATGTGATGAATAAATATTTCCGTAGATCCCACTGCTGTTCAGGCGCACTATGCAGAAGTAGGTGGTGTTTGATGTGGAGACTGACTGTTGAAGGCCTCCAGCGCGTTGACTGTCTCCGACTTGTGGGCCTGTCAAAGGTTTTGGGGCACTGGACTGAGTCGATGCCTGTCACACACATGTCATGGCTCCTCTCCCTGATGAGCCCTGCAGTTAAGCAATCAACAGTATTATTGCTTAGAAATGTATATATTTAAATTATGAAACAATGACAGTTTCGCTTGATTTATGGTGCAAGGCAAAGTTTAATTAATTGAAAAATGCATATTACCCTGTGCCTTAATTAATAGCTAATTAATCATAGAGTACTTGTTCAGTGTTCCCCCTCTGTTTCCACTCTTTTCAGGCATATTTCTGTGTGTGTCTGACACTTGAATTTCCTCCCGGGGTCATTTTTATGTGAGGTCATGCGTTTTCTTCTTGAGTGGTTGTTGAGATGGAGAACATGCGTTCCAAAAAGTCTGTGGTGGAGCCAGCACTGCTCTCTGCTCAGGTGAAAACACACTCGAGTATGCAACTTTTTACTTCTTTGTACAATACAATTTTGACAGTGTGAGAAAAGGACTGGGATATCTGAAAAGCAATATCCTAATAGGCAGTACACCCAGTCAAAGTTGCTTACATACATTTCCATGGTTGAAAACAATTATCCACATAACTTGGTCTAACACTAGACCAAGCCATGTTGTTGCAAACATAGAAAATATTTGCTTACCTGCCTGGCGAAGCACAGTTTGCTCAATTGTAAGCTGATACTTGGGGTTATAGTAAAAAAATGACAAGTAAACATATCACTATTACAGCTGTCACTGGTTCTTATCAATGGAAAAGTCTGAATGATAGTGTTTATGTCCATCAGTTTTTTTTTTTGACTAAAAAGGAGTTCAGGTTGATCGGAAAATCAAGGATTTCTCGCCCTCCAGAAAGCCACAGTTAGAAAATGATAGGGAATGGACACTTTTGCTGCAAGCTTTCATAAAAGAAGAGTAGGTGTGGCTCTCAACACTGGCCGGCCTGCCAAAACACCTTACCTTCAACAGCCGTCCAGCCTGCACTGCCGCTGTCTGGCCCCCCTGTGTCTGTGTCCGGTAATGGTAAGCGTTTTAAACTATTAGAGGTGCTGTGAAAAAGGCCTGACTTGAGTGCAGAGCTGTCAGTCTGCAATGAGCCAATTGGGGGTGGGGGGCTGTCACGGCTGTCACTCAATGGGAGGATGAGAACTGTTTGGCCCTAATGGATTCCTCCAGGCGGACGGCTTACACGCCGGCTAGAAGTAAAATCGATGCGTTGTCATGAGCGAGTGAGGCATCATCAAACGGCCAGGTGGATGGGGAGGCAAGGAAGGGAGGCCCGCCCGGGTAGTTATGTCTATATCTTGTGAAATGTGTGTGAGCGCGATTTGGAAAGGGGAGAAGAGACGGACAGATGCTCAGCTTGGCTTTACACGCCCAATGGGGCCTTGGCTATGATTGTAAGCATGAACGGGGGCTCTGACCTCCATCATCTCTGTTGCTTTTATTTTCCGGTTCTCTTGGAATCGGACACAGATCCGCACAGACATACCAGCACACATACAGGGAAATAAACGTGAAGCTGTGTAGATAGGGGCAAAGTGCCTTGACAAAAATCAAACATCATCTTGTAGGCAAGATCACTTTTCATAGAGCACATTTCGAAAATGTGATTTATGGGTTTGACTAGCACCTGCAGAGAATGGGGCAAAAGAGTCTGTGATGTCTAATGTGTGGTGACAGAATATCACATCTGCACATCTTTCCCAACTGCAAATATTAAAAGTAGCAAGAAAAAAATGCTTTGAAAAAAAGTGGATATAGAAAAAGAGCAAGCCCTATGAAAACATATTGTCTGAAGCTCACCTTCACTGACAGAAATTTCAATCAACATAAGAAAAGAAAATCCTTGTGAGAAAATTTTAGTGAGACACAACTCAAACGCCTGTGAAACATATACAGCCAGACAACTATTAACAGTGTGAGCTTATTTTATGTCTCTGTGCTATTCAGTGTGGTGGACATAGGCCTCCAGGAGTGTGACGGGGGCCACCCTCCGGCCCCGGACTGGGCTCAAGAGAGGGGCCCTGGATCAGTGATTGACAGCTAGAGTTGGAGGAGATTGCTCCAAGCTGGCGGTGCTGATGCAGAGCAGGGATGCTGGTGTACGACTTCCTCACTTGGCCTCTCTGCCTGTGTTCAGTCAGCCTCCAAATGCTCCTGTCAGTCTGCTTCCCTCTGGGTGCACTTTAGTCTGCTGTACAGCGGACAGCAGTGGTCTTTTATTTAGATTCATCCTACTTTGTAATATGCAAAGTATTTGTTGTTTTTGTTACCTACAAACTTCTTAATGTCTTTCAAAAGTATTGGCATTTTTTTATCATGAGTGATGCCTAGCTGTGTTGGACTTTTAGAAATACACTACAGTATTTATTATTACTTGCTCAACATGGCCATTTCTTGTGGCGGTAGTTTTTAAACAAGCAATAACTAATTTTTTACATAACACATCTTAAGCTCCAAGCAGCTGGCTGCATGCAACCTGACCTTTAGCCATGACTGCCTGATTCTGATGCTTTAAGTTAATGATAGTATCTTCCAGGCATTGCACAACAATGTCTGTATTTTGAACCCAGCTATTTTCGCCTAAACAAACCTATTAGTTTAATTAATATCAACACTACCAAGTGGAGTCAAGACATTCTCAAGACATGCTCAATTTAGCCTTTAAAAACAAGAGCAATTTCTTTTTCATTGCTGAGCACATGAAAGAGTTGGTGTTGATTAAGGAGGCTTTTTAAGCTGTGAAAGCTCTAAATGTGCTGTGTCCTTAGTAAGATGAAAAGGAGTCCAAGTTAGCTGGAGTTGTTTCTTACCTTAACTCTTCCAATGGTAGAACCTCTGGGAGGATGCCTCAGAGAGAGACAAACTAGAAGCCCTTACTCTTTATGCAAATGTCTCTGTGTTTTAACGTGTAATTATGCCCCAGCATCCTCCTTCCTCTCCTTCTTTCTCATTCCCCTCTATTCTTCTCTAATGGCACCCTCCCCTGTTTTTGCCTCTTATTGCTGATGAAACGTTTTCCTGCTTTCTCCGTCATCGTCATTTTCAAACAGCCACATTTTTTAGACCTTCTTCTGTTCAACAAAGACTTTTTGATTATTTCCATCCATATAGAAGTAGTTGTATCTGGATGAAACAAAATACATTTTTGTTTCTTACTTCATCGGTGCAGAGTGAATTGGAACAACATGGTCCTTTATCGATGCTCTATGTACGTCTGCTCAAGCCAAAGTGTTTTGTGGTGACGTATGTCCCCTTTCTCCTTCTAGCATGTCACTTCTCCTCCATCTCAACTCTGCCATTGCCCATATTTATTTTATCTCACTAATGTGGGTCACCCCTGTATGGCTGCCATCAGCGAGCCACAGTCAAATAGCTGTGTCTGAAGCCTACCTTTGGCATGATTTATGGGCTGGTGTGACGCTCAGCTCTCAGAAGGACCGCCATTGTCCTGCTACAGCTCTCAACTCTCGACGTAGGGGCGCTTTGTCTGTGCTGAGGCAAACCAGACCCCCGTCTTTAAAAAGAATCAAATTATTTCATCATGTTGGAAATGAAAAGGCTGTAATTACTCCTAATTAGAGCCTGACTTTTTTCTTTTCTCCTTTCTTTCTCTTCTTCTCCTCCTCATGCCTTCTTTCTTTTCTCACAGTTTCAGAGGTGAATTCTTTTTCCAGAGGTTTCACTATTGCTCTAAAACAGAGCTGTTATGGGTGGAGAGTAGGAAACAATTTTCTGTTCAGTTTGAAATTGATTAATAAAGGCTTTTGACAGCTCTTCTGGCTTTGATATTCAGTATGAGGGGAGGTCTGAAGTGGTGTGATGACACTGTAATGTTTGCTTTAAAGGCCTACCTTAATGGGGCTGGCTCCACAATGTCATGATGTTTCATGAGCCAGTGGAAAATGAGAAGCAAAGCACACCGTTTGTGGCGTTTTAAAGCATATGTGTGTGTTCATATGTGTGCGAGACGCTGTGGTGGACCATCCACCTCATTGCACTGGTTAGGCAATGTGACTCTGCCCCCGTGTTGGGTTCCCTTCTAATAACAACCATCTACGCTGGAGAGCACCAGTCTAATGGTTGCCTATCACGGAAAATCATTTTCTACCCGTCAACTATTTACATGTATCTTTACCACACAAGTCTTGTCATTTTAGGCGGCATAACAATTTGCTAAGCAAATCCACTCACCATTTATCTATCAAGAGGAAGGCTGTTAATGTGTGTGTCTGGAGAAACCCAGGGTTGGAGCTTTTGAAAAGAAGTGTGTGTGTGGGGGGGTACGGAGGGAAGCAAATATTTTCTCTGGCTTGCAAGGGCACAGTGAAAACACACTGCTGATGCTGATGTGTATTAGAAGTGAGCCGGGCAAATATTAGCATTGCCTTACAGTGGCAGAGTAGTGGTGTGGAGATGTTGGTGTGTGTATGTAATGGGAGGAGTTTTCTGGACTGCTGGGCTTTGTAAAGGGCTGCCACTGAAATATGTTTTGTTCCAAACATAAAGATCATTGTTTAAACCCTGAGGATGATGCTCGCTGTAATAGTTAATACACATGGGGCTTGAGTAAAATCATTGTAAATAGCCAAATGTGATTAAAAGGCTCTTGCCTTATGTTGGCAAACAATAAACAGGAGTTTGGCTCCGGACAGAATTTTTCAGCCCATCCACTTCTCCCAAACAAATCATCACTTTTTACTCTGCTGGACATTAACTTGTTCAGGTTGATGTGTGTGCTCAAGGGCACAACAACAACAACATTCAACTCCGCCCACATTTCCGGCATAAGTCAAACATTTGTGAGAGAGGGCAACAGGAAAAAAATAGAAAACACACACACACACACACTGGGGGTTGGTGGTCAACACATAACGTTGATGCGTCTTGTTTGTCAGAAACCAAGTGCAAAGAAATGTGACAGAGTGCTGGGGGAGGTTTCCAAATCCATTTCCTGCTCTTGTCTGTCCACATCAGCCGCTGACGACGACAGATCTGTTGGTTCTTATTGTGTTCTATTATGGAGGGTAGCGGGGGGGCTAGCTGGTGCACACATGCCCAAAAACGATGCATCTCCTTTGATCTGTTCCAGTGTGAGCAACATGAACAGCTCCGCCGCTGGGCTCACACACGTGCATATGCAGAAGTGCACACAGCCCTAAAGTATGGACCTTTGCACTTTTTATAGCCCTGCTCTGTCTGTGTCTCGCTCTGTGTGGTTGTGATTTACTCCAGCATCTTGTTATTTCATTCACATGGCTATTATTATTATTATAATTTTTTTTCAGATACATTTGTAGACTTACTGTAATAGGAGCCAGTGTTGAGGTGCAGTGCTTATTAGCTTCTTATCTCAGCTAATTACCCATTAAATAACCACATGCAGACACACTACTATTACTGGATAATTAGCAAGTGGCCCATTTTGAATATGCATTGACTGTGCTTAATTTACAGAAATAGATCCATTCTATTTTCTCTATTTTCATTGTCATGCTTTTTTATAATAAATTTAAAATGGCTTTGGGTTGTTTTCATTTGAACACCTTACTGTGTAACCGCACTGTGGCTCTACTATGAAGACTACGGTCCATTGTTCAGGATTGTCTCCTCTTGATTCACTTTGCGGCATTGTGTTTTGTAGTTTTACCTCTCTGGCCTGTTGTACAGTGGGCGCTCAGAGCAGTGTGTGTCACATCAGGTGCGTCAGGATGCCTACTGGCAGGCGGCCGCTGACCGAAGCCATCTCGGCCAATCACCTCTCGGCAAACTGACCTTTACTGTGGCTCCGTGACCCTGATGGAAGGTGAAGTGTGTGGCTGGTAGCAGTCAGCAGTGGCACAGCAGGACGATTCTGTGGAGGAGGAGGAGGAGGAGTATAAAAAGGAGTTGGCCGGAGGGGGAGAGATTTTCTTGGCCAGTCACTCATGTTCCTGCTCTCCTTTACTTTGACTCTTCTCGGACTTAGCCATGGCACGTTCTCTCGGCTTCTTTACACTGCGTTTCTCATGCAATGACTTGTTACTGACAAGTGGAACCGCATGAGATACTTCCAAATGTGTTTATGATTTCTTGAATGTTGTTCGGAGAGTGAACCGTCCCGTATCCCGCCACCCTCCCCGTCTCCTCCGAGGTGCTTAGCAACAATCTGTCCAAGGAAACGAGAAAACAAAAATCAGAGGATGCTTGAAAATACTCTGAAATGCAGTAATGAATATTTTAGACATAAAGGGCCACTTTCCCAGCCTCCATTTGCCTGGCGCAGTCCTCCAAACAGCCCTTTTAAAGTCAAGTGATGGGGGTTAAGTTAATTATGCACATTAGGGCCAGCCTCCCTCCTTTGCCTGTTCAGTCGCTGTGTATGTTCGTGTGTTTGAGTGTGTGCGCAGGCTACGACGGCGGCTTGGGATGCCGAAACTCTGCCTTTTAATTAAACACAGATGCATAGAAGGAGAGACTGTCTGTCACACACGTTTTTAACAGCGGCCGCACGCATAGAGACACACGGGGCACATACATAGACACACAAACTCAACGAGATAAAAAAAAGTGTAACTGTTGCTGATTTCGTGTGTGGGGACCTTTCTCTGTCTTGTCGCTGCAAGGAAATAAATAACTTTATCTGCATGAAGCCTGAAAATGATTGGCTTTTCAAGTGTGGCCATGTTGGTTATTAAAATATTTGTGCATGCTTAAAAGTCAGTGTTAGGTTTTGCTATAGCATTCCTCTATTTACTCATTCTTTCACACAGTTTGTTTACTATATCCATCCACTGCTTACTTTGTCCTTTAAGCTGACAGCCGTTTTGTGTCCCTATATTTTGACAGTATTGATCGCTTCTGACATGGCAGCAGATTGATATAATCCGTTTGCAGGAAGCACATGGATCGGCAACAGAACTACGACATAAGAATTACCACTTGAAGGGCAAAAATAATCAGACTTGCATGGCTAACACAGACCAGTTGCTGCGAAACCACATTGTGGGTTGTATGTTTTGGAATACATGGATGAGAAACAGCCGTTTTCAGACTGACTCGCAGATGGAAACAGGGGATTTACAGATAATGTTTAGGCATATGACTGTGTTTGATTATCAACAAGCACTCATACCACTAAAGTTGATATATTAACTCAGAATCTAAAAATAAATATTACATGGACATAATTTTCTACAATAATGTAAAATAAAAAACAAAAAAAAAACATCTGTTTTTAATTTAGTGGATTTCAACAGTATCAAAATAGTTTTAATCTTACTCAGCATGGTTAGGAATTTAGAAGCTATATACATCCCATGTCAACATTGCTAGAATTTTTAGTCCAGTTTTATTTTATGTATGTTTAATTGAGCCTCATTAAGAATATCCACCCCACAATTTTCCTGCAAAATAGAAGTGCTCCATAAAGCTTAAAGTCCAAACCTTCTTCCCTTTTTTTTCTTTCGCTCTTTCCTGTGCCGCTGCAATGGCCTCGTTTTTCATTAGAGGATTGCCCCATTATTTCATTTCTTGTGATAAAATGACAAAAGATTACTCACGAGAAATACTAAATACAGACCGGACCGATGGGATCTCCCCTCATACGTAACGCTGCTGCACTGCTGCTGAAGGCTTCATATTTCCTATTTCTCTCTCTATTATATATATCTGGCAGTGTTGTAGATACAAGGCTTGTGTGTGTGTTTGTATGTGTATGTGCGGGTACTGTATTACATTCTGTACGTCCCAATCTGATCAGACACCACTAGCTCGCTGGTCAGCAGACCTTTTCTTATTTTTATTTTTTTTTAGCTTTTTTTTTTTTTTTAGAAATATAGAAAAATTAGTTGCACTCTTGACAGAAGTGTCAGTGAGTTGGGGAAGAAGAACTTATTTCACTCGGGCCACAAGCGATGGCTAACTGGGAATTGGAAGAAAACATCAAATAAATAAATAATATCCACTCCGTATCTTTATCTAAGATGATTCATATTTTATTTCATAACAGTGCTTCCAATGGTCACATTTTTCAGTTGTGGATAATAGAAAATGTAAAGATATGGGCGGTGAAATATGAGTCGGTTTGGGGAGGTAAGAATGAGAAAAGATTAGCTTGAGATTAGAATAAGAGAGATGAGGGAGGGAGGTAGAGGAGGGCAAAGAGTCTCAGGGTGTGAGTAGTTTTCAGAGTGCAGGTTGGTGTGTCCGTCTGTACCAAAGAAAAATGATGATTGTAATCGCATCCACCTTATTTTGTTTTCCACCTACTTCCATGTGTCCACATAGCGACCTGGCATCCTTGACCGACCTACTGGGCTGCACTGCCCACACAGAGCTTTCATACTTACTGACCTATCAAACTCAAACACATGTCACGCTTATCAGAATATCTATGAAGGCAAACCAAATACAGGTGCAGTCTGTTACCATTGTAATGTTTTTGTAATTTTGACACCATTGTTTTTTTTCCTTTTTCATTTGCATGCTTGTATCGGATAGCACACCTCACTTATTTCCTGCCGTTGTTTATTCAGCAAAGTTATTTTTCTTTTCGTCCCTCACTGGTGTTGTGGTTAGCAAGCCAGTCGCTGAGTTGCTCTTTAAATTAACAAGATACCCGTGAAGAGGAGTTGTTCGTGGTTGCTCCCCTCCATTCTTAGAATCATTAAACCCAGCACATGGTGAGGGACACCCAGCGAGGCGTTTGCGGGATCGGCCAGAGCAACAGAAGGAGCCCTGCGTCAATGAAACTTACAGATCAAATGTTCACTGCTAGACCCAGCCTCGGGCTTTGGTTAACAACAGCAGGAACTAGTAGCCTTGGGATTATGTTAAGGGGATAAAACCAAGACAACATGAGAGCCAACATACAAAAAACATTCTACCCAGTTCTTCTCTTACATTATTTCCAGTATTTTGCTAGTAACCTGAATCCTCTTTATCACCACCTTATCCCCCCACATATTTAATGACTTGCTAAACTGTACAGTAATCAGTGGACTTGGACAAAAAGTGTGTCTGCGATTTGTTACATTATAGACAGAAATGTATTTATGCTTTGCTGCTGCAGGTCAAATCAAAGTAAAAAACTGGCTAATCACATATTTTAGGTTCATATAAAAAGCTCTGTTTGTTTTTCTCATCATGGTATGAAGTGTCCGTTTCCCTGTGCCTGCTCTGATGCCATCTGCTTTGCTTTAGAGGAAAACTGAGTGATTTATAGTGACGGACGTGGTCGACTCATCACGCAGGCCTAATTGACTTAAAGTTTTGCCGCGTTTGTGTTACTTCACATCTGTCACAGGATCACTTTGACGTTGCTATAGCATGGTGTTGTTTTGTTTTGGGGACTAAAGAGCCAAACAGGGGAATAGGGCGTGATGAATAATGCTCTCTGACAGACACGGCTTGTTGTTGTTGGACATTTCTGGTGGAGCTTTTGACTGCTAGATGTGTGTTTCAACATTCCTTCAAAAATGATGAAGTGATTGAGCATAAAAAGCTGTTTTGTGCTTAAAACCACTGAGGGCTCTTCAGAAGAATGGAATGTTTATTTTTTTTATTACAACTTTATATATTTTTTTACAAAACAGAGTTGATTACTTATTGTGTTGCAGATTATGAAAACAGCAAATTATGAATTCCAATTTTGAAGTGTTCAGATTTGCCCATAATACCTTGTTTGTATAACAGAGAAACATTCCTTTCAATATTTTAGACCAATTGCAGCTCTCTTAGTTGACCAAACAATGAGTGAAATTTCTGTCAAACACAGTAAGTACTTCCTCTGAACTACTTGGTGTAAAAATACCTCTAGTTAACACATTGCCCTCACAGCAAAAGCGGAATCTTTTTCAAAGCTGCCAGCCTGTTTTGAGAGAACTGCAGCTTCCTACGACTCTCCTTGCAGATGTTGATGTTTGTCTAGTTAGCACATGTCAGTTGACACTCAAATACCCTTTGTCTAATTAGAGAAGAGTCATCGTCATCTGTCTCCTAATGAGAAATCATGAAGGCTTCTTAACTTTTCTCTAGTGCCATTTGATATTTTACTGCGTCTCCAAATGAACAGGGGGCGAGTTTCCATATTTTAAGACTGTGTTCTAAACATTTCTTTTCTACATGCACTGTCAATTACCCAGTGGCAGTTGCCTAGCAGAAACAGCAGAGCGCTGTACTGGCTGGCGCACTGGGTGACTGGGTGGGTGCCTGACTGGGTGACTGCTTGGGTGGCTGACTGGCTTGTCTCTTGGAAACCTGTGAAATATGATTTACATTAAGACCATGTTGTAGCAAACTCTAGCCCACGGTATGCATATTCCCCCATTGTTTGTGACAGTTGGTTGTAGCTGCTCTGGGGGGGGGAAGCACCAAAGTAGGCATCCGACTTTGCATTTCAGTGGCTGAGCTCAGGTCAGGAGCACATCTGGTTGAGTGAGAGGTTTGTGCGTCGTATCGTTTTAGTTTCAGGTTACATTGCACATGCACACACACATCGGCAGGCTCACTTGTTGCTGTGCACAGGAGCTCATGTGCAGAAAGCAGCAGCCGCGGCACACACACCGGTGCACTCCTACACAAACAAACAAACACACCTGCTGCTCCTGGCAAGTGGCTCTGACAATCAGCCGAAGGAGGGAAGGCAAACAAAACAAACAGTTTAATTTACATGACAGTATCCTGCTTTACATTAGCATGCCGTGGCAATGATAGAGTGAAGCTCTGCGGGAAACAGCAGGTAATGAAAAGTGATGGTCCTATTTGCTGTATACTGTAAGTACAGGAATGGTAAGTCAAAAGTAATAGCAAGCACTGTGCTGCACAAGTCCCAAACAGTGTTTTATGGTGAGCTGCGTTCACAGACTTGCCACTAAAACTATTTTTTAATAATCAATCCAATCAAATTGTTATAATATGAGTTTTAAAATATTTTAGAGGGTTGTTTTTTATATATTCCTGTCTTTCTTAAGGCAGAAACTGAAATGTTAGTGCACTTGGTGAAGGTATTTGTGTGCAATTTTAACAAACAATTAACTACAATAAATGAATAAACAGTATTTTGGCTGTTTTGAAATTGCACAGAATGCCATTTGTAATTTCTGATGATATTATTGCCATGTGTGTTAAGTGTGTGTGGTTTGCGGTGTTCAAATTGATGGTGTATGTTTGTGTTTTTGTAGATGATAGCATACACTCTGTGTGTCGTGTGTTTGTAGTAATACTATTCATGTATTTGAACATGAGTCTGTGGCTGTGTGCTCTGGCTCCAGTGGTCTGTTCTTCATGTAAAGAGATAGCATCTTCCCACAACAGATCAATATGGGAATATTTCTAGAAGCCGTGCCTCTGTCTCAGATTTAATCCCCTGTGTGTGAGCATGTGTGTGAGCTTGTGTGTGTGCATGTGTGTGTGCATGTGGCTGGCAGTGAGAAATACTGAGACTGACAGCTGTACTCTAGTGCTGGTAAAAGGTTGAACTTACTATTATTAAGGCTATTGGCATGTTGTCAAGCGTGTGTCAAATGGTCAACACTTTAGAATTTATGTTTGATGCATCCTCATTAGTGTAAATCCATACACAGAAACAAGGTTTTTATTTTAAATATAGCCACAACTACTCACTGGTGCGTACATTCCCCACCACTCCCTCTCCACACTCTACATTAAATTGTCCTAAAATGACACAGCCATGACTTATGTTGCCAGATATTAGACCCTGGTATTTTTACACATGAAACGTATTTTTCATGTGGCGTCCAAAGTGGGTGTCAGTCATTAACAACTGAATAAACAGTGTATGTTCCCTGTTTATTAAAAATGTTGTATGTTCCCTGTTTATTAAAATATAGATTCATGTTTTCTTGCTGTAATTGTCAATACCATGGCAAGTTAGAAACATAGGACTAACTGCTTGCTGTCAAAGTGAAAGTATTTATCTAAGAGTGTTTAATATGTCAAGGCTGGCATGTGTTAAGAATATGGAGCCGGCGAAGCTCAGGTATACATTGTTAAAAGTCCCAACTGACTGATGCCCTGAGGGTCTGACTATTTCTTCCCAAATGGCTATTATATCTGCCTTTTTAATCCTTCTCACCACAGCAGGTGTAAGGCAGTCACAAAAAGCTCCTTTATTAAAAAAAAAAAAACAGCCTTTTTTATTAATGTTGGCTTGTTGTCACTAAATACATACATTATCTGTTGAATTACTACTTTTATGTACCATTATGAAAATGTAATACTAATATTTTTTTATCTTTTGTGGGAAGTAATCTTCTTTTTTTTTTGTTGTTGCTTCTATGTATTAAAGTTGGGAGGTGGGAAATCTTTGCACACTGAGGCACAGGAAGAACATAGGCAGTACAGTCTGTAAAGTCCTTTCATTGCTACTCTGTTTGTAATATTGAGCTACAAATAAAATTGATTTGACTAGTTTCAAAAAAGTATCGGACTTCAGAACACATTTGACTGGCCAATAGTACACTACACTTTGTTACCTGGCAAACTAACACACTGTGAAATGTTCACATTGTCCCCTAATTCTCTTGCGTCTTTGCTGAAACTTTTGTGCTTTATTACTCATGAGAGCTAGTATAGTTTGCACCTTTACCTTGTGTGTTTTAAACGATGGACTCACACACAGTTCAAGGTTAGTCTCCAATTCCTCTCAGTCTGGCTTACAGATAACTGTCAATAAAATTGATCTTTCTATCTGGTCTACTCTGTTCATATGTTTTCATCCCTGTCCCTTCCCCCAGACACTTCCTTCTCGGCCTCAGTCTCCTTTGCCTGTGTCCTTCTCTTCATCTTTAGTCAGATAAGTCTGCCTCTACTGCCAAGAGCACCAAGTATCACTGCTGTGTTTTTTTCTCTCCCTCTTATGTTCTTCTCACTGTGCACTGAAGCCATGTCGCAATTTCTGAGGGAGTTTTGATGCCTGGATGTCTCCTGTCCGGGTCCATCTCGTCTGAGCTGCGGTGCCGGCCGTATGCGAGCCGAACTACGCTGCCTCGCTGCAGGTCAGCCTTCACGGTCGATTAGTGTCGGAGCGCCACTTTGGTCACAAGTTGTCAGGAGCGCTTATCGTGAAGATCAACAGCGATCAGTCTCGCCACAGCATGCGCTCTCTCGCAGTCCCCCGCATCACGTCTCACGTTCCCTCTCCTTTCTATTTTCTGCCCTCTCGCCTTTTGGCATTACCCCCCTCCCTCTCCTTGTTTTTCACTCAAATCACCATATTTTCATCTATATCTTATCATTGTCAACTGAAACTTCCACTTTCCCCAGTCTTCTTTGGTCAGCCATGATAAGGCTGTACATTTTTAGTTAAAAGGAAACAGAAAGGAAACACTGACACTTCTGTTCATAACCATCTCAGGTTTTTAGGACAGCTTCAATATTCTCACTCAAAGGTAGTTTATTGTGTCAGAGCAAAAGTCCATACATGGTACTTTCCCTATTGTTAATTTATACAATTATCTAATCATGTTTTAAATATAGCATACATAGTCCACCTATTATAAGATGCCTCTGTGATTACTGATCACTTTTTGGAGACTTGTTTAGCATTCCAGCAGACTAAAATGTTCAGTTTATTTATTCTTCTCTTTCCATCCTAATCTCTCCTCCCTTCTCTCAGTGCGTCTGTGCGCCGTCAGGCCTTGTCTGTGGTGAGTGCAGTGACACATTATGTTTGGCCTGTCAGTGTGGCTGGTAGTGTCAGTATCTGCAGCTGCTGGTTCCTGTGACAGCGCTGGAGGGGCCGCTGGTCCTAGCAGAGTGCCGCCGTCAGCCCGTGACACGCTCCGTGTCAGCGATCCCCTCCGTTGGGTGACATGGCATCCCCTCCTCATCATCCTCTTCTCCCAGCCACTGGCCTTTTTCACTGCCACTCAGTCACTTACTGCCTCACACACTCGTCTTTAGTGCAATGTGACCTACATGTGTACTTTAAAGCTCATGCCAACATTGAAAGTGTCACTTAATGCATTATCTGTTACTAATTTCATGAAGAATTGGAGATACATAGATGGATGGACAGATAGATGGATAGATAGACACCCTTTGTGCACAGCAGGACTAAATATGTGTGTGATTTAATCTGGCCTTGGCAAGTGCGCTGCAGTGACAAATGGATGCTCACTATGAAACCCCCTCATCCAAGAGACAGTATTAGTTTTTGCTTTAATTACCAGCAGCAGTAATGTTTCCTATCCATAACTGTCGGCCTGCTAGAATGCAGGCTGGCAGAGGGGTGAGGGCCTTGTCTCTTCTCGCAGTGGGCCTCCTGTCTCTTCTCCCCCCCTCCCCATCCGTCTACATCCTCACCACCATCACAGCCCCACACACCTTTCCCACCCCCTTCACGCCTGCCGCATCTTTCATTTCAATATTTCAATATTTATACCTCATCTGAGAAAGTTCAAAGTCAATGTAAGGAGGCATAACTTTCTCCCACCCGCTACTCTACCAACAGAGACCCCAGTGGACAGCGGGGGAGGGGGTGCTGACGGCCTCTGTCCACTCCCCTCTCACTGACCACTGGCGACACTTAGAGACAAATACCACCACCACACAATGATAGTTGAAGATTGGATTTCTGAGGCTTATGTCCACACGCACTTACTTATTAAAAATATTAATAACACTCTAACAGGCTCTCAGGTGACAATAAACTATACTCCAGCATGAGAGAAAAACATTTTGTTACTCATTTGTATGGTCAGACGAGGTAAAAAAATTTTTTTTAAGTTTCTTACATTACAAAGAAATGAAACTGAAGGCCATAAATGTTAACGCCATCACCACAATGTAAAAAAACAACAAAAAAATAATAATAATTTGCTGAAAGTCCTCAGTTTTTCCAAAGGGTGCATTTCCCATGTCCTAAAATGCTGTTTGCATGTGTACAGGAGGCCAAAATGCACAGAAGAAGCAATGTTTTTAAAGATACCTGCCTATTTGTGACATGACATCAGATACACTGTTCACCTATTTTTTGCAGATGCAAATCAGGTAAATGGATTTCAATACACCCACTTTTAGGCCACAGGTGATAAAAGTCACCTGCCCTTTGGTGTAAGCCTTTAAATATGTTGAATGGGTCCAGAACAGTCAGTTATGCTACACTGGATCTTTTAATAGCTAAAGTGAGTTAAGGTGAGTTGACCATGAGAGAAAACCGACATTCACCAGAAGACAAACACAATCTGAAGAGAAATAAGAGCATTATGTCATAAGTATGCACATCTGAGTACTTCCATTGCATTAAAATTCCTTTAGACCTGTGTATTTCTTTATATAACTTTCATACTTAGTACTTAGTAGACATAAGTCTGTAGGTCATCAGACATTTAATAATGCAAAGTATTGCCCAGTGTTAGGCAGAAATGGCCACCACTGCTGTAAGTATTCAAGTTGAATGCGCTGTACTGGTATGACATGAGACTCGTTAACTTCAAGGGGAAGTACTTTCGGAGCGGCGGTATGTCAGAGGTCAAGGAGCAGCACAGAAGTCCCCTGGGTGCTGGTAGTGAACGTTATTCAACTGTATCGAAGCCACATCATGACACAGTAAGGGGACAAATTTCTGCTATTTTAACTGACCACCTCTTTTTAAAAAAAAGAAAAATTCCTCTAGCCAGTTTTAATAAATAAAGCATCTGACAAGTCCGTCCTTTGCCATAATAGATTAGCCTAATTACAGCGTCCCTGAGTTTAGATCACAACGTCACGTACTCAGCCTGTCACTCTAATAGCCATTACAGCCACTTCTCTCCACTCCCCTTCTCTTAATGTACAGTTGTAAAAAAAAAAAAAAAAAAAAATCAGCCAAAAGGAAAAGGTCGTTCTCATTTGCATGCGCACCTTCATTAGAATATGCGAATATGCTAAGGACCAGAGCAGGCGCTTTGCATGTGCAGGTGATGAATGGCCAGCGCATCGCAGAATAGGCCGAGATGGAGGCTTCGTCACCCTCATCTGCATAGCACACTTTATTTACTTATTTATTTACTTTTGAGTGCTTGTTGTGTGTGATGCATCTCGTGTCTGGAGATGGTGACTGAGGAGAACCTTTGCAATTTACTCAGTTCCCTTTGACACAATGCTTTAATTAACAGCTGAATGGGAGCCTTGGGTTCTCACAAGGCTTTGCTTTTGGTGAAAAAAGATCTGTTTAGATGCAGGATGTTTGATATAGTCACAAATAAGCCTTTGCAAAAAAGTAGAAAGTGTTTTTATATTTTTTTTATTGAGTGGTGATTCAGCTTGTGGAGAATCGCAAAATGTCCACAGTGGGAGGGATGGAGGCCTGAAACCTAGCGTTTTTATCGAAGGTGGGTGTGGGGTATTTTTTCTGAGGTGGAGGGCGAGTTTCCAGAGAGAAACTCATCTCTTCTCGTGCTTCTCTGTTGCTGGGGCGGCAGATGGTGGGTGTCAAGACAACGGCAGCGATAGCCAAACAAAGACGTCTTTTGTGTGTGTGCATACTTCCTGAGAGGTGTAGAAAGTGCTCTAGCTTTGAGTAGGAGGCACAGCATCTATAATAACACTTCAGTGCATTGTGTAAATTTGTAGAATGTATTCTCACTCAATCTCCTCAAAGTCCATTGTGTATTATACAGTAAAAGTCATCCGTCAGTTCACCACACCTCTGAGAAATAGTCGCAAGCTGGAAAAATTGCTTTCGAATTTGTCAGCCTTGTCTCATTGTGGTAAAGTTTCTATACCACAACTGTGTGAACTCCCACTTTGTTTGATGCTCCCTCTCCAACCGTCCAACAATTAAGCATCTAATAATCCGTTCTTTGTTAGACCCATACCGTAACGGTTTATTTTGTTCCTTTGGTGTGTGACCTTAGTTGCCCTTCACAGAAGCACGAGTATAATGAGAGTGGTATCTGGCGGACAGACAAGCCTGACATCCCAGCTACGCCCTTCAGTCAGTCGGCTGAGGAAAGAAGAAAAAAAAGAACGTCAATAGTGAGCCCTTATGTTTTATGGATTATGTGCTTTAGCAAAACTATAGTGAGAGAAATACAAGTCTTGCTTGTCATGTTGCTTCACTTCTTTTTAATGTGGAAGAACACTCAACAAAACAACAACAGTGGAAATTAGAGGCTGTCTTTTTGTGTTGGGATTCATTCTTTTACTGCTCACATTGCTTTCTTCATTTTTACCAGCCTTTGATCTTTTCAGGTTAGAACAAAGTGACCTTTAAATTCTTTTAAGCCTTTACATTAGAACTAACAACAGCATTTTAAATATTTTAAATGGTTTTGTCATCATTCCTTTGTTTTATTTTTATTTATTCTCATTTCCGTTCTCCATCCATTTCTTCCTACAGTTAATTTGTTCTCAGAGGACGACAGATAGAGACTACAGTAAACAGACTGAATAAATCATATCTGGGACTTACTTATTTTAGGTTTGTGTCTGGGAGGTTAAGGTCTCAGGGCTAGTGTTGCTTTGTTTCCTCGGGAGGTTTGACGAAGGCTTGGTGTTGTAAACGGACCCAAGTGCAGCTCTGTTATCCCAGTTTAATCTGCCCACTTGGGGCCACGGCGGGTTGATCGTTCAGGGGCTCGTCTGTGGTCCCAGAAGGATCATGCGATGGGGCAGAGCAGTGTACAGAGGTGAGAGCCCCCAATTAAATTGTTTAGCACCAGATAACTGCTTGCTGTGCTGTGTATAATGACGTCAGTGCTGATAATTGTGATCAGCATGAGACAAGATTCCCCAGGGTGCTTAAATTTTTTCTTTTAATCTGTGTTTTTAAAGGTTTGAAAAGTTATCAATGCTTATGAATGCAGTCTTATTGAAAAAAGGCCTGCAATTAAATGAATGGATAATTAGGCCACAGTATTGTCAGACATATTGTCCATTTGATCAAATGAATCTTCTCTTTTGTAAATACTAGTATGTAGACATACTTTTGCCGACTATTAGGCTAAATATTATTGAAAACACAAAGAACAACCCCCCACCCTTCACCCCATTTCCCAACGCACCCCATACACACCTGAGGAGACCTTCGAAACATAAGGAAACCTGCATTACAAATTACTGCACATCATAGAAATTGTGCAGCAAGCTTTTTAAAATACCAGCGCTGCCAGTGAGGCGCTTTGTAATTTATCCCTTCACGGCTGTTAGCTGCGCTGTGCAACGGTGATTTATTTGGTTTAAGAGAAGTTTTGTTTAGAGAGATAATGAGCAGGACTTCTCTTTAATGATTTAACACGGCGCGGTGGAAGGGAGAGGGGGAAGAAGAAAAAAGCCCATATATTTTTCATATCTTTAACTGCACTGCAGAGAGGAAGGGAAGAAAGGAAGGGGAGAGAGATGCATTAGCAGGAGAAGCTAACAGCCGTTAACAGCCTGCATTTTTGATTCATTTTGTTTTGTTGTGTAAAATGAGACTTTTTCACCTCCCAGAGCACAACACTACTTTAGCATGTTATGTATTTCATTTAAAATGTTTCCCAGCACTTGTTCTGTCTTCATAGTGGACGACGTTGCCATCGATTAAAAAGTGAATCACATTTGTGCTGATTCCACACAATGAGTCTGTTTGGTGGGAAGTGCTGCAGCCATTTGTGTAACTGTCTCCTTTCATCTTGATGCCCAATACAGTATTATTCTTTCTTGTTCAGCATTTTCAACTTTCTCCCCACACTAAAGATTTAAATCCCAAATTAAAGTGCTTAATTAGAAAATATAATGAAGCTGAGTAGCATAATATGCAAACAGTGCCATGACACTCTACGCTGGGGGCTCTGTAACATTGAAAGTGCCATGGGCGCATAACGATGATGATATCAATAATAGATGACTTCATCAATCGGTATTCTCTTGAAGATGGAAATGCGCTGTTGGGAATGGACTGAATTTTTTTTTTTATCATTATTACATCTTTTTTCTTCCTTCCTCCCTCTCTTCCTGTAGCTTGAAAATGTCTGTTTCATCTCACATTAGGGTGTGCTCTGCATAAGTGCAGGTGGAACTTGCTCTCCCTCTAAATGATCCTTTAATGGAACAGTGTGCACTGGAGCTGGGAGCTCTATGGGGCGCTGCCACTGTCGATGAGAACTTTGCTTCAATCAATCCGTCAAGGCCCATCACCTGCCTCAGCAGATGATCCAAAAACCCCTTTGGAGAGGCAAAGTGAGCTTTTTATGTACCTGAGATAAGACTAGAGGACATGTGTGCACATACACATGACAGATGCATGTACAAGCCGCAGCAGCGTAAGTGAGAGGTGTCCGTTTCATTGAGAGACTTGACGTTGAGCAGTTGTCAGAGAAACACTTTTCCTCTCTTGTATTTTTATCAAGATCATCTTAGAATAGATCAAGTGCTCTGGCATGGGCATAAAAGCAAAATCAATTTAGATGTTTTATTTATTTATTTCCCTCCCCAATATCTGCTACATTATGGGATGTTTCCATAAGCGGATCTCTTAGAAGCCCAAGCAATATTGATGCGAAGTCGCCTCTTACTTCCATCAAACAAAGCGACAGCACCACAAACTGCATTTGCCTCTGCTTCTCTCCCTCGTTCACATTCACTGCGACTTATCTAGCTACTCCATCATGATTTTTTCATATTTCCTTGTTTCTTCCCCTTCTCTCCTGTGGCTTTTCTTTCTCCATTCTTCCATCACCATCTATCTCCGCATCTGCAAATTTGACACCACATTTAGTTCTCCCTTATCTGCTGCTATAGGCTCGCTTGTAGAACATCCATTAAACTCAGCCTGTAAACTCAGCAGAATCCTTCTTTCTTTAGTGATGTTTGCCTGTCTGTCCCTCTGTCAGGAAGCAGTCACTCTGTCTGTCAATAAATGTCTAATCTCCACACTTCTTGTTCCTGTCTGTTTATCTGTCTGTCTGACATGTCGGCAGCTGTCTCAGCGCTCCAGGGTTGCTGTCAGCCAAGTGTTGGTTTGTGTTCTTCTGTCAGTTCAGCTGCCTGTCAAAGCTGCTCAGATTAGACATTTCAACTTACCTGTTTCAGCCTGTTTTTGCTTACTTTATTTACTAAAACACATTATGTTTTCTCAGAAGAATGGCAGGTTCTGTCAACATTTTACAACATTTTGCAGCTTCATATATAGCAATAACACTGGCAGATGTACTTTTTTCTCCTTGGACAGAGACAGTTGATCAGGGAAAGAGTGTAGATATGGTGTGAAATAAGAATTAAACCAAGACTGCTTCATTTGGTAGTGCCTTAGGTATCACCAGCTTGTTATCAGTTTTCATCCATTCATTTTCTACTGTTCCTCCTGTTAAAAGGTTTCCAGGGACTTTAGCTGGAGACTGGAGCATATGCTGGACAGTCATCCTTGACAATCACCAGTTAATAACAAAGCTAACATTTAGAGACAGATACTTGCATTTCATTTTTGACTCTAACATTTATTCAATATTGGCAATTTATATTCAACTATACATGCTTTTCCTTGGATAACGGCTGGAAGCTGGATGTGCTGAGAAAACCCAACACTTTTTCCTGTGAGGTGGAAGTCCTGACCACTCTGCCACTGTTCACCTCTAATTCAGAACCGATAAATGGATGGTCAGGGTATAAACTAAATATAACATTGCATACAAAGACATAAAAACCATTAGATTTGGTAATGTACAGCTTGGTCATTTGATGCACAAGAAAATGGTATACGGATTTTGTGTTGCCATTTGTAATGGAAGCAAGATGTTGTAAAGACTGATGGATTGGCATACTATTCAGATGAAGTGATGGCAGATGAAGGAAGTCTAGCTGTGAGGGGGAATGGAGGGAGAAAGTGTGCATCGGGGAGCTACCTGCTGCTGATGGTAGTCGCAGTCAGTGAGGGATGGAGGCCGATCCAGCTGTGACATTAAAGCAGCAGGTGGAGGCCATCATTAGGACTGGCACAGGAGGCTGGATGAGCCTGCACACACGCATTTCTTTGGGGCCCAGCGGACCACTGTAAAGTGAATGTGTCTGTATGTGTGTGCATCCTCTCCAAAAGAGTTAAGCCATGGTCCCATAACTCCAGAGCTCACCATTGTCTCTCTTGTACATCTGTCTCCTATAGAAGCACTCTTCCTTTGCAGTATTCACCAGCTTTGCCCAGCAAGGGTTGAGTAGTTCCTACATCTGGTGGCTCTCTGGTAATGGCTTTTTACTTACCTTTTAACCAATTACAATACAGAAGTTTGTTCAACTCCAGCCTCATTTCTCAGCTCATATATTTGCTTCTGTTGCACTCTCATTGAGAAATGCAAATAGTCGGCAGAAAACTTTAACTATAAAGGAAGTGAGGAGATACAAATCTTACCTTCGATATTTGTTTGATTTTTATCAACTGATCATTTCTTTGCAAAAAGTCAAATTCGATCAACCAAGTATCACCCAGCCCCTTTCTAGCATGTGCACAGCTCTTGGGAATTGCAGCGGACCTGTGATTTGGAGGGCTGGCTTATAGCATTTCTATGCCAAGTGTGGCTTGAGGCCTTTTCTTGGATCTCCATCCCTTCCAGACCTGTAGATGGGTCTATCCAGGAACACCATTAGGCAAATGAAGTTGTTTGTATCAAATATTGACATGTTATCTCTTCATCGTCAGGCAGCAGAGGAACGAGAGAGAAAGATTGTAACTGTGGGTAATTGAGCCGTGTCTCCCCTGCTTATCGGTAAAGCTCTGGCACGTCACGGACCTAACGAGCTGTGGCGCGCCGATTAGTCTGAAGGGAAAGTCGAACGTGAAACACCAGAGCCTCTGTTTTTCTTTTTCCTTTTTTCATATCAGCAATGGATATTATGAGCCTCCCTGGAGGGCACAGGCACAGCCTTATTAGTTCAATTCATGGGGGGGAGAGAATTGATATGGATGAATGGCATGGTAAAGTATCCCTTTGTTACAATAACCATCAAGGCTGATAGTTTGGGCTGATGATCCAGCCCACGGCAGCAGGACGACAAGCTGGGGCCTTGACCTGGATGGTAGAGGATGCACACACACAAGGGCAGGGGGCTGATTACACTCTGTCTTAAACAAATGTATGTGGACCTTTAGATACTTGAGTTTGCATTTGAGATGGGGAGGAGATATTTGTGGATGCCAGGCTTAACACTTGTCAAAATTATTGTCCTGTCTATCATATCTCAGCTTTAGCAGAAATAATCATTTGTTTCTTACTAATAATTAAAAGGCAAATAACTAATTATAAATATTTGCATGGTTATGTGCACGCATTAACCACTTGTGTATTATTATTTGGGCTTGTGGATGTGCATTTCTATAAATTTGCATGTTTCTGTGTGTGTCTATGCCAGGTGCTTCCACAGAGAATTACCCATCTTGCACCCTGAGTATAATCCAGGAAAAATGGGAGAGATGGGAATCTCACAACATGCCAGTTTGATTTGTACCCCTCGCAATCAAAGAATGCTAATTAAAATCATATTTTGCATATGACTTGTCTTTCATGCGCATATGCAAATTGCCCCGTTGCCTTTCAGCACTCTGTAATTAGGTTTATGAAGGACAGCTGTAATACATAATTAACAGAAATGTTTGCAAGCTCTTTTTTCTTCACGTCTAAACCCAGCAACTTAAACAAGCTTGCATAAAGTGTTCCAAGGCCGTGCTTTTCTCAAATATATCGATTCATTCTTATCCCCTTACCCTGTCAGAAATCTCTTAATTATGCTGTTTGTGTGTTTATAAATGATGCCATAAGTGATAGCCGCTTTCACCAGGGCATAAAAGCTGAGCATTTTGATCTTGTCATTGTTCCTTATTGGAATATACAAGATTTTGTTATGCGGTAGCTTCCCGTTTAACTCCAAGGCAACATTCTGGATGGATTGAGTTAGTAAGGATTGAGAAAATGTAGAGTGATGATAACGAGGCAAAATAGTGGAACATGTTTGAATATTTATATGGTGGTGTTAGTTAGCATCTGCCTCAAGGGCCTTGGTGACGGACGGAACTCGGGGCCGTCACAGCTGCCTATGTGTGTGTGTGTGTGTCCAGACGTGTGGGGGAAGCTGACATGGTGACATAAATGGCGAAATAATTATGCTTGTATTTGAGGATAGACTGACTCCAAAACATAGACGGAAAACTTCAGAAAGACACAGACGGGCTTGCCGGAGAGAAAACAGAATAATGATCTACAGACAGCACTGGGGAAAAGGCAAAGTGAAAACCTCCAGAAAAGACAGAATGAGCGGAGAGGAGTCAGGAGGACCCTATGTGCAGTGACAGTGCCAACCACAGGGCTGCTTGTCCCGCCTTGGCCTCTTTCATGTATCATATCCCCATCCTTTGCTTTCAGATGTGGTCACTGTCACCCAGTCTCACAATAATCGGAAGTGATGGGTGCTAAATGAAAAGGCAACTGCAAGAAAACACTGGTAAAGCAGCTCAAATGTCCGAGTAGTTAGTGCTGTCATCCGTTCATTATGTTTTCAAATGCTGTTTAGGAGACACAGTAAACTCCCTATTCTCGACAAAGTCAGGACATTGTGGTTGCTGTCAACTTCTGGTGCCACAATAGTTTTGACTGTGTGCGTGCGTCTGCCGATAACTGTGCATGCACATTGGAATCCGTGTAATAGCATGCATATTTCTGTGGCATGTTGAAGTTCAGCATGTGGCATTCTTTACCAAAACATTATCATTTAACTGTCTGACCCGAAAAAGGTCTTTTAACAGTAAACTGTGTTAACCATTAGTCAGTAATTTATACTTTTTTGTGGTTGAAACTTTTTACATGAATAGCTATGCTGTCATCAATTAACAAAACAATGGGGATTTCTCCCTAAAACCTGCTATGACAGCTTAATAAAAATCTAAATGTTACTGTCAGTTCTTTTGTTGTGTGGAAAGTGGGGGAATGTAAACTAAGGATAACAGAATGAGTTATACTCAAAGAATGTTGTTTTTTTTTTCTTTATTAACCTATGGTCTGCTCTTCTTTGTTTTGCAGATGGGCCTTTGTGATGAAGAAACACCTGAGCACCCACCTGTTGGGAAAACATGGAGTGGGACAGCGAAAAGAGAGGTACAATAGACACTTGCTCTTCTAGATTGTTCTCCCACTGTAGATTAAGTACTGATTATTATCATGGCCACCCACAAGTGAAAACATTTTGAGATTTATGGGCTCATTACGCTCTTTATTGGTTAATAGTTACACCTCCTCACATCTACTAACCTTGATATTATGAGATTTAAATGCTGATGTTGTATACATACCCACAATACATTTAGATTCAGAAATGTTTCTCTATGCATCATGGGTGTCAAGACTTTTAGCTTGTTTTCAAGACATAAAGTGAACAATATTTTTTTTTTAGCACAGTATATACAACCCTAATTGAGGCTGGTAAGCTTTCAAACCTAAAATTCCCACTCGTTATCAAATATCAATTTTAATTTAACTGGAGATCCTCCTACTCTCAACTGAGTTAAATGACTTCCACTCATTCTGTCTGCCTTGGTCTCTTGCTTACATCCCTTTTTTCTGTCAAACTTTATCTGGCTTCTTTCCTCATCTTACTTTCTGGCCTCCCTCTTGAATTAAGGATGAATGATGCTTCTTTTACTATTTTTGTTTGCGTATCAACGGGTGTTTGTGTGTATGTGTAATATCTCCCGCTTGGCCCTGTCTATCAGAAGCAGAGCCCTGCTGTCAGTTTGTCGATGTGTGTGAGCAAGAAAGATGTGGAGATGAAGTTGTGAAGCCCCACTTTTACTCTGACAAGCCAAAACGAGACGTTAAACACCTCTCAATCTGTCAAGTGAGCTGCTAAAATAGAAACAGACCTGCTTTTTCGTTACACCACAACCAAATTGATACTTTTGACAACATGTGGTATTAAATATGACAAGTGGCTTCAGATATAGAAGTAAGCGGCCCACACAGATGCCTCTCCATCTCTCTGACATTATCAGCTCAATTCCTGCTGTCAGCTGTTCATCTGTATTAGATGGAGACTATTCTTCATATCCTCAGTGGTTAGACTTTCTTTTTGATTCACATTTTTGTTTCTGTAAATCAAACAGAGCTCCATAGCATGTCTGGAGCATTCCAAGACCTTTACACCAACCTTCACATAACTTCAGTGACCTTCAAAGCATAACAATTTTATCAGTAAGACGGTTTTCTTGGCAAAACTAAAAATACACCTTCAATGTGCACTAAGACTTTCTATTTATGACTCTGATAACTCTTGATAGCCTTTCATTGTTGCAGTACTGTGAGGTGATCTATGAGTTTGTCATTGGAGATGTTATGTAATGATTGCGTGCAACTTCTAGAATGCAGACAGTGTTCATGGCAAATTTTACCCTGATCTGTTGTAAAACTGACAATTATCCAAAGAAAACCACAAATTAACTAACTTTATTTGTACCATTATTATTAACATATGTCATTTTTGTCTTGTTTAGTTGTAAGTGGTTTGCCCTCAAAGTGTGAACATACCTGAGTATTAAATCAAAATGGAACCATTACAACATTTTTATATAATGTTAATAAAGCTCATAAGAGAAACCTTTCATTTTATTATGTTGTCTGTAAAGCATTACCATGTGAAACTTCACTCTATTTTTTCTTCCAAAGACCCCTTGTGTCCATGGCTTGTATATTATAAAGCAGTGACACGGCAAGGTCAGCAGGGACACACACTGACACACACACAGGGACATGAGTGGAGCTGTACACTTTGTGTGTTACCTGATAGCATTGAGCTCAGTGTCTGCTCTTGCCAAAATGACTCCAGTCACTCCACTCAGCCATAAAGCATTATGCCACGCTCCATCTTTACATCACTCACACTTAAAAGTAATGTGGCATATGTTCAGTTCTGAAAAACACATTGCCATAGTTACATTTATTCACATACTTGAACAGAACGTTCCATTCAGTCTTTCATTGCTCTTCTCCTCTGACTCTTCTATGGATCATTCATTCAGACATTATTCACAGACACACAGACACATACGCACGTCTTGTGTAGATGGAGAGAGAGGACGGCCACAAGGTTTGTTCTATTTAAACCTGTAAAACACAGTGTCATCATTTTTCTGACAGTCCTGCAGACAGAATTTATCTCATCATTAATTAACCATCATATTTCCAACACAGTGCAGCTTAATTAGCGCAAGGTCATTGGGGAGGGCTTATTAAGTGGAACAAATTTGGGAAAGTGTAAGAGAGGAGGCAGAGGACGCAAAGAAATAAGAGAGAAAATTGAGAAAGGAAGGGAATATGTACATAGTGGGTTTGGTCAGGTCTGACAGTGCTTGGCCAGTGATTGATAACTGCACTGGTTTTGAAAGACCTGAAAACTGGGAGGGTAGCTGAGGGAGAAGAGAGGGAACGGGGATTTTGTATGTGTGTGTGTATGGGGGTATCTGAACAGGCAACTGGGGACCAGTGAGGGGGTGGGTCTGAGAAGGGATGGGGGTTGCTGGGGGGAGCCAATTGCAAACATATGCTGGCTGGCAGGCAGTGGAGAGATGGATTGCAGTGGGACAGTGTCAGAGAGGCAGTTTCATCACCATCTCTACGGCCCTGTTCACCTGGTATTTTTAGAACACTAGGGAGATCTGTTAGTCAAAGGCGAGGAGGAGGAGTGGCAAGAAGAGGAAGGGGCCTGACTAGCAGTAGGTAATGCCAGACTCCACTTAACCAAATCTGTCTGGAGCCCCAATTCATTTCAGGTGGAGCCTGTATCTAACAGGTGTAAACATGAAAGTTTAGGGTACATGACATGTACATAACTAATGTATATTTGAAAATATCCCATTACCAATTTTAAGCATTTTTTTCCACACTTTAATAAAATGTTTAGTGCTCTGAGAACTTATAGAATAGATGGTTTGAATTACAGTAATTTAAGTTGTTTTTACTGTTGGTTTCCAATGTCAGAATTATTCTGATTTAATAATAATAATATTGGATTAAATTTATATAGCACTTTTCAAGGCTCTTAAAGCTCTTTGCAGAGTCCATTGATTTAAGGTAATCCAAAGTGATGTTGTCAGTGTTAAATGCAACAATCTTTTGTTACAATTCTACACCTAGTTGTTTCTAGATTTTAAGGATTAAAGATACCTTTCCCATTCTCTATGGCCATTATCTGATTTTAAAAAGTGAAATCTGTTCTATAACAATGTGTAATGCATTCATCGAAACGCAGCAAGAAATTGTCTTTGTCAAAACAAAGAGATCAACTGATGCCAAACCCAAAACGCATTCCCACATAGACATTTTTCTAAATGGTAAGGAAAATGGTTTGGCTGTCCCTTTGTTGAATCCACACACAGCCGCACTCTAATAAGTGAATAAGGCAGTCCCAACTGGTCAGATGTGACGTTAAATAAAAGGCTAACATGTATTGTTGTAACCCCAGTGGGAAAGAGGAGGAATAGGATTCAGAGGGGAGGAGGATGAGATGACAGACTCTGACTATCTGACAGGTTCTGGGTGAGAGAAAGAGAGAGGAAAGAGAACTGAACTGCTCCAAAGTGACACAACTGGGTCTCTGTCTCAGTCACACCACCACTACTCACTGCAGGCGTTGAGGGAGGAAGAGGGCTTTTTGTCCCTTTGTCTGCCTCTATCTATCTGCTGTAGGTTTAGGTGTGTAGGTATATGGTATAATTTATAATATCTAAATTTGGTTGACTCTCCATAATCCTAAACGTTCCGGATAATATCTCTGTTCAAATTTTGATTTGTACATTTTCTTTTTTTCTTTTTCCCTGTGTTGGTCTGCAGACACCTAAATCAACACTTCAAAAACAAGGGAATAGCGTTGGAAGCATGATTGACGGCAGCGACCTTGCCTCAATTGCTTGTAATTAGTCCTTTAAAAACAGGGCGCCAAAAGACAACTGACCTGTCTCGCGCACCTGTTTTCTTAGGTAATTGTTAAAATGCCTCCTATTTTCATGCTTGTAATAATAAACTCCTTGAACTAATACACCCATCATTTTGGGGGGAAATAGGAGTGCTGACAGCCCAAAAGAAAGATGTATGTGTTTTAGTAGGAAAACATGATACACGCGGCTGGAGAGAATGTAGTCAGTGTTTCTTTGGTGATGTCCCGTTACTAAATTGTTCAGAATAGTGGGTAGGTTGAACAAAAATCTAGTATGATAGCATTAGGTATTCTATTGCAATATTTTAATGCTTATGTATGTGTAGTATGTGGTTTAAAATCTGAGTAAATGGGAGAAAACACAAATAAAAAACCCAAACATAAACCCAGAAATAGTTAAGATGATGCATGCAGCGCAGGTGTGATGACTCACTAAAAGATGACAGGAATATTTTGAACGTCTGTACATGGCAACATCAGAGATTAGTCAAGAAAAATAGATACTGGAATAACAATCTTTTAATCTTTTTAGGTGATGCATGTAAATTGTAAAAACCCTGTCAGCAATTATTGTTGGCTTAATTTTCTTGGTTTATTTTTATGTTATGGTGGGGTCAGTCCCTTAGCAGTGCCTTGGCTATAGCAGGCATCTGGCTTTGCAGTGCTGTGCCCTGGGCTTGCCGCCGTGGCTCAGCATGCCAAACGGCACGGCAATATTGCCCCAGCACAGAGGGCTGGGAGAGACCAGGCTCAATGGGGCGCGTGCCGGCGGAAGAGCCCTGCCTGGAGCCAGCATGGTGGCAATATGGACCACACAGAGCAGGCATGGGTCAAGCCAGACAGAAACCACCAGGCTGCGTACTGTATGTGTATGTATGAGAGCTGAGTTAACACTGTGATTGGGAGATAAAGACTACATCAAGACAAGCCCTAATTCATTAGAATAAATCCTTCCCCTTAATTATTGATAATGAATCAGCTCTTTAATCTTTCTCTTTCTTCCTTCTCTTATCTGCCTGTGTCAGCACTTTGTCTTTCTGGCTCAGTGTTCGGTGGTAAGGCCTAGTATTCAGCCACCCAAGGGCAGCAGTCAATATGCTGCTAACACTCTAAGCATGGATGGTATTAGTGAAAAAAGCAGAAAAAGTAAATGGGCGAAGATGAGCATCTAAGGTGTAACCTTGACTGCCAGGATTGGTTGTAAGATATTTGAATATTCTCAAATCTTTTTTTACAGCTACTAAAAAAAGTTAAGCTCACTTTTGTGGAGCTAAGCAGCATCATATTTATCCTGACCAAACACCAATGATCAGCGCTGTGTAGTAATATCTTATCTGCAACATCAGCGGACTGGTTTTATGTGTTTGCACTCATGAAGCTCAATTTCCCAGCGGTCTGTGCAACTTAGTCCCGTTGTGGTACTGGCCTGGCCTCAGCGACCCCTAGCTCACCTTTGTGTTTGCTGGCTGCTTGTTTGAACAGCAGCCAGCGGACAGCGACTGCTGTTTACCCTACTCAATATTTCATGGAGAATGAACACTCGCAGAATGAGGGATTGCGTTAATATTGCTGTTAAAATTAAGCAATAATTAAAATTTGTTAGTTTAAAAGCCATCGCAGTCTATAAAAGTTTGATTACTGGAAAATTAGGAGCATTAAGTTTTTATGGGTTGGTCTGTGCTATCACTTGGGAGCAATTTTTATGCATTTGTCATGGGCATATGGTGCAGAAAATGAGGATGTGTGTGTTTGTAGGGTGGGGTTTGTGTATGAAAGCATGTTGTTAGATGAAAAGCTGACACACTTAAATGCTAAAATCTTTACCCTCATGGTCTTATTCATCATTTGTTAAAGCAAAGAACCATCACAGCCCTGTAGCAGCAACTTTGATAAAATGCCAATTGACAAATCTGGCCTTGCTATTTTAGACCACAAGGATCAGGGGTCATGTATGTCTTTCCCTACTTAATATACAAGTCATTTGGTCAATGATCTCACATCAGCACTTCTATGAATAAATGCACCTGTGGGTCCCTGTAATGTGGGGATTATTAGTTACAGGGTGCAGCAGGGTCCTATTGTATACTATTACTAATATTAATGTAAGTTAGCAGTCGACAGCTCATCCCAGAGTTGGAAGCCACATATCATGTCAAACCATTATGACCTTGACTTGTATAATCTGCCGTAGTTATTCGTCTTCTAACAGCGTCTACCTCATCTTGATAGTGCAGCCTTAACAATCTCTCAGTCTTTTGAAGTTTTTCTTTTTCTAAGAATGATGTCACCTACCTCTGAAACCCAAGTGACATTACTCAACCAGACAGGAACGGAGAATGTGCACAGTTCACCTTCATATTCATTTCACATCATGTGGCACACAACCAGCACTTGTACAGTGGCACAATTGTGCAGCAAACTGTTGACAGTGGTTAGACATTATGCACAGTGGGACTGTGGAAAAACTGGGCTGTTGCCAGCCTGTTTTTCTTCTCTATTAAAACATCAGACTGTCATGGCAGAAATGAATGTTGCCAGGCATCACTAATGAACCAATTAATCAATGAATTAGCTGAGCAGCGATTAAATTAATGTGAGCTGGACAGGCAAGCGGCAGTCGTGGATATATCCTGGGGAAGGTGATTAACACACAGAGAACAGGCAGCCATCAACAAGCCAGCATTAAGTTAGTCAACTTCCTGAACTTTTCTCTTTGCAGCTAAATATGGAAAAGCTTAAATTGTTATGTTTTTAATTTGACTAGTGAAGGATTATCTTTTCCATGTGGGCAAATGACAGTCACAAAATGCAGGAATAGTTTCTAGAATAATCACAATGTGGTTCACAAGTTTTATGAGAAACATGATATAGTTATTATTTATGGATTGACCATTCTATTATTGCAAAAACTATTGCACAGCACAAGTTTGCAAACTCGTGTATTTTTAAAGAATACAGTATAAATTTAACAAATGTGACAAACTTAGTAAATTCAAATCATGTTTAATTATCAGTATTTTAGACTTTAAAAGATCATAAATTTATTTTCATCAGAAATCCCTATTATTCAAGGCAAGGTAAACTAACAAGAACTGAGATGGTTAAAAGTAATAGGATTTAATGCTTGTTTGGCCTTTTCTGCTTTAAAAAATGTTTGGGTAATAGCTATTGGTTGGTCATTGGCTACAAATACATAATGTCCTTGTAAGTGAAACTGTAAGTTGTTCTTTATTTAGTGTTTATTACTATCAGAAGTTATTGAAATTATGTTCATGGGGTGATCTTTTTTTGTCAATCAAAATATATATTTTTTAAAGCCACCATAATTTTAATAAATAGTATATAATAATGGAACTCTTTATTATATTTTGAAAGAAAATAACTCCTTTTTTGCACTGTTAAAAAGACTTGATTTTCTTTTGCTGGAAATTGTCTTGTGACTTCTCACAGAAACTCTGCTACTCCAAATAACTGATGTAATGCACTTCCTCACATGGTTATGGCACACACCCAGAGCTACAAATATGATGTACCGCATGTATGTTCTCAAGCTCTGTATCTGCTCTGCCTGTGTGGCCTGGGAGTCTGTGATGAGAGGCCTACTAACCATCATTTAGTCCAGAGGATCCCACTGCAGCTTCTCTGCCCAAGGACAGAACAGTTTTGAGCAGGATGTAGCGGGCCTTAATGGGCCTGGCAGGGACATCAAACAACACATTCCATTTAGTGAATGTGGAAGAATAACAGACACAATAACACATTTCAGTTTCTCTTCTTTATATCATGGGTTTTTCATCGAACAGATGACATATACTCCCACTAAGTAGCAATGAAAACATTTCTCACAAACATTTTTATGCTATATTGTTAACATTCAAAGACATCAATTGCGATTGATTGGTCAAAATAGCTGCCAGTCACCCATTTTATACCATATTTGGTGATTTGGTGGTGGTTAGTACTCCTGCCTCACAGCCAAAAGGTCCTGGGTTTGTTTGATTGATTGATTTGATTCCCATCCAGTGCAGGGCCTTTCTATGTGGAGTTTGCCCTCCCTCCCCCCAACATGGGGCCAGGACTCCCTTGCGAAAGAGGTTTGTAATCTTAGTGGGACTATCCTGGATTAATGAAGGTTAAATAAATAAAATATTTTTGGCATCTTTCACTTTATTTACCATGGGACAAATAGACCCAATCCAAACTCCAGTGTGTGTTACTCACCTGTTTGATGTACCGTCCACCAGGCAAGCCTCAAAAGCAGCACTAAGTAGCCATGTTTAAGGACAAATGGTAACTAGGACTTGTATCACGGAAATAAAATTTTAAGTAATATTTATAGTATTATGATACAGCCTATAATTTCTATTTAGTTTTAGCTATTGCCATTGGATAAAACAGTTTATGACCTTTACCTGCAGCTGAACAGTTTTATAGAATTAAGATAAATATTAAAATTCTTAATATGTGTGGACGGACAGGGTCTATCAGTACTAAAAAAAAAAAGAAATCAGGAATACATTAAAGCATGATTATTGGAATTATTTCCTTATTTGCCATTGGTCTAGCACTATATCAGATCATTTCTCTAGTACAAAGTCCTTCACATACAGTTGGAGATCTGTGTAGGGCGTGGGAGGGCTGCCTTGATTATGAGACATCCTCCGGAAGAGCGCTGGAGTTGTTTCCTCCATTACTTAGAAAGGGAAAAAAGAGGCCTTTTCACTATTGAGACTGTCACTCTCAATTTGGGCTAACGGTAAGCATGCACAAGGTCTCCCTGATATTCACCCCCCTCTCCCCACCTGCTCTCAACCCATCCCCCATGTTCACCCCCCCCCTCCCCTGCAGCGGATCGCCGTGGTGACAGTTTGATTAGATCATCAATCGTGGCCGTTAACAGTGGTTTTCCTGAGCACCTGGACCGGCAGGTCACAGCTGGCTCTGAGCTACCGCTGTCCCCCTGACCCAGAGCTGTGCACATGTGTGTCTGTGTGCGCTTTTGTGAGTGAGTTCTAAGACGCAAAACGAACATGCTCAAGAGTTTTGTTTTTGTGCACTATAGACTGTCTGTTTGTGTGTTTTGTGTTGGTTAGAGATTTGTGTGCATTAATAAATCTGTATTTCCATTAGATGCACAACCACAATCCTGTTTTTATCCATGTAAAATCAAAAGTTTTTAATCAGACTAAAATAATGACTCTTAATAGGACACATTTAGGCACATGTTATCTTTAGCAAATACTGCTACCACCTGAATGGTTATGATGACTCACTTGCACGGCTACACACACATACACACAGATGTTTTACGCTGTAGTTACGACAGAGTGCAGCTCACAAACACACACGTAATAAATTCACCTGCTTTCCAGTGTTGTCTTTGCCGCTTGTATCAGCTTCTTCGTCGTTGTGGTAAAGCTGTTAAATTTATGGGCTAACAATAATGGGACAAAGTGTGTGTCTCATTGCGATTCCTCAGGTATTCTATGATTAAATAAACGTCCCCGGTCTTTTCATAAAGCTTGTTTATGGCAGCGTGGCACCATATGCTACTGCTTCCAACACCACCCACCCATCCCATCCTCTCTCCCTCTCTCGTTTTATTCTCTGGCGCTTTTTCTTTGTCTCTCTCTGTTTCTCCCAGAGCTTCATACACTGCCCTACACTGTCTCTACCAGATGCGGGCTAGTCATTACTTTGTGGCAGAGTCGTGGAAAAGAAGCTAAAGTTGTGAATTAACATGTAGATGCCATTATGGAGTGATGATGATATCCATCTGCGTCGTTCATAGGTGCTACTTAGTGAGGTGTCTGCGCAGTAATGGCACAACAGCAACAGTATAAAGCTGTTTCAAACTCCAGGGTCTGTTTAAGTACTGCTTAAATGAGGAAATATGACTCTTTTAAGAGATGTATGTGAGTATTCAGGTGGAGTTTTGTTGAGAGTGAAGTCAAAGTAATTTGTTTTCCATGATGGAATATATATATAGGGGTCAATGATTGTTTTTATGAGTTAAAGTAGAAACCTATGAGTGCAAGCAAGAATGTATTGAAAACAGGTTAAAGAACCGACCCTTAGTCACTCACTCATCAGACACAAATACTATATAGAATTAAATCTGTATTATTTAAATTTTGTCAAAACCTTAAATCAACCTCCTACATTTATGCTTCAGATTTGATTAAGTAACAAGAGTGTAACTAAAAAGGATTCATTATTTATGTTATCATATTAAAAACACCATAGTTGCTTGTTAAATATAGCAGAAATGTACATTTTTGATTGAATATAAGGGATGTGCGATGTGAAGAGTCACAATGTTTTGTCCTTGTCAAAATACTTTGTGACACCCCAGGCCTCTGCGGCTCTGACAGCTTTGACTATACAAACACAAACAAAGCAGGGAAAGTTGAGAATGGTAATTAATTCTCTGATGGAGTGTATGTGTGAATCACTGGATAGACAGAAGAAAAAAATGCTGCTACAAAGCAAAGTCAGAAAAGCAATTAACTTCTTCAGCCAGGACATGGGAGTAAATACATGTGGATTCCTGGGTTCAGCACAAGGCAGTAGACAGTGAGTTTACTTTTGTTGGGATTATTAATGGCCGTTTTACATTAACCTCTTCATGCTAATACACTCCACAATGGCCCAAATCACCTGAGCGATGAGGACGATGGAGGCGGCCCTGTCCCCTGTCCAGCCAACACTGTAGCAGCTACACTAGTGTCCCTCTCCCCACTGACCAAGATTAATGAAACCTCCGCCGATTTTAATTAGCACGGCCATAGTCATCAATTACGTCTGCCCCACCCCAAATACAAATATTGTTATATTTGGGGGAAAAATTCTTGATTTATTTCATTGTGGTGGCCGAAGGAGTGAGATGAATGGCCTCCCATCATGGTCATTTGCAGGGATGAGGAGGAGGAGAAGAGAACAGCGCAAAGGGAGGGGTTGGGGGTAATAAGATCACTCGGAGGGGGGGGACTGTGTTACACATATTACAGTATACAACAACGGACATGGACAGGACTCGCCAGGGAAAGCAAAGTCTTCAGGGAAAGGCCAGTCTGGGTCTTATTGTCCCTGTGCCGGGACCTGACTCCAGCAACTTAATTAGACTTTCCTTGAACCCAATGCCGCGGCCATAAAGTCGATTTGAGTAGCAGGTAGTTGAAGATTGTACACAGTATCCAATTATACTTCACTTAATAGTTAACAGAACAAGTTTCTTTTTGATTAATTGTGGTGACCACTCTTGTTTAATCCTTGTTCTAGTAAAAAGCCAAAGATAAGATACACCTGACATTTATATATATTGGAAAAAGAAAAGAAATATATTTTTGAAGTGCTTAATGAATTAACTCCTGGTAACTTACTTGTCAGGACAAAGAGTGATTTGTCTAACCTTTTTTGTCATATAGCACCATTTTATAATAGTCTGTAAAGATTGTTACTTAAACAATGAGCAAAGTGTGTAAGAAGTTGAGAATAAATGGCTGCAAGAGACAGAACATCATTCATTAGATAATGCTGTGCATTAAACAAGAACGCTTAATAAAGTGCATTTGCATTTTGCACCACACTCTTCAATATTTTTACATTCATCATGCAAGATTTGTCTCTGACTGTGTTCCATACAGTGAAAGCAGATACATTATTACTACCCAGTCTATCTTGGTTGGCTTGTGTTAGCTTGTGCCCAAACTGTCTAGACTCAAGTTGCTTAAATTAGCATTTCTTTATAAACTAAGTTCTAAGAAATATGAAAAGCATATATTTAAAAAGGATGTGTCGACTTGTAGCGTATTTCTGCAGTTCATCACACTGGCTCATATTGGACCAGGACGACTTACAATAATACTAGTCCGCTGCTTTATAACTTAAAGATGTGCATGGCTCATTTCTGTGGTTTGGGAGTTTGGGTTTTTGTACTGCGGTGCGCCACCAGCCATTTCACTTGTGCCGGCCATACACACACACACACACACACACACACACACCCATATACTGTATATGAACAGATTTTATACTGCCACAGTCATCTCCTGCCCACTGACTCTAGAGAAAAAGGGTGGGAAACATCTTGAATATTTTATGAAGCTCGGGGACCCCACTTCTGTCTTCCCCACCCTGTGTCCAGCCCCACACGCACAAACGCACACCAGCAGAAAGCAGAAATAATGTTTTAAATGCAATCATTGTCAGGCCCAAACAATGTCATTTATCAAGGGAGCATTTGGGACTGTATAATAAGTTTCACATTATTAATACAATTTTTCATCCTCTGTCAAGCCTATCTGATTTATGGCACGCGTGTGATCTAAGGTGATCATTGAATTACAATTTCAGTAATAAGAGAGAGAATGGACCTGGTCTTTTACTTGTGCCCACTGAAGCGCGCACACACACATATACACACAAGCACATAAAGACCTGGATAAACACTCTGCAGTCGCATCATATAGCAATTATATATAACATACAACAATAATCACAGATGCCCTATCTGCGGCATAACTTTTACCGTCTGCACCACAGAGAAAAATTGTTAGATATATTCAGAATTAAACAAATATGCCAGATTCCTAATTTCAGTAAGAGGGCTGGGAGGGGATAAAGAAAAAGAACAAATGAACCTAGGCCTCTGGTAATTAGATAAGGAACAAAGCTCATTATTCTAAAATGATATTGGGGCCCAGAGAGTAAATATGAGTGGCCTGTTAGGGGCTCGGTAATGGGACAGGGATGCACATCGTTACAGGGCCCAATGATTTACAGCTAGACGCTCCTTGATGTATAGACTGTACCTTTTATTAAGTGGCTGTCATTACGCTCACTGGTTCAGTCACATCCCTTTGTGTCTAATCAAAATCCATATCCAGACACCCCACCATCCCGAACCGGCCAGTCAAGCTGGATGGGAAGAAAACACCACAGGAATGTCAGTTGTCCTTTCTAAAAGCCTTGTCTCCTTCAGCCCAAGGCTCGGGAAATGCTGCCGCATATGTGTGTGATGCTGGATAAATTTATGTAACAATACACAGCAACAAATGTCCAAATGCAATTGTGGTAATTAGATAATAAAGACAGACTCCAATCATAATATTTGGATCCTGTTTGAACAAGTTGCACTATTAGCAGTCTGCTGTGCCTTATTGGATTAGCATGTTGTTGAGGGCCTGGTGATGGGTGTCATACATCATCCTGTTTGATTTCTGTTTAGAGCGATTTTGGAGAAGATGCTAATTGGATTGAGGAAGTGTAGCCCCGGTTAAAAATGGTAAAAACAGCAGAGCAGACTTGTCCCCCAAAACTCACAGCCCCACAGGCTTTAAAAAAAAGCCAGCTCTCCTCAGGATCCCCACAATTTATGACACATTTTCTCTGTATTCTTTAAAGATAATTAGGTTTATCACCCATTTTTTTCCTCCCAGCCCCTCCCATGCTTCCCATTTGTGTACCTGAGAGCATACAATCGCAGCATAAAAACATAAATATTTCTGCAGCACAGCAGTGCTGGCAGGTGAGCCTAATGAAATTCTAGGAGTGTAATTTGATTTACGAGGTGCTAATGCAGCCTGATATTAGAGAGAAAAAGCTCTGATACGACTGCCTTGTGCTGCATTTAAGGCCCATCAGAAGCCTGATAAAGAGCATCCTGTCCTCAGCGCTGTGGCTGAGTTATTGTTGCAGATATTCATATTGATAGTAATTCTTTCCGACGCAATTTAGTGCTGGCAATATATAAATATGAAGATAATAGTTAATTTTAGTGGCTGCTCAGATTGCAATGCTTTAAATTCAAGAATTACAAAAAAAAGTTGAGCTTTAAAGCATCTGGACACTTTTTAAAGTGCAGTTTAACAGATAGGTGGGAGTGCTGGGAAGAGGCCTTTGACCAAATCGTGTCACACAAATCAGATTTCTAGTACTTTTCAGGGGCTGCTAATTTTAACTGGAAGCTTTTGCAGCTCTTGATTTGCTGTTTTTTGGCTAAAACATTTTGATTAATGTGAGGACTTCTCTAAAAGCTATTAAGCTTTTTAAATTAACTGAGTGGAGGAATGTTATTTCATACCAGATTGTGCATTCACACAGGCTAGGAATCATTTTGGGGAGGGGTCCCTGTCATTTTGTTTTGTTCTTTTTCATTAATTTATTGTTGTTTAATTTACTTCTTTATTGCAAGCGAGCACCTCTCTGAGTTTATTCCTCTGTTTTCTATGGATGTGTGTGTGTCTATATGTTTGTGTAGGCTCCAACTACACGTTTGGTGTGTGTTTGGGAGTGCTGAGCTATGGTTCATAATAAAAACTGGCAATAACACATCCACCACAGAGGGACATGGCCTCAGTGCTCCCCTGCGCCCCCTCTCCCTGCCGTGCCACCTCCTTCTCCTCATGGCCTCTCCCCACCCCCTAAGTTATGGTCTGAATAACAGCGCAACAATATTAAGATAACATTTCCTGATTGTTTGTCAGGCAGGAGGCTCCTTCACCCCGCTTTCATCACGTCCACCGTGTTCATTAAATTGACAATTTGTATTTGCCCTACAGCGGGATAAACAGGAGCTTATCTGATGGGCCTGGTCTTTTATTATTTATTTCATTATCTTTTTTTCCCCTCCTCCCCCTCCTCTTGGGATTGAAGGTAAACATAAATCAGCAGCAACATCTCTGTTGTGTGCCGTTGTTTATACTGCAGTCATATGCAGCAGCAGTCCTCTCAGAGGAGCTTCATCTACAATACTCTGCAGACGCATGTGGCCTCTTCATGGAGGTTTTACTCATTGTTTTGTGTGACATGCATGCTCCTGCAGGCTTCAGCATGCCATAACTCATTACATATTCCACTTTAAATGTCCTTCTTCAACATAAATTTCTGTCAGACTCCTTAGTTTCTGTAGTAGTTTTGTTGTTCTGTTGCACCAAGCCAGAGCTAATTGTCTTAAATGACTACCATTCTGAAAACTGAGTAGCCGCAGACCACATTCACTTCAGTGCTAAAGCATTTCTTCTAAGTAGCGTGAGCAATGATGTTGCCTGGTTTGATATCTTAGCCCAGCAACAAGCCTGTCGACGGCCGACATTGTGCACACAAACGAAAAATAACGAAGCCGGTTCCCTTATTTAGGAAGCAGTTGTCCCAGAAATTTAATCTTTTTCCCATTTTTTACCCAACACCCTCATCTTAACCAGGTTTCAATTGACTGCCATTGAAGGAAGATGCTCTCCTTAGACACATATATAGGTCCAAAGCCAGTCAGACACCATTTAAGGCTTACTCAGTCTTCCTCCCAATATGTTGGAGAGCTCAGGGCCAAATGATTTAATCTTCATTCAGCTAATTTAGTCTAGATTTAAGCTGCTGGGTTGTCGAAATGCAGAGTGATGGAGTCTGAAAACAGGATGAGAGGGGGAAAACGGAAGGAAGCGAGGGAAAGGCAGAACAGAGAGATAAAGATAGAGCGATGGAAAGAGGAGAGAAGGGGGGCTGAAGATGATGATCCATCCTGACCCTAGTGAATGCTGTCATGTTCCTCCCTCTAGGTAATCTCTCTCACTCACTCGCTATTTTGCATGTGAAAATGCTCTCCTGACAGTTGCATATCAGATAAATTTTCTCTCTTTTTCTCCCCTCCCTTCCCCTTCGCCAAATAAACAACAGTCTTCACTTTGAAGTTGTCTGTTTATGTCAGTTTGGCTTGAGGCATGAGTCGGCCGCACTCTTTCTCTTTTTCTGTCTTTGTGTTGCAGTGTGAGAGCATCCACACATTATTCCTTCTCAGTGACCGGCCAATTCTATATGAATAACCAGAAATCTTTAGCTGTCAGAACAGGCCCTCGCCAATAATTCTATCAATTAAAATGCCTTGTGTATTGCTTAGAGTGATGTTCTCCAACGATGTGACAATAAGGGGTAATGATAGCCCTAAGCCCCAATGTCAAAATCAAATCAGATGATGAGTAGTGTTTTTTACACTGACTATTGTATGTACAGAACAATATCAGTGAAAAGGTTCAGTTTTAGACAATAGATGATATATAACTATCCTCACCTAATTTATGCATTTCTTATATAAAAAAAAGTAATGAATTCTTTATTCATTGGATATTTAGTATTTTTAAGGTATCTCAAATTTCTCACTGATAATGTACCCAAATTTGTTGCTTATATTCAAGAATTGAATGACTATATAATATGATCACTTTCACTGAGTTCAATCTACACAAATCCTAACAACCTATGAACTATGAAACACCACTACCCACACAGAGACCCACACTCATGTCTCTAAGCTCCTCTCAACCATCACCACCTCTCCACTTGGGGGCACTAGTGAGTCCTTGCTAATGAATCAGGGCATTTTTGCATCCTCTGTTCTGTATTCTTTATTCACAATTAAAGCCTGGCAAATGATGCTCCGACAGTAGCCCTACACACCAGGACTGATGTTAGGCTAATGCTGCAGTATGGATATGGAAATGAGTGACAGTGTAGATGTGGCATCTTAAAACTTTCAGAGCGTACAGGCAACAGGCCCAACTAGGTCTCTGAATAACTTTACACGCAGTGTCAATCATGTCACTTTGCCTCATGATTAGAGGGAAAAGGGAGGAAATGGAGAAATATAGAAAGTAGTGAGTGACAACTTTTTATGATCAGAACTAATATGAAGTGTTATAAATGGATTTATTCAGTCGCTAAATCCAGGTAGTTTAAGTTCTTTTTGTCTTTTTATATTGCTCTTTGACTGCTATAATTTTATTACATGTAACTTGTGGTGTTACATAAACTTGAAAATAAACTAACGTTAGGAAAAATTAATCCTTGTATTATAAAGAACACTTCTATTAGAAACACAATACGATTTTTCTTTGCTTCTTTTTCTCAGTTATGCGCTGGTATATTATCATAATATCACTTATTTTACTTTGGCATAATTTTTATATATTTGACATGACCATTATAACATAAACAGAAGTTCCACGAGCTTAGACCTTTAGATAAGTCTAGTTTCAGTTCTTTCTTTATTTCATTAATTATTATTTCCCTGGGGTTGCTTGTTGAAAAATACTTACACAGACATATAGTTAGAAACTTTACGCTGGTCTTTCTTTTATAGTAATGTATTTTAGTGACTTTGCTGATGTTTATTGCATTCTGTTGTAGCAATTAAAAAATGTAATTTCCTCAAAGCTGCTTCCCTCACAAACAAACATAAGATGCATCTAGACAAAAATCATTCAGCTTTTTTTCCTCTCCAGCTCTAGTCTCCTCTCTACTACCTCCTACCTTTGGCATGTTTTGCATGGTGCCGGGCTGTTTAGAGGCAGTATGCATATGTATGGGCGAGACGGTGGATCGTGACGGGATCTGACATGCAGGGACAAGATCAAAGCACTCCATCTGATCCCATAAAAACAGACGAACCCTCCTCTCATCCTTACAAAACCCCCACTGATAGTCAACTCTGCCAGCCTCGACTCCTCCATCTTCTCTCCTTCTCTTCTCTTGCTCATTTCTTACTCCATCCCAGCATGCTGCATGCCCACGTCAAGGCCTGCCTGCCTCGCTTCGCGATTACACCCCGTGATAAACAATGTCCCGTTTAGCTCATAAAGCAGGAGTGTTGTGCATAATGCTTACAATAAAAGATAGCATCTCTTCACTCATCTTATTTACCTCTCCCATGGTGGCACAGACGAGCGGTTCTATAAATACCACAGGGAGAGGAAAAGGGGCAAGAAGAATAGATGCAGACATACATCTGTTAGTCAAATAAAGTAATATCCAAATTAAAGCAATGCTGTGTAACATTTTACATCACATTATAGTGGCTGAAAATGACATCCTCAAGTTCAGTATGATGGAAACTCACTTTTTCCAAGATAAAGTGTTCCACTATGTGATTCTTAACAACGGGGCACCATCTTGTGCGAACAAATACTTTATCTCAAATATATTCATCGAACAGTGAGTTTGCAATGCTGTTTGTCTCTTGTATGTGTGTATACATCCTAAAACTTTCAAACTATTTAAACATAAATGAAGTGATATACAATCTTAATTATTTGCTGCTAATATAGAGGCTCGATTATGAGTATCCAGTGCATAGCCAATTCAGACGAGTTGACAGACAGTTAGACCCAGTCAAATAGACATGATTGACGTAAAGCAAAAGTAAAGCAAAAATGTCAGGCACATGGAACACCATGCCATTTATGCAGTGTTTTGTGATATATACCGTGCATATTGATAACATCGACTAAAACTGTGCAGGCTTTATGTGAAGCCTAAGCCGAAGTAGCCGAAGTACCCCATCCTCCCCTCCGAGTTTGCTCCTCTAAACTATAACATGCATATTACATTCAGATTTATCTAGATTGATACGAAAGCCAGGACACATTTTCTTTGCTATCTCTCCTCTGTCCACCTTCCCATCTTAATTCCCTCCTTTCTTCCCTCTTTCCCCTCCTCTGCCCCCCCCCCTTCCAGTAAGGAAGATGTATGAGTTTGAATTATTGATTCAGACACATGCTACATGCTGCTTGGAGTCATTATTTGTTCAGGTGAGTGTCATGCTGCTCACTATGAAACAGATACCGCGGGGATTAAGCGACACAATCAGGACTTAAAGACAGCCGCCCTCCCTAAAATAACATGCCCCGCGTTGCAAGACGAATGCTCCCCAAAACCCGACTTCATTTGTTTATGACTCGCACATTAGTCATTCTGTTCCTAAATTATAGCACAGGGGTAAAGATTAATTCAAGTACTAGCTTTTTTGTATTGTTTAACTTCTCTGTGTTTCTTGAAGCCTAATAACACAGCAGATGAATATAGGTGCAAACATCCTACACAGTGATATAAAAAACACCGGCTTTTGTCGCGTTGTAGGCGTCAGCATGAACAACAGATGTCCAAAGTCAACATAAAGACAGAATGCCATGCATATTCACATTTCTGTCCTCATTCTCAAAAGAAGATTTTTGGAATTGCATATCAAAAAGACTTTAACTATTATTTCTTGGATTGTTAAAAGAGTGTGTGAAATGCTTTTGTATAAATCTAGGGACTCGGGGACGCTCTGATACGGGAGCCTTAAGAGAGAAGCAGGGGGTGCAATGTTGCTAACTGTTCATTTAGCCTGGGCTAAGTGGTCAGGGACGCTGGACAGGTGAACTCTATTCTCCCCACTGGCCCTGCGGGGTGTGTATACTTGTGAGTGTGTGTGTGCAATGTAACAGAATTTCTCTAGTCCTCTGGGCCCTGGTGCAAAGCAGAGAATAAATGGTGGAGGTGGCAGGCCAGGACAGAAAAATCAATGCCTGCTTATACAGACATGACACACCAGCAGCAAACTGCGTACTGTGTGTATTGTGTGTGTAGATGCACAGCGCGCAATCATAACATCCTTGGCTTTGTGGGGTGTGAGCACAAGTACCAGGCAACCTCCATTTCCTTTCTCAAAGGTTACATTTTGTAGCATTTTAAGTCAGCTTTGGGATCAGTAAATAACTCTTGTTTTTTCCCTCTCTCCTCGTCTCTCCTTCTCCTGCAGGAAGTTTGAATGTGACTTGTGTGAGCGGTCCTTCAGTGAAAAATGGGCCCTGAACAACCATATGAAACTGCACAATGGGGAGAAACCATATAAGTGCGCATGGCCGTCGTGTCACTATGCCTTCCTCACCCTGTCGGCCATGAAGGACCACTACAGGACCCACACTGGTGAGACACTTGACCACCAACAGCCACTACTGCCATAAACACTTTGACTGACACCCCCTGTGGAAAAATCTGTGCTGAATAAAGGACAAAGTGTTAGAACACTATTCTTGGATCACACAGAATGTATTTTTCTAAAAGTCGCACAACTTTCTAAAGCTCTAGACTTTTTTAACAAAAATGAAGTTCATATGTAAACTGTGAAAGTCTCACATTGATTTTGAATCTTCACAGCTTTGTTGGGAAGAAATACACACACACATTTTTGGCAGATAAAAGCCATGACTTGTCCATCTGTAGTGATTTTCAACAACTGAAGAAGGCAGTTCTTGGCGGGCTTACACACAGGCCTGTTCGAGGGTGAAACATTCACATGCTCCAATTATGGCCATCAGATAATCTAATATTATAACAACAGATTTGATTTTAATTAATACCCAACGAAAGACAAAAAGATGGAATACATGGAGACGCAATGTGTAATATTTTTGTTTTCTGCCACCCCATACTTGGAGGTTGCTTAATGAGGCAATTATTACAGGTTTGTATTCCTAAAATCCAAATGGTCGTCATCTGTATTTCCTCACAATCCATCTGGTTAGCAAGTGTGTGTTCCTCAAACCCAGCTGGTCAGCAAGTGTGCTCAAGAAATTCATCTGATCCTCATAGGCAGTCTTTTTCTGTCTATGTTATCTAAGCTATTACAACTCATGACAAGAGTGGCCAAAATCTGTCAAGTAAAGATTCTGTAACTTTTATATTAAATGACGTGAACAAAGTATTGCCCAAAATGAACATTGAAAGATTATTTGATCAATACCATACTATTAGAGGAGTACTCAACTGACTGACTGACTTTTTTATTTAAAGCATAAATAATTAGTACAAAATAACCACACCAAAATACGAATGCAAAGACTTATTAGCTTTTTCAGTAACACATACAGGTGGTGGTGTGAACAAAAATTGTATATGTATATATTGTGAAAAAAAGTATATGTTTTAGGAAACCTACTCTTACAAATAAAAATTATTCTCAAAGTTACCGTAGTCAAGGTAACAGAGTAAATGTAACTTGTACCGACTGCTGTCATCTCCTCAATCTGTGGTCTTACTAAGTGAAACTTTGAGTTGACTGCATGTGCGGTGAGTGGTGGGGGGACTTTGTACAATAATAGCCCCTGCATACAAGCCTAAAGTGTCTTTATACTGGAGCCCAGCAGTTTCCCCCTCAGCCACTGTAACGTCCGCACTCACTGCTCCTTGATGCCCTTGAAGTCGGTGACAGCGGCGGCAGCAGCCAGCGGCCTGACAGGCTGACTGAGCGTTTGCAGGAGAGCCCTCCATTCGTCACAGGTGCCCGCTGTGTGGCTGTGATCACATGTGCGCCACTCTTGCTGGATGTTATTTTAAATGTGTTTTAACAGTGATGTAATGTCAAGCCGCCTCTGACATAATTAGGTGTTTTATTTTCATTTGTTTTCAGCCATCATTGTTCCCCATCAGGAGGTAGGCATCACACCTGTCACATAGCTGTCATCTGGGCACGAGTCAGGAAGAACGTGTGTGATTTTAGCAGGAAGGAGAATAAAGGGGAGTGAATGAGATGGAAACTAGAGTGCTGCTGTGGGAGTATTGGAAAATAAGAAAATCAGGATTGAACCTGAAAAACCCCATTTAAGTGATTGAGGAGTCCTTACTTGATTAGGAGAATTCCAAAAAATCTAACAGAATTTGCTCTGCTTTGACCCTCAACCAAACCCTTTGCCAATTGTAATTGGTGCTGGGTTGGACGCTTAACTGCAGCTATACAATCATTACAATCACATTCCAGCAGCCAACCTGACACACTGAAATATTATCAGCATGTGTGTGATCTGTTTAAAGGTTATAAATCGGCTCCTTCACAGCGCTAAGATGCAATACTAATCAAATAAGGCGGAGATTTAAGAAGTTAAACTTATCCATTCTGGTACAGAGCAGTCAGTTAATGAAGAGCTGTGAGTTAAAATACATTTGTGTGGGGGGCTATGCAAAAAATCAGGGAGGTTTATAAAGTGACTGTCTTTAAAACCAGATGTAACTTGTTACTTTCTACTTTAAAGCCCTGCTTTTTGTCACAAAAGTGCTGAAGATTTTATCATTGCCGCTAGTGTTGACTGAGTTTTGTTTTATTCAAGTGTGTTTAATTGGCTTACAATTTGTTAAAATACCATTTATCATCATTTGCAGTGGTTTATGTCGTGTTCTACAGCTGAAGCACCATCAAAAGAATGTGCATTTAGCATTTTGTATAAAATTAAGGCAGGAAAAGCCTGCAAAAATACATCATTAACTATAGGGCTCAAGATTATGTTGTAAATACAGTTTAAAAAATGGCTATAACCAGGATAAAAAAGCTCCCAAATGTCTAGTTTTCTTATCCTTACTGGCTATTAGCTTTGAGTTTACCACACACTAAAAAAGTTACCTCCAGCTCTCCTTCTCGTGCTTCAGTTGGGATTCATTGTCCCTCTCTGATTTGTGTGTTTTTTATGTTAATCGCTCCCTCCTTACACACCAGTCGTGTCTGTGCGCAGGGGGCTTAGGGTGGGGACTCAGTGGTCTTCAACCACCAGGGTCATTTGTAAACGCTGATGAATGAGCGACTCAAATAAATAAATAAGAGCACTGAATCTGACCTATCCAGCATTTCCCAAACTCTTGGGCGTTGTGTGTGTGTGTGTGTTGGCAGAGCCGAGGGAGGCCTGAACGCCCCCGACAGGGCCACAATTGATTTCCTCATTGCTTGAGTTTGTCGCTTAATCTGGCGATATGCTGATAAATCTTTGCACTTTGTCAATTAATTTCCCTGAAAAATGAGACCCAAAATGGCGAGCACATCAATACAGCAGCGGATTCCGTGTCAAAAATTAAGCGGTAAAATTAATTGCCCTCCTATCCGCTCCTGCTAAAACATAACTAATGAGGGAGGCAATTATAGCTGCATGCAGACTCCTTCGGGGTTATTTAAAACACACACATACAGTTCATATATATGTCTTCACACACGCATGCAAAAAGAGATTGTATATTTTGACTTCAAAGTGTTTTTTATTGTCTTGGAAAGCTGAGGTGTAACAGTAGAACGAAAGAAGAAGACGGTGAGTCAACGTTTACACAGAAATATTCAAATTTAGATGAAATTTTAAGCAAGTGGCTGTGGGTCATTGTTGGTTTTTAGACTTTTTAGAATAACAATTGAGGTCAGGTAGAGCCTAATGTCAGTTAAGTAAAAATAACAGCATGGTTTTAGAAGTCACAATGCTTGAGGGGTCTATGTCCAACGGCCAAGACCGTCCCGTGTTGACAGCAGCCTGTCACTTATACCTGCCCCACCTTACCATCCCTACGCAGGTCCTCCCCGAGGGCTAACCGCCACAGAACAGCAGATGAAAAGCACACATGTAATTTATCGCCAATGTTTCCTCTTCAAGAATAATTGTGGCGACCGCGGCTGGGCTTAGGGATCGATGGCTATGGATTTTTCTGTGGTGGGGTCTTGTAGCGTCGGGTGTAATGAGAGATGGAAAGGAGGAGAGGAAGAGAGGAGGACTGGTGCTGTTTTTCTGATGGGAAGGAAAAGCTCTGGCCATTTTACAGACACATAAATAAAAAGGAGTTGTGTTTCGGTCGTTTCGCGTGACGCATGGACACAAACACTTTCTCTGTTTTACAAGGTTTAGCAAATCTGTTGTGTTGTTTGCCAAGTGTATGAAATATGATTCACTGCTACACAATCTTCATTAGGTATAGTAGTTACGTTTCTGGCATTGGAACACAGAAAGCACTGGAGTTTTACTATTGAAATACAACTTGTTAGAATATTTAATGTAGTTTTCAAGTACTGTCATTGACGTTTGAGTGCCTACTCTCATGTAAACTGGGGCTTTATTAAACACCTTTTTACAATTTCATAATCATGTATTTATTGTAATCTGGGATTTTCTTTAAGCTGTATGAACTAATCTAGACTTTTATTGTAAAACGAAAATTATTTTCATAAACATCACACTAACATTTTAACAATAATATCTATTTAATTATGATTTAAATCCAGTGAGATCTTAAACGAGTTTTGACTTGACTGGGATGCGCTTACATAAATGATAAAACATGACTAAATTTTCAGTTTACAATAGCAATTTAAAATGACTAACCTCAGTCTGAACAAGAGGGACATACAGTATATTTATTTGAAAACAATACTCTGTTAAAGACCATTTATGCTGGGATTTAAACTGGTGTGAATTGGCTAACGAATGTACCTTTTTAAGGCTGTTTTTCTCCGCTTAAAGTGGCACTGCATTAAAACTCTTCTCTCAGTCGAGTGGCTTTAAATGGGCATAATAGAGGCAAACTTCAGGCTGCTTTGTCTCTGTGGACTTGGTGAAAAGCTGCTATGCGAGCAGGAGAGAGGCAGAACACTGCTGAGGCCCAGCTGGAAGAGTCACCCAAATGTGTTATCGGTGCGCGCTGAGAGCCGGAGTTCAACATCAGCATTTAGATGAATATTTAAGTGCGGGGGGTTTACATCCTGCAACGTGTCCATGTGCGTACAGCGTTATATAGCACTTGAATATGTCTCACCTACTAAACATGTCGTGGCTTTTGCAAATGTGCATGTGGTGCACAACATGCAAATGTGAAAATGTGCTTCTGGTAGCAGCATGCACACATTGGTATCCATTCTATAGTTGCGTCTATAGTTGTCTGTGTGTGTTTGAGGAGAAGTGTGTGACTGCCTCTGTTCAATGGCAGCGAGAAAGAGAGAGACCATAATGCTGTTAATGACAGAGCCAGATGCAGGGAAGAAAGGAGTGTAAAAAAGCTCTCCACGCTCCCCATCTGGAAGGCATCGCCCCCAAATGAAGTTGTACAAAACCATCCCATTGATAATAAAGCTAATTTTTATGGCTCTGACAAGTATGTAATTATGTTCAGCGGTGCTTTTCAGATTTTATCACAGTCAATAAACCACACTGGCAATTTCCCGTCCCCCATTTGACATATTTACACGGATCCATCTGATTGGAGGAATTAGTTAGCTGTGAGAGCTCTGATGGATATACACTAGTGATCTGTGACTTCTGCTAGGCTCATCTGTTAGCCAACTAGACCCGCTGTTCATGCGTTCAATCTGTCTCGTCTTTTTCTCTCCCACTTTGTGCCTTTTTTTTGGTCTGACTTCACTATACAGCTCCCTCTGTATTAGTCATTAGTACTTATCTCTTGTACTTTTCCTCACTCCAAAGAACTCTGTTAATGTCCTTTCATTTATCACAAACATCAACATATACATTAACACTATGTGATGTACTCTTCTGACTTGATTAGACTTTCTGACATGAATGCTATGCTGCTGTATACTAAATCAACCTTATACTAGTCATGGGAGAGGGTGAGAGAGGGCAAATGTTGTGAATTTAACTTCAAAATAATGTGATTGAAATCTGCATTAATAGTAAAATATTGCTTATTTGGTTTAAAAACTGCTAACACTAGAGCATGCCACCATTTCATTTATACTTTGTATCTTAATTAGAATAAGAAATTGTACATGTCTGTTTTATTCATTACCGTCATAAGGTCAACCCAAACCTGTTGTGTTGGTTGTTTGTGTAAAAGTAGCCTTGATTGGTTTAGTGTAACTAGTTTATCATTTTCAAATCTGTCACTATTGTTTCTGTTTAAGTTTTTATTATAGCTTCACAACTCTATTTTAGAAATATATGTGCAAATGTTACCATGATTTTAAATGGACTATTAATTATTTTTTCTCTCTTGTCTTTCTCCTTTTGTTTTGTTCTTTTTTGTGTGCACCTATAGGGGAGAAGTCTTATCTCTGCGACTTGTGCGGTTTTGCAGGAGGCACACGCCATGCTCTCACCAAACACAGGCGGCAACACACAGGTATGCATCAACACTTATCTTAAGGCTAGTTAAAAATATTAAAATGGTACACATATCATCAAATTAAAAATGACAGAAATCAATGTTATCTTTTATAGTTCGTTTTGCTGATGATTGACATTTCAAAATCCCAAATGAACTAATTTTATACATAGACTCTGAAATATACACACACACATATACTCAGACACATCAGCGTGACATGCCGGTGTCAGTGATAGGCATGTGTACCAGTATGGCTGACTGAATCTGAGATTTTTAATTTCAGTTATCATTTCACCATGTCATTCTGTCGCTTAGGGAAATTGCATTTTTCAGATCGGCTGTCATTAACAAGTGCTTTTTTTAGAAATTGGGATAGTGAAACAAATATTGTTCTTAACTGTTGTCTGGCAGCCGTCCAAGGTTCAAGAATCCCGTTATAAATATATTCATTTACATTTTTATAATTCATTTTGTTTGCTGCTCAGTTTCTCTGCCATTTACCCCCCAGAAACCTCCAATTTCTGTCCTTTTCACCTGAGCTGACATGTGTCAATTCCCCTGATTTAGGGGCATATTCAAATCTGCTGTCATGTGGCTGCCAATGAGGAACAACTCTGTCTGACAGTTTGCACTCTTGTCTAACGTTTTTAAAGGCTATGGTGGTAATTTGACTTTATTTAACCAAGCTTAAACTAATTTAGATCAAGATTCCCTTTCACAAGGGCGACCTGGCAAGTATAAATGGTGTAAAGATACACATTTCCTTAATATTAATCAACTATTTTATACTCCAGCTGTGCAGACTTTAGCATTAATCCATGCCACTATAATTATATCATATGACAAACTCTTTTAAAAAAACCCTTAAAAGTACATGTAGACTTTAGGTGTCTTATGTCTTGTTTCAAATCTAGATATAGTTGTGCTCATAAAGTGACTCATACCCTGGCAAAATTTGTTTGTTTGGCCATTTTTCAGAGAATATGAATGATAACACAAAAACATTTTTTACACTCATAGTTAGTGGTTGGGCGATGCCATTAATTGTCAACAACTGTGTTTACTTTTTTTAAATAATAATGACAACAGAAACTACCCAAATGGCCCTGATCAAAAGTTTACATACCCTGGTGATTTTGGCCTGATAACATGCACACAAGTTGACACAAACAGGTTTGAACGGCTACTTAAGGTAACATCCTCACCTGTGATCTGTTTGCTTATAATCAGTGTGTTTGTATAAAGGGTTGGTGTGTTTCTGGGTACCTGACAGACCCTTGCATCTCTTATTCTGGGCTGCACTGATGTTTATGTATTCTGTGTCATGGGAAAAGCTAATTGAAATGTATTAAACAGAGAAGGGATATAAAAAGATATTCAAGGAATTGAGAATGCCAATCAGCAGTGTTCAAACTAACTAAAAAATTAAAATGAAATGGCCAGGTAAACCAACAAAGATTTCAGCCACAACTGCCAGGAAATGTTTTCAGAAGAAAAACCTACAAATAACTTCAGCTGAAATACACTCTCTTACAAAAAGTGGTGTGGCTTTTTCAGAATAAGGAGGCACTTGAAGAGAAATGGGTTGCACGCAAATGCCACAAAGCATCCCGCTTATAATACGCCAAACATCACAGAGACAAGCCTCAAAACTGGAACAAAGTAATTTAGAGTGATGAGACCAAAATTGTACATTTTGGCCACAACCATTTGGAGAGGAGTCAACAAGACCTATGATGAAAGGTACACTATTCCTATTGTGAAACATAGAGGTGGATCGCTGATGTTTTAGGCAAGTGTGAGCTACAAAGGCACAGGAAACTTGAAAGTTGTTGGCAAGATGACTGCAGCATGTTAACACAAAATACTGGAGGAAAATTTGCACTCATCTGCCTGGAAGCTGCGCATGGAACGTGCTTGGACGTTTCAACATGACAACAATCCAAAGCACAAGGACTGGCCATCTCAGTCTCCTGACCTCACAATCATTGAGCCACTCTAGGGAGATCTCCAACGGGCAAGTTATGCAAGACAGCTCAAGAACTTACAAGAACTGGAGGCTTTTTGCCAGGAAGAATGGGCAGCTTTACCATTTGAGAAAATAAAGAGCCTCATCTTCAACACAAGCTGTCATTAATGTTAAAAGTGGCAATACACAGTATTAAGAACTGGGGTGCAGTGGCAAGATAATATCTGGTTGACCCCCCCATCCTTGGGATCAATAACCTCAACCAGGTGCTTTCTGTAGCTGTGGATCAGACCTGCACATTGTTGAGGAAGAATTTTAGCTTGTTTTTCCTGGCATAACTGCTTTAGCTCAGTCATATTCTTTGGACGTCTCATGCGTATGGTCCTCTTCAAGTCAATCCATAACATCTCTATTGGGTTGTTTTCTGAAGCCATTCTGTTGTGGACTTGTTTCGATGTTTTGGGTCGTTGTCGTTCTTCACCCATCTTCTACATAGTTTCAGCTGACATACAGATGTCCTCACATTATCCTGAATAATTGTCTGATATACTTGGAATTTCATTTTCCCCTCAATGATTGCAAACTGGCCAGGCCCTGATGTAGCAAATTAAGCTCAAATCATGATTTTTTCCTCCACCATACTTTCCAGTTGGGATGATGTTTTCGTGATGATATGTTGTGGCCTTTCCATGCCAGACTAGTGCTGTGTGTTTTCTCCAAATAGTTCAAACATAGATTCATCAGTCAACAAAACATTTTGCCAATACTGCTGTGGCGTGTCACTGTGTTCTTTTGCAAACTTCAGGCGAGCAGCAATATTCTTTTTATTAAGCAGTGGCTTCCTTCGTGGTGTCCTGCCGTGGATACCCTGCTTGTTCAGTGTTTTACATATTGTAGACTCATGAACGGAGATGTTAGCAAGTTCCAATGAGGCCTTCAAATCTTTGGGTCATTCGGGGTTGTTTCTTTACCTCATTGCAACAGTAGCAACAGTCCCTAAGTGTTTCCATTTGTAGATTAATTGCCTGTAGACTGGTGAATTTCTAAAGTTTTTAAAATAACTTTGTAATCCTTCCAGCTCTTTTTGGCGAGGCATGGCTCACATAAGCGTGTTGTTCTTGTGCAGAGAAAATCCCAAATGTTTTTTAATCAGTCAAAGTAGCTGTTGTCCATCATCCAAAAAGTATTATCTAAACGAGACTCTAAGTGTGCTAAAACCTGACTCCAATTTGCTTTTTTGAGGTCATTAACGAAAGGGTTCACATACTTTTTCCACAAGCACTATAAGTTTTTTTGGCTGTTCTCAATAAAAACAAGAAAGATCAGAATTTGTTTAATTATTTATATCACATTATGTTTGTCAATACCCGTGACTTAGATGATGATCAGATCACATTTTAAGACAAATTTATTTAGAAAACCATAAAAAACTTTTTTCTTGCCACTGTATATACTTTTGATCAGGGTCATTTGGTTAGTTTATGTTGTCATTATGATTTTAAAAAGAGTAAACACAATTGTTTGAGAATAAATGGCTTCGCCCAAACACTAACTATGAGTGAAAGAAAGGTTTTTGTGTTATCAATCATATTCTCTGACATTACTTGTCAGAATTAGTGATTCTGCCAGAATTTGTGAGTCTGCCAGGGTATGTAAGCTCTATTTTAATGACCCTCTTTATCACTGATTTCATGCGAACATATCAAGTTTCTTCCTATAACTACATGTTTATACTTTACCACAATCTTATAGCAGAGGTGTATTGAATAAATAAGACTTTCAGTTTTCAGATGTTTATAATATAGACTCTGTAATTCCTATTTTGTGTGTTTCTCCACCAGTCATTTATCATATGTTGTGTGTCTGTCTCTTCTCTTTTTAACCTCTTCCCTGCAGGAGAGAGACCTTTCAAATGCAAGTTTTGCAACTTTGCCTCAACCACACAGTCTCACCTCTCTCGGCACACACGCGTTCACACCGGAGAGAAGCCATACCGCTGCCCCTGGTGCGACTACAGGTACCGGCTCATTGACCCTCTCACGCTTGGTGGCGCAAATGGCCGCTTCTGCGCCTCTGATGATCAGGACCTTGATAGGTGGTGGTAGGAGGGTGCTGCGGGGGGTCTAACAGGATGTAAGAATGTGATGGCGAGATAGCAGGTGGCATTGTAGGGTAGTTTAGAGCGGGTTGGTGAGTGGGTGGGGGTTTTAATGCACATGTTTTAGGTTTTTTTTTTTTTGTTGTCGACTGGAAGCTTACGATGGAGGGCAGACAGTTCTAATCACCACAGCACGACTCCATCTTATCAATCTACTATTGTCAACAGGCCAAGCCAGATTCTACCAACACACACACACAATGTCATCGTCACTGGCAGGTCCCTGTCATTAAAACACCATCATACCACATCAGTAATTACACAGGAAATTGTCGGTGAAATTGAAAAAGTTTTGGCTGGCGCTGCACATCTCCATCTCTTTCTCTTTTTCTCTCTGTCCTTCTGTTCATCTTCCTCGTCAGGTTGTGGCAGAAGAGTGTGAAAGGGAATGATCCCAAACTCATTATTGGTTCTAGATGCACTCTTCAATCTTTTTTTCCTTATCTGTGATAAGGTCATTTGAGTGGCCTACACCTGCTTTACTGCCACCAAGCACACAAACCCATATCATCTGGCTTTTGTATTGAGTCCAAATACCAGAAACGCTGACAATTCATTAGGCTATTATTTTTCAATTATTACAGGATTAGTGCCTTACCTCCTGCTTTGTTCTACACTTTAGTCGGGTTAGTCACTATAAAACAGCAGGATTCTGGATTGTATTACGGTCAAATTCAGTATTTAACGTTATATAAGTCAGGGAGCCACCGTGGCTCACCTTGTAAAGCCCATATATTTGGGAGACCCATGTTTGCTTATCACTCAAGTAATTTTCTCAGTGTCATTCCCATCTCTCAAACTCCGTTTCCTGTCTAGGTACTATCCTATTAAATAAAGGCAAAAAGACCCCCGAAAAAAATCATCTATGAAAAAAAATCATTGTTTTTTTTATTATATTATCAAGACTTACCTATAACACTAAATTTTAAATAGTTCAATTGGAATGACGTGTTTGAATCAAATCATACAAACTGTCCGACAAAGATGTAAATCAAATAGTGTGCAGTTTTATAGCGCTTTTTTGTACCTGGCTGTACCAAAGCTCTTCATATGATGCTTCCATTCACCCCATTCACATACATCACACCATGGGCAGACAGAAAGGTGGGCTGCCATACACAAGGTGCTCATGCCTTCTAGGACCACCACCAAACTCACCTCCACAGTCATACAAATTAAAATAAATACTGATTAAAATTAATCAGTATTTAAATTAGCTCTAACACTCAGTATTTTTATATTATTAACATTTATTTAAGCCAGGAATCTGGAAAAAAGGATACGGTCCATCATGCTATATTGAGGGCCGTGTAATTGCATGTATCAAAAGATGATTTATGAGATAATTTTCAAAAAATCATAAAAAAATAAATAATAATAATCATTTAAATAAATAGCATACGGTAGTCATAACTGTAGTTTATTTCAAAATAAACCATGCAAATCAAAAAATATTACACTGTCTCTTGCACTATTTTTGAGTCACGGTCTGAAAAGTTTGGGAACCCCTGGTGTAGGACACATATTAGACCTACTGTTCATGTGCTGATAACTAATAGTCATTAATAACTTTGACAAATTGAGTAGTAAATTGGACACTTAATGAACAGTTTGGGGAGCCCAAAAATTTGGGGGTCCAAAGGGGAGGAAGTGCAAGAGGAAGGAGGTTAGGGAAATGCCTCTATAGCTTACTAGGGCTGAGTTGTTGAATGCAGGGGCCTCAGACATTTCTGAGGGGGCCTTGCCTTGGGCCTGCTTTTAAACTTTATAAAACATAAAACAAATCCTAAAACATCACCAGTTGCCTGCCCGGTATAAGAGACTACAAGACAAATTAGCATGTTTGACCTTTCAGTATTTCTATTATTTATGTGTTGATATTTAAAACTATTTATGTTTGAGGAAAACAAAGAAAATTATTAAGTCTCATTATGAAAATACAATGGCTTTGCACAATATCCATATTCATACATGGTACGTGCATACCATTGTTGCTCACTAAATAAAATGTTATCTCTATGATGGTTGCCCCTTAACTGCATGTAAATGAGTGGGGAGTGAATGATATATCAAATGCCACTCATCTCCTATTCAGACAGAGATAGATAATAGAAGAGGATAATTATAGATGTGGAGTCGTGGTAAAAATATAATATTCTAATGACATTGCACTGGGAGTCACGGGCTGTCAATTAACAATGTCTATTTGACTGTTCTGTAGCTATTTATGCAAGCTAAGAAAAGTTCTTTACTTTGGTGTTTAAGGCATCATTTCCATTGTTCCAAATGAGGAATTTCTTCATCCTCTTTTCTTTTTAAAGTCACGGTGGCATCTTAAATGCTCTAATTGATACGTTGCTACTTACCCCTGCCACATTAACGTCCCTCTGGGGCTATTATTGTTTATTGAATGCTGCTGCATTCATGTTTCAATCTACCTGTTAAAATAGTGTGGTGGCTTTGAGGATGACACACTTACTCTCAATGCCAAAAAGGTTTTGCGACCTTGTAAAGCGAAGAGTGAGACGAGGGAGGGTGGGAGCCATTAATGATGATAACTGTGGCTCCTTGGCAGCATAAGATCCAAATGGCACTCCTGATCCAAATAGACACAAAGAAACAGATTTAAATCTCCTCTAACGAAGCGCCTCTCAATTACACCTCTGCCATTATCATACATTTGTTGGGAGGAGGAATATGGAAATGGCTCAAATAAAGGGGAGCAGGGAGAGGTTGGGAAGGGGTGATGTATCTGTTGAGCATCGATATGGCTGATTCCCAGGGTGAGTGCCTGGATGGGGGAGGAAGTTGAAACAGTGTTGGGCTAATTAATCCAGTGTATAGTAGGAGGGCTGGTGTGGGCTTTCACTAACTGTGACACCTGCTGACTCCTAAACGCACATTGTGTTGTTTTAATATGACAATTACAACATTACCATATCTGAGAGATAGCATGGCCCCCCTAGGAATCCGCCCGCGCTCTCTTTAGAACCTTTTAGCTCTGCTGAAAATTTTATCTATTTATGCTCCCATTTTTGAATAAGAAATCAGTTCACTTTTAGTATTTAATGCATTTTAGCTCAGTGATTTGTGTTAATTTATAAGCATGTGACAGTTTCCTTTCCTACGTCTGTCTACTTTCCATTACTTTAAGCAAAAAGAAAGTCAACAGATGTGACCGTGATTGTGCGTTAACCTGTTGTTATACTTACTAGTGATAGAAAACATTTATCACAACAAACTGGAACCACTTTGCTGATTGAGGTTTTGTGTTAATGTTCTACCTCATTAGGATGTGTTATTTGACAAGGTTTTTAAGTTTCCAATGACCTATAATGTGTATCTTCTCCATTTTAGTCTCATCATCCACTCTATTTTTTGACTCTTCTTTATGAAAAATAAAAGCATCCTTCACATCTGCTGCTTGAAATACAGGATATCATTGGGAATGCAGGGTTCCAGCATAATGTCCAGGAGCTTATTGTTCAATTGTGGCCTCACTTGTGTATTTTCTTCTGCACAGACAGCACAGAGTGAGGGCCTGCTCTGTTTTTTAAGGCCCCAGTGGATCCAGGTTGGACTAAGGTCCATGATGGAGAGTAGTGTCTCTGCAAAAGTGAAAACAAATTCTCTCCTTGGCTGGCGTGAGCTATGGCACTGTGAGGCTTTATTGTCCCGGCCAAGGTGATAAGGGAGAGTAATTGCGTATTATACTGTCCGAGAATGTCAGGTCCAAACTGAGCACGAGTGCCCCATCCATCAACACATGATGCTGTGTGTTTATGTGTGTGTATGAAACATTGCACATGCCTGCTTGCATGATGCATTATGGGTGTGTGCTTTTGTGTACATGTGTGTGGTTCATTTTGTTTTCATTTCTATACAATACAGCTGCACCTATGATATGTCATATCTTAGATTTTGTATTTTGTTTGTTTGTGTATGCATGCACATGTCTGGTCCATTCAGGGCCCCAGTATCACACACATGGGTGTCTGTTGGTGTGTGTCTGCGGGCAGGTTTAGATAGAGCCTAGGAGCAGGTCAGGCAACATCATTAATCAGCACAGGCTTGTGTGTGACTCTCTGAGCTGACATCATTACATCCTACACCCTGCAGCAGCTTACTACTAGGCCTGCCCTATCTGACCAGCCCTAAGACCCGCCAACCCTCTTAAACATGCACCGAAACATGAAAAACCCCACTAATCCCACACCATTTATATACATATGAATACTAAATATATGCATATCTAGCCTTAAGACATTTATTGAAATAGATCAGTCAAGTGTTTGCTGAGGTGTGGGTCTGTGAACATGTTTAGAAAACTAAGAAACCTGACAAAGATTAAATCTGTCCCTGCACAGTGAGAATCAGCATTGTTTTTAAAGGTGGTCTTTCACAAATAGGACAGCAAGCAGTGAACGAAGAACTGTTGTTAATGTAGGTCATCAGGAGTCATACAGCTGTTGCTTTTTGCTGCTTTAGGTGGACCTACAAGAAATTAGTGTCTACAGCTACTTACACAAAGGAAAGAACATTTCAAAGAAGGAGGAAGGCTGGATTTTTAAATGATATATTTTAATAAAATTATGTAAAAGGCTCCTCTCTTTTTCTGTTTGGGGCATGTTTAATGTTTTGTCCAAACAACAATTTCTCCCTCGACTCAAAAGACAAGACTGTGCTCTTCTTGTGTGCATCATTTCATCAACAAAATAAAATGTTAGTACTGCAAACTTTGGAACTGGAGTAAATGTTTATCTTGTCTTTTTCCCTTTTTTAATAAAAAAAGTATTTTTGTATTCTTAAAGGATTCAGGCTTTTTTATTATTGTCTATTTTAGATCAAACTGTGCAGAGAACATCCGGAAACACATCCTCCATACAGGGAAACATGAGGGAGTGAAGATGTACAACTGTCCCAAATGTTCCAGTGCCACTAACTCACCCAATGAGTTCCGCAACCATTTAAAAGAGAGTCACCCTGATATTGAGAATCCAGACTTGGCCTACCTACATGCAGGTAACAACATGTTTTTAACATTACATTGTAGAGTTACACATTCTGTTTCATCACACTAAGAAATGAATAGTCCTTTGACTACATTAGATGTTCTCAGGTGCATTTAAACACAAACAAAATTGTAGCTTTTTTGAGTATGTTTAGAAAACTGCATTATAATGTGAAAAGTACAATCACATGCATAATACTTTTTAACTGAGATTGAAATTTTGTAAATTTGGTTGTCTGACTATATCTAATCTACTATTTTACGCTAATGCTGATTTCAACAGCTTTCAGACACTACCTCTTCTACCTCTTCTTCCTCTATACAGTGGCTATTGAAGATGAATAGTACATTGATACACACTCAGTTTTATATATGTTATTGGTTGTTATTGGTTGTCCTACTTTTTACCAAATTTGATATCATGTAATACACTACCTGGGTTGGGATTATACACAAAACATATGCTAGCCATGACCAGCTGTCATTCTTCCACAGAGGTCAGGGCTTTGTGGCTGTTTGCACTCCATCAGCATTGTGTAGTACAACTCGCTCCACCCTAAAAACGCACCAAAGAGGCAGCACTCAAAGATTGCTGGTCTAGCCATCCCTGCCAATCACTCAGGCCAAAGAGACAGATGAAATCTTCTTCCTCCAATATTGGTTTCTTTGTGTCTCAGTGTTCTTTCTTTGTCCTTGAGGGCCACCAAATCCAATCGGTAGAGTGGTTGTCCTTCAGAGGAGCAGAGAGGACAGCCTTTATCCTGTTATCCCTCTGACCTTACATAAAAGCAGTGGAGTTGGTCGAGAGTCCTACAGGATAAAGGCCAGGCAGGGACATTACACGAAAAGGGTTGCACCCTGCTGCACCGAGGTGTGTTTCTTAGTAAAATGGGATGGATAGAGGACTTGACCCTGACTCTGAAAAGTTTGTTAATGAAACAAGAGCATATTGTTGTTCATCACATTCGGAGGATGTCCTTTTCACTTCACCTTGATCTCCTTTACACCACCTCTACCCTTTTACCCTTGACTCATAAACATGCTTTGTTCTATCCGAACACTGTAACTTTTACACAGCTTTAAAGTCCCTTGAGCTTTAAAATGAGTAGCTTACCTGAATTGATTATTTTTGATTTTGCTGTTGCTTTTTTAAGTAAAATTAAAAAAATATATATTCTTATTGAAGTAAGAGTTATCTGGTGCAATCAAATCAGACACTTAACTTTAAGAACAAAATTGCTTTTGTTAAAATAATAAAATTGATAAACGAAATTGCACTGTAATTTATAATTTTTACTTTCCATTATTTTCACCACAGACTTGACTGAAATACGTTTACCAGATTACAAATCCCATTTACAGTATCTAAAAAAAGAAATCAACATTTAACCTGCACACAATCAAACCATAGGCAGTTCAAAAAGACATGGGAAGCAAACGTGTGCCGTCGACCTGTTTCAAAAAGTAGAATGGCAAAGTGGGGGTGGTAAGGGAAGAAGCTGTGTTTCATCTAAGTAGACAGAACGAGACCAAAAGAAAGAGACAGGGAAAAAAAGATTAAGAAGGTAGATGTTGAATTAACCTGCTTGTGATTGCTCTCTGTCAGAGTGGCACCGGGGCCAGCAGCGAGAGGCAAATCGCCTGTGATGGCCCTTCCCACTGCTCCCCCTTTGAAAGACACAGATCAAACGCAGCCTAGTCACGGACCCTCGCAGCCCCTTGCACCCCGATTGATTGACATGCGAACGTCTCTGCTGCCGCTGCTCTGTCTCTCCATATCACCCTCTCTTCCGTCTATTCCCTTCTTTATGCAGCATCGTACTCCAAATTAAAGCCCTTCTCAAGGATGAAAGCAGAGGTCCTTTGCATCGAAGGAAGACAGAGAATTAGACCCAGCAAGTGATGGAGAGGAATGATGATTAGAATTTGAGGGGAATGAGGAAAAAGAAAGGAGTTTAGATATGTGAGGGGGTGAAATTTAGCTGATAGGACATATTTAAATAAAATGGTAATGACAATTGTCTTCTTTGTGCAATCTGAAGATAGATGTGCCAGAAAGAAGTGGCAGTGCTTGTATGATCTCAGTTTGGAAACAAGTGCAGCAGAACCAGAGCTACAGGTACCTTTGCTAAATTACCACTCTGCTCGAACTTTATTTCTAGTTAACATGCTCAGTAGTACTCAGTGACTGGTGTGGCTTTGGGAAATGTTCCATTTTCTTTTTTCTTTGCCATTTCCCTTTGGCGAGGTCATCTGTGGTTTCAGGGCAATGCCTCTGTTAAATCAGCCCCTGTCCTGTTGAGTTCTAAGAATTTTAACCTACACAGTAGATTGTCACCATTTATCTTTGTCAGAGCGTCTTCATTCTACTATTTTTAATTGTGAAATATTCCTCCAATTTCAAGCCAAGGTTTCTAAATTGGACATCTTAGGGGTTTGAGATCAAATGCTTTGTTATTAGCTAACAGCTACTGAGTACTTGGAAGCACTGCTTTGTGCCTAAAAAGATAAAACAAATAAATAAATAAACTTGTTCAAGGCATTGTTGCTGCTTATGCACATTATATTTTGCTTAATAATGCATGATGGATGGATCGTGTAGAGGGCTGCTGGAGACCTGGCCTTGTAAGTGATGATCTTAATACACAGTTACAACCACAGGCAAATTTATTTGTTTGCATATATTTTTTTCTTATTAAACAAATCTGTAAACAAATATGGGGTTGGATGGCTTTTACTTAAGTTATGCATCTACGTGCCTCCCCAGCCCCCTCCCTCACTCTCACCTTCTGTTCATCATGTAATGAAACATTACTCTCAGGAGTTTTACTTGCGTATTGTGTTACAGCTGCGTGTTGCATTGTTGAGGACAGGTGTGTATGTCATGCAAATGTGTACTGGCTTCCCGGCGCATATGACACAGTGTTGACATCATGAATGAAGCCACCGACACCAGCGATAAAATCAACATCTGTTTCTAATAACAATGTGTTATATGTGACACATTGATGCTGGGAAATATGTGAAAAAAACATTGTATAACAGTTCTTGAAAAACACCTATAGGACATCAAGTCGTCAGCGATAGTGATGAACCTGCGTCTTTGTGTCACCGTCCTTATGTTGCTTTTACATGATGGGCATTAATGAAAAAAGTCATTCTGTTCACGACAATGTAAAGTCATCTGAAGAGGACGGCTCATTCTGTTGATGTTGTCATGTTGTACATTTAACTATTTTTAGATGTATTCTGCAAATTAAGGAATTTTCGAGCTTAATGGGAAACCAGGAAACATAGAGATGTTGGCAAAGAGAAGTGTACATTTTAAAAGGATTTAGCAGTTGTTAAAATAAAAACCAAAACATTTTTTTATAATCTAATAAAATATGAGAGAGATGCAATTGCTTTGGTTATCCTTACTGATGGACATTTTTAAAAAGGATCAAGGTATTACAGATTTTTGAAGTGGCTACTCAGTTGCAGGTGGGTCCCAGGAGACATGCTGCAAGGTTTGTTTAACTGTCGTTGGTATTCAGTTTTGACAAAAGTATACAGCATCAGTTGTGTACATGACTACCCAATCCATGACTAGTACGGGCAGAGCAGGCAGCATTTGCTGCATAATGACCCGCTTCAATGAGCATGAAAGCTCTCCCAAACGGCAGCATTTATCACACATCAGCCACAACAAATGGCCTTTTGTTTCACTCTCTTCATTTTACTTTAGGTCCTACTTTGCAAAGTATTTGATGACCATTCAAAGTGTCCCTACACTAAATGGAAACATGTAGATAGCAATCCCCCTTTACAACCCTAACCTAATCAGATATTGTAATGATGACTAAGTGTTCAAACTACAAAGTGAGGCAGATTTCTGGTGCAGATTTAAAGATATGGTACAGATTGTATCAGCATTACATAACAGCTTAACACTTTAAAATTTGTAGTTTAATTAAACAATGGAAACACATTGGACATTATGTATATAGTAAATGACATGCATTTTTTTGGAACGCTTTTTTGTACCCTTCCCGGGCACCCAAAGCCCTTTGCATCATGCTTCCACTGACACACATTCACACCTTAATTTTAGTATAACATTTTATATTTTATTATAAAGAACATGGCGTGTTTATCAAATGATATTGTAATTGTAAGTATTGTGCCATTTAGACAGCACATAGACACAGTATACAAGGAAAGTGAATACTCTGAGGGATGTGTGGTCAGGATGCTTCCAGGCAGTGCTGTCCCTCCCGTATGGGACAGTGAATATAAGACCTGACAGGCCGCCGGCGCCTATAAAGCCTTTTCCATAATTCAGTCCTTCTTCCTCGATTCGCTGTACATATCCAGTTCTCACTAAAGGCTGAACTGTCTTCCATACAGGAAAGACAGCCCCAGCACAAAAACGAAAAGTTATTTCTTGAGAACAGGGAGTTTTGAGAAAGGCAGAATTTTAAGACTTATTTGTTATGTTTACACTTGCACACCGACCTCCACTGAGTCAAAAGAACTACCCTTATTTTTTTTCCCTCTGATGTGACCTTTGCCCTTTTTACTGTTCTTTGTATCATTTGTTTGCATAGACGCCATGTGTCGTCTGTTTGGTGGCTCTCCAAACATCTCAGTATCTATAATTACCAACAGACTCAACTTTCCAAACTAAACAACCAATTACCAGTGCTGAAGCCCAGCCCAGTCCCATGTTTCCTGATACAGTGGCCTATTAGGACCCCTTACTTCTCCCCTTGCATAATTGAATCCCCTGGCTGCTCATCAGTGGACTAATTTAGGCCAATGTGCAGAGTTGATAATCAGAGGGGCTGCCTATTAGACTATCAGACCCCAATTAACTGCCCTCTTATTTTCAACATAACAAGCCACATCACTACTACTGTTATTTTAGTTTGCTCTTTATTGCCCAGTTTTTTTGGGTAAATTTGTGGTCTATTTGTAGAAGAAAGAAACAAAGAGAATGGGATGGAAGAGATTTAGTGCTACATTAGCTCCATTAAAAACAACTTTGTGTGGGATATAAATGGACAATGGGCAACTAATTGTAAAAAAAGTTATATCCTTTTATTGTAAAATAAATAATATATATAAAAAAATACTGGATCATGAAGAACTATTTAATTTGGTGTGTCTTTGAAACACACGTACATCAAAAAGTTTAACTTACAAATCAATATGGACCACTTCTGAGTAATTTGTGTAACTTTTAAGCAAATCCTCTAAATAACAGGCATTAGGGTTCATCACAATTCTTTACTTCAAACTTTGATTAATGCATTTTCACCACCATATTTAAAACATCCCATTAATATCTTGTTAGAAAAATGTATGGCCAACTCGTGTCTTACTCTCTTACTTGACAAATTTGAAATGTAGAAAGTTCAGCTCAATACCTTTGCTGGAGTCTCTTTAGTTGAATATCTCACGTTTCCCTGTGTTCTTTTTTCTCTCTTGTCCTTGTTCCTGTTTTGGTGCAGTTAAGGGGAGCCAGAGTGTGGAAGAGGCCCACAGAGGGCTGATGAGGACTGTCTTAAAGCGTATCTCGAGTTGGGGACTGTGTTTCTACACTCTTAGGAGCAGATGTGTGTACATATGAGTGTGTGTGTGTATGAGAGTACATTAGCGAGGAATAGTCCGTGTGTGCTTGTGTGCTCTTGGAAGTCTAAGCCCCTGTGTGTGTGTGTGTGTGTGTGTGTGTGTGTGTGTGTGTGTGTGTGTGTGTGTGTGTGTGTGTGTGTGTGTGTGTGTGTGTGTGTGTGTGTGTGTGTGTGTGTGTGTGTGTGTGTGTGTGTGTGAGTGTGTGTGTGTGTGTGTGTGTGTGTGTGTGTGTGTGTGTGTGTGTGTGTGTGTGAGTGTGTGAGTGTGTGTGTGTGTGTGTGTGTGAGTGTGTGTTTAGTGTTGGTGTCGACTCCCCATAGCCTAATTAAAGGGCGAGGAAAGCCACTCACGGGGAGATTAAACCTAAAAGGGTAAATTAGCACTCAAAGGGGGTGTGGCAAATTCACACATATGCACAGGCCATGAAATCTCTTCTGACACCTGTGAAAAAAGAGGAAAAAGAATAAGGAGCATGGAGAGTGGAGTAAACTTTTGTATTTTTAAAGAAAAAGAAACAGTTTCTAGCCATTTCATGCATGCTTCAGTAACCGTTTGGAAAGAGTTAACAATGGTGCCATTTTTGAAAAGCAATCAGCCTTACACACAGTATATAAGTGTCATCTTATTCATGACCTTGCTCTATATACAGTAGCAGTAAATGTATTGATGCCTCTGGCTACTTTGGTATCTTTTGAAAACATCTGTCCCTTTCTTTAGCCTCCCTCACCATGCCTTCACTTCATCAGTCTCTTTCTGAGCTCGTGTCTTGGGATGCTGCGCCTGTGTGTTGTATCTCTTATGATGTCTTACTATTACGGTGACAGTGTGTTTGTTGTGAGTTGAGAGTGAGTGATGTGAGTCTATGCCAGCAGCTGAGCTCGGCCATGCTATCTGTCTCCCTATCTGTTCGCCGGTCCGTCTGTTGTGTCTTTTGTGTTGTCTCTACTCTATTCGACTGCTATCAGACAAGTGCACCAGTGTACTCTTCCACTGTGTGTTAGTGTCATCTGTCAGTGTCTTTCACCGGTGTCAGACATCTCAAAACACAATCTAGGCTTGGTATACCCATACTGTACACAGAAATGCACACAAAACTCCAATTTTTTCCTTGTTATTTGCACATAGAAGATGTGTGTTTTGTTTTTTGGCCCATGCACATCCAGAAAAATGGATCTTGGTTGTGTCGCAGTTGGGCCTCCAGGTGTGAGAGGCCTTAACGGATGTCTTTCTCAGAGAAGCACACATGCACACACTTTGCAGGTTCAAGACCCTCTCCCTCCTGGACTTGCACTGAGGAATACAGATTTGGGTTCCGCTCTAGATAGTGATCAGCCTCGCCATGGCTTCAGAAATGCTATCTTCACCAGGCGGCTGAATTGATAATACTCCCCCCCTACGCATTTTATTACAAAGGCCCAGTTTGTAAAAAGGTAATCATTTACTGTTGCTACTATCGCCTCTAAGCCATACATCTTCTGTCTTCACAGGACAAAGTTCTCCTGCTGCTACCAACGCAGTTTTTTTCTCTTCTTTTTATTATTATTTTTTTTTACTTTGCTGGTGGGTTTGTAGATGGCTATTTTTTATCACCAACTCCTGTTATGCCAGAGTTTTCCATAGCCCACCTGATATATGTTTATTTTTTTTAGCTAAACGTATGTACAGTGTCTTTGTATGCATGCTGTGACTGTGTGTAGGGGGCAACAAGACTGAAAATGACAGTGAATGAAGGACTAATCCCTTTGGGCACATAGCAGAATCCAATACCAAGTACCCCAAATCTCATCATTTCAATTATCATATTTATCATATTTATTCATTTTCTTGCAGTCAGGCTTAATGCTACCACTCTCCTCCTTCTCTCAGTGCTCCTTCTTCTGTACGTTAATCTATTTTTTCCCTTCATTGCTCTCTCCACTGGCGACATGTGAGCCTGCCAGTCATCTTGATTGACAGAGCTCAAGTAGCCTACGGAAACGCAGCTCATTTTTCTCTTTTTTATTTAATTTTTTTGGTCAGACGTTGTGCTGGGGATGCCTGGGTCTTATCAGAAAACCCAATTTATTGCAGTTTCTCTAGGCAAAAGGGGTTGCCACTCACGTTGACTGACAGCTCTCAGATATGCCGGCTGCAGCGGAAGGATTTCCTTTAAGTTGTTGTGTTGTTCGTTTTTTTTTCTTTAGATTTGCCCTTGTACTGTCTGAAAATATTCTGCTGCACACAGATGTACTTACACACTTAAAACACACAAAGGCATACTATGAATCGGCCGTGTCGACTTCCACTAACTGGTTTGTTTTGGTTCAGCCTTGGCTGTGGTAAATATTGACATGTGACAATGATTGGCACTTGTCAGCAGGTCAAGATTAGCCTTCCAAACATCTTTGTTTAGGTGGGAAGGAAATGAAAACAAATGTGAATTAATTTATATTAATAAAGGAGTTATATTAATAAAGGAGTTCTCATGTGAATTGTGTGCAAGCTTTATCAGCTTCAGTAGGTGTTACTTTTGCTATTACTGTCATCTTAAAATGAAAAAAGAAAAGAAATAATACATTTGGAAAGTTATGCATTTACCACAAATGTAATGTGCTTGTAGCTTAAAAATGGACCTTGAAAGTATTTGAAAATATTTGACATTAAAAATGGTCCATAAACCTTGTTGGAAGCACAAACATAGTGTGTTTTTATGAGCATGTATTCTGCACAGCCTTGTCTTTGCTTGATATGCATCTGAAAGCACATTTGTGTATGTCATCACATTGGAGTTTTTTTTTTTTTTTACATGTCTCTGTCCGTGCATGTGTGTCATCTCCCATATGCGTGCACGTGCGTATGTTGAGTATGACCTCCGAATCCTGAGGCTTATCGTGGCGGTGTTCCACATTATTGATAGCGAGCGAAGATATCGACAGGCCAAGCACCGGCAGCTTCCAGCAGCTCCGGAAAGCGGGATGGGACTTTGATATGACATATTGTGCGTCTCAGCACAAGCCATAAATAATTCTGACACGTTTTTGTATGCATGGGAAAGTCCTTGATTCAGCCTCCCATAAAAATAAACTTCTATTATGGAAGGTATTTGTCAAGTGGGTGCGTGATGGATGGCCCGGCGTTTACCCCATGGCAGGACGATGGGTTATGGATGCCCGCCGCCCCTTGCCGGGGGAGGAGTCGCACCAAGCAACGCTGACACCAGAGTAATTACTGCCCTCCTCAACACAGCATTGGAGGGAGGGACGTGAAGGAGGGATGAGGGAAGAAAGGTAGGGGGATGATTTTTAAACGCACCTGCACCTCTCTGGATCTACAGCGTCCTGTAATATGATCTGTGTGAAGTGACAAGGGCTCTGATGATGCACAATGGACAGATAGATGGTTAGGTTTCTGTATTGATTGACAGATTGACTGAAGTGCTGACTGATTCTTAGTGAAGAGGCTTTTTGTTTCAGATGTTTCCAAGAATCAATGAACTGCTACCGCATTAGTTCAAAGAAATGTGTCCACAGTAAAGGTCATGGTTACAGTATTTGTCATATTTGAAGGACATGCTACATGAATTTTAAACCAGTCTGAGTGTGCACATATTACAGCATCTTGTATATTGTCCTAAACATCAAAGCTGCTATCATCATCAACAACAAGACAGAAGGCTATGTGTGAGGGCAGAACGTTTGAGGGATTAAAAGGCTGTTTTGAGTAATAGGCAAACTCCAAATTTAAAGATGGGCAGCACTTATTTTCAATGGAAAAACAATGACGTGGTGCATTGAAGACAACAGAATTTACTTATATGAAATATTTGTAGGTTTTTTGTGCAGTCTTTGCAAAAAGGTGGAATATGACAGCTCCTATTATGTGGCGTATGTTTGCTTTTAGTGTTTTTATTGGTTTGGGGCATCAATAATAAAATAATACCTCAAAGGACCTGACCTAGAAAACTTTAGTATTTAAGTGTGGTGTTAGTTTGCATACATCCCCAGCCTTATGTGCATGCGTTCTCCTGTTCCCATGCTTCCATGCTTATGAATATGTACAGGCATTTGTGTGTGCTATTAAGTGTGTGTGTGTGTGTGTGTGTGTGTGTGTGTGTGTGTGTGTGTGTGTGTGTGTGTGTGTGTGTGTGTGTGTGTGTGTGTGTGTGTGTGTGTGTGTGTGTGTGTGTGTGTACATGTCAGTCTGTGCGCCCAGCAGCCAGATTTAGGTGCCATCTGAGGAAGAGGAGGCAGGTGGGCGTGGGGTGAAGGATGGGAACACTTCTGAACCGCAGGTACCCCACTAGCCTGCGTGGGCTGGCAGGTGGGGCTGTGGGGTTAGAGTGGGGGACATAGTGGCAGCCCGTCAGTGGGAGTGACACCTGTTCACCACGGCCCACCCCTGCATCCCTACAGCTGCTCTGCTTCCGCTGTCTTAACCTCTTCTATCTCCATTGCTTCTCTGTCTGCCTTTTCTTACTCCTTTACAGTAGCCAGAAATCCAGTCCTTTCGCAGCTGGCCGTGGTGCAGTAAGTAGGACCGATCCAGATGTTCATACATGGAGCTAAAAAGGAGGGTTTTGTTAGGACACAAACAATTACTGGAACATCAGCAGATTGCCTCGGTGCCACAGAGGCTGCTGTTAAATAAAATGATTGGTACAAGATGGTGTGTGTATGTCAAAGCATTAAACACACTCACACAGCTGCACACACAGCCTTCAAAAGCATAGGTGAGAATAAAAATGTCTTTAGCACAACCCCATGTATTACCTAGTTTTTTTGGTTCACTTATGCCAAAAATTATTATTCTAACTTTCGTTTTTGCAATTGGAACATTCTCAAGCTCCTACATTGTAATCATTCTGTGAAACTAGAAATATGTGCCACTGCCAGAAAAGATTTATTACCTCACCAAAACAAATTAGACTAAATTCTGTGTGTTGCTCATTTTGTACGTATACCCCCTTGATCACTTTGTCTTTAGCAAACTTCATCTTAAGCTACATAGTGGTTAACCTCCATGTTTGTATCTAAGTGCATAACAAGACAGCGCTTAGAAATGCTTGTTTGCATAGATTGGACTTGGTTTAACCCGGTAACCCTCTCTCAGGGCACGGATAGGTTGACTGAGGCATCTGTCGGCTGCTACAGATGTGGGGTCAGCGAGAGGAACGGGCCTCAGTCAATAGGCTTAGAAGACCATCAGGGACTATTGATTGTGGCGGACAGTGAGGCCAGCTCTGCACTAATTGTTTCTTTACTAGCCTGTGGCAAAGACAACAGTCACGGGCAGGGACTCATGAATCTTGCATCTGTTTTGTTGCAAAAGCACTAAGAGTTAATAGCCTTTGATTACCAAGGGGTTTGTGTGTTGTTTGTGTGAACACATTATAAGTGTTTAATATGTGTTTAAATTGGGATGCCAGTAAAAATAGGATTGTATTATAAAATGTTTGAGGCTTATAGGTCTGACCACTGCTGTAGATGTTTTATTAATACATGAAAAAATTAATATTTTAAAGAGTTTTGTTTAAAGTGCATCATAATAGCCAACATTATCTGAACTTTTTAGTTGGAAATTGTAGTGTTTCTAATTTATGAAATAAAATTACCATGAATTAGCATTATCAACATAATATTCTAATGGCGTCCTTGTTAGCCATTACATTGAAAGTATTAGAAAGTGGTTAAACTTACTTTAAGGAAGGTCAGTGTGTTTTGCAGAAAGATTAATTGTGCACCCTGCCAAAGATCTCTTAGTTGCTTTTGTGACAGAACTACATTTCCGATAAGCCTCTATGTATCTAATTTACAGAAAAGTGTAGGTGGTGTTTCATCGGTACTTTTAGTTTTGTTGAATACCTAACAGGGTGTATTCTTGGCATGGCTTTGTGCATGTAGTCAGGGCATACTGGGCAGTGTCCTGTACACAACTCATGTCTGCTAACCTCGCTGCAGTGGTCAGCCTGAATACAACTGTGTGTGGTTTGTTTATTGCGTACAGCAGCAGAGTTTGTTTGTGGCCAGCTGTCAGAGCGGCCGGCCTGTTGTGATGAAAGACACTTGGACCTTCCCATCCATTTCACATTTGCTCCAATCAATTATTCAACAGGACAGCCAATTAAAAATGAGGGAGAGCGGTCAGGGCCTCGCCCCCCGAAGGCCGCCACTAGACAACTCTCTCCGTGAATAATTGGTGCAATTAATTTAGCATTGAGCAATAAAGGAGTTCTCACTCTCTGCTCGATCTCTCGTTCTTACTCCCTACAGTATATACTGCGGAAACACACCGGTCATAACGGACACACATACAACACACATTGCTCCAGCAAATATTCATGAACTATTATATAACACTTAACGCATACAGGTGATTTATTTATTTTTAAATCACCTCTCTTAGATTTACAGTTATACCCAATTAGTCAAGGCTGTACTGTACTTATTATGTATCTTAAGAAGAATCAAAATAGGAGACAGAAAATGTTATGGTGGGTGTTTTTACTGTAATGATCACCAGCTGGAGGTACTGCTTTATGTAGCTTGTTATATCACTGGAAATGTAGTCACACTCACAGACCAACAAAAACACGGTTTCACACATAAATATTCCCGGGACACAGCGGGGTGAATTCTAAGCTCAGAATCTCAGTATCAGAATCTTGGCCAGACCACAAATTATTGCTATACAACAAAATTATTCCATTTGCTTGATTCTATACATTTCTTCCCTCTTATTTTCCCTTATCTGCAATTATGGTTAATTTGCTCCTGCCCTCCCACGATGGTGCCTCTACCAGTAATGGCCCCAGCGACACACACAGAAATAAGAACACTCAGGAGGTGGCTAATAGTGACAGCTAAATCCCAAACAGCTTTTGATTTATTTAATCACAACAGAATCATTATGATGGACCCCCTAAAACCCTATAACCCCCCCCCCCCCTTTCTGCTTCCACCGTCATCTTCTCTTATTGATCAAGCTCCCCTTGTATGCACCACCACTCCACCCAGCCTGCCTCCTTTTTTTGATATCCAGATTGACAGTTGAGTAATTTGCCTGTCAACATTTGACTGACACATGTTAATGGGAAGACGTTTCAGTGCAGCATTACAACACAAAATAATTTCCAATTTACCGCTCATCAAAAGAGGAAAAAAATGGAGCAAGGGAGAGTTGGAAGAGAGAAGGGGAGAAAGAGGAGGTGAGGGGAAAACACAACAGTGGATTTATGGCTTCAATTACTGATATTTCACATTTAGTTTAAAGCGACATGTTTTTGTAATGTGACAGGCTTCACTGGATTTGAAAACCTCTTCAGACCTCTCCACTATCCCTTTTCTTCTTGTTTTTTTTTCCCCTCCTCCAATTCCTCCCTCTTTGAGAGATAATGAAAGGGCGAATCAAACGTGAAGGGGGGCAGTAGAGGGGTGGCGCTGAGGAAGAGAATGATAGCTGTGACTCCTGAGCCTCTTTAAAGAGCTGTGGAAGTCACAAGACAGGGCCTGAAGCTTTGATGTAGATGGATTTGACTGCAGCTCACCGCATCATGCAGCAGCCTGAGTCTGTGGCCCACCTGTCAGTTCAGTATGCAACACTGATGACTTTAAACTACCCCATGACGGTTGGAACCATCATTGGCACCTTTTGATTGTTTTTGTCCTCAAAGTACATCAGGACAGCATGATATAGTCAAAACTGACTGTCTTTTACTTGAAGACCCAGCTTAAAAAAAAAAGACTTAACAGTTGATTATAGTTGCACTGAGAGCTGTTATAGTTTATGACATTACTAAACACACTAGTGAGGCACTGGCTAGAGGGACAAAATCACTGAGTCAGGTTCTCTGCTTTTGTGATACTAAAAAGTACAAAAAGAGTGAAAAAAGGAATAACCATAATTCAGACAAGTGTTATTCCTCAAACATAGTTTTCAAACAAGTCAAAGTGAAACATTTTCCATTTTATGTGCTTGCTTTTTGAAATTAATAATACACCAAGCCAGTTCCTGTACGTGTACTTAATTGCACTTGTTCTTTATAGTCTACAAAGTTAGATTAATAGTTACTATACATCTAAATAATATAGGCCATAACATGATCTTATTTTATCACTTTTTTACAGTCTTAATTTAGAAAATCTTCATTGTATAATTTAACAGAATACACAGACTGCTTTTCCTCTTGTTAATAAAGACTTCTTGTTCTTGATGTGCTTCCCCACTGAGCTTCTTTAAGAGTACAGACCCAGGAGAAAATCTTTATTACTGTGTTCATTATTGGTCCAAAAACATTTCTCTGTCTGTCTGTCTACTTTTGCAGCTCATCCACCACTCTGCCCTCTCACCTGTGTCTTCCTAAGCTGATCTCATTCACACAAACGCTTCCAAGTGTCACCTCCTGTAGCGCGGCCCTGCCTTGTGTGCATATGTGTATACTGAACCCCCCCTGCGTCAAAACCTGCCCTCAATCCAGCTGTTAGTGGCATCGCAGCCGAGATTGATAAGCTGATGTTTAGAGCTCTTTGTTTGACGAGTCTCCTGCAGTGAGAGGAAAACACCACCTGCTTGCCACAGCACACATTGTGTACGCTTGTCTGTCAGCAGTTGTTTTATTATGTTTATTTTTTTATTATATATATTTTTTCAAACTAAAAAGAATTACAGATTGTACTGTAAATATTTTCTGTAAAATTCTCCTCCTTAGCTCCTGGGGAATGTCTGGAGGTATTTTAAAGACTAGTAGAGGTGAATGCGTGTGCCTTGGTTACATATCTGGTGTTGTACTGGCTCATGCTGGCTGTTTCTCTATTGCACTGCTTACAATGTGTCTGATTGATTTTAAAATGTTTAGTCTTATTGATATGCCTTATACAAAATTTACATTATAGGGCTTTTGCAAGTGGGTTTTCTATATAAGGCCAGAACAGTTGCAATAACAAGTCTATATTTGCTCTGGTAAAATACACTGTGTGGTCCAGTGAGAAGTCATGTGTTATCCCCAGCGGAGTTTCTTTTTTTCCCCCTTTTAAGCCTTTGTATTTGAGAGCGTTTGTGCTGCCAGTGCCACAGCTAAGAGAAGGCACACTCACAACGACACAAAGAGACATGACTGGCTGTCACTCTGATGCTCTGTACATGTGACAGTGCCAGCAGCTGTTAATGTATGTTTGGCACACAGTGAAGGTGTACATATGTCCAGGCATATAATATGTGTGTCTATGTAACCGTGTGGTGATGCCATATGTCTCTTTCCCTCTCGATACAGCTTCATATCACTTCCAGAAAGCAAAGGAACGAGGCCAACAAAGACAACAGTTGCCCTCTGTACACTGCAGTTATCACACATGCCATTTTTGCAAGCCCTTATAAAACAAGGTATATTCCATTAAAAATATGGAACCAAAAAAAATAGAGAAAAGGTTTTTATGCATGCATGTGTGATCCCATGTGGTTTTTCTAGTTGTGGACCGTGACACTTTATCCGTCCTCTATTAGAATCCCTGAATCCAAACTTGTGGTATTCAATCATTTTGATTAAAAGCCGCAGTCTCTAACAGAAGTGTTGGGAGTGGAGCTGCACGGCAGCCCACCACGTTTGAGAATTCATATATTTTCATAAACTTTTAACAATGTCAATGAGACACGTCTTCAATCTTTGGCCGCGCGACGGCGGGGCATTCAATCTTTCTTTAGCTTTTCGACAGAAAATTTGAATACGACTGCAATGTTATTAATGTGACAGTTCATATGGAGGGCTTCATGGGGGGATTTGTGAGGTTTTTTTTTATTAGTTTTGGAGACACTTGAAGCAGAGAAAGAAGGAAAGGGAAGAAACACGCTCTGTTAGGTCAAATACAGCTGGGGGGGGGGGCCTGCTCTGCATTGCCAGCTTGTAGTGACGTGAACATTTTAATTTTGCACGCTCAATTAACATCACTAACTAACCAGGGACATTAATTTCTGCAACAGCTTCAATATTAGAGAAACAAATATATTTTTGGTCCTGTTGTAAATTTCTTTTTTATTTATCATTCTGTATTTGCAAGCCCTCGCCCTTATTTTTTTATTGAATTCATTCAAATCAATATTTCTTTAATTCTGATTTATATAGATACATACCTAGCTCAGCCTTGTCTTTTTTCAAGAGGAAGAGTTGTGAAATATTAGGGTATGATGCAATCAACAAAACAGACACTGCCAGTTAAATAGTGAATATATACAAAACCCAAATTAGATTTTACCAACACAGAGACATTCATGTTGATTTGAAAGTGAACCTCATATGAGTGATTAATGCAGCATGACTTTGAGTACATCATATCTGGATTGATAGGAGGTTAAATATAGCCTTATGCAGTACAGTGCATCTGATTGCCCTTGATGCTGTAAAGAGCAAACCATGGCTAATATGAAATGGTTTGTCAATGCCAGATCAATGTGTACATCTTAAATGAATGCATGCTGGCTACATAATCCATAACTGTAGGTAGCTAGAGCAGCGCAGCCCTGTATTGAGTGTCTGTTGCCTTTGACACATCTTTGGTGTCATGGGTGGTGCCATGAAGGCGCCTGAGAAACAGGCCAGTCCCCATTCATATAGCTTTTATTACCATTCTCTGGTTACATGCCATAACAAGACAGAGCATTTTATCAGCATTAACTTCACTGCTGTACAGACTGTATCCATCCATCAATACGCAAACTCTGCTTGATGTCTTCACTCATATTTATGACATGTCCACATTTTGTTTAATGTTGTTTTATAGACTTACAGAGAAAGTATTACTCACTCTTTCTCAAGAAATACTTAAATGTATTATTATGTAATAATAATAAATAAAGGCCATTCATCGTTTGTCATTAGAGCTTGCAACATAACTGATAAACTGACTAAACTCCAGCTTTAGAAGAAAAGGTGTTTTAGTTTAATAACTTCTAGTTTTATGAGAGTTATATGAAAAGTATGCCCTATTTGAGGCCCAGTATCAGCTTTTTACCTGTTACCTTGCCCCTGAGCATATTTCATGTTTAGTGTTGAATTCTAACAGCACATAGTGTGCATGTTCCACTTAGTTGCACTCTCTTTTGCACACAGCCCATGTAATGTTTTTCTTTTTGCTTGACTTGTGGACCCTCCCTTGCTCTGAGCGCACTTCTCTCAGCCTCTGCTTGCGTATCGCTGGCCTGTTGTCAGGAGAATGGATGGAGTCCGTCCCCCCCAGTGAAAACCTGGCCAGACACAGAGCGCTAACCCACTGGATAACAGATAGACACAGACACCCCACATCCCTTTTGGGGATTTAAAAAGGGGGGTTTGGGAGTCTGTCTGTGTGTATTGTGTCTATGTGTGTTCCAAAAAGGGATCCCATGGTCGTTTGTAACCCTGGCATTCTCATAGCACCTGCTGCCCAACACAGGCAGCCTAGTAATGATGCAGACTGATGATGTTAATAAGAAGAGGTGCCCCCATCGGCTACAGAGCTCAGGCGGAATACACATGCCCAGTTATACAAGTAAACACACCTACACCTATAGACATACATGCACTCTTTACGTAAACAAGGTGAACATAGACATTTTTATTGTTCCAATACAGCCATGATTCTGATCCTTTAGGACTTAAGGAGGTGGGGAAACACTAGCTTCATATCTGGACAAAGATAAAGAAATAATAATGGAAATAAAAATGTGTTAGCACACATGGGGGAAATCTTTTTGCTGGAAGGAAGAAAAAGAATTATCACATATAGGGTTGTCGTCATGCATGTAGCAATACTCTGTCTCTTTTTATTTAAGAGATAAACATCAGTAATTGGTGGTTGATGTACGGTTTGCCAGCTTCACTTACAGGTAGATATACAATAGTAAAATAAAAAAAATAAAATATATAGTATACAATTGGACTGTTTTAATCTGAGTTCTGTGGGATTTTGGGGGATTGGAATGTTTTTTTCTGGTACAGTATAGTAGCTGCAGGCCAGCTAGAACAGGTCACTAGTTACTTTGTGTCTCCTTTTTATTTGGTCACACAATTCTGAAGAATTGATAGAGTCACAGTGTGTATTCCGGCGTTGTCAGCACGGCACTTTCACTCTTTCTCTCTCTTCCCCCGCACGAGGTAAACATATTTTGCAGAAAAGCTGACGGAGAGCTTGTTTTAACAACCTCAAGGTCAGCAAGTCAAAGCCTGCAGTCGTCATGCCGCCTCGCTGCGTGGCGTTGGCCTCTGGATGTGCATGTCTGCATGTGTGTAACAGCGTATGGCATCTCTATGGCAGATTTATTCCTCACAGTGCACCTTCAATAATTCAGTAACAGTGGCACTGTCTCCTTCGCTGCTCTCTGTGTCATTATAGAGCACGGCTAAATGCCACCAGGCCTAGTCCATCTCTCCACTCTGTTCACTCTAAAATCACCATTCCTCTGCCCCACTTTCTGCTTTGCTTCCACGACCGGCTGTCTGCTGCTGCAAATGTTAAATACTTGTGATTTCTTGTCATATTAGTAAACCTGTTTGTTTAACTCTTCAACCAAGCAATTTTGATCAAGTAAATCCCACAAAACTAAAGTGACCACAGGCACATTCAGCTATCACAATAAGTCACTTGCACCATTGCCACACCTCTTTTATGTCCTGTCAATGCCTCTTCACTGCAGTGTGAGGCTGTTTTAACCCTTCTGACCTGTCTCCTAGCCCTGCTTAACTGTATTCTGGACATCCGTGACTCTTCTGGTATTACGGAGCTCCTTCAATCTCTTCCATCGATCCGGCTCCCCTCTCTGTTGCTATGTGCTTCAACCTCTCTCTGACCCATCCTCTACTGCCTCATAGTCCTGTCTAGTAATGTGCCCTGTGCAGTGCCCCCTTGATGCGTGTGTGTTAGTGTGCGCGCGCCGCTGACCTGAGTGATGAGTGGTGACCCTCTGGCTGGCGCCTGGCGTCCTCCTCACTCCTATTGATTAGATCTGAGGTTTCATACAGTAGCCGCATCACGTGACTCTGTCATTTACTGTCTCTCTACTGTCTCCAACCTGTCTTCCACACACACACATTGGTCGAGTCACATCGAAAGCACACTTATAAGTGATGAGCTCGTTGCTGCTAATGAATGCGAAGAAGACTAAAGGGTCAGATTCCATATTGCTTGTATGAACACACACTGGCATCCAGGAAAATGGGTTTAATTAAGAGACAACAGATGCTATGCAGTAAGTGCTTGTATTATTTGGTTTATAGCTACAGGATGACTCAGCAGCAGAGTGAAGTGTGAGTGAGGGATCAGAGAGAAAACAAGGATACATCTGTCGATGTAAATATCCATCTCAAGGTTTGATTTGGTTTGATGGATTTGCAAGTCTTTCATTACTCAACATGCCAGGTTGTTTCCTGCTCTTACACTCTTTAGTAAACAGCATTCAAAAACTAGACCTATGAGTGTGTTGGTGTACCTCTCCCACTCAGTCTTTGCCACAGTAATGCTCAGGTTAAGTGTAGTTGCAGGCTATTATACATCATTAGGGTAAGTAAGGCTCAGGCTGCTCGGTAAGAGAAATGGACTTTTTTAGATGCTTCATTTCTCACCGGCCATGGTTGAAATAGGACCTGATGCCACACATACACACAGCATATACACAAAGTACTACACAGAGAAACCAGCTAGCCACTTATCCGGTCAGTCAGTCACAAATCACCATGTCAATCAGCCGGCTTTATGGAGGCTAAATCCTCCTGATCGCCGCTAGTCAGTCCCGCCTGCCACTCTTCTGCCACTACTGAAATTAAAGTTTTCTTAATGGATACATGGGAATGTTTTATTGTGTTTTCACATTTTATGATACATGTTAACACCAGGGACGCTGGATCCAGAGTGTGGTAATTTCTTCTAACCGCATCAATTAGAGTCAGGCTGCTACATGAGCCAGATATGGGCTTTTCATTAAATTGAGAGATTACGCATACAGTATGATAGATAGGATGCAATTTATTTTTGTGTTATTGTGACATTGATTAATAATGAATTCATAGCTAATGCCATTTTATCTAGTTAATAATTTAGTGCCTATTTGGAAGGTTTCCTTTTTTCTAATTCCTTATATATTCAGAAAACAATCATTCTTAATGATTATGCCAACAGAATAAAATTGAAAACTTATCAAAAATTTACATAACGAGGAGAATAATGCAGCAGAACTTTGAAACACATCATTATATTACAGTATTTAGATGCCATCCTTTATATTGAAGCCAAAATAAAATGTTTGGGTCATCTCATTCAGAAATTTTGCATTTCTATTAATCATGGCTTTAAAATGTTTTCACATCATTTCCTACCATGAAATAGTCTCAAGGAGCAGACAAGCATCATACCAAAATTGACAATTCTACCTTTAAATCTTATAAATACGTAGATTATGAATTGTTAAAATATTGTTAAGTTAATCTGACATTAAAATAGCTTCTTAGAAGAAAGTTAATCTGGGCATATTGGTATTTTAAAAGAGCTATCCAATCAGCCAGTCAGTGAAAATGCCCTGGCACTGAACACAGAAATCAACATCATATTAAGTGCCTGTTTGTGGCCGTCCACACTAGATCCAAATCCTGGGGTTTTCAAACTAAATTGGAGTGGTTTAGTACAAAGTCTCTGTTTGAGAACACATCCAAAATAATATGTACATTACATCATAATGCAGCAAAAGCTGGTTTTAAATATGAAAATGTATTAATGTGGACATAGCCTATACTGTGCCAAATGAGCCTGAACAAATGCCCTGTGTTGTATCGCCGCCGTTTTGCAGAGCATAATGTTGCTGTCCGTTGCTTAGAGAACACACCTCAGCTGGGTTTTAGAGACAGCGTCCGGCCCGGGTGGCAGAGCTCCACCAACTCAGAGGTGATAAATGAAGAAGGGCAGGAAAAAGACTAATTGTTCTCATTACAGAACAAATAAAAATCAATACCTCTCAAAGAGAGGAGGTGGTGCTAGCCGTCTTGAAGGGCACTGTAGTTATTGCATAGGAGTGGATTTTGTTGGAATTACAAGTGGTGGCAAAGGCGCACTAGTACCGATCACATTTGAATGCTAATTCCGATAAAGGACAGTTAGATTAATAGATGTGGCCGTTCAGTGCTGGTCCTTTTCCCCAGTATGAAAGCAATGGTGGGGGTGTTTGAGATTGAAGTCTAAAATGCAATTAAATTGGAAAACACAAGGCAAGAATGGGTAGATATTTCCCCAATTTTTTCAAATTAAAGTTGGAAATTTCATTACCAAGGGAGCATATTTTACACAGGCAATTACAAGGTTAATACATCTTCAACATCCCTCCTTAAAGCCCTCATATATTTGTTCAGGGATCTTGTTCTTGTATTTTACTTTAATTGGCTAGGCTGAGGCTATGCAGAGGGTCTGTGTAGTACACACCATCAACACACAAATATGCACACAACCACACATACAGTAGCATTCAAATGAATTGCATAACTAGAAAACCTGTGGGTATAGTTTTTACCTGTGCAGACAAAACCTGAGGAGTGTGTGGTCCCATATAATACAGGTATGTACTAGTATGTAAATGTAAATGTTTTTTATGAGCAAATTCACTAGGAATCAAGGTTGGCTTAATACATTTTATTTTTTATTGGTTTTGCTTTTTAAGGACTTACTTCCGATTTCTATTTAAACAGTAGATGACACCTTGAGCTGGTCTCCTTTCTGATGTATGCAACACAAAGCTGTCTCTCAGGAATTTGAAAACAATGCAATGCTGTTAATGCAATAATTTATACACACACCATTCTTTTTTTACACCACTACTTACAATAAATATTGTGACCGTGTGAAAATTTCCTTGTACACTCTAAAAGAAGTCTATATGTGTAAGCCTTTAATTAATATTCAGTAAACATGTCCCCAACCCTACACATTGCATCCAAGATGTCCTCAACTTGTCAAAAGTCAGTCCTAGTGAGTACAGCTAAACTCAAATGCAAACACAGCGTCTCTACTTGGGGAGCTGCGGAAGCGTATTGGCAGAAGTGTGAAGGCTGTGCCCAAACTGAGAGTGGCTCAGGTCTGTTTTCTCTCTGACACAGATGACAGCAGAGTGTGCAGGACTTTCTGAATGCGTGTCTGTGAGAGTACACACATGTACAGTGCATCTATGTATTTATATGGGAGTGTGCAGACTCTCAGCTCTCACTCATCTTATCTTTTGACCATGTATTTAAACTTTCTTGCACTCAAGACTCTGCAGTGTTTATAAGTTATAAAGATATGCATATTTATAACTATTGTGTGCTCTAAAGTTAATGACTTACAAACTAATTCTTTGAGACTTTATAAAATTAGTCTAATATTAGGTTGGAAACAGTAAAGTGGTTTGAAGTATAACACGTCGGTGCCAATCTCCTCAGAGTTTCTTTGCTGTCAGGTTGTTTTCCTCTGATTTAGCCTGTCTTACAGCCGCAGAGACACCATACTGTATGATAGAAATTCAACAGTGAAGCAAATTGGCAGAGCCACAGAGGGCGGATCGACAGCAAGAAGACAAGCTGGGAAGGAGGCGGAGAGCAGAGGAGGCAGTGTGAAAGATAGAGAGCGCGAGATGGAGATGATGATGACGGAGGAAGGGAAAGCTGAGGTTTATATAACATCTCCAGGATGGTCTTTGGCATGCGTCAGGGAGCTGAGCCATCAATCACTCCATCTGTGTAAAATCACAAGCTGACTCCAATATTGCTAAATATTTATACTGTCACATAGACACAGGCGTGCAGATGAAAAGAGCCATTCATTAGGGCCTTCTCAGGCCTGTCAGCCTGGAGATGGAGATTAGAGAACCTACCTCCCACCGCGCCTGCCTCTTCTTTCACCAAGCTCCTCAGCCCTATATATAGAGCCATCAGGACGATAAATATCTGCAGCATGCCTGTGTTAGGTAAATATCCAGTAAATATGGCAGCCGAAAGCAGTACTGAGCTAAACAGACCTGTGTGCCTCTAAGTGTGTGTTGTAAGTAACTCTCAATGGGGAGTTGTCATACTATAGGTTGTATGAATAGACTTTGTTTTGAACACAGTTGATTTGAGTTCTGAAATATTATTTCAATATAATTTAGTCTATATTTTGTAATTATTCATATTTTTTACTTAGTTTAGTGCTCTCATTTTACATGCATTTATTTATTTCGACTGCTACAATGGATTTCAGATCAGCATACAGGCCAGTCCTTGGCACAAAAATACATCAACAACATCATCTTCACATTGTAATTATGAGAATGGATGAAAATTTCATTTTGATTAGTGAAAAAGCTTTTATTCTCAAACTCACATCCATAATTAATCATTAAATCATGAGAGAGTGAGTGAGGCAGAATGATGGGGGGTGCTCTGTAAAAAGAGGATAGAGGGATGGATGCATGCAGCAATGAAGAGAAAGGAAAAGGCATGTAATTATCTGTAGAAGTTCGACATCCACAGTAAATCCACTGAGCCATCTGACATGGCTAATTAAAGAAGCAATCAAAGGTCCACCTCCAGAGATTTTGAGAAAAAGACAAGGAAGAATAAGAAGGAAACAGGACAGAACGATAGGAGGAGGGGCCTAATAGGGAGAAGGCCGGGGAAAAAATGGAGAAATATTGTGATCATTGTTATTGTTTCATATGTCAACCTTCCTTTTTTTTTCGTTTTGCGTCTATTCTTTCTTGATGTTCTTGCTCGCGCTGGGCCGTCACACCGTGATCATTTCTGACCTTCATCTACAGAGTGCAAATAACTGATTTACAGCATCACAGAAATAAGCGGAGCCCTCAACAAAAAGTAATACAGTAGTCATATCTGGTTAGTCATTTTTAAAGTTGAAATGATGCTTTTCTGGGCCACATAATCAGTGATGTAACCCAGAGTCATCAGGTGTTTGAGGCCTGCTCCTCTCTCGCTGGCAGCCCCGCTGAGGTGCATCAGGCCGCGCTCGCTGTGACTGTATCAACCACCCACACCGTTGCTCTTTTATCCACAGCCAACTGCACCAATCTACCACAGTCTACATGCTGTAAGCACTGGTGCTATATCTAACACAGGACTCTAAACATGCAAGAGGACTTCCCTGTAAATCCTGTGTGTCCTGGACTAACTGCACTGTTTTTTATCGTGGTTTGAAGTTTCCGTACGTCTGGTCCTAGAGGAGGCAGTTTTTTTTCTCTCTCGCTTAGCGTGATGAGGGACTTTGTCGACTCTGGCACGTCAGGTCTAAAGATAGTTACGAGTACTTGCTGAGTTGCCTGCCCTAGTCTTCTTTCGCAGGTATTCAGTTTTGGCAGACATTGAGACTTTCCTTTACTGTGCCAAAATGAAAAAGGGAAAATAGGACGGAATACTTCTATTCAGTTTACAGATATCCTTTTGGGCCACAGGAGATGATTAGAAAGTAATACAAAGTGTAGAAATAGGCAGGATAATTCACATATCTAATGAGCAGAATTGTGTTTGGCCTGTTCACCTTTGACCCCTGCCAGGCCCAGCCCCCCTCCCCTTCCATCTGGGGACAAGGACCTGAGAGCCACAAGGCGATGGAGTTAGTGTGGACCAGATTATACGAACCAGGTCGTCCTCAGTCAGCAGAAAAAGAGCTGAGAGCAGTGCACTGACCTGTGCTCCTCCTGACCACTGGAGCATCTCACCTGTGAGCCCTTTCAGCGCCAGACCACCTTAATTATATTGTGTCAAAATTCAGCTGTCACATCCACTTTAAATGGCCATTTACTTTGTTGTCTCCTGATTTTATTATTTAATACTAACAGATTTAACCAGCACAACCATTTAACCTTAGTTTTTCAATTTATTATTGTTGAACCAATCTTAAATAGTCACTTGAACTCCCAAAAAAAACCTTACATAGTGTAACTTTAAACTGTCCAAGGTTGAGTGTCTTGCTGATGTTTAAGATGCAAATGAGGATTGATACCAAAATGGGACCAGCTTTATTCTAAAACAGTAATACTAGTCTGCTGCACAAAGACAAACAAGTACTAGACATATTATATTCTTTTCACATTTTTTTGACATTTTGGTGTTTGTTTAAGCAAAAGTACCTTCATAAATACATTCAACTTTAGTCTCAGTGTCTTCCTATTCATCAAGGAATACAGTAAACAAGCTTGAGACTTTAGCAGACTGTATCACATATAGTCCTAGATTCCACACTGAACTGTCAAGAGAGAAGTGTCTCAAGGAGTTTTAGAGACTTACAGCTTTTGTGCAATTCCCACACTCTGTTCTCTCAATGGTGGGAAACTCTAAATAAAGAACGTAAAGAGACTATAAACTATAGGAAACTCTGGTCTTAACACAAACACTTTAGAAAACATATCACTACCCAAACTATAAAATACATAACAAAGATTTATGCTGAGATAGACGTTTTAAGAGCCATAGACTAAACATTACAGGGTCGTTAACAATCACTTTTAATATTTTTAAATGCACAAGATTCATAAATTTCCCGATAGATTTCATACTGCCATGTGCCCAGAAGGCCCACTGTCAGTCTGTGCCCTCATTTTCTTGTGTTTATTCGTCCTTGGGGTGTGTTCAGTGCGTCTCCATCTCTCTCTCTCTGCCCTGTCCACCCGGTGTCAATCTCAACGCTGTATAATTGGTTGTTTTTTGGTCGGCCGGCCTGTCCTGCCTGGCTTTGATTCATGGCGTTTGTAAAGGTGACAGTAGCGGCTGTCCCTACCAGACAAAGTAGAGCCATCACTAACCGGACCTTGCATGACCTGCTAGTTTGTGCAAACACAAAGGCATACACACAGCTGTCCATACACATTCACGCATAGGAAAAACACAGAGGCAGAAAGAGAGAGGCAGGTTAGGTCACCATGTATACAACGCAAAAAAAAGACTTTAGACAAAGGGGAAGAAGCTGATTTGGGTTTTAGCTCATCGCAATAAAAAACAATGTAATTCCACATTTACACAAAGTTGCCAACTGTAATAATTTTCATCTAAGTCATAATCATAGACTGAAAATAGTGGTGTAAGTTGTGTATTGTTGCATGGATAGTGGCTTTGTGGTTGAAGATTATATAGTTTTATTTCTTGACTCTTGTAAATATGATAATATGTTGAGTATCTTAATGTTCAGTTCAGTGATTATTGGATTGGATTTCTGGATTATTTAATACATTTGAGTTAAAAAAAAACCTTCTGGTGAGAAATGGCACTTAAAGTTAAACAAATAAGAGGACCTTTCTAAACAAAAGCTGATAAATATGAACACATTTCTTCATGATGTTGCTCTCTTTCTGAAGTGTAGGTAATAGCAGCTTACACAAACCATTGCTGCTGTATTTGAGTGAAACAAGCTGTTGACATACTCGGTATGGTCACAAATGTGACCCGAAGACTGTGATTAGAAATCAAGTGTGTTTGAATTACATGCACACAATCAACGTACCTACACAATGCCAGTCCATCAGCTCCATTCATACACAGGCCTACCCTGGTGACCTGGATACACTCAGAACTGACACTTTATCTATTTAGCAGTGTCACCTTCAAAAGACTGCTCCAATGAAATACACCACCCACCCTTACGTGTTAAAATCCCTCACAAGCCAGGTTTAGGCGTCTCCATCATGCTTTTTTTCAGGCACAGGCTTCATATCTATAATTGAAGGTAATCGGTTGGTAAAAGGATTGTAAAGGGTTTTGTGCTGTGGTTAAGTATTGATTCTAAGCTGTGGCGTTTTCATGGTCTTGCCATTGACCTTGTAATTGATTTGGTGGGTTTTTTCATCTCTTGTGTTATGGTTTGATACAGTATAATTGACTTAGCTTGCTCTCCTCTTTGTCTTTCAGTGTTTTTCTGCTCTCCTTATGAGATTCAGTATATTTTAAGGTTAAGGTGTGTTAAATATAGGTCACAGTTTAAAGAATGGATACACCAACAAATGTTCTGACAGATATACCAAGACTAATTCATAGTTGTGTGTGCTCGCCTGATTGCATGTGCAAGTAAGCGTACATTTGCAGTCGCCTGACCTGCGTTACAGCCAGTGTAATTGATTGTGTGTGTGTGCTGGTGTTTCAGTGTTAAGGTTAATTTCTCTAACTGCTGGTAAGTGCTGTCTGACCGCTCCCCTGGCGGCCTCTCTGAGCTAAAGTAATGCCACTTAGAGGCCCTGGGCCCCTGCCGCTGGCCAGTCCATTGATCCTTTGATCAATAATTGCATCTGTAGCGAACACTGAGCACAGAGTCTACCACGCTGACCTACAACTAAAGCACCAGCAAATACAAAGTGTGGAGTCACACAGCAATGTTATGAAACTGTACCTCAGGAGCACCTAAAGGTCCTTAAACAAGAGCCAAAGGTGCACTGAGCCAAATGAGGTGCAGTTTATTTCCTTCCCTGGCAATTTCATTCATTAGAATCCATCCCATTTTGAGAATAGGTTTGCTGACTAAACTGTTAACTACTGTCTCACAAGTGAATATACTGTATTATATGACAACAACAATATAATATAATCTATGAAGTAGTTGATTTGTCTCATATTCCCAAGCAGTAAGCCAACATTTGTGATCTGTTTGTACAAAGCCTGTACAAAATGTATACAGATATGCACAGAAATATTTAGTGTGGCCTCCAGTAAAGGAAACCACATTCGCTTGCTCGTACTCCTGTTTGTTTGGAGCCAGTTTGGAGTTTTGTACTGTACAGTACTGTTGAGGCATTAAGGCATTTTAACTGGAAAGCCAACCAAAAACTGTAATGTCTACTTGCGTTCATGCTATTACATGCTGCTATGACAGTTATGAAAGGTTGCATATATCCTAGTGCCACAGCACTGGTGTCTGAATGTGTGAGAATGTTTGGAGCGACTGTAGCGCAAAATGACACACCTCCGGCAGTCTGCCCTAGGGCAGCTGTGGCTACATTGCTTACCACCACCAGTGTGTGACTGTGGAGTGAATGGATAATGGACAGCCTGTTTTCTTCCTCGGGAGAAAAGTGCAATATAAATGTAATCCATTATTATTATTATTTTTATCCTTATAAGCCAAATTGAATTCAAATGTTTAAAATAGACAGGATAGATGGTATTACTTAAAAAAATATATAAAAAGTGTTACGTTTGTATAAAAAAAAATAATAATAATAAGCATCAAATGGTATTTATTGTGGGTAATTTTACTCTATTTACACAGTAAAATGTTCATAAAATCAAAATCTTTTTTGTGAGACAATATTAACACATTTTAGCAAAAAAAAAAAAAAAAAAAACCTGTAGTCTACCTGATATTTTGCTATTGTGCTTTTATAAAAGTTATGAATATAACCATCCATCCATCCATCCATCTTCTACCGCTTATCCGGGGCCGGGTCGCGGGGGCAGCAGTCTAAGCAGAGAAGCCCAGACTTCCCTCTCCCCAGACACTTCCTCCAGCTCTTCCCGGGGGATACCGAGGCGTTCCCAGGCCAGCTGAGAGACATAGTCCCTCAAGCGTGTCCTAGGTCTTCCCCGAGGTCTCCTCCCGGTGGGACATGCCCGGAACACCTCCCTAGGGAGGCGTCCAGGAGGCATCCGAAACAGATGCCCGAGCCACCTCAGCTGGTTCCTCTCGATGTGGAGGAGCAGCGGCTCTACTTTGAGCTCCTCCCGATTGACCGAGCTCTACACTCGAGTCTCTTTCTCTAAAATCTAAAAACCAGGTTAGAAATCTAGGGGTCATCATGGACTCAGACTTGAATTTCCAGAGTCACATTAAGTCAATTACATCATCTGCATTTTATCACCTTAAAAATATTTCCAGAGTCAAAGGAATAATGTCTCAACCAGACTTAGAGAAACTTATTCATGCTTTTATCTCCAGCAGGTTAGATTACTGTAACGGCCTGCTCACTGGTCTCTCAAAACGAGGGTTAAGACAGCTTCAGCTTATTCAGAACGCTGCTGCTCAGGTTCTAACTAACACCAGGAAGTACAACCACATCAGTCCAGTTTTAAAATCTCTGCACTGGCTTCCTGTTGCTCAGAGAATAGACTTTAAAACAGCACTACTGGTTTACAAGTCTCTAAATGGTTTAGCACCAGAATATATTTCTGAAATGCTAGTAGCTTATGAGCCTCCTCGGACTCTGAGAACATCTGGGACAGGCCTTCTGCTCGTGCCCAGAGTTAGAACTAAACAGGGTGAAGCAGCGTTTAAGTTTCAAGCAGCAAAAACCTGGAACAACCTCCCAGATGAAGTAAAACAAGCCTCAACTTTAACAATGTTCAAGGAGGTTAAAACCTTCCTTTTAGCTCCGCCTACACCACAACTTAAAATGTTTTTTATCTGCACTCTTCTTTTTTTATAATGCTTTTAATCTTTCTTATGTTTCCAAATCTAAATCTTGTAAATTGTCTTTTATTTCTGTAAAGCACTTTGAGTTACCCAGTGTATGAATTGTGCTATATAAATAAAATTGCCTTGCCTTGCCTTACACCCTATCTCTAAGGGAGCGCCCCGCCACTCTGCGGAGAAAGCTCATTTCAGCCGCTTGTATCCGGGATCTTGTTCTTTCGGTCATGACCCAAACTTCATGACCATAGGTGAGAGTAGGAACGTAGATCGACTGGTAAATCGAGAGCTTTGCCTTACAGCTCAGCTCCTTCTTCACCACGACAGACCGGTACATCGACTACATTACTGCAGAAGCTGCACCGATCCGTCTGTCAATCTCACGCTCCTTCCTTCCCTCACTCGTGAACAAGACCCCTAGATACTTAAACTCCTCCACTTGAGGCAGAAATATACATTAATATAACCATATACATTATATAAGCCATATAACACATACCACATAACAATATTAATATTGTAGGCTTTGTTCACACAGACAATAGTCCATAGTAAGTCTGTGTTATTTTCAAATGGTATTACTTTTAAGTGACATAAATCAACTGACCCCAATGGCCCCCTCAGCATTCTGTTGTTTGATAGCTCTCAAGGGGCCTCCATCTTGTTTCAAATCACAGCCAATAAAGCCGTCTGACTCTCTCTCTCTCTTTCTCTCTGTGCTATCTGTTTTCCTTCTTCCTGTTAAAGGAATCAGTGAGTCAGAACACTCAAAACACATATTAAACAGGCATCAGTATCTCGCCGGGGCCAAATCACGCTGTTCAAATGTTGTTCTTCCACCGGGAGCGCAGGACAACTGAAGAGATGGGATCTGCAACATTAACTTGATTCACGGCTGCGGCAACTGAGTGACACTCCATAAACCTCAGCGGGCCGCCACTGGGCCCCGCCGACAGCAAGCCGTGGCTAATGTGAGGCGCTCTAGCTTTGCCACCCCCACAGCATCTCAAACACACACACATACATGCGTAGTACTACCAATAAGACATATAGATATTAGACTGACCATATACTGCCACCCACATATGACACAAACATGCATTTGCCTATAAACATGAATGATACCAAGGATGCTTATCCATGCATGAATTAACACATATTTGTATTAAAACCAAGCTGACTGAGAGGAGATACAGTCAGGGGGTTTGTACACAAAAACACACACTCAATTTTTATGGTAATCCAGCAGAAAAGTGCACAGCCATTGAATTATTGTCCTCTCCAGCTGACCTCTTGGCTTGCAGCGATTTGGCGTAGGCAGTTAGCATGGGCCCTGTAGCGCTGTGTAAATAGGTAACCTCTGCTGTTCAAAATGCCAACTTCCTCTGGCTTTTTTTCAACAGTGCTGACTCCCTTCCGCACACTAACTACTGCACTTGTCACTTAAGATACAAATAGTGGAGTCTGAACTGATATTTAGTTCTTGTGTTCTGCCGTGTCACCAACAAAGGCCTGCAATTAATGACATTTCTCATTCATTGGGGCATTTTATTCTTAAACCTTTTTGGTCAATTAACAAATACCTATCATGGTTTATTTTTGTAATGTTTTTGCAGAGTTCAGTGCTAGGCAGGTTAAACTCTGTTGTAAGATACACATTTTCTAAATGAATAAACAGATTGAGCAGTAGTTATTACTCTGTCCATCTTCAACACTCCCTTGACAGTGGCTCTATTGTTCTGTGTACATCTTTAAATTCACTGTTATTAGTTGAGTCCATTTCAACACAACAGCACAAAAGACTAGTTAACTCCTCTTTCTCTTTCCTATCCACATGAAAAAAAGATTGTATTGTCACTTTAGTTTATCCATACAGTTAAAGTGGCATTGCTAGTCTATTTGACTTCCTGTTGTTGCTGGCTGTCAGATGGTACGTGTTTACTCCGGAGGAGAACAGGGCACAGTTGGGTCAGAGAATGTTCGCAGCACAACTTTCCGATAGCACTGTCAACCTTGTGAGTACAGGACATTAAATGTCAGGAGGAGATAGGAATATCAATGATTGATGAGTCTGTTCCTCTATGTTCTTTGAGATCTGTGTGATCTTGCTTTTGCCTTTGGGGTAAACCTTGTACAGCTCAAATGTCAGCTCTTACTTAAGAAGTTGAAGTGTTAAATGTTTTGAAGTATGTTTTGTTGTAGTTTATAAGTAAATGTTTGACTCAAAAATACTTGAGGGGATGGAGATGTTTAGGAAATGAAACAAAGGCCCTGTTTAGGCCAGCATAAGAATGAGCCCAAAGACTGACCACATGTGGCCTGTGTTTATGCTTTGTGTGAACATACAAAAATATCTCCAAAACGTATTTCTGAGGACCACAGATCAAAGTGCCACATAAATTACGCCAAAACCTCACTTAGAAGATCTGAAAAATTTAGCAGTAACCCAAATATAATCTGCTGTGACCCACTCTTTGGTCCTTAACCAGCATTTTGAAAAAACAAGTCATCACTAAAGCAGGTAACTTCTGACTAAAGTAACAACACATAACTTTTAGATAGAAGCATTGCATACTTTTAAATTTCCAAAATATACATTCTTGTATTGATTTTAATGATTCTTAGACATGCAATTAGTAGACTCATACCTATTTTGCTGACAGAGTATCCTAAAATGAACAGAAAACGCTGATATAAATGATATATAATTTCCTTCCGCATGCTTAGCAGCTCTAACCGAGGGAACAGTTATAGGCCAATACCATGGACCTTTAGCCTGGTATACCAGTTCCGCCTACTTTTATAAAAGCCGGGCGGTCTATTCCCTTCCTCAAAGCAAATCTTTCTCTCTGCGATTTTGTGGATGAATCAATCAAAAGCTGTTTCTCTGCAGCAGTGTGTGGTTTATTTCCAGCAAGTTATAAAAACAAAGAAACCGCTCTGGTATCCGCTCTTCCACTGGCCATGTTTTGTTGACAACCGGCTGCATGGTGTCACCTTTTTTGCATAACATCCGGCGTTTATCTGATTGGTCAACATTACTCCCGTGATACCCGCTCTAAATGCAAGCAACAGGGTACCAGACTAAATTCTTTGTATAGAATAGAAAAAAAAGTCTGGTAAGGCTATTGGACCCTAGCAGTGTTTTATTTGTACAACATGCACTAAAATTACCCTACTGTTTCAGAAGACATGTTCTTTTTCTTCTAAACATGCTGGTTTTGGATAATTTCCTCTCAAAAACAGACAACAGATGGAACTGTAGAGAGATCTGTGCCCCTTGTGGCTGTAAATGACATAGTGTCGCTTTAAGCCTAAAGTAAGATCTGAACTGGGCCAGTAGAGTTCATTTTGTATCATCTGTAAACCAAGTTACTCAGACATAAGCAGTCCCCACTTTACTTTCTCAAATTCCTTTTTTCTGAATAGATTAGCCTACAAGTGTCTGAGCCAGGCGCTGTTTAAACAATGGCATTTCTAACACTGTTCCTATCACCTTGGAAACACCATGGCAACCTGTGATCTGAGAGGGCACAGTGTGGCTCAATTAGCACCAGCTGTATTTCGGCACACTCTTCCGCCAGCTTAATATCTCCATATTCTGTCTTCTTTCATCCATTAAGTGACACAAATATGAGGAGTGTTACATCACCTTTTATATCAACTTCCCTTATAGCCCTCTCTTTTTATTCGCACACACTGATGGATGCATAAACAGCAACTTAAACCAGGGTAGATGGCTAGATGGCCAGGACATTAGGGCCGAGACTGAATGTGCGCAGCGATAATTGCACGTGGATGTTTGCACATTTTAGTGGTGATTTTAACCATTCTGACATTCTTTACTAAGCCGCATTATGCTTTCTCCTCAGTGCATATTTTTACTCTATACCTTTGCTTTGCTTTTTATTTAGTCTAAAGTTTCTGAATAAAAAGTTGTAATAAAAATCTAATTTTGCTGTTTTCCAGGTATTGTGTCGAAGTCGTTTGAGTGCCGTCTGAAGGGCCAAGGGGCTGCTTTTGTGGAATGTGAGGCTGCGGACTCACTTTTGCTCAAAAAATCATCTCAGGAATCTGGCTTGGAAGATCCAGTCCAGCAGGTCATCATTATCCAGGGCTACGACGAAGGGGAAGTGGCTATTGACCAAGCTTTGGAAGAGTCTGCTGCTGCCACTCTCCAGACACTGGCCATGGCAGGACAAGTGGCAGAGGTGCTCCACATCACTGAAGACGGACAAGTCATTGCCTCGGGCAGGGAAGTAGCCTCTGCGGGTGCCCACTTGGCTGGAGGGAGCACCCAGTACGTGGTTTTGGAGTCGGGGGAGGCCAGGGAAGAGCTTCAGGCTGTGGCCCAAGCCGGACTTTCGGTCAGAGCTTCGGGACAAGGCCATATCGTATCAGAGTCATCTACTGCTCTTGATGCTCTGCTCAGCGCTGTCACCGAAATGGGCCAACAGGAAGAAATGCAGGGCGAAGCAACTGTGGTCCACCAGATGGTCACCCCTGACATCGCCGAAAACGAAGCACTGGTGGAGGTGAAACAGGAGCAGGACGAGGTGCAGGTGGTCCAAGAGGCCGGACAGGAAGAAATGCAGGAAGTGCTGCAGCTGGCCGCGTCACAGATGATGAAAGAGGGGCTGAGGCAGGTGATAGTCAACGATGAGGGCACACACTACATAGTGACGGAGCTGGACGACTGCACCTTACACGTGGAGGAGGGCCTCTATGGAGAAGCCGGAGAAGAAGGAGAAGAGCAGCAGGGACAGAAAGAAATGGTGGTCTATGTAGATGGAACGCCCCATAATGTAGTCCTGGAAGGATAACTAACTTTAATTTACTGTTTTAAGCCTGAATTAGACATTAAACTTACCAGTCTTCCTTTTTGTCATATTTAAATTTCACTTTTTTGCTTTGTTAATTTTTTTGTTTTGGTTTTAATTTTCCTTCTGGCTGCTTTGTGCTCAGGTGGTTTGTTTAGCAGATGGGTTTTGGTGCTAAATGAGTAGCTTGTAATTCTCACAACTATTAATCATTTACGGAATGCCATGCAACTCTAAATCAAGTGAATGTATGTCATCATTAAAGATCTTTTTCACATTGAAGTCTTGTACTCTGCAGTAACAAGTGACAGATTATTTTATGTTTTTATATAAAAATAATCAAAGTATTAGATGTTTGCATTTTTGATTCTTCGCTAGATTTTGGCTTTCTTTTCCGTTATTTGTAGTAATCTTTATTTTATTGCAGTCTAATAGTTTGACAGGCTTTGAAAAAAAAAAACGCTTAGAAAACATTTTTGACAGTTAAAGCGTAAGCTTTAATGTTTTTGTTAAGTCAATCAATTGCGAAACAGTGCATTATCTTTTGCAACAATAAAAATAATACGATTTTAAAAACAGCTTACAGAATTATTATTTTAATTTTTTTTATCTTTTAAATAGCCATAACTCTGAAGCACACAACAGCAACATGTACAATACAATATTCTATTATAGGAGCAACAAGTACATACATGCATCAACTGCTGGCTCACATAATGCTTTTTGATCACTAACACAGTCATTACCATCACCATTATCATTATCACCATCATGATCACCATCATCCTAATCGTCATCCTCATTCTCTCCCTCCATCGGGCCCATTCTGTTCATTGCGTACAACATGCTTAATCCTTTTTTCTTTTTTTTTCCCAGCAGCATTCAGCACTGGAGGGAGAATCAATATTCATTTAGGCCCCTACACAGGCCTGCTTTCTGATGGAGTGAGTGGGAGAGCAGTATGACGGCTACCAACACAATAGCCGACCACTGCAAGTGAAGAGAAAGCACTCATGCACACTGAGGGCATCAAAAGACCATCCCTTGCATACACACACGTGCACTACGCAGTGATCATGCAGCGAGAAGTTGGGCTGAAAGGGAAAGTGGTGGAGGAGGATTACAGATGGATGTTGAGAGAGATGAGGCCAGAGAGAAGTGAAAGAGCAGTAAAATCCACAACCGCACAGTGGGTTGTGGTGAGAGGGAGCTTCTAATTTCACATAGCACCTGTCTGCCTTTCAGCCGCCTGTCTGCTGTTCCCACTCTCGCCCTCTCTGCTCCCGTTCAGGGATGGTACTCACATTCAGCTGAGGTCAGTCTCCGTACATGCATCCATAAGTGTGTGCAAGCAGCAGCTGAGGTTAAAACTCCCACTTAGTCAAACAATACTGAGAATTACACTCAAGTGGATTGTGCTTTCAGTAAAGATTTATTTTTGTGCTGCAACAAATTACTCTGAAATTACACAATTATTTAGAACCAATGTCTAGATGTGGACATAATGTTTGATTCCGATAATACACATACACACAATAAAAAGTATTTGTTCACTTGACTTTCACTGAGCCTCTTCTGCATGATTGCAAGGGCTAGAGTCTATTCCATCTGCTTTGAGCACACAGAGCCCACACTTAGAGACATTCACAGATGAATGATCATTTTCACATTTACTCACATTATTTCTACATATTTGAACTTGAAAATAATCAATGTGCAATTTGTGTGCTCCTGAACATATTTGACTTAGTTATGGGATGCAAAAAAATCAATTAAATATCTATCCTCAAGCCTTCTTTAATTGAAACAAACCCATAATTGTTCAATAATGACTCCAACAAGGTCCCTTAGCACCTTCAGTTGCAGCGTTATTGAGGCGAGCTGAGTTTGTGGCCTCCTCTAACACTCGCCCGTGTTGCTCTGAATAGGAATGTCAGTCGGTGTCCCTCCTCGAAAACATCCTGCCTGCGTGTCGCCCTGAGTGATTGTGTACAGTGTTGTGTGCATCCCCAGCCCCCCACCCCCTCCCATGTATCTCCCTAATCAGAGCTGGATGGCTCATTATTAACTGCAGCAGGCCACTCGTGTGACATGGAAAAGGGAGAAATTAGCAGCTGTCACCCAGTGATGAGTTCATTTCCTGACAGGCCTCTGCTCTGAAGAGTCCTGGTGCAGACGGCCAGACAGCTGATGGAAACCTGCCGCCTGAGCTTAATTGGAGAGCCGGAAAAGGGCAGCAAGAGGAGGGGGTGGGGACCAAGATAAGCATATAGAAGTAGGAATGAGTTTAGACTGTAATGCAACAACTACAAATTTATACTTATTGACTTTCAAAGCACTGAGACAAAGCTTTTGCATGTACTTACTTTTGTAATTTAATTCAAGAGATGCTTCAGCTCAGTTCGTTTTGTGTATTATGTTACTGATTTTTCAGATAAAATGTGTTTGCTTTGTTGTATCGGATGCTCGGCCGCCGAGAACCTACGTTTTATAAATTAAAGTGAGTGACTATTATCATGACTTTTTATACTTTGTCTTTCTTCTCTTTGTGTTAGCATTAAGTTTATGACCAAACAAAGCCTTAGTTTTTCAAAGCACTATATAAATGCCCTCTCCAATGTGGTGTGGGCTGTATTTGGCCAACAAGCAAGGTTTAACCCTCTGCATATACTGAACATTCAAAGTTTGGGCTTGCCTGTGCGTAACAGTAATAGCCCAGTGGAAGGTACTATTTTACTAAAGTGTATTACATACTGCTTAAAATACAGAACAGCTGTGTAATTTCTCCAAATGCATTTAAGGTAAATGCTCGGCGGTGGCAGGGTGGGGGACTCAGTATGCTGGGCGAATGCACTCCCATGCTCAATATCACACAATATCCTCCTCTAAGTTGGCCTCTCTCCCGGGGGCACCTCTCATCACTCTCCTGGGGACATTTGAGAGGGACAGCACTTTGGATGGTGGTCTCTTTCCCTTTCCCTCTCCCTGTGTTTCCATGAGTATGATAAATATGGCAATTCAGTTTAGTCGCCATCTATAGAAAACATATCAGCCCGGGGATCATTTTCTTAATGTCTCTGCTATTAGTTTTGGCTTCCCTTTGGCAGTATTAGCATGCCGGCTGATATGCTCTGCTCTGTGTGTGTGTGTGTGTGTGTGTGTGTGTGTGTGTGTGTGTCCTCGGGGCTGCAGGTGCAATTCTATTAAACCCGGACTTGTTTGTTTATTTCCTGTCTGTCTCCTTCTACATGTGCCCTGGCTGCCAGAAGCCTGAGTGCCGCTGTGTACATACATCCCAGCTTACATTGCAAGGCCTTGTATAGTTGCGTCTACAGTAAGGATCCAGTGTTTGTTTTTTGTCATTTTTGTTGCTCTAAATCGATAGTTATTTCCAAGAGGTGGAGTTCAGTTACGGTTCGTCTCTTCCATGGGAGTTATTATGGGAAAAAGGGGAGGGGATAGCCCCACATGGCTCTCCTTTTCTCTTACTTTCCCAATGTGGCTCTGCATTGGTGTCTTTGATCATGTTAATCCCTGCCCCCCCATACCCCCCCTCTCCTTGCCTTACACTTACTGCCACACACACCTCAACGACACAAATTGACAGCCCAAAACTCTATCCCACACACACACCCTTCTCTTCAAAATGCCATACAACCTTCCTTCATTGAATGGTTTATCCCTCTAAAAAAAAAAATAAGACAAAACACCAGGCAAGCAGTCCCATTGACGGCCCGCGACACTTCATTACAGAGCGGCGTGTGATTGAAAAGGGATCTGATTAGCTTGTGACGATGAGATAGCAACGTTTCAACCTTGAACCAGAAACAAGTATAAGTGCTTTTTAATTAGGCACACAACACTGAGGAACTGCACTTCAAAAACATAAAAAAGGCAGACTAAGAGGCAGAGTGTATCCAGCAGAAAGAAAAAGTAAATTACATGGGAAAGTCTGGGTCAATGGGAAGCCTTTTCCCAATGCCCAGATGAGAGCATCACTTTTTTATGGTGAAGAAAACTTAGAAATGAACTGAGCTTTCACAGCAGCTTTTAGGTTTACAATATTTAAAATTACAAACACTTCTGGGAGAGGCTAGATCCGCGCTCTTGAATTAAACAATTTGACATCCTCAATTTTTATCCCAGCGTCTGATTCCACGTGTGTGCACTGCGAAGTGGCAAGCTACTGTGCGCCAACCCACCGCTCTGTTTAAATAGCAGATCTTCACTGTCAGCCCGCGATAACACCTTTCCACATAGCTGCTGTAGCCATCTGCTTCATGTCAGCACTGCCGTAAAGGGGTTAATTCTGTTGGTATATTTGTTTTAGCAAAACAAACAGTGTGACATACGAAGAGAGGAAAACATGATATGATACTTGAGTTAAACAAAATTTCACAATAAATAAAGGGTAACTTTATGTACCCTAAAAGACTGTAGGTCAAAACAACAGAAGCTATAAAAATTGAATTCTTTCAGGCATCAGCTGATTTTCTCTCTCTGTCAGTAGACATAGGATGAGGAATAATTAAATGTTTTTAAACTCAAGAATGCGATCGCTCTTATTACTCCTTCGACATGTGTTTCGACAAGAAGAGAGATAATAACCGGACATTTTTCCTCTGAATGTGACTCTGATTGATGGACTACAGCCGCACTGATCACGACATGTTGAGTGCTATGTATTTTTTTAACCACTTTGAAAAGTTTGTCGAAAATGTTCTTTTGTCAGTTGGTTGAAAACAAAGCAGTCGGTATCCTTTCCTAATTTAACACAGCCTGGCCTCTTCCTGTGGGTTTGAGCTCTGACACCACTGACAAACTTTGAGCTAGACTTTGTTTTCTTTACTCACTGTCCAACTGCGCACTAAACAGGAAACAGCTCATGAACATCTGCAGATGAGACATTCAAAAAACACAGCTCTGGTTTCGTTTGTAATATTATTGTCCAGTTGGATCCTTGTCAGTGTGTGAAATGTTTTTTAAATGGACCCATATGTGTTAGCATTTTAGCAAAAAACTAAAAAAGTCAGATTTTGCAATGTGTTCACAAATGACCCTCTCTTAGCCATCTCCTTAATATTTTATTTATATCTTAAGGTCTCAACTCTGCTGATCTCATTTGCTGGATTGAGCTTTATTGTCACTGATACTGAATTTAATGTGATGTGCGCAGTTGCAAATTTATGGCGCTGCCAATAGGTTGTGTCTGTGTCATTCAACAGCACTCATATTATTGGCTAATTCGCTCATCCCCAGTGATCCGGCTGGCATTTCAGCCGTCTAAAAACCCTACATGGGAGTTAGCCTTTAAGTTCAATGCTCTCATAGAAGAGGAATACGTCATTTGAGGAGATTTATTCCCAAATTGATCTTAAACATATCTGAGCTTGTTATAATTTCTGTGCTTCTCCCGTAGCTGGCTATTTCAAAGCAGGATATAATTGCGGTGTGCTTCCTTTGCAGCCACCCTGACCACCCGCCTTTTAACCGTCTTGCATGGCAAATTGAGCCCCACATTTGTGAAGTGAAGCCCTGGGAGTCCCCTAGTGGCCCCTGCATTGCTGTAACAAGCGTGGGGGGCCCCTGTGGTAAGTGCTCTCTAGGGACCCCCCCGGCTCTGATCTGGCCGTCCCTAGGGCCCTGTTAATTCCTGCCTGGCTCAGAAAGCCTCGCCACTCTCCACTGCTCTTCTCCTTCGTTCTTAACACCACCCTCCTTCTTTTACACTTCTTCTCCTCCTCTCTCCCTCATTCTCTTCTTTAGGTGTGCTGTCAACACACTACTTGGCCGGTCTCATTAAAAGCTGGGCGAAGTTGTGACGGTGACAGAGATGGGCAGATCAGTGGCAGCAAAGCATCTTGGTTTGGGGAGACAGTGCTGTATCCAGATGCTTAATACATGTTGTAGATGACAGTTTAAGTACTGCAGCTGAAAGTTAAGGCATTGTTTGGCTTCCTGTCTGCATTGTTTGTAACACATTTCATATCACAATGTATATGTTTTACTTTGTTGGGAAATGTAATTGGCATATTTGCTTTATTTGACAAGTGACAGTGATGAGCAATTAGAGAAAAGGAACACTGCAATGTGTCATGTGACAATGATCCCAAAGCAGAATCAAAGTGAAATGATGCAAGAATGGACTCTTGCTTTTGGACTTCCTTAAAATTATAAGTATAGCCTAAACTTTAATACCAGAAGTATCCCCAAAAACACTAAAGGCCTATTTTTTCTTGAGTTAAGTGTCCTCCAAACACTTTAAACTGTACATTGTAATTATGTCATCCCCTTTGATCTTTAGACCATGCCATATCTGTTCAAAAGGATTTCTCTAATGTCCTCTGCTCTGTCTTTCTCACTATGCTCTGTCTCTCCCTGCAGACCCCTGCCCCATGGCTGGAGTGAGAAGGGACTGGAAAAAGTGTTAGGGATTTAGAGCAAGGGGAGGCGAAGGGGGGCATTAACACTGGAGGGGGGAGGAGCCCAGATCATGCCGGGCGACTCCACAGGAGTGATAAGAGCGAATAAGCTGTCAGCGTGGGCGTCGGATGGGCCTTATTGTTCATATTTAGATGGAGGAACAATGGCGGGGTGTCAGGCGCCTATAGTTCATAATCTGCTGATGCTGACCAAGTGTCAGTGTGATCCATGAGCACCGAGGCTCTTGAATCCTTAAGCAATCCCCTGTAGGAATGTCATGGGGGAGAGTACAAATGGGACAGCATCTGCTGGACTATAGATAGATAGGTAAAGTGAGAGGGGCGGGGGAGAGGGGATAGAAGGGCAAGAAGAAAAGACTGAACTCCAGAAACAAAGCTGGAGAGAAGATAAAATGGCAAAATTAGACAGGGATTTGCAGAGAGAGCAACTGAGCGTTTTCCACAGCAAATGAAAGCGACTAATTGTGAACAAGTGTAAAGACTGAGCGGAGCACCTGCACGGTTAGATGGATGGGGTTTAAAATGATGAGGCAGGAGGGAGAGGAGCAGATGTGGGAGGGAAAGGGGTGCTGATTGTGAGAAGGGCCTTTAGCTGCGTGAGCTCCCACCTGCAGGTGAGAGAGAAGAGAATGGGCAACAGATTAAAAGGAGGCCCTCACAGCTCCTTCGCCCACAATGAAGGCTTGATTCTGGGCGAGAGATGCCCCGAGATGCTAGGCGCACCCTGGAGCCGTCACAGCCTATCAGCGCCTTTTCTCTGCTCCTCATTTTGATGGAAACGGCCCTCGCATGGCTTCAGCTGTGACAGATGACAATTAATGCTGATTCTTTGATGGAGATTTTTGAACAGATCTTATCAAGCTCGGGAGTGTGTGTTTGTGTTTTGTGACAGCGCTTTGAAGAATTGTAAAGAGGCATGCCACACTGCACACACATACATACACACACTTACTCCAGGCCCATGTTTTGCCGGCATTCTTAAATGTGTCACAATGAAAATGCCCCTCCAGGCATTCTTCATTTACTGTCACAACCATTAGACATGGAAGGGGTGGAAAATAAGAGATGGTATCAGTAACGCATGAGTTACAGTAATTAGCCTGCTGATGCAAGTATGTCTACGTGTTTGCATGTGTGTGTGTGGAAGCAGAGATGGCGTGTTAATGCACAGCACACACAATAAGTAGCAGTATATTACTTTAACTGCTGAGGGCTCTCATCAACAAGAGCTCTGTAAACTTGAATTGCCTCTTTTGAAGCTGAGTCGAATATTCTCTAAATTATGTATTATGTCCAATGACCCAAAGTCGCGTTAATGCCTTCTTTAGTTTATGAGCTGACATAGGATATAATTGGAACCATGACATGTTAAGGTCCCATATCTTCACTTGCTCTCGTGCTTTTCCTTGAGCAGCTATGATAGTACCTGCTCCTGAGTGTGGAAGTACTACAGTGTATGTCAGTGTGGAGGCCTGTAACTATGGTGAGATTTTTGGATACATGCTTCCTCTTGTACTTTGTTATCATGGAAGACATTTCCATTTGCAACAACCAGCTCTAACATTATGACTTTGATTATTGTCACTGAGTCATGTGATTAACCTGTTTGTGGTGCAAAATACAGTATCTATACAGCTAGTGAACATTTTGTCCTTAAATCCAATGTGTTAGAAAGTTAAAAGTGTGCAAGAGTTAGGAAGGGAATGTTACAAGCTCCCACTTTTACTGTTAAGACATAAAATGTATCCATTCCTTTTTATAAAAATCTTAGAACTAACTTTCACAACCACATAATTTCAAGTTGACCTTTGACCCTACACAGGCTTTAGGTTTTGGCAAAGTCTGGCACATTGCCATGATCCAGTCTTCTGACTCGCCAGATCTGGTTACCCAGAATGCCCCGGGTTCTTCCACACATTCCCATTGCACTGTGTTGGTCTGAGAGCAGTGTCTGCTTAGTGTCAGGCATCGGGCGCAGACGTCCAACACAAACACACAGCCGTCAGACTGGGCTTCAGTGAGCGACACAGCAGAGGCTTTTCCCCAATGCTAAATGCCACTGACATCACGAGAGTTAAGCCAGTCGCTCCCGGAGGCTGGGACTCGCCCTCTGTAATCAGCGGTTAGATCCTGTAGCACACATATCCAGAGGATCGCAGACTCTGGCTGGAGAAGGACAACACAGACATTTGGGACAGGAGACAGACTCGTGTAATGGAACCATGGAAATCAAAGGCCTGTTCCTCTATGTAGGTCTGATTGATTGATTGCCAAATCCTTTGACGTGTGTAAATTAATACTAACCTATATACACCGCTCCAGTGTAAAAATTATCCTGTGTCACTTTAACTAAAATGGAGAGAATAGAACAAGAACATCTACAAAACAGTTATTGTACTCTGAATATTCAATACTGTGACGTAAGTCATAAAACAAGGAGCCTCAGTTTACCTTCAACAATTAATCCCTTCTTCAACCTGAGATCAAAGAAGTTTGCGAAGTAAAGGAAAGCGAACAAAACAGAAACTACATGAAACCTGATGTAATGTGTTCGTATTGTATTTCAGGTTGCACATTTCAAAATGTGACAAAAGGCAAAGTTTGCCCTAAGCCCATATAATAAAATTATTATCCAAGTGGGTGTCCGTAGAAGCTAAATTGTATTGTTATAGTGTCTTAAGAAGCAGAGGAAATTTAGAGGAAAATGTTGTAAATGCACATTTTTGAGGATTGTTTTAACCGTGTTTAAATTTATGTTATTTAGTAAAAGATTTGCCATCACACTGTGAATTATTTTTCATGATTGTATAACTAAAGACTGGATAAAAAAACAAACTAGGAGTGAAAATTGTTAATGTCATTGTTGAGCTTAAGTTTGTCGCTATAGGAATGTACACAACAATGACCACTTTTGTCATTATAATTATATTTACGATATCTCCAATACTGGCTTTATCTCACTGCATTCAACGAGCCTCTGGTGTGCTTAATGGCAACATATCTGTAATGTTGCCCCCCAGCTGTTGGAGGCCTCTTGCCTCAGCAGCACAACGGAGGTGTGGCAGCTGCCTGTAGTGGTGGCCCCAGACATCACTGCAGGCTGGGCCCTGGAGATCACCTTGTCTCACACACACACACACACACACACACACACACACACACACACACACACACACACACACACACACACACACACACACACACACACACACACACACACACACACACACACACACACACACACACAGTACAGTACAGTACAGCGTTGGCAGCCTGGGAGTTCACTAACTGCCTCAGGGGCCACTCGAGCGATCTGACTGCAGGCCAACTCAATGCTTGCATGACACTGACTCAATTTCTATCTTCAGTCAGGTCAGCGCTGACCAGCAGAACTACAAGGCATTTAGGGACTTGACCACATTTACATCACGCCACAAATCTCTCTTATCACCTCACCTTTTTATTTACCTTTTTTACTGCAGGGGAGCACTCGGGAGTCTTTGCTGACTCTAGAGAGCACATTACCACAACATATACAGGACAAAATAAATAGTACTTTCATTTCTCTGCATGTTTTTTATTGTTTTATGTTTTTTTTTTTTCAATCACTCCCTCACTGGTTTCACTTAAGGCATAAAATAAATAGATCCATGCCATGTTGCAGTATTACTGGCAGTTGGACTTATAGATGTGTGAAGGGATAAAGAAGAAATCAAGAACTCACTGGCAAAAATGTAAACATCTGCTGTTACACCGTTTTGACTAAATGATCCCACTTTTTCTCTCTTAAACTCTCACACAGCTCTCCTGCCAATTTAAACACAGAGTAGCTCACGTCAATTATGGATGTGCCCTGTTGAAATGTTCATGGGATAGAGGCTAATAGTAGAGAACATGTTTTATTACTTAATTGAGTGGAGTTCCAGCAGGCCTTGAAAATAAGGAGTGACAGTAGGCGTTATCGCAAAGTGGCCCGGGTAATTATGTTCTGCTAAGTCTGGCTCGAAAGAGGGAAGACTCTTGTGGCAGATACAAGCAACACACACACACACACACACACACACACAAGCAAGCTCAAGACGAGCTCTACCAATGCGTGCAGTCGGGAAAAGAATGCTATTTATTACAGTGAATGTTATTTCAATTTAGGCTTCTGTGTTTGTGCAGATACTGACTTGAAACAGGATTGCGCGCCACAATTAGCATGTGTAACGACTTTGCAATACAAAAACAAAAACAAGCGCGTTTGAAGCACTCAGTCCTAGTGAGAGGTGTAATCATGTTCAGGGCAATTAGACAGGTTTGTTGTTCTCTACAGCCATGTTATGTACCTGTGGGATGCTGATTGACTCAACAATCTAATTAGGTTTCGTTATGTAGGCTTCACAACAAGTTACGACTGCGAGTGAGACCTGCGCTCTAGACAGGGCAACAGGGTCAGACTGTGTAAGCATCACACATGAGTGGCTGCGATGAGTGTCAGCAGGTTTGTCACCTTTCTGTAATCTGTAAAAGAAAAAATCTAATCAAAAAAAAAAAAAACACACACCTGCTAAAGAATACAAAACTTTAATGCAAGTCTTTTTTTGAAATAACTATGTTTGTACTTTTTCTTCTAAACACAACCACATCCTTTTTCTTTCAACAGAAGCTTTTAATGCCTGAACTTAATCAAATATTAAGGAATCTGAAGTGTAACCCTGACGTCAGAAAACAAACAGTATAACTTATCCTCTATATAATATACAGACTATAAACAATCAACAGAAATAGCAAAAGGTATAGCATTGTTACCCCTCACAGGCATAATATGTATCATTTTCTTGTGCATGTTATTGTCCCAGTATCCCTCCGTCTTTCTCAGTGTTCATCCATGGCTTTATTGTCTCTTGTCTAACATCACTTATAAATATGAATGGGTCTCTGTGAAGCTCTGTCCTGCAGCACATGGACAAGCACTCCCTGGTCTTTATTGTTTTTGTCATGTAGAGACTGGTTCATGTTGTTCAGTATCACATCCATCCTCCAGTAACTCCACCATGTCGCATACATTCACAAAAACAACTGTTATTATTCATCATTTGGCAAAATACTATGCAATTTCTTTTTCTTTTTTTTTTTTTTTTTTTATATATTCTGCACTGAAAACACGTTTGCCCATAAAACGTAAACCAAAATCTTGCCTTGTTATCATGTTATTGATTAGGAGTGATTCCACGTTGAAAATGACCCTTTCCATAATGTTATAAATATCTTACCAAACACCAGAGATAAAGCCTGGAAGATGAGCAGTGTATGATGGAGAATCACAGATGTTCTGAGGAGGGGAAGGCTCTGGCCGTGTGACACGTTATCTATGAAAATGGATAAAGCGAGAAGAGCAGTGGATCAACACTCTGTGAGGGCAAAGTCTCTGTAGACTAATTATTCCTGTGACAAAGTGGAAACTGTGCCACCATTGTCCTCGCTCCACCCAGTCACACATGTAGCGCGGCGCTCAAAAGGAAACTCACTTCTCCGAGTCACATACATTTTTATAAATATATAAGTGTAGGTGAGAGCAAAGAGGAGGCTCTGATTAAGCAGAAGAGGATGAAGAGAATCTACAATGTCGCCCACCTTTGAGGCCCTCCTTAAGTGGCCTTAAATAAGATAATAAGAGCGCTGGGCAAGAAAGAGAGGGCTTTGTCTGCTGGCATTAGCACGATGGCCATGTTAGTGGTGATATCTTTGAGGGGGGATAGTGTGCCAGTAATGAGACAGGGTAGCCTTCCCTTGCCGGCCTAATTAATCCTACATTTTCATAGCGTATAATCACTGCCCACAGTGCAGCCTTCCACTGGTCAGAGAAGAGAGATGTCAGAGCGGTCTCTATCTGTTGCCCTATCTCTTTTCGTCTATCTCTCTTCCTGCAGTATCATTCCCACTTCTCCTCCCTTCCCTATGCAATTTATTACACTGGTACCCAGAGTGAAGTGAGACCTCCCAGTACGGGCCTATCTGTCATCTGTACATTATCAGGAAAACACACCGCCAACCATATTGTGCTACAAGAGGCACGGGCAAATTACTATTTTTATGGGACATGATAAAGAAAATGCCGCCGTATGTTCAAATATTTTACTGTCGTGGAGGAAATGGAACGGATTGAGTGCTTTAGACGTCTGTTTTAATGTGTGTGTGTTTGGTGTCAGTACCATTACAGCTGATGGATAAGTAAATGATCATTCACAGCACCATAAAAGCATGCATCCAAAGGGTTAAAGTGCTGGAAAGGTTTTGAAAGCAATACTTTTTCTACCCAGTGTTTTTAGTCAAATATAAAGTATGTGACATGTATAAAAACTATTTCAACATAGAAAGTCAGTTTGTGGTAATAAAAAAGCAAGCAAGAGACAATACACAATAATGTTCACGCAAAAACAACTGGATTAAAATTGTGTCCTTGAAGGGCACGGTGGAAAATACACCCACTGGCCACTTTATTAGGTACACTTTGCTAGTACCGAGTTGGACGACCTTTTGCCTCAGAACCGCCTTACTTCTTCATGGCATAGATTCAACAAGGTGTTGGAAACATTCCTCATAGATGTTGGTCCATATTGACATGATAGCATCACACAGTTGCTGCAGATTCTTCCATGTGACTCTCCTGTTCCACCACATCCCAAAGGTGCTCTATTGGGTTGAGATCTGGTGACTGTGGAGGCCATTTGAGTAAAGTGAACTCATTGTCATCAAGAAACCAGTCTGAGATGATCTGAGCTTTGTGACATGGTGCATTATCCTGCTGGAAGTAGCCATCAGAAGATGACGGTGGTCATAAATGGATGGACATGGTCAGAAACAATGCTCAGGTAGGCCGTGGTATTAAGTTTAATTGGGTATAACTAAGGGGTCCAAAAAATGCCAAGAAAATATCCCTACACCATTACACCACCAGCACCAGCCTGAACCGTTGAGACAAGGCAGGATGGATCCATGCTTTCATGTTCTTTATGCCAAATTCTGACCCTACCATTTGAATGTCGCAGCAGAAATTGATACTCATGAGACCAGGCTTTTCCAATCTTCTATCGTCTAATTTTGGTGAGCCCGTGTGAATTGTAGCCTCTGTTTCCTGTTCTTAGCTGACAGGAGCGACCCCTGGTGTGGTCTTCAGCTGCTGTGGCTCGTCTGCTTCAGGGTCCTGTGTGTTGTGTGTTCAGAGATGGTATTGTGCATATCTTTGTTTGAGTTACTGTTGTCTTTCTATCATCTCTAACCAGTCTGCCCATTCTCCTCTGACCTCTGACATCAACAAGGCCTTTTCGTCCACACAACTGCCACTCACTGGATATTTTCTCATTTTCAGATCATTCTTTGTAAACCCTAGAGCTGGTTATGTGTGACAATCCCAGTAGATCAGCATTTTTTTAAATCCTCAGACCAGCCCATCTGGCACCAGACACTTTCAAAGTCACTTAAATTCCCTTCCTTCCCCATTCTGATGCTCGGTTTAAACTTCAGCAAGTCGACTGTGTTACCAATTGAACAGGTGTACCTAATGAAGTGGCCGGTGAGTAGAAATAAAAGACATGAATAGCTAATAAACATTCGTAAATGAAAAATATGATAGATTTGTTTGGCTTGAATGCGTAAAACATAAAAATCTATGTAAGCTGATCACTAAAACACAGTTTATTAATAGTATTACATTTTGTTACATTTCATACATTGAATTAAGCTGAAAGCACAGACGAGACATGGCTGGCGTTGATGCTTTTTCATCCGTAGCTGCTGGACTGGAAATGAACCGCAGACCGCTGTGTCTCTCCGCTCAGTGGCATTGAAGCCATGTTGCAGAACGATCCCTGAGATGATAAAGAGAGGAAAGTGAAAAGTCACATCTTGTCACGTCTCATGATCTCTCGGCTGAAATGTGAGGCCTGCGGGGCCTTGAGGGTGACATCCTCCATATACCAACGCACTAGCATGCAGTGAGTGAAGGCAAACACAGTGGGCTGCATCGGGTGAAGGAGGGAGAGGGGGAGGACAGGGTGGAGCTTAGCCCAGAACACAGATATTTAATGGTAAATAAGCAACAGATTCAGTTCCTTCTTGTTTCTGTTGAAACCCTCTTCCTCGCTTGCTCTATCTCTCTTCCTCCATCGCTGTCGGTGTGTGAGACAGATGCCCCAACCTCAAAGTGACAGGCCCTCAAACGACTTGGCGAGGAAACCAAGCATTAATTAAGTCATTGCCGGACTGTAATTTCCTTGAGAAGTGAAAAAATGCACAAGAAAAGGTTACTGAGACCTTTTCTGTGTCAAAATTACCATTCGTCATGAATATTAATGCACCTAATGAAGACAACCTTTGCTTCATCAAGAATGTTCTGGAGCAGGGTGCCACGCTGATAGACTCTGCCTGGCTGTTTTTCTCCTTCAGTCATGAGAAGAAACTGGCACACATACACATATACACACACGCATAAATACACACACGCATAAATACACACAAGCATAAATACACACAAGCATAAATACACACAAGCATAAATACACACAAGCATAAATACACACAAGCATAAACACACACAAGCATATACACAAGCTAAGGTTTACTCTTCTCAGTCACACACTATGCTTTTTTCCTTGATGTAGAATAACACATCCTTTCAAACACCATCCGCCATATTTGACCATTTAGTGAAGACAATGCTCTGTTCTTCCGTAAATAATGCATTTAAATCTAAATATCCCACTGTGCCAGTAAAGATGGAATCCTTACAGTGGAGTAATATTAACAAATATTAAAAGAATAATTGTCATTTAAAAATAAATAAATAAAATAAATATTTTTTTTTAAAAACAGCCATACAAGAAAATAAAATTAATGTCATATGATAGAAAATAAAAATAAATATTGTTGTTCATTACATTTTTTTGTGATATATGAGACATTTTAACCACAGCTCTAAAAAGACACTGGTTGTGAAAAGTTAAATGTAAATTACAAATGAATACTGAGAATCTTTGTGACTTGAGCTTCATTCAGGTCACATGACCACACAATTACTCCACGCCTGAATTCCAACCCAATAATATTAAGAGGGACGCACTTTTGGAAATGATACATGTAAAACAACTTCCCATCAACACCTCCATTAAGACAAACCTTCAACAAGGTAAACATCTCAAATGCAATAGAAAACTAACTTAACTTGAAATATATTAGAAACATAAATTGTCTCCCTTTACTCCTTTAACACCACTGGCTTTGTCCTTAAAAAGTTCTACAAGCCTCCTCGTTTTATGACAGCGACCATAACCGTTTTATAAACTGGTTACAAGTAGGCTCATATCAGTCAGACATATGGAGTGGCAGGAGATATTTTAATATAAAACTGTCACTGTAACTTATACGTTTCACCGGAGCCTGACTTCACCTTAAATTCTTAAGCAGGAAAGAATGAAATGATCCCTTTAGGTGCCACTCCTCCGTACACATAACCTGTAGTCGCCATCTTTGCCCTCCTTACTCCTGAATGTCTCCGTCTCGCCTTGACACATACCTCTCATTAATTCAGGCCTGTCACGTTGACACACACACACTGTATCTCAGCGGAGGGTGACAGCTCGCCGCTGAGTGACAGCAGCTCTGTCTGTCGGCAACAGGAAGATCTTCTGCTGCCAACAGTTTTGTAGAGTAACCCTCCACTGTCACCGTGAGAGAAAGAAGGGGTCATCTATTCATACTGCCTTCTCAAAACCGTAAATAGCTTTCAGTCATGTCTTTGCTCATCCATTATTAACTGCTTTTGAATTAATGACAGTCCTTTAGTTTGTGCATGTTACTGCTGTATGGATGCTGGCCTGGGTTATCTATTCAGCGGCCGTCTTTATGATCACTTTGACATGCTTTAACAGTTTATATCTAGTTTAGATGAAGGCTGTGTTGTAAACTTCACTTTTAAAAGTCTTGGGAAAACTTTATGAACGTGTTGGACTGGCCAATCTGTGTCAAAGTCAAAGAAGTCAAACGTAAAAATCCCTCATACTTGTTTAAAAATGTCAAAATGGCTACAAGACAGATCTGTCTTTATTTTCTTTTATTACGTGTATAATATCGACAGATAAAAACATCAACTAAGGACACTAATATGTGTTGTATTACATGGGTACTCCACAGAGAAATACAAGGTGCTCTGCCAATTATTTTCTGATCTTTCTGGGTATATTTGTTCTTTCGAAAAAAGGCTCTCTCTTTGTTCTGTGACCTGCGTGTTTGGGATGTAGACTTGGAATGGGTTCAATTTTAAATATCAGGACCATGGATGTCTGTCTCTGGCATTCTCTAAGTTAGCAGAAAAAAAAAACTGTGGTTTCTAGTCAGAAGTTCTGCCAAAGAAGCCCATAGCTGAAGGGCTTCGAGACTTGTACAAGACAAACGTGAACATACAGCAAACACACTCACCAAACCAAACGTCAGAAACACGGGCTTTTTTTGATCCGATGTGCATCAGTCAAAGAGTAGAAGAAATAATTGGCCATTTACAGGCACAAAAAGAAAGTTTGCCTTTGTTGTGAATCTGCATAAGAGTGACTACCATACATTATCATGAATAATACATCCATATCTCCTCTATAGCCACGGGTGGTAGGGATTAGATAAAGCGCCATAAATAAGCTTCAAAGGCTGTCGTTTTCCGTTTTGTTACACCTCGCCATAGAAGCCTTTCCTTTAATCACAACCTTAGCCTTAGCTCGTGGGGCCCTTTTGTTGCGACTGTGCTGCCGTTGCTATTAGTTTGGGGCGTCCCCGTCTGTACACACGTATTCATTTACCTAATTAACAAGGAACTCACACTGGGAGTCAAATGAAAGCTAGCATAGGGGAGTGTGAGAGAACAAAGCCAGGCTTCCTACAGTTGCCCACCGCTGGAAGTACAACAGTGAGCCTATGGATAGGTCTGTGCTGCGGCAACACTAATGTGGTTAATATAAGGACGCTAACATAATTGACATAACAAATTAAAGTACATTTTATTTTCTAACAGTAAAAAAGTTTCAAAAATATATGGGTGTCTATTTTTGTCATGTTATATTAATTAAGACTTAATGAGATTATTTTAAAACAAATAATACAAGTCCTTAACATATCCATCATCCAAAACTAAAGTCAGTCCCATATAATACTGTTAGTTACTATTAGATTATTAGATTTTGTAACGTAAAGCACGATGTTAGGTGTAATCACTGTCTGTTGTTTTTTCTTTTCTTTTTTCATAAGATGGTATCCATGCTCCACAGAAACACACTCAATTAACGTGCTATTTTTAGTGACATTTCAGAACTTCACCTAAAACCTGCTTGACAGTTGGATGGAAGAAGCTTATGTCCATATCTCTGTTTGTATCTGTCTGTTCTTTGTGCTTTTGCCTCTGAGGTGCAGGACTCACAATTCCAGTTGGACGTCTTAAGGACTGATTAGGTTTAATTAACACAGTTAGATAGATGCTCTCTATCTGCCTCTTATCGCTGCCTTGTACTCTGTCAGGTTATTTTCACGGCTTATCACCATCTGCAGTGTAATAACATGGCCATCCTCTTTATGTGAAAAGTTAGACTGTTATATTATTTTCTAAAATGGGCCCTAATTAACATTGTAGGCGAGCACAGGTTATTGGTTTTTGGCTCCTGTTCATTTTACCACATTTATCAGTATTCGTTTACCTAAAAGGTTTTCATGCACAGGTGTCTGCAGAGAAGACACTGATGAGGGTGCACCACTTCCACCTGATCTAAACACAAACATGCATCAGTATTCATCAGCACTATTTCTGAAAGACAAATTTATTGTGGGTGGGTGCTTCAACTTTGAAAATGATTCATCAGTGTATAATTACATGTGTCTAATGAAAGATTGCATTATAATAATCAGGTGAAGGGCTTCTTCTATCACAGTGATAACAGATCCATTACTGATATCTAAGCAATAAGGTGTGTTAGTAAATGAAAAAAGGTACTTCACACATACACGCTTATCTGTCTTCTGGGTTTATTAATTCAACTACATGCTCACATTTAATGCTTAGAAATTTGGAACTGCCACAATTCATTTTGAGAAAGTTTACAAACCAACATATAAAGACTAATAAGAAAGAAAAAAACACTGAAACCAGAACATGTAAATGCATTCGTAATGCCAAGTGTACAATATGTCTACTATTATTTTCCAAAGTTGCTTTTGTTTTTGTCTATTTCATTTTGTTAAAGCCACCTTGCCTAAAAATATATATTCTCTAAATCATTTATATTGTTCTTAGACATTAGGTTGATAGAATTATGCGTATTTTGCGACAGTACTAGCATATAACAACACTGGATCCTAGCAGTGTCCTGTTTCTACAAAATACAAAACAATGATCCTACAGTTTCAGAAGACATGTTTTTTCTTATAAATTTGAAGGCTTAAACGTCCCTAATTGCAAGTAAAATGGCAGCCGCTATCCATAGGTTGCACAGAACGGGATCTGCGCCCCCTGCTGGCTAAAGGTTACGCAGGGTGACTTTAAAGCATGCCCCCATGACCCTGACCGCTGCGGACAGGTATGACACTTTCTGCTCCAAAATAATAATGAGCTCACAGACAGTGGACTGTGTGGGTGTGACTGCTAAAATAAAAAGAATAGAGTTTTCTCATAATAAGATTTCCACTAAAAAATGTTTTTATTATCCTCTGGGAGAAATTTCTTGTCATTGCCCCATTCGACCTGGAAGTCCAACCCTGGACCTTGTTGCTGAGAGGCGACAGTACTAACCACTGTGCCTCCCTATTGTCTAAGCTTTCTGTTATCTCTTATTACCACATCTACACCACATCTGGTCTTGCTTTTATGGGGGAATGCTCTATTGTGAGAAAGTTTATTGTTTATGGCTTACAAAGAGCCAAGTTAGCACAGAATATTTAAACATTTGTAAAAAAAAATCATAACCACAAAATTACTTAAACCAAAAAAATAGCAATAAAAAGTAAGGTTTACAAACAAGTGTTACATGTGTTGTGTACAAAAGTCTTCTGCAGCATCTCATTCAACTTTGTAAATGACATCACTGCTAACATGTTGTTTGTGATCCACATGCACACACAACAGCAGATATTAATTACTGGGGTTGGATGTTGCATCAGCAGCCAATTATCACCTGAAGAGAGTCAGTTGGCTGCAGTCAGTTGGCAGCTTCCCTTCTCTCTCTACTCACGCTTCTCTCAAAATCAGTCGCCCATCAGCCCCCAGCAAATTAGATAAGGAGCCAGGAAACATATTACCACCCAAATGCACAGTGACAACAAATCTGGGATCATGGAAGTAAACTCTATTCTCCGGAGAATAAAGAGGAATGAATGATGTAGTCTGGTCAAAAGATGTGGTAAAGTAAAGTTACATGAGAAGAATGAGTGATATTTAGAAAGTTTTAGCTGAACTCACATCATCAGGTAGCTTGTAAAAGAAAAGGTAGACGTGGTACTGAGAAGTTAAGGTAAGGGCCGCACACTGGAAGAGACAGATGGTGAAACCCTCAGCGAAGGGCGAAGGGCATTTCATATATTGTTGATTTTACTGAACTCACATTCCCCCCTCACTAGCGCCGTGACCTCCTTTGACTCCGGTGGTCTTTGTTGCTATGGAGACTGACAAAACAAGTGTGACAAGTCCTATGTTTTTTTTCCTTTGTCTTTGAGTGATGAAAATGAATGTGGCCCCGGGATCAACACGCAGCCATATTGGTAAAAAATCAATAGTTTTCCCCTCTGTCTTGCATCGGTCTGCTAAGCTGTAACATATCAATCCATTCGTGTGCACTCTTTACACTAATCTTCCTTGCTTGTGTGAGTTGTCTGCTGTGTGGGAAAGAAAAATGTTGCATTGAACAAGCTGGCCAGTGTGTTTGAACCACTGCTTTAAAACAATCTTTGTTTTTGATATGGAAGAGCCGAAGAAACGCGAGCTGACTGAACACAGACGGGATGTCAGACTAAGATGGAGGGGTTTTGTTGTTTTGTTTTGCTTTCTTTAAATCCTGTTTCTCATTACTGTGCTGAGCCTCAAGCAGTGAGGGGAAAAAAAACCAAGCAGAGCAACTGTGCCTGAGCCCAGGGGCCCCCAGGAGCCACGGGGGGTCCCTTCTTTGATGGAGGCCTGAGCATCATTTGAACAGATAGCATGATGGGGTCAGAAACACACTGCTACCACTGCACTGCTTCTGCAGCTCCTAGCAGCGCTCACATTGACAAACAAAGATGTAGTTGTCCAGCTATTTCTATGGAACTTGTGGGAGACTGAATTAAGAAAATGGCACAAAAACTGTTTTCAACTTGCCTTAGGCATCTGTGAAGAAATATGTGCAGCTGTGGAAACGCCTCTGAATAAAACATTGACTTTTTCACCAGTTTAAGTATAGTTTTTAGAGACACAAAACAGGGTTAAAACAAAGACCAAAAGAGCAGGACTTTGGGATAAATGGTGATGCTTTAACTTGTAGCAGAAATGAATTATGTAACCTATTGCAGCTCACTTTGAAAGTTCACTGTTCATGAAAAAAATTATGTGAGCTAGCACTTCCTTTATGGGCATAATAAAAATTATACTGTTGCACTTAAATTTTTTAATAAAGTGGATGAGAACATTTAGGGAGACTGGCATATGTTAATAAGCCTGGGAGGAGCGTCCTGTCCAAACAGCCGAGAGGAGGAACAGTCCTGCACCCGACTATCCCCACTTCTCAAAGGTCAACCATATTTTTATAATAGCAGCCCTATGGCCAACTACAAATCTGTCCTCTGAATATGAATGCCAACCAATGAAAAGGTGTGAAATATTAGGTCTAGCACCTGCACAAGGCACTATTACGACACTCATTTTATAGGAACATGAAAAGACAGAGGATTTTTGATATGCATTTGGTTTAATAGGACCACACCAAGTGCATTCTGAGGACACGTGGAAGCAGGACAATGAAATTCACATGTTTGCATTGTGTCTCTTTTGTAGGTGGACTTTTTAACTGTTTTACAAATAGTCACAAAGATTTTCATCAAAAACCTTCAAGGCAGGTTTATTAAAAAACAAAAGGCTTAAAATGAGAATCACAACTTGCACAACTTACAAGTGATACTTAGCTCTAACCAGGCCGCTATGTGCCAGTGGTCCTGTAGGGTTTTCACAATGACCCTGAGAACTTCTTTGTGGCCAACATGATTAATGATGACCACTTCAGACAATTTAAAGTCAGTAAATAACTGGAATAAATGGATTTATTATTATTATTTACAACCACAGTTTTATCCAATCAGAGCAGCTCCATGTTGTTTAGGTTTGTAACGGTTAAACGGACGACAAATTTCTAAACATTATAATAATAAAAAACAACTAGTTGAAGTATCTGTTAGTCAGAAACAAAATATTTCCACACAACAACTGAATCTGCTAATTAGTGAATAAATAAACCATGGTGATGCCAGGGGTCAATGACAGCACAAGAACTTCTGATCAAATCTCAAATGTGGTAAAATACACTGAACCTTTCCTTCGGTCTAAATCCTAGTGTATTTTCCGACGTTTGTATGAAAGTGAATGTTGGCTGTTGATGTCAGAGCTGTTTAGATATCTGAAGGGCTGTGTGTGCTTGTGTATGTGCTCCCTGGCGGTGATAGGACCCTGTCTCTGACACGATGCTGCTCTGTTAAGGTCAAGCCCTACAGAATGTCAGGGATGATGACACGCACTGAAAGGTTTCATCTAATCCCTCCATTTCCCCTCTTCCCCTCCAATCTGTATCCTCCCCTCCTCCCCTTCTATCTCCGGCCCGCTCACTCACCAGACAAGACAGACATATACCGGCCTTCACCAAGAGTCTGCATCAAAACACTCCTCGGCACTGTCTGGGTCTGTATGAGTGTAACAGTGAGCCGTCCCACTAGTAAGGGCAAATCAGAAATGCCTCAGGCCACTGTCTCTGCGTCTGCACGGACGGCCTGGTCTTTACAAGACTCTGTCAAACATCATAGGTTCAGTCCTCACAAGGTACTCGTTTACCTCTGTCTTTTAGGGATGCTTAATGCTTCAGTGCACTCTTATCCAGTTTATCCATATCTAATGGCATTTATAGAGTTAGAGTTTAACTGGAGCAGGTGTATTAGATATTTCTTTAATCGTGTTTTAGTTTAGTGTGGTTTATTAAGTTCTGTTATTGATAGTAGACCTGAATGACTGTGAATCTGGATTATCTCTCATCTCTCAACAAACAGGGTAATGCTTATCTTCGAGCAGGAAGTTTTTGATTTTACTGGGGCCACTCTATAAACACTATATTACTCTTTACCTCAAAATAAGGATCATTTAAAAATAGATTGATTTTAATATGATTTCTTGACATGTAACAGGAACAATAACCCAAAAGGCAACAGTTTACACTCCCCTATGTGACTTTGAGTAACGGGGCAGGTTGTCTTCTCATGAGGATGCACATCTTGACAGAAACCATCCTCAGCCACGATTGCACACATTGACACAATTTAAAAACACATTTATTAAAAAGTAACAGTACCATGTGAGTCTGCATCAGCAATCGTCTCGTTTAGTCCTGACTACACCATGTGGTTCTTTCTCATTTTCTGTCAGTGTTTCAACTGTTTCAATTAAGTTTGCCACAAACGGTAACAAACAAGAAGCAAAGAATAGAAAAAAAGAAAGTAAAATCCATCATTTATTATTCAAAAAAGGCCTTTGCTTGCTGAGCAAAGATCTCCTTGCATTTTACTTTTGTGGATACATATGTTTATGGGCACCTTGTCTTTCTGTTTACCCAACATGCTTAGACCTGCCACAACACGTCCATGGAATATTTAGCAAGAATTCCCCAAAAGGAAAAGACTAACATGACAAATGTTGTTGGAGAAGTTATCTTATATATTTGCTACTTTAATTTGGTAGGCTTTTAGCCACTTTGTTACAACACAATCTGAATTCAGTTTTATCTGTTTGACCTGTTATGACCAGACTTTTTTTTCCCTCATAGTTAGTGGTTGGGTGTTTATTGTCAAAAAATTGTGTTTAAAATCATAATGACATCAGAAACTACCCAAAAAAAGTTCTTAATAATGTGTACTGCCACCTTTAACATTAATAACAGCTTGAACTGTTGTGGATAAGGCTCTTTATTTCCTCAGATGGTAAAGCTGCCCCTTTTTATTGTCAAAAAGCCTCCAGTTCTTGTAAGTTCTTGAGCTGTCTTGCATGAACTGCCCGTTGGAGATCTCCCTAGAGTGGCTCAATGATTGTGAGATCAGGAGACTGAGATGGCCAGTCCTTGTGCTTTGGATTGTTGTCATGTTGGAACGTCCAAGCACGTTCCATGCGCAGCTTCCAGGCAGATGAGTGCAAATTTTCCTCCAGTATTTTGTGTTAACATGCTAAATTCATCTTTTCCTGTGCCTTTGTAGCTCACACATTTCCAAAACATCAGCTCCACCTCCATGTTTCACAGTAGGAATAGTGTACCTTTCATCATAGGCCTTGTTGACTCTTCTCCAAATGTAACATTTATGGTTGTTCTTGTTATGGTAGTTTTGCCTGAAATTTTTGTTTGTCTACCTGACCATGGTTTGGTTTCAACAGAATCTCTCATTTTGAACACTGCTAATTGGCATTCTCAATTCATTGTATATCTTTTTACATCCCTTACTTGTTTAATACAGTTCAATTATCTTTTCCCTAAGACCTTTCTTTTGACAATTCTTTTGCTTTTCCCATGACTCAGAAAACAGAAACGTCAGTGCAGCACTGGATGAGAGATGCAAGGGTCTGTCAGGAGCCCAGAAACACACTGACCTTTTAAACACACTGATTATAGGCAAACAGATCACAGGTGAGGATGGTTACCTTTAGTAGCTGTTCAAACCTGTTTGTGTCACTGTGTGTGCATGTTATCAGGCCAAAACCATCAGGGTATGTAAACTTTGGATCAGGGTCAGTTGGGTAGTTTCTGTTGTCATTATGATTAAAAAAAAAGTAAACACAATTGTTTGACAATAAATGGCTTCCACCAAACACTAACTATGAGTGAAAAAAAGTTTTTGTGTTATCATTCATATTCTCTGAAAAAATCAAAAATTCTGCCAGGGTACTTATGAGCACAACTGTATCTATTATTTATTAAAACATTTCTTGAATTTGACCATGTGTTAACAGCTTTTTTTAGTTCAAATTTGGTCATTCCTTTTACAAGTGATTAAGACAAAAAGGCGACCTTCAGGAGCCTCAAAGGAAGACCAAACATGTTTCCTAGTCAAGTGTTTTTACCTGCTGTGGTCAAAAGTACCTATCCTCTTCTTTAAAAAAATCTCTCCTGACAATCTTTCGCTGCATTTGAAAGCATATCTAATTATGTTATTTCTAAATAGTGGCAAATGAATTCAATTAAGCTGCCACAAAAAAAGAATGTTATTTACACCTTATGAGATTACCTGGACTTAATTTCCTGGGGTTTTAAATAATTGACAAACAGCATGTGCGTACTTAACTAAGCCTCACATTATGCGCACAGTTGAACATGTCATCAGTTAATCTTAATGCTTTTTACTCCTACATTTTACTTCATTTCCTCCTCTTTTTCTCTCGCTCGGCTGCACCACAGTTAACACTTATTAAATTAGCAGTCATCCAGTGATCAAACAACAAACCCTTTCCATCTCGCCGGCTGAATGACGGTAGAGGTCTCCTCAGCATCTGCTCGTGCCTAGTCTGCTCCAGAAACCCTGCTAATTATCATACAACAATAGCGATGAGCCATTTTGTGAAGGCAGCACAATTTGTTTTAAGAAGAGAAACAATGCTGGCTTCAAGATGCTAGGCTTCTCAGGCACCTTCTCAAACTGTCATTTATCCTCTCACCTCTGTGGATTGGGTCGGGAACAGTGGAAGAATGGCGGCAAATGGAGTGAGCTGAGGGAAAGGGGGGGAAAGAAGGATTATATAAAGAAGAAGCCTCACTTGACGGTAACTGGTTGAGATTAGCGCCTTAGGGGTACAGCAGTGGCTGTGATTTTGATACTGCGCCCCCAGCTAAACGCTGAAGGCCGCCTTGCCTAGAGGAGTCTGCCTTCACCCACAGGCAGTCAGGGATTGTTTTCTTACCAACATCTCCTCCTCCTCCACCACCGCCCCACAGACACCTGTCATCTCCAATGTCAAAACTCTGCACAGAAAGGAAAAGACAACGCAAAGAATAAACAAAAGAAACATGTTTTTTTTAAAGGCACACTCTGCATACAGATCTGTGAGGGTGAGGCCTGGGTTTCACCTACAACAGCCAGAGCCAAGCACGCTAGAAGTTCTCAACAAATGGGCTGCGTTTGCCAGGTTTTGTGTAAAATAACAGTGTTCCTGTGAATCATTTTCTCTTAACACTGACAATAATGTTTTGCTCTGTATTTTTTAACTAAAATGTCAAATACTCTTGCATTTTCCTAGTATTGTCTTGTCTTGTGAAAATATAAATGCTGGTAACTGAAGAAACTTGTAATAAAATTCTGCATAGTTTTTTACTGTTTGTGATGAATGAAGGATTAGTTCCAGTGGTGCATGTACACAACACTACTGGCTCATCTGTGGGATCTTTAAAAATTCAAGTTTAATCAAAGCCATCAAGATTAATCAACTCTGTCCCAATAGTAGTACAAACATAGTAGTCTCACCCTCAGCTGGCATAGGGGTTGGTATTTAACCCAGTGTTAAGCCCCCAAGGATATCATTTTATGGGATTGTCATTTGAAGTAAGAACCAAAAATAGACCTTTAGTTATTTATATACACTGCTTGTTATGTTCTACTGCCAGCTCCTTTTAGCATAATGTATTCTGTAATGAGATTTTACATTTATGGTATACTTGCAGGTATATTGTTGATTTATCTGTCAAACAAAATCAAACGTTTCTGTGACTGTAAAAGATAAACTAACGGCTCATGTGAAACTGTTTATGCTCAGATTCAGTTGCTGAAAGTCAAAAACAGTTTGGTGAAGTGTCTTTTAAATACTTTTCATGAGGTCACACGCAATGTGGCGTCCTGAAAAGAAGCAAACATATCTTGGTGTGAAGTAGCCCCTGTCATCTGAGGAGTTAAGCACGAGTTTGAGATGATGTGACACTCGCGGCCCTGCCAGGAGCTTGTTGTTGCAGCCAATGGGGGGCAGAGGACACAAACGGAGAGTAATAGCCGCTACACGCATCAGCCTCCCAGCGATAAAAACACACAGCGCCATGTTTCATCTGCACTGTTTTTCCTCTATTTTAATTCCTTCTGTTTGTTTGTTTGTTTGTCGACCTTGGCCATGTCAGCTGACCTTCCTCCATCCAGAACCCTGAAGAGCGGGGTGTGAGGGTGGAAAGGGGGTGTGGGGGGGTGACAATGAGCGGGACAATGACATTCTTTGTACGATGAAGGAACAAACACCACATACAAACTGCCCCCACACACACACACACACACACACACTCACCTCAAACATATTTCCTCAAAGAAATAAATATGTGTGTCTTGAATGTCCGCGGCTGTCCGGCCACCATTGCCAAAGAAGTGTCATGATGTCGTGACAACTTCAGCAACTGCGGCGCGTTGGGTGACCCTCGGCCAGCCGTGGGGGGTTTGAATCCCCCACCCACCCCGAATCCTGACAGATGTCATATACCTCCTCCATGGGCACCTTCTGTTTCCTGTTCACCTTTCTCCATCCTGCAGCGTTAGGGCTCCTGTCTTGTCAAAGAACACACACACACCGTCAGAAGATATAAACATACACCAAGGAGAAAGACAGAGGAGGGACATGCACTTGACCGATATGAGCCTCTCACTTCACAGTTTCTATGTCGATTAGGAGCTGAGGGCTGGTTACCAGAACAGATTGAAAAAGCTTTGGCATTTCTTTGTCACTTTCAACTAATGTTTCCATAATATTTTATTTCAAGGGTTGTGTGCAGTTTGATTGTCATTTGCCTGTCTTGAGTGGTATTGTTTAACGTTTCATTTCCATTTGGTTTATGTGAAGCAAGAGGTAAAGTTGTAAAAAGTTGTAAATTTGTTATTTTTGCCAGCTTCTCTTCTTCTAAAAAAAACAGCGGAAATCCAAAAATTTATTTCATTTAAAGAAAATGAACTACTTCATTAATGACCTTAACCTTCAAAGATATGTAAAAATAAAAAAGAGCAGTGCTCAGTTTGTCCTCTTTGGGCAGCCGGAACAGGAAGTAATATAACCTCTAGTGGGTTCTATGGAACTTTACGTCTCTGTTTTTTCTAAGATAGACATTATTATTTAGTGATTTTATGAAAACACACTTTAGACCATGTTCCATATTGTTCATCTATATAGGCCTACTACAACATTTTACACCTTTAAGCCTTTTAAACACATTTCAGGTAAATAACAATGACTTCCCTAACATTTTTCAGTTTCCTAATAACTGCATGTTTGATAAATGGTTTGAATACACACTGTATTTGTACAGAGCCTATCACTGTATCTTTTCAAATATTGTCTGCTTAACTTGAGGCAGTGCACCCATCCTGACAACCATGTTCCCATCTCAGAGAATGTTCCCGAATTATTTACCAAAGGATTTCTGTGGGAGCAGTTGGTATTTTAGTCTTAGCACACCCCACTCAAAACCTGTTTGCACAGATTTTCCCCATCATCCTTTAGACCATAGTTTGACAGAAACACTTCAACAAAATGAGATTCCCTCTCGTTACATTGTCTTATACAGTTACATCAAAAGTGTCACCAGCCCACTCGATGAATAACAAGTCTAACAGACCAAAAAGCCTTCAGATATTAGATTTCCATAACCCTTTTGCTGGCTGCCTCCTCATAAGGATTGTGTATCATCTGCTCAAAATGCTCTCCTAGATGGAAATGTGTGGACTAAATCTGATCATGGCGCTTGATAATGTTCACTTCTCACTCCTGAAACACAGACTTATGTAGGAAACGGAGACGATCCTGTGACTAACCCATCAATCATGCTGACGTTGTGCTCGAGTGATGGATATTCTAATTTCCCTTTTATATACAGGTGCGCAGGATGGATGAATGACGATTAATGGACGGGCAAGGTTGTTTCCACAAAACAAAGAAAGCGGGAGTGCAGCCTGGAGCATCTAGATGAAGGGCAGGTAGCTTTACTTTTCTGCATTTTTCACATGATACCTCACAATTGAGACTTGATTTCCCTGTAAACAACTGAAGACAAAGTATACATCCTGAGGTGACAAAGGTGTTGCTAACACAACAATTGTCTTCTCTCTATGGGGGCCTACAACAGGTTCTGCAGTCACTTCTATGACAGCTTTTGACACCCTCACCTCATTTTCACACAACCTGTTTCTCGCTTTCTGTCACTGCTATCACCTCCATAATTATGCCTTAACTTTTACCCAACATCAATTTATTTAAGAATCCGTCGTCCTTGTGCCAAGTCTTACAAAGCGGCGCACTTATCTGTCAGACTCTTCAAAGTCGGACCAGTGCCAAACCTCATTTTGAGGAAATTTTGTGACATATTGGCAAAGGCTTATATACCTCTAAAGATTTAAGCTCAGTCTTTCTTCTTTGGTGTAATCTTCCAGGAAAACATTTCTGGAGATAAAGTCTAACATTAACTTAAAGGATTCATGTATGTCCACATTAATGCATTGTCATAGCTTTGTTTTTAATTATTTCTTCGTGTTACATAATGCTAGTATATTCTCGTAACATGCATAAACTCATGCTGCTTGAGTTAATATTACCATGGATTGTTGGACTATGAGGCTGGACCTGTAGCCGATGACCCATGGACCAAACCAAAGCTGTGATGTTCTCTTACTGAAAGTGAATGAAACCAAATAACCTAATGAAGCTCTGTAGACCCCCACCCTACCCTTCCTCCCCCTCACACTCTGTGTTTGTGTGTGTCATAAGTATGTGCTTTGTCTTCTTAAAAATGATAAGTAATAAAATATATATATACAGTATATATACATATACATTATGATGGATAGCTACTCCAACACAACAAATCAGAAATCACTGTTTTTCAAAAATCTCTATGTCTCAAACAATGACTACACAATTTAATGTGCATAAAACCATTGCTTGTATAGTGTTTGGCAAAAGTTACGTACCATAGACTCAACTTTATTAAAAAGTAACAAAAGAATGGCATCCACAGGCTTTTTTAACTTTACCTTAATGTGCTTTACAATATTAACAGGTGATTTATTCTTGTGAGGATTATTGTCAAAGTTGTATGCAATAAAAACAAAAATGAGCATGTGATCTCTTTGCATAAAGATATATTTTGGTTGGGTTTAGCGTGTGCTGGAGATAAAGTGCTCATAAAGCCTGTGTTTCTCTGTGTTCCTCTTTCTCCCTTCAGAGCTGACACTGAACATGAGCTTTCATAAACGGTTGAGTCTTCACACAACTTAGCGATCGGGCCTGAGATCTCTCTTCCTCCTCTGTCCTTCTCTCTCACTTTATCTGCAGCTCTCCATCCCTCCCTCCCTGTCCCAAGCTGTCCTCCCAGCCATCTGTCATGCGATGTTTATGGGCCCTTTTGCTTTTGTGTCCTGATGACCACTGTCACAGAGAGCTACCCATTACCGATGCGGCCTGATGAACGATGTTACCCAGACGCATTGCTGACACCTCTGTGTCCTTGGCCGCAGAGACGCAGCCTCGCGAGTCGGCTTGGCCGGTAAAGAATGAGGACGTGTGGACCTGGGGGAACCGGGCTGAGGACCTGTCCGTCATCCCGTCGACAGGGTACTCATATTTTCCCCCACTCCCAATGCTGTCTTCCCTTTCTTTCTGCCTTCTCTTTATCCAGCCAATGAAAATATGGGCCTGGTCAGCATGGCGATGATGTTGTCATTAATCCTGAGGTGGTGGATGCTGCCCTTGCCTTTCACCTGAATGTATATCTACATCTGAACAGACACAGTTAGGGACCCTCACTCCCCCCAGAGGCCAAGCAAGGTGCCCTAAAGGCTAATGTACATAGAATACGATGATGAATGCAACTGAGGGTGATTTTATCTGTCAAATTCTAACATTAGAGCCTGTTTTGATCTTTTATTCAATATGTCAGCGAAAGAATAAAGTTTTATTACACTGCAGTGATGCTGGTACATAAAAATGCCCTAATATGATTTGATATTTATATTTTTTTGCCATATACTTTTTTAATCATCATGGTGAATTTGTGCTTGAGATGCTCTTGAACTTGGTCACCTCAGATGCAAAATATCATCTGTCAGATGTTGGCTGGGTTACAGCGTTTTGATGTATAGACCTGAATGTTTTAAAGTGAGCATTGATTTGGTTATTTGCAGGTCAAAGAAGAAATATGTCTAGGTTAAAACCAAAGAGCAATCATTGTAAAACCTGGTGGTGAATTTAGAAATGAATTTGTTTAATACCTTTAATTAAAAACTAAAGTTGTGCGTGTGGTTACTTTATGGAGAGCTGTTTGCATGTGTCAGTCTTGATCTCTCCAATGTTTCAGCTACAACCACTCATCCTTTATTTTGTAATATAGTGCCACATTACCACACTTCCCGTTAAAATAGTGCTGGATGTGATATGATTTGAAAAAAGGAAGTGTGGAGTATGACTTCTGTCTACTGGTTGTCTGATTCAACTGTACAAATGCTGTCAATCCCATGTGATGCCACGGTCTATGGTTAAGAAGCTGAAGTCAGATTCATTAGATCACCTCACTGGGAAGCATTAAAGACTAAAGTCGTACATCTTTGTAAATAAACGATAGACAAGCTCAAGTTGAAGCTGGGAATAGATGACCTTACCCAATACAGCATCAGTAACCATATTAAAATGTATTGTATGAAATAAAAAAAACAAGATTGTGAAGAAGAAAACATCTGAAAAGATAATAGGCTGACAATAGTGTATCTTAATGGGACCAATCTGGACAAACTAAAAATCTCATTTATTCAGCGAGGCCTTCGTCTCTCCCCGATGTGTCACCCTCCCTTCCCCTTCGTCTCCTTATAAACGTCTTTACTGGCCGCTCAAGCTGCTGATGAATTCTTAAGCAGATCACACTGATAATTGTATTTCATAACTGTCAGTTGTACGAAGGCTGCCAGTGTGCCCAGGAGCTATTTGTGTCTCAGTGTGTCCTCCACTACACTGTCCTCTCCCCCACATCGCCTCCCTCCCCGCAGTCTGCCCCCCTCCCACAATCACCAGGGATGTGCTTACTGTCTCCGGCCTCGAATTACTCAATCAGGAGGACACATTTACGGATGACACCTTTATTACAATTAATCAGGGGGAACTTGATTAAGAAAGTTATTCCTCCCCTTCATTGAGACTTACACAAGTGGCACTGCTGCACATTGTAATTTATGTCCCACTGAGCGCTTGCGCTGCTGATAGACAGAAAAGCTGACAGATTGCCAGCCACACTGAGACACATGTGGACGTGCGGACAGGTGCGCGAGCCTCCCCTCCCTCCTACATCAGAAACACGGCCACAAACAAACACCTTCCCTATCATTCTGTCACACACAACTCCGCTTTTGCAAAGAGTTTAATACCTGACTTTAATTGGCTGCGGAGACTCGGATATCCTATTCTTCTTGTCTACTTTCACTCCCCTCGCATTTAACGCACACACATCCCGAATGAAGCCATCTCCTTACCTTTACTCACAGTTGCCGGGTCTGCTGTGGCTAATTAGTTGAGTGGGGTTTTAGGTTTGGTAATTAGGCAGAGGTAGGAGTGACGGGGGCTTAGGGAGTTGGGGAGTTGAGGGGGTCTGACTGACTTGCACAGAGGAGAGAGAAAGAGAGAGAAGGAACTGGACTGTCTGGATTCTGGCAGCACCGAGCAGCCAGCGAGTGTCCCTTAGGCGCCTGGAGGTAGACTACCATCCCACACTATGAAGGTGATGTCTTTGTTATGTGCCACATGTTCCAGCGAGAGGAATCACTAGAAAAAAGAGGAGTTTAGCGGAAAAAAAAAGAGACCTCTGAGAATTTGGACTTCCCTGAATGTCAACATACTTAAATGAAAAACAGAAGTGTCATGTTGTGCTGGACTGCCATTGAAATGAATAGAAAAGCAAGAGGTTTTTCATCTGGCTTATGTTTCTAAGCCTGTACCGCAAAACAGAGCAAATGTTGTCATTCTTGTGAACTGCCACCAATTTGCACAAATCCGATGCAACCACACCAGACTTAAAAATAACATTTGATATGTTACCTAATGTGCCCCAAAGAAGTTAACTCCGTCACTTATATATCGATAATTATTTCAGTTTAAGTGGTGCATTAATGACCCTGTCTAAACAGCCAGTACTACAGTAACTCCTGCCTAAAATGAGACACTTAATTCCTTAAATGAAGAATGTTTTCACAGTTGCACCATCACATAGAAGCCCGTGAATGCTTCTCTAGACCCTTCTCTATCTTTAATGTCTTGTTTACGCTCCACAGTTAGGCAGCTTCAATACGTTGCCAGTTAGCAGCAGCAGCCTCCGACTGCAACACAATCCAATTAAATAAAGAGTGTTGTCTCTCCAGGTTCCTGTGTTCTCTAATTGGGGCTGTGACTGCTCACTAATCAGCGGAGGTACAGGTAGGCCCTGGAGGACGCCAAGATGAGGCCTCTTCTGTTAATTGAAGAGATGCTAAATCTGGCCGGTGTAACATGGCACACACACACACACACACACAGTACTCAAGCATGCTAAATTCATCTCAGTGTTCATGTGCATCATCGACTTTCTCACCTTTTTGTGGCTGGCATGTAAAAGCTTGCATTTGCTTCTTAATGTCTGGGCAAACAACTGTGTCACAGAAGTGACTGCTACAAGTTGACAGTGGCTTTTTGTTCTGCTCCTCAGATAAACTTTCTCGATAATGGTACTAACAACAGAAACACTTTTAAAATGCTCCAGCTTCAATTAGGAATTAGAAATGTGTTGGTTGAAATGATCTGACGTTAAATGCTTCAGATCATACGGTCATGCTATTGTATTTAGAAAATGGTAATAATTTAAAAAAACTAACCTTTAGTGAGAAAATTGTCAGAAATCAAACACACGGGAGTTCTAACTGGGAATATTTATACTATCTAAACAAAATAGTAATATAATAAAAACTACACCAAATGACCAGGAGTACAGTACCTTTTTAGTCTGAATTCAAAATGGTCTTAACCTGGTGTGTTTCTGATTTTCTGCACCGTCTGGAGAAGGTAGCAGCTTTGCATGCTGGGGTCACACCTGTAACGCATTTCACACTGGGTTATATTTTGAGTGGCCACCTGGATGAGGAAATAACATGTTCACAGTGCATGAAGCCTGCAGCCCTCCCTGCCAGGTAGGAACAGGTGTTTCTCTCAGACAACACAATGTAAACTTACATTACTGTATTATCATGGACTATTCTTACTAATACAATACAAAAAAAAAATTTTAATTGGTTGACATTAAAATATGTTGTCCTAAAAATAGTTTTTGCCGTATTATGGCATGGAGATAAATATGGTAATGTGAAAATTATCTGGTGATTAAAAATGGTGATTTGAATTCCTTTGGTGTGTTGTGTTGTTCGGCTTCTAGAGACAAATGACAGACGAATAATGGGAATGCAGGATGTCAAAGGGCATTCCACACTACATTCACTACAAGTGCTTTTTCTTTACTTGTGGTGTGGAGAGAAGTAATGGCATTTTCCAGTCCAACTTCTCTTTAGCCAGACTAATTTTTTTTTATTATGTGCAGCTCCGGGGCATACGAATGAAAAGATTGATTGTGTGAATGCAGTTTCTGTCAGCCACAAACAGGCAATGAAATACCAAGCACACCTGCAGCAGAATTCACTTTTGACAAGCACATACCAATGTAAGCCCCTATTAGAAAAACAATGAAGTATATCATCAAATATTTATGGGAGATAAAGTGCTGGAGAGTGCTAAAAGCAAGCATGTTGTGGCACCAGGTCTAAAATACTTTCAGATGTGTAGGTGGACCAGAAATATGTATTTTAGCTGAAATAACAGTGGCTACTGACATTAATCTGAATATTTATGGAGTTCTGGTCAGGATACAACCACTTTAAATGGTACATTAAGAGTTACAAATTATGGAAAGCAGAGACTGTATTGTAGTGTTTATTAATATAAACATAGATTGCATTAATCATTTATTATATTATACAAAAATAGGATACCTACTTTTTTAGAATTAATAAATACTATATAGTGTATATAGTTAGATCTGTATTTCACAATTCATTTACTTCAGGTATAATTTGTGCAGTGCATTAACATTGTTATAACTTACAGTTTACTGTTGCTAACAGAGAAAGGTACCATCTCCACCACAACCTTGCCCAAATTTTTTCCAGCATACATGTAGTCAACTGCTCGAAACACTGACTCCAGCCCTGAGAACCTCCCGTCCTTTGCCAAATCCCCACAATCCACCTCACACACCAGCTCCCCTTTGGCGATCATCTGCATCATGCTGCCCAGAGCCTCGCTGTAGTCACTGAAGAAGTGAGGCAGGAAGAAACCTCGAATGCTGGCTGACTTCTGCAGCAACTTAACCGGCAGCGTTCCTCCTCTGAACGGTGGGACTCCTGATGCAGACTGGTAACCCGAGATGAAGCCAATTACTATGAGCCTCCCCTTTTTGGCCAAACAGTTTAATGAAAGTTCTAAGACGCTGCCTCCAACTGACTCATACACCACATCTATGCCTTGTGGGTACTCCTTCCTCAGAGTCTGGCCCAGGTCTTCTACAGTGTAGTTGATTGGTCTGTCACAACCAATGGATTTGAGGAAGCCAGCTTTCTCGTTGGAAGAACAAGTGCCGATCACGTGACACCCTGCTCGTTTAGCGAACTGCACCGCAAACTGTCCCGTTCCCCCTGCAGCGGCAGTGACCAGGACAGTTTCACCTTTATTCAGGTCTCCAAGACGTTTCAATGCGATATAAGCTGTGGCCCCGCTGACCAACAATGTGAGGAACTCCGGTTTCACCGACGGAACGCGTGCACACTCCTTGGCTGGCACCGCTGTGTACTCGGCAAATGCTCCGTTGTGGAAGTAGGCCACAGTGTCCCCTACAGTGTATTGGGAGCTAGCGCTAAGGCCAAGGCCGACGACTTCACCAATACCTTCAAAACCAGCATCAAATGGAGGCTTCACTGTGGGGTCATAACGTCCAGCAGAATAATTTATATCAGAAGCGTTGATTCCCACAAAACTGAAAAAAAGAATAAAAGAGTAAATGTTATTAACATTAACTATTAAATAAATCTCTACTGTCATTCATTAGTGTAAGCACATATTTTCAAAATGCTTGTCGGAAGGTCGAGCCTTTGGTTTCCTTCTCTAGACACGTCTGCATGGGCACAAACACTACGGTTTGTTTTGGCAATGATTGTGCTTTCTCTTGAAAAGAACAGTCGTGCTCTGACAGGGAAAGGCTTGTATCACAAAACACATTGCATGATGTCATGATTCATTGTCTTCAGAGACACCCACAACAAACTGCACTTTAAAAATCTTAGATAGTTCCTAGGCTCTGAACCCAGACGGCTTGTTTTTTATCTTACTTTGGTAACAGAAACAAATATATGAGAAAGGAATGCATAAATAAATCATTTACTGTCTTTTAGAGCGGCAGCACGCTGCGTCTCATTACTGTGCCTACCAAACGTGTACTTTGAGCTCACACTTAATGCTTTTGTGAGTTACACATAGAAATGATAAAATTACTAAACCATTTGATTTGACTATTTCATATGTATAACCGGATTTCACTAACAGTGAGCGAATATTTTATCATCTCTAACTCTAAACCCTGCACAACAACACTCCTTTGGAAATAAACTTTAAATATCTGTTCGATCAGAAACACCCCCAAATATGTCACTTTATATTCGGCATTATTGTGTCATGACTGGAAGCTTTGATACAAATGTCTGGTGATCATAGTCCAATACAAATTTTAGACGATGATAATTGACTAAATGTGCAGGAAATATGTTGTACATTGACTTTTTACTAATCAAGTAAAACAGGATGCAGAGTTAAACGTAAGGTATATATTTTTCTTGTGGTATATAATTCACCTCACTGGAGTTTTTAAAATAACATTTTCTAAAATAATCCTAATTCCTTCCCAGCAATTACACTACTGCATTATACCACCGCCTTCTTTCACAAATACAAAGATTTAAGAATTATTAAAAGGGCTTTGCGTTTCCAAAACAACACTACACATATTGAATGGTCAAAGATCTAAGTTCAGGAGAAATGGATAACGGTTCTGGGAGGAACACCGCTGAACAACATTCACTGTAATGTTTTATTGGAAGAAAATCTGTCTTCATTTAATTTAATGTAAGAACACAATAGGCTACACATTGTCCTTTTACGCTATAAAATCACTTTGTTGACTTGTGTCTATCGATCTTTGGTCACTGAGGTCCAGGTCGGAGCACTGTGCATTTGATGAATACACGTTACTGTGAAGAAGAGGAGAAGGGGTGAAGAGGAGCTACCCATCTCCAGCCTAAGCTCCCTGTTTGTGCTTCTCCATCCTCTCAATGTCCTGATGCCTGCGTGAGCTCTTTTTTTGTGTTTGCAGGTCGGTGACGTAGATCCAAGAGAGAGGGAGGGAGAGACGGAGAGAGCGATGCCTAGATGGATTGATAGACAAATGCAGCGAGGGCGGAACTTGGAATTACAGTACAACGCTTATCCTTCACATATTTTGCCACCTTGTGATGATGACGACCGCAGGTACAACTGGATATGGCTAAAGCGAGGTAAGCGGAGTCCTTTTTACAACTTCTAAACAGTATTCTGACAGAGACGTCATGTAGGCTGTACAGACATGAATAGAGTCGGGTCATGAGCCGTTTGGAAAAGCTCGTTGAAGACGAGGAGCACAGCTTTTTACGCATGTCTGTTTTCCAAAACAACTTACCAATTTCTGACGAGCAGCTCCTCGTTCCCAGGTGTTGGTACAGCCGCGGTCTGCACACAGACAGCCTCTCGGAAATGTGGACTAAGCTTTGTAACGACCAGCTTTTTCATAGCGCTCGGTATAGATGCGCCTTTATAATCCATGAAGTGCGTGGAGTAGGACATATCTATGATGTAGCGCCGAGCGGGAACACCAAGTCTGGCTGAAAGTGTCTCGGTTCCTCCTCGTTTCGCTCGGAACAAGCGACACGCAGCCGTGGCGCTTCTAAGACGCAGCAATGAGGACGCGGACATGGCAAAGTTCACGGCCAACTTGACTTTATAGCAGCTAGTAGTAATAAGCCCGTCGTGCCATTAGCCTGCGCTGTAGGGCTTTTTTTTTTTTTTTTTTTTTTTTTTACTTCGCTAACACAAGATTACAAAACTCTCAAATAAAAGGCGCTTTGACGCTTTGACATACCGCCAGACCAAGACAAAACACGAGGTATATTGCATTAAACGTGGCTAGCGCATGTGTGTAGCCTTGGAACTATAGCACAGCGTCGCCCCAGACTCTTCTGCCTGAGTCCCTCCCCTTCCCGGACACAACACTCACTTCCTAGTAAGGTGAAACAAATCAATCCTCATCCTCCTCACACTCTACACACTCTCAGCTCGTGTTTTAAAGACATGTCGAACATACAACGAAGACTGGAGCACGGAAACAAAGCGCACAGTCACTCTTTTTGACGGAAAGCCAGAGAGTAGGCTACACCTGTAAACCAAAGCATGGTTGCGATTTGTCAGAGCCAGCAGATATTTTCACCCATTATCACCGGACTTGACTGACAATTGTGACTTGATAAATATATATGTGTGTGTGAATATTTAGTTTGAAGACAGTAAAGTCGTGGTCCCAGTCAGAGACACTTGAGTAAAACGAGGGCTTTTAAAGCCTACTCTCGCACTTGCTTGTTGCAGGGTGTTTAAATAACTTTTATCTGGTGATAAGTTCCATGCGGATTATTTCCTTTTGTGGGTTTTTTTTTGTACAGCATCGGGAGAAAGAGAGAGAAAGGGAAGGAGTGAGAGGGGGAAAACAAGACAATTAAAAAGATTGACAGGTAGGCTCCTCTGTCAGGGGTGACGCTCGCGGAGAGGGGAGGAGTAAAAATGTAGCAGGAAAAGCCACTCGATGCGTCTGTCTATCAGTTGAGACTGTCTGAAACAGCTTCTGGATCCCACCGCCGTTACCATTTTTCCTTTTTTTTTTTAGCGAAGACCTCTTCGGATCCTCGGAGTCACCCGTTTATTTATTTCTTTAAACTCCGAGATATATTTTGGAGTTGGCTTTTTAAACAGATAAATATTTGAGTCCATATCGTTGTTGTTGGCAAAAGCTTGGATGCGCCTGCGTCTTGTTTGTTCCCATATTCTCTCTCCCTCTCTCCAAGTGATCTTCACCGCATCAAGCAACCACCCCTTCCCCAAAAAACTGTCCGAGATACAATGAGATGAGCGACTCTTGAAAACGTAAGTAATACAAGGTAGCTGTGGCGTGTTATTTATGTGGCTTTTCAAAGCGGATTGGAGCAAAGGAGAGGACAGGCGGGGAGGGAGGAAAAGTGTGTCCGGACTGGTGAGCAGGATCTGGGCTGAGGTGGCGTGGTGGCGGTGGCACAGTGGGACTGACATTAACCTATCTAACGCCTGTCTGTCTCGTCTCCCCTCTCTATCTCTCTTTCAGGGCTGTGGCAAAAGAAAAGAAAGAAACACGAGGATACGTTACTTGTCACAAGTGTGCGCAGCACTCACACGGGACTTATTCTTTCCAGAGTTTATTTATTACGAGTTTGCGTAAAACGACAGCAAACTAGCGTAACCTTATTCAAACTGGGGATTTTTTTAGGGGTCTTTTACTCTTTCCAAGTCTGCAATGATGCACACTGAGGAAGATGATCTTTGATGGACATGAAGGTGTCATGAAGGAGCTGCCTCGATCCAGATCTCGCACTCATTGAAAACTCCAACAAGACAAAGCAGTTCGAAAAGGGGACCAAAAAGAAGAAGAATACCACCGTCCTTTCCCCTAAAAGAACGGGATGATTTTTCCAAACTGACAGACTTTCACTGAGTCGTATTTCCTGCATGAGAAGCACCGTGGAAAGTGACGGTCACTATGCCGAGGAGAAAGCAGCAAGAGCCGCGGCGATCAGCAGGTATCCCCCGTCCCTACACACTCCCATCTCACTAGCCTTGTACTATTAACCTCCAATTCCTTATTCTCGAGCCGAGCTGCATGCTGATTTTTATTTGATTACAACACATTTTAAATTACATTTGTTGTGTAATTATCATTGTGCGTAATCACTCCTGAGCCAGAGTTACGTTAAAACTACGTGCGCAACGTTATTAAGCCAATGAAACTTTTCGAATTTTCTTTCTGCTTAAACTTCTGAAGTTAAACTAAATGGCGTGTTATGGGGGATAAAAGGCTGCTTTTTGAGGTTCAAGAGTGAGTAATAATGAATAATTGACCGAGAGAGAAGGGGGAGAAAACTACAAGGAGTCTGGGTTTTCCCTTCTCTTCTCTATTTTATTAAAGGATTGCCATTCTTGATTTGATGCGTGATTGATCGTGTGTCATGTGGCAGCCTTTGATCTATTCATCCCTGATAAACATCAATAAATCCCTCCATGAAGACAGCCTTGTAGGTTTAGTTATTTAGGCGCTTGTTGTCCCAAAAAGAATTTATTCTGAAAAGTGCCGTAATATTTATAGGTAAATGTATTTTAAACAGGGAGCACAGTCTTTTTGAACGCCTTTATTTTTACAGATAGATTTGTGTCCCCATCCAAATTCTGCCCACATTCACTGTAAGAACCAGTCCAGTAATGAAATCAATATCCACTGCTGGAGGCTAGTATAATATTAGCTATGTGACCAACTGATAAAACCAGGTGTTGGCAGACGACCGACAACTTTGACTTGTAGTGGTTTGGATTTAGACTCCCCCTTTTTCCTCTCGTCTCCCTGCAGCCTTTAAACAAATGTAAATGAGTGACAGGGGTTTCTACCTCTGTGCTAATGAGGCAGAGCCTTTGAAGTTAGGCATTAACAACTGGAGTGAACAAAAGACAGTAACAGAATTTTAAAGAGATTTTGAAATATGAGGTGCAAAGCGGGTCGAACAGGAGGGCCAGTCGACGAAGACTTTGAACTCAGCAGGTTTTATCATTTTAAGCAGGGAGCTGCTGAAGATGACGGTGGTTTGTGATGAGTTGGAGGAGGATGAGATGGGGTGTACGATGGAGAGCATTCAACCTGTGCTTGCTGACTTTAGTCCTTGTTTCTATCATTCAAGCAAAACTGTGCACAGAAGAGCCTAACTGACTTTTCTGTGCGTTTCATTTTTGCAGTTGTTTTAGTGGAATTTTAAACCAGAACGATAGAGTTAGTGTGCTTAGGTTTGTGTTTGTAAAGGGAGGCATAAAAACATGACATCGACTTGAGCCCCCCCTCCCTCTCCCTCACACGCACACCATTGACCCATCAGCCTGTCCCCTGCGTGCCATCATGGCTTGTAACGGTCAGTCGTAGTTTGGCAAACGGGACGTTTCCCAGTTTTCCGTGATCACAACATCTATGTATCAAGATAAGCCCTTGACTCGACCAGTGTCAACAACATAACACACACATAAATAGGAGCTGAGCCTGATGCTCCTCTGGGAACTGCTGCTGACCTGTGGCTTTCTCTCTGTTTGAGGGCAACGTTCATGGTGGGACACTGGCCGATGTGCCTTCATATTATTTTATTTGTTTTAAAGAATGCTAGCTCCTATTGTATAGCTTTTTTGTTTGAAGGCCAAGGGTTGGATAAAACATTTAGACTGCTATTACACAGCAGTGTAATAGTGCATAATACTACTGATAAAAATAATATTAAATTGTTTAATATTATTATAATATTAATAAAACATTTTATATTGTGCTGTCCATCCGCTTTTGCTATGGTCAATTTACTTTTTTTTCCTTATTTAAAATAATTTAAATCATATATACACATAATTTTTTTTTAGTTATGTTTATCCCAAGCTCTAGGTGTCTTAAAAGCTGTTGTGTGAGGTGTTATAATAATAACAATATATAACAATAATATTACAATATAATACATTAATTAGCATTTTACAAATTACTGAAAAAAACCCCTAAAGAAACATTTTCATATTCTTTTAGGAATCAAAAATCCAGAGCAAAAAGGTTAAGCTTAAAAATCAATCCCAGCGAATTTACACAAAAGTCCACATCTTGCTGTCATCTTACAATATTTAGTTTATAGTCTATACACAGGGAGCCTTGTACATAATCGTGCCTAGGTCAAGAGGGAGGGCACCCACAATTAAACGACAGAAATGGAGTGACGACTTCTTTCATCTAACACTCGCTCTTATTTCTTTCGAGCTTGATGGTTAATTATAAAACAACTGTATGTGTGTGTGTGCTTATGGGGTGGGGGGAGTAAGGTTGCTTCCCGTTGGCTTCATTAAAGAGAGCCCTAATTATCTGTAGAGCTGATGGATTTGTGACAGGCCCTAACGATTAATGCTGACAAATTCAGTAAGGTGTCAAGTCCGCAGCTGCCTTGATGTAATCAAGTTGATATTATACAGTCCCCATAGCCCCTAGTGCAGCACCAACTCAATTTGCCTGTGCAGGTGACAAATGGACTTTGCTACCTGACTAATCACGTCAGGAGACAATGCCAGTTAATGACCTCAGTAAGCCCCCGCCACCCCACCCATACCACTTTTATAACCTTGTATTAAGCCAGCCAAAGTGGCTAAGCTATATTGCAGCACCCCCTACTTTTCCCCTTCTAATTTTTCATTGCGCTCATTTATTACTATTTTAATCCTTCTATTTACCAGGCTCATTTTTTTGTGTCAAGATAGCAGAACATTTTCATAAAGTTCTCTGCAATTTTACAGATGTGTTGCAAGGGTAGAATTTCAACTGTTGTAAAGGATTTATTTTTTATTAAGACATGGTTCAGGCCTGTTCTCAACTGAGCAATCCTAAGTTGTACCATGATCCATTTGTTTAAAACATTGACGTACTGTTGAAGTTTTTACACTTTTGCATGTGCTACAGTGCTGCTTGTAAATCACTGCTGCGTTAAAACACTGTGGAGACATACTTTGGCTGAACGTCTTGCTGAGTGCTTGCTGAAGGCCTCTAGTTTATTCCGAGCTGGAGAAGCACTGTGCCCAGGGATTAATGATTTTGCACACCCAGGATGGCTACGATTACACAGCGACCTTTGTGCTTTTACTAAATGTGCGATATTCTCCCTTCAAAATAATCAGCATACTGAGATTTATGTGTCCTACTCCTCCACCTCACCCCTCTACATATGTCTACTCTGGCGTCCTGAAAGTGCTAAACTGCCTCTAGGTGTTTTTTGACTTTGCCAGATTTGAATGCCACCCTCATTTCTGAGAATTAAAACAGTTTTGTTTTGATGAAAAGCTCATTTTGTGCAATATATTGGCCACAAAGTTAAAGTGTAAACGAGTTAATGACACAATTGCTTCTGAGAAATGAGTTTTATGTTAGAATTTAATGAAGAAAGTCTATGTGTGTGTTAGACAGAGAGGGCACTAGGGGCATGTGTGTGTGTTTGCAGCTTAGTCCTGGCCGGTGTTAGTTTCCTGGAATGAAAAACTTGAACAAGTGTAATGGTAACCACGCCGTGTTAGTCATCCTCTTTAGCAGGGCCTGCCTTTAGAGTCCTCCTCTGTTCCCCCACAGCAGCACAAAAACAACTCACCTCCAGTAGCAGTGCCGTGAATTTTTCTGTGTCATACCTGTTCACTTTAACCAATCCAAAGAAAGGATATCAGACGGCACGTATTGATCAAAGCGGAGCCTTTTTTATTTGACCCCTTAGGCGCACTGTATGTTTGCTGGGCATTACTTCTGTGTACATGTGTGTTTGGCGGTCGTTCTCTGTTAGAGGTTACGCTAATTGGAGCGGCCGTGTCGTTAGCAGGTGGCATTGATCGGCCTCATCAATAGCCACTTTTGCTCCAGCACCACCCACTGAAACTAACAGTTAAATTTTCAGCTGGGATTTGAGACAGTCAAAGGTCAAACATGCTCTGCCTGCGCTTCTAATGCCTTGAGTCACTGGTGCCCTGCGTGTGTGTTTGTGTAGCAACACACAGCTGGTGCTTATCTTTGCAAAAAGAGGCATTATGCAGAAAAAAATCATTATATTCTCATTAACGTAATAGTCACAAGATCCTTAAAAATAATTTTTGGTGCTGGTTATCAGTGAACAAGTGATATTGTATCAAACAGAAGATGTGAGTGCATTTAGCTGTGTGTGATAAGGTCCTGCTGTCCACACAGATATTTCACATCAGAGCGGTAAGACCCTGTCTTGTCTCTTTCTCTCTCTTTCTGATTCTTTCTGGGGCATTCTCAACTAAAGCTGCCCTCAGGGCATTTTGCTACCATCACTAGCCGTGTGTTGGCCTTTCTGCACTTTAGACACACACACATTCACACACAGTCAAGCATAAACATAGACAGTGGGACTGAAAGACAGACAGACAAACACGCACCTACACCTAATGCTTAAATGCAGCCAGCATGTCTCGGTGGGAGGTCATAATGGAGGTGGCTTAGTATGATGGGAAATCATATCATTAAAGCAGCCAGATGTGCTTTGTTGCTTGCCTTGCAGCACATAAAAACAGCAGCAAGTCATGGGATCCAAAAAAAAAGAAAATCCAAGTCTGAGAAAATCAAGTCTGAAACAGATAGAAAGCAGCCCTCTGGGACTGGGCTGACAAGCAGTCTTACTCCTGACTGCCATAGAAAAACAATTTCCCCCAAATAAAGAATTTTTGTTCTTATTTTCAATGTTGCCGCAGCATAACAAACAGTTTTTTTTTTACTTATGTGAAATCCAGATTGGACTCAAAGCTTTGATAAACAGTGTGCTGTTAGTGTTATCAGCCTGCTCTTTGTCAAGTGTGCTTAATTACTATGTAATATTTGTGTTGTGCTGTGTAATTACATTTTGTTAAGGCTCCACACTGGGAATGTAAGGCATAAAAGCTCATCAATAGAAATTTGTTGATATGTTGTGTTTTTATTTTTTCTCTGGCACATCATTTGAGATATGAGGAAGATAAGAGGGGAAACGTTCAAGAGATGTAGTCGAGAAACATTTAGAGGAGAAAAAAATGACATCTTAAATTTTCTTAAGTAAAGTATTACATTTACTGAGCGTACATTTGCTCTCTTGATCAGTGCAGTGCCTTTCTCGAGAGGCTACGAGAAAAGGCTGTTAGAACCAAATTCAACATGTTACTTCTATCAATAAAAGATGAGCAATTACAGAATATTTTGTCTAATAAGTATTTGAATTCCTCCGTGCAGGAAAAAAAACATGTAGCTTACCCACTCATTACATCAGTTAGCAGGGGGAGTGAGAGGCAGGTCTTTGATGCTAACAAACAAACAAGACAAACGAGATGGGCCCACTACAGAAGAGCAAAAGCCCTATCCAGGGACACGCTGCGCTCTCCTCCCTCTCCTGCATTTCATCCATCTCACTCTTTTATGCATCTAACTTTTCATTTCTCTACACGACTTCTTCCCCTTTTTTCTTGCTCTACATGTTGCTCATTTTACATATCTTCTAAAAAAAAAAAAAAAAAAAATGCTCAAAAGCAAAAAGGAAAACTGAGTGAAGTACTGCTAGTCAGGGCAAACAGGAGGTTTGTAAAAAATATATATTTATAAGTGTAAATTGTTTTTATTCGGATGGCAGCACGTTAAACTTAAGTAAAAATTGACAAATGAGAAGTTCAAAAGCATTTAAATAATGAAAAGGATATAAAAGTTTATCTTTACAGTATTCACTTGATGTTTGCCGTTATATTTTGGTTATTTGCAGTTAAAAAGAAATGGACTTTGTTCATAATGTCTGTATGGCATCTGGAGGGGCAGCACTAGGATGTCGGGGGGCTTGCGTGGTGAGGCGGCAGCTTTTAGGACAGTTATTAGAGCTGACAGATGAACAGGACGATGGACAAATTCTCCTGCAACAGCTGTGACTGTCGCCATTATCCTGACAGGTGTCAATTAAGAATTACTGCCCGGCCGGCCGATTCCACCCAACCTTGTGCCCCCCACTATCCCACTGCACACACATCCACACGTCTCTCAGTCCCACTACACCACCCGCCCCTGGTCCAGCTGTCTGCGAGAGAGAAATAACACATTTGCTACATTAGCACTGGTCACTTGTTTGTTTGTTTTTTGCAGTTTTTGTTTGCTATTTGTTAGCACAGTTTTTCTATGTTGTCTAATGTTTCCTTATCAATAGCTTTTCATATTAGGATATTAATTATAATATGGTTTGCCGTGATTTGTCAACTAAACTTGGTTTATTCAGACATTTACACGTATCCTCTTCCCTGGGAGTAGATTTGACATAACTTTATGATTAAATCATAATGGCCTCACTCTATATCATTACATTCTTAGTGTGTTTGTCAGTGTACAGCGTGTTCACCTTCTGCATGTTAGTCTAAATGCTAGTTTCCTTGATCCTTGGTTACTGACTGTTGACTAAAATAGGACCTCTTTATTCTGCATTGTAAAGTGGGGAGATGAGGTCAATGAGTGAGAAAATGAACAGTTGCCATTGACCATCTTGAAGGCTTGCTTCCAGTAAACCCCGCTGGCTGACTAACACATTTTGGGGTCGGCCCAAAAACACACACAATTTATTTATTTTTTTTAAGCAGTGCCTTTTTCCCTTTTTATATTTGTGCAAATCTATTTTGGGAATGCAGTTTTATTTTGCAGGACTTGTTAATATTTGTAGATCTCTATAACATGTAATTTAGCCTTACATGGCCATCTCTTCCATGAGTTCAAGGTTTTTACATTCTCGCGTGATGTGCTGCTGACACTGTTTAGTTATTACTTTACTTTTGTAATAAATGCAGTTTTCTTTGCTGGTGCAGAATAAACACGAAAAGCTTCAATTGGTGGAAGGATAGAGGCAAAAACAGCAATGTGAAAACGCAACATGAGAGCGAGTGTAGAAAGGCTCCCCAGGAATATGCAGATGGATTTGCATGTTCACTTGGGAGTTACAGTTTTGGATATCCTCCCTAGAAATCATTTGCCACAGAAAATAACCGTGAAGATTTTATCAGTGTTATTTTGTTACTCTTGCATTATTTGCATATCTTTTGTTTTAAATAAGGCAACCCTTGGAGTAAAATTTGGTTTGTTTTTCAGAGCTTCATTCTACACCACGTTATTTTTTTTCTCTTCACAAATGTAACGTCTGTCTCACTCGTATGTTTTTTTTGTTCCATTCTTTCTCTAGGCATACCTCTTCTCTTCTGTCTCACACTGGCACTAGACCGCTCTGAGCAATATCAAACCTGAGAATATTTTCCATCCACATGCAAATTGCTCTTATCATTGGCGCTTTGCCCCTTCCTCCCACCTCAGCCACCCCAAACGGTTGTGTGTAATCAAAGTAAACGGCAGCTAAAGCTAAAAGGGAAACGCTCTTTGTGGAGATGGATGGAGGGATTAAATATTAACCGGATGCAGCTGACTTAAGGCGAGTGTTTTACATAGCTGCTCCCACCGCGGATGCCGTGCATTGATCCTCTCGCCTCGGCGCCTTTACTTGTTTGGCTGCCTGCCGTTAATTTTTCACCATCATCTCACTAGCCAGACCTTTAGAACTTAGAGGGAGCTGTGTGAATGGCTCACCCATTCACCGCTGCCCCCCCCCTCGTCCCCTCTTAACGGGGGGCAGGTGAGATGGATGATAGCAATTTGAAATTTTGTTTGTGCGTGTGATCATGGAGATTGTTTTTGGTATTACCATGGTGTAACAATTCCAGTGATTAATTGCGTCGAATGCTTTGCTTCGAATGAAAGGAACCAGGAAAGGAAGGGGGGGAGGGAGGCTGCAGGTTCTCCACTTTACTTCAGTCTTGACTTGTGAATGTGGTGTTTATCAGCTGACCTTGGAGTCCAACACTGCCGCCTTCTCACTCGTACACAGGCCGACAAGACACTCCCAGGATCCTGCCAACGCACACTGCCCCTCTTGTCATATTGCCTTCATTTCCTTATGCCTCTTTCTTCCGACCCTCCAGCTGTGATTAAAAGCAAAAATCAAACCGCTCAAGTTAACTTTGGCCAAAGAGGAGACTAAACAAAACAAAATGTCTACAGTGGCGGCTCTATGTAGATTTAGATGGACATTCGTGGTATGCAGTGGTAGCAGCCCTGTATGTACTCATTGTGTTTGTTGTCTACATGTGAAGAGCAATATCCTGTGGGTCAGCTTGTTAATAGGGAGGGGGTTCTGCTCCCTCCTCCTACTGTAACCAAACATACATACACATATGCACAGTTGTTGCAGGCATTGCGGCCCTCTGGCTTTTAAAAAAGCCTTGCATGTCTTTCAGCAGAGCTCTACCTTGAAGTCGTCAGAATTGGTCATCACTCAACACTAATGATGCCCTGTTTTCCCCAGCACCCCCCCACCCCATGCATACACTTCCCACCCAGCATGGCCAAAGAGCACATCTGATGGGGTCGTGGGCAGGTCATGACCCCCAGGTGGCTGGAGTGTGGATGAAGGCTGCAATTATTACACAGTGTTTCTTTCTAATCCTTTGTCTTCCTATAAGCATTTTTATTCAATGTTTTTATCAAAGTAAGGTAGACACATGGGGTGTTTTAGTAAATGATAAAATGAAGTGCGCATTTTAATGCATTTTCATAATTTGTCAAATGAATCAAATCTAAAGTCACTTGACTAGAAGACATGACAAACATTAGGTACTATTTAATCATTTGTTAAGCTTCAAAATATTCCATTGTTAAGTTTAAAAGTATACAGAGCATTTGTAATGAATTTTTATGACACAATAGGCTTGGAATTATCTTGGTCATTTAGATACTCCGCAAGATCCAAATTTTTTAAAGCCATTTTCCTCTCCTCTTTCTGTCACTCGCTTTTTTGCTTTCCTTTAGTCAAAGTAGCCCTGGTCCCCATAGCAACACTAGTGAACTCTTACTCATTAGTGTGTGTGCAGCCTCCTGAATCGTGCTCTTTTTTTTTGCTGATTGTATACCAACATATCAATCTCCTTGTCCTGATTTTACTTTACCCGACAGCCCTGATCATATTTGGTTATTTTCCTTCTTGGCAAATATGTGTGTTTGTCTTGTCATGGAAGCGTGAGTGTATTGTGTGTCCATGTGAGATCGCTTGAAGATTGAGAAGCGACACAGGGAAAGGTCCCTCCGTCACGGCTGACTTTTTTTTTTCTTTGTTTTTTTGGACGTTAAATCTCTAGAGTGCTGATAACAGGTCAGCCGTAGAGAGAGAGAGAGAAAGAGGGAGAAATGACCAGGAGGAGGGCGTAGGGAGCAGTGTGAGGAAGCAAAAGAAGGATATGATTATAGAGAGAGTCAGAAAGTGTGTGAAGTGTGTGTATGCAAACGGGAAAAAAAAAACTGGAATGGGAGATTGGTCTTATGTTTGCTGGCTCACCCAAAAGCGTGGGCGGTACATAGAGTGGAAGGGTCAATAGGACGCCGTGATAGGCTAATCTGCTAGGAAAGGAGGGTTAGGGCAAGCCTCATGAGTCGCTCATTGGCTGGACTCATTTGCCCTATGAAATAAAATCTTATTATCTTTTTCTTTTCTTTTTTTTTTTTTACAGTTTGAAGATTGATAGTGTGGGTATTTGCTTTGAAATCTCTGTTCAAGTGTGAATATTTATCTGCCTGCATTTATACTGTACTCTATGTGTATGCATGTGTGTGTGGCATACATTTTCTTAGTTCATTCCAGTTCCTTTGGGATTGTGTATGCAGAGTTTCCAGAGCTGTGTGTACTCGTCCTCCAGTCAGACACATGGATGACAGATGACCCAGTGGGAGACAACAGCCATCCTGCCCGACCGGAATCATACCCCTCCTTTTCACCTGCTCCCCTCCTGCGTACTAAAAATCACGTACTTTGTTTACTTCCTCGTCTTTTGGCCATAAATCTAGATGTTGCGTTCCCCCCTTTTCCTCAGGTTACAGCTTTGTACATTATCATAATAGCTGCGTCACAGGTGTGTATGTGCCACGACTCAGCTGTGTGCATGTCACTTCGAGGAGGCGAGGTGGGAACTTACTGGACCAGAGGAAACCTAAATCCTCACATAAAAAGGCCATGCACTCAGCCAGGGCCAAGGGAGCGAGGGAGGGAGGGAGGGAGGAAGAAGGGGTGAGAGAGAAGGGAAAAAAGTTGATTTCCTTTTTCAGCAGAGCCATACATCACAGGGCCTCCCAGCTGCAGTGTCACAAGCTGACAGAATGACATGTGTCATTTATCAAAGGGGCCAGGCGGGGGCCTTGGGAAACGTGCACCACAAAGCCTGAGAGAGTTCATTCCAACGCTCAACCCTCCCTCCCTCCCTCATTTCCACTCCTTGAGCCCGCCCCCGCCGTTCACTCTCCTCCTCGTTTTCTCTCCTCGGTGCCCCCCCCCTTTAAACCACCGCCTCCACCCTCTCCACTTTGCCTGGTGCCAAAAAAAGAGCCCTGTAATGTTTTCTGTCTTCCCTGTAGTCACACACAGCTGCGGCGCGTGTGTTTGTACCTGTGTGCTTGTTGTATTCAGGGTTACCCCATGTGCAGTCACGTTCTATACTTTAAAAAGTTTCATTGTAGTTTTGTTTTGCAGTAACTTTTTTAGTGTTTTTTAGTTACTCACTTACACAATCTGACTATCTACAGTAGACACTAGAGAAAGTGGAGGTCCCAAATTAACTCTAATTCAGAAATATCCCAAAATACTTTTTTAATATTTTTCTGTTTTATTTACGCTCTGGTCCTCTTGTCTTGTGACTACTTCCTAATACCAGACACTTTCACTGTTTGTCAAGATTGCTACAATGATTTAGTTTAAAAGCTCTTATTGTGACCATAGCAATTATTATGTTCAAGATGGACGACTTGTGAGGTGTTGTAGTTAGGTTTAGGCCGGATCCACCACACACTGTTTCAGAAGGCCTTGTGATGTACTTTTTTCTTTTACCGCCTGTTACCATCATAACTGCTGTGGCTGAGGATAATTTGATGACCGTGATACTCTATGGCTCCTGAACTCTGACTTCTTTTCTAAATATCGTACCCACTTCTCCTAAATATTAAGTTTTTAAAGTTTATATGAATGATGTCACAGATGTGAGTTACGGTATTTATATACTCAACTGAATTCCCAGTCCAACAGACCCACTAGAAAGAGTCCTGACAGCGGATGGGAATGATCTGCCTTTACCCTCATGATTGTCACAGCTGCGTTTATGAAACATACTTTGAGATAACACTTACTATAAATCATTTCTTCCATACTTTTATGTAGTTTTGTTTCCTGGAACCACAGACAGACTTCATACTTGCTACAGAGGAGTTGTTTGACAGGGAGATTACAGCGTTCTCCTCTGATAAGGCCCCAGTTGGAGCTCTGTTGGGTCGCGACGCTGAACTCTTGAGGCCCGTTTAAGATCGCATTATGCAGAACAGCTTGTACATAGGAAGGTTTCTTGCAACTGGATGTGTCAGTTACAATAGCAGGCTGTGTCAGTCGTCCCATGGCATGTGTATCTACACGTTTTACGCGTAGAAGTCTCACCTCGGTGCTTGCACACAGTCTTGGCTTCCTCTCATCCATCATGAGCTCACCTTTCATCCCAAGCCCTCACACCCCCATCATCAGCCTCTGCTAGGGTTAACTCTATCACGGCCACTTCCAGAATCAATAAACTATGTCACCAGGGTGCCCTTGCCTTCCCTCACCATGGCTAGATTAGACTTTAAGTGAGGTCAGATCCTGAAATCGTATTCTGCTTCTTTTTTGTGTTGAGTTGCTGCAGAGCCAAGTTTGTTGCTGTGTTTATTTTCCTAAACATTGAAACAGAACTACTCCAACATTTAGGGGTAATTGATTATTCCTTTTTTTATTCTATGAGCATGGAGTTTTTTTCTTCTTCTTTTATATTCCTAAATGACATGTTAGTTTGTATTTTTGTTTTTTAATCCAGTGCCCAATTACGGTTACTACCAGACTAAACAGTACACTTCTTTTCTTGCAATCGGTCTTATATCCCAGCAGGGCACTGGCTCACCACAAAGCTAAAAGAGCAGCTAGAAAACTCCACTGTGTTTTAATAATTAAAAATCTAACTGTGGGCAGCACATAGTCGTGAGGAGACAAGAAGTGAGTGAATAAAGAGTGAAAAGCAGAAATGGGGGTAGCTCTTTTGACAGTATAATGTTTCCTTGCTTTGTCTGCGGGGGTTAAAAGATGTGGTACATCATTAAGAGGAATATTCAGTGGCTCTGTCACTGAGAAATGACCCCTCCAACAGGTCACGGATAGTTCAGTCTCCCTCCCCCCTCCACCAAACACACCGTCAGTGAGAGCATGGAAGTGGTAGCCCTCTCCATTTTGAAACGTTTATTTTCTGTGTCAAAGTTAGACATAACTGACACCAGTTTTTAAAATAAAAATAAAATCTCTGTGTTTCTTTTTTTTTTTTTTGTTATTGTTAAGGACATTGCCATGTTTTCTTTATGAAACATGAGGTTAAGCAGAAATAATCTTCTATTAATTATTTAATATAGTGCAACCCTAGAGTTTTAAAACTCTCCTGTGCTATACTCTATACTCTATACTATAGCACGCTGATGCTACATAAAGCTTAATTTATGAACATATTTTGTGTGGGCATTGCCGTAGAGACTTTAGTTAAGTATCAAACTCTAGTTTCAGAAAGATGCTCAACAAACGTATAAGTCTCAATCATTAATGTTAACGTCTACTTTGGAGGGGGAGAGGAGTGTGATCAAAAAGACAGACCCTTTTCATTTGTCTTCATAAGCCTCATTTATTTTTGCAGCCAGATGTGGGCTGACAGACATCACTCAGGGACGCCTCTTCTCGCCCTTGAGTGCTCCCACCCTCTCACCCAAATACTCTATCCTCCTACTACTTCTAGGTGGTCAGGACAAGCACCCCACACTTACTCCCCCCACTCCCAAGTCCACTGTCAGTAGAACACAAGATGGATGTGTCTTTAAAGCTGAGATTGATTGTGGATATCAGAGTTATGGCGCCATTCATCACGGGCCCATATTATTCAGACGAGCCGGATTGAAGAAGGAGGTGGGACTCCCTGAGCCCTTGGGCGGGTTCTGGTGGTGGGGGCAGGTTGGTGGACATTTAATAGGTTGTAGATGAGAGTATCAGTCTATGTGCCATTGAATTATATGCTTATGTTGTTGCTCATACCTTCATAAGTCGACTCGACTTGGGAATTCTATGATTCCATTCTCTCCAGTATGTGTTTGTGTGGGTGTGTGTAGCTGTCTGCATTGATCTCCAGTGATGTGATCCTCCTCTAGAGTCCTTTCTCATCGGACTCTGATTTACGGCTTCATTAGGATCCTAGCAATACCGCTCCTTCTTTTTGTACGCCTCCTTTTTCCTCCAGGTTCCTCACAAACAACATACATGCTCTGCCAACTCGGACTTTTGCAAAGACACTTTCGTATACTCGCATACTTTGTTTCTGTTCTGTTTGTTATCTTTTTGAAGGATATGTTAACATCAAGGTTTAGCACCTCATTGAGGCCCGTAGGAACCTAAGTGCTGTGGCAGTTTCGGAGGTGCTTCCCTACCCCCAGGCAGCCCCACTCGGCTGAAAAGAGCTCTCATTGTGTGTGTCGTCTTTTATGGTGCTGTCTGAAAGAGAGGGATGCACTCCAGTCAGCATTCAAATGCACGTGGTAAAGCAGCTAGCAGAGCAGGACAAACACCACAGGTTGGTAGTGCTTTGAAAAGGAGTGCGGTGCAGGTTCCAGACTGAAAGGTTTTCACTCTCCACGTTCCCCTCTTTTCTGATGCTCTTCCCCTCTTACTTGCTCAGTTTTTCTTCTATCCACCTGTCTTCTGTTGTTGCCTGAAATGACTTTCTTCTTCTCTCACTAAGAAAAAGAACCTCTAAGTAAAAAAAAAATAAAAAAAAATCTTCCACCATTATCAGGAGTCAAGTCATGCAGAAATGTAAAAATAAGAAGGTAATCACACTTTGTGCTGGTGCTTTTGTCAGCACTCTGTGATGGAAATGGGTCTAAATATGAGATTAGAACCTGCCGCTGACTGATGCTATTAGGCAGATATGCCATAGACTTTACTATCTCCCATGAAGGATTAGCGCAAATTATACTGGGAGACAGGCTTGATTTCTCCTCTGCCTGGCTGGATGTGGGCATTTGAGGCACTCTAAGTTGACAGCGTCTGTCTCTGCTTAGTTCTCTGAGACAGGTTGTGTGACAGCTGATGCCAGGCGAGGGCTTAAAAAGTGTGTATGTGTGGGTGTCTATTTGTGTGTTGGACGATGTTTGGTCTATGTGTGTGTGAGAGAGAAGGAGAGTTATAAACTGACAGGCAAGTGCGTTTGAATGTGATTGCACGTCAATGAGTTTTTTTCAGAAAACAGGTTCTTTTTAAGTAGGTGACAATTGGGGATGGTTAATTTTAAGCTCAGTGGCTTCCTCTGGCATAATTTTAAAAGATTAAACTGTCCAAGACTGTCCACATAAAGCTGTTTTTTGTTATGAATATTCAAAGAATTTACCTGACCAGGAGATGATTTTAATTTTGTAGAAAAAAAAACTTTTTTCAAGTTTTGATAGTGTTCCAGGAAGTTCTTTTTTCTGTTTTGACAAAACTGCTGCACTTGATCATGTAGTGTCTATTTGAACTGCGATGTTGATAGGCTTTTGTTGAAGGTAGGTGGCTGAGCAGTTTATTCACCTCTTAGGAATGTTTGAGAGAACATGCTAATGCTCCGTTTTAGCCCTGCTGTCTCCGTGCTGCCGGCTGATTTAGGAGGGTGACATGTTGTGTAGTAAACTGGAGGGGATGATTTACAGGCTCAAGCTTCGTTATCCCCCACGTCTCTGTTCAGTGACAACAATACAAGCACTTATTGCATTTAGGTTGTTTGTATCAAACTCTCTTATTCTTAAATTGTGATGTGTTGTGAATCACATACATTTGTGATTTCCTTTTAACTTTAAAAAGTCAAAATTTGGCCCTTCAAGTAAGCAAGCTCGACTAAAATACCAGAAGTGTGTCACTTGTAGTGACATGACTGTAAGGCATGTTTTTTGTACGCTGAATACCAGGTAGTAAATCTTACCAAAATTTCTCAACAGAGCTAAGTGTAATTTGACAAGTTACAACGTCCCAGTTTCCCTAAACCAGAACCTTGGAATTACCACTTGCTTTGAAAGCATCTTGATTTCTCTGTATTTTTTTTTATTTTTTTTTGTTCAAGTTTTGTGAGGTGCGCAGTGTCTGCTTTGTCTTTTATTTTTTTAGGGAGTTAGAGAAAAAAAATGGATCTCTTCAAAGTGATCAAGGTTGTGTGTGATTTTGCATTGTCTTTAGTGAAGAGCTTCTAAATGTGATTGATTGTGATAAAAATTGTGTTAAACTTTTATAACAGCTTGACTGTCAAAATGGTGACATAGAATATCTCCTGATGACAGCAAATTTGAAGGCAGATGCATAATTATATTTGAGTTGCACAAGTAGGAGCATCTTACAAATCGGTCACCTCTACACGGGCTGCTCCAAATCAGTCTCATCCCTTGCTCGATTCACTTTGACTGATCAGCCCCAGTTTGCCTCTGCCAGCATTGGACTTGATGTTCGTTTCTCTATTTATTTCCACGGCCCATGCGTTTTCCCCATATAAAGACAGTGTATGTCCGACTGTGTCACGGTGTGATGGATTGCATAGTCGTCTTCTCTGAGGAAGAGTAAGGGGGGATGGTGAAAAAAGAAAACAGGGAAAGAACGAGTGAGAGAGAGGAAGCCGAGAAGTGCGGTGCAACAGTGAAGGACATGGCAGCTTAGCGCCGGCCAAAAAGACTGTGCTGAACACCTGCTCCTGTCTCCAACGCCCCTTCAACCTCCTCATTACCTGTCAATCTATCACAAGGCAGCCAGATCAAATGTCTGCAGCAGCCAGGACTGGCGCAGGGAGGGAGGGGCGGGACGAGGAGCAAAAGAAAGGAAGAAGGACAGCAAAGAGAGGGACAGATTGCATGTCACAGGGAGCACAAAGTGAAGAGGAAGTAAACGGAGCAGCTGTGTGTGTATATCGAGATAATTTTAAGTAAACTTTGTTCAGACTGCAATCTGAAAAACTTTTGGTGTTATTTGCATTGGCTGAATTAAGATCAGTCAAAAATGTCTTATATTTCTAAAGTTTTAGACTTGGCAAAAGTTATCTATCACAATATATGCACCTTTAGTGTAATAAAAGCTGTTTGCATTATTATTCCTCCCATTCCCCTTTACACAGAAGCACCCCCTGCCTACTGTGTGGTTTTTGATTGGCGCCTGTGAGTAAAGATGTGAATCTCTGACAGCTGCAGGAAGGCGGGGCCTGCAGTTTCAGATTACAGTGACAATACTCTCAATGTCTACCTCACAGACACTCGTTGTGCATGCACCGTTGTTTCGCAATATATACACATATATTTCTGCCACAATATGTGAAGGTTTTCTTTTTATTAAATTATATTCAAATATTAGCTTATTACTAAATGAGTGCCATACAAGACAGGTAAATTTTCACTCATCAGGGTGCATTAGCGCTCACATGACCAGTCCCAGTCGACCATTTCTGATCCTTTTCAGTCATCACTCTGTTTCTTTATTCCACAGCCTCTCTGGTGTACTGTGTGAGCTGTGGTGATTTACGGTAATTATCCATCGTTGGGTCATCTATCAGGCTGGTCGTTGCTAGGAGATGGAAGCAGCTGCTGCTGGCTGTTGTCTTGTCAGGGACAGTGCATGAGAGTGTGTGTGTTTGTGTACACTCGTGTGTGTTTTAAGGGATTTGGGTAATGCATGCGTGTGTGTGTATTCAGGTGAAGTGGTCCATCCTGATGTGGGGATTTAAAAGCACAGGTGGTGCAGGAGAAAGAAGGAAGTGAATGCAGCCGATAGATGGAGAAGGGGATTATGGGAAGAAGGGAATATGGGTGAGGGTGGGGTCAGAGGTTGAAAAAGGCCAGGTGGATTTGGGAAGTGCACAGCTTAAAAGGCACAGGTGTGTTTATGATAGACAGGGGAGCTACTTGATAAATTTATCCAGGCAGATGGAAGTTTGAAGAAGTCAGGCCTTGGGGACTAGATTTAGTGGCTGCAAGATTGCAAGATCAAGTGTGTGTGTGTGTGTGTGTGTGTGTGTGTGTGTGTGTGTGTGTGTGTGTGTGTGTGTGTGTGTGTGTGTATGTATAGATTAAAAATAGGAGATGAGCTGGAATCTATTTTCATTGGCAGGTGATTGTCTCACAGATGGTTGCTGGTTCAGATTCCTGCTGAGCTGCAGATTTCTCTTCATTTTGTTGTTGTAATACACTCATAACCTACTGTGTTTAAGCAGTTTCAGGTTAATACAGAAGTTAATACAGAAACTCAGACTCATAGTCTTGAGTTTTAAGAGAATGTTTTACCAGGAGGACTGCACACCACATCTCTGAACTATTGTCCATATTTGCTCAGAAATATCTAAAGCAACTTTAGGCGTTCCTCTTTCAGTTAAGATAGAAGTATTTTGTGATATGTTTCATTACTGCCTCAGTTACTGAGAATGTGTTGAATGTTGTGCTGCTGCTGTGTGATCGTTCACACAGGAGAAAGTAGCGTGTTACAGTGTTCTGCTGGAAAGCTAATTATTTGTAGCTTACAGTTTATCAAAGTGTTGCCAGCCCCTCCCTCTGGCGCCCTGGACAGTCTTTGCTCACTAATATGATTTACTTAAGTGTGTTTTGATGATGAGTGTGTTTAGAGGGCTGCTGTTGTAAAAGCATTGGTATTAGATTTTGCTAAAAAAAAAAAAAGGTTTGTCTCCTTCTGAGGATGATACCTCTTTCATTCAGTTTGGATTGATCTGAAGTCTTTAAAATATAACATGACTGAGACATTCTACCAATAGAAAAAAAAAGATTTCAGTTTTGGTCATTATTTTTTTTATTGTCACTTATATAATTTTTACATTTATTTGATATATCATGAAAACAATTTGAGGCCATATCGCACAGCCCTACTGGGTGGTGTGTTTAACAACTTAGTCACCATTACTGTAGTACCCAAGTGTCTCCACTGTAGTTTATTTTATTAAACTTCTGGCTGATGTGCAACACCGCTGAACATTCTGTATGTCCCCTCCATGTATAGGTGTAATGGTAAATACACACTCCACTCTTAGCCATTGCGGCCTAATTAGCACCAGTCAGCATTTGTCATTGTGTTTAGGGTTGAAGATTAGAAACACCTCTCAATTAATCTGCAATCAGCCTGTTTGTTAATTAGCTAACCTGTTCTAAGTGGCCTTCAGGGCTCTTGTGTAATTAGCTAAGCTGCTGTGAAGCAGGTCTGTGTATTGACATTGACCTGAACACACATGCTCACACACATACGTATATACTGAGTAAGACTCATGGCTCTGCAGACGTCTCCAGTCACGGTCAAGAGGGACAGGAACTCTGCACTCTCACAGAATAACATTAACAAAAACAAACACCTTTTGAGCTTAGTGTGTGTTCACTAGACGCAAATGTTTGAAGACTCACACAAACTTTCTCACATACTATATTAGCTGTTGGCACGCTCAGCCAGATATACATATTTGCACACAGTCATATGATAATGTTCATACTATTCCACTTAAACTGATTGTTCCTCCCTACACTCAGCAGGAAAACTGCATCCCTCAAAAGCCTTCTTGGAAAAGGCAGAAAGAAAAAAAAACGCTCTGTACTCCCCATGCACACACACTCTTTTGAACATTTCATCTTTTTCAAGTGCAACAACTTCCCAACCAAAATGAACAGCTTCTCTATAGCTGTGTCGAAGCATTTTTTCCTTGCTCACTTCAAAGCCATTTGTTTACTCTACTGCCTCCTGACATTGTCTGTGGTAATTAAAGGAGCGCACTGAAATTTATGGTTTAATTATACAGGCCTTGTTATGCAGAGAGGCCAGGATGAGCTGATATGCTCAATAAAAATAAATAAATTCCATACGGGTTTATTGAACCCATGTTTGCATGGAGGGTGCAATCGTTCCAGCCTCTCAGGTGTGTGCATTGTTTGCGCTGCTGGGTATGCATATGTGTGTTGTATGTTTATTTATGTATTGCCTGGCAGGACAGCAGCAGCTGAGCGTGCAGTGTGAGTGGGTGAGAATGAAAATTTGAAAAAAGCCAGATGAATTGCAATCGATTGGTGCTGGTTCACTGTATTGATCCCCCAGCATGTTAAAGCCTAGTGTACTCCATGAAGAACACTCAGTCAGTCAGTGTGGGCTCCCCAGCTCCCAGCTCCCTCTCTCTCCTTTAACACATGCTTGGATATACTGTAAATGTCTTGCACGGTAACTGTGTGCATGTGTAAAAAGCCGAGATGCAGGTCCAGATTACATTTGCCTTTGCGAGTGCTCGTGAGTGTTTGGGTGCATTGCATGCACAGTAATGGAGAGCAATCTTGGCTGTGGCCCACGAGCTGCTTCTCTGAACTGATCTTTGAGTTAGGTATAAATAGCGCCTGCTCTATAAATAAAACAGCAGCACCTTTTACACACACTTTCCTACTCACACATGGACAAACATTAAAAATGTCTCTTGGATCTTACACCTGACATTATGCCAAAAGAGAGACAGATTAACCTACAAACAGTATGAGCATGGTACAGTACATGAAACAGTTCATGACATTTTAAGTGTATTTCTCATGTTAAGATTATAGCACCATTGCTCTTTGACCTATGACTCTAACCTAGTATACTTTCATGAATCCCCGAATCAAAGTACAGATTATGGTATTAATTTTGCACCATGCATTGTAATCAGGTGGCAGACTCAGCATACATTTCTGCTATCTAATGTATTAAGTTATAAAAATATAGTCCCAATTGTTGCAGTGCAACACTAACAGACCACACAGCTGGCAGAGCAAAACCAAAAGTGTTTCTCTTTGACTTTACATAATCCTGCTGGCCTACTGTAATTTCACATGGCTTATGTTAAAAGTGTTTGCATTGAGCTACCAGCACAAGCGATCACTAGGGAAGCTTGGTTTGATTCACTGAATATCTGCCAATAATACAGACTCTCCGCACTAATCTTGTTTGCACAGCACTTATTCCCATTCACTCCACTTTTCGACATCAGTTCATTATGTACCTATGTGTCTGAAGAACAACATGTCCCATCCGCTGCCGACTGCTCAGCTCAACTCAGGCTAGGAGTGTTTTGAGATGGAGTGAAGGGGGGTTGAGAGATAAATTAGTACAGCGAGCTGGAATGCTGCTGCAGTTATTTAAGGCCCTGTAGGTGCTGCCTAGGCCATATGCTCCCATTATTCCGCTTGGGAGGGGCCCATGTGGGCGTGTGAGCAAGCCTGATGAGAGGAGGAGGGGGGTGAGAAAAACGGGGTGATTGAGGGGAAGGAGAAAGAAAGGTAGCTTTAGAATTATTTTAAGGAGAGCCCTTGTTATAAGGTGCAGGTAGAATGTGACGAACGGGGTACTGAGATGAGATCAGAATGAATTAAATTACCAAAGTAAATGATCGCCTTCACCTTCAATATCCGGCTTTTTCATTGCTGTCTTTGCATAATTCATCCCGTCAAATGTTAAGGTGTGACAGAGAATATATTTTATGAACTCCCGAACTTTCTAAGTTGATAGCTTCAGTTGAGTTTGAGATCCTCCATCACTTAACAGGAATGGTTACAAGAGCATAGCTGATAGCTGTTGTTATTGACATGTGTAATTGTTACTGTACTAACTGAGGTACTAAATCCCTGCTGGTAGCGGTAAACCTTGAAAACTTGTTATAATATGCCATTTGGAAAAATTCAATATGGATAGAACATTATTGTTTTATTTTTATCATGCACTCTCACTTTCTTTACCCTATTTCTATCAGCACAGTCTCTTGTCAGATTGAAGCCTATGTTCCTGATCAGGGCATTGCTCTCATGTTAGCCGCTTCATGGGAAGCACATCCCAGTACTCCCTCTGACACGCCGGCAGCGGCATTACCATAATTGGCTTTTCTACATGACGGGACAGAGGAAATAATAATGTCATTTTATTTACAGCCCTCTTGTCCCAGTCCGTGTACACCCCCCCCCGCCTGCTCACAACTGCACTCTTTCTCCCCACTTCACCGACAAAGCCTCCTCACTGTCTCATCTCCCTCAACCCTCCCTCTCTTGGGCTGTGCAGGGTGCGAGGCCCGTTCCGTTCACTCTGCCATGGCGTGTAGGTCAAGCGATGGCTTTTTGATCAGCTCCTGTCCAAAGCCATCAGGGTTGAGAGGCACGTAATGGAGGGCAGGGTGACAAACAGAATCTGGGGAAGGAATAAGACTGCCAGTTTCCTATTAGGGCCTGCTTAAACGGCCTCTGCCCCCCACACCAGCCACCCACCCCACCGCCACCATTCTCTGCCGTGAACCCACTCTCGCACTGCCTAAATCACATGAGTGAAAGGGCCTGTGATTGGACATTAGTGCCGCAAATGACTGCCGTGATTGCCCCCTCTTCCCAAACCCAGATCAAATAAATAAAAAAATGTGTGTAAATAAATAGAAGGAGGGGTGCTTGTATTTGGGGCTATGGTGGTAAAGCTGACTGGTCTCATCCCCATCTTTTTCCCCCTTTCACTCTCGTTTCATCGCCTTTCTGCCTTTCTTATCTGGTTTGTTTGGCTTTGACAGCGGCCAAATGGTGAACCTCTGCGAGCCTGACAGAGAGTTTTATTGATTTAACAACCAGCAGACTCACAGCGAAGAAAAGGGAGAAGGCGAAAAAGAGGGGAGGTGGAGAAAGATAGCAAAGTTTTGAAAAGGGATGATATGTTTCTGCTCCTCTGCTTGCCAAAATGCTGACGTGTCCGCTGGTTGTATTTCATTTGGTATCATTTACAAAAATCATGTCATACACAGAGAGTCAAGCAGTGTGTGGGTGAGAATGTTTTTGAGAGGATCTGAACTTGTGTCGAGTGTGTTGTCCATTTGTGAGGCCCAGTGTTGTGTTGATGCTGGGCGTTCACCACTCTTCATCATCATGCACTTACTTCAGCTCTGTCTCTTTTCTAGAGCAGCACTGCACAAGCTCACTCTGGTAAAGCTTTAGAGTTAATCAAACAATAAACATAGTCATTGTAAGACATTTTACAGAGTACAAGATATCACCAACTGCTTAGCACACACTGAATGTGTTTATAGTGCTCTTATAACTTTTAACATTTAACTATTTTGAACTTATGCTTGAAAACACTATAGTGTATTTTATGTGTATTTTTTGAGCACTGACACAATAATGTTATCTTACCTGTCTGTATTATACTTAAGAGGTCTGTGCTGTACATGACCAAGGAATCTTCTCTGGTTTGTGTTGTTGGTGATCTGGTGTAGCTGGTGGCGGGCTTGATCGCTGCAGTTTCTGACAGTAAGTCTGCGGCGCTATCCTGGCCACACTGCCGCCTGTCTCCTTGATGGCGGCACGTCCCCAAGCAAAAGTGACAGGCGGTTTGGCGCCCGTGCAGATGGCCCTGCTCACAGCCATCACCCACTCTGCAAACCAAACCGCCAGGGACGGCACGCCAGCCCTGCCCTTTTCAAGCCCGCCCCTTTTCTGCTGCTGTTATTCCACATATGTGCATCCAAGAGAGGACGGGGAGCTGCAGTTTGGTCAGGATCAAATATCTCTGGCAATGAAATTTTATGTGCACTTGTCAGCATTTCCCATGTTAAGATTATAGCATCATGTCAGATTAGATTAAGCTCTTTAACATATGCACACATTATTAATTTAGATAAATATTTAATCACTGATATTGTACAGTTATAGTTTGTGATACCATAGTCTTACTGGCTGTGATTTTTACAGATGTCTGTTTCTGCCAGTCTTTTGTCTGTGTGCTTTTGATTTCTCTCTCTTTGTTGTTTCCATGACAACATGGTAGGACAGGCATTGATTGACAGGGATCGTCAAAGGGTTCCCTGGCGACCTGCTCATCGCTCTATACCCCTCCTTGCTGCATTCTGTGTTTTGTCACTCACCCAGGGATATTTCTGATCTGCTGCTTCTCGTTCCTGCAGTCTCTGTGTGTGTATTAAGCACTTCCATCTACTGGGGTTTAGCTATTTTTTGGCGTCAGCCGAAGAGAATGACTCACATAGGTAATTCCTTCTGTATGTTTGCAGTGTTAGTGTGCCTTGTCAAGAATGGATAGTCATTTTACAGAATGCCTTGTATATTAAATGGATGATATGTATTGATAGCCTCCCGTTCGGGAAGCGGGATAGTGAGAGGGGAAAGGAACTGTAACAGAAGACACTCTGCAGTTGTGTTGTAGCGAGTACAGCACATAATGCTAATCTGCTGTGTTAGGGATTTTCAGGAGTTTTAGAAACTGTCTAGGTCTCAGTCTGTCAGTGGGATTGAAGCACAGCCAGGTTCTCCTGTAGTGCTCTCATTTCACTGAAATCCTGTCAGGCGTTCGGGGAGTATGTTGCTCATTTGGAGAAGGGTGTATTAGTAGCACACAGTGAACTGAAACTTATAGGCAATATTATGGTTGCTGGTTTTAGGTTTGTCCTATAAGATCAAACATGTACAAGAGCAAAATGTACACACTTGGAGGAAGGCATGTGGAAGAGAGGTTGCTGGCTTAGGGCACTTAGTAGCCACTCTCATGCATGTACATGCACATCATCTTATAGTCACAGTTGATGGGGCAGCTGCTCATCATTCCCCAGCACCACCTCCACCTCCCAACTCCTCTCAGGCAGCAGTAAATGGTGCCAGTGTATATATATCAGGTATTATGTCCACTTAGATTATGATATGACAGGTTAGCGTGCCGTTTGAAGCTGACAGCCCATCTGTTTCATCAGGAGAGACTGATACTGGCATCTAGGACACACGTCTCACCATGCAGGAAGGAGATAAAGGAAGAAACTAGGGGGCTGTCTTTCTTGTCTCCCTCACCCTCTCCCTCACTCCATTCTGTGATTTCTTTACAGCCCCTCTCAGCCTCCCAAACCCCCACTCATCTAACTCAAAACCCACCACCTCCTGCTTACTTTTTCTTTGCTAGTCGTTTTATTCATTTGCCTCCCCCAGCCACCTTCTTTCTTTCCAACTTACTGATCTTTGCTGTGTCTTTCCACATACACAAACAAGTCCTATCTCATTTGCCTTTGTACAGTGTACAAGTAAACCTGTAACATCTCAACATTGTTTAGCCCCATATCCCTCCTTCATGATCTTTGATCCTGTGTTTGCTTTCTTCTTTTAATCTGTCTTTTTGTTATGCTCTGTCGATGTGATTTTTGGATCAGGGCAGAATTAAAGGTGTTCAAAAGCATTATCTGTCTGCCTTATACTCTCTTCTTCAGAATCACAATTAGAGAAGCCACCAGACCAATTGTTTTATCAGTTTTTATCTTATCAGTTTAAATGAAAATGACCTTCAGCATATCATCACAGCAGGAAAATTGGTCACACTTTATTTTATACTACATACATAATGTAATTATGTGTACTTACATATTGTAGGTAGGGTTAGGGAATGTATGTACTATGTAGTAACATGTTATTGTTATTGTACTTAATGAGGTAGATACAATGTAGTGTAAAATAAAGTGTTACCAGAAAAAATAATAATTCATGTGTCCTTTTCTAATCAGTTGCTCAACATAAGCATTTGAGGGGTTGAATGTCACAGACTGTATGAGTGAGAGACAATAAAGCCTGAGATAGAAGAGAAAAAAAGGGGAGTTCAACATGCAACCATGCAGCTGGCTAACAAGGCCAAACAGCCAGTCATTTCCTGGGGAACATGAGGCATGTTTGGAGCAATAGGGAGTTGGGAAGGAAAAGGACAACTGTCAGAAGCTCAGTGATTTATTTTTCCCTTGGAGGCTTCTTTCACCACTGGCTTTTAGAGCCACATGTGTGTAAAATAGACTCATGCATGCATACCAAAACAAGACGGACACATTTAATGAGAATAAAAGAAAAACATTTCCTATCAGGAGTATTCACTCCATGTTATTTTGACAACAATCCTGTTACTGTGCTGTAAATTTTAAATTTTATTGAGCTGACCTGTTTTTTTCTTTCTTCTTTTTGTGTGTTGTGTCCCTGTCTATATCTGTGTGCTGCAGCATACATGCCAGAGGATGAGCTCAAAGCAGCCACTCATGATGAGGAAGAACACCTGCAGGATGATGGCCTTTCATTAGATGGTCAGGATACGGAGTTTCTGTGCAACGAGGAAGAGGAGGACCTAGATGGAGGCCGACTACCTAGTTACAGAGACTCTCCTCTTAGCAATGGCACTAACCCCGATGCTGGATACGGGTCTCCGCTAAGCGATACCAGTGACCGACTTGCAGACTTCAAGAGCACCTCATCCAGGGATGGTCAGGAAAGGGATGGCAATGCTTTATGCCCCAGCAACAACGGTATATCTTTCCAGGACAGTCTGGCAAAGATGAAAGCCGTCTATGCAAACCTCATCTCAGATGCCTCTTGGTCCAGCATCACAATGGACATCATGAAATCCAAATCTGCTGCAGCCAGTAGTCTCAACAGTGTCCTTACCACTGCTTCTACTGCTCCTGTGTCCACAACAACAACTACAAACAAGAGCAGTGGTACCAGTGTGGCTAGCAGTCACCACAATGGCAAAAGTTCTGGCTCTACTGTCACCCTCACTGGCAGCTCCACTGGCACTACTAATGGCATAGCAGCTACTACGGTTAGCTCTCAAAGTGCAACCAGCAGCAGTGGAACCAGCGGTGGGAGCGCTAGTAATGGGAGCGGTGTAGCTTACGACTGGCACCAGGCAGCCCTTGCCAAAACTCTTCAGCAGACACCCTATCACCTTTTACCAGAGCCCAGCCTTTTTAGCACTGTGCAGCTCTACCGTCAAAACAACAAGCTGTATGGCTCTGTCTTTACTGGTGCAAGCAAGTTTCGCTGCAAAGATTGTAGTGCAGCGTATGACACATTAGTGGGCTTAACAGTCCACATGAATGAAACAGGCCATTATCGAGACGATAATAAGGACAAAGAGGAGGAACAGGGAAAGCGCTGGTCCAAACCACGCAAGCGCTCCCTGATGGAGATGGAGGGGAAGGAGGATGCTCAGAAGGTGCTCAAGTGCATGTACTGTGGGCATTCATTTGAGTCTCTTCAAGATCTCAGTGTTCATATGATAAAGACCAAGCATTACCAAAAAGTGCCTCTTAAAGAACCAGTGCCAGCGTTGGCTACTAAACTGGTTCCCACTTCAGCTAAAAAACGAGCTATACAAGACTCAATAGTGTCCCCCTGCTCCCCAGACTCTGTCCATGCTGCTAGTGGTGGTGGGAGCTTATCCCTTGGTGATCCTGGGAAAGACTCAAAAGCCGCAGCAAACCCTTATGTTACACCAAACAACCGTTATGGTTACCAAAATGGTGCCAGCTACACATGGCAGTTTGAGGCTCGTAAAGCCCAAATACTCAAATGTATGGAGTGTGGGAGTTCCCATGATACATTGCAACAGCTAACTGCTCATATGATGGTTACAGGCCACTTTCTTAAAGTAACAAATTCAGCTTCCAAGAAGGGCAAACAGCTGGTCTTTGATCCTGTAGTAGAGGAGAAGATCCAGTCCATTCCTCTCCCACCCACCACTACAAGGCTTCCTGTTCCCTGTAGTGTAAAGTCCCAGCCAGTGTCCCCTGCCCTTTCCTCAGCCTCAGAGGAAAAGAGAGAAGGAGCAGAAGAGGATAGGGTTGAAGGTGCTGAGTCAGTAGAGAAAAAGATTAAGGAGGAGAAAGATGACTTAGGAGACAGATCTGAATCTGATACAACTTCTTATAAGTATCTCAGAGAGGAAGATTTAGAGGAGACACCTAAAGAAGGTTTAGATATTCTTAAATCCCTTGAGAACACAGTATCTAGTGCCATTAGCAAGGCTCAGACAGGCGCACCCACATGGGGAGGGTATCCCAGCATTCATGCTGCTTACCAGTTGCAGGGTGTAATGAAGAGTTCTTCTACTGTTCTTCCCCCCACCATCCAGAGTGTCCAAATGCAACCAATGTTTAACAGTGGCCTGCGGGGCCTAGTAAATGATCCCCATTCAGTAATTCATTCACCTAGAAGCCCATCATCCCCGACCCCTCTCAGGAGCAATGTCACTGCCATGGAGGAGCTTGTAGAAAAAGTGACAGGAAAAGCTGTGAAGAAAGAAAAAGAGGAAAAAATGGTGAGTTTAGAACGCTGTCGGCCACCCTCCTTAGTAAAATCTCCTTCTCCTGCACTGAGAGAGCAAAGAGAGCTACTGGTGTCTCCAAATGACCTTTCTGTTTGTAAGCCATCTGGTATGAGAAGTAGCAGCCCTGGCAGTGTAGATTCAGAGCTCATTTGCAAAAAAGAGCCCAAAGAGAGCCTTGTAGATAGTCACAGCAACCATTCAAAGAATGGCTCTGAGACATGTCAGTCCCCAGTAACTAACGGCAACAGTCTCGGGATTATCACTGACCACTCACCAGAAAGTCCTTTTGTTAACCCTCTAAGTGCACTCCAGTCAATCATGAACACACACCTAGGTAAAGCCTCCAAACCTGTGAGTCCAGCTGCAGACCCACTGTCTATGCTTTACAAAATCAGCAACAGCATGATGGAGAAGCCAGCTTTTAACCCCAGTTCTCAGGGCAAGCCAGCTGAGCCCATCAGCCAATATCAGCTATATGAAAACAATGACCAGCCAATAGATCTGAGTAAACATAAGTCCTTCCACAATACCAACAGTAACAACAACAATAACAACAGTGTGCTCCAGACAAACAATAGTGTAAATGGTAACAAACCAATAATTTCCCTTTCTGAATCAGTCTCCTCTCCTCTAAGAGAGAACGCTCTGATGGACATTTCAGATATGGTAAAGAACCTCACTGGGAGGTTGACACCCAAATCTTCAACTCCCTCCTCCATCTCAGAGAAGTCGGATGCTGAGGGCAGTGCATTTGAGGATGCCCTGGAGGACCTGTCTCCTGTGCAGAAGAGGAAAGGGAGACAGTCAAACTGGAATCCCCAGCACCTCCTCATCCTTCAGGCACAGTTTGCATCCAGTCTAAGGGAAACCCCAGAAGGCCGATATGCAATGACTGACTTGGGCCCTCAGGAAAGGGTCCACATCTGTAAGTTCACAGGCCTCTCTATGACCACCATATCTCACTGGCTGGCTAATGTCAAGTATCAGCTGAGACGGACTGGGGGCACCAAGTTTCTGAAGAATATGGACTCCTGCCAGCCCGTGTTCCTTTGTGGTGACTGTGCCTCCCAGTTCAGGACTCCCTCCTCCTACATTAGCCACCTGGAGTCTCACCTGGGCTTCAGCATGAAGGACCTGTCCAAACTGTCATCTGAGCACCTACGGGAGCAGCAGGCTGCCTCAAAGGTGATCACAGACAAAATGACATTCGGCAGCCCGCTGTCAGCCTTGACCACACCAGAGGATGACACAAGCTCTGTGTACCAGTGCAGACTTTGCAATCGGACATTCGTCAGCAAACATGCAGTCAAACTTCACCTCAGCAAGACCCACGGCAAATCTCCAGAGGACCACTTGGTGTTTGTCTCTGCTTTGGAGAAACTGGAAAAGCTAGACAAAATAGAAAAGATTTAAAGGCCAAGTGTAAAGCTGAGATTAGAGACTGACAGCTGTGGAACTGACGAGAATTTCATTGCACTAAATTGACATTATTCACAATTTCTGCACTGGGCCAAACTGAGCCACCAGAAAAAAAAAAATCAGTCTTATTATTTTTTTTGTTGTGATAACTGCCTGACTGGACCATGTCTTTTCATGTTGATTTGTTTTTGTTCTGCCAAGCCTTTTTTTTAAACTTATTTTGTAATATATTTATATGCTCTTTGTCTGATCTGTGCATGTATTTTAGTGAATCAAGGTGAAACAGAAGATTTTAATCTTTTCTTGGCAAAAATACAACTACTGCTTCAATGGTATCTAAAGTGGTTTATGGAAAGAGACGAGGGATGATAATTTGTATAGTACTTAATAAAAGAAGGTAAAAATAACTGTATACACCAAAAGAATGAAATAATACCTAAAAGACTGAAGTAGCACCTTAGACAGTTAAAAATTTCAATTTGTAGACTATTTTTTTTCCCAAATGTGCATTTTATAAATCTGATAGATTTTAAAGATCACAGATTTATATTTATCCCTTCTTTTTTTCTTTTTGTTCTGGTCACCGCAATGTCTTTCAGTGACAAATGACCTGCTCATAAATTTGCAAGTGTAGTAGAAAAAGATCATGTGAGCATTTGGAAAAACTGAAATGCTGCTTCTGGTTCAATTTCAATCAGTGAAAGTGAATGGCCGTCAGTATGCAAGTCTGCTCAAAAAAAAACTTTTCCTTGTTGTGAATTGTCACCTTATAGCAATTTTCCAGTTGTATGGTTTGTTACAACTTTTCTCTTTCTGATTTGTGTCGCTCTATTCAAATGTAAAGAGAACAGTCCGTTACATGTAAATGAATACCAGTGAAATGTCAGTACTCCATTTGACATATCTTACCATTTGAAACAGCTCAACATTCTTTGTATCTTAAGGTGTGTGCATTCTCTAACTTTTATATTGTCATTTTATATACAAAAATGATAAAACATAAAAAGAGATGATGTATATAGATATATGCTGTAGAGCTACAAAAATGTCCTTTTTTAAAGAAAATACAAATTTAGCTTCTTTGGCTTGGTTTACAGAAATGATTTTAATTATACTTGCATCCAATTTGATGCATGATATGGTGTGGAAAAATAAATAAGCGATGCACAATGACTATACATTTCAATGTTTTATCAACAATGTAAAAAAAACATAAAAAACTTTTTAGCACTGATTAGTTTGTTTCATTTCTTTCTCAATTGTAAAATAAACCCCAAAGCAGTTGTTAACAGTCCTTCATTTGTGGTTGTGTCTTCATTTGTCATTCAGCAGGCTTAACGTGGATAAACTTTACAACTTTGTAATCTGACTCACACTCAAACCAAGGAATAGTTTTTGTTTTTTTTCTTTCACGTTGTATTTTTACAAAGGTAAAACTAAAACTCCCCTCAGAACAGAACAGCTTTTATGTTTGAAATCTTTTAAGAGAAAAATAAGTCACTTGTGTCATACTTAAAACTGATGACTGTGCTGCATCATACTGCCAATGATTATTAAAATGATGAAGATGTTGGCGGTGATAAGCCTGTAAGGGTGCCTATTGTACTGGGAGAAACCCATGCTAGGCTTGTGACTGGCCTTCGGAGGGCCCGCACTGAAAGAATCAGTGTTACATCAATGACTTCTTAGAAAAAAAAAAATCAGATGGGTGTCTGTTCTGCTTGATATAGCCTCCTGACTGGCCACACTCAACTGACTGGTAATAAATACAAGTACTGTGATCTTACAATCATACATGAGCAGAAAGCTGTCCTTTTCTCTGATCAATTTTGCTGTTACAAATTTTAAAATGCACTTTCCAGGACCAGGATGTTAAACAGACTTCAACTTATATCTTAAAGAAATGACTCAAGGTAATTATTACATTCTAAAAAGTATCATCCATCAATTTAGTATCATCTTTATTTATATAATATCTGTTTCTAAAGAAAAATTCTCATAAGAAGAAATAACACTGAATTATCAAAGTTTACAATGTCTTACATAGTCTTGTTTTTCTTTGGCTGAGAGAGAACGAAACGGACAGAGATGATTTATTTTATAAAAAACTATAAGCTGTGAATAGGTGTTGCAGGTGACAAAGACTAAACCTGTGTTTATTTTAATTCGATATATTGTTTGCACAAAGTTTCATAGCATTATGGAACTATACTAACAAGCTCGGCTGGACAAACACTGTTGTCATTTATTGTACACAAAAGAACTGCTATTTACTCTGTATAGTGACCTTTACGTGACCCCATACAGCGCTAAAGAAGTAATTTTTTCTTGCACAGACAGCCCTGCAGGAAAAGTGTCTGCATCATGGATCCGATCTCTCATCTCACCCTCATATCTCAAGTTTCTGATAGAGTATTTACAGTACCAGCCTTTGTATGGATGAAGCCATGCTGCAGTGTTATGACTTCCATTCCTTGCACTCACAATATGTCTCATGTCGGCTGAGTCAGTCACACACACTCACTTCTATTAGCATGACTGTCTTTTGTGCAATTACACACCTCCTCGATCTGGCTGCACCTCGCTGTGTTGATACATGGATTCAGTGACAAAGGAAACACAGGCAGAGGGCAGATTAGCCTGGCTCAAGATGCAGCTTCCTCGGGAAAGGGGGCTGCTAGAGTTGGGTTATAAAACAAACACGGCAGATAAACAAGCAACATTTGGAGCAGATAGTGTTCCCTGCACACTAGAAATAAAAACACCTTGTAGGTTTAATACCCCACAGCTAAACCTGTAATTTTGCTGTGCCGTCAGATAGCTGCTGAGCCGATAGAGACTCTTTCCCTGCTTTGTTAGAGATCAGTGCACTGTTTCCTATGCGTATTCTATGTAAATTACATGCGATAATCGCCACGCACGGCACAATGCTGGTTCCCGTGGTGCAAACGGAAACCGAGTGTAGATAAACGCAGGCTGGGCAGATTTGCATAGGCTTTGTGTTTAGGGCGCTGCTGAACGTGAGCCCTGAGGATTGGTAGGGATTTCCTCAAGGTTTTGTGTAAGTAAATGCCTGCTTCCTCTCAGGGCTGCGACCATTATGTACAGCAGACAGAGGTGGGTGTAGGAGAGGGCACAAATGGAATAACAAAATCACCTGGGCTGCTAGGAACACGTGGAAGCATTATTAACCTCCATAACTGCCTCTGCATTGGTGTGGACGTGGAAGCACATCACATACTCTCCACACCACACTTTGGTGATGCCCCGGGTCGGCTGAAAAACATTAACCAGATGCACCATGTCACCAGTCAAAAAGAAAGAATGATTTAAAGAACGTTTTGTCATTGATTTCTTTCAGGGTTTCCAAAGCTTTATTACAAAGGCATTTATTCTCAGCAGAGGTACACACACCTGTGTCTGTGTTTCTGGTGATAACAGCAGGAAGATCATTGACACCCATGAAACAAAGGCAAAGCTCCCACTGAGGTTCTTGGCGTATGCATGGCACCTATAAAATCTTCAACTTTGTACACAACTCTGACGTATGGTTTAATTCCAGACAAAAATACCTCAAAGGAAATGCACAATGTCTGACGGAGAATCAACAAACAAAAACATCCACTGAGAGCTTTTGTCCCGGATTAGACACTAAAGTCTCAAAAGAATCTGTTTGGATCCTGATAAAATGTCTTGGTGTAAAAGTGTCATTCAGTGTGCATAGGTTTGACACAAGACTGTTGTTAGTTACTTTGTTAACCACATTGTGAAAATGGCTGTATAAGTCAAAAAGAAATACCACAAATTAATGTAAAAAAAAAAAAAGAGTTCATTTGCAAAAGCAAAAACATATATATATTTTTATTATTCACTAAAGATAATATTAGTCAAACCAAACGTGCTTATCTTTGTCCAATTAGGACCACTAAAATGGATTTGGGCTTTGAAAACAGTGCTATGCAAAGATTAAATCACAAGCCTCAGTTCACTCATTTCCAAAATGGCATTTATCTGTCTTTACACATTTTCACAGGTACATTTTTTCTTGTTCCATTAGATGCTGTGAAATGGCTACTACAGTGTTATCCAATCAATCTCTGGATACCACTATGAAACCCATGCCTCTGTGACTGACACTGGCTCCTGCTGTTGGTCTGTCAGCACTGGAGTATTTGTTGCTTTTTGATGGACACACGGCACTTTTTCATCAAGGTGGCTTTACTTTGTGGTAGAAGGGTTGATGTGACAGAGTTGTCTTGGGAGAATGATGGCGTTTGACAGCAGGCAGACTAACGGATGTAGAAGATCATCTCGGCGTGCCAAGCCTTTAGTTATGACGCGCTTGTGGATGAGAAGTGCAGGTGTGTGTCGCCAGGCCCTTCATCCATCACAAGCCCGGACAAAGCACAAAGCGTACAGGGGATGAAATGTTTGCTCCATCTTTGTGGATGAAGGATGTTCTGTTACAAAACAAGACACAATGCCTATTGGTTTTGTTTGTAAGCATTTTTTTTTAAATAGGACTGACTGTATTCCCTTAGCATTCTCATTACTTTATATTATACAATGCTTTTGTACAAGACAAATGATTTTCATGTACATGTTTTGTATATACTATCTAATCTATCTCTGTTGTCCTATCATCCAGGGACATGTCTCCAGTTACAATAATAATCCCGATATAAAAGATTAATGACATCTCTCCCATTAAGCAGTGTATATATGTATGATTTAGTCATTGACCTCTCAGGGGTTTTTTCGGAATATGAGAACTAACATGTTCCTGTCATTTCCTATTTCAAATCAAAGAGGTCACCACAGAAAATGTCTCAAAACCAATTTGTGTTTCAAAAAGACCCTTGAGAAATAGTGGCTGGTGTTTTGTTTGATATGCACAAAGACACTTATCCCTTATCTATCTTCTCAGAAAGAGAGAAGCTGATAGAGGGTGAAGTGCTCCAGGAATCACTGCTGCCTCTGTGAGATATGATGTTGCTCGATTTTGATCATTGACATTTGCTTTTTCATGCATCCTGAAAAACAAGGCCTTCCTTCCATTAAGGAATTATTCAAATGACCTTCAACGGTGCATGTTTTCCTACAGTTTTGTTGTGGGAATATGAGAACACATACTGACATCTCAATTACTTATGCAAGGCTCAGAGTAGGCCCAGTGGATGCAATCACCGTGTGTGCAATCCTCAGTCACTCCGAATCACACAGGCTCCCGGACAGACACACATAATTCAGACAAGTCAGACAGGATTTGCATACAAAGACTAAAGACAAGAAAGACCATAAATAAAAAATGCTGCATGTTTAAAAAGAGGAGAAGAGGATGTAAAGATATGAATGAATAGAGAGTAAATTGTTTTAAATAGGTCTTGCGTGTCCTGTTTTTGTTCATGTGCATATGTTGATAGAGGGCTTCTATAAAATAAAAGTTTGACACAAATTCACATGGTTCTGTTGCTTTACAATCTATGGTTAAACATTGTAGCATTAACCATATTTTAGGTTAAAATGTGCTAAATGCCATGTTTGTATGTACAATTTTGTTTTTTTGCAGGTAGGTTTGGGCAGTGAAAGAGACAAAATGCAAGGCAACCACAGACTGGAATTCATTTGTAGAGATGGTGGAACCATGGACTCCAGGTCAAATTCAAAGATTTTTTCTTATTTTAGTTGATTGAGTCTCCAATATTATTTAACATACTCATCTTCCTTAACCAGGACCAAACATTACAATGGTGAGTAAACTCATATTCACACAACAACACAAACATTTCCAAGCTATTATGACTGCATGCTGATAACCTTGATAAGTTGAAGGTTTTTAAAGCTCTGCAATGTCTGACCACAGACTGGACCAAATCCATTGTCCTTCTTTTTTCCATTAGAACTCCAATTTTACCTTGTTTCTGGCCTTCTGGAGGTAACACATTGTCTCATCGTCGGGTGTAGGTGGGGGTCTTGGGGTGTTTGAGGGCATGCTGTGGAGAGAGGGTGGGGTAAGCGCTGGGGTGCATTGGAGGCTAACCCGGCGTCACGTCATTAGCGTTGCAGCGGCGGAGATGCAGGGGCACCCTGACACATGTCACGGACAGCCAGCCGAGGGCCCACGTATGAAGCTGACACGCTGTGCATAATTTATCCAGTGACACGATCTGCATGCCGAGTTGTTGATCTGTTGTGTTTGGTTTGGACATGGGCGCTGTGGCAGAGGAGACAGAGGGGGTGGGGGTTATTATGCAGGTGTAGGGGGGCAGGAGGAGGAGAGATAGGACGAAGAGGTGGCAGTGTGTGTGTCGCTGTGTAGTGCAGAATGAACAGGCCATGCATTTGTCATGTCCACTGAGAGGCAACATATACATAAGCAAGTGCAGCCGAACACATACACATTCTGGTGACATGTAAGTTGAGTCATTATTCAGATAGCTGCCACAATCTTGAGTTTGAAGACATCTGTGAATTTATGTTGTTGAAAAGGCATCTGTCATTTTATTGGACTGTTTAAGGGTTTGACAATACAGTAGTTTGCTGCTCGTGATTGACTATTTCTACTGATCAATCATTTTAGCCACTTATTTCAAGTATTTTGGAAATTTCTCAGACCTGTTATGAACTGAACATTTCACTTTTTATCCAACATCATGGAAACTGGTGGTGGTAGAACATGCTGGACTGTGAGCGTAGAGTTTGCATCCGAGGTCAAAGTTTAGGCTACATTTGGCTTATAAAATTTGTTAAGTGTCCTTGGGTTTAGCCACACTCTCCATTATTCTCACATTCCTTCTATACCAGGTGTTGTTTTGTTTAAACATTTTAGACTCTTTTTAGAAGCTACAAATAGAAACAACCAATTATAATATATAAAAAATATCAGCCGTACAGATTTACAGACACAAACGGTTCTTATTTCTCCTATTCAATGTTAATGTGTACATGTATCTTTGAGATTGAAGAAACAATGTAATTTTGGACACTGCTCTGTATACAATATACATTTGTAAAGTCTGTAAAAGCACATGTATGTAAATATATTCACAGTAACGATACATGGTCTCAGTTTTGTATTGCTGACATTATGTAGTATTTGTGTTTGTCTTCCACTGAGGTGGTGCTCATCAACAACTCCTCCTGGCCCCTCCCTGTCGGTCTCATTTACATACATTATGCATATGACCACCCTCGTTAGATGAGCCCCTCCCTCATCACGCTCCTAATCCCTACTGTTGCCGGGGTAACCAGATTAGACATGACTGTGAGATAAAGTAGGGCCCTCAGGGCCTGTTTCTGGACAGACCTCATACAAGACAGGAATACATGAGAATGTGGAGGTCCTATGGCCGTGTAGGTCACCTGTCCACTGGTATTACTGTACACTGGTTGGTAGTTGATGGGGATAATCATTTCTGCTCAGATCAGTCTGCTGCCATGAGCCCTAAGGCCAAACTCTGGCTAAAACCAAGGGTAAAGCACAGAAAGTCTTTATGTTCATGCATTGTCATGTGATCAGGTTGTGCTGTTTAGAGGTGCTACATTTAAAGCAATTAAACAAAATATCACATACAAAGTAATGGCTGGCCATTATATTTACTTTAATGGCCTGACTTTGAAACAGCCTTCACCTATAAACTGCACTATAGTCAATTTATTCAATGTCAGAATTTGTTCAACAGAAGACATTTTTTCCTTCATCAAGCTATTTGATACAAATGGTTAGAGGACATATTTGATTCACTTTAATGATACACTTATAGTCTTTTTACATTTATTCCATTTGTTCAGTGACACAATAAAACAGCCTTGCTCTAGCTGTAAATGTATCTCTTGACACCATCTATATACATACGTTACACAGCCTAAAAAATGCCATCAACAGAAATTCAGGGATAACTTCCCTAAATTGAAAGCAATTTTTACTATTTTACTAAACCGTATGAATTGTTGTGACCTAAAGGCAGCAACTATCAGCAGTTATCAATTGGTTTGTTGTGCAGATTGCATGGAATTTGGAATATTTTGCTCAAAGCTTATTATTTAAATACAAACTGCGCTGCATTTACAAAGATGCAGTTGTTTTGTGTAAATGTGGTGGCAGCTAGACAAAGATTTGCTTGTGCCTTATCTGAAATATCTATTCAAAGCTTTTTAACCGGCAGGATATTACAGTAACTCACACAAGACTAAGTCATTTAATATCTGCAACTGTGACCACTTACCCTTTGTGAAGATTACTTTATTTTCATTTTAATACATTGTGGATATGTGTCAAGAGAATTTGGAGCTAGTTAAAACTGCATATAGTGCTAATGACGCGGGAATAATGTGGATGTTATTTCTGGTTTCATGGCTTTTACATGTGGGCAAAAATCTTAAAAACTACACTATGTGAAATTACAACATATACAGTCACTCCTCTCCCCAAGAACACAATGATTATAGGTCACACAAGAACATATTTATTTTACATATAAACCTGTGATTACGAAAATGCTTTGCTGAGTAACACTGGGTGGCCCTCCGATCTAAATTTAAAGTCCGTGTTGACATAAAGAAAACAATACTGAGCAGCTCTACTTCAGTTTGTGCAAAACTGTTGTCTTGTTATTTTGAATGTGCCAATTGGAAAGATGCATCTGTTTATTAAAGGTTATGTGTCTCCACATTTGTGAAGCAGATACTTCTCCTCCTCAGAGTTTACATCATGCAGTGAGTTTTCTCTGACACCATCCTAAGAGTTTTTACTTCATAAAAACAAAGATGATAACAAAAAATGAAACAATATTGATGAAAACACTGAAATTAAAAGGCTATTGACGCAACAACACATTATGCCTCAAACCAAAGGATTCTGTTATGTTTTGGAATTTCATTTCCATTAGGCCAAGAAGGTGTTTTTGTTTCTTTCCTGCACGCACCGTTTTGTCTTGTTGACTTTGAATACAGAATCCTCAGTAAAAAATTATGACATCATGTAAACGGCCCCTAAAGCCAATCATAGGAGCAGATTTAATAAAGATAACCCATGTATCCATTGTGTGCATTTCACTTTATTGTGTGTGTATCATTTTAAAATAAATTCAAACTTTTAAGTTTCTGAGTCTACATACAATGTTGAAGAGAAAGATGCTTTTGCAAAGTAACCCTGCAATTTTTTTTTAACAAAAACAATCATGTGAACACATTGTGAAAAGGCTAAAGGCATGTCTTAGTCCTTATCTCCATAAATTTCTGACCAAAGAATGATATAACTGCTTCCTTTTGTACTTGTTGATAATGCCATGCTTGCCCTGGATCTGCCCTGCTCTAAACATTTGTAACTTGTTACACTGATACAAGACAAGTTTAAGCCCCTAATATGAAACAGAGTTAGTAAGTTGGTAGTTGCCATGGTGACTTTTTTGCACCTCTGAATCTGTAAATTCTGCTTCCTGTTCCTGAACCATGGTTGGAAGTGACACCATGTGACTGCGCACCCAGCACATTTTGTATGACTCGCCCCTCCCAGCTTTCGGCATCCGGCACATGGCCCCCCAGCCCCGCTGCTCCTCCTTTGTTAAGCCAAGCTCGGAGTGCCATAGACACAGATGAAGGCGTGGAGAAAACACATGCCAAAAAGGCCCCCCTGCCACTCTCACTCTTGCACAGCGACAATGATAGGCTGTCATCACACAGCGATCAGCACTGTCACCCACAACATTGCCGTGCACTACATACACACGTATACAAGTGTATGCATGTGCTCAGATGCACACAACACAAACAGGCATATACACAGACACACACACACACACACACACACACACAGGACCCACGGCTGTGAAAATCTGCACCAGCCTCGACAACACTGACAACCAAGTCACTGCTGTCACTTCAGTTATTTTTACACTGGGGCCTGACAACACATCAAAAATCCCTCTCGCTAAGGGAACAACATGAGACCACTGCATCAAGCCCATTAGACGCCACGTGTCACATCAAATATCTAATTATGTGCTATTCAATATTCCCAATTAAGTTAGAGATGTTCTTTACGCACCTTCATACGCTCAGTCACCACAGTCTTCAGTATGTAAAGCTAGCAATGCCATGTGAAAGGTTTAAAAAAAAGTTGTATTACTGTCCCAGTGACAGTTAGGTCAAGTTGTGTCCTGGAGAGTGATCACTAGTTGTTGTGCTTTCTCCTGATAAAATCTGATCAGAAACAAAGAGATGGCAACATAGCGAAAGAGACAGTTATAGTAGTGTTTTGGTCCAGGCTGGTGGAGGAAGAGTTAAGTTTCTTGGCCCTGGCGACTGTCAGCAAGCAGAAGGCAGCTCCGTGATGAGTCTGATTGGCGGCCTGTGGCAGTGAGATCAGTGGCAGGGCTGTGCGATGGATGCCATCTTGGCCGGCTTGTGATGTGCAGTTTGTCGCCCAGGCTTCACTAGGAAGGAAAGCCTTGAAAATACTGCTGGCTGTCACTCAGAGAGAAATGTGGTGTTGTTCCAGGAAACCTTCACCAAATACCTTTTTGTTGGCCGACTTTACCTCTACAACCACATGGCTGAGATGCCAACAGACAGAAGGTGAACATTTACAATGAATGCAATTAGGCCATGTAGCAACGAAAATAAGTCAAATAAAACTGGACTTTAAAATAGAATATTCTGGCAAACATTATAGTTTTTGTATTTGAGTGTTAAAAATATTATCCAAGAAGAATCAAGACCTAATTCAAGCTAAACAATAATGTCTTGAAACTTGCATCACATATGTTTCATTAAGCATTGCAGAATGGTAGATTTTGGTAAGATACATGGAAACACTAGCCAACTCTTCTGGGAGAACCGCTAAAGCCCCTCATCCTCAAGTGACTAACCCCATTTTTCCCATTAGCCCTTGCCTGAACGGGATTAAACACTGTGTAAAACACTTCAGTTCTGAGCACTTCCTATTTGTAAATTTTGTGACAAAACAGGCAAATTATGCCATTGCCCCATGCAGCCTAGCCCTCACCTCCCCCTTTTCTGTTCCTCTTTTCGTATGTTTATAGCCCGGAGCAACAATCACTGCCTCGTCGTAGACAGTCATAGGACAGTGGGGTCAGCGTCGCCTTCAGGCATGGGGACACCACAGAGCCACAGCAGCCGCTCGAATCAAGCCTCAACAAAACTTGTACAAGAACAGAAGCCCGGGTTGCCTTCACTGACCAGGAACTAACACTTTAATGTTCAACAAATGCCCATAGACATATGAGGACAGGATCAACACCATGCAACATGAAAAGGTTATTTCACTATTAACCCAGGATGGTGTATGAGAAGGACAATTGTGATATTCAAGGAGATGTTAGTATAAATGTTACTGCAGTGCTTTTGTTACAATATAGAAAGTGCTTTGTGTACTAGATGATGTATAAGGAATGGTTGGATTGTTTAAAACCTCAAGGAATGGAACTAAAAGTATATAATAAAAATGTATAACTTGTAATTTTAGACAATCTTACAATCTCCATTATTTTAAAAACAGAAGGGTGTTATAATTAGAAAGGGTTATTTAATTTATAGAAATATCTTATGTATTATGTTGTAGTGACCAACATTACCAACAGCAATGTTAGCGCGAGAATGGTTTGTGTTGTTGCCTTTAACAATCCAGGAGAAGGGCATATCTACATGATTTTGGTCCTTAATGAGTTCTGTTCTGGCTTTTTTTAAATTTATTTATTTATTTATTTTATTTAAAGGCGAGACAAGGTCCTTATCAGATGCTCTCTCATGGGATTGTCACCCTTTGCAAAGTACGTCTCCACGTAAGAGAGATTTCCCTGACACAAAGGCATCTCTCATCTATCTGCAAAGCTTCTTGAAGTGTTTATCCACCAGAACTGACAGAGAGCTGACTTTAATTAGCACCGTCCCCCCCTCCACCCACCCGCTAATGCAAGCACCATACTCTCCCCCTCCCACTGCTGCTCTGTACTATCATCATGATTGCATAACTTCCAACTGTATAAGAGTTTTTATTCACTGATGTTTTTGAAGGACCAGTTCATAGAAAGACAGCGAATGAGAGAGAGGAGATAGAGCTGGCTGCACTCCTCATTTATGGCATATAATTAAAACCAAATGACAATTCCACTCTGCTATTTAATTAACCACTTTAGATAAAGCAAACACACATACCATGCTGTACATGTACACATACACACACCGTAGACACACAAAACAGACTTAAGTGTCTCCCAGAAGCAGGTCACACCCCTAAAGTCTTATTAAACCCCATAATATTTCAATCTGGGGCTTTACTCACTTTGATAATATTCATAAGAGAACGCAGCCCCTCCCTTGATGAGGTTTTTGGGGTGGGGATGTCAGTCAACTTGACACCCTGTAAACACTCTTCCAGCTCCTGTTTCCCCATTTCATCCAATCATTTGTGAGCTTTTTTCAGTGTTAATGATGAAGGGTTTAATTCATCATAACAGTATTCACACAACCTCTAATTAGCAGCAACACTCATACAACAATGCCAGCGTTATCTCCTCATGCAAATGAGCTCTCAGTCTGTTGCGTTTGCTAATTTTATGAAACGGCAGGGTGATAACTACGCAGCTCTGTGCTAATCTTCCCCGCGTTTAACCCTGGTTTTCTTTTTAATCCGCCATCCATAACAAACAAACAACAAACAATAATCCTATTATCGCCTCAATGATTCCTTTTCTTTTGACTTTTTATTTATTTATTCCAATTTAATCTCAATTATAGGCAGTGAAAACACATTGACAGACATGCACTTTGTCTATACATTTAGATTTTTCCTCCAGATGAACTTAATCAATACAAGTCCCTTGTCGATATAATACAACGGCGCTGAAAATGAAAGGTTAATTATTTGCCATGTCGTGCCTTATGCCACACTGGGCCCTGGTGTCGGATAAAATTCAATTAGCAAGAGACTACAGCGTGAACATTGCACATTCACTGCTATGAAGTATGTTATCCTGGAATAATCTTGGTAATGTTCTTGCATTTGATCAAAGCTGCTCTGAGCGAGTCCATGCAGCCTCTGTGCTGTGTGGATGGATGCATGGTGTGTGAATTGTGGTGTGTAGGGAGTGGGTGGTCTGGCTTGTTATGGCCCTGGGTTCACTAACCTTGTCCATATTGACAGCTCCTGCTATTAGGGGACACAACTGTGAGGGATCCCTGTGGTTAGATTAGTGAGAGATGAATGCTCTATGGCTGTGTGTGAATTAGAATGAATGTGTGTGTGGCAAGGTATTTAGCCTATTATGGGGACAAAAATCTGTTTACACAATGATCTTTTAGTTCTTTTATGGAAACACACATGTTATTTTTGAGTTATGCATGAGGATAAAGGTTATAATGTCTCATACAAACTGTTCAAAAATGCAGACTCTACAAACTCTACCTCTTGTTTCAACATAGCTACACTGTAAAACCCTTTGGTAATCATTCAAACTGTCTATAGATGAGCCATAGAGAGAGATAGTTTTGAGTGAATGCACTTACTACTTCATGAATGTTTTTTGATTTTTGTGAGGTTGCGACACAGTGAAGAATATATTTGGAAAAGGAGTATATGTTGACGACAAATGTCAAGGTGGCCTCTGAAATCAAACTGGAGTAAAATGCAAGACCTAAATGCAAGAGAGGGATAAAGATTGAACTAAAGATGGTTATAGTGACATATGACTATGAAATTGTTTTAGTTCTATATTATACAACGTTTTACATAGCATAATAATGACTGAAACAAGCAGCCTTTAACTGTATACTCACCATCCATTTTATTCTGCATCATTACCTGTTGAACATTGGCCTAGGGATGCTGTGTATGTGCTGTGAGTGTTGGTAGTGATAGTTTGTTCCCCTAAGTGGGTCAGACCAGACAATTACAGGGCTTTAGGGTTCTCATGTCAAGGGTGAGATGTTAAAGAGGGGAGGGGTGTGGGGGGAAGGGACATCTAATTGATTGAGCTTCTGCCGACATCCATCCTCCACTGTTGCTCTGAGCCCACCAGCCATTCCCTTAAAGATGTAATGACATCTCATAATTAGCATAATGTCCCAACTTGTCTGCTGCTTTTAGCTGTCACACTGTATTTGTCTGAGCTTGGCCAATTACAACAGTGACGTGGGGAAGGGAGGAGGAATGGGGGAGGGAGTCAGTGGGGGCAAAGAGAAATCTAGAGTTCTCTGTCTGTTGCTCATAATGGAAGTGTAATGCACTGTTGATCATAAGACATGACAATAGACTCTGAATCTAATGGACTCATCCGTTGATGCAAGTTCAGCTTGCAAGATCAGTGGAATAATAAAATGATATACATTTAATTTAATTTTATTTTATTTTATATATGTTTTTGTCACATAATTTTTCCATCTTATACATTCATATCTTAGTTAGTTAAGCACTTATTTAAAGTTACCTAAAAAAAGAATACTCCCTCTTAAACCCATGCACCTGGCTCTCCAGATACTTCAATATTAACTGAGTGATCAGGCCCAACTACAGTGCACTTTGTGAATGTAACCCCTTTTGCCATTAGGCGTTAATTATGTTGAGTTCATTCTTGTTCAAATTGTGCCATTTTGTGTAATGTTTAGAGCTCACATCGGAGCAATTATGTGTCCCTTTGAATCTTTGCTTGGGGAAAGGCCTGTTTTCCTGTTTTGCAGCATGCTGTATGTATTAAACTGCAAACTACGTATACTATATTTAAATAAACATATGGATACCAGTGTTTGTTTATATTACAGTGAGAGTAAAACCGAGTCAAAAAGTTCTCTCTCTATATATATAGAGACAGAACGTTTTGGCTCAGTGTAGCTGGACATAACAAGGGATGAGAGAGGACCAGATCTTCTGAGTGGCCTATATGGTATGTGCTCTACCAGGTGAGCCACTGATGCACCTAGGTAATTGATAAATTTAACTCAATTTGCTAGAATTAAGGAAATAATTTTGACATATTTGTGTTTTTAGGCTTCAGCATATTGACTGCATGGCTTCATACCTTCCCTTGATTTTGCCATTGGTCATGTAAATTTCTAGACACCATCATTTGAGTGAGTCCTTGTCTTTATTCTCCTACTGAATAACCATACCTCCATAATAAATGTGATGACTCGGCTATAATTCATGAGTGTCCTGTTTATACTGGGACACAAGCGACTTTTCACAGAACTAAATAAACCTGCATCACACGTGTCAGACGCCCAAGCCGCTCGATTCGTCAGACTTGTTTTAATCCATCTCCATATGATTCCTGGTCCCTTTTGCCATACATCCAAGTCTCTGCTGCCTTATATATAATGTATCTGAACAGAAAAGAAATGGAGGTGACAGAGTCAGTAGTTACTATGATCAAATATCATAGCTGGAGGCTAACTGGGCATCAGGGCCCACTGACAGACACAATCCACAGGGAATGAAGAGAGCAAAGAGGGGATGTGTGTAGTGAAAGGTAAAGGATGGCTGTGCGCTGGTATAAATCACCATAGCCGAGGCTAATCTCTCAGGGTCTCTGGCAGGATAAATACTTTGCTTATAGATCCAACACGCCTCAGTCTCCGCCACTCATTGGGCACGCTCAGTAGGCACAAGGCCTCCCTGGGCATGCTGCTGCCTTTCCCCCACCTTAAATCATCCCTCATTCCCATCTTTTTTTCATTCACTCACTCTTTCAACACTGAGTCTGAAGAGGATTGGTGACTGGAGGAAGTATGAGGGTGAAAACATTACATAAAATTTTCTCTTAATGTCCTCAACACACTATCGATAAGTGATTATTTTTAATAAGCAAGTAATTTGGACAGCTGGTCTTCCTATGCGGTTTCCCTTGTCACTAGATAAACATGGCATTACACCTTAAAACAAAGCCCAATATGCAGATTTCTTGGCACAAATCAAACTCAAATTAAAACACAAAAATTTTCTCATTTTTATCTATTTCTAGAAAATGACACAGTAGTTCATTTCTTTTGAAAAATAAAGACTTCACTTGCAAATTACATCAGTGTGCCTCCCTTTTTTCAACAAACCTTCCTAAGAACAAGTGCAACACATAAATAAAATTAGCCTCACTCCATCTCTTTTGCAGTGACAGGGAGCATTTTCTCATTTTGAATACACTTCACTGTGTTGTTCAAACCTGCATATTTTCTACAGCCTTGCTCGTAATTTTGAACATTTTGTATTTGCATGTCCCCTGCTTCACCTCTTTCAGCTCTGTGATGCTGAGGTAAAGACATCTTCCCCCTCCTTCCCTGAGTCCGCTCCTCATCCTTCTCCCCTTCGCTCTCACTGTAATCTGGCCCTGTCTGTAACAGTGGAGGTGCCGCTGATTGAAACAAACGGCCGCTGATTGCTGATCAGCCAGCTGTAAAGCCTGGCAAGGATATGAGCTAATGAAAAAAAGGGACCTGATTTGAGACGCGAGGAGTGTCGCTCACCCCGCTCACCCCGCTGTCCCCTGCTGTTACCCTCTATCCCAGCATTCCTCCCCCATTCTCCTCCCAACGCCTCACCCTGCCTGCCCATCTTTGTCAAGTATCCTCACTGGGAGGGGGAAGAGGGATGTAAAGGTGCATGGAGCAGATGAATAAAATGAAGTAACACACAAGTGTTGAATCTGTTTGCACGCACTTCATTGTAGCTTGATACAATCTTTGACTTCATTGTGTAGCATGGCTTTCCCTTCAACAGATAAAACATACAATTTGACCCCATTTTCATCTTCAAGTATTAATATAACTCAAAGTCAAAGGTTCATTTTATCCCAAAGATAATGACTCAGACTCTAACATCCCATGTTGGTACACAAAGCTTGCAAGATTTTATTTTTTGTTAGAACTTTTGATGTGTCAGTTATGGCATTCACAAAAAAAATTATGTCTTTGTACTAAAAATGCTTTGCCAAATCCCTCATACAGTAAAAACCAGTGTGTCACTTAAGACAAACGGTGTCCTTACAGCGCCCGGCCAACCCTTACCAAAATGGAGGTGTCTGGTGAAGACGGTATGCCCACTGCAGGTGATGGGTCTACTATTTGCACCTCTGCACATCTGGGAGGCTCACATGACACCCATTCCAGAGACTTATCCTTTTAACTATGTTGTGTAGGAGCATGATACTCAAAAATTAGTGTAATTCTTAGGATTGGGAAGCAGTGTGAACATAAATTTCTAACACCAAATGAGAATGAATCAGCCTGTGTATCTGATATGGTTTATTGCATTAATTACACAAACTCCTTTAATATATGAGCAGTACAAAGGCTACTATAATAGAATGCAACTCAAAAACATAACGTGCACATAATAGACCATTTAGGCCACGTTGAACATCCTGTGTTTGTTTTTGCACATTCTGATAATTCCCCTCCCCATTTTGATGCATACAAAGGCACAAAGTACCACACTCTGACCGCCTCATCTTGTAGGGTCAGCGCTAAAGTGGGCAATAATTGCCAGTGGCAACTCATTAGAATTGGAGATTTGGTGAAAGTAATGTACAAAAAAATAAATAAATAACAGAAACCACAGACAAATAAAATCCTAGGCACACACACAAGTGCAAACACACATTTATGTATGATGCCAAGACAATAAATTAAAATCTTCATGACCCTGTGTACACAAAATTAGCCACAGGGCCAACAGACCTGCATTAGAGCACTGCATAGTAACAAAGACAAATTCTAATTGGAGGACATTATTTAAGCTTAAAAAAAAAAAGAGCTAAAGACTCATTTTCATTCTTCTTTTTCCTTCTTTTTTATTTGACAGCCGCAGTAAATTAAGAAAGTGGTGATATTTAATACCTTTTAACCTCCCTGAGACAGTTTTCTGATCAATTACTAGAGCAGCCTGTAATTGTTAGCCTGGATAATGATTCCGCATGTGAGAGAGCAGCGTTAAAATGAAGCCCTGAGTGCAATTACCTTAAACCCCTCAAGTGTACTGCTGTCTGGAGAGGACATTATAGGAAGTGAGAGTTAGGGAGACAGGCCGCTGGGAGGAATGCTGTGCTGTTGGAGTGGGACATGTTGTGAGAACATGAGACATATAAAAGTATATGACTGATAACATAAAACTGCTCATCACCAGCAGGCTAACATATAATTTGAAAAATGATTACATTGTTCAAAATGCAGACAAATCACAATATGTAAAATAAATATATTTATCTTCATACTAAGCTTTTTAATAACCATTTTAGAACATTATTATCATGTCAGTTTGGCAATTGTACATTTGTCTGTACAGTAAATTAGAAATGGATGTGCTTTTAACGATAGTCAAGAAGTGCCATAATACCACATACTTTGATTTGGATTATAGATAAAGCAAATTATCAATTCACTAATGACGCTAAAAACTGAGTTGGTGTGCATCAGTTTGTCAGTGTGACCTAAGCCTCATGGTAAGTCCCAGCTTCATGAGCCTGATACATCCATAGCCTGTATAAGGTTACTGTGTTTAAAAAGGTAACAGAGAAATAGGCTACAAAACACTATTTTGGAAAATTGGAAAATCTAGCAATGTACAAGATCCCATTCACTTTCTACCCTCTGATACATGAAAGTGTGCCCTATTTCTTGTTTGTTCTAACTGCTTTAATCAAATCGAATGTTATATTGTCCATAATAAAGACAATAAAACATTGTAGACTTAATTCCTTATGTTCATGAAGCACTGAACTTTGTCGATTGATCAAGAAATGTCCATTTTGGTTCTTGCCATGTTTGTGGAGTTGATGATCTATGTGTTTGGTCTCAGACTTAAAATGGCACCACAGCTTTGAATATTCATGATTCAACAGTGACAGAGCGATGCCAAATATTTCTGCTCGAATGGCAGTCTAGTGGCTAACATTTATCCTGTTGTAACAAACATGCATGCATTTAAATGTACATTTTTGGACTGACATTTGCATAGAGCCCCTTCACCAGAAGGTTCAACACATGATTTTACTGACTAAATGTTGTAATGTAAATCATACACTGGATCAGAGTCAAAATATCCATGAATATTAAATCTCTAGCTCATGAACCACTGTGCTGTTTTGCATTAATGTTTACCAAGGGAGGTAAAAAATATTATGAACAAATAATACATTTCAAACAAAAAACAATGGTTGATTTCTTCAAATATTGAACAGTTGGTGGTGTTGTCTGGCTCGGTGACCCGGCGCTCACAGCAGGCAGAGCGGAGTGGCATGGCCTGACCTCCTGTCTGCATCGAGGCCGAAGCAGGCTGAGGAGAGCTCACCGAGAGGGAGAAGGGGAGAAAAGACAGGCACAAAAGGACGAGGGCAAATAACATACCAGACGCCCACACACCCAAACACACACTAAACGCCCTCACCTCCCCTAGCATCAAATATGTTATGGCCATCTGTTTTTTTTTTTTTTTTCTACACAAGTCAACAACTAAACACTGTCAATAGCATGAGAGCTGCGTGTGTACACTAAAATATACATCCAAAGGGAAGAAATTAGTCTAGCTATATAAGTTTAAGCTTAAATGCAGTGGTTTGAATAGCATAACTTTTTAAGGTTTATTTAAAAAGCTCTTTTTAAGAAAACTTACAGCCTTCTTGCTTGTATTTGCCCTCTTGCACTGGCATTTGTTTAATGAACAAAAAAACTTATTGTAGTTAGAATTATTAGCATTTATTATACTATGGTGCAGTGGCTCAGGTGGTAGAGCGTCGTCCTAAAACTGGAAGGTTGGTAGTTTGAATCCCGCTCTTCCCAGTTCATACTGTTGATATGCCCTTGGGAAAGACACCTCTCACACCTTGCCTTTAGTGCCACAGGTCTTTTGTATGAATGTGTGTGAATGTTTGGTGACTGCCATGTCTCTCTCAGTTTGCCCCAGGGCAGCTGTGGCTATATAGCTTACCACCAACAGTGTGTGACTGTGGAGTGAATGAATTTGAGCGCATTGAGAAGATTATTATATTTTCACTGTGCAACAGGAATCGTTTTCAGAAATATAACTAGACTGTATCCTCTACTGTCCTTTCAATGGTTGTGGAAGGATCTGTTTAGTTGTAGCTTTATTGTTGCCAAAACAGTAGTGCATCACATTGAGAAGAACTGCATTGATACTCACTTATGTATCATACTTCTGTTCAGATGGCTTTCTGTCTAGAAAAAAACGTATTCTTTCTCATGACACCAAGTTAGCCTCCTCATAGGCTCTTTATAAAACTAATATGTACACTATTCACAACATACAGACTGCCCTATAAAGACCTCTCTCATACAACCTGGTTATTGATGTGGAATATATGTATAATGTATCAAACAATGTTCAATTTCTACAAAGGTTAAAACTGAACCAACAAAATGATTAAAAAACTGCTCCAGTAGCAAAAAAAAAGTCATGCAATGTGTTGAGAAATGTCAGTAAATAGATGCTTCACAATGAGCAGAGTTGAAGTCCCTTGACTATTCAGCCTTTATAATGATTTACCTTTGCAGCCACTGAGATGATGCACGCAGCAGATGTTTTACACTTTCTGACCATTTATTTGTAGAGCGGGAAAAGAGCAGGGGGGACTGGGCGGGGTGTAATTAGGATTTATGGAGTGAATCTGCAGAGTTGCAAAGGCAACCGATGATCCCTCCTGTAAGACGTGTCTTTGTCTGCTAGGTGAGGGATAACGGACTGCGCCATGTTGACAAGGGCAAGGACAAGAAGTGCAATGTTTTTCCTTTTGCCTCAATGAACCCACTGAAACACACCTAGGCAAACACACACGTTTAGTTACACTGATACATTTTTGAATTCAAACTCTATTACACTGAACCAAAAGATGACAAATGCTCACACAACTCACATGTTATCACCAGTTAACTTTCTATCAAAAATAAAAACAGTCAGTATCTTTACAAAGCATAAAAAAGTTCTGACAACATTTGAGACACTTAATGGTCAGATAAAGATAAACTAAAAAAAGATACAGTCTTCTTGTAATAAGTTTTTTAAAAGAAGCATCTGTGAACAGTTTGTGCCAAGAATAATTAGGAGCGCACGTGGCAGAGTGGTTAGCACTCCTGCCTTACAGCAAGAAGGTCGTGAGTTCAAAACCCGGCCGACTCAAATATTCTCGGCCGTCTCCGGTCTTTCTGTGAGGAGTCTGCATGTACTCCGCGTGTTACCGTGGGTTCTCTCCGGGTACTCTGGCTTCCTCCCACCCTCCAAAGACATGTATGTACAGGTTAATCGGCAAGTGTCCCTAGTGAATGAATGTGAGAGTGAATGGTTGTCTGTCAATGTTTGTCTCTAAATGTTAGCCCTGCGACTAACTGGCCATTGTCCAGGGTGTACCCCGCCTCAGGCCCAAAGCTGCTGGGATAGGCTCCAGTCACCCGTGACCCCTAACGGGACAAAGCGGTAGTAAATGAATGAATGAATGAATGAATAATTAGGAGCTTACTGAATAAATGCACCCTAACCTCCATCTGCACCCTGTGAACCATCTTGTCACTCTTGAGGTTTTGGCAGGACCCCTCTAGCCACAGTCCAGCTCAAACATTTAGTGTTTGAAAGTCTCAGTTCTTCTTATGCAAATGTGCTACTTCTGTTCAAGTATTTCATTTTGTGGCCAAGTTCGATGGCATCAGATGAGCTCTGCTCCAAAGCACCTCGGCTAAACTCCTAATAGCTAGTCGACCAGATGACTCGCATTTGTATATCTCTTTCACTCTCTGAGCCTCTGGCCTGAAGCTTGCCAAAGGTCATTAAACTGGTTATTTACTGTAAACAACACCATAATCCTGTCAAAACCTCTCGTCCATCCTTCCACAAAGTCTTAGCCAATGTTTTGTGGCGAGAGGAGTGAGTGTTAAATGGCTATTGAAGTGACGTTATCTGAATTTCTTTCTCTCTTTTTCACGATGGATGTGGAGCAGGGTTTGTTTGTCTAAATGTTAGCACTTTGGAAGAGCTCCACAGCTGTGGGCGCCCGGATCACATTGGAGGTTTCACTGTGCACTCACATACACACACTGATCACACTGCTCAGTCACACTCTGACAGGCGGCCATGTTGGGCTGGCAGCTCAACAACACAAAGCTTTTATCTGTCAGTGGTCAAGCCTGACTGAACCCCCGCTACATTATAGGCACTCACACACACGCTCCGTCTCCCAAACACACACATGCACTTTGAAAAACTGCCATTTCTATTTTTTTTTTTTTTAAAACCTGGCTCAAATCAGCTCTTTTCCGGAAATTAGCCATCTGTGCTGCCCGTGAGTGACAGAATGTTCATATCAATCCTTCCAGGAGATGATGAGCACCCCGTCTGCACAGACAACACCCACACACACCCACAGCCACACACACATGGCCATGTTTCCAGGAGCAAGTCATTTGTAAATTTGTTTCTGCTATACATAATGCCATGGAGTGAACTTTCCCTTTTGAAACACATTTATTTTGTAAGCCTTCCCATGGCCACTCACTGAAATAATACAACCATATCCAGTATATCTGGAAGAGAAACAAAGCACACAACACACTTCCCAGATTCCTGCAGGACAAAGATGGCTGGTGGTTAATGAATCTTAGTTAACACCATTAGATTGAAAGATGAGCGCTGTCCGAATGTGCCTTCCTGTCTATGTGTTTTTTCCTGCTTTTTCCTCTCCCTCTGTTTTTTTCCGCTTGAATTTCAACGAATGGCTTTCATCAGCAAAGCGCATCTCATTAGCGGCGATGATGCGCCGTATGTTGATCATCATCATCTGTGAGTGGACTGATGAGCGATGAATGTCAGCCGTAATGGAGGCGACAACGCTGCGTCCCGTAAACCCACCGCAACACACTCATGCTAATTACTCCATATAGCACCGTTACCGGCAGCAAAACGGCTGCAATGGCACCAATTGGTGATGGCAATCATAATGAGGCATATCAGGTGCAGCAGGTCGCTAAATGCAAGCTGTGTGCAATATCAAACACCCAGTTTCTGATTTGATGTGGCCTAAAGTGGAGAAATATGATCAAATACCAACTGCCAACCTGGCAGCTTTAAGATTTGTTTGATAATGGAATGCATCAAATGATATGTTTATGATTGGTTTTGTTTATGGTGGCAGCAATGCTACATTTTAGTGTCAGTAAAATATGTTTGGCCCATTCTTAGTGAATATAGACTATTGCTTTTTCCCAAAATGGAAGTAGCCTAATGTTACTGTTTAACACACTATAAAATGCAGAGAAGTGTTATTTTACAGAGAAGCACACAGTGAATATGTTAAACCATATCTAGGGTTAGTCTGTACTGTATTGTGTTTGCATATTGTCTTGTTATGCCCTGGTTGATGCATAAATGGTCCATAAAGCTACTTACTGATGGTATGTTCTTAATGTAAAGTACAATAAAAAGTAAATATATCTATATTAATCCAAGTAATAGGATTAGTGCATCCAGGGTGTTGACATATACAGTTAGTTTTTTCCTATAAAAATATTTAAGAAATGTGACTGCTATTTATTTAATGTGTCTCTTAGTCTTCTCTTTTCATTTCAGCTTTAACATTTATTAAATCTTTCTACTGCTGTGCCAATTTGAACTGCTTTAAATTCCATTCTAACTTTAATGTTTCCTGGTCATACAGATACATAGAGCTCTTTACCAAATCAAATTAATGACGCATGTACCAAGCTTTACATATCATTCAGGAGGTAGACGTAACCAATCAATATTATTATGCTCAATGTCCAAAAAGTGAGGAGAGAAGTTGGCTATATATATTTATTAGACGTTAAAGGTGTTTGTTTACGATATCGGACCTCATGCTAACTTGAAGGTAACAATAGCAGATGACTCTTTTGTCCTCTCACCACTCGGGGTTTGAGGCTGCTGATGCTGTGAGTCTCCTCAAATCCACTTTGGCTCCGACACAAATGATGCACACAGAGAAAAAAACACAGTCTGAAAAAACACCCTGAAGGCCCCAACCTTTAAACCAGCGGTCAGTCGGGATAGTAAAGGAGATGTTAGACAAAACAATAACTATTTATCATTTTTATCATTTTTGGTTGTTATTACCTACCTGGGATAATGTCTGTTTGTGATTGCATCCGCATAAATTACCGTGAAATATTGCGTTTGGCTGTGGTAACTTTTTTGAAAGAAAATTTGAATTTAAAATGTGAAATTCAGAAGCATTAATATCTCGCTACAACAAAACCAAACAAAAAAATATTCTAATAAAAGTTGTCATTCCCTTTTCTAGTTTTTTTTTCTGTGTTGTTTTGTCTATCCCAAGTCTCCAACTTGTATATGTGAACAGAACGACCGTTGGAAAGAGCGAGTCTGTAGCTCCGTTCCAGTTTGGAGAGATTTATGAGTGGACCAAACCAAAAGAGTCTAAGAGTGTATACTCAGAGAGAGTTTGGGAGGGGAGATTTACGATCTGCCGTTTGGGTCATAATTCAAAGTTCACACTCACATATATCACATTTGGAATCACATAGATTATGGGAGAGAACAGATTTATCATACGCACGCAGGTATTGCACATGTGCTGCCTCAAAAAGCAACGACAAACTGCTCACAACCAGTTACACCAGATGCTATCATTTTGCTACAACAGAAAATAAATTGCATTTGGATAAGTTCTCGTCTGTAATAATCTATAATACGCAGCTACAATAAGAGTTTTTAAATGCATTGATGACATGTCAATGTGTGATTATGAACTGTATATATTTATTGTGTATGCATTATCTTTTCTTTTCATTTATTCATATTATTATGTTGATCTCTCAACATTTCTTGAAGATGCACACAACTGCTTTAACCCTATTATGTGAACAGATAAAGGGTCACATCCATGCTTCCCAATGTCCTGTGGAAGCTCTTTTACAAGTCTATCTGGATGTAAACTTTACTTTTCTATTTCCTATGATTTACTGTTTGGAGTGTTCTAAATGTTTCATGCGCCACAGAGGCCACTCGGCTGAAACCCATTCAGCTCTGAACTCACAAGCCCATCTATTTCTGTTCCTGTTTGTTAAATATTAACCACACATTCCCGCTGTCTCATCCACAGTGCAGAGGTGTGTGTTTGGGAGATACAGAGTGCTACGTGGGTGACCTTTCTATTTGTGCATCAAGTGTGCTGCCGTGCTGTGTTGGTGAGTGTAATAGCTTGGCTTTGAGCGACATTTGGGTTACATATCGGCACATTATTTTAGGAATAGTAACCTATTTTTACCTTAAAGCAACACTCCGAGGGATGTTTTTATTCTAAAAGCTGGAGAACTATTAAGATAACAGTTTCAAAGTCATTGTAATGGTTTTCTAAAATAAAACAGGAAATATAACTCCTCTTTTGATGAAAAATGTGACTGATTTGAGCAATATTTCACAGGACACACTATTATCTAACGAAATGGTTATCATGCCAAAAAAAGTCACATTACTACAAATGTACATCATAAGATATACGTTCCCATTGAAGAGGATGGCAGCATTTGTTTCCTTTTCATCCTTTTGTTGTTATACATCATGAAAAGTTAGGGTAGTTATACAAAATAGAGCCTTAATTTAATGATGTCAAATTTAAAGATTAATCACAGTCACCCAGTGTCACTGTTGTCACGCGTTTAATCTAAATTTTATCTTGTATTTTTAATCTGAATATTTTAGTCTGAATACAGTACAGACCGCACACACACAAAGCACTTCCTGACTTGTTTTTATTTCCATACTTAAGTTTTGTTTTGTTTCCCTTGACTCAGGTGGAAGAAAACCCAATTTTGATGATGCAACATTACTTTTTTTGGTCTAAACTTTTCACTGGCCTGGGCAAGACAATTAATGAGAGTGTTTTGTTTTCTGGAGGCTTAGTTCTTGTAAAAGTCAGCGTGATGAAGCTCTTGTTTTTTATCTTGACCTTGTTGGAGCCTCCATCACCCTTCCAAATTAATATTCAAAAGCCTTTAATTAAAAACCCGCCAACCCCCGTCCTCTTCTGGAGCAGGATAAACAAATCTGGGGCTGTGTTTGTTCCCTTCTGGCCCATCCTATACTCTATTTTAATGATTTCACTTCAACCTCCTGAAAAAAGCGTGGAGATGGCACTATGCGGCAGAATGTGACACAAAAAGATGAAGACAAGACGTAGCTGGGGGTGAATGAGGGGAGAAGTGGTGGCAAATTGGGGGGTGCACTGTATCTCAGAGTCATAGTTAATTACAAAAAGCATTAATGTTTTATTAACCCCTTATCAGTAATTAATCATGGGTCTTTGATGTAAAGTTCAGCTTACAAAAGCACCAGGAAAAAAAGAGCCCTCTCATCCATATTAGCCCATTAAGCTGGCTGCTATGGACCAGTCTTGCTAACTGCAGAGTGCAGGACAGCCTCCGCAGGCATTAAAGCATTTGTTTTGACAGCGCTGTTTGTTTTCTACTCCCAGAAGCCATTGCAGTGCACCTCCAACTCCCACTAGTCTTTCACCAAAAGAGCCAGTTTGCATTTCAAATATGATAGAGCAATTGCATATTGTGCACAAAATCCTACCCCCCTCAATGTTTCCCCGCATTTTGTATATGTTAGTCTTGTGGGCCGGGTAAAATTAGTTTTCTATAACTCACAATACATGTTTGCATGGTCTCTTTGGGTTTACAGTATATTGTACATAAAACTACAACAAATCCCATCGAGACCTCATGTGGGCTACCAGAGCTGTTTGGCAGTGTGATAACCCTAACACGCCGGAAAAAAAGTTTACACCAAAGAAGTAGAGGGTCAGTCAGAGTCATTTCTTTTTTCAAAAGAAAGATACACTTAGTATAGCCCTAGTGAAGTTATAAAAATAAAAGGATACTATGTATAAATATATATAAAATAAATCTGTTCAAGATTTGTTTATTTAATAACACAATGTTACCAAATGAAAACATTGACATTATCATTCAAATGATCTTGTCTTACCCCGCACTTTTCAGTAATTCAGTAACGTGTGTGTGTGTGTGTGTTTTAAACTGATTCTATAGTGTTGCTATGACAAATGCAGTTTATTACAAATCTACACTCCTTGTCCTGTCACACCCGCTGAGAGGAAGATGGCTGTAGTGTCTTCCCACTCTGTCTCTCAGATGGTGCTGTCTGGGGTCATCAAGAGGTCAGGGGTGACAGAGAGACCAGTGGGACTATGAGAGGGTGATCATTAGGTCAGTAGACCCTCTGAACAGTGGAAGTGTGTACTTGTATTTTCCAGTTAATGGGTCTGGGGGGTTGTGGGGGTGAAATATGGGGTGATTCTCGGTTCAACCCTACGTACACCATGACAGCGAGGGTCAAGCCGTGGTCACTCTAAGTTTAAGTAACTTGTTGAATGCTAATTCTTCAGAATGAAAGCGCACACAGCTTCCTCTTAACTCTCTGATGGATTGACAACTCTTATGAACACAAAGATGCTAATGTCAAAGTAGCTTTCCTCCACCATCCTTCACTCTAAACACATGACTTTTTCCCACACCCAGGCATGTTCTCTGCTCTACAGAAAAGTACAACAAGGCACTGGAGGCCATGTTACTATTGCTGATGCTTTTGTTGTTATTGTTCCTGCCCATGTTGATTAAATTAGGAAATCCTTTAAGTCTGCACAAAAAGAGGGGAGTGTTGTTTTATTATTAAAGAGGAAAGAGACACCCGGCAAACATTGTGCCTCTTAATGAGAAGTACAGCAGAGTGCTTCAGGACTTGGAGATTTCAATAACATGGCAGAGCAACCCCACACCCCCCTGTGAGGAAGATAATACATACAACAGCCCCCCCTCTGTCTACTTTCTCCTGCCTTGTTTTCCTCGTTGGCAGAGCAGACTGTAGGTGCTGTCTGAGAGACAAATGTAGTTCAACTGCCTTTAGCTTCTCTGTTGTTTACTCCTCCGCTTTTTTCCCTTTTTTATTTTTTATTTCTTTGCTTTTACACAGGTTTCCCCCAGTTTGTGAAGATCACAGTTCCAAACACTATGAGTTTCTGGAAAAAAAAGTCAACAATCTGTGAAAATATTTAGATGTGACAAATTTCAGAAACTTGCCATTTTCCACATGACTAACAACTCACCAGTGTCATCATATTTGCAAAAAAGTTAAAGTGGAAAAAGAGATATGCATTATTAGTTGTATTAAAGAAAGAAAGAAAAAAAGCACATGAAGATACAGAATAGGGCTATTCCATATTTTGACAACTTAACCACTGACATTTGGAAATATATCTTGAGCCGAAGAAGTCAGATTTCCAAAACAACATTTATTTCATGACACATTGTATTTGATGACACAATAAGTTACCTAATATTCTGAACCCTTACCCTTCAGCCTGTTTTGTATCGCAGACATACATTGCCATTACTTTACCTGACATCTATTTAATGACAAACACACAGTGCTACAAATCCAAGAAGAAAAACATAATTTCAAGAAAGAAAGAATGGGCATCTCATGTTTTTTTCCACATCTCCTTCCACTGTCACAGATTGTAGCGTGGGCGTGTGCCATTGTCAGAGCAAGGTCACATACTGTATAGCTCTACAGAAGGTGATTGTGCAATTGCCAATGTATGGAAATGTTTTATTTTTGTTAGTCACATTGTGTGTGTTTTTGTTTGTGTACAACTGCATCTGCTGTTTGGTGGGTCGTGCCAGAGTGGGGCTTCACTAAATACTGCAACTGCATTCCCTCCCACACGACTGCTGTTTTCCCATACAGCCACCCATGTGTGTGAAAGACAGCACATAATGTTTACATGCACTCACTGTGAGTCTTTGACCACTCAGGGCAGTAAACAGCCCGTAATCAGGAATACATGCCGCTGATCCCTCATTCTGTTTAATCACTGGATGCTGAACATAATAAAGCTGTCTGTCGAAGGTGCCACTTTAAAATTGTCATTCTTATTAGCTTTAAGAATAACACTTCTGCTGAATCTTGCCTTTACTAAGATCAGTTTTCAAAGAAAAATAGTTAATTGGGAGGCTATGTAATTAATTTTTCAGATAGTGTATGGAGGTGGATATGTTTCTTGTTACTTTAAAATGGGTTTGTGGGTATTGTGATTGACAGCTAGCCTACATAGTTAACTGTTTTTGAAGCTAAAGTGCAATTAAATACAAATAGGCACTAGGCAGAGATACTGTTTGTTTCAAATGATAAGATCTTTATCTTAAAATGATTGTAAAATACATTAGAACATTTAAATTAAAGAATAAGAGAGGATCTCAAGATTGAATATTTGATGAAACAAATAACAAAAAAAGTTTTTTTCAAAAGTAATCAAATTAATCTAAATCTAAATCAAATTTAGGATTAAATGTTAAAGCAGTGAAAACTTCAAAAGTTTGTCCATTAAAGATGAAAACATGGTGTGGACATACCCTCAATTCTGTCATTGTTTATTCATAAATTTAATTAAATAATTTCCTATAATACACTTTGTGTGAAACAAGCTTTTGTCAACCAGAAATATGAACAGTAACCCAATAAACATACTACATACGCTTAATGCTATATAATGCTAAAACACCACTAGCTAATGGCTAATATTTTTTCCTAACACACTGACTCCTCATACCACAGCAAGGTTATCAGTAAGGCACAGTGCTAAAGGTCAGACATGAGTCCTCTGAGTGACCCCTGACCTCTCGATGAACCACCGTCCTCAGATTCATCATGGCGGCGTTTACTGCTGAGTGCAAGGGGTTACTTACTTCAAAGGCTCCCAAAGCCTCCAGTGGCTATTCATACGCCTCCCTCTTCCCTTTAGATAAAGTTCAGTCTAGCCAGACATGTATAAATCAAGGACAACTAATGATGATACAATGCAAAAGCTACATTTATCAGTCTGCAAACACTTTTAACTGGTGTGTTGTCTACAGTCATTTAAGTTAAATAGATAAATGGCACACAAATGACAATGATACAAATATTTGTTGTTTCCCCTGGTGTTTCAGGTTGACAAATTCACACAGACCACCCCTTGACCTCTTGACGATACAGGGCCTTATGGGTAATGATGATACTGATGGACTGACCCAGTGGCCATCTGGAGCAGCTGTCATGGCCACTGATTGAAAAGGAGACCCACCACTGGCCAGGCATTGATTTGTTGTTGTTTTTTTCTGCTCCCAGACCCCCCTCTAGTTACATCTTTTATTATCATACTCCCTATGAACTTTGACCTCAAAAGGAGTGAAGTGCGAGGTCACTGTCATTACCATTCATTCATGTCATTACAACAACGTGAGGCATTTTTGTACAACCATTTTTGATCAAATATGATGCAGATTTGAAATGCAAATGTCAAATGGCATACTCTTTTATGTCAGTTGCTTAGGTTTAGTTCAATTTCTGGACAAGCTGGTGGTGTTAACTCACAAAACAGTTATTGATGTGTTTGCAACATCAAATGTCCATTTATTAGTTTTCATTCTTCTTCATGAGCAATAACCTTTTTCATAATGCTTACTGACTAAAATGTGTTTTCTGAAACACAGCTATTGATTTACAGTATATATCATTAAATATATATGTGTGTGTATATATATATATATATATATTTATATATATTTTTTAGTTTTTGTATTTTTCTTCTCTTCATATATAGTAAAATATTTATTCCTCATAAAACTATATTCTGACAAGTATTTTTAATTCTGTGTTACTGACAGTAGTCAATGTTCAATGTCAAGCATATGTTACATAAACCATGATAGTGATCTTCTTCCTTCAGTGACTGGGGATGAGCAGGTTGTAACCATGTCCACTCTTTTCAAATACCCCCCTTCACCCCCACATAGTGCCACTGCTGCTCTATAATGATCCACATAATCCAACAGGCTAGGGGAGTGACTGATAGCTATTGTTGTGTTGGAAAGCTTTTGTCACCTGACAAAGAGCTTTGGCTTTGGCCCTCATCCTTCAGCCTCATCCCGTCTCTCTCACAGGGATATGGAACGGCCTTAGTGTCCCATCACATTGATAGATAAAGGAATATCTGTAGTAAAAAAATACTGAGATTATCTTCATCAAGTACAACAACTAACACATCTCCAGCAAGAATTACAGAGCTCTTGATTAACATATTGAAAAGAAGATGGCAATAACCTTTCTGCAGCTCTGACACTTTTTTATTTTGCTCATTTTGCTTGTTTATTGTCATGATAATGAAGTTGCAGTGTTGTTGTCATCAGAAGGAATCTAGCATTTTGGCGTCGTTCCACTGCGACTGAACGTATGCAAGGAGTACTTTTCTTTTCCTGTCACTGTCAGCGTGAGTAGCTCCACAACCAAAATGTCTCCTAATTGTGTGAAATAGAACCGAGCTGTTAATTTATATGGCAATTAGCGTACAGTTTTATATTTAGCTGGTAAATATGTTCCACAATATGTTTCTGTGACTACCAAATGATTGCATGTGAAAAATAGCACTGTATGTTTGAATACATTGAGTGGGAGTGAATGACAAGCTTACAGTAAAGCATTTGAAATGTTGGACAATACAAACAGACTGCATGCATTTATTTTCTTTAAAGGCGTCCTTTTTCACTCGTGCCTTGTATCCATGCCATTTATCTCAATGGCCTCTCAGTGCACTGTGGGAATAGCAGCAGCACTTGCACCATGTGTGAGACAAAGAGAAAGGTCTGTTTCCACACTATCAATCCCACAGTCCCACACAGTGACGAGTGCTGAGATAGTCACCATCTGTGGATGTGTTGCTCATCGCTTTGCCTAAAAGTAAAACTGTACCCAGTAAAAAGTTAAAGTGTGAACTCCTCAGTGTGGTGTTTGTCTAGGTGTTTTAGAAATATCACCCACTAGATTCTATGGCGCCTTTTTTAATAGCATGGCATTTGCAGTCACCGGCCACATGCCGCATTTGTTTGGTAATTTTTGGCGAGTTAAAAATACAAAAGACAATGTGTGTCTGTGTCGCTCTGTCTGTTCCATTGCTGTCTGTTTTGCCCTCTTTCTTTCTATTCCCTCATTCCCTGTCCCTGGCTACAGCACAGCAGCCATTAGCTTTACAAATCCAGCCTTTGATCTCTGATTTGGGTGGGTGCCTGGGAAAAGGAGGGGTACCGGCTGCATGAGTGTGTGTCTGTCTCTGTATGTAAGTATGTATGTGTGTAGCTGTCTATGTAGGCCATTCGGGGGCTAGCTGCCACTGCAGAGGAGGAGGGTTCACGACCGGTCCACTTCTGCCGAGGTATTACAGAGCGAGTCGATTTCCAGGGAAGAGGCTGTGATGATAATGCTGCTTCATTTGCATTTCTACTGAGCGTATAAGCTGCCTAATGGTTTAAATATAACTCTCTTCTCTCCAAACTCTACTTCTCCTTATAGTTTCGACAACCTCTGTCCTCCTTTCTACCTTTTCTTAACCCCCCTTTTTTACCTCAGAGCATCTTGTCCCACCTTATCTTTGCATTATCTTTTTGGGGGCAATATCTCCTTTCCATGGCTGCCTGCACCAAGGATACCAAGGATAAGTTATACAGAATATATTTGATAGAACAGGTGAGAGTCAAGAATTAAAGAAATATGTCTAGTATTTCTATTTGGTGACACTTTATTTTTATAGTTTATTGTGAGTATTTTGACTTTAGAATGGCTCTGAACAGAATCAGCTGCTGTTTCCAGAGCACTGAGACGAGACACCGAAGGATGTTACTACTACTAAACTACTGTTCGTTAACATTAAATCCATTTATATTGACAAAAAAAAAACAGGTAGCAATGTTACGTAATAGTTAATAAAATGCAAAAAAAAAAAAACACACACAAAAACGAAGGAGTAAGACAAAAAACATCCTTATGCCTTAGGCCTATGTGTACTAACATACACTGTGTGCACAATTATTAGGCAAGTTTAATTTCCAAAATCTAAAATGTTAACAAACTCTTAGACCTGAACATTTGAGTAGTAAACGTGATGTTTTGGAATATCTACATGTACACCATTATTAGGCAACTATTAGTGCGCAGAATTATTATATCACCTGTTAAAGTGAGAATAATAAACAAACTCAAAATTTACAAACAAACATTTCTAATTCAGTTTATTGATCTGGTCAAAATCAACTTTTTGTGCAGCTGCAACCACGGCCTCCCAGACACTGTTCAGACAGGTGTACTGTTTACCTTCACTGTAAATGTCCTGCTTAAGAAGTGCCCAAACGTTCTCATTAGGGTTTAAGTCACGTGAAGAAGGGGCCATGTCATTAGTTTTTAATCTTTAGGGCCTTTACTGTCCAGCTACACAGTGGAGAACTTTGATGCAGGTGATGGAGCGTTCAAAGTCTTCTTAAAAAATGCAGAGTTTTTCCTGGACCACTGCTTGGAGAAAGTGTCTTCTAAAAATTGGCAGTAGGTCTGAGAGTTGATTTTGAGTCCATTTTCAACCCAAAAAGATCCAACTAGCTCATCTTTAATAATACCGGCCCATACCAGTACCACCTCCACCTGGCTGGCATCTAAGTCAAAGTGGAGCACTGTGTCTGTTACTGATCCAACCACAGGTCCATCCATCTGGTCCATCAAGAGTCACTCTCATCTCATCAGTCACAAAACCTTTGAAAAATCTGTCTTCAAATATTTCTTGGCCCATTCTTGACGTTTCAGCTCATGTGTCTTGTTCAGAGGTGGTCGGGTTTCAGCACTGGAGGATAATGGGTTCCTGGTAGCGAAACATTTAATTCTTCGCAAATCTTTTTCAGTTAATTTGCATCTTTTCTTCTTGACACGTTTCTTGCGACCCTGTTGACTATTTGCTACAAAACGTTTGATGGTTCCTGCCTAATAATTATGCACACCTTGATATAGGTTGTTGATGTCCTTAGGCCACACCCTCCGTTGCCTAATAATTGTGCTTACAGTGTATTGTAGGTAGGGTTAGGGTATGTATGTACTAAGTAGTTACATTTTATTACAGTTTGTTACACAGTGTTACATTGTACTTTATGAGGTAGATACAATATATATTGAGTGTAGTGTAAAGTTTTACCTTCTATTTTTTTTTTCACTCAAACTACCACAGTCAGATATATTATATAGATATATAGATGTTTAAAACATTTGATTAGTGGCCTGTTTTGGTTCACTACTGAGACCTAGTGTTTTTTTATATTTTTATTGGATATTACACTATAAACATTATTTTAAATCTTATTCTTTTAAGGCAGATGGCGAGTTGACACTGTGGATGGAACACATAATCAGGGACCTTTTCATTGAAGTTTGGGGTTCTGAGTGACTCTATCTACCTTGCCTTATTGTCCTGTTCTCTTGAGAGCTAACAAATGGCTTCACTGAGCCATATTCACCTGTTCCTGCTGCAGACGTCCTCCACTGCATTAAGTGGGGATTTATGGAGGCGGCTTCCCATTGAACAAAACCATTTGTCTTCCAGTTTAGTTTAACAGCACTCTTTATTCCCTGCAGATTTAGGGATAGGAGGCTGGGGGTATGAGGGTGTGGGGGGCGTGGAGAGGGACCAACACCATTAAGGGCAACGGCCCTCCCAATTTCTCTCACTCTTATAAGAGGAACGCAAACAGCCCTGAGCGGTCTGCTCCTAAAGAGACCTCTGTGAATAGATAGACGTCTGATGGATCAAATGGAGACCTAACACATGCAGCACAAGTGTCCCATTTTGAGCTCTTTTACGTGGAACAAGCTGCAGCATTTCAAATGGGACTCAGAGCACTGTAGTTTTATCCACCAGCTAAGAATAGAAATGTGTAAATTAAATGAAATAGTGCGGCTAGACATGAGTGCGTGCAGTGGCATTTGATAGTCAATCTATTACTGAAACTGAGCTGACACGCTGGAGACCCTCTAATAACCTATAAAAGAGGGATATTTTATAATTATTCAGTGGTGGCGGTATTTGGGAGACTAAACTGCCAATGACTGTGTCATATGTAGCTGCATTAGCGACTCATTACTTTGGCGATAGGGAGAAGATTCCTTAATGCCTCTCGACAGGCCATGATGTAATTACACAGTGTTTGTTGCAAGTCAACATGATAATTTGTGTTTCCAAGGGATCTGTCATATACCCAGGATGCCGGGCGCATAAATGATTCAACCCTCATAAATGTCCTGATTGAAAACAAGCCTTTGCCCATACCAACTTAGCTATTTTGTCATTACAGCACCTATGGCCTTAAAACACACACGCACATAAACAATTGGCATGAAAATTCATCACAGTGTGTACTGCTGTGAGGCAGAATTATGCATGAAACCATATGAAAAGCTTACCTTTCACTTTTCCCCCACCCCTCTGTGTGTGTAAGAGATCACGATAGGGAGAGCATGAACAGAGGGAGAAAGTTTATTTACTGCAATAAATGTAAGATTCCTTTCCAATTCCCCAGAGCATACCACTGTCGAATTTACCCATTCCCACCCTCTGAGCTCGACTTAACATGACTACACAACATCTGCATGGGGGCTGCAGAGTTTATGTACATGCTCCGTGCTGGATTGTGTTTGCGAACAGTATTCTGCGTGTGTTTGGGGGCGTTGTTTTTGTATCTGTTTTTAAAACTGTGCGGTGGGCAGGGTGAAGTAAAAGCAGTGCTCCTGTTCCTGCACAGCCGCCGGCTCCGCTGCACCTCTTCACTGTTCTGACAGTGACCCCAGCCGACGGGGGTTTAAGCGTGTGTGTTTTGGTTCCCTTTGTACGCACTCTCTAAGATATTCTCCTCCTATTTCTTCTCTTTTCTCCCTCTCTCTTGTGTTGCTTACAGAACAGACCCCAGATACTAAAGATATTGCCCCTGGTTTATTTGGCCTTTCTCTGTCTCTTTTTTTCTTTCTTATTCTAGCCATCTATATACATCTCCTGATTCTCCTCTCATCTTCTTTCTTTTCCCCTTTTTTGTTCATCTTAGGCAATCCTCTCACTTTGCGATCAATATGTTTTTCTTTTTTTCAAGCCTTGCAGGCAAAATGAGTGCTGCTGTGGGATTCTTTTAAAAGTTGGGATGCTAAGCATGTTAAACAGCCAAGATGTTTGTGAAAATTTGGAATCATCTGAGAGATGTTAAACGTCTGAATTTGTTTTTCCCGTTTCCCAGCAGCATACTGTACATGCATCAGATGTTATAGCTTTTTATCACCAATCTTTGATCTCCCTGTAGCTTTTATATAATATTTCTGATTCTTGCATTTGAAGTTATTAGCTAATCACTGCATCTTGAATGTAGCAGTTAAAGATAAAAAATGACGTGCATACATTTAGAAAATCCACATTGAAATCCTTTGAATGCAACACAGAGTTTAAAGATCAATTGTATATGAGACATTTTAGAATCTGTGAAGAATCACTAACTAAAATCTAAAAGTTTGGCATGTACGGCCTTGTTAGTTCTTCCTTAAGTTCATGTGTACATGTCTGAAGCTTGTGGGCTATCTCATTTCCCAAACAAACTTTTGATTGTGTGATCATGGACAGAATACCAAGTCCTTTCTTTTTTTTGCACGGCAGTAGCATTGGGAGAAAGACCAGGGTGATTGTACAATATCTGAAAGGTTGGCAGTTTGATGCTCACTCCTTCAATTTACATTGTTAAAGTGCCCTTGAGCACTAAACCTAGAGCTTGCTGGACTTTTCTGGTCTTACTAGTGCTGTTAATGCTTTTATAATCAGCTCTGGAACCGACGAGTGCTGTTGCAAAGATTTTTCTTCAAATTCTTGAAATCATTCGACAGTTTTCTGTGTTTTAATCTTTTTACTTCCCTTTGTTTTCCATGTCTGTGCACCTGCTACGTTCTGCTCCTGTGTTCGATGAAGGGGCGGAAAGGCTGCAACATCCCTGATGACTGTCATCATCATCATGGCATGTCTGTCTGTCTGTGCGAGCTGCTGCAGTGATGAGCCAGGAAGGCATCGTGCCAGGCTCCAGACAAACTGCCCTGTGCCCTGTTTGCATCCAACTGTCACACAAATTACATGCAAACTTTAGACTGTTAGTGAATAATGAATGAGTACAAACAAAACATGGACATATTTAAAAAACATTTTAGGGATTTTTTTGTTTTAGATTTCTATCAAAATTGCATGCTATTTTGTCCAACTGGAGCAATTTTCTTTTGACTGTGTGTTTTAAAGATTGTTTTTTTCAGTATCACTAAAGATTTTATTTGGGTCATCACACGGTTTTGTGTGTAATATAGTATAAAACTAAGTTTGTGATAGGTATCAATAAATATTTTATCTGTTGAAAAGTATTATGATTATTACCCTGACTTCCTGTTACATAAGTAGAAAGATTATTAAGCCTCTAATGAAAGCATGAGGCCCAGAAAAAGAAGCTCCGATCAAGGCTGGACAAAACCACAGTTGGCGAATCTCAAAAGGACAAATTATCTAACTCATCTGAAACACATTCTGGTCAATCCCAAATAATTAAAAACAATAAAAATCATTACTTTTTGTGATTTTGTGCAGCTTTCTCAGCTTACATAAATACAGTATGTCCAGTGTTAACAAGTCACTCGAATAATTGATTTGAATGCTACTCAGAGTGAGAACCTGTTTAATACAACACTATATAACCATGTTTCAATTGAAAGTGTGACTCTGAGAATGATGTGCTGAAGAACAGAGCGATCAGAGTGAAGGCTTGAGGATGAGTGAAGGAGCCGTACAACACACTGCCAAGCGACATGAGAGAGTGAGAGTTTCAGGCATCAGTGCTTTTCCTCCAGGTGTCTTTGGCCTGCATGATTTCATCTGCGAGGCCATAATAAACTTCCTTAATGAAATAAGTAATTAACATATTATAATTGTGCAGCGGATGATTTTGACAGAGATCATTTTCCATATCTAATGCTATGCTAATTTAATCTGTTCCCCTCCTCTGCCCGACACGACCCTTTCTGTGATTAAGTTTCATGGCACCTCACTTTCACTTTTCCTCACCTCTTACTTTTTCATAGCCACCCATGCCCCCCTCCACACCTTCCCACAATCCCCTTTTCTCTGTCTGTCCCTCCTTTTTCTTTTTCTCTTCCTCTGCTGATGGATAGACTCCACAACGGAGGATCGAGGCCTTGTTTATGGAATCGCAGGCAGAGGTACGTGCACAGATGGCGGGGGAACAAGAAGGGGGTGGAGGCCGGGGGTCTGTATGTGTGGTCCGATCCCTCGCTCCTTCCTCCACCTCCTCTAAGTGGAAAACAGCGTTGGAGACACGGGACAGGAAGCGTAGGAGGCACAGTAACAGCGCTGATTGAAATAAAGCCAAGGGCCAGTGGTCATGTGGTCACAGTTCTCCTTATTGTTTTGAAGATTGGCGTTTGATGAGCTGTAATTGTGGTTTGAAGGAAAACATGCAAAAGTCAGACAAAATGTCACTATGATCAGGAACAAAAATAGGTCGAGTCATTGTCTTTGAAGATAATCATAGGATAGTGTGGGGACAAAGTGGGCTAAGCTTAAGGTTAGTGAGGAGAATATAAAAGAAACAAATTTCAATCTACATTCATAATTTTCAATGAGACAATATACAGAGGGAGTAACAAGACACTGAAGTTTGTACTTACATTCAGCTTCTTAAAACAAAAGTGAGTGAAGAACAGGATTTAAACCTAGAAGTTCATGATGTGCTGTTGCTCGAATGAAGGCAGACAGAGAAACAGGAGGAACTTCAAACGAATGAAAGGAATGAGCTTTGAAAGAGTGGCTTGGAAGAGTCGGATGCAAGGGACGAATGAAATGAAACAGCTGTGGTTTGATCCGTCCCATGTGACGACACACACACACACATTTTCTGTCCTCCCTTTAACTCTCTCGCCCCCTAAGGTCTTCGTCGTTTGTCTAAGCAGAAAACGGCACCCACTGGCTCTCCATTTTCTGTCACTAAAAAACTTTTGAGTGTTTGTCTTACATTGAGAAAGAGGAAAAACTAAATGAACATTTTTAAAAACATTGTATACAGTTGTGCTTATGCATCATTCTTCCACAAAATGTGGGAACAATACATCCATCCTTTTTGTTTTGCTCATATTTAGAAGCATACATCTACACTATGGGAATGTCATTATGTTTATTACCCCTCATTTAGGTGGGTCAATTCGTTCTTCCAGGGGTTCCATGTTCTGAAAGTGGTGTCACTAAGCTAGGATCAGTAAATCAAATGAAGAAAAAGATTAAATAATACAGAAGCGGTCTTTTGTAATACAGTTTTTCATTTTCTAAATTATGTTCACAAGCACAACTGAGATGTATAAATATTGCACCACTTTGAGGCTTTGTCTGCCTGGATCCTTGCATGTAGTGTGTGTTTGAGTGCATTGTGTGTGTCTGGGAGGTCAGCTGGGGCAAACAGAGGATGAGTAATGTGAAAGAGCTCAGATGTGAGCATGGCCAGTAACAATGGATGAGTGACAGGACACATGCCACTAGGTAATGAGAGGTTCACACCTACATGTTACCCTTTCCTTTTTGATTCTGAGACGTTCTCTAAAACACTCACATGAACGTGCTTGAGACCCCCTCTAGACACGCCACTGTTCCCCAGCCAGGAGCGTTCAGTGAAGGTGAAAACCTTTCATGGTGATAACTTCTTGACTCCGCTGGGGCCATGACAACAATAACAGACAACATATGAAGATGTAGCTAAACAGCAATGATGTGGTCATCCTTTGGGGTAATCAGCAGACAGGCCTTCCAGTGGGAAAAGGTCAAATATGGATAATGAAATTACAAGCTTACAACAGTGTTATCTTATTCATAAATGATGTATATGATATGTAGACGTCTACAATATCCAATGAGGTGTAACATGGCAAAGTTATGCCAGATGTGTGAAATTACTGATGAGAGTGCTCCAGTCAACCCACAGGACCATCCAGCCTTTAGACACAATCTCACTCAAGATCACTATCAGTTGTCATTCTGGCTGAGATTCTAAAGGATTTGAAACTCTCTTGCATAAGATCTTTCCACCATCATTACATTAATTCAAAAATGGTCTTTAAGCGGTTAAGGGAACATCATTTGGCACAAATAATTACTACTACTACTAATAATAATAATCTTTATTTTTATATAGCGCTTTACATACATTAAACTATTACCAGTGTTACAGAACTTCACTGGAGGCAATGTAGGTTAAGTGTCTTGCCCAAGGACACAACGACAGTATGCGGGGGAGAGCGGAAAGTTATGATGTTTTGGGATGTTTCGAGCTAATAAATATAACAATATGAACTATGTTACAATTAGGTACTATTTATTCTGGCAACACAACAAATGTTAGCACATGCAAGATTTCCATTGTTCTAATTGTCACATAGATATCCTACAGGAAGGCTTAAAATGTTGAAAATTATGTTTACAATAAGATCTCCCACCTCCTCTTTCTCTTAGTGCAGTCTGTCACAGTGACAGTGGGATCACTGGGAGCAAATGACAGCTGAGGAACAAAGCAACACCTCAAGGACAAAGAAATACAGTGGAGCAGCCAGTCATCAAGCTTGGACACAAGTCAACAGAGAGCCTGCCTTTACAATAATGTGTTATTGTAAACCAATAGTACTGTTAAAAGCATGTGCAGTATAGTCAAGAACTAACTACGTTATTTTGATGCTTCTAATGATGAGTTAAGGCCATTGTTTGAAGCTAATAGGTAACCATATGTGCTATTTCACAAAGCATTTTATATGTCCCTCTTAATAGTTACAATCTGACTGACTGGCAATGAAGGCATAGAGAATAAACTACATATGATTTCATTTTCTCTTGCCATTTTCTTTGTAATAACCTCTCCTGCCACAGCACAAATCTGCCCGCGTCTGCCTTTCCTCTTTATCTCCTTCTTTCTGCCTCTCTTTTGCTGATGTTCATAGGGAGATCTCCACATCCCTAAATCATCATCAGAATGAGGAAGCAGTCCCTGGGCTAATGCAATGCAGATATGTTGTCTTTTGTGTCGGAATATGAGAAAAGGAATTTATGTGAGGCGCTCGGCGAGTCAGAATTCATTTCTTGCTCGAGCTTTTGCCCTGCAGTCAAACGTAAACTGACTGCAGACTCAGCTGGCTGACTGAGTGAGGACGCACACACAGACACACACTGAAGTATACCCACTCAATAGAAATGCATGGACAACCTCAATGTTATACATGCACTCTCATTCACCCCAATGGAGTGTGCTCAAAGTGGCTCTCTATCCTTGAATGACAGGTGGACATGGGTGACACAATGGCCACCAATATTGTCAGGCAACCATGGTAACAATGGCAGGACTCAAGGGAAATGTGGAGCTTTGCAGTTGCCAGCCGTCAAACATGAAAAGAGATTTTCTAAGGTAGGGGTATAAAAAAGGATTTAGGTGGTTTGTGCTAATCAACATTGCCAGAAGCAAATGCTTTGATAGGCAAAATGAATTCTGATCCTTCATTTTAATAGTGCACAACATGAAACAAGCTAAAGAACAAAATTCAAGATCTCTTTTAGACCACTGTGATCAATGTCAGTAACATCCTCAACGTAAAAACTGTTAAATGTAGATGTGATGCAGAGGGAACAATGTGTAGGGAATAACAACACTGAACAGGTCGTGCTTCAAACACCGCGCTGCAGCATATAATCGAGCTGAAACATAACCTCTCTGAACTTCATTGATGAAGACGAGCGCTAAAAGGCACAACTGAGTATGGATGAGTGTGTTTTTGTGATTGTCTATATAAGCACGTTTGTGTGTGAGAGACAGAGAAGGAAGGCAGACACACAGTGATGTACTCTTATCAGTCTTCCCAGTCCTCAGCAGCAGCAGATAAACAGAAGTGTGAAGGGCAGTCGCGCTGCAGGGGGCTGATTGACATGGCTGGCGCCCAAAGAATTATACACACACATTTTCACATGTTCCAAACACGGTACACACTGTTCACTTACATGGAAAACTATAGCAATAAATGCACAGAATTATGCTGAGTGAGGTAATCTTTGGGATTATTCCGCGCTTGTTTCTTTGTGTTACAAAACAACCTTTAGATGCACTCAATTTGTAAGAAACATGTTTAAAATTGTTGTGTTAAAGGTTGTGTTTAGGCGGTACAATTCTTTTGACTGAGATTAATAGCAAGACTTTGTTTACATAATAGCGTCTGCAAAACAAGACAAATAGCACCCTGAACCATAACCAAATCTCTTCTCCAAACTCAAAAATCTCTTAATGCCACAAATATAATTTACTAAATATAACTTCTACAAAGATGAGTTAAATAAATAAAAAAATAAATTGAAAAAACATAATACCTTTTTTTCTTCGTTTTCTTGTGTGTTTATGTGGTTAGATAGTGGCTCTATGTGTGCACTATTTGCACGGGTGAACCTGTACATCTGTGTTTTCTTGTCGTGGGTTAGCTGATTATTGAGCAGGCATGTCCTGGGGCTGCATGCAGTTCCACACCAAACAGTGAAACCAATACCTTTTTGTCGCTGATAAAACTGGATGGCCAGAGATATGCATGCATATTATCACTGACACACACTGCCTGCTTGATGTGTGTATGTGTGAGTCCATGCACTGGGCTTACAGGGGTTTTGCTCTGTGTTTTATCTGTGCCGGTGCGTGAGTAATACACTCTAACAAAGACGCCGTAGACTATCCCTCCTACTCTCCCAGACTTCCCCAGAGACAAAGTCCCAATTTCTCCATTGCCTGCAGCCACTGAATAGGGCAAGGTGGGGGCAGAAAGGGAGCCAGAGAGTAAAGTGTGGTAGCGAAAAGAAAACCTCGATGCTATCAGCCCTCGGAGAGTCACCAGGGTCATTGTCATGTGTCAGTCAGTGTAACACAAGTCTCTCCTGATAAGCCTTACGATTGCAGCGATTGGGCACGATGGGTGACAGTGCGATATCCTTCTGTGGTGGCGCTCCTGACGAGACACAAAATTAACCCCCAGCGCTTTGCTGATAAACATCTAAAATGGTTTCAGGACCCTAGGGGCTAATGGGAAGAGACGGGAAGCTATCAAAATATCAAATGTGCGTGACAAGCGGCACAAGGACCAGGTCTGTCACACACTCTTCCGCCTTTCCGAGGGTGATTTAACTCCTGTCTTCCCACAAAGCCTGCCAGCGCAGCAGTGAAAAATGAAGCACTCATCTCCACGGCCTACAATAGCAGCTCATGAAATAATACTCTATTAGTCGGATTTATTTAGGCTAACCGGTGCTGATTTTAATTAGGGTAAACTGCTTGTTGGGAGGAATCAGTGACGATCTCATAATGAGGGTCAGCCCAGGGTAATAGCTAAGGCCACTTCTGTTACACAGCAATGAAATTCCAAAGGAAAGGACTGAATATTTATTCTGTCTAGAACCCCAAAGTACAGATAGCTCTATCCTAAACAGAATCTGCGTGGAAAGCACCTGGGTGTGTGTAGGTTAGCCCATGTCCTTGGCAGAATGTTTAAAGGACAGGAGAGCAAGTGTTAAAACAGAGAGGCCCGGTGTTGGTGTGTGTGTAGGTGTGTGCCATGTGTCTGGGCTGGATGACATGTGAAGGTGACGGGTGTCACCAATGTCCCTGTCGTCTGAGGGCATGTCTCTGCTTGCTGCCTCTAACACCAGCATGACTGACTTATGATCAGGGTTTATCATTTTGATTTATGATGAGCCTGGTTTGTCCCTCTCCCAGCCACGATAGGCAGGTCTGAACTGTGTGTGTATTAGAGAGAGAAAGGCAGCCAGTCAGGTTGTTAGCTAATGTTCAAGAATGTGAAAAGTTCAACAATAACAACGTTCAAGTAATGTAAAGTAATGAAGCAATGCTATGCACAGTGAAATGTGTTTTATCGACCAAGATGGCCTTTTTGAAGGAGTCTACAAGAGCCCCTCATGCTACTTTCCGGACACGCAGGTTAGTTGGTGAACTGAACCAAAATTTAAACGCAACACTTTGGTTTTTGACCCCATTTTTCATGAGTTGAACCCAAAGATCTAAAACTTTTTATATGTACACAAAAGGCCACCTCACAGGTGTGGCAAATGAAGAAGCCGATTAGAGAGCATGATTATTGCAAAAGTGTGCCTTAGGCTGGCCCCAATAAAAGGCCACAAGCGCAGATAAGCTTCCCTTAGACGGATTCTGACTGTTTGTGCAGAAATTCCTTTGGTTATGGAAAACTCATTGTCGCAGCAGCTGTCCGGGTGGCTGGTCTCAGAGGATCTTGGAGATGAAGATGCTGGATGTGAAGGTCCTGGGCTGGTGTGGTTACACATGGTCTGCGTTTGTGAGGCCGGTTGGATGTACTGCCAAATTCTCTGAAACGCCTTTGGAGACGGCTTATGGTCGAGAAATGAACATTCATTCAACAGCCAACTGCACGCGCCCTCAAAACCTGCGACATCTGTGGCATTGTGCTGTGATAAAACTGCACATTTTAGAGTGGCCTTTTATTGTGGCCAGCCTAAGGCACACTTGTGCAATAATCATGTTCTCTAATTAGATTCTTGATATGCCACAACTGTGAGGTGAGATGGATTTTCTCGGCAAAGAAGTGCTCACTGACACAGATTTGGACAGATTTGTGAACAATATTTGAGAGAAATATACCTTTTGTGTTCATAGACAAAGTCTTACCACTTTGAGTTCAGCTAATGAAAAATGTTGCACTGTTCAGTTTAAAGTGTATGAATGTGAGTGTAAATGCTTGTCTGTAATGTTTGTTTCTCAGTGGTACCCCTTTGAGTAACTGCCCAGGGCCATATAGCCAATGCAGTTTTGGGTAGGCTCCAGCCCACTGCAACCTTTAACAAGATGGGCAATAGAAAATGAATGTATGAATGCATTGTTCACTTTCACAAGTTGTTCATAGACAACCACATACATTTATCTAGCCCCTCACTTAGCATTATTTAAAACTTTCAAACCACTAGTGGCTCAATCTGGCTCAAATTCTGGTTTATGTGGCATCACCCCTGATTTTAAGAAAGCACTCGCCCAATGTGTCCTACTGCAATGCAGTTGACATAAAATTGTGGTGGGTCCACTCACTCATCACCAGAAGATATGCTGTTCCTTTGTCCAAACATTGCTATCTTATGCTTTGGGTTAAAAATACATTTTAAATACCATTTCACATACTTTAAAAATTTCAATTATAGAAAATGTGTTTTTGGTAACGCAACAATAACGTAACAAGCAAGTGAAGGCTTGACTACTAAATGCCAGGCAGAGGGACATAGGGGCTATTTAGTAAACATCTTTCAATTCCACACCAGCCGGGTCGACCTAGCATCCTCAAAGCTTCTTTCCCAATGTTTGGATGCAGAGGAACAGGCCGCAGACATACCCGAGGGAAAAAGGGATGAGAGGAAGGAAGGAAAAGAAGGAATGGAGACAGAGAAAGGGAGAAAGAGGGCACTGGAACACATCCACAGATTAACCCTCATGGAAGAGATGGAAAATAGAGCGGAACTGAACATGCTCCTGTGTGTATGCATGTCGTAAGAGAGGTGTTTGCTGACAACCCATTGCAAAGGTGCCAATTTTATGTCTCTGCCGTACACTGGCCATAAAACAATAACATTCCACACTTTTATCTCTCCACTGTCTATGGTTCTTTCCTTGCACTCAGGTACCTCCAACAGATAGTGCTAATCCTCTCCTTCACACTAAATAACGGCTACAGAAATGGGGAGGACACAGGATGGGGCTGGCGGGCAGATTGCTTTTTGCTGAACCTTGTTTATTTTTTTAGAACTAAGACAACCTGATAGTGCTATATATTATTGTTTTTTATTCATTATCAGATAACGGTTGCTGTAATGGTCATATATATATTTTTTGTTGTACATAATACTTTATTCAATGAATAGATGAACCTTCATTAAATCATTATGTTAAAGAAGCCTTTTTAGCCTTTGTCAAGGACATGCAGATAAGATTGGCAGTGTCTCTGAGATGTTTTTTTAAACTGGCGAATTGAAATAGTTTCTTCATGAATAGTGAGTTGGAGGAAAGGTTTGAAGGTTAGAGATGTTTTATTGTGCATGACATGCAGGCAGTGTCATTGTAGATGAAGACATTTATTTTTTGTATAGCCCAGTATCACAACAGTGTTGCCTCTAAGGCCTGTACAGACTTCCCCTTGTCAAGATACCACTCCGCACTCGTCAAACATTAATAAACTTATATAAAGTTCACCTAAACTTTCCAATGTGTGACTGTGTAAACTAGCAACTCCACGGAAGCTTTTCTTCCCAATGTGGTTTTATGCCAATAAAATGAATTAACTGTCAAATTTTAAACATAGTCTACAGAATACACAACTGGGTCAAGGATGCTATAAAAACTATTTATATATAAAAAAACAACTAGGTTTTTTAATGTATAATGCCGTAGGATGTGAACTGTCTGAGGTTACTGTTCACCAATCAGTCTTGACATGTAATGAAAGTTTGTAGTGTTTGAAGTGACATTTTTACCCGTATAGTGCACATCACATGTTCTTTTTCGGTGCTGAGAGCTGTCTTGTGTGTACATACGCTCTCTGTATCTGTGGTTATGGAAACAGAGTGGCCTGTACACAGTCAGATACACAGTCAGATACACAGGGGAATAGCTATGAGTGAGTACTGTTGGTTTGTTTGACAGGGACCTCTTACCCCTGTCTCTCCCACCTCAGATAGAAAGAGACAAATACATTGGGATGGCAGATAGAGCCAGATAGCGCCAGAGCAAATGCGAGGGCAGAGAGAGGGAGGAAAAAAAGGAATCGAGCATGAGGTGTTGACGGGCCCAGGGAATAAAAGGCATAGCATAAAGGAGCAAAAGTGCCAAAGGAGGGGCGATATTAAAAGGGTTGGGGAGAGAAGGAGAGAATTAAGAGAGGAGAGGGGTTAGGCAGAAAAAGGAGAGGAAAGCGACAGATAAGGAGGGAGAGAAAGCTTGGCACTGCACTGGCTAGTGGAGGGTTTATTATTCTCTGTAGCACTCAATCAAATGCCGGCCCTCTGAACAGAGAGCAATGCTGGCGAATCATCCTGGGGGCTTTCTGCCGTTCTTTCTCTCTCCATCCCACCCTGGCTTGCCCTCCCCCGCTCTCTCTGTCTTTTTTTCCTGCGGTGTATGAGTGCTATCCATCTGTCAGCTGTCAGTGCCAGTGAGAGATATACAGAGCTGTCACTTCGCGTCAGCCCTGGTTTGGGAGGCCCTTTTTTGCAGCTGCCGCTTCTCCACATACTTTCCCTATGGCAGCTCAGAGCAGCGCTGTAGCAAACACAAACACACACAACCACACACACACAAAGTGTGTGTGTTTGAATATCTGATCTTGGTGGAGCAGTATAATTGGTGTGGCTGATGAATTATATTGTGTGCAAAAAAGCTGGTATTCTCTCCTTCAATAGAGTTCAATTGATCCAGTAAACACATTGTTGGGTTGAAAAGAAACAATATAACATTTTGACTTTTACAGAAAATGAACAGTCGATTTGTGGGTTGCAGCTTTTTGATAAAAATTCTTAGACAGAACTTTCATGGTCATGGCTATGCATGTGTAATATTGGGTCACATTCACTGAGATTTTGCCGTGTTGAGTCAGAATTTAGTTCACAGATACTTCGGTCGGCTCTTTTATTTTAAATAGTCTCCTAAAATTAAAGCTCTGTAGGAACCAGTGGAAAATTGTTTAGTTTCTGTTCCTAGAGCAGTCCAATGTGAATAAACCATTGCTGCACATTTGTGTTACTTTCTAAACATACACACACATGCAGCAAACAATCTCTAGGTTGTTTTTGTGTATTCAAATAGGCCTTTGTCCGTGCAGAGCTAATTGTGAAATAGTAATGTGCAATTTTGCCACCAGATGCTGCCAAAACCACACACCACACCTTTAACTAATCTCTTTTTTTTTAGATATACTAAAATGTTTATAGTTTTTCTTTAAAACAGATTGACATAGATTGATGTGCACTGCACATGTCCAGTGTAAGAAAAGATTTTAGAGTATGGATTACAGTTTTGGCATGTTTTAGTCTTAATTAAGAAGCAGAGAAGCAGATAGATATTTGTGATGCAGCCCGTGAAGCCTGTGAAAGCTCATTTCCATTGCACACATCCAATTACAACTTTTACCTTGATAAAATTACATGTTAATGTTAGCTGCTTACAAAATAAAGACACCAGCCTTGACACTGAGCAGACTGGAAACTCACCATGCATAAACATCAGATTTTACCAACCATGTTTGTAAATTTTAGATAAAACTAATTATTTATGAGATATCCTGTAAAAGGGCTAGAAAAACTTAAAAATAAAATGTTTTTTTTTCAGAAGCATAAACTTTTTTTTTTGTTGATATCATCATTAATTTACTTTGAACTGCTGCATTTTAAAAGAGGTGTAAAATAACCAGAAAAGCAAACCAGACTTTATTTTTGTTGCCAGGTTGTCTATGTATACTTTTATTTTAACAGCCCATCGCCTAGCATAAAGCAGGCCAGAAAGCTTACAGATTAAATAACCCCCCTTCAGGTTTCAGTAAAAGAACTTGTAAGCTCAGGTTTGACAGATCACAATATATGTGCACCATTTACATCACACAATAAAAACAACTCTTTAAGTTAAAATGTCATGGTGTGTCTTCATGTAAACAAATCAACGTCCTGATAGAAAGCTATGGGCTTGTGCATGTGTGGGCTAATGTAGGACTGGGATGCCAAAACCGTAGATGGGAGAAAGAAAAGGACTGATAGGTAGGTGGGGTTTGGGATGGGTACATATGAGTGTATGAGGGCGCAATTACCCAAATTAATTGCAGGCCTCAGCTGACACCACTCAGGAAGAAGACATGAAGGGTACGCATGTGTTTTCTATGACAACAACAGAAGAGAGGATGCGAGTTGCTTCCTCCCATGCCTTTCCATTTGTATATGTTGACAAGATTGCTGGGTTTTTGTGCCTATTGTGCCACTCCTGCCATTCCAGCGCCAATTGTGTTGGGTTTTGGGGGCTCGTTATTAGAGGGTGACAGTTTCTGGGCGGAAACAAACACGACTCTGACGATTAACACCGTGTCACTATGTCAGCTCATACTGTAATCCTGATATTCTGTCTATCGCACATGTGTGCAGAAAAAAACGCAAGGGAGGGGGAGGTGAGAGAAGGGGCCAGTGTGAATATCATAGAAAAGGAGAAAGAGAGAGAAAGAGGCCTAGCTGGGATCCCAGGAGACTCAGATAAAACCGTGTCGTTCATCGAGGACATTGTGTACGTGGTGGCGTACCGTAATGCAATGTTAACATTCCTCCCAATCCTGGTCTCTCCACAGGGAAGAGCAAGGCCTGCTGGGGGATCTGTTTAGTTGATCAGACGTGCCAGTGCTCTCGCCAGGCTGGGGAATAGACTGGTAGGGGATACAATAGGAGAGTGGAGCATGACAGTCTAGGATGCGATAAAGGATACTGCTGAGTAGAATGGCCTTGTAAGACTAAGCATGAATAACATTTAGCAGGCAAAGGACGGGCAAAGATACTGTTGTATTTGGCATTGGTTAAAGTGGGCATATGGTAAGGTAGGGTTCATGGCAAAACTCCAAATAGCTGATCATATGCAGTGTAGAAAGAGCCTTTTAATCATCTTAAATGTGCAATCTTTATATTATAATTATAGATTTCATGTTGCCAATGTTTCAGTGGCTCATTTTACAATACAGTAAACAAATAGGGAAGCATCCATAACACGTCCCAGTAAAGTTTGCCCAAGCTTTTTATGGGTAACATCATCATCAGAATATTACAAAAATAGGAAGAAGCGGAGTAATGTTATTGTAGCAGAACCAGTGCCTGTCCTTAGGGCTAAAAGCTAAACTGACTTGAACACATCTTTAAAAACATGAGGCCATCTCTGACAGCCAGCTTTTCCATGTTCATTTCTCTTCTGGAATATAAAAATGCAAATGATGTGATAAATTGCTAGCACCTTAATGTTACATAGCTGCACTAAAAAGTTTGCAAACTAGTACAGGCTGCAAGCTGTGTACCATCACTCTCTCTTCTGTATAAAAGTGGTATTTGTAATTGGATGTTCCATGTACATAAACTTGGGGTACTGTATTGGTTGTTTATTTTGTCTTTAAATGTTTATTACAGAAATTACAGACTAAACTAGAGAGTATGATCTATCATAGAATATCATTGCATGGCACAATAAACTTATAGATACTGTTTCATTGTTTTATCCTCAGGCCATAAGACTTGTGTTACAGAGATACAAAGTTAGTCCACACTGATCGGGCGAGGTTAGACTGGAGGTAAAAGGTTATCATTGCATTGGACACAGCTTCTTCACAAAGGAAGGTGAAGCAAGGCCGGATTATCTACTGGAATTTTTTTTTTCATGAGGTTGCAACTCAGCAGCAGATTCCAAACTACTGCAATGTCTCTGTGGGCAGATTGGCTTCACCTCCACACTCTCAATCAGCTTTTCTATCATAGAGGTGTCACATTAACATACATGCATGCACACATGCCATAGAAAATAGATGGCAAGTTGCAGATGGGCATGTTTGTGTGCGGGTAAACACACACATGCTCTGTACCCCCTCCTCCAGCACCTCTCAAAGCCATTATTGGCAGCAGTTCAGTGACGGCTGTGTGACTGCCAGTACTGCGGATCTTCTCCTGGAGCGAGCTCTCCCCATCAGCGCTGGCTTGATTACCCTGATGTATGCACACCCAGACACTTGACAATCTCTCAGCATTTACATATGCAGCCTCAGCACTCCACAGTACTTCTGATCTGAGGTGTGTGAGAGGGGGAATGTGTTGGTGAGATTTACTGTGGATGTGTGTGCCGAACACTGAGGCCGAGACGGGGAGGAAGGAAGAAGAGAAATGGCAGCTCTTGCACACTAAACGTAAAACAAACAAACTTTAATCCGACGCCGAGGCCCAGCTCTTCAAAGGAAGTAAGGCATACAGAAAGAGACGGCTCACCTAAGGGTGCGCAACACAGTAAACACACAAACAGAGCATTTACGAGTCAGCCCGTTATTCACTCTAATGTCAAAGCACTCAGAACTAACACACAACCGGGGATAGAGGTGTGTTAAAACCCTCACAAAGGCTTGAATGATGTTGTTCTTTCCTTTCAAATGAAAAATCATCATACAAACAACCCCCCTTTTCCTAAACCTGATTCAAAAGCTCCTTGTTCTTGCTTTCTTTCCATCTCTGTCAACGTGAGGGAAGTGTCAATGAGAAGCGGAGAGAGAAAGACGAGGTCTGGGGAGTCGCACTACGTCGATCCTTTTTGGCTGGTGCTTCACAGGGAAACCAGGCTCGGGCTGATCATCATTAAAACGCACACAACTTGACATGTTTATTTAATGGCTGCTCCCGGCAAAGACGGCAAGCTGCTGCTATCTCTCACTGTCACATGTTGATCTACCACTGTGCCATGTGTGTCTATGAGTGTGTAAGAGACGTGTGCATTGGCAGTCTGCGTATGCCACCTCAACTTCCTGCAGTATAGAAGATTTCTGTAATGCTGTATGCAAAGTCTGTTCCTCTGTTGCGCACAAATAGGTTAGGTCAAGCCACTTTGTGTTTGGAATAAGTGCACTGGTCAAATAGTTTCTTGGCATGACACAGATTTTGGCTTCCATAAATCTCTAATCTAAACATTGCATGGCTTTGAGTTGACATAACGGGGTAGCTCCACTCTCCTTCCGCTGTCACTGATTCCTCCAGTTACTGACAGCTTCCATAAATAACTTTGAAAGCTTCAGATCACACTAGCCAACGATCCAAGCGTCTCATACAATTCGAACGGAGTTAAGCAGACACTCATCAGTGAGAAGGAGTTGAGAGAGAAAGGGTCCTAAGCTCATGGCTAAGTGTAAGATCTTGGATTCTCTCAGTGGGTTATAGATTTATGTTACTTATTTACATCGCTATGAAACAAAAAATTGAATGTCCTGTGAACAGTTTCAGCTTTTGAGAAAAATTTCACAGCAAACTGTTTTGGAATTTTTACCTTTAATAAGAACAAAAGGCATTTAAGGTGCATGGGTTTAGAGTGTAGTTTACTTTAATGTAAAGTTTATGATTTTCAAACAGAGGTGCAGAATGCATTTGTGGCAGTTTTCTATTAAAAACGCAAACGGTATAATAAACAGCATTTATTTGTGAAAAATGAAATAAAACACTGAACAAAGTGTGAGAACAAAAGTGCAGGGCTGAGACTCCTGGGTGATGCTGTAAAGAGAGAACAGTGACTGAAGAGGGATCAAAAGTCTAGAACAGAGCAGATGTGTGTTTGTGAGTGACTGAGAGACTGTGGGGCGGATTAAGGCGACACACTTCCTTTTTTGTTTGTTTGCGTGTGTAAACGCAGTTTTGATGAAATATTAATGGTGCCTTCCAAAATGCCTTGTAAAGGATCCTCTGTCTTTGACTTCTCCATCTGTAGCACCTCAGGTATGCATTTAGTATGCTGCGCTCACTGTCAGGGGGGAACCTCCATGTGCAGGCTGTCAGCGTGTATCCAGCTCCGCCACACCTCTTCCCCTCCCGTGTCACTCACCTGTAGTCCCACACCCACAACTCAAGACGCCCAAACTTTTTTGAGTAATAATAAAGTCTTTTATCCTTAGTTCCATTATTTCCATCATTTGTTTCAGTGATTTCCTGTTCTTCACTGCTGTCTTTTATGTAAAAAAGACAGCTAAAAAACATTGTTTTTACAGAAGCAAATCAAAAGAAACAATCATCAATTGTCCATAATGCCAATCAAAACCTTACCTCTTCTATTAGTTTTTCATGTTAACAATGTAATGACACATCCACATGGCAGTACTTTACATTTTAGGTGAAGGTGTGTTTGAAAACTAAACTTATAAAAATAAATATTGTTTCTGCCATCGTTAGGTAAGCATCAAACAAAAGCCTCAACAGAGGAGCTGTTTGAGTGATGGACACTTTCTGAGATTCAGTTTGAATTTCCTGTCCCCCATCTTCTTTCCACTTGCTAAATAATCCATGACAAGCTTTCGTCTGAGGTGGATCGGGTTGATGAGCAGCTTGATGATATTGATCACACATCAAAAAGTGCTTTCTGCAGCGTGAGTGACATCTGCCAAGGATCTGTGCATTCTTATCCGTCCTCAGGCGCCCACATCATCCTGAGCCCACAGACGGATCAGATACGCAGACAGTCCCTCATCTGCCTAATGCTTTCTGACTCAGGAAGGATAAATGATAGCGCCTGTCACCAAACATGTCTGGCTTGTGGTTTGGGCATTGAAGGCCTCATGATGGCAGGTATCGTTTCAGACATCCTCTGGAGTTTTGAGATGATGGCAGACTCTGCGCTGTCAATCTGACGGCCCAGTGTAATTACAAAGGTGATGGTTCCCACAGTGTCATCACCAGTGGTCAGCCTGACACCTACTCGGCTTCCTGTCACAGGGAATGGTTAATTATAGCTCCTACAATAAATGCTGGAATAACGATGCTTTGGCATGCCATGTTTTTATAATAAGCTTCATTTATCAAACCTTCTCAATCTGGTGACTTGACGATGAACTCTACCTGAATAGAAACTTTAACTGAGTTGTTCTGTTGTCCTTTTTTAGTGTTAGTGTTTCCTTGCCCTAAAGACAACATAAAGACGTCCGGAGATGAAAGAAAGATGGGGACTGTTGCCTGAGGTTTGTCATAAAAAGGTTGTGATTTGTTGGTGTCATTCAATAAATCAGTGTGAGTTTAATTACCAACCTGGTGTGGAGGAGATGTGACAAGCAAAATATAAGTGTGTTTGTATGTTGTGAGTCCAGGAGCTTTGACAGGCACAAGCTCATTGAGTTAGCATTCCTCCTGCGCCGGACCCTACCAAAAAAAAAACACTGGCAGGGCACGAGTACAGACTCACACCCAAGCAGGACTGTACCATTTTGTTGTAACGGGAGGGTCTCACAGCTTATCCTGCCCCCAGTACACCCACGTTCTATTATGAACTGCTGGACAGGAACTTCGGAGGCTAATCTCTGCCTCGTAGTCCAGCTCACATCGACTCTGACCCTTGGTGCTATAATCCTGTAACCAGAGAAAGAGTGAGGGAGCGAGAGGGAGCGAAAAGAACAAAACACAAAGACGACCATAGAGGAAGCAGACAGAGAGAGAGGCAGCAGGGGGTGAAGCACAAGAGAGGCAGCAGAGGCAAAACAGAATGGAGTAAATGTTGAAAAAGAAAAGAAAATTATAATAATATGAATTCCAACAGCCTAAAGTGTTTTCTAGAAACTTTGGACCTTTTGATTGTATTCTGTCATTAATCATAAAGACTGTGTCCCTAAATCTGTTGCTCTTGAATATTTTTATTGTAATGCTATTGTTGCTTGGTCAATAAAAACACATTCATCAAAAACAAATCAATGCAGTTATTTAAATGCTTTTCAGTGGCACATACAGTACATGCATTTAATTGACATGTGGTTGGTGTAATCTGTGTTCAGTGTTGTACCCAGAGTCTTGAGACTTGAGCAATTCAGAAAAAAAGAGTAAAATAATCATTGGGAAAGGACAGAGTGAGGGGGAGGAAAACACAGGTTTGACAGAGGTAGGAGAGGTGATAAGCGGTAGGCAATGTTTTTTCTCCCACAATTCCCTTTCAGGTAACATCCAACAATTTGAAGGTTCAATGGGCAAGATTACAGTTCTGCTCGAGATGAGTTAAAAATACAGGCTGACTTGTAACACAGACTGTGCTGAGTGACACACACACACACACACACACACACACACACACACGGAGGCCGCCCGTCAGTGTGCTGCAGTGCCATGCTCAGCGCTCGGTGTTATTGGCTGTTTTCAACTGAAGCGCGGATGAAAAGAGTCAGCATTACAGCTGTCAATTCAGATGGAGATCAGGTGGTGGGAATGAATGAGGCGACAGCACATATTGTAGCAGCTCTGGGTTTGTCCTCACACACACACACACACACACACACACACACATGCACAGAAGATGTTAATTTGTGCATGAAAGCATACATGCAAAGGCATTTGCAGATGCTAACCCATAAAACAGAAAATCAGATTTGTTTTTGTTTTTTTGTTTTTCTAAAATCACACACTAGTATCTACTGACTGCCGCTGAAGTTGAATGTCTTAAAACAATGGCATCAGTGGGATGAGTTCCAAGTGTCTCATTTAAAAGTAAGCAGTGCTGTTTACTTTTCTATTTTGAGTGAGTGAATATCTGCCAGTATTTCACACATGCATTTCATGTTCTGCAATTGATCCGATTCAAAGCGATTCAAAAAAGAAGAAATTTCCCAAAGAGAGTAATTAATTTCCTGGCACCTCTATTTGGGAGCTTGTAAAGAGTGAGAGACAAAAAAAGAGATTCAAACAAAAACACACTGTAGATTTCACTGCTAACAGACAGATGCCAATCCATCTCTTGTTCCTTTCTCCTCCCTGCAAGACATGTGTGCTAGTTGGCTGAGAGATATCAGCATTTGTTTTACCCCCATCCCATGTGTTAGAGCCTAAGGCAGAACATTGAAAGAGTCCCACAATCCTGTCCTATGTCTTGTGTGAACACAAAAAAAAACATGATGATGTCTGAATGAAGTGCATTATTTTCAATATTTAAGTTTTTAGTTTTTATTCCAACATCTGCTAACATGGACAGTTTTGAGTGTGTAGTCAGCCTTATCTGTCCACACTGTAGCATGCACAAGCTAGTGCGACCCCTAGCTTTCATCTGTAGCCCATCCCCTTTTCATCCTCCCTCTCCTGCTGTTCCTCTCTTGCCCTACATATCAGTCCCGGAGAGAATAGACCCGTCTAACACCCGGCTTCACAGAGACGCTCTTTTGTCATGTTTTATATCATTCTACTAATGGCAAAGAAGCAGGTCCTCTGACTAAAGACTGCGGTTTCCCTAAAGATCCATGGTAACAAATGCTGTGTGGAAAAAAAAAAAGTGACTTGCCTTAACCAAGCACTCTGTTTTAAGTGGCAAAAGCACTGAGAATGGCTGCGTTTTTGATTTGTGTTTGCATTAAAGGAAAAAGAACAGACAGCGAAGGGAGAGAAGGGATAGGATGAAGAAGAAAGAGAGAGAATAAGAGAGAGGAATCCAACAGATGGTAGATTTGGCGAGGCCTCTGCCACGCAGTTTATGTAAAAAGCCTGTCTGGAAAGAGCACAGACCCCCGAAGCATCGCTCACATATTGAGGAGTCACACTCGTGGCCAGGCTGCAGAGTGAGATGCCGTAATGTTGGTCATTATTGGAATTATTCACATTTTTTTCAGCTTGGTCTTCCCTTTCAATAAATAGTAAACAATGAGATAAAAAGATGCCAGTTATGCGCTGTTTTTCCTAGAAATTATTGGTCAATTAAAACACATACAGTAAAAGTAATTACATTTTCTTAGTGACTATATTTAGACTTGTCCTCAAGTGTTCAATCAACATAAACCTAATTTTTTATTTTTCAGAAAATTGCCAAGCTCTATGTGTAAATTCAATCTATGCAGTAAATTATAATACTACTGTTCAGTGACATAACATTTAGTGCAGAGTGAGTGCCGGCACACACACACGCCCCGAAATGACCTATTTGTGAGCATGTGTGACCTGCAACTGTCGATCAGTGCAAATTTGTGAAGCAATGAAGCGTGCAAGAGAGTCCCGTCAGAGCTGAGGCAAGACATCACCCTTTTCCTCATCCCCTTTCCATCCGGACCAGAGTGTTTATGTGTGTGTGGGACAGAACGAGTGGGCTGGGACGAAAAAGCATTGTGAATGTGAAGAAAGCAGGAATGAAAGAAGGAAGCAAGGAAGTTAGCCCCTGCAACCGAGTCTCATCAAACCTTGTGATTTCATGTCATCTGCAGACTCGCTAAATCCCTTATCCCTAGAAAAAAAAGGACTTCTATTCAAGCAGGCATATTTTTATTCCTCCTCTTCTCTCTCATTTCACATGGGCTGCAGATGCCTTAATTGTGCTCGCTCTTCAAGGCAGCCTTTTCACTTGCTCTTGATAAGTCTTTGATATTCTGTGCTTCACTAATTGTAGTCGCTGCAGTACATCTATCTTTTTTCAATTTCCTGATAATTAGCCTCTAACTCTTTCATCTGTCTTTTCAAGTGCACTAAATCTCCTTCTCTAATGAAAGTTACACTGAAACCCAACAAGGTTGACGGCTGGTAAAGAAAAAAAATTATAAAAAAAATAACACTGACATTTCTTTCCCTATGTCTCTCTCATTGGCCCTGGGCAGGTCCTGTCCTTGGGTTTTTCCCAACGAAAATATCCAACTAAAAAAGAACACAGGAGCCATTTAATAAGAACATGCTTGGAAATGATTCTGCTTTAATGGATGGAAGATGTGAGGTGAGAAAAGCTAACCTGGAGCCAGCCGCTAAAAAGATCAAACAAATTTCAGAAATCACTCAAAGCCACATCGCTTCACTCCCAAAAGACCTCAGTCTTATCGAGAAGCTTTGAGTAATAAGCTGGATTGAGGATTTTCACGTAAAAGAAGGGGGGATGTGTGCATGATAACATATTAGCACATCATTTGACTGTGACAGACTGTGCTCTGTGGAAACTACAATAACAAAACTACTTTAAACAGTCAAGAAATTTTACCTTTCCCGTCTCATCTAAAATGTATTTATTTTATTTATAAAAGTTGAATTCTGGCGTAAAAATTTGATTAAGATGTCTCTTTGAGCAAAGTGTAAAACTGACCAACTCACCATCAAAGACATCAAAGTCAAACCAAGTTTAGAGCTTATCTCAAACTTGTAGCTCTGTGTTCAGCGATAGACTGATGTGATGCCTTATAAAAACATTTTGGGAATGCAGTGTCAATATTTATCCTCACTTTACTTTGCTTCCCATTTTATCAGTGTGTGTGTCTTCTTTTTCGCGCTGTTTCTCTGAGTAAGCCGTAGTATCCAGCGCTAAAATATTCACTGTCTTTTCTGCAGCTGTTATTTCAGTGTTGACCAACAACCAACACTGACACTGTGAGCATGTGATTGACCAAAGCTTCCATATGAGCTGTACATTGATTTATTAAAACCCTTAATAACAAAGTTTAGATGCTGTCTTAAGGTGTTTTAAGTCTATGGTACAAGATGATTCACCATTTTAATAACAAGAAAAATAAATTGGGAAATTTCTTTTTATGCAACTTTGGTGTCCCCTATCTACTGGATAATAACTATCCTGCATCTTTTTTTCAGCCAGTAGAGGGCGCAGATGGCTTTTGTTATGACAAGGGCCGCCATTGTACGAACGTCATTTGTTCTCTAAAGGAAACTGTCCAAACAGCAAGTTTGGGAGAAAAAAGTACCTGCCTTCTGAAATAGTGGGGTCATTTTGGTACAAAAACAATTTTGACAGTGTTTTGGCCTATTTCTGCGCCCTCTGTTTGAAAAAATAAAATAAATTAAAGCGTGTCACTCACGTACTGACTGCACTTTCCGGTGACAGGAATGATATATCATTTATATTGGAGGTTTCTGTCCAGCTGAGGGTACTGTGTCAGTGAAATAGACATGATTCTACCAATTTTATGTCCATTAAATGATTACAAGAATATCGACATTTGGGCTAAAATTTACGTGCTGCTACTGGCGAAAAGTTATGCAGAGCTGCTTTAACTAAATTCTACCTGAGACCTAATACTCACATTGTGTTTCTACTTATTTAATGTTAAATGTTTAACACAAGATTACTTTATAACTATAATCATTTACTAAATTCACATTTTCAAGGGGTTTCCCAGAAACCTCAAAAGGCAAGAATTAGATATAAGAACAAGCAACTATAGCGCAGTAGTTTTAGCAAATGACAGGAATTCAAACTCAAGAGAAGCAAGTTTAAAAAAAAACAGGCATCAAAATTGATTTTTCAATCATGCTTGCTGTTTCAAGAGGGCGTCACATGTTCTAATGACCTCATCCCTCTTGTAGAGACGTGAGTTATTTCGCACTGGGCCATTTTAAACTAAGAGCAGTAAGGTGCCGTGGGTGGGAGCGGGGAGGGGGGGGTGGGGTTAGTGGTGTCGCTAAGTAGGACTCAAAGTGGCGAGGTGGGGTGGTAGAGAGGAGCGGAGGTGGGGTGGGCTTAAAGGGAATGGTTAACAGGGTCATTTAGATGGGATGGGAGATCGATACTGAGAGGTAGAGAGGAGGTGCGTCTCTGTCACAGTGATGTGTGGCTCCGCTGTGATTGTTCTGCAGATTACGTACAAGGGAGGGGAAAAAGAACAGGGAAGTGATCCGTCTGTGTGTGTCTCTGTGTGTGTGAACAATCATGTCACAGTCCTCCAGTGATTTAAAACACATCCCAGGTTATGCTTTTATTTTATTTTTTGTTGATATTCAATTGCTGCACACTAGAGAATACAATACAGTCCCTGAACATATTTGTACTAGTGAATATTTTAAAACTAGAAAAACAATATGCAAATGTTTCTGTTCATGTCTTAAAGATAATATATTATTCTGTGCAGTATAGATTATACGTTTAAGTGAGGACTATAAAGTTTATTTATTTTAATGACCATTTTAATGACATATAGGGTTTTCTTAGAATAGAAAAAACACAAGAAACCCTCACAAAGGAACTTTGCAAAACTGTTTTTAAAGTGGAGAAATACTTTGGTGTATAAGGATGTATACCAAACATTTAAAGTCTGGGGCTACAGTTGACATTTTAAAAGAGGAAAACCACAGTAAATTTCTCATCTTAGAGACTGGACTTCAGATTTTTTAACATGTTGCTGACCATCTGAGGAAGATGAGGTGATCACATGACCTTAACCAGTATTTAAGTTCAAAAGATTCAAAAGAAAAACATGGTTACAGCTTAATTACGATAATGTTAAAAAAAAATGACATTATAATCCCCAAAACTGCTTCTACCTTTCATAGTAATTATAAACCAGAAACAAGGATGGGACAATGTTAGCTCTTTACTTTGCATCAGTAATGGCAAACTATCAAAAACAGTGAAAGTCCTGTCACAGCTCACTAATCCATGCACTGTTTATTTCTTGTGAGGTCAAAGGTCAGGGTCAGAGGCTGAAACTCTTGCAGTGTGTTGCTCAAAGACCCTTCAGCTGCGCTTTCACAGCTGCAAACTCAAGGCTGTTTTCTGGAGAACTAAAACATTGCTGAAACTAAATATTTGTCTGTTTTCATTACTTTTGTCAAGTGCACTATCTTTAGCTTAACGCCTAAACAAACAAACATACAATATCCATATTTGTTTGGCTCTTCTGACAGTCATGTAGTTCACCACTGATGAGGCTTAACTCTTAAAATACTTTTATACACAGTCCTTTTCTCTGCTTAATGTCAAATAAATACCTCCTTATTTAAATAAACAAATGTGTTTTCCATTTAAAAAGACAGATTTCATTGGACATTAGTTAACAGTAACCTTTCTTCCATTGCACACTGCTGGTTTGTTGTTAGTATATATGTGTTAAAGCACCACTACATGAGTTTATTATTTCTGTCACGGTCTCAACCCGCACCACCCACCCCCAACAGCAGCCTAAGGACCTTTCCTGCTTTTCTTTCATTAAAAAAGGTAAAAATAAAAAGACGTATCCAGCACCGGAATAACCACATGCTCTGTATTATTGGTAGCCGTTTCTTTCTTGTTGACATCAGTGTAGACTTATTCAGGATTGAGCGTGTGACTGGCCAAAGGCCCGGTATGTGCTAAACATACAGATGATAAAGCCTAGAAGATGTCTTATGGTCTCTTTTTCACAGATTATTCTGTTTTTCAATATGCTGTTTAGTGATTAAACATTTTTTTTTTCTCATGTAGAAAAAAACAACAAAAAACAACACATAATTTCCTTTTAGGTATCTCTAATGTGTCAAAATGACTGCATTAAAATATAAAGAAATTCTTGTTGCAATAAGATGATTGGTCTTTAAGTTAAAGAACGCAATCCTGAATGTGAAGTAAACAAGCCAGTTTGTCTGTGACAGCTTTGATGGACAACTCTATCGTCAGTGAAAATTGCTGTGAGACTCTTTAAAGATTAAGTCACTGAAATACAATAAACTCCTTTCATGTGTAACACGAGGTCAAACAGCAATGAACAAACATGATTTGGTTCAGAAAATCTTATTCGTAAAACAAATCATCACGCATGAGTGACAGTCCTGGTTTGACTGAATGTGTACAGAAGTATTTTTAAATGCAGCGGTCACATCAGTAAAGCGTCAGGTAATTGAGCTATAATGAATTTATGAAGGTTTCTTAAAAAGTGTGTTGTGAAAAGTGCATTGTGAAGTGTTGTGATGGCTGTCAGCATGCAGCGGCAGAACAAGACAGCTCAAAGTGATGTTGAAGTATGAAACAAAGTATATACCATATAAGTATATTGTTGGTAAGTTTGATTCACTCACAAACCCACACATACAGGGGTGGAAAAAAGTCTTCAAGACTAACCCTAAATATTAATGGTTTATTTATTTTTTGTTCAGATTCAAACACATTCTCTGTTATTTGTTGACAATGATACCAACATTGTTGAGAACTGACCCATTAACAATGTCCAAAGTTTAGTTTTGTTAGCTTTTCTTCTAAAAAATAAACATATATTTTTTTTAATTTGTATTTGTTTGTCTGTATAATGCAGCCACACCTTTTAAAACACAAAAAGATTTTTTTCCCACAAAGATTTTATGAATGTGTAAAATTTTAAGTTTTTTTTCCACCACTGTGATGATTTAAACATACATAAATACATACATACTGAACTTTTTTTAATTTCAGTTTTATTAGAGCTCATTTAATTTCTTTCTCAAGGGTGGGAAAACCAACTGCCTCTTCAAACTTTTAGAGTACGTAATTTAGTGTAAAACAGTAGCACTTTAGGCGTTCTCCACCAGTGAAATTAAATGGGACCCTCCGGGGTTGTGTTGTAGGGTATTAAGTAATGTTAATTGATGTTTATTCTCAGAGGGAGCTGTGCGCAAAAAAAAAAAAATAAATAAATAAATCACTCTTCAGCTTTGATTAATTCCCCCCTCTTCCCTTGCTCCACGTAAACGATGAAGCCAAAGTAAAATCGGTCTTTAGCCTTGACTAAGAGAGACTACAAGTGAAGCATCTTTCTTTAAAAACCCTCATGCTGTTTAATGTAAAAAATGGACTGTGACCATCTTTTTTTTTTCTTTCTTTTTCTTTTTTTTTTTGAAAAATGATGACCTGAAGCCTTCTGCACCATTCATCACCTGTGATATGAACAGCTGCTATGTCTTCTTCATGCGTTTGTGGATGGGTACTCCGTTTTATGCAGCAGCGCCACAGTTCGATGATGGTTTGAGCTGATGTGTGCAATTTGATTGAACAAATCGTATTCGTAACGTGAAGATTTACAGCAAAAGCCTCGGCGGCCTCATCACTGTACACACGTCACTCGCTTTAAAGCTATGTCTACAGCAATTGTTGCTAGCTCAAACTGTTACAAACATTATACACCAACATGAATTTCAAAATGACATTCTGGTTTTTGGATTGCCTTCAATGTAGCTCAACACTTAGATACAGTACACAGCAGAGACTTCAAGGCATGGTTTAAATATGACACATTCACTAATTCATGTGTTCACAATATTCAGTCAATTTCATTATGGGGCGCAGTAAACTACCATACAGCCATTGCTCATGTGCGTGACATTTGGTCTGTGTATGTCACTATATACCATTTATTCTTCAATGTTGTATTGTCTTACTATAAAAGACACATCTTGATTTTTTTACCATTTCATTTTCAGCATATGCTCCTAGTTTGTATATTTTATTGACATTATACATCCTTCAATGATACGCAATTATATGCTTATTGGATAACTGTCAGTACATTTATTAAAGTTTTCTCTAGAATAAAAGCAGTCACAATGGCTTTACTGTCTCGTATGTGAAAGTGGATCTGCCTCTGTTTGTTTCCTCTTTGAAGCACCTTCTCCTAAGTGTTCCTGTGTGTTTCTGCATGGCTGCCTGCTGGACTGACACCTCTCCCCAGATCCGAGCATGTTCAGTCGCCGTCCTGCTTGCCCCCTGTGCCAACCTGTCATCCTGTCTAACCCATCACTCTCATAGAGCACAACAAGTCCCCATCTGTCGCACACACACACACACACACACACACACACACACACACACACACACACACACACACACACACACAGGCACACACACAGGCACACACCCAAGCTTACCTCTATTCACTCAATGATATAATCAAATAAAAGCCACAAAAACTGTTGCTATGACAACACCTGGCCAAAGCCTCTCTGACCTGGAGCCTGCCCCTAAATATTTCAATATTTCAAAATGTCACTGGAAAGCATTGACACTGGAAACATTCTGACTTTTAATTATCTCTTTTTATACCTATATGCCCACACATTTAGATTGAAGGACTAATTCATAAACTCTGTAAATGATGACACAGCTCTTTAGATGAAGCTGAGATATGAGATATCAGGGGTTTGGTGTGGTTTGATAGACAGTTAATTATTATTGACTGCATGTAACTGATGATAAAATTAAACCCATGAAATTAATAGATCTACTGTTTTTTTTTCTATAGTGTAATACTTTACCATTTTAGCAAATGGCAGAGGTTTCTTAAAGGTCCCACATTATGCTCTTTTCTGCATTGTTTTTTTCTTTATTTTTTTACAATGTGTCAGCCAGGTCAGAGTCATTTGTGACCTCAGAAAATCTTGAGTGAAAGTTATTGATTATAGATTTAAATTATGAAACAACTAAACCTAAACCTTAGACTAAAGTCGTTCTACATTATCTTTAATATTACATGAAATTTACATTTTTTACATTGATCATTCAAATAAAATAATTTTATAACATATTTTATAAGTGCCCAAAAAAATTAAAAAATAATCAAATAAATGTAATCCTCTTTTATGAATGAAGGGTTGGTTTTGTCAACTTATGCTGCAGGGAATATTTGCAGCTAGAGCAGTAACCAGCACTAAAACTTCAAATAAAACCACAGCAAGTCAAACTGCAGCCAACTAAAGAATCTCCTCAGAACCAAAACTTTATCCATTTTTTGAAGCTGGAGCCAGTTGCATCATTGTCACACACTTTGCTATTTGAGTCCTTTCAGTTCTGACTGAAGTCTATAAGAGCTGTGTTGCCTCATACTCTCACTGCCCCCTTAGCCCCAACACAATGCATTGTGGGATATCCTGTTGGCTACTTGTCTGTTGCTTGTCTGATCGTCAGCCTTGTCCATGTTCTGTTATCCTCTTTCTCTCTCTGCCCTAAAAGAATGACAGGGCTGTTAAAGGCCTGGCTGTCATGATCCTTCAATAGCAGCCGGCTAATTGCTGACCCTAACAGGCCCAATTAGCACTTACAAGCTCAGTTCAGGGACCCATGGGAGCCATCTGCGCAGACATGGGGACGAGACGTGGCCACCGTTACACAAGCACAAAGAGCACCGCACGGCAGCAGCGTAACACTTGCCTTTCTCTTCTATTCACTTTAAAAGCATTGTTGGCTCTCGCTCTACATCCTTCTCTATCTCTATCCATCTTTCCTTTAGAGTATGTCTCCCCAGCCGGGCTCCGAGGCCCCCAGAGCCCGCCTCACAGAGATCTCTTGAAGTAGAAGGAATCAGAGGCAGAAGAGCGCTTTGGGAAAGGCTGGCTGAGCAAGAATATGGGCCGCTCCAAAGCCGGGGCTGGTATCACGACAGCAACAAGCGTGTAATCAGCTCTCTTTTAAAGTGGCATCTCAAAGCGCACAAGGGCTAATGTGCACAACTTAGACTGATATTTTTGATAAAGCCCCACATTTAGAAACTGGCAAATATATCAGGCTGGCTGTTCCCTTTTGAGTGTGAAATGTGATAAAGACATACATCTCCCCACTGATAAGGGAAATGTGGGGAGGAGCTGAAGAGGCTGGCACACAAAAGAGGTTTGTCAAGACATCGGGAGTTTGGTGAGTTTTACAAGCCATATTTCTCCCGCTAAAAAGAAGTGAAAAAAGCAGCGGAGGGGAAGATGATTAACGTAGGCTGAACTGCTCGTCCCTCATCTATTCTGTTATCTTCATTATTTGGAAGGCATTAAAAGAGGCCAGGGATGGCAGCTTGGGGAGAGGGGCTCAGGAGGTGGGGGAAGTTCTATGTGCCGGGATACTAATTACAGTGTCCACTAATAGCGCCTCAAGTAAACCAGGCCAATGCATCTTGCTTGATGAGAACATGCATCAACCAGCTTAATTGAGAGTAAAATGAGGCAGGCGTGCCACAGGACCTATTAATCAACATTGATGAATGAAAGTGTAATTAGATGTGGAAATACAAAAAGGGAAAAGGAAAAGCAATCGGTTAACTTAAAGTTAAGGCTACAGTTGTTAACGAACATGTTGCAATATTGCGCACATTAGGCTTCATCTTTCAGGCACCTCTTCCTGTCCAACTTTTTTCCCTCTTGGAAAAATGTACAGGTAAGTGTGTGTTTGCTGAGGCATCATTTTGATTACATAGATATTGTAATTCCTGTGCATTAATAGAGAGTATTGCTGCACCTGCAATACAGCCTTGCACCTGCTACATTATACACACTCCAGCCTAATTAGTTTATTCAATGCACCTCTATCAACTCCACTACTTGACGCATCCATCTTTGTTCTCCTTTGGGCCACTATGGTTGTTACTTATACAGTTCACTCTGTGCTAGAACAACTTAGACTTTTAATGCTGTATTAACCAGGTGTGACACTTAAATTCGCCAATCCATCCATAAAAATAACATCATGTCTAGAGGCAAGCAGCCATCATCGTTTTTAACATGATCATGTCAACATTTTCAAGGGTTACTTAATGTCATGAGACTCGGGATGTAGTGTATGATGTGGCGTGACATATTCAGCCTTAATCTGTGTTTATTGTTCATCATATTTATCTTGTATTGCAGTGCTGACATTGACATTCATTGCCGGTCCTGCGCAGCCCCATGAGCTATGTGAATAAACACAGCAAACACAACACCCTTGAAACGCCATAATCCCTTTTGTTTTGGTGGAGGCTCTTTCCGCTGTGTATGCAAGTGGGAAAGCCTCTCTGTCTTCACAACCACACAGACAAATACAGGCACACTTTCCTCTCTTTGCTCACTTTCCCTTTCAAAAGCTCTTATCTATTTATAGACTTTGATATGTAAACCTATGAAATCTTACCTGAGGCGAGACAATCAGGCCTGTTCTTCTTCAATCCGCTGGAATCAAAAGACTGAAAGGGGAACAAAAAAACAGATGAGAAAAGCTAAACACAAAGAGACACAATGTAAGAAGAGGGAAGCAGAGGCCAGTTATAGTATAGGTGCTGATAATTACTGCCAAAAACAAGACAGATTAGGACAATGTTTTCAACAAATGTTTCCTGAAGAGGAGACTGACAGAGGAAGCAATGTGTTTTATGTATGAACCCAATACACACATATCCTAGCGTTGATTTGCCTTGCAGCAAGCGGGAAGGTGACGGCAGAAGGAGGATAGTGCGCTCAAGATGCACATAACATAGTGGACATTGGGAAAAATATTTACTAAATTTGTTGTGCTGCAAGTCTAACGCAGTGTAGCAGCACATGGCAATAGAGGTCATCTCCATTTTCTCCTGGGCCCACTGACATCATCTACAATGGCCTGGCTGAAATTAGCCTAACCCCCGGAATGACATATCTCTCCTCATAAGCTGTGCAGACGCAACGAGCGGCCGAACATAAAATCCAAATCAACACATTGTTTTTGCTATGTCAGAAGCAGCCAGGGAATGACCATCACTCTCTGGCTTGGGGATATTTGTTGTCAAAACGGTCGCTCTGCAAATTGTTTGAAATAATGTAACCCAGCAAATCTTGACTCGTTAGGGTCATTATGCAGGCTTGACCTCGTTCTGTTAGGATGTGTCTCGCTGCAGCAGAGGGCTAGCGCGGGCCGACAGGGCTGTCTGCTCAAACATGTGGGATTTCCTGCGTCAATAAGTGTGAGAGGCATTGGCTTCAGAGACGGGTGGCTGCCTGGTGGGAGTAGCACGACACCCGTTAACTTTAGAGCCCTCAAGCCCCCCAGCACTGAACAAGACACTACTAATACAGTCTGCTTTAGATGAGAGGATGAGTCTTATTCTGGGTAAAGCAGAGATCTGTGTTGGGAGAAAATAAGAGATAATACAGAACTTAATTTTACCAATACTGCTTTAGCCTGACAAAGCTCCTTGATGCGTATTTTTATTTAGGAAATGTGGATATATAAATGTATTATGACATTAAATTATAACAGACTTAACTTTAGAAACTGTAATGCTTTTTTAGAGCCAAGCACCAGATATTAATATTTTCAAATGACATTTCCAGAAATGTGGCTGTGTAGAATACGAATGAGAGAAATAAATTTGGCACACAGGGTTGAGCTTGTAAAAAGACAGTGACAATATAAATGAAGTTTAAATAACGTTACCTATATTTAAGAACCAGACCTTGTTGACTTTGGCAAAGCTGGCAGGGCCCTGTGTGATAATATTGGATCCAAATATTGGCTTCATTCTGGGTTATTGTTTCATTAAAGGCTTTTTTTCTACAAGCATTACATGCTTTTAATGGCTAAATGACAATGGAAGTCAGAATAAAAAGAAAAGATAAAAAAAAAGCAATTTTTTAAAGCTCATCAAAACATTGAGCACAAAGGTGTCTTTACTTTTAACAGACAGATTTTGATCGATGGATGAGCATTTACTCATCTGTTCATAAGGTGCATCTGCTTCAGTTCAAAATTGAGACGTAACTAAAGGGAGCTTGAGGTGGCCTATCCGTCTGTTCCACATCTGCTGATAAACTGTTGATTTCCCTGTCGTCTCCATCACTGTATCCTTGCACGCCACTGCAAGAGGCAATCCTCGCCGCTGTCTTCTAGTGTCTCCGAAATAATAAATACACTTTTTAATGGCTGACTTTATGTTGCTTTTGCTGCAGAGCTGTCTCTTGGGCGGTAACACTAAAGATGCAATCACGGCGGTTGGCGTCTGGAAGATGGACGAGTGCGCGGGACAGGTGGACAGGTGAGATAAGAAGGTTTTGTGAGAGGCAGTCAGGCCTGGATTTGTGTGGCTGTCCACTGTCGGACGCTTAATAGCTGATGGCAAACTGTGATTGTGATGAACATTTTAAATCTTGGGTCCAGCTTACCTTGACCTTTTTGCTTCTTCTCTTCTGTTGTATCACATAACTTGTTTCTCGTGGGCTGCTGAGTATTAGTGTCTTCTTTAACAGTTAGTGTCACTTTGACCAACAGTGAGATTTACAGAATAGTACGGCTATTTTTTGCAGAAATAAAAGTATGACAGAGTAGGGTGAAAGTAAGTGGCCGTTGTCTGTGTGATTATTTTTATTTGTTTTACGTTTTATCCATACCTCCACAATCCTGCTGGCATTATGTCATTAATGTAAAGTTTTACATTTTAAAGGAAACATGAGCTAAATATTACTGTTCTTATATTTGCTATAATGTTACTTGTTTTGAAGTTTTGTTCCTTTTAGATTTAACTAAATAAATGTATTTTGCTCAGTTAAGGTTTTAGGAAATACAGTATTAGAGGTCTGAGCTCCCAAAAGTGTTTGATTGGTTACACATCCATTCTTTAAAAAATCCTTTTAACAGTAGTAAAATGAACTAAAGGCCACATATTTTTATGTTTTTGGCAAAGGTATTAAAATAAATGTTGAGAAATCCATTGCAGCTTTATCAATTGGGTTACAGTAATTGGTAATCTTTAAAATGTGTGATGCCTTTAGTGATATGAAGGGTATTATATCTACATATGGTGTCCATGTACTTTGGCTACAGAGGGCTTTAGAATTGAAAAGCATTGCAACACATACAACAGAATGAGCTTCATGTACAAAGCACAAAACGACATTGCAGACATGGACACAGGCCAGACAATGTGCCTGAAGTGAGTCCTTTGAAGCGCAGCACAGTATTTACATGATTTGAAGCTCAAATACCTTAAAATACAAGGACAGTTTTAATGTGAAATAACCTGATAAGTGGCTCATAAAGCCATTTCATAATGCAGTGTCCATTTCGGCTGCTTAGCCTCTCGTGGAGTGATGGATGCTCTCTGGCCCACTCGCTGATGAAAGAGTCATCCTTTTGTTTTCAACTGCCGGATTTTGAGCAAAGTTTGATGGATGTGGGTGGACTTGTCACACGTGGGTGTGTTATCTCTTTGTTGTGTGAAATAGAGACAAAAGAAGAGGAGTGGATGAGAAGACTGTGATTTTTATCTCTGAAGTGCAAAAATGTTTCTCGCCACAACACGGGAGGGAGTGGGAGAGAGATTAGAGCTGCTCTGGAACAAAAATAGATTAATCAGATAGCACGATAAGAATAACAGAGGGCCTTTGTTAATTGTCATTGTTTTTTCCAGTGTTGTGTTTAATTTTTCCTGATCCACCCTTTTAGTTTTCCCTTACAATCCTGTTATTTTTTGGTAAATATGGAAATGTCTGTTTACACCTTGTAGTAATTAGACTCTTTGCCTCCATAGATTAAAAAAATAAACTAATTAGGAGTATTTTTGTTGTGCTTGCTCTGCACCTGTGCAGTACTCTGTGTGTTAGTGGCTGTGCATGCCTGCCTGCACGGTGGAGGTCTGCTCATGCTCCTCATGCTCCAGGGCCCTGCTGACTAACCTAAGGGCCTCCCAGACTGAGGGGACCAAGTACTGAACACACCCTGGGTTTACCTGCACTTAATCCCCATAGAGAGGTCAGGGCTCTGCTCTGCTAAATCTCTTCCCTTGTGTGGAAGAAAACACCTGCTATCTATTTACCACTTAAGAGGCCCCACATGAGTCCAAAAACATGCATAATAGTGTTTGTGTGTGCAAATGCCGTACAAAAGTCCTGGGCCATATGTGTGATAATATGACTACACAATTGAGCAGGTAAGAAAGCAATTTGATGTATCACAGCAGACAGTTCAAATTACTTTTATGACTTTAGTCTATCATGCAGAATTTTCCAGTGCAAGTCTTCTTTTTTCCTCTAACCATGTAACCCTTTATTCAAATCTGACAGATGTGGAAGTAATGATGCCTTCTACAAGCCAGGCCTCGTAGTCTACACAGTTGTGTCTGCGATGGTGCCAACATCACCTGAGGGCTCTGATAGAGATGATTTCAATTCTCCTCAGCCGTTTAATGATGGATGAACCTGCAGCTGCAGGAGCATTTGACAAGGCGCTGTCAGCTGTGACAACGAGACGGAGTGAATGAAGGAAGGTAGGGAAAGAGCGGATCCTCACACGATGATGTGCCGGCAGATCACAGATGATGGCAGATGGAGTGAAGGGGGGATTGTATAAAAAATAAAGATCGCCATTCAATCTGCGGCATTGACAATATGGTGTCAGCCCCTCGCTGGGGAGACGTGACAGGCTGGCAGGTGGGCTGCTGCTGTCTGTGTCACTGACTGCGAGATCAGGGCCGACATGCAGAGAATCCCACAACCCAGGCTCTAGGTTCAGAGGCTTATGATTGGAGCTGAGGCCGCGGTGACACATGAACTCACAGTGACACACACACACACACACACACACACACACACACACACACAGGGGGGTGTAAAGTTACATTGCCGATCGCTAATTACCGCCATAGTGCCAGCGTTCGAAGCCGGGGCTCTAAATTACACGGCTCAACCACAACAAGGGCGATGTGCCCAGCAGTCATTTGTCAGACTAATTATTTGTCTTGGGCTTGTAATTGCAGTGAGAACAGGTACTCAGGTAATTGTGGTGGTAAGCTGCAATGTTAAGTAATGCTTTCCCGTTTGCAGGCGACATGAAAGGAGTAAAGACTGCACTGCTGAAATACGTGCTTCAATCTGGCCTCCTAGTCAGACATTGATTCTGAAAATATATGCCACGGCTGAGACTCGCATTTGAGACAAAGAGAACAGCACCTTGATGTGAGGATCATCAGCATGGGTAATGGCTCTTTCCATTAGACTGGCTACTTCTTGAATTAATGTAAATAATCAAGTCCCTGGTGTGCGCTGCATAATAAGTCCATTAATCACCATCCACAGTCAATGAAGGTAAAATACAATGCATGTACATTAGAGAGGAGTTCAAATCAGTAGAAGTTTCATGTCTGTGAGCAATAGTTGTGGTAATCCAAAGGAGCACTTTTCCACTTTGTGCAGTATAATTCTACGGCATACAAATACAAACACACAGGCCACTGTCATTTGTAATGATGTTAGGCTCGGTAACACTGTCACCTATCATCATAATTACCACAGTGCTCTCTGGTCTTCTTATTTTTAAATGTGTATCCCATGATTCCTCACAGGGGTTACACAAGGCCGACTGGACATGATGTCAGGTTGAATAGTATAATGAGCAAAAAAGAAAATAACTCATCGAGAAGTATAAACAGAAGACTTTTTGTATTTGCCCTGAATCCAATAGTGGCCCTCCCACTGTCTCTGAGAATTGTCTGATCTGGACTATGGGCACCCAATTTCTCTGTGTCTCTTCCTGACGAGCAAATCAGTCTCACCACGCGATCGTCTGCAGCCGTCTTGTAATGTTGCTCCCATGCGCTACATAGCCCAGGGGCCCCATTGTTCTTTTGTGTCAGGGAACACACAAGCTCTTGAAAAGGATCTATAACTACCAGAGACAGGCTGGGCCAAGCGTGCCTGACCTCATGCAGAAAAGGCCACTTCTACATGGATAAGGTAGAGACTTAACAAGAGTCCGTCTACCTCTTCTTGCACTATTTTAAAGTGGTGCCCTACAAGGTCTGGGCCCAGCTTTAGACTGTTCACAGAAATATAACAGACTTGTGTTAAAGTCATAGTCCAGTATTTTATAAAAGGGTGTCCAAGAAATACCTATGGATGAGGAACTTGTCAGTACAGTCCCATTTTAGAGAAGCCGACAGGTGCAATGATACAGGATTTGTGTTATAACTACATACGTATAGAGCCAGTGAAATCACACTTTCATAACAACTCTAAAAGAAGTGTGTGTAAATATGTAAACATTTATGTTTTTTTTTCATTCTGTTTCCAATTTGTACAAAATTTGTTCTAAAATGCTGTTTCTTTTGCCACATACATTCAGAATACATACATTTTCAGCTTAGTTAAATGGGTTGGAGTATTTAGTATTGGAGAAGTAAAAAAAAAAAATACTTTTTCTAACACGTGAAGGTTAACTGTTGTCTATACCGACGCTAGTTAAACTAGTACTATACTAGTCTGTCATTGTTAAACCAGCCCCTGGTCATGGCTGTCCCGTCTTTGCCAGGACATGTAATGTCAATCATGGTATCAACAGACACACTGACAGAGCCTTCACATAAAGAAAATGTTCCCTCTCATGAGCAGAATGTGTTTGGGTGTCCGTCAGTATTCAGGCGCCACCTTTAACTTCCACTCCAGGATTAAGTGTTTTGCAGCTAACACAGTCACCGTCTGTGTAATGTGCATCAGTGTGTCTGTGGAGGATGAGAATAAGGAGTAGGCGTGTGTTTTTTCTTTCCTTTTTCTCTCTTTCCTTCTCTCTTTCTTTTCCTCCTCACGGTGGAGACACCACGGTGCCATCTGCTTTGCATTTGTTTAACAAAGATTTATTGTGCAGTGAGACACTAATCCAAAACACACACATACATAGGCACTCACAGACACACACACATATCTCGCCTTCTTCTCGTCACAGGCCGCGAAGAAAAAAAGTGAGGGATGTGGGATTGGAAACGCTTGGCGCTCTCTTTGTCAACTCTCACTCTGACGAGAGGGGAGAGAGCCGGCTGGCACACAGAGGTAGGAATGCCAATTATGGCCTCCTCTGCCTCCATGTGGCACACACCAACACACGATTTGGAGCTACAATTATAAACTTGTCATACACGTGTTTATGGTGAGGTGGAAGCATAAAAGTGTGTGACTTTGAGCAAAGAAATATAAAAGATCTAATCAAAGCAAAGGAGGAACAGCTCGGCTATGACAGGATCCATTTGCGAGGTGTTACACACTTGGGCATCAGGCATGTTTCAGTAGGCATGGATTATCTCCTCTACGTTAAGGTAGAAAGCAGGTCAAAGTGGCTTTCGAGAACAGCTCTTATCATGTCAGCTCTGGAAACAGGACAATGTAGCCTGCCGTGTTACCTCCTTCGAGCCTGTCCGGGTGAACTCTTGTATCCAGTGACTCCTCATGCCCTCTTTGTCACTGCATGCCAGGTGGAGAAGCAGGGTCCCGAGGGTTAGGGCCTTTCTACTGGAAAGGGCCACCACTGAGGCTTGGGCAGGCAGCTCAGAGACGACAGAGAGGTTAGAGGCCCCAGGGGATCTTGAGCTTCTTTTGAAACACTCAGTTGTTTGTTGAGTCTGAGAGGGCTAGGGTCCCCGTCTGCCAGCTGATACAACTAGGGTGCTCATCATTTAGGGGCTAAACACCAAGCACATGTGCAAATGAGCATGTGTTCTGATGTATATTCACGGCTCAGTCATGTCCGTGTGTCCCTAACCCCCCCCCCCTTCATTTGGCACCCGTGTTCTCTGCTGAACCCTCCAACCTCGGGGTGAAGCCCCTGCCAGTTCACCTGCCAGGGAGGGACAAGCAAAGCACTTAGCGCCCCCGAAAAGGCCGCCCACTCACACGTCCACACCCACTGTGCAACAAGGGGTCAAGGAGGCTTCAACCCACGCTCCCTCTCAGTCCCTGCCAAGCATCGGCCCGTGTCACCCACGGTGCACTGGGCTCATGTTTGTCTTCGAGCCACTCCTGCTGAAACGGCTACATTTGATAAAGGTTACCCACTACAGCTACTTTGTACAACCAAATGACACCAGCTGATTTAATGATTTTTTTTATTTTTTCTGCATTATTTTAATTATTTTATTTTTTTTGGCCTAAAACTTTAAAGACTTACAAAACAAAGCCTTATGTACTGTATGAAATGGTTCATTGCTGTGGTATGACTTAAATACAAAAAAAGCAAATGCATACCAGAACCAAAGAGCCCATCTGTTTCTTTTCTTTTTTATCAGTAGTTACCTTCCACTTCATCCTTGTGCGATTAGTCTGTTGAAATGCTGTAATGTTGTGTTTTTGACAGAAAAGCCCTGCGACAGAAAAGAAGAGTCAGAGATAAAAACCAAGATATCAACCTTGGGAATGCAAGTCATCAACAGGATGTGGTCAGTTTTTCTCATGGCCCATTTGTAGAAATAAAAAACTAAAAAGACTAACATGAACTGACTGACATGAATTATAATTGTTCATGTTCTTCTTGGGAATTTTTTGATATTAATGGAAATAATATCACATTAAATGTTAAACAATTTTCCAAATTTAATTCTTAAGGAATAAAGAGCAATTTACATTTTTTTGAACAATACACTATTATGTGTATTAATTTATACTCAATACAAAAACTTGTGTTTTGCTGTATTGTTTTGGTTACAGCTATGACATATGGGGGAGGGGTCCACAGAAAAGCACAGATTGAGGATGGCATTGCTGCTGGGTAGAAAAGCATTGTTGTGCCAGGTGCTGTTGTACTGACATACCAGAACGGTCAACTGCTGGCTGAGAAAAGTCAAAGAGGTGCTTGTCTCTCACTGTCATCAGCAGCCATCTTTTTTCTTTTGGTATGCCATCAGTGGGGCCTTTGATGGAGGGCAGGCAGCAGTGCACTTCCCCTGGACTCATCACATAACAGTGTGTAGTGTGTTATGGAAAAGTAGAGGTATTATGGCTGATGTAATTGTAGCGGGCTCTGCAGTGACATGTTGACATGTTCGCCTAAGTAGACGCAGGAAGAACATCCTGTGTTGGGCCCTGGTAATTACATTGTAGATGTTTGCATCCTATTTAATGGTGTTGCAGATGGTGGTCCCCCAGGATCTTGAATGACTCCAGTGTGTTCACACCGGCACCATTTGGGCCTGTGGGTTCTTGTGGACGTCAATCCTCACCTTCACCATCTGGACAGTATTAGGCTAAACATTGCTGATTGCACAGCAAGGCATTCCAGACGCTGCCTCCTAGAATTAGGCCTTGCTATTGAAAATTTGCATTATATTACTTGAGGACTTTGTATTATAAGCTTTACTTGTTTCATTAAAATATGCAGATGTATGTGTGATTTTTGAATTCCATTACTAAACAGATACAAACTATAACTTTACAAAGCAGTTCTATTCTGCTAATACACTCACACTGTTCTATTGTAACCAAGATGGCCAAAGTTAATATGCAAAAGTAACACAAGGTGAAATATAGAAGAACAAATGCAGACATAAAATGCAATTCCTTTTGCTGCAGCTTTACATTACACTTTCTATTAAGCTGGAGAAAATATTATTCTCCTGTCTTTCTTACATGAGCACAATCTGAGCCCCAGGGACAACTAAAATTGCACCAACCTCATTTACATGACAGCTATTGGTAAATTCACTACAAAAGTAGAAATAAACTACCTATTTTATTCTTTCAGAAGGCAATTGCTCTCCTCTCTGTGTGGTAACTCTTTGTTCGTAACACTAAGAGGACACATTACAGTTTTGGCTGGATGAAAATATTATTAAAGACTGCATCTTTTCTAAACATCAGCTTAGCAGGTTTTGGGCCCAGCTGAGTGTTTTTAGATGTTAGAGATACACAAGGGAACTCTCATTACAGCTCTCTGCTCATCCATCTCACCTGAAAACCTTTCATAAATAAGCACTCGTCATATTGAGTCCGCACTCCTCACACAGCTCCTCACAAAGCTAATTAAAACAACAGCAGTATGGTATAGAGAAGGTCCAAAGGGAGGCGGCCTGCAAAACATGCACTTTTATCCACGTTGTTGTTTATCATATTCACATGCATTGTTCCCTGTGCATTTTTTCCGCTTTCCATCTATACCCACTGGTTCTCCACCTTTTGTTGGAGATTCACTTTCACAATGCTTCCTCTCTTTCTCTCCGACTCCCCCTCCTCTAATTTACCCTCCAACCTGCTGCTTTTGCCATGTACAATTACAAAGGGGAGTGCTTGTTAATGTGCACTAATAATGTTCAAGCTGAGAAGGTTTGTCGGTAATAATTACTTCCCGCAGAATGAGTTATGGTAGTTGCAAAGTGTGTATAAATACCTACTGTTGTGCAGGCTAATTTTCAATTTCCAGTGCAACATGACTCCTCTCCTCACTCTCCTGGTGCAATCAGCAAAAAAAAATCATTTGTATTGTATAACATTTGTCACACAACTATCTAACACATCTATTTTGTAGAAGTATTATTTTATATTTAGTGTCAATTTATAATATTATAAGAAGAATGGCTGAGGAGTTGAGTCTCACAGGTATGCAAAAAAGTAAAAAGTGGGGTGTGTGATGGCACATCCCCTCAAAGTGGATCAAATTCCAATCTTAGATTGCCTCCTTGGATAATGTGGAAATATTAGAGAAGCCTTGATCTAAAATGGAGCATGGAAATGAAGTGGCAGAGGGAGCCCTGAGGACAGGCAGCAGACACAGTGCTGGGCCACTCTTACATACCTCTGGGAGGCTCAAAGCACAGCCTGCCTCTCCTATGTAAATGTCCCATTCCACACATTAGTCATACTGCCTTTACCATACACTAAAGTGTGCCTCGCCCATCAAGTTCTGCCTGCCTTTATGAGGATACCTCCAATGTTCCACAGATAAACCCCAGAGGCCCTTACCGTGCCAACACCACCCCTGCGCCCCAAGACCACTAAGCGTTTGATTGGTTGGATACCCCAGGTAAATGCTGAAAATCCTAATGGTTTCCTCAAATGCTGATGTCAGGAATCTTCCGATACAGGCAAATTGATAACATCTGTAAATAGAATACCTCAAAAGACCTTTTTTATCTGCTTTACACTTTTTAAATACAAAAGCAGTGGACATTTATTTGTGAGTTATATTCTTCAAAGTACACACACCACAAAAAATATAATATCATGAATGTTTCATTCTCGGGGTCTGACTGTCCTGGAAACACAACACATCCTTATGCCACACCAGCTCCTTTTCCTGTTAAATGACAACTGGACCAATCTCCTCTTTCTCAATGAATTGCTCTCCAGCTGTATATATAATATAATATAATATCTCACAGTTACCAAAAATCTGGATTAGTCATTTGTTGTTATTGTCCTGTATGATGATCGAATAAATATTATTGTGAAAATTATGGAAGATAATAATTGGATTTGAACAGGGTTGCCCTGTCTTAAACAGATCAGGTCATGTACTACAAGAATGCACATGCATCAAATTGTAGGATCGCCTTCATATAGCTTTTTTGTAGTTTGAACACTTTTGTTTTTGGTTGCTGAATCTCTTGTGACTTGTGACTTGTTTGGGTTCCTAATATTTTCTTGACAGCCACATGTGCTGTTGTGTGGCCAGACAGAAGGCCATTCAGTCTGATTGCTATTCTAATCAACCTCTATATATGCTGGACTCTTGGCTCCAAACCTTCCGACCAAGTTAATGTCATTAAATAAATAATGAAAGATATGTATTATCTATCACTCCATCCAACACAGAATCTTCAATGTATTATGCATTACCTTCTCTAATTTATTCATTAAGACAAAACGAAAGTCTTGTTAGGCTCATTTCTAAGACATGAGCCTAAGTCGTGCAACTGTGCACCAATAGTCTCCTATTTATACACACACACAGGAGTACAAGGATGCTTTCACTTTTATTTAAGCATATAATTAAAACAATGTTTTTATCTAGTAGTTTCTGATAGCTCAAATTAATTATAATGAAAGATAACATGTGATAAGTACATTCCAGTTACATGCATTAAAATGAGGTCAAACATATTAGGGAACATAGTGGGGCATCACGCAAACCTTTGGCCTTATCTTGACAACAAATTCTTCTGGAATCCACATGTATGTTTCAGTTTTTAGTTTTTGTGACAGTCCTGTTATCTCACAACCTTCCGTCCACGCACTGATGTTCCCACACTCTGGTTCCACACTGTGAAAATGTCAATAAAATCCATAGCAGGTTAATCTCCCACCAATGGAAACATGAACACTTTATCCAAAGCCGCATATGTTTCACACCAAGGGTCAATTTACTGTATGTCCAGGGCGATATTAACATTTGTATTAGCTTTCGGCTCATGTTTGATATTTGTCATTGCCAGCCCTTTAGCGCACCAACGCAATTGACGGGATCCTTATCTCATGAGCCATAAATTAGGGGATGAATTTCCTCCGAAACATCCCAGGCAAGGGATGGAGGATGGAGTCATTGTGCACAGGCAGTGTTTTGACACTGTAATGACACATGTTTTACAATCACCCCCTTCGCCTTTTCATTCGGAGGAGTGGACCTGTCCGCTCCTGCTGGAGAAAAATGGGGCTCTCGGACATTACCACCTTCTCCCACGGGAAACATAAAAGAGCGAGTGGCAGTAGCAGGAGACTAGGAGAGAAGAAAGTAGACAAACACTAAAGCTAAAGGAACAATGTCTCCCCCCAAAAAATGTGTGAAAGTTTCTTGAAAGCTCATGTGAATGTTGTCTTTGTGGGCTTTTATTTATAAAGCTTAGAAAGAATAACATTGTGCGAAAGAGAAGTCTATGGTTATGTTTAGGATTATATTTGAGGTTAGCATCAGGTAGATACAGTCAATTAATGCATTTTTTGTAACAATTTTCACAACTTTAATGTCCTAATGCAAACATTATTAATCAACATATCTAGTAATTTCTAGAAAAATCAAATACGTTGAAACTAAATTTCTTGCTGACCATGTTAAAATGGAGAGAGCCCACACAATGAATGTATATAAATGCATGTCTGCTGATGGGATGATGAAGGGGAAGGGAAAGAACGAAAGAACGAAAGTGTTTGTTTTTAATTGCAAGCAGTGCTGTGGCACAAGAACAAAGGTGCATCATTACTTACCTGACAGAGCACCACAATCACAGGCCCTCTCTAACAAATACTCGTTACTAAAAAGTGGAATACAAATAAAGTGAAGGTCACGTCTGAAAGAAGGCGTGATCTAGTCCAGAGCTAGGTGTCTTAGCCATCAGCCCAGCCTCCGACTTCCTCTGTCTTCCTCCTTCCTCTTGCACTTTCCCTTTGCACGCTCATTACAGGAGAAGCCATGCAGCGCTGCTTAGGAGAACGTGTGATGAGCCTTGGGAGATATATCCACTGGGAGGGAGAGAGGTAGAGACAGACTGAAGGGGAATAGATAAAAAAAAATGCTGACTTGTCTTCAAAGGAGGCAAAAATAATTGAAATGGGGGGAGCATAGCAGTGCATGTGTGTTGGTGTGCGGCGGACAGGGAGGGGGGGTTGAGTGGCTCTATGTTCGAGTTGGTCATTAATTGAGGAGGGACGTGCAAAACTCTGTGGTCCTGTGCTGACACCCTGGCTGACACAAAAGAGGAGATTGATAGAGGAAATGTCGTGTTAAAGATATAAAAGCAGGAAGTGACCAAAGAATAAAAAAAAACATAATAAAGTTTGAAGAAACATTGTCGGAGGAGAGGGAAGCGGGAAATAAAGAGTTCAAAGTGTGTCTTTAGACGGAGTCCTGTCCTCGGCGTGTCCTTCCTCAGGCCCCAAGTCAGGCATCGCTCATCTTGTCAGATTGAACTCCAGATGCTCCTACCCTAGAGAACACTCCGGCCACTGCCATTTTTCTTCATTCTCCCTAACAATTTGGTAATGAAATATTGATTTTTAGTTAGATTCATATTGATGCCATTAGCTTTGCATTGATAAATCACGTTTGGCTGCTTGTCTAGCGTGGCAGAGCAAGAGCCAGGGCAGGGAGATTACAATCAAAGCCACTGATGTGTTAATTTGATGGATATTTCCCCTCTCTGCTGCCACCATACACATCCCTCCTTCCTTTATGTTTCACTGCGTTTCATAACATTGTGTTTTTTATTACAAAGCACCCTGTGAGGATATTTATGTCCATGTCCATTTCTCCTGAAATAGCCTTTCAGCTTGCCTGCCTGTAGCAACGCTGCACACTTTAAGTCATTTCATCTTTTAGTATAGATAGACAAGACAAGAATATGACTGTTTCACACCCGTTGAGTCAAATGAGGAAAGCAGGAGAGGGCATGACTATTTGTGTGCTACGACATCAACAAAGCTTTACAATATGTGTGAGGCCTTTTGCATGTGATAATCTTCTGGGGTGGAGAGAAATGGATTTTATTTTGTTTTTCAAAATGTAGTCTATTGTCAAAAATATTGGCTATATATGTGAAAGCATCTCTCAGGGTGCATTTTTGTTGTTGTTGAAAGAAACGCTTGTTTAAACGTCTCAAAATGTTACAGATCCCGTACGCTAGGCAGCCAGGATATAACATTTGAGAAACATTAGAATCATTTTCCAGATTAAGGCGGTTTTTAAATGAGTCTCCTGCCGCAGCTTCGCTTTTCCAACTGCAATATGTGTCTGCACACAGTCATCTTAATGAAAGGAAATGATGGCGTTCACTTTAATGACGTGGAGTTCAAGGACTGCTTATTGTTCCAGAGAAAAGCCATCTTTTTTTCACGGTAATATGACTCTTTCTCTTTTTTTCTTAACACCATGCAATTTCATTTTGAGAAACAGACACCGAAGGTTAAATGCACTATATAGGTTGTCAAAATATGATAAGATTTGAGATGGAAAACAGAAATATTGATAACATACTCATTCACAGTTATTCTTGTTTTGATAATGTTTCATCTCATCACTTTTTTATCTTTCTGGGTGATTATGCAAAACACAATACATTTCTAATTATGCTGGACACATGAGCCACTCAGATATACACTAAAGCAATCTAACATAACATGTCTCTTCAACATCTCTGCAGCTTCTTAAAGAAATGAACCAACGACAATCCAATTTACTGTATGTTTACAGAGCAGGCCATAAAACAGCTCCCTGTTTATATTCAACCTCTAATTTACTGAATCTCCCACATGCTAGTTTCCTAAATATTTTGCTCTAAATGTGATTATGTATGATGGAATGACAATCAACAATATTAAAGGCAATGCCAATGATTCCCAGACGTCTGGGGGTGCTTTGACATTTCCTTGAAACACAATTAAAGAGTTATTGCGTATTTAAGGTTTTTAAGCTTTGATCCCAATGTGCTTTCCTCTCTACTGTGTGCAGATTATAGGGCCAAAAAAGCATTTGGGGAAAGGCCAGTCAGGTCCAAATGAGGCTGGTAGAAGAACACAGTCTCCACTGGCCTCAGGGAGGACTGCAGTATGACCACAACAAATCTAACAGTTGGACTGGCTGCCCTCCTGTTTGGCTCCAACAGGCTTTATACTCATCATTCTTTGTTAAAATGTTGAAAATCACACAATCTGTGGCTGATGTTGTTATGGATTAAGGTTCCAATCTATGCTCATTCCAAAGTGGTAATACCAATGTTAAGCACGGCCATCTTATTCAGTAGCATACTCAGCTGGCTATCCAGTTTAGAAATGTACATATTTATTCTGACAGTTTCATGGATTGTATGTAAAAGTAGCTCAATGGTTGACCATCCGTAACAGGTAATAATTAAACACTGGTTGCTATGAGGACAACAAAGCTCTACACTTGAAATGTATTACTTTGTGAGTACAGTGTTGGAATGCAAACTCAAAGCCACGTCCTGGATATCATGTCCGATCCGTTGCCCCAACATCCCTCCTGCCTAATGAGGTAATGTTTAAGCACTGGGAGTGTTGACAACCTTGGTGTGTCATCACAGACCGGCTGAAGCACTCCATCAGACGTCCTTTGGGAAATGAGAACACGTTGAAAAGTCATCTTCAAAACTCTACCAAAAGTTGTCACCTGCTCGATTATGATACTTGGTATAATTTCAAAGAGGGTCTAATTCCCATCACTCCAAACTTTCATCAAGTCACTGCCTGTGCTCTCCATTGATTTGGCTTAGAGTCCCAACCACTCAGGAGAAATACCCCCAGCTCAGGAGGATTTACTATTGATCCCCACTTCCTGCGGGGTGATCTACCTTTTCGTCAACACACATCCACTCTCAAGGTGTGCAGTGCAGATATACGCAGACTATTATGACAAAACTGATCCACTGCAAAGAGGAAGCATTTTTTTTTTTTTACCAAGACAGAGTGAGGCTACTTGAGGAGAGCTGACCTCTCATTCAACTGTAAAAGAAACACCTCAATTTAGATTTGTCTTTGATCGATGCGTCGTTATGTTACGCTGCCCTTTACAGTATTGTACTAGTGAGCTCTTTATTACATTAATGCCTCTCCAGTGATGTCATCCTGAGGTCATCCCCAGAAACACAGGCTGTCAGTGATATTTTGATTGGCAGAGGCACCACTGAGGTTTGGCCAATGGCCGCATGGCGTGGCAGTGGGTTGTCATGAGTGTGGGCCAGAGGGGGGAGGGGCTTTGTTAGCACCTCAACCATGCGAAGGAATCGATATCTGCCCCCCGAGGCAGTGCTGTGTTCCCCTCGTCCAGCCAGGCAGCCAGGCAGAGGAAGACAGCGCTGCTCCAACACTACAGCTCACAGCCGCTAAATGAGAGGGGGAGAGAGGGGGTTAGCGGAGGGTAGGGGGTCTGAGAAAAGAAGACAGAGCAGTCAAACATTTCAGGGCCCGCCATTCCAGAGTAATGAAGCATAGCAAGAGAATATACCTCTGCAACATTTAATAAAGATGGGCTGACACACCAGTCCAAATAGGTTCCTCTGTACGCCGGCACATGTCTATCCATCACCACTCACAGGAAGAAAGAAAGCAAGGGGTAGGGGGAGCAAATAGACGGCAAAAAGAGAGTAAAAATTGACTGACAGCGAGAGAACAGGTGGGGAGTCAGGGGTGGATATAGAGACAGAGAGGCAGGGGAAGTCTGCGTATCCTTGGCAGCTGGTGGATCCTATCAAGGCCGATTGGTCGGTGAATGAGGCTCGCGAGGCCCGTGTCCTTGTAGCCACCCGTTTGTTTTGTGCCGCTCCCTCACTCCTCCCATAGAGAAAGACAATAAAGAAAGCCAATGAGTAAACGTTGCACATTTTACATCCTCATCATCCCTGCACTCTGTCTCTCCATCTGTTCCTCGCTCACCAGCGCCATAAAAAACAGAGCATAAAAAAGCCAAAAGAGGCGCAAAGAGGCACAGCGCGACGCAGCATGGTTTGTTGAGATTTTTATGCAGGTTAAGCTGTAACATGGACCTCATAGCTTTCACTGCTAGGTGGGAAAGAACCTTTAAGATGTAATAATCATAAACAAAATTGACTAAAAATAAATTAAACTTTCCTGTTTCAGTAATGTAGTCCTGACATTTATCCACTGATGCAGTAACGTTTTACCTGAAATAAAAAAGATGAATACGTTATTGAAAACAATCACTTTTTCTCCTTTTTGTTTCAACAGCCGCTCATGATGTCACATGTTAGATGTGCATGCTTCTGTTTGTAGTATTTTTCAAGAAATGTCTTAATATCAGATGTTAGACATTTTGAAACTCAAGTACTGTATGAGAAGCCATCCATACACACATATATTTTATACTTTTTGGTATATAACTAAACGTATTAATAAATTTAATGTACATATTAGAAAAAATTGTTTTATTTTTTTTTGTTGTTTATAATAGTTAGAATTTAGCTGCCTTTTGAACATTCAAAAGGCAGCTAACTTCTGGTCTGACTTACATGGGACAAAAAACTGCACTAGATCCACACAGTTGCTTCTTTGCTGCTGTAATATTCTCCTACTTGGCATTAATCTCCATGTACAGTTACTCAGAAGACACTTGAAAGTTTTGAAAGCCAGAAATCCAAACACCTGGCCAAATAATTGCGGCGTCAGCTGATATTGATCAACAGCCATAACAAGCCCCTGCTGACATATCAGAGTTACTTTGTGCTACTGGACAGTAAAACTTTTTTTTGCCTCTTTCAGCAAATTTTTTAGGGGGAAAAAAACAACCGGTGTGACTTGGAAGCGTGTTAATAGTGAGACTGAAAGAAAAAGGAGAGACAAATACAACAAATAAGCCTTGCCATAACACAACGCAACATGGCTGTGCGTGGTCCCCAGGAGGTTGTATACTGAGGCCTGCTGCCTGCTGGCCGGCCAGGTACGCCACTTTGCTCTCAAGTCTTACAGTGATTAATGAAATCTTAACAGCAGGCCAGACACAAATATTCATCACCTGGCTGCCCCTATTGTAATGCATGTGGAGAAGCCGGAGTGTGACAGAGGAGTGGGGAGACGAGAATCGGCCCAGAGACAAAACACAACATGGGGCATAGGGATTATAACAGGCCCACGGAAACAACGCTTTTTGTTCTCCTCAACAAAATGGAGGCTTGTGATTTATGGACAGCCAGCATCTGTTTGGAGCAAAGGGAGACACAGATTCATGTCTGCTATTATGGGCTGTCCATGTTACCAGGGTGAGAATTTGAAGGTGGGGGGGTTGGAGCAGGCGGGCTTCGGTCTACACAGGCTTTAAGAGCAAGACCTTCTGGGAAAGTACACGGTGTCAATTCCTTGTTGTATTGTGAATCTGAGACATGGTACTGTGTGGGTGAGGTGTTGTATTACATTGTATATCACAAACAGATGTAGGCCTACAAGATGCCCGGGGGTGGTTTTGGAAAGAGTGAAGTGTTTGGTGGGTGGGATTGAAAGTGAGACAAGCACAAAAAGTTTGATACAGCAAGTGATAATGTGTTATCTCGCAAAGCACAAGGTAGGAATTGTTTGTATCATTCCTTGCTGAGGTAAAAGGACAAAGACATGAATATCATAGACAGAAAATAGAAAAATAGAGCATTGAAACACTCACATTACCTTCCAGTGAGTCTGTATGGTTGAATTCAGATTACCTAACTGAGTATTACAGTGCTGTCAGGTGTAAACCAGGAATATATAAAATGGTAATTTTGTAGGACTTCTACTCTACACTTTCAACAAAGCTGATTTTAGTTTAATTAAAAATTGCAGGCTGTTGAGATTTTCTCTCAGTATTTATGATTAGTACAAGGCATTTTCAAAGCTCTAGCTCAGAAATGGCCAAACTCTTGGTAGAGTATTAAAAATGATCTTCAACATAGTCTATTTTTTCTTTAAAAGTAACATTTTTCGGGGTTCCTAAAGCGTATATCATATACTTGAAAGACCTGGGTTCATTCAATCAGGTAATTTGGCCAGTGTTGTTCCCCTCTCTCTCTCCCTGTTTCCTGTCTGGCAAAAAAGGCCAGAAAAAAGTAATATTTTTGTAGGCTTTGATGGAATAAGTCACAGTGGTCAACTGTCGTCATGTCTTTTGATTTGTCTTTTGATGATTTCTCATCTTTCAACAGTGTTCTTTGGTCCACTACTTCTATTGTCTGTAAAATACAAAAAGGAGGACTGGAATAGCCAGCAGGGTGAGCGGAAGTGAGACAGAGTGCGGGAGACAGTGAGGGAGATTGTATGTCGGTGTGTGCAGTGTAGCATTGACTCGTGCATGCTCTCAGTGATAGATAGTGTCAGGTTAGGCTGCTCAGTGGCAGGTCTCACACTGTCAATGCTATGGTTGTGGGGAGAGCAGGGGCCTGAAATGTTTTAACACCCATCGCTGATCCCTGTCAACATACAGTGTAACACACATGACATCAGGCGGCGCTGTGCACTCCTGAGTGTGTACCTCCTGTATACATGGCCGTCCATGCTTGTGTGTCTGGAGTCACATCAACACACACTTCACATTCCTTAGTGCATAGCATCGTCTTGCCTCGCCCCTCCTTCCTGCAAGAAAAAAATACTTAACATCTCAGAATCACGGCCTTAGAAAACAATTATACTAGCCATTTTTTTTTTGTTTTGTAAAGATCTTTTTTTTTCCTCCAGGCAGCAACACACTGAGAAAAAAGGCCCTCATTGTTCCATTGTTCACATTGTGTCATTCTTTGCCTTGGAACAGCAATTGTTTGCTGCACAGTTAGGAACACAATGGTGTTCACATAAAAATGAGCCACTTAGCTCTCACAGTAAATTAGCGCAGCAGAGGAGAGTCAGCCTTTCCAAATTCGCTTATTCACATTTTCCACTCCTTACCAGCCCTATAAAACCAGCCACTTCTGCTGAGGTGGACAGAAATGGTGACAGCCCAAGCATACACTGTATCTGTACGCTGTTTTTTGATAGAGTAAGAGAAGATATTCATTTAGCCCGTAAGAGAAGAATTGTATTATCATTTGGTATAATCGTTGTGAATCAAAATCGATAGCCTGTTGAGAATAATATCTTAACATTAAAAACCACAGGTGATCCCATAACCATAAATGTAGACATGCAGCACACGATACATGCAGCACTGGAGGGTAGAGCGCGCTGTTTGACATATATGCCTCCATTGGGAAATCCTTTTTGTTTCCACACAAGTCTTGTGCTCACATTTTACTGTAAATCTAACATACCAAGTGTATGTTTCCAGCAAAAAAATGTTGGCATGTTGCACCACAGCAGCTTTAAATCTGAAAAGTGGCCTTTGGGTGCTTGTGGCTGACTACTGAGTGACTGGAAAGTATTGTGTCATCTGTAAAGAAGAAAAAGTCCTGCACAGAAGTGGGTGATTTCTCCATGTGCTGTTAAAAAATTGTTTTGCATGGGTGCCTTTCCTCTGCTGTTAGTGAAACACGTCTCGAAGCCCTCCTGCTGCCGGGACCAAGAATAAAGTACTCTCTTGGGCCAGACAAAATCAATTCCTCACTTGGGCGAATTTCCTACTTACCCGTTTTTTTTTTCTGTCCAGCTATTTGTTTTTAATGCTGGCATAGACCTATGGTTTGTGGAAGGCAGTTATGCCAAGCAGCATGGAGTACACATCCTGACAAACATTCAGAAAGCCATTGAAATTTCATTAATTTGGTAAGACATCAACCTCAAATTTCCAAGGCTTTTTTATATAGAGGTAGTGTTGTGAGATCGGCCATTTCTCAAACACAGTACACATCTAAGCCATTCAAAAACCTTTATTTATCTGAGAAATCTGTTTATATGAATGATGCTTTGGAGGAATTACCAGTGCTTGTACATACACACCATCTACAATACATCATGTTTTTTCCTGTGGGAAATCAGTCAGTGACTCAATAGCCACTGTAAATCATCTATAATCCTACCTTACTGCCAAACGCTCAACCCTAAACACAACACTCAGGTTGTTAATTGATGTTGTTTAGTCAAGATTTGGAGGTTCTACTGTAAACTTGAGTAAATTACACAGGCACACACTTCTGTACAGTTCTGTAAAGCATTTCCTTCCAGACTCTAATGCTGCAGCAATGAGTGACACGTTATATTTTGACAATGTTATATCCAAGACTGTTAACAAAGTAAGCTATAGATTAGTAATGATGTCTTGAATATAGGTTATAGGGAGACATTGTACAATACACAATTCTCTTCTTGATAACAAAAATCCCCTTGTGAGCAATCATCTTTGTGTATTTGGCCAGAGTTGCTTTCACACGCCACAGCAGCTCCTCCTCCTCTCTTTCTACACCCGAGCTACAGTGATTTCCATGAGAATCAACGCGGTGATTAATCACACTGTTCTTCCACTCCCAGATGTCATTCAGAGCCTTTTAAAGACATCAGCGTTCACTGATGTTTATGGGAGGAGGGAGATATGAGCTTGGCAGTCCCAGCCCAGAGACTCTTGTGCGATCTCCCTGTGGGACACTCATACAGTCAGCCGCTGCTACTACTGTCCTAGACCGTCCTAAACGAGACTTCCTCCCACAGAGACACAGCCAATCAAAGCCAGACATGACCGACAGCTGTACTCAATCTGTAGTTGTTTATGGGACTACTCTCACACAGACTCTTTATGTTTATTTGAGATTTTTTTTTCTGTCATGTTACACCATTTTCAAACCTGTGGGTTATTTTTTATTTCTTTTACTTTAAATACATTTATTAAAGAACCGGTTGAATAATGTTAATGTCAGCTGGTGTCAATTACATTTTAAAGTAATATAAGCCTGTCCCATGTAAGTACTGCCCAGTGTTCTGAAGACACATAATTATTTTTCGATGCTGTCTCACAGAGGACATGTATGAGTCTCAACAAAACCACATCACATTGACACTCAACACTGACACATAACAAGTCCATACGTGTTTGAAACTCTGAAGTTGTGTTCCTACAAACCCAGGAATCAAATCCTAAAAATGTACATAGTGTACATAGTGTTCCTTTAATGGCTCCTTTATTAGCAACACTCTTTGTCTCTCAATAATACAGTGATTCTATTTCTTGCCAAGTTAAAACTTTAGCTGTAGCCATTTTCAACAAATGACCACAATTGAAGAAAATAAATACACACTCATCAAGCAATCTGAAGATTCCCCACTTTGAACAGGCCTGTGATAATGAAAGGGCAATTGCTGACATCTTGAGTGAAGGCAGTGGGTGGAGGGGTGCGCTCCGTTTAAAAAGAGTGTAGTGAAGTTAAAGACGTGTTAATAAACAGTTATAGAGTCCTGTAAAGGGTGGGGGGGTTGTAAGTTGGGTTAGAATGGGAAAAAGTGGATGTGGTTGAAGTGCGGAAGGCTTCGCCGATGGGTATCATGGTCGTCAAACAAGCTGCTTCCTCCTGAGGAGAAGAAGAAAAGGAGTTAATGACACCCTAGAGCTTCATACCCCCACCCGCTGCTCCTCCCTCTCCTTTATGGAGGGAGATCCGCACACACAACCCCTATTCGGAGGTGAGGAGGCCACAGAGACAAGCCATGCCATCCCACCACCCGCTAACGGCTAACAAAAAGGGAGGGAAGGAGGATGGGAGGGGAGGAGGCCCGATGACTGTGATTATTATTACTAAATATAATATAAAACAGTCAGATGCGGGGGCATGCAGGAAAAAGAGGATCCACCCATCCGCCCACTTTCTGAATATATTGAAAACTCTGTTGAAGATGCAGGGGACAGGTTTAAAGACAGCGCCTTTTCAATAGCAGGGTGCACGGGAGGGGTTAATGAGGGGCTTGGTGACGGAGCTTATGGCAGGGCGAGGGGGTAGGATGTAGGGAAGGAGGAAGGGAAGGCAAAGGAAAGGGTGGATGCCACGGTGTCAGCGGTAAAGACAGCATGAACCAAACCTGGAGCAAGACTGGCTAAGACTAAGCCAAGGCGACACTGAGCCATGTCTTCTCTCCACAAATGAGGGACAATCAGTAACAAATATGTCACTGTGTTTTGAGATGTAATTGTGTCTCGGCCAGGGAGTGTAATTTTTTTTCCTCCTGGTTTTGTCAAAAAGGGAGGCGGTCGTGTCTGAGAAATCACACGTGATGGAGAGACTAACAAAGTAGCTTCTTGCCTTTCCATTTTTAAAATGCAAGCAGCTGATGTGGGGTGACTTTTTTACTGTTTTCTCTTGTCTGTGATTTCTCATGAACTGACACAGATAGGATGCATCATTTCCCCAAGTTTGGTGAAAAGTGGAACAGTGTTGTTTGAGATGCTGTGAACAAACAAATGCACTGACACAAAGAACCCTTTGATACATGAAAAAAGAGGACAAGAAAATCAGATTTTTCTAAATAAAATGACAACAGCAGCTGCAGCTAAAACATGCCGCTGGTAAAATTGTGACCAGTGAAGACATTGACAAGACTAATATAAGTCAAGGTCACAAAAAATCAAAAGGACAGACTTTAAGTGCAATATTCTGTTGGGGTGCTAAGTATGGGACGCTCCAGGCTGCAGTCCCAAGGCTATAAATCCCTCTTTCCCCTGTCCAAAATTCATTAATGGCCACACAAAGTGGTCAGTGGAGCCAGATGGAGCGGGGAAGTGAGCAGGAATAGGTGTTTGTGTGAATTCTTGGGACAGAGCCGACCGAGGGATATGGCGAATAACTGGTTCTACTCCAGTGTAGTGTGAAATTATAAAGCGTTACCTGCTTTAATTTTCCAAATACAAATTAAATCCTCAGTAAGCTGACTTAAAATCAATAGTTTCATTTAAAGGGGCTACGTGATTTAACAAAAATGAAAACTAGCTGGTCTGGTCAATGGAGCTGGGTCATAAATCACAGGGCTTTGGGAGGCAAAAAGCCGATTTGACTTGTATATGGAGCGCCCCATGGCCAGGGGGGAGTGCAGTGGGGAAATGAACTCACGCATTATTAGGAGTCATATTGACCTGCCTCTTCTCCAGCAGCACCACCTCCACTGTTTATAGCGTCACGCTGTATATTTAGTAGAAAAAAAAAGTAATCTATATAAATAAAACTCATGGTATGGGAGTGTCTGTCTGTTTGATCATAATTTCAATTTCACTGCGGTTTCACAACAGATATTGGCCAACACTGGCGTCAAAACTCAAGTGCACCACAAAGTTCCAACCAAAACGTAATTTATGGACACAAACAGCCCCTCTGCAGATGACTATTACTATCAATTGCCAGTCGTCATTATGGTAATGCTTATTGTTTTTAGTGGAGATGCATGTGTGGGTGCAGCAGTGTAAACAGTGCCTTTAAAAGAAACAGCATCAGCACAGTTCAACAAAGATGTACAGTTTACCGTTACAGCAGGAGTTTGATTTCCATATCCGGCCACATGTTTATTCATGTAATATTATTTCAGCCTAAAAATGTATCGCTAAATTTTCTTAAAAATTTACCAATTCAATCTTTTGGTTTAAATTAATTGTGGAAAAACACAAAAAAAACAAGCATCTGCTAATCTCTAATATTATGTGACCCTGAAAGTATATTTTGCTTCTGGTAAAGTAATAAATCAATCCCAACTTGAAAAAAAAAGCAAAAGGTAAACTTGAATCAGATCCACAAACACCAAATGTATTGTCAAAATGCAAGAAGAAGAAAAAAACACACGTCTCACTGGTAAGATTTTATTTGTACATCAGTTGTGTATGCCAACATCAAACATTTAATGTCAGCGTTCTTCAGAGACCCAGACGAAGGAAAGAAGAAAGATGCAAGGCTCACATTGTCATCAAACAATCAAACAGTCATCCGCTTCTCCAAACAGCTTGCAGCTCAGCTCAGCTGGCACCAGACACTCACATTACAACAAACATCTCTCATAATGTTGTGCTTACACCATGCCTTGCTTACACACACACAAACATATTACTGTTTAATAGGTCCCTCTGACAGCTGGAACATGAAAGTCACAACAAACCACAGCGACATGTGAAAATCATGCAACGTATCACAAGCTAAAGTGCCATCGATACTTCTCCAGAGGATTATAGGAAGAAAAAGACCATAAAATTATGCTTCATTGTGAATGAATGGTTCAAAGCACCACAATAAATCCATTATCAACTTGTTATGTCATACTTAAATTCTCCCTCAAAGTGTTCCCATATATCTTGTCAGTGGTTCATTAGCCATTTGGACAGGTAAAGCTTTTTGAGTTCGGCCCACAGCTGACCCCACATTCTGCCTCTGTGTTCCACTTAAAAATAATGGACATCCCCTGTCCCGCATCCATCAATCACATCCATAGAATCCCCCAGAAAAGTAGTTGAGGGAGGGTTAGGAATTACACTTACAACAGCTTTCTGACTGGGGATAGATTAGCTGCGCATTAGCAGTGTTTCATTAACCTTGCGTTAAGTGACATCCTCCCATGATTAATGGACATTATTAACAAAAGGAGATTGTATTTCCGAAAATGAACCTTTTGTGGAATGTCTAGCATTGTTAATAGGTTTGTTTATTAATCATTCATAGCAGAAGGCCATCATAATGCGAATTAGGCAGACTGACAGAATCAGGTATATAAAATCAGGATTTTGTGACCACAATATGTAACAGTATTGATTTCAATCTTTGGGTTTACGTTCACTGTTTAGCCAACAAGGCGCAATATAATACTTGACCAGTTGTACGAGTGTTGTTGTACTTAAAAACTGGTTGGGAACATAGAGAACTCATTCACCATAAATTTGCTGGCAAGCTTTGACTTCTAGTATTTGATTTTTAGAACTTCTCACTAGTATCACATTTGTGTATAATGCTCAACCATTGTTCTTGACATGGTCTCAATCCCTAAAAGCCCTGATAAAACCTAGTGTCATTTTTACCTTGGTCTTGGTTAGTCCAACCTATAACACTAACTTGTACAGAAGGACACCGAAGTCTCAACATTTGTAAAGCAAATACCTTCCACTGATGTCTTCCTTGTGAGTGGACACAATCAAACATCACTAAAGCACAATATTTTGAGGCTTCTTTTTCCTGTTTGTTTTTGCTCTCTGTCGTTGTTGATCTACATTGCCGTAAGAAAAGGGTGAGGGTTCACACCAGAGACGGCCTGTCCATCACCTCTCATCGTGCCAGCTCTTCAGAGGGTAGCTGTCCTGCTCAGTGAGAGGCTGGAGGTGCGTGTGAGGGAGTGAAGGATTGTGGACGGGGAGGGGTGTCGGGGTCCTGTCCTGACGTCTGGAAACTCTCCAAGCCACATGGGAGCTCACGGGGCTGTCGGTGCTGTCGGACCACCTGACAAACAGGGCTGCTGTCCACTACGTCCGTGTGTCCAGTGCATACATGAAGTGTATGTAGCGTCGGTTTGAGCCACCTGTTTGTGTGTCCTTGACTCATGAGTGTCATGAGGGTCTGAACTTACTCTAGGATGGATGTTTTGCACTTTTCGAAGCAGCATGGACTAAATTGATGTTAAGCGGCTCAGAATGATATCAAAATGGAATGCGGACCAAAGGTTTCATCGCATAAGCAGCCCTGGGTCTCCAGCCCTCAAATACTTAACATGCAAAGGTGAAATGTGTTCTTAAACAGAAGTAAGCAGGCAGCTTTCAAAATTCTAAAAAGTTAAAAAATTACCAGTTTGGTACTTGCCATTGAAATGCTTAAAATAACAACTTTTAAGCATAAAAAAATAAAGGATTCCTACTCAAAATCATTCAAATATTGAATTCATACTTGATGCATTAAAAATAAAGGATATCTTTTACAGTAAGAGTGCATCTGATACAATATTGAGTTATAACAGCAACATGAGAGTTTGCAGCGGTATATTTAAGTGTATTTAGTATATTTAAATAGCAAATGTGCATTTATATAGTGCATTTGTGTACCCTTCTCAGGCACCCAACATGTTTTAGATGATGTTTCCATTCCCACCATTCACACACATTCACACCTGGGGCAGACAGAAAGGGGGGCTACCATACACAGTCTGCTCCGACCACCACCAAACCCACCTCTACAGTAACACACATTCATACACCGGTGTTGTGGCACTGGAGGCAAGGTGTGTGAAGTGTCCAAGGACGCCCTGCCCTGCCACCTGAGCCACTGTTGCCTCGTATATATTTGCGCTCAAAGGTAACCCTACTGTTATGGTTCAACGTATTAGGGGTTGAATCACATATGGCAATCTGGATTAGACCCCTCTTACTTTGCTTATTTTCAAACCTTCTCATTCCACCTCCTCATCAATCTGTGGTGTAGGTTTAACGCCCCTCCTCCCCACTGTCCCACAGTCTGCTGCTGGGCTGGCGGATGACTGACGCTGTCATAATGTTTGGTGCTCAAACGGCCCCTGATCCTGACGGGTGGCGGCAAACACGATGTGACACAGCCAGCAGTATCTGGTTTCTCCTGCACTGACTACATTTCATATGGCTCAGAGGGGCTTAGGGCGGCCACAGGGAGGCCGTGTGTGTGTGTGTGTGTGTGTGTGTGTGTGTGTGTGTGTGTGTACGTGTGTGTGTGTGCGTGTGGCTGTAGGAGGTAATCGAGCAGATGTCAGGAGAGAGTCTGAGAGGGGATGTGTACACTGAGGGACGACTGAAACCTGTCACACTGATTTTCAGTGCTCTCGTATCGTCTGTGTGTGTGTGTGTGTGTGTGTGTGTGTGTGTGTGTGCAAAGGAGAAGATCCAAATTGAGGATGTTAAGCCCTTGTGTTGTAACAGAGCAAATGTAATCACACCGTTGGAGCAGACGGTTACATCTACACACACTATTAATGATTTGTAAGCAACAATATGCACTTATTGGGAAAAGCGGTGAGAAATATGTCATTTTTAAAATAGATTATAGCATGTGCTTTTGGTAATGTCACAATCAAAAACCAAACCAGAAGAGGCATTCCAGTCATTAATGTGAGGCAGAAAGAAATATACCAGACATAAAAGTGGGCCCATGTGAGGAAGGAGTGATTAAATGAACTTAGCAACTCCCATAAAAAGACAATTTTGCCTGGAATAACGAGGACACATCCTGATAAATTCATTTTAACAATGATGTACAGCGCCCTTTTTCTCATTTCCCCATTTAAAAAAAGAAAAAAAAAGTCTGTCTAACCTGCTTTGTTACTGTATATGTTTTCACTGTGAGGTGTTAAAAAGACAAATCATCAGAATAACCATTATTTTTAGCCAGTTTTCCCCCCTTTCTTCTCAGATTGCACTTCAACTCCACATGTTGTTCAGACAGAATGACCCGAGTGCTTTCACATAAAATGTCACAACCATATATATCCTCAGGCTTATTTTAGCGTAAACGCAGCTTCACTACGGCTTGTTGAGCAGAAGCATGACACGCTTCCCAGCTCTTCTTCCTTTTCACCCTCCTCCTCCTGCTCAAACCCTACAAAAAGATTCCCAGCAGTGGAAACACAGGCGCTCTCCAGGTTCTAGGTTAAATACAAACACCACAAACGCCACTTCTAACAGCGTTCCCAACCCTTGGCTTTAATACTCAGTGTGCCATCTTATGGACATTAAGAGAACTGCCTGCTCTGTTGTCTTCAGTGGAAAACGCCATAAAATCATTGAAATAAAGCCAAATGGGTGTCTGGGGGTAGATATCTCCCCTGCAACGTGAAATAGAACTTGATGAAACCAATAGATATGCTGTTTTTTAAACTCAATTTATGCATAATTTCCAGCTGTTAAAAAAAAGCATATCTAACATTTGATGCTCCTTGGTATGAGGAATGGATAAATGTATGCGCTACGGAGTTTATGTAATTACAAAAGTTATAAGCTCATATCATTCCTTGATTAAATTCAATTGTTTGCATAAAGAGCTAAAGGACTGAGACATGCATACACTTACACTCAGCCAAATGCAGAGAAAGATAGAGATATTCACCTTCGAAGGGTCACTCTCCTCTTCCTGCCTCATTAAAAACAGCCCCATTAGCAGTGTTCCTTCAGAGCCTGACTGCCGACAGATATGTGAGTGTGAGTGTGTGTGTTGGTAAAGATGTGCAGCGTTTTGGAGGCCTCTGGGCTGCCGAAGAATACATTAAACAGCAAAGAGCCCCTCTCTTCTTCCTGACTGACTCCTGCTGGGACTACTTAGCATTTCTGGGGTGAAAACTTCTCCAGCAAGGTTGTCAAACACTATACACAAATTACACTGGTGCTAAATTGCTCCTGTATATAGTTATTTAACTTTTGTAGCAGCTTGTGTGTGTGTGTGTGTGTGTGTGTGTGTGTGTGTGTGTGTGTGTGTGTGTGTGTGTGTGTGTGTGTGTGTGTTTGTGTTTGTCTTGGCCTGGTGAAGGCTCAATTCCCTCGATACATTACGGGCAATGTCGCCGGAAGGGAGCGAGTAAAGAGAGATTTGTAAAATTTTGAAAGAGACATTCAAAGATACAAGTCCCACAAGAGTCCAAAACAACTTCACAATCGTTAGCTCATGAAAATGCGAGCAGTTTTTAATGTGTTTTTAGGTCACAGATGGTAAGAGGAAACAAAAAATATTTTTTTTTGCACTCATTGTATTATGATCCAGGGAGAATTAAGCTAAAAGACCAAATGAAAGTAGTGCTAATGACAATCAGTCGGCATGAGTTTTGTCCTTGTTGGACTTAATGAGCGAGGCTGAGTGATCCATTACGTGCAATAAAACTGGTTAAATTTCATACTGAAGAATTGATATCGTTTATTTTTTTTTATTATTATTATACATTGCTTATGACATAAATAGTGTACATTCATCCTGATAGCCAGTCTATCTCTAATCTACAGAAAGTCTTTTTCCAAACATCTAGACTAAGTATCTAACAAGTGAGGTGTGTAAGCATGTGGACGTGTCCTGTGAGAGCGATAACAAACCACCTTCCCTCTCCTTCAAGCGGCCATCCATTAAGACTCAACCAGGATTCAAATACTCAACTCATCAGAGGTGCCAATAACAGGAACACCATAGAAAATTACAGGGAGAATTTAAGTCTGCCGGTTAATGGCATTGGCACAGACACTTTGCCAATACACATTTAGCCACTCACTGGTGCAGCTGGCCCAAGGTGCCTGCACAGACTGACACATCTCTCTTGAGTCTGTCCAGCCCAGATATTGGCCTGTCCATCAGCGGGCCCATACCCATGCCATTACAAGTGACCCCCCCCACTGATCTACCCCACTATCTCTCTGCTTAAATGGCTTTGCTATCCTTTTTCAACAGTCGGCCATGTTTTTCCCTTTAATCGTCACCTCTGTTGTTAAACTCTGCCCCCTCCTCGACCATTATAATGAGACAACATATTAAAACTGCACACAAAGTAATGAGCTTCTGTTGTAGTGTATTTTAATTTCAGGTGATTAAAATGGCTTATAAATGTTGGCTTCTAAATCAATACAACCCTGAAAATGAGATGTAATGCAACCTTTAGTTTGTGTAAGAAAGAAAATGTCCTCATAAACTGATGCAGTAAATGAAGGCATAAATAATAAACAGCATTGTTGACCTACTTTATATAGCATTAAATGTTAAGACACATTATTTGAATAATACGCATTCTAGTTGTTTTATTTTTTTTTAATATGTTGGACTTTAAAAGGGAACAAAAGCCTTCCATTTGATTTCATTTTCATTTGAAAGAAACATAAAAAATGTTGTGTTACTGAAGGAATTGCATAAGATAGACATTTTGATTTAAAATGTCATTCCCTCGGGCGTTCTTACATGATCCAGCCTGTCCCTCGGTGTGACCAAAGGAACATATTCCATTCAGTGGCTGCTAGGCCAAACGTATTTGTAGGAACACTTGACCTCTTAGCTGAAACACATTTGGGAAAAGCTCACTGCCCTTGAAGGTTGGGACCGTCACTAATTACTCCAGAGAAGGGTGGAAGCCTCTGATAGAAACACAATGTCTATTCCTTGAGCAATAATCCCCTCCGTATGCAGATCTTAGCAGAAATTCATAATAATAAAATGTCAACATCACTTGAGGCTGTGATCCACTGTGATTTTTTTTTTATTTCTATAGTGGGCTTAAAGTGAACGAGGAGATGAATAGTACAGGACAGCATTTTGTTACAACAAGAAGAGCTGAGGGTGATAGACTTGGAACTGGAAAAAAGATGATTCCCCTTTCTCTTAATCTGCTACAGTGTCAATTGGTAAAGAGTGTGTAACCGATAGAACTTTGAGGATTTATCCTACCATTATCGTTCCCCTTTTTTTCTTCCTTGTTTTCTCGTCCCTAAAGAAAGAAAAAAAATGCCAAAAGTGTAAAAATGTAAAATTTAAGCTGTAATAAGCAGCCACTAGTATTAGAATCAGCTGCAAAGAGGGGTAATGAATGGAGAAAGGGGAGACATATGAAATGTCATTAATGTTAATTCTAATCACTTTTTGGCTATTAAGCACAAATTAGTGAAGGCGATGTTAAATGTCATGGTCTGTCCTGGGATTCGTACAAGAGACGGTGGGGGCCACAGAATAGGTTCTCATTTACATACTTAAGATCCAACTTAATTCTCATAAGGGGCTGATGGGAAATGGAGCCGAGCCGTAAACCAATGACGATGACACGCAGGCTCAGAGTAAGAAGAAGAAAAAAACAAACTGCCGGTTGATTCTTCATTGTTCATGCTCAAGGTTATTTTCTTGAGCTTGTCGTAGAACGTCATTTCATTGAATAATTCCGCTCAGGCTTTTTCTCCCTTTGGCTTTAAGGGTTTGTGCTTTTTAAGGCCAATCATGTCAATGTGGAAAAAAATTAATCCTGCCTAAAAATATATTACATGACTGGAATGTATGTTAACATTCCCCCGATTCTGTCTGTGGATACAGACTTTAGTTTGGCAGGGCGAGAGATAGTTGAAGTAAATCATCATGTGAGGTAGATATTCAGAGAAGTTCTTTGTCAACTTCACTTAGATACTCCCAGCACTTGTTTTCATGTAGGTATTCTGTATCTGACAGATATTGAAGAAAAAAAAAATCATGGCACAAAACAATGTAGCATTTTAAAAGAATGTCGAGCTATAGCCATGTCATGTAATTCATTGCGATGGATAAATTAACCTCAGTGCACCGTCGAGGTCTCTGCATTCTTGTCCACATTGTTCTAATGGCAGCCCATGGTCTTTGGGAATATCCTGTGCTTTTTATGCTTCCTCTGTGGCTATAGTTGACTGCGGGAGAGTAAATAACATTTGATATGCATAAACAGCCCCTTCCTATTCATTACTGTCAGAGCGTTGGAGTGCAGGAGGCGGAGGTCAGCATGTGAAGGTCCTCCTCAGGCTGGAGAAACGCCTGTGGTAGCTGTCACTCTGCTACAGCCCCCCGGCCCCCTCGCTCACCCAGCACTCATTCTCCAGCCCTGCACCTTCCCTCTATCCTCCTCCCTACTTTACCTCCTTCCCTCCCTCCCGCCCTCTCCCCTATTAGCACAGGCTCCGGGTCATAACCTTTCCGTGGCATTTTGCGATTCCACAACCCTTTGATTAGTGCAATATTTACATATTTCGCAGTAGAGAGGGCGTTCTTGTGTCGCAGACACTTGAAGTGTTGTAAATGTGTTTGGCCTTTTGCCTGGGAAATGCGGAGGAGTTGGGGGCTCTCTGGTGGGTAACTGCATTCAAGGTTGCCTCACTGATGCACGCGCTCATGTGTGTTTTAGGTATATTTACCCCTCGGCCGCCCACGACACTGCTGCCGCCATTGTACATATATACAAGTGCCATTTGGTGCGTAACGTGCCCCTTGTCCTTTCAGAGGAAGGCTGTTTAGCACACATTAGAGAGGGATAGTGCTCCCTGGTGGCTGATATGGATCATGCCCTCTGAACTAAATGTGATGCAACCCTGATAGCCAGGGGATGGATAAAAGGAGTGGAGAAAGCTGAGCTATACAATTTATCACCAGAGAAACAAGATTGAAACACTTGACTCAATGTTGTACAAAAATAGAAAACATTAATGGATGCCCCAAAAACGAACCCATTCCATGTGGCCTTTATATGTGACCCTTCTCAGTTTATTCACTCTCATTGTAATGATTGTGTGCATCAACAAAGCAATACACAACAATTTATTGCATCAGTGATAAATTACATCAGTGAACATGATCATTGCTGCAATGTTGTTAACAATGTTTCTCTATGCAGCAATAACCAAGTTAAAATGCCACAATAAAGCATTTTTACATAGGGATTAGACAAATAAGCCCACAGGCTATGACTAGGCACTACTCAAACAGTATGAGACTTCCAATGATGCAACAGCTCACTATAAAGACACATACACAAAAATAAACCAATTGAAACACACCTATCCATCAAATCTGAAACAGTCTGACATTCAGAGTATTTTTCTCCTCAGTCAGTCATTCACTCAGTCAGTCAGTCAGCGTCGCTGTGTTGTGTGACAGAAAGCAGAGATGTCAGTGAACAGGTTTTTCAGGGAGCTCAGGGCCGTCACGTCTGCGTTCGGAGTGACTGATGAGGTTGGAAAGAGTGACGGGCAGCTGCAGTCTTTTCTCAGCCCGCGGGCCTGCCTGGCATTAACGTTATGTGCCATGTTCTCAGAGGGAACCTGTCATTCAGCCGTCACTCAAACAGACAGACAGATGCTCCACGCAGACACTGAACATGAAAGAGACTGGCAGAGTAGCTACCAATCCCTAGGTGGTCCCCTGGTAGTTGAAGGGTGAGTTTCTCATCACTGTTGCTTGGCAGCTCGGCTTCAACCGCGTGGCCACACATGGACATCAAGATGCCAACGGGCGCAGATGAACATCAAAGTCCAATCCATCAAACGGGTCACATCCTATGAAAGGGAACAGCTAGCAGTATGGCTCTAGTCTGATCTGTTTTTACCTTATCAGTATCAATCATGACCACTCCACTTTTTTCTGCATGGGAAATATGATGTATGATGAGCAGTCAGAGCTCAGGGGCCTCAGAAATCACTTCCACTCACAAGAAGCACTTTTACATAATGTCTGCATTGTAGTATTTTGACAACTGCAGGTAAGTAGCTAAATTGCAACATGCCAGTCTAAAAAACAAACAAACGTATGTATAGAATTGTTGTCATTTGTACACCTTACACTTTTGCACCCACTCAAAGATTAGGTTTGCAACTAGACTTCAGAAAACTCATATGGGACTGTTCTGTCTCATCAAGTATTCTTAGATGTTTGAAAGTTGTGTTGTCCAGGCGAAAATGACGTCTTATTGGAAGGTGTGCCCTGTTAGTTTCATATAGTGGAGTACTTGGTTCAGTGTGCTTTAAAAGTGGGTTTTCTCTCCTCTTTTCACCTCTGGGGGCACATAGCACATTGATTTAAATGGTGTGTAAAGAGGTATTCAGGGAGCAGTCCTATTTACTATACATTTATATACAGTATAGTAAACATAGTACAAATTGTACATTAGCAATAAATATAAGCTAAAGGTATATTGTTGTTGTAAATTGGATGTATTAATATTAGAGGGCAAGTATCCTGAAAACCATTTGGTGGTATCAGTTAAATGAATGTATTATAAATTAATTTACAAAAAAAAAATAAAATAAAAAAAAGCCAAGGGGGACTGTATATTGTAATCAATTCAGAGTTTGTGTTTTTTGTTAGTGTTGTGTTTGACCCTGACGAAACACTAAACTGAAGCTACTTGGCCTTAAGCCTTCCAAATCTACAGGGGTTTCATGCAAACACTAAAATAATTTACCAAAAAAAGAAGGGAAAATATGTTCATTTTGTTTCTATTGACAAATAATGTCAGTTTGCTGCTCGGCTCATTGTAAATTCCACAGCAGTATTCAGAGGAAATGAGAAAAATAAAACCTGAGAGCTGTGAAGCTGTTTCATCTAAACTAGGACATATTCCGTCGCAGCAGCTCAGGTACAAATTCTACAAACAAGCCAAAGCAGATGAAACAGAGCCAACAGGTGCCATTTTGTGTGTCTTTATTGTGGACATGACATTACATCTTTTTGAAAAGATGTACAAAAAGTGTAACAGAACTGAAAATGGCTCAGACGAGGTAGAGCTTTCACATCGGCTTGCTGGCTTGAAAACGACACAGTATACATAAAGAAAACAACCAAATGAAAAACACAACCCAGGAAAAATTAAATTTAACAAACACACCTGTCCGCCCCTGTCCTCTTTTTCTTTTGAAGTGATAATAAATACAGATATTAACCAAATACATTTGACTAAGAATGTCGTCTAGGTAAATTAATCAAATAATAACAGACACAAATAATACAACTTAGAAGGCATGATAAAACCCAAGAGAAAAGAAGAACACCTGCCAGCCCCTGTGGGAGGCCAGCTTGACTACCTACTGAACAAACCTACAATTTAGCAAAGAGACTCAACACACTCAAAAAAGAAAAGCACTGCAGCGGCGTCTAGCATTATCAAACCTTCCACGGGTTATGCTAAAAAAGCTGTGGCAAACAGCCTTCACAGAACAAATCAATTCATCATTAATAATTGCTATCCTAACAAATAAAACATCTACGTTTGAAATAACATTGAAGTGTATAATGCGGCACTGTTTTTTTTTTAGAAAAGACATTCTCAAAGAAACCTTATGCTATAAATGGGAACAGTTAAAGCTAGTCTAAGTGCACTAGTAATCCCTTTTGGTTTCTACTGCTGTATATAAAGGGTTTGGTAAGAGTGGATTACACATGTACAGCCTATATTACATACAGTTGCTCCTGCATCATAGTATTTTTCATTTTTTTTAAGTCACACTTCGGAATACAAATTCATAACTGAGGAGTTTATTTTAAAGGGAAATCTGTACAACACTGGTATCAGTACTACACTACCTCGAAGGCCAGAGTTTCAAGTATTTTCACTACCCATACCTTCCATATACACAAGTGTTTGCGTATTTTTATTAGGCATATTCAAGCACACTATACTGTATGCATAACTAAACAACCCATGTGTATAGAATTAAATGTGTAAAAATGAATGAGTTTTTAAAATAGCGCTCTGTCTACTGAATGGATTTGTCTTTGAACATATTTGTATTCAGTGTCTGCCATTTCTTTTCCCTCCTAATCGGACATGGCTTTTTTTTAACATTGGCATATGAGGAGACAATTGTTTTAAGAAAATCTAAAAAAGAAAGAAAAAAAGATGGAATAGACAAATGTAAGAGGGTTTTAATGAAGGAGGTAGGCTAGTATTTGAAGCATCTAAAGCAAGGCTGGAGTACATGAAAGTTAGTCAACCTCAAATACAAAGCAAACGTTTAAAAGTATGCACCCATTTACATACACACACTTGAGTTAAGGCTGGGATGGCTCTACAATTTTATAATAAACTATCTCCTCTGCGTGTCCCTGAACCCACTGGGACATTGACCTCTCCATGACCTCTATCGCTCTGACTGACTCAAATCAGACCATGAAATTATTAGTACCCACATCTCTTCTGTAACTGTTCGTCCAATTTTCAAACTTCATTTTTTTTACCAATTTATAAAATAAATAATATTGATAATCCCTTGTAACCCACAATTTGATTTCTTCCTGATGTCTTGATTTATGATATTATATAAAAATGCTCTAATTTTAACAGATTTACTACAATTAACAATCTCTTTGTGATTATTTCAGTACCAGCACTTTCAGATAACCTCAGTGTTACAGCAGAAACAACAGATAAACTATGAGCTGGCTAATAATAACCGTACCGTATTATCTTTTGCAACAACAAAAGCTGGAGTTTATGTGTGCAACCAGCAGCCAAACTGGCATCAAGGGGTCACTTCGACTGCTTTGGACTCTCACTAATTCAAAGTCACAAGTATCTAGAGACACTCTGTAATATGAAGGAGTTATGAAGGAAAACTACCTCCATTCAGTCCTTTCCTCTTAGATGGACAATAATTGAATGACCATAAAAACGGAACGCTCATTTATATTGCCTATTAAAAACGCACACTCTTTTTAATGAGCACTAAAGAAGACGCCCCCATTAGCGCGCCTTCTCCCTCTCCCTTCCTTTTATCCGACCTCTCTCCATTTCCCTCTAATCATCATCAGCTCCGCAGCCTCCTGAGTGGTCACTACACTCTTAGGGTCTCCGTTTGGAGTGGAAGGAAGTGGCTTTAAACGGACTCAGACACAGAAACACGCAGACAGGTTGCAAGTCTTCAGCTTCATGGCTTAAAACCCAGAAGAAGTTGACTACAGATGAACTGCGGGGTATTTTCTTTCACTCTTTCAAGTTGGTCTTCTGGGTTTGATGATTGGTATCCTGAGGAATACACAAACTCTTATACCGTAAAGCTAAAAATAAGACAGAGTGGGCCGCTAAGCAATGCCACAGTCCTTAAAAATCCACTTTGAATGACACCTTTTATTCTGATGTACCTCCAAAATGGCAGCAAGAGGTATCTCCTTGAATTATGAGGGCACCTAGCCTTTAAGATGATGTAAACAACACAAAGGTGCTCCATTTTTCAACCTTTAAGTCCAATTAAACACAAGGGAGTCTATTTTTCTTACTATAAATATTCCAAAAATCCATTTTTCATTTTTCATTATGACCCAGAATTTCTAACATGGGATGTCCTCAAAAATCTGCTCTATGTCATTTTTAAATAACCTACCCTAGCTTTAACTACTATCACTGTCATCACAGGAACCATTTCTATTTTTCTTCTTTTATTTAAAAAAGCCACAACTAAATGTTGGTTGTAACTTCAAGTTTTTAAAGATTTACTGATTTTATTGTTGTTGTGGTTTTGAGGGATGCTCAGCAGCCAGAGAACCTAGCTCTTCTTGGCTCAGTCGCAATGTTCCGGTTTCAGGATACTGGCTGTTGTCAAAGGGTATGTGGTGGACGCTCTGGACATGCGTCTTTAGGTTCCCTTTCTGAGAGGCTCGGTATGGGCAGAGCTGGCAGCAGAATGGCCTTTCCCCTAAGGGACAGAGAGAAGAAGTGTCACAATCAAAGGATATAGTAACACAATAGACAGGCTACAAGGGTTTATGCTGCATTCATGTGGTGTTGGACACATCTGAAAAATGACTTCTGTGCTGTCAATTTCTGTTCTTTCTTTGGAAGGAATTTGGAAAAACTAGTTTATTAGTTAATTTTGTGAGTTTATTACTAGTTACTTACTAATTTTGCAGCTCAACTTTCTTACTTGGCTGGACATTAGAAACATTTCAATTTTTTCTTACCTAATGTTAAATGCAAAATGTTTTTTTCAAACTAACAACCAATGGTGCCAGCCAGGGACAAAATAACAGTAAATCTTTTGTGTGCCATGAAAACAACAAACAACACAGAGTTTAAACTGTCTATATTGTTGGTGTTGTGGTCACAATGGTCCAACTTTTTGAACTGGCAGCCCTTGAAGACATCAAAGTCAGAAAAACGTCTTCCTAACTCGTAAACTATAGAAGCATCCAAGGAGAACAGGAATGCAGCATCACAATGCATAGGAAACAGAACAAGGCACAAAAATAACATAAAACAGAAAGAGAGGAATGGTACAGACAGCGACAAACATTAGCCAAGACACATGATAGTGTTCATCTACAAGTAGAAAAACATTATGCAGGTCAAAAAGCGGCGCTCACATTTCATTTGATAAACCTAATTTCACTTAAGACATTAACTCAGCTTCTCCTTTTCTGACCCAGATGGACCCTCTTATTTCTTCTGTTTTCTGTTACTGCCATCTGGAGAAAAGCACTGCACTTTCCTGTCTCAACAGTCCTACTTTTTAGTCAGTGTATTTTTCTCAATCACCCTAAGCACCCCCACATATACCACCCTATAGTCTCTCTAGTCCTCCCTTTAATTAGACTGACCTACAATGGCATAGACACCTTCTGCAGCAAAAAAAGGAGAATAATAAAATATAAGCAACACACACCTGAACAAAACAAATGAGATTGCCATTTAATTGCACCTAATTATCATTTTGATAAATGGAAGAATATCAAAGCGGGAAAACAAATGACTCCCCATGCCCCACCCGCACCCTTCTCCCAGAAGAAGAAACAAGGAAATATAGCTGTTATCATACATCATCAGAAACAAAACAGAGAGAAAGGGGGGGGATGGGGTGGAACGTGGAGAAAGAGATAAAAAACAAAAAAGGTATAATTAATCATATACAAATCTAAAAAAGGTGGAAAGACGGTGTGAGGTTTCTACGTGAGAAGAAAGTTATGGAACCTCCGACGACATCGTCCTGTGAGAAAACATTGCTGACGGGACCGGAGCACTACATTATACTAAAGGTTATCGTCACCGTAAAGCAGCATCAACACTACATCTAATTGGACTTCTCCGCTGCGCCTATTCCAATCATTCATTGTGTGTGGTAAATCTCTGTCGATGCATGCGTGTGATTAATTAAGATGGAGGAGCGCCGTGTGGAAGCCAACTCTATACCAATGTCAAAGCAGTGCAAATTTACTCCTGAGTTACCTCAATGCCTCATTTCTTGTGTTTGACATACTTGGAGGGGGAAAAAAAAGAAAACTCTAAGGAATAACTCAGATGTGATCCAATGTGTAGAATTGATAGCTGCGCTGAAGTAAAAAAGAACTATTTATGTTTTGCTAAAGCTGGTAATTGTTAAATGAGATGTACTTGTATGAAGGTTTTGTAGATGTGTTTACATAAGAGTCTTAAAGTAAAGAGATCAAGCGTTATCAAGTGTTATTATAGAAGATGAAATATTAATAATATACTATTTTAAAATGACCAGCTCTTTTAAACCCAACACCATGTTTGTATAATATATTGATTTGTAGGAGCTAGATACACAGGTCTAATGTTTATGCAACACAAACCAAATAAGAATCTCTTTAACTCATTAATGTATTTCATGAAATAATTACATATTTAGAGTGATAAGTAGGGGGAAAAAAATTTTGAAGACTGTTATACCATTAAATTGTTTATAATTGCTGAAACTAGACTTAAATAGTGTTGAACAATTTGAGAAAGAAACCATGGGACAGAAAGGAGATAAGGCTATAATGTTCTTTTTTTTTTTTTTTTTGCTAATTGCCAGAAGCTTTGGACAATAAACCGTAATCCCATAAAGGCTGTATAATAATCAGATCATACAGGTTAGTGTTTGTCATTATGTGTAATTCTATGCATGCCTCTCTGCCTGGGGGGGGGGGGGGGTCTAAGGACAGCGAATGTTGTCTGTTGTTGTGATTTTCGGCTATACAAAAAATGTCTTGTCTTTGTCCAAAACAGTCTATTTTTTTATCTGTAATTTAAATGTGTTTAAGAGTTTAAACTGATGCACAAGGTTTAAGTTTTGTGTCAGGTGTGATTTAATCCAGCAAAGCAATTCAGATGTGAGAATGCCAGGTGTGGAGTGTGTCACATGTGCAGAAATAAATAAAAACAGGGGTGATGTGGGGGGGGGGAGGGAAGGGGGTGTTGAAGAGACCCACACATACAGGAGCATGCCAAGGTGAGACAATAATAATCCGAAACATGCAGCAAGAGAAGAAGCGAGATGAGTGTGCGCAGTGATCAAGCCATTGTGCCACATACTTGTTTGGGAGCTTCAGAAGCGGTGGCGTGAGTGGCGTCAGTGCCTCTGTGGAGTCCGTTAAAATCATACCCAACTGTGAAGGGGGTGGGGGTGAGGAGGGGGGTAGGGAAGGAGGAGGAGGAGGGCATTTGGTTAAAAGCTCTAGCACATCAGGACAAGCATTTATGATTGTTTTCATTCCCCTTTTCCCCTTCTACCACCAGCAAAGTAGCCACCAGCAACCCTTTTGCTAATTGAGGATGGGGGAGGCGGGGGTCGCCTGGCAGTGATGATGATGATGATGGCAATGATGGCGGTGATGATGATGATGCAACCTGGTAGAGGCAAGTCGGTGATTTAATATGACGCATGTTAATAGGGGCCTCGGGGTGGCTGGCCTTTTCTGCATGTGCACGTCCACGTCCAAGACAAGCGTCAGTGACAATATTAATTACAGCTTCGACGACTGTTTACAAAAGCTGCATGCGCGTTGGGCTGTGTATGTGTGTTTACAATAGGGCTGGGGGGAAGCTAAGCACTGCATCACTTACCATTTGGCCTCTGTCACTTGGAATCACTGGCGGTGCCACATATCATTCACACTCTCTATAAAGAAGCTACTTATCCCACTGTCTAGTGCGATCACTGCCAGCCTGGTTGATGGACATGACAGGACAGGAGTGGCAAGAGGAGGAAGGCCACCGAGGAGAGAGAACTCGGGTGTAAGGGAATAAGTTAAGTAGATGAAAAGTCAAGGGAAGTAAACTGGAGATGTCTAAATTAAGCTGTTTGGTGAATGGCACCGGGACACATGCAAATGGATTCCTAAGGTTGGCACAGACAAATGGCGTTCTGCTTCATTAGAATGCGCAATTCCGTCTCTCTAATTGACATGTGATTAATAATGTATACAATTTGTCACAGGTCAGTATCCGGAGCAAATCATGTTTCAGTTTAAAAAATAGAGACAGCTGCCCAGCCCAGGGCGGGAAAGGACTCACAGACTGGCTGTCACACTCAAGTGAACAAAAAGATCGGTTTTGATTTATTTAGGAAAATGCCAGGAATAAGCAGACATATAGAGAGTCTGATGATGAAATATTGTGGCAAATGTGAATCACCCCATGCATATTTTCTCTATATCTCATGTGCCTTTTTCTGGGTGGATTAATAGCTGCAGGGGAGACACTACGTGTTCACAGGTGGCACGTGAAGAGTGACTGTTTAAGAAATACACGTTAGATTTATAAAAGCATGTATAGTATAGAGTTATATGTTTCTTGCTTGTGGTGGGTTTAAAAGTATTTACCTGTGTGGGATCTCATGTGTGTGCGCAGATGGCTGGGCTGACTGAAACTCTTCCCACACTCATGACAGAAGTATTGTCCTTGGCGCATTAGAGATCTCAGCATCCCTGAGAAAAATACAAAACACACCACAGGAAATATAGGGCACCATGTAAAAACAATATTGAAAAAAGGTTGTATATAGCATTTTAAATACTATTATTTTACCATAAAGACATTTCAAGATGTTGCTTTAAAGACATCCTGATAGTTCTCTGACAAAGGAAGAATATAGCATCTCTTGATAACTTGAAAATAAACCCAAGTGAATTTGTACCAGTGTAGTTTCAGACCTTTAAAGGGTGCAAACTGAACTGTTACATCATGTTGCATTAATATACAAAAATATATTTATCATGGAGATAACATGTATAGTAAATTTATTTTAGTTAAGATACACCAAAATAACACTGGCTCTCATCAGCCTTAATGTACAACCATGTACCACTAGGGTTTAGAAAATACTGCAGCATTACAATCTTGAAAGGACTTGTCATCTGAGTCAAAAGTCTACTATTCGGTGTAAGTAAACTGTAAACACCAGAGTTATTTGTACATTTTAATTAAACCCAACTTTTTTTTCCTGTAAGCCTTTAAAAAGACAGACCTTCAGATCATTTTATTTCACAGCTTAAGTCTGCTGACCAGTGCCAGAGTTGCTAGAGACTGAATGAAGACATAAAGGGCAGTAATGCGCAGAGAGCAAGTGGGCAGACTCACAGAGACTGGCGAGAGTGTTGGAGGTAGTATAGCATCAGTAGTGGACTAGAGCCGGCATCATTAGTATGTCTAATGTGTCATTATGAGCGGCTAGCTCCGGGGGCTGGGCTGCAGCTGTCACACAGCATCATCTCAGTGTCTGACAGCCAGACACATACAGCACATACACACACTGCATAAATTACAGGCAATTAAAACGCTCTGGCTGTGATGTGCCCGCTCCGCTGCCCGGATGTCACATGTCAGGTGTGTGCATGTGTATGGGATTGTACAGAGCTACGTGTGTTTGGTCCAAAGGAGAAAGTGAGGCATGGACTGTGGCACATACAGGCCAGCAAACTGCTGTTATAATAAAGACACTTTTACATCAGAGGCATCAGGTTACAAAAAAATACATAGGAATTGTATTTTTTTGGCCCATTAAGCTAACATTTTACAATTGGAATGACATGATGTAATGAGTTTTCTTGTCAAATATTAACAATGAATCAAGAAAGGAGGTTAAACTTTCTTCACTTTGTTTTTTCAGTTATAATTATGTATTCTTGAATTTAACAAAGTTAACTTCAAGTTTAAAATATAAAGAAAGGTTTCCAAAGAAAGGTATAATTGTGCTACTTTGTGGTAAACAAAGATAAATATACCCTAATGGCTTAACTTTTTATGGTTAAATTTAGGGCCAACTTAACAACCAAAAGAAACTATGGCAAACCAACCAACTTCTGACTAATACAGCTAATGAGAGTTCTGAAACTATAATGAGGCACTCTAAGAAAAATGCCACAAGGAAATTAATTGTTAAGGGAAGTGAAGCCCAAATGCATTCGGAAAAGCAGATGCTAATTGGGCAAAAGCAAACATTTAGCTTTAACCCAACTGTCATAAAATCAAGGCAAACATTCAATCACTTTTACTGCATTAGCTTTGTGCGTCGTCTTTAAACAATGTATATGATGTCGATATAGCTCTCTGTGACCTCTCGAGCTGACAAATAACCGGCCTGAAGGCACAAGCCTCCACCAGACACATCATCACCCACAGCATTAGGCTGACATACACCTGGGCAGCACCCACCAGCCATATGAATTTTGTGTGTGCAAAATGAAAGGGGGATGGGTTTTGGAGGGACACAGCAAGACGAGAACCACAAGGCGGCAGCGGAGGTGACAGAGAGTGTCTCTGGCAGCCCGGCTGCTGGCCTCTGGTTACTTTCCTTGTACTCCAGGCTGCCAGCCCTTCTCACTGAGGAACTAATGAAAGACAAGACAGAGCTAGATGCAAAACACAAGCAGACACACGCACTTGTACACATATTAGAGAGAGAAAGGGAGAAAGACACAGTTGCTCAAAAAAGGTCACTTTATAGCATTTGACTCAAAGGGCTAAGGCGGGTGCTGACGATATTTGCCTGGACGGGTGACAGCGATGTCATCGTCTGCTCTGGGGCTGTTTTTTCTGACCCCTGGCTTTGTACAGCCCCACTTGACCTTAGAGACAAGTGGAAATGGGCAAATAATACTGATGTTTGGTAATGACCATTTCCAAACCAGCTGGTAGGGTAATTATTCTGTCTCATCTCGCTCTTTTTGCCTCTTATGTTCCCTTTCTGTGTGCCTCGCCTCCCTCTATTCACATCTGTGTGAGTCTCTCATCAGGCAAGAGCCGTGACCTAAACTGTTTGTGACAGCTTTCTGGGAGAGTAAAACTACAGACTAGGCATGCCTCGCAGACCTGAGAGTAGCAAAGGTTCTCTCACATCTTTCACAATATAAAAAAATAAAAACACACACACATTTTGCATTTAAATACCAAGCGCATATGGCCACACATGTACACACACATGCTGCCCCAGATACAGACTTTTTGCATAGCTATTAAACAGGCGTGTAGCGGCTCATTTAAACTCCTTTTGATCATTCAGAACACTGTCAGAACAGTGGAGCAAATGTGTCTGTCAATCATGTACTGCCAGATGGTGAGTTCAAGTTAGAGTGAGAGTTGACAGTCTGCTAAGGAGTCTAACGGTGTAATACGTGTGGATCTGTAATTGCAGGTGTCTTGTCCTAGTTTAATCTGTCAAATCTAGTCATTGTTGTTAATAACAGCATAACAAGAGACCTCTGCAAATCTGACACTGAGTATTTTTCTTAAGCTATCATCCTGTATCCATTTCATATTTGGGGTAATTATGGTTTATGATCTGAGTGAGGGAACTAACTTCATTTTAAATTTTTTAACTTGCATAAAGTCCACTTATTGTGTTTCAAAGCCAACAAGGTCTGATTTTTGGGGGGCTCACAGGTTGTGTTTTAAAATGTTTTCTGGTCCGTGCATTGCAAAGAGTGGTTATTCAGGTTCAAAATGCAAAACTTTTCAAATCCTGGAGTGACACAATAGCACATTTCCCAGAAATCAGTTCTTGTAGGTAAACTTACACTTTTCATTGTAGGCACTAACATTTGGAGAACTAACCACAGATCTGTGGATGTAGGCGCCTTACATTGTTTCTTGTCTCTTGATGTTAATAACAGGGCTCTATGGGGCATATGCCACCACTTTCAGAGCTCTTTGTTTCTCTTACACTGAAGTTAGTTCTTTCTGAAAATGGCTGTGTGTTTGGGGTTGCTAACCTTGCATTTCTGAAAAGATTAACAATTAACTGTTTTGGAAAGCATTTTACTTCACAGCATTTCTTGAAACCTGCCTAAAGTGTTTGCACTGTATATTTCAAAGGTATTGTTACCTGTAGGATCCAGAAGAGCATTTGCTGTTCCCCAGCGATGATACAGAGCGGCTAGCTCATGGGGGCTGTAGTTCTTTAGAAAGCTGAGAACATCTGTTGACATCTCAGACGTCTCTGACATTGGCTCCTGTTTGACCGCTGAAGAAGTGGATGAGGAATTCTGCAAAGTACCTCCCTGAACCTGTGCAGATTGATAACTGTGTGCAGTTGTAGAGCTGTGCATGATCGTGCTAGGCCTCGTTGCATTAGCTCGGCTTTGGCTGTGTGAGGTGGATACAGGTTGGTTTTGGGATCCTCTTGCTCTGTTGTACTCTGCAAGTGCATGTTTACTGGACAACATAAAGCCCAGTCCCTCCTGGGGCATTACATAGCGGTCAGTTGTCTTGGAGGTCTGTGCAGAGCTGGGACTGGGGTTGGATGAACGCAGTATGGAGCCAGTCCTTTTCTCCAGAGATGATGACGATGATGATGTCCGAGGTTGAATGTCAATTTTTGGTTTAAAAAAACCCTGTTGACTCTGTTCTGGTGTGGGCCTTGTGTTGCTGGTGTTTCCGCCTGAACGTGCAGAAAGTCTTCCACTTTGGCTGACAAATGTCTTCTTGGAAAATGAAGAAGACGAGGATGACGATGGTGTAGTACCATTTGGTCTAGTTTTCTTGAAAGATTGACTTGAGTTGTTTGGGGGTTGAGTACGCTTGGTGCGTGATGGCAGAGCCAATGCTGGACACTCCTTCCCTTCCAGAACTGGTGGTGGACCTGTACGTCTCCTCCAAGATAAAGAATTCTCTTTGGAGCTTTTCAGGGTGTTTTTTGGGGCCCATTTAGGAGCCAGACTGGAGCTGCTGCTGTTGATGCGGTGAGCCACAGTCTGGTGCATCCATAACACCTCAGGATAGCGAGTAGAATGGGAGCAGAAGGAGCACTTGTGGTTGGGGAGGCTCTTCCTGTCCAAGACCATAGTGTTTAAGCCCCTGTGGCCTTCAGCCCTGACACACAGATCAACAGGCGCCATGGTAGGATCGGGAGGGGAGGAGTTCGGGGAAAGGTTAGCAGAAGAAGAAACAGAGTTGTCCACGTCTTGAAGAAGAGTTTTCTTCAATTTTGAGAAGCCACTGGGGGTCCCTCGGTCGGAGCTTGAGGTCGGGCTGGGAATGGAGCACAGTCTTTCCTCATGGGAACCCGAGTGCTGGACACGGACATGAGTCGCGTAGACATGAGACTCAGTTGTAACAAAATCACAAAGACTGCAGACGTAGGGCTTCACATCTGTGAGAAAGAAGAATCACAACATAAAGGTCAGTGACTGCAGTGGAAGAGAATTATATTAAACTCCTGCTGCTACCAGACAAAAGTCAGAGCTCATTACTATAATGCAATGTGTCTTCATCTTGCCCTGTCATCTGGGTGTAATCCCCATGAACTGCCACTAGGGAGCAGAATTTAACAATAATCCATTTCATTTTACATGAAACAGTAAACTAAAACAAAATAAAAAAGATGCTGCTGCAATTAAAAGTGAATAAAAATATATTCAAGAATAAGGAAAAATAAGTCTGTAAAGGTTTTCAGTCATGCCTTTGCAGGTCACCTTTATTCAAGATGACCAGCAAAGGCATCTGGGCTTGTTTTTAAGGAGAAGACGTTGTGTCGCTAATTCCAAGAGACTTTATCATATCTGAGTTCAACTGAGTAAGAGACCTGAGCTTTATGTCTAGAGCGAGGGGTTTGACCTAAAACTAACTCTGATGGGACCTGGCTGTTCTGGTCTCATAGTCGTTAAGTTGAAAAGTGTGACACCTGATGTGAGAGTCGTTAAGACTCAGGTGAATATTAGTGTTACTGTTTCATTCAGGTATTGTCCATCTAGGTCACAGTCATCCAGTTCATTGTGAAAAAAGCGTTGAAGTAAAAGGTTGAAGTAAAAGCATCAGGACTCAGTTTTCAAGGTGAAGACGTTTCGTCTCTAATTCCAAGAGACTTTATCAATTCTGAGGCCCTTAGGCAAAATTAATCTGAGGCCACCTCCTCTGTTCAGAGAAGGCTTTTCCATTTGAACAAAAATGGAATCCTTTACACCTCTCTCAAACCATCTGGCCTCTCTGGACAAGATTTTGGCTAACGACTCACCTGAGCCTTAACAACTCTCCCATCAGGCATCACTGCCGTTTCATAGTAACGACTATGAGACCAGAACAGCCAGATCAGAATTTGTTTCAGGTCAAACCCCTCCCTGTAGAAATAAAGCTCATCTCTCTAACAAGTTGAACTCAGAATTTAAAAAGTCTTTTGTAATTAGAGATGCAAAGTCTTCACCTTGAAAACTAAGTCCGGATGCCTTTGCTTTAATCTTGTCTTCAAACAAAAAATAGCTATTTTATTTTGCTCATGTTTCAGATATTACAATTATGTTCAGTTGTGCTATTAAAGATCTAAAAACTGAAAGATACAGCATATTAAACTGTAAATATACTTTATATATGCAGCTTATATGCAGCATACTGCTGCATATGTCTTCCTATTGAAGGAATATTGGTGTAGCAACACAAAGTTTCCACAAGGTGGCAGACTTGGCTTGGTCCTAACTTAAGATTCTACAGTTAATATATCACACAGGAGTCTTACTGGAGCGGGTAAAAAAAATTCTATATTTTGTCAAAATTCTGAAACAATAACACTGGGTGTAATTGGGAGCAAATACATCCTATATATTCAAATGTATCAGAGATTTTACAGCAGTACATTTCTTGCTCATATTCACAAAAGTAGTGAGCAAAACCATCTATTTTATATTTGGCTTTCTGTTTGCAGCACTTACAGCTGTTCAGCTTTAGCAAGGCAAATCTATCTTGTTAATGTAAATGATTTTATTCTAATAAACATTAAAGATAAAGCAATAACAGCAGGAAAAAAATCAATGAAAAACTGCAATGACTCCACTGTAACCTACTGACCCCTATTATTTTAACAATGTAGAGATTACAGGGATCTTCAAAAATTAAAAAGAAAATGTAAAAAATGCACTAAAGCTTTACATCATGTAACTATAGCAAATAATGCTCTTTTTATGCTCAAATGTCTTTGAATAATTTATCATTAATAATGTTTTCTGTTACGTAGAGGTATACAGTGTCACTAATCGTTTTTCTATCCTCATAACTAATGAATGCAGGGTACTAATAGCAGAGCGGGGTATTTGGGACTTGCATCACTGTCCTCGGATTGTCTTTTCCCCCACTGAATGCACCTCACTCCATTGGGAGGAGACTATAAATAACCAATCCTTTAGACATCAGGCAGCCTGACTCCCTCACTGGTAAGAAGGGATGAGTGACAACTGAGGTGTCCCACAAAGTAACCTTACAGTTCCATAAGACACACAAAAAAAAGAAAATGGGAACAGAGCACTATTTGGATTTCAAATATGTTTAGTAAGACACAATTTATTTACTCCTGTGTTGTGTTCAAATCTAACCCTGACCTTTGAGTCTAATACAGTAATTATTAATATAATATTTTCTTGAAATGCTACAAATGCAAGCATTGAAGTTGACTTTACAAGGAGACATTAAGCCATAGTTTCACTGCAAAGACATAAAAAGAAGAGCAAAAAACATTCACACGGCGATAAGGGGGGTGCGGGGAGTTTCCTGACACAGGAAGACCTGAAATAGCACACAGCTCGATCAGGCCTGAAGAAATGCTGTGGCTATTTTTGAAAGTCTGTACTTGTGGGGAAGAATGGAAACAATAACTTTTAAGCACACTACTGTATCCTGGCAATGTACAATTAGTTATTTCAGTTACAATAGTTTGGAAATTCAAAGGCAAACAAAATTGCAGCAAAGCTATTAACACTGTATCCACAAGAATTTATTCTTTAGCAATGATTCTGGGTGGTTTTGACCTTGCATGGTTTGGCTTTCGTTTTGCCCTGCTGTGTTTATTGCTTGTGGACGTGAAAAAAATGATAGGCATTCCAAAAATGCTCTGTGCTGACATCTCATTCAAAAGAACAATCTTTAATTTAACACTGTGAAACTGAAGAGAAGATGGGTTGTAAACACAAATCTTGGCAACATTTAAAAGTGTATTGTCTGTTTGATTGTGTATATCTTGAAAACTCTATAAAAGAGCTGAGACTGAATGTAATTCTATTCTTTTACCACATGGTGGCTCTATTTTACCCTGTTACAGCCCTGGACCTACACAAAGCACACTTCATGAACAGATGTTTACTACAGAGAGACAGACTTGGAGGTCTTGAGTGGGAGTCGTGGAAAGTGCCAGTCATTTCTGCCTTGTGAAATCAGTGACTGTTATTTAGAAAGGTGCATTTATGTTTATTCACAAGACAAATATATATATTAGAGTTATACTACACTAAAGGGGTTGGCCTTTTAGTATAGATTACTACAATGGAGATCATTATCATACAATAATGATAATTTCATTGCCAATGATGATTTCTTTTGCAATAATTTTCTCATATAATAGTTGTCATGTCAGCCAAACCCATATTATCAAATACAAGCACAAAACCAAGCATGCTGAAAAAAACTTCTGTCTCACCTGCCAGCTCTCCAGCATTTGCAGAGCCCATCTCTGAAGCTGGTGGAGAGTCTCCATAGCCTGGAGTGCTGGGTCGACTTGGGAAGCCTGACTCCGGATCACTGTTTGAGCCACAGCGGTCTTGTTTTGCAGTACTATCTTTCCCTCCTGAAGATGCCCTTCTTCCTACATCCTTCCTGTGGACCCTCTGGTGGACAACCATCTGATGCCGACTACGGAATACCTTCCCACACTCAAAGCACTCATTGGACTTAGAAGAAGCTGGTGACTGGGACGGCCGTCGTCGCTCTTGACGAGATGAGGGCCTGTACTCAGAGTCACTAAGGCTCTCAGGTGTCCGTTCACCTGAAGATGCCTGGCTTCCAATTCCGGAGCTGCTGCGTCGGCCTGGGCCTCGTTTCTCTTGCCTTTGCAGGCAGTAGCGACTGCTCTCTTTTTCAAACCCCATAACAACTCCAGCAAAGGTATCCTCTGTAACACTTCCTCCCCCGTTGGAGGTCTTGTAACTAGGCTCCACAGGTTCCACCACCTTCCCTTTTGTGGCTAACTGCCAAGCCTGATAGCTGCAAACTGGATCTAGCTCTGGGATCCTCTGACCCTGGAACTTCTCTTCATTTTCCTCCTCTTCATTCGGCATCTTCTCTTCCACAGACCGGAGGTTTAAGTAGTCAAGAAAACGTCTCTTCGCAGCTGGAGAATCCTTATCATCAGAAGGCTTGCATTGGTTCTGGGATTTCCTGCCATAGTTGATACTGTGGACTTTATCGTGTGCCCTGAGGCTCTCTTTACTGTGGAACAGATTGCCACATTTAGAGCACATTTGATAGATGGATGTAACAGAGCCAGAAACAATGTCAGGGTCTTGAGCTACATCATTGATTGTGGCAGGATACTCGGCTGAATCGGCTCTCGATCGTGACCTTGATTTTGTGTTGTGAGTTTTCATATGGGACTTGAGGAACCAAGCTTCGCGGAACCGTCGTCCACAAATACGGCAGCAGTGGTCAAAGATGCCAGCATGCTTTTTCATATGTGACTTAAGAAACCAAGCTTGTGTGAAGACTTGCCCACAGGTCTCACAGGGGAATGTCCCGTCATCTTGAGGTTGAATAACATCTGGTTCCGACATTACCTCTTCTTTTGCAGCAGCCTCTTCTTCTGTATCTGCTGTGATGTGGACTTTCTCTATGTGACTTAAGAGTTGGTCTTCCCGAAAGGCTTCGAAACCGCAAAGACGGCAACAGAAAGGCCGCTGGTCTGATGAAGACTTTTCTCTTTTCAAACTCCTTATAGGCAACTTTCTACGGCTCTCTTCCGCCACATCCCCATTGATCATCTTGTTACACGCTGAACTGCTTTTAGTTGGGCTCGTTCCTCCATCAAGACCTTCTGAAACGCTCAGCTCCTCTTCCTCCTCAGCACCAGTCACTTCATCCTCATTTGAATGGTGACTAGAAAGTGTCCCCAGTTTGTGACTGCGGATGTGCACTTTGAGGTTGCCCTTCTGTGAAGCCCTGTGGTTGCAGTAGGGGCATTTGTAAGGGCGTGCTCCAGTGTGCCGTCTCATATGCTGTGACAAAGAGCTGAGGAATGGGAAACTGCGTCCACACACAGTGCAGCTGAAGGAACCGTTGTCTTTTTCATTGTCACCATCAATGTCACTATCAAGAATGGCCTTTTCGTCAATAAGCTTCTTTCTCTGGCCTCCTGCCTGGGTTTCCATCACCTCCACACCATCTCTAGGATTCATGATTGTAGTTTCTACCTGGCCTTTCAGAAGCTCAAACTTAAAACTATTGTTATCTGTCGCTCATCTATAAATGTCCAAGACACCGTCAGATGTCAGTAAAAAGTCTAGTGTAGTCTAGTATAACAAGGCAGCTTATCAGTCATTCTCTGATACTTTAATGTGCAACTAGCACAATTAGCACCTTATTGCTTATATATGATATCATATCATCATGATGGACAATATGTGTGTTAAGTTGCAAGTTTAGGTGTTCAATCAAGTCTTCATTTTGTCAGCAACGAATCTTTCAGATGATATCCACAACTACTTCTCATTGTCCTTTTTGTTTGATGAGTGTCAGGCACATCAATCACAGGCTTGTGAAAAACGGGTACTCTTAGCAAGGGCTGCAATCAAATCATACACCTGAAAACAGAAGAGAAAGAAAAATGGGGGTACTGGTTAGTATAAAATTAGGTATGTGGTTGAGTGATAATCCAGTGCTAAATAAGTCAGTAAATGCTAACCTTTTAGATTATAAAATAACTATGAACATGTCTCGGTGAAAGGAGGCATGGTAATTCCATGGTTTATTTCACTTTTGTTTAGTATCATAAGTGTATGCATGCTGAGTTCTGCTCCACGTTCTATACATGATCATGTACACGGCCACACAGGCTGAGTCGACACTTTACACAATCAGGGTGGTGGAGGGGAGCCGTGTTCACATCAGCAGGATCAGCAGTGCCACCATATTCCCTCCCACACTGGCCTTGTGCACTTGCCTCAACAGACGCTATCACATGACAGGGATCTTAAGTACACAACAGGAAGTGGCTCTTCAGACAGTTTGCTTTGCTGTCTTTCTCAAACTGTCGCTGAATTGGGGCACAGAGTTAGAAAGTCAAAACAGAAAGAAAAAGTGGCGGGATGAGAACAAAAGAGATCGCGAAAGTTTGATATTTTTGCAACTCAGTAACATTTATATACTGCCTGCCATTTTGTTAGCAAGAAAATGAAAAGGATGTTTTAAATTATGTATTGGTGTAAGTCTTAATCTCCTTACAAGAACCACTTAGAGTAAACCACATCTTTATTCCCTCCCTCTTGTCAGGTCAGTCAGCTCATTAAAACATCACTATTTATGGCACCTTTGTTTTACATATTTGTTGGCACATTTTCAACCGCTACATTGTAAAGCCATCACGATCAAAGCCGAGAAACATAAAAGGATATTTCACTGGGAAAGTGTAGTATTAATTTCAGCTGATGAGAAATCCTGAAACTGTTGCCTATGTGAAATGTGACTGACAGCATTATTACAGGCTATTATATAAAGTGCCAGAGCCCATAAGCTGAGTTACTGCCAGCCTCTAATTATAAGTGGATAATTGATCATAATCATAAGAGGATAAGGTGGTGGAGGAGGGACGTTAGCGCAAGAACAATCATATGTCTTAAACTCGTGCACGGAAAATGACTACCGTGCACCAGAGCCACCTATCTATCTCCTGATGATTTACGCTATTGAAATCAGCAGGCCTCAGTGGTGCGCTATGCTCCCCTTCTCTAGAGTGCTTAGTAAGCTGCAGCGAGAACTGCTCCAGTCAGAAATGCAACGGTGACGGATATTACATGAAAGAAAATGACCTTTAAGGCTCTTTTAAATTATCTTGTTAGAGGCGATCATGTTTCAGACGATTTTGACTGTACTTTAATTATAGTAATATGCTTAGTTGTAACTTCTACAATATGCAATGAATGCCTTTTCAAACATAATATCAACAAAATGTGTATAAAGTACAAGCATTTCAACAAACCACTAACGCATGAATATAAATTAATTGTTCAACTCTGCAAAACAACACATGGTTATGAGGTTAAAAAAAAATACTTAACCATAATATTGTTAAATATATGTTTGTCCTATTTTTGTGATTAAATTGTTTAAAGCAATCTTATTCATAAACGTAACCACAATAAAAGGAATTTTACTAGTATATACAGTAAGATGTTTAGTTTTCAAACACATGACCATTACTATGACATAACAGAACATAAAGGGGATATTGATAACATAAATTAGCACATTTATATGCTCACTGAATGCCAATCTCCATCTGTTCAGCTCCCTGACTCCACATCCTCTAGTTACTCATTAATACTTAGAGGTTCCCTCCAGCTCTGGCGCTAAAAACAGTGAATAATAATCTTATTTCCCATTAAATAGCCTTGTCAATCGAGGGTCATGAGGGCGGGGGGGCAGGCTCTTCAATGGTAAGCCTGTCATCCAGCAGACAGTCACATGTGCAAATTGAAATGTAATGAGATTAGACAGCAGAAGGGAAACAATGCAGAAGGCTAGGCTACTGGGTCATACAGGCCAAATGAAGAAAATAATGGCCATACAAGAGACATGGACAACACCAGCAATCTGCAAAGTGATCAGGATGGACTATATAAAAGGTAATGGATGCACTGTCTTCAAACGGCTCTCAAGAACAGTTCAAGATGACTTCATAAACCTTGACTGTCATTGACATCCTACAGCTAATTAACCTCTAATGTCAGAACATTAATATCATACAGAGCAGGTTCACTGCAGAAAATGGCAGATCCATTACTATGACAATGATTTTGTGTGGGGTGCACTGGTGGTTAGCACTCCTGCCTCCCAAAAAGAAGGCTGTGGATTGATAAGCCAGCTGGGCATGACCTCTCTCTGTGAGTGCAAATATTTATCTGTCATTGACACGGCCGTATTCTAACTGAACTTAATGAACAGAAACAACAACAACAAAAAAGTAACTACAGCATCGTATATAGAATAGTATAGTATAGTATTTAGAAATAGCAAGTAAAGGGAGACTGCACTGACTGGATAAAAAAATGCACGTGAATGTTTGAGTTCCAGGTTTAATATCAGTTTTTACCTTTATTTGAGTCACTTGGACCGAACTGATAATGAATCCTGTGTCAAACAAAAACAAGTCTCTTTTTCTTCTCTTTGTATGTGTAAGTGCTGCTGTTCTGCTCTCCAAACACTAAACTGTACAGGCTATGGCTCAGTGACGCGGAAATCCGATGTTATTTTCCCAGTCATCTTTTCAATACTGCCTGGCTATTTCTGGTTTAAAGTCTCCTGATGTTCACATCTGGACTGGGTCTCGAGTGTCAGTGTCCATGTGAACATGTGCTAACATACCAAGTGTTTACAGCTGTGTGTTTAGTTTTTCTGTTCCATCAAGTGTGTTCTCTCCTTTTAAAATGCAGCATACAGTGTTTAGAATGTAAAATTTTTCTTTTTTGACTTTTCCCTGCAGGGGTCACCACAGCCAGATGCCCTTCCTGTCGCAACCCTCTCCATTTACACGGGCTTGGGACTGGCACCAATAGACTGTGGCTGGAGAACACCAGTGCTACAGAAATTAAAGTATAATAAAGTGTCTTGTCCAACAACAACCTTCTGGTTATAGTGTTATTCCGTACTGAGCCACTAGGCTTAGAAGATGATACTAATATAGTGTTGTTATTAGGGGCCAAGCACCGAAGGTGCTGGAGGCACCTATTGTTTTTGTTCCGGTTCTTATTAGGGGCCAAGCACCGAAGGTGCTGGAGGCACCTATTGTTTTTGTTCCGGTTCTTTTTAGGGGCCAAGCACCGAAGGTGCTTGAGGCACCTATTGTTTTCGTTCCGGTTCTTTTTTATTATTATTCTTCTTCTTCCGCCATGGAAGTCTATGGCAGGCCATAGAAGCGTTTATGGAAAATGATGAAAGTTGGCACACTCATTAAGGACAGTCCAATCATTGATCCTAGCAAATTTGAAGTGTCTAATTCAATATCTCTAGCGCCACCAACTGTTCAAAGTTGGACGTATGTTTATGCTAATAACTTTTGAACCGTAAGGCCTAGAATTAAAATTCTTTTTTCCTCTGATTCCTTAGCTCAAGCCGATTCGAGTGCACCCTATGACGTCATTTTCCGCCATGATAGTTTTTCCGCCATTTTGAATTTTCTAAAAAACGTACTTTTGCGAACTCCTCCTAGGCCGTTGCCCCAATTTTCATGAAAATTGAACCACATCATCTCCAGACTATGCTGACAAAAAGTTATATAAAGAAAGTTGATTTGTTAAACCGTTGTCGAATACCGCGCAAATGAAATCGACTTAGTGCGCACAAAAATAAAAGTCAGGCTATATCTCTGCAATGCTTTAATATTTTCTAACCAAACTTAGTAGGTGTTATGGCAACCATGACTTGAGGATATGTGCAGAGTTTTGGCACAGCGCCACCTAGTGGTCTAGAGATACAAAAATATGACATTTTTTTATTATTACTTCAGAATGCTTTAGCCAAAAATCACAAACTTGGTCTCTTTAGATGCGTGGCATCATGCCGAGTCGTAGCATAGCCAATTTGCCCATATCAACTATTTTGGAAGTCGGCCATCTTGAATTTTGTCAAAAAGTGGTATATTTTTTGAACGCATTGTCGCATCATTACAAAACTTGGTATGCGTCTTCGCATCAAGCCCTGAAGGTACTCAAAAAGTTTTGGGACAGCGCCACCTTGTGGTCAAAAGTTATAACCAAATTGACAAATATGCTAATAACTTTTGATTTTCTTAACCTATTGTAAATCAAATGGACTTAATGTGTTCATTTGGGCAAGCCGAGCACAGATACCAAATATGTCCTATTCGGACAAACGCCCCATTTGCTATGTTGTCTATCTTTAAAAACCTACTTTTTCGAACTCCTCCCACACCGTTTGTCCAATTTTGACCAAAATTGAATCATAACATGTTCAGACCATGCTGACAAAAAGTTATATAAAGAAAGTTGATTAGTCAAACCGTTTCGAATACTGTGTAAATGAATTTGACTTAATGCGCACAAAAATCAAAGTCAGGCTATATCTCTGCAGTGCTTTAACATATTCTAACCAAACTTAGTACGTGTTATGTCAACCATGACTCAAGGCTGCCTGCCAAGTTTTGGGGCAGCGCCACCTAGTGGTCCAGAGATACAAAAATGTGACATTTTTTTTAATTATTACTTCATAATGCTTTAGCCAAAATTCACAAAACTGGTCTCCTTAGATTCGTGGCATCATGCCGAGCCGTAGCATAGTCAATTTTTCCATATCAACTATTTTGGGAGTCGGCCATTTTGAGTTTTCTATAAACCGCATTTTTGCAAACTCCTTCTAGGTCGTAGCCCCAATTTTTATAAAAATTGAACCAGATCATCTTTAGACTATGCTGACAAAAACTTATTAGAATTACGTTGATTGGTCAAACCGTTTTGAATACGCGCAAATCAAATCGACTTAATGCGCAAAAAAAGGATATCAGGCTATATCTATATATTCAGGCTATATAATATATTCTAACCAAACTTAGTACGTGTTATGTCAACCATGACTTGAGGCTGCCTGCAGAGTTTGAGCACTCTAGTTGTTTCACACATCAGTGAGGTTACTGCGCTGCCTCTGGGTCGACCGTGATAAACCATTCAATCAAAGTGCTAAAGACCATATTGATGATTTTTGAGCCATTTAGACTGAAGTCTTATTGAAATGTCTTTAACTGCTTACTGCCGTTGGTCTGATGCTGCCACCCATGTCGGCATGAGATTGAATGCCGGCTTGTGCTTGGCCCCGTCATTGCTGCTTGCAGCTATATTTTATTATTATTCTTCTTCTTCCGCCATGGAAGTCTATGGCAGGCCATAGAAGCGTTTGCGGGAAAATGATGAAAGTTGGCACACTCATTAAGGACAGTCCAATCATTGATCCTAGTAAATTTGAAGTGTCTAATTCAATATCTCTAGCGCCACCAACTGTTCAAAGTTGGACTTATGTTTATGCTAATAACTTTTGAACCGTAAGGCCTAGAATTAAAATTCTTTTTTCCTCTGATTCCTTAGCTCATGACGATTCGATTGCACCCTATGACGTCATTTTCCGCCATGATAGTTTTTCCGCCATTTTGAATTTTCTAAAAAATGTACTTTTGCGAACTCCTCCTAGGCCGTTTGTCCGATTATCACGAAAATTGAACCAGATCATCTTTAGACTATGCTGACAAAAAGTTATTAAAAGAAAGTTGATTCGTCAAACCGTTTTGAATACCACACAAATAAAATTGACTTAATGCGCATAAAAATGAAAGTCAGGCTATATCTCTGCAATGCTTTAACATATTCTCACCAAACTTAGTACATGTTATTGCAACTAAGATTTGAGGATGCCTGCAGAGTTTTGGCGCAGCGCCTCCTAGTGGTCAGGAGATATGAAAAAGTGAATTATTTGCTTATATCTTCTGAACGCTTTTGCCAAAAATCATAAAACTGGTCTCATTAGATTCAGTGCGTCATGCCGAGTCCTGCGATACCAAATTTTCCCATATCGGCCATTTTGAGCGTCGGCCATTATGAATATTGTCAAAAAGTGCTATATTTTTTGAACGCATTGCTGCATCATTATGAAACTTGGTATGTGTCTTCGGGACCAAGCCCTGAAGGTATTCAAAAAGTTTTGGGGCAGCGCCACCTTGTGGTCAAAAGTTATAACCCAAATCAATAAATATGCTAATAACTTTTATTACGTTAACCTATTGTAAAACAAATGGTCTTAATGTGTTCACTGGATCAAGCCGAGAGCACAGATACCAAATATGTCCTATTCGGACAAACATCCTGTTTGCCATGTTGTCTTTCTTTAAAAACCTACTTTTTCGAACTCCTCCCACACCGTTTGTCCGATTTTCACCAAAATTGAACCAGATCTTCTTCAGACTATGAGGACAAAAAGTTATTAAAAGAAAGTTGATTCGTCAAACCGTTGTCGAATACTGCGCAAATGAAATCAACTTAGTGCGCACAAAAATAAAAGTCAGGCTATATCTCTGCAATGCTTTAATATTTTCTAACCAAACTTAGTACGTGTTATGTCAACCATGACTTGAGTCTGCCTGCTGAGTTTGAGGAACTTAGTTGTTTCACACATCAGTTTGGTTACTGCGCTGCCTCTGGATTGGACGTGATAAACCATTCAATCAAAGTGCTAAAGACCGTATTGATGATTTTTCAGGCATTTAGACTGAAGTCTTATTGAAATGTCTTTAACTGCTTACTGCCATTGGTCTGATGCTGCCGGCCATCAACACATTGAGTCTGCCTGCAGAGTTTGAGCACTCTAGTTGTTTCACACATCAGTTTGGTTACTGGTCGACCGTGATAAACCATTCAATCAAAGTGCTAAAGACCGTATTGATGATTTTTCAGCCATTTAGACTGAAGTCTTATTGAAATTTCTTTATATGCTTACTGCCGTTGGTCTGACGCTGCCGGCTATGTCGGCATGAGATTGAATGCCGGCCTAGTGCTTGGCCCCGTCATGGCTGCTTGCAGCTATATTTATTCTTCTTTTCCATTGGAGTCTATGGCAGGCCATAGAAGCGTTATGGAAAATGATGAAAGTTGGCACACTCATTAAGGACAGTCCAATCATTGATCCTAGCAAATTTGAAGTGTCTAATTCTATATCTCTAGCGCCACCAACTGTTCAAAGTTGGACTTATGTTTATGATAATAACTTTTGAACCGTAAGGCCTAGAATGAAAATTCTATTTTCCTCTGATTCCTTAGGTCATGACGATTCGATTGCACCCTATGACGTCATTTTCCGCCATGATAGTTTTTCCGCCATTTTGAATTTTCTAAAAACGTACTTTTGCGAACTCCTCCTAGGCCGTTCCGCCAAATTTCATGAAACTTGAACCACATCATGTTCACACTATGCTGACAAAAGTTATTAGAATTAGAATGATTAATCAAGTCGTTTTGAATACCGTGCAAATGAATTTGACTTTGTGCGCACAAAAATAAAAGTCAGGCTATATCTCTGCAATGCTTTAATATTTTCTAACCAAACTTAGTATGTGTTATGGCAACAAAGACTTGAGGATGTGTGCAGAGTTTTGATGCAGCGCCACCTAGTGGTCTAGAGATACAAGAATGTGACATTTTTTAATTATTACTTCAGAATGCTTTAGCCAAAAATCACAAACCTGGTCTCTTTAGATTCGTGGCATCATGCCGAGCCGTAGCATAGCCAATTTTCCCATATTAACTATTTTGGGAGTCGGCCATTATGAATAATGTCAAAAAGTGCTATATTTTTTAAACGCATTACCGCATTATTACAAAACTTGGTATGTGTCTTCGGCATCAAGCCCTGAAGGTACTCAAAAAGTTTTGGAGCAGCGCCACCTTGTGGTCAAAAGTTATAACCAAATTCACAAATATGCTAATAACTTTTTATTACGTTAACATATTGTAAAACAAATGGTCTTAGTGTGTTCATTGGGTCAAGCCAAGAGCACAGATACCAAATATGTCCTATTCGGACAAACTTCCTGTTTGCCATGTTGTCTTTCTTTAAAAACCTACTTTTTCGAACTCCTCCCACAGCGTTTGTCCAATTTTCACCAAAATTGAATCATAACATCTTCAGACCATGCTGAGAAAAAGTTATTAGAATTAAGATGATTAGTCAAACCGTTTTTGAATACCGTGCAATTGAATTTGACTTAATACGCACAAAAATCAAAGTCAGGCTATATCTCTGCAATGCTTTAATATATTCTAACCAAACTTAGTACGTGTTATGGCAACTATGACTCGAGGCTTCCTGCCGAGTTTTGGGTCAGCGCCACCTACTGGTCCAGAGATACAAAAATGTGACATTTTTTTAGTTATTTCTTCAGAATGCTTTAGCCAAAAATCACCAAACTGATCTCCTTAGATTTGTGGCATCATGCCGAGCCGTAGCATAGCCAATTTTCCCGCACCAACTATTCTGGGAGTCGGCCATTTTGAATTTTCTAAAAAACATACTTTTGCAAACTCCTCCTAGGTCGTAGCCCCAATTTTCATAAAAATTAAACCAGATCATCTTCAGACTATCCTGACAAAAAGTTATTAGAATTAAGATGATTGGTCGAACCGTTTTCGAATACTGCACAAATGAAATTGACTTCATGCGCTCAAAAATGAATATCAGGCTATTTCTCTGCGATGCTTTAACATATTCTAACCAAACTTAGTACGTGTTATGGCAACCATGACTTGAGGCTGCCTGCAGAGTTTTAGCACTCTAGTTGTTTCACACATCAGTTGGGTTACTGCACTGCCTCTGGGTCGAACGTGATAAACCATTCAATCAAAGTGCTAAAGACCGTATTGATGATTTTTGAGCCATTTAGACTGAAGTCTTATTGAAATGTCTTTAGATGCTTACTGCCCTTGGTCTGACGCTGCCAGCCATGTCGGCATGAGGTTTAATGCCGGCCTAGTGCTTGGCCCCGTCATGGCTGCTTGCAGCTATATTTTTAGTATATATATTTTTTTTTACAAAAGATGGTTGGGTTGTGCTCACTGAGTCACCTCGTACAGGCCATTATTTCTAAGGATCCCGTACCACAAATCTTCACCCAATAGTGCAATGGTTTATTTTTGCAATGCATGCTGTCACTTTCTTATGGACAACAGCAGTTCTGTGTGAACCATCCTTAGCTGGTGATGGGATGTTTCTCTCCCACACAGTAGCAGCATTTGAGGTTTTAAAAAATGCACAGTGGTGATAAATAAAGAGTAGTGTTTCTGTGAAAGTCCACACATCCATAAAGCGGAACTTAAGAAATCAAGAAGCTTAACAGAGGGGTCTTTTAATGTTGTCTATGCACAACTTTTCAAAGTTTATCTGCACACACTGTGGGCTTTTAACACTGTTTCATACAGGCAGCATTGAACACTCAACAGCTCATACAGAGAGGGCTCACACACAGAGCTTGCATACTTGCACATACATCGCCAGGCAGAGAATACCATAGTGAGAGCACTTTACAAAAAAGACTATCCTCTGTATAGTTGCTCATAAAGTGAAGACATTGAGTGTTAAGTGTGGGATAAAGAGAATGGTATGGACAACACACAAATGTATAAACACATACAGAGCAGGGCCAGTGTATTCCCAGACCAATCAATAGTCCATTATGAACAAACTGCTCTTCACCTCCCACCCTTCACCAAACCGGCAGACAAAGAGGTCTGCTGTAAGCTGCACCACGGAGAGGGGTGATGCACAGCTGGATACCACACAAACATTACATACCCACCTACAGGCTACACGCATAAAACACACTTCAAGCAGGTTAAGGACGGATGTGCTTAGGGTGACAAATGTGTCAAAAAAGTTTCCACATGTTTCAACTAAGAGCAGTCGTTGACAGAGGTGACAACTTGATAAATGTATGTTGTGTTATATAAAAAATATTAAACTAATACTGTTTTTAAAAAAATCTGCTTTTACATGCACATTTTTTGGGGTAATTACATAATCTTATGAGTTAGTAAGGTCAGCCTCTTTGAAAAGAGAAGTTTACTATTCATTGGTGCACTATATACTTTGATTGTACTTAATAACAGTAAGCTTTAACAGTTTAGGTGTCCTATGTGATCAAAACAGTTGACGATTAAGTGGAACCTCTATTATAGTGTTGGTACCGTTTGTCCCAAGTCTAAGTATGGCCCTGGTCTGTCAGAGCGGGTCATGCTCATAAGAAGGAAGAGCAGTGGGGGGCTTTGTGGTATTGTTGGGGTCTCAGATTCCCATCCTATTCCTTGTTCCATCCCTGCCTCCCCCATCCCTTAAACCCGTCCAGAACAATAGCGAGGGCCTGCTCTGTCTGTCCCTTCTCAACTTCACCCCCCTATCCTGATAAATAGGCTGAGAACGGGATCCTGTCTGCTCCAGTCTATTTTGCGTGAGAAGGGCTTTCGGTTGGAAAAGAGTGCACTAGGTCTTGTGTTTATGTGGAAGGAAGTGGCAGGTGTTTGGGTCAATACTGTCATTTCACATTTTAGCGACCAGCCCGTGCTGTTGGGATTATGGCATGGACTGTTCCCATCACAAGCAATTATTAAAAGTGTAAGGAACTTTACAATAAAGCAAAACTATGTAGGACATTATATTTATTAAACACACCACCCTAGGTTTGCTTTGGTTTAGGATGACTAAATTCTGATATAGAAAATATAATGTACTCTTCTAGCAACTAATTATAAAAAAAAAAAGATTAAAAAAGACAGCCAGTTAACACAGTGAACACAACTCCACTGTCATGGTATAGGTGACATGGCAGCAGGTCTTTTAAGACAAAATCCCAAAAGGGCGAAGAGTCTAAAAAATGGAGAAAAAATACTGGAATGTTTCTATAGAATAATAAAATAGCTGGATCCTTAACTATTAATCAAATATGAACTACTGTTTTAGAAATAAACAAACAGCATAAACATTTTCACACTTTCTTGTGCAATGTTTGTTTTTAATTATAGCAGAGGGCAGAGTGATGCCTGCTGCCATTATTTAGCTCGGCTGAAAGTCAGCGAGAACTGCCTGCTCTCATGGGCCCAGTCATCTTTAGCTTCCTTTGGGACCCGCTGTGTGTGTTTGCAAATGAGTGTTTATGCGAGCACACACACACACACACACACACACACACACACACACACACACACACACACACACACACACACACACACACACACACACACACACACACACCCTTCCTCCTCCTTCCCAAACTCAGCCTGTTTTTCTCACACCACTCGTTAACCCCTGGGTGCTCCTGCCCTATACCTCCTCCCTCCCTATCGTCCTCTGCCACAGCAGCATTCCTCTCACATTCACACACACAAACACGTACTGTCACTGCAAACTCAACTATCATTACACCACCTCATATTTCACAAACATAAAATACACCACAAAGCATTATACTGAAGCATACTCCAGAACAATCTTCTTCACAATGGTCTACTCCCCATATCTGACCATCAGTCTAAGGATGAAGAAACAATACGGAAAGAAAAACTTGCTGGTGTAATCTAGCCACAAGACTACAGGCAGCCCTTGTTTGATTTAAATTGAAACTCTTCCATCTAGTCCACTTCCTGTCCGACCGTCCTTGCGCCACACATCCATCTACAGCAGTGTTCGAACCCTGCGACTGAACTTATCACTCTCTCCGAAGTGTAATTAGACCAGTGACCTCAAAGCTGGCCAGTCGTTCACACTGTCACACTTTCTGATCTAACCGTTTTATTTCGCTGCTCGCTGTGGCAGAATGGTGCTGGCAGTTAGTGAGCTTTTAACACAAGATGTATACGGTGTAGAGAGTTGCTGAACTGAGATCTCCCAAAAGAACTTTGATTGAGTGAGTATGGGTATGAGAATGAGTATTATATAAGAACTTAAGAGAACAAGCAAACTTTGTTGTACAACTTTTTGCTGCATCTATTTGTGAACTTGGCTAGCTCTGTGTTTTCAACCTGCTCTTACCTTGAGGCAAATACAGAAGAACACATCCTGCAAGAGTTTTTGAGAACAGAGATGTAAGGATAAGAGGGCAAAAGATCTGCTTTTAACCGCACACTCACTCACTCACTCACACACTGTGCTGCTCTCCCACAGCCAGGACGAGAGGGTTTCCACTGAAATCTCCTGATGGCTCTACTACAGAGCGGGTGTGTGGGCTTAAAGAGGCATTTGTTTTCCAGAGGTGTTTCACACACTGTTCTAAACTACAGGTCTGCATGCCAAAAAAGAAAGAAAAACAACTCCTGAAATGACATTATAGGTTTCTGGAAAGTTGACATTTTCTTTTCATCCAAAAGAAAATGAAACAACTTTATAGAATTCTAAATGGTCTAAATTACCAGAACATAAAGGATATTTTTTTATAAATGTAAAGAGTCCTATAATATTATATCAAATGTATACACGATTTCTAATTTAGTCTGTAGTGCATGTGGGTGAATAAATTGCAGGTATATAACTTTGTCTCATTTCATTAAACATGACAGAGTAAGATTTTTTCAAGGTATGTATTGTATCTTCTATTTAGATGCTCCAAATTACTTTTCACATAAAGCATAAAAGGTATTCCCCATTGTCATTACATCAGCAACAAACTTATACAAAACAGAGGTGCAGTCCCCTTCATGACCACAGGTGTCACTAATAGCACTGGATGTGTAAAGGTTCAACACTGTTGTGTGACACATGACTAACATTTCACATGACTCGATTGTTGTACTAAAATCTTGACCAGCATTTAGTGTGAGTAATCCTTAGAGTGACAGAAATGTTAGTAATTTAATATTACGTCACACTGAAAATAGTCCCTGACATATCTCTGAAGTATAATGAAAGTGATACCTCCACAACTGAGAAAATACCAGTGAAGTCCCAAGAAATTTATTACAGACAATTTTGATACCAGAGAGATATACACTTTGTTTATGACTATCCATAAGTCTATAAACTGAAACATCTGTTTAGTATCTCACAGGCAAAAATTAACCCACACATGCAGGAATCACTATATGAGAATTCTTGTCAGTCTTTTATGCAGGACAAAGAGTTTGATAGTGAAGCTATATGACACATTTCCTTCAGACACAGCCTCGACAGGTAATACCGTGTGACAGAGTGCTTATGTGCCTATGTGGCTGTGATGGATGGCTGTATAAAAAGAGCTGAAGATCCCATCTGGGTCATGTCTTATCAACCCGACTGATTCACATTGATGAAATCATAGCAGCTTGTTAACCCGCCCTGAGGAAAGCCCTAAACTAATAGTAGAGGAAAACAAGGCAGGAGGAGGAGGAGATGCACGTCGAGCAGAGTAAAAAAGGCAAACCAAATAATTAGAGGGAGGGCAGCGCGGGCAAGATAAGTGGTAAATAGTGATGTAAAGTCATGGCAGGAGATGGATCGGGATAATAAGAGCTGACTGTGAGAGGCAGATGTGAGGGGATGAGGCACAGCAAAGCAGGACGCAGGAATCATGTTGCACAAAAACTCCATCTAAGAACAGCTTTTGGAGTTTGGACTATTGATCAGCTCCCCTAGACTGATAACACAGGCCTTTCAAGTTGGATTTAAAATGCATACCCCTTTCATGGTGTCAATTTGAAGCACTTTTCAACACTTTCATGGTCAGTTTTCAAACTTTATTGCTGTGACAAATTGTCTATTTAGTAGTTTAGAAGTATTCATTAATAGATTTAATGCTGCTTAAACAGCTCTGATAGTTTTTTTTTTGTAAAAAACAAAGAAAACAGTAAAATCTTAAGTCTTTTCAAGTCCAAGCACTTTATCCAAAATTACCCTCCTGTCTATTCTTCAAAGGAATTTGAACATATTGCCTCGACATAAACTATCTAGAATATGAACCACACCTTACCACAATCGATCAAACAAGCAGCCATTTATAGTTCAAATGTGCATGTGGGTGTGTCTGTGATACGTGTATGCAGGTGTGTCTTTTCGAGTGGGTGTTTATATAATGTATGTGATGTGAGAAAAAGTGAGTCAAATTGTTTTTTCCTATGTTTAGACAGATGTTATAGTTGAAACCTATTAAGAATCACAGAAATCCCAAAACCTTCCAATCTCTGCCTTTTATAACAAATTCATCATCACTGACCAGAATCTGTAAATGCGTTTTGTCTCAGGATTATTCATTTATTTAAAAAACATCTCATATGACTCAATCCACTGCTTTTGACAACAAAAGACAATGTCTGTGGTTTCCATTCTGTTGCAGGTGGGTTTAAAATCCAGATCACAGCCTCCTGTCAGTAAACAAGTAGCATTCCTCATTCCACCTGTTTGCAATGAGCTCACCAGCTCAACCAGCTCTGCACCAGTTGCTCTGTTTATACAGGGCAAGAATCACCAGACCGAGCCCCTACAGTGCACAGGCAGGAATGTCAGGCTGACTCAGGCATGTCTGGTAATTGGAAAATCAGAACATTAATGACTATAATTATTTCTTTGAATAGGTGTGGTCTGCGTGGATACTATATTGTTTCAAAGGTGCTGTATTTGCAGGTATGGGACAAAGCCTTTTTCAAATCTAAAGTATCATCTACGTAGAGTGACAGCTTAACCTCAATAAACACTTGAGCAAAGATGGCACATGACACAAGATAGCTGACTGGATTTGAATACAGTTTGTATATTACATGATAGAACAATGTTCTGAGTATATGTTAACATCTCCCCCTGAATAATAGTTGCACCATACACAATACTTGTGACAACTGTGCAAGTGTTAATTGAGTAGAGCAGCTTCGAGTGAATACAAGAGAAAGCAAATGTTGCATCAAGCTGTGTTTGTGCAGCTTTCCCCCAAGAGACAAGACACTTCCAACGGGAGATACCTGCGTCAGCAAAACAGCCATTAAACCAGCCTTCAAACCAGTCTGCCTGTGCTACAAACTGACCAGCCTGTTACACAAGAAATAAGCAACAGAGGATTACTCACTCTGTCATGCTCTGCACATCGCACCAGTGGATGGCACACTGTAGTGCCTTACTAAAAATGGAGATGATTCTTCACAGGACACATAAGACAAGACGTCAGTGCAGATAAAAGAAAAACTAAATATAATGCCTTTTTAGTGATCATTATTGAAATGAACACAAACCTATTAAGAAACAATGACATTGGCTAAAAAAGACTACTGGGCATTTCCAGCCATTCAAATTTTTAGAGGTAGAGCTGTCAGCTCTATCTGGGGCAAAGATGCCTGTGGAGCCTGGTGCACAGGTTTTTAAACCTAAGCTTACCAAATGCTTATGCGACTCCCAGCTTAATTATTTTTGTTTAATATTTGTATACAAACAATAAATCTAAATTTTCATTACATCTGTTGAATAATGTTTTAGCTGAGAAGCAGTCTATTACTAAAATTTCTTTGCTTGCCTATTTTGTGTTCTAAGCACAAGATTAAGAATCAATAAATGGGTCAGGGTGTTCCTAATACTATTAATTGGGTGGTTTTGTAGAGTTGGTCAGGTATAATCTGATGGGATTAGCGGCCTTGCTCTTTTAAATAGAGTTCTGCCACCAGGGATTAGATGCCACAGCCGCATGTCGAGAGGAACAGATTTACTTTGTAAAATGAAATAAAATGCCCAGTGTTTGTGTGCAATTGAATTGGAAGTAAATGATATAGTATATGATCTTTTGTATGTCATGTTAACAGGACTTAAACACATAGGATAGGCACCTTTCCTTCATCTGTTTACTTAAATGGTGTGTTTGGGGCTGCCCGTGGAGGGTACACAAGACAAAAAGGGTGAGGGGAGCACTACCAAGGGGCCCTACCTTCCTCTTCCTCTCAACTATCCTCCTCACATCTGGATACAATGTGAGAACAGAGCACAGAGGCCGAGGGGATGGCTGAAGGGTGGAATAGTGAATATATGCTGGGGGATTCTTCAGCAAACATCAAGAGCCAAGGTGGTAGTAGAGCTGCTGCTGCTACTGCTGGATGTGGGCTGGGGTAGTGTGCGGTAAAAGGGGTGGGGGGAACAGTCTTTGGTCTCCCCTTCCCTCTGCTGTTGACTGCTAGAGCCCTGAGCAACAGACAGACAGAAAGGGGAGGCAGCGGGGAACTGAGCTAAGCAGCAAACCGCAGCCCGGGAAACACTAAGTGAGGCAATAATCCAAACAACAGAATGAAGTACTTGACTCCAGGTTGAAATAGACGGATGCCAGTCTGAAAAATTTGAACTGAGTAGACAAAAGAAGCAGGTGAGAGGTATTTTCACACTGGTGTTGAGTGTATATGTCTTAACCACATGTGGATTTTGGGGGGAGCCCATTAACCCCCGGAGCGACACCTCTCCTCTTTACCTTTTGTCCTCACTGACCCTAGAAGCAGCCTCTTGCAATCCCCTGCACTTCCTAAAACTACACCTGATTGAACTCACAGGACACACGTTTACATATTTATTCAACATATACATAACATATATTTATTATTTTTATAGTTATAGAAAAGTGAACTTTGTATTTAAACATCTTATCACATCTGGCCCATTAAAAAAACAACCCTGACCTATTTTTTAAGATTTTAATCTTTGTTAAAATTTGGACTTTCTAGTTACCAATGCCTACTTATTAGTGCCTATTTATACAATTGACTCATTTTAGACAGACAGTATCTGACAGAAAGAGGAAGTCAAATGATTGTGTTGATTTCCTTTTACCCAACTGCATTTGCTTAAGAAAACTTTACTTTCTTTACTCCAGAGACATAACAAGACCAATATAAGCATTTACAACACAAATAAGCTTGTACAATTGCCAAATGCTTTTTTTTTTCAACAAAAACCTCTTCACTGCACTCTTCCATACACACAGACATTCACTAAAAGGAAACGCGGCAAGGTTGGACTGACATCAGCGGCTAACGATCAGTTCCTCTGTTGGCTGAATGATTAGCTGCAGTAGCCTGGGGACATTTCCAGCTTGTTTCCCTAAGTTAGTCAGACATGCAACATCACTGGCATTCAATCTGCACTAACTACATCCACTCTCTGTCAGGCTTGATGTAAAAGAAGGCCAGTTTACTTGAGCTCAAGAAAAAGTAAAATGAGTTATTTTCATACTTGAACTGAGGATTTAGTGTCATCAGAAGGAGTATGAACAGTAACATATTGACAATAAAGGTAAACCTACAAGAAAAGGTTAAAAACTGCTTTATAACACCATGTTATAACTGATTTTCTATTTTAGGACACAATGGCACCCAACAACTAATAAAAACACCAATGTTACACCCTGATTTAAATTTCTTGCACATTATACTACTTGAAGCCACTTTACAAACTGCAACAGTATGGTGATTTAAAAAAAAAAAAAAAAAAAGGAGTCTCTCTGCTTAGAGTTCACCCAACCCCCACCCATCCTTAATGCCCTCTGGGCTGCTGTGAGTTTGGATTAAGTTTGGGTGCCATGTCCCCTCCCTAAACCCAGCCCTGCCATCACCCTACGAAAGATACATGGACAAGGACACACATAGCACTTTGATGCAGTAAGTCATGTTGTCTGTAATCTTTATATTTAACAAGGTGATAGGGCAAGGGCAAGAAAAAATAGGTTTACAAATTAGGTAGAAAGCATAAACAGAAGTTTTTTGCAAACAAATATTTAATTAGGGTGCTTTTGTGTGCGGTGCGAATCAATAATGGTAGTCTACTACAGTGACATCTGGGCAGGACAAAGAGTGCTGTTCCTTCCCCCGGCAGCTCTCCCCTTCTCTGGCTCTCAATCCTTGATCACAGCCACGTGGTCCACTGGGCTATTTCTCCCAGCTAAGCTTATTTCTCTTCTTTAATCCCGCAGCAATCACAGCAACAATGCCAAAGCACCCATTTCATAGACACAGGCAGAAATTTATTAACTATGATCACTATGTCAGCTAAACCTGATAAGCTCCTAATGAATCCGCCGCACTCAGCTGCAGCTCTGCGATTGTTATTTCATTGGATCATCAATAAGGTGTAAGATGGAAAATCAACATGACTGACAGTGATAGATAAGGCGGCGTGTAATGTAGTAAAAAGCTTTCCATTTGAAACTCGAGTGAGATTCCCAGCACTCTTATCCTATGGAGCTGATGATATCTGCAAGGGACATATAAAGCCCTAATAAATAGGGCCAACTGGCTCATCTAACACTTGATTTAGACTTTAGTAAAATGTGTTTGTTAGTACTATGTAGACAAGCAACCAAATGCAGCACTAAGATTTATTTGGATGTATGCAAACTAGTTTAAAAACAAATGCTAAAAAAACACACCCACAGTAAGAAATGAGCTGTAAAAGTTCATGTGCAAAACTTACATTAGCTTAATATTTGGCATTTACATTCCAACATTTATAACTTTTATTCCAAAAAACAAATATTCTCAGAAGAATAGCTTTGGGTGGCATGACTGGCAATACTTTAAGATCAAAGCACATTAAGTTGTCACAATGTGATGAAGCTTTTAGTAGCAGCTAATTCAAATACGGTGCCCATTACAATGTCTGAATAAGACCATCATGTGGGAGTTGAATTAATTGAAACGTTTGCCATATACTTCATTATTGTCAGCTGAGCTCCTTTTCTTCTTTTCAATTTTGGGTGATTTATCACAGTGTGTGATAATACAATAGGACATTAATAAAACGAATAAGGGGGCATTAATTAAAAAAAGGAAAAAGTTAATAAGTGAAGGTTGTTGTTTACACCACATTCAGCTGAGGTTACTTTGAGTAATCACAGGAGCTGGATGATGGAGCAACACTCCCCCTTTTGTATTGAAGCTGACTCAGTGTGAGCACATTTTTAAATAATTGCTCAGCTGTTTGCGTCATCATTCAATTTACACTAAAATATTTGGGATTTCAAGATGGGCTTTTAAGCAATCTCCAATCACACAAATATTGATTCTCACTAAACATGCATGTCACCAAAATAGCCTAAATGTTGTATGGAAGTATGTTACTGAGGAATTCAAGATAGCTTTTTTAAAAAACATGCTACACATTTTCTCCTCCCTTTCCAAACATTACAGAAATGTACATAAATCCTCCGCCACTCCCCTGCCCCCCACCAACTCTAGCTCTCCTCCCATCTTAATCCTCTCATTCCTTTACATTGTTTTATTTGTTAAAAGTGAACAGTTATCAGGTGTTTTCTTTAATGTCTCTACCTGTACAGCTTGGCTTGATGTAGTCTTTATTGATCCCCATAAAATAAGATAAGTGGGGAGGTATAGGTGTGACCCACATAAAGGGATTATCTGCCCACCTTTTACTGAAGTTTGATAATATAAATGTAACCAAAGTGTATACATAAGATAGTAGTTATATTTAAATTCATTATTCAAGACAGTGAGCAATACATTTCCTATGGAGGTCTCATTTATTATTTAATCAGGAGCTTGGTGTTTCTGGGCTAACACTGAGAGATTGCCCTTTCAGAAAGGAAACCCCACCATGCAGCAGAGAATCAATGTAGTCACTACAGACAAACCCTCACATTGAAATAACAGCACTATCTAGACCACCAGCCGAAAAGAAGATTTTATAATGATAGGTGTTTTAAAATGGGTTATACACTTTTACAACCAATAAACCACTTAAAATTAAGCAATGGATAAACGGATACAATAGACACAAGAAGAATGCAGAAACAACAACACACTGTCAGCTGTCTAGTTTGGAAAAAGACGGAGTCGGAGGGCAACAGTTAGCTAAGACTGCCTTTGACTTTTCACTTTTAATACCTACTTAAAAGACAATGAAACACTGCATATCTGAATTCAACACCATGCCAACCCCTCTGGGCAATGTGACTTCTGATAAAAAAAAAAAAAAAAAACATAAATGATGGCAAATGGAGAGTGACAAACTATTTTTGATCCCCCTTGAACTGGGTTTTCACTTTTGCTGGTTGTCAGTTTAAATGTTTTACTCTGAAAGCCACCACAGTAATACCCTCTCTGACTTTCATCACCTTTCATCACCGTCATCAAACATGCCACAAACTAAACAGCAAACATGGTCTGTGTCACTAAATTATTAAGGGAGACTTCACAGATATAAGATCTCCCTGTAAGACATGGAATTTCTAGTATCAAAATAATCTGTTTGTTCATGTGACAGAAATATCAAAGTAATTAATTTCCAATAAAACGTTGACACTAAATGGCCTGTAATCACATCTTTATAGAGGACCCCCTTGAGCTGGTGAAGGTAGATGAGTATGACCATGGTGAAAAGGCACAAGGCAGTAATGAGTAATGAAAACAGCCGCGTTAGTGCTGCCATTCAGTAAAGGGCCTGCTGCTGTGGAATGTGAGGCACCATTCATTCGCATGGGTTAAAAAATGCATTTCTGCCACCACAAAGCCCTGCCTTGTCCTCATTGTTTCTTACCACACCAATAAAACACTTCCATGTTCTAAAAGGACACAAAAAAAAAAAAAATAGCTAATTTTACCCTTATGAATGCAGGAAAATGGAGAAGGAGGCAGGACTTTGCATGAAAGCGGAGATAAAGAGCTGAAGGTTTGATCATGATAAGCATGGCGACAGGAAAAGTAAGCACACAGGCAGCTCACAAAAGACAAACAGTTCTATTGACAGAATGTATGCAGCAGTTATACAGTGTGCTGAATGGCAATCCCAAAAAAATAAGAATAAAGGGAATGATTTCTCTCTCTGTGGAGATAAACACTACACACACACAATTTGCAGCTTTAAAAAGTTTAAAATGAGTCACTGATAACCACTATTTTTTTTTATATACATAAGCTCAACTCCTGGGCGTCTGTGCTCAACATGTAACCTCAGACATGACGGTGCTGAGATACTTAGATGACATAACGCTCCACAAAAAAAACACCCGTGCGTATGTCATGTATATTTAAGACCGTCTGTGGTTTCTCCTTAAACCTGAAAACATGTATGATCTCAGCTCTGCCACTACAGCCATAATACAGAAGTTTTAAACAATATTTATTTGTTAGTGGATAACAGGTGTTGCATGTCAGGGCTACTTTATATCTAACTGAAGTCATGTATTGCTGATGTGTGATGTTTCAACCCTTTGTTTAACCACAGGGTGAAATAATGTTAAACATAACCTCTGAAATTTGAAATGGTATGACAATGTAATTCTGTCTGCAAAACAATGGTCACTCTCACTCTCTCTGTCTCTCCACTTCTTTCTGTATATGTCTACTCCTACCTCCGTGTGTGACCTTAGACCAAGAGAGGATAGTGTGCTTTTCAACAACTACAAGGAAAAAACTGCAGAGCACAAAGTCAATATTAAAGGAAATAGTGAGAAAAAAATCAAGTACAAGACTATAGCACTTAAGACTCCCATACACACTGATTTTAAAATAAGTTTACTCAAATAATTACTGTGCACTTTAGCAGTTGTCAAAGTTTTAAAACCCTATTTCCTAATGATGCCAAGTTGCCTTTATGGAAATATATAAAGATACGTAATCAAACAAACAAAATCTAAACATGCACCTGCACCATGTTAAGTTAACTACACACAACATGAATGTGACTCTGCTCTTTTAATCTTTCATACTCTCTGCTGTAAACTGTGTTTTTACATAACTGTCTTTTGATAAGCTCCTGTGCTCCCAAGGGACACTCATTATGAATGTCTCATATACATGCTAATATCGCCTTAAAACACATTTTAATTGCCCAACTTTGCATTTTACACCTGCTAACACCAGAGGTGGACAACCTGTTTAATAGGCATTGTCATATAATCTAAGACTCCCTTGTTGATGCATATTATAAAAAACCTGTAGCCTACCTATAGCCTACATAGCACAACATGCCACAGAGAAATGCACTAAAATAGAGGTCCAGCCTTGTAACTAAATATAAGTAAATTATTACTTGTATTGTGCTTCAGGGTGGTTTCTTTTCATGCATATTCCACTTCATGTACAGAAGTATTTTTTTATGTCTCCTTTTCACAAGGTCCTATTCTGTTATCACTTAGACATTCCTCAGAATGACCCTTATCTTCATTGTAGCACATGTACTTTGCAGCCAGTCCTCTCTCCCCACACACTTAAAGAACTGACTAGTTTAATGCCAAAGATTATAAGCGCAGTTTACAGCACACACCCTTCTACATAACAAACAATACCAATTATATTCAGCCACTTCCTTACCAGTTGAAACGACGCTGAGCTCAAACAATACTCAAAAAAAAAAAAAAAGCTAAGAGCCTGGGAGCACAGTAGATCCAACTGAGATAAGAGCGGACACTGTGTCTGTGCCAGCGCTAGGGCTGACAACAGCGAGCTCCTGCACTTTCACTTTGCAAAAACATCGCGTAAAATAATTATCATCTCTGACGAATTCCTGTCTCCTTGTGTTATATGTAGCCTACAAGCCTACAGGTTCCCTATTCTGTCTCTCTTTCTCTCTTGTCTCTGTCGTTTCTCTTGAGTTGCTTTTACTTACTGTCGGAAATTTTACTTTTGATCAAATCAAGGTGTCAAACGTCAGTAGCTAAATAACTTATTGCAAATACGCGGCTTGCCATTTGGAGAGCAGCAGATGTTAGAATTATGTTCGACTTAAAAGAGAAAAAAAAATCATGTAGGCTGCATACGTCGTTGTAGTGCAACAGCGAGAGGGCTAGCTTATTACAGAGGTGAGAAATTCAAATTATCTGTGAGGAAGTGAAGGCAGCCTGAATGGAAAGAAGCCCTGTGCGAAACACTGAGGACAAGGCCAAAAAAAAAAAGACAAGCAGAAAAGTTTTCCCCGTGGTGTTATTATTGCCAACCTCCAGTATTTCTCGTTTTTGTTTGTGTTTTTGGGGTTCCCGTTCAACAACTCAACTGCCAGGGTCAAGTGTATCTCGAAAGTGCCCAGGAAAGAAGCGACACGGAACAATTGTCAATTAGCCTACTCACTTACTCATCTTACGACTACATAAACCCGCAATCTTCTTCAGGCGTAAAAGACACGTTACAACTCACACGTAATGGTCTAAAGTCACTCGTGTGTGGGACACGTAGGCTATCAGATAAGAGACTTAAAAGGGAAGCAGAGAACATCATTAAACTGGACCAGGTTTGAGTCCCTTACAGCCGCAGTTTAGTGTCCGCACATGCACTGTGGGCTTATTGTTTCCATTTAACATAACAGCAGGCTCACATCCTGTAGGTGCATCGATGAGAGAGAAAAAAAAAAAAAAGTTGAAAAAAGACAGACCCCCTCCCTTTTCTCCTCCCTTGCCACATGTTTAAGCACCCCCAAACAGCATATACATCGCATGCAGATGAGCTGTGGGCGCAGGGGTCGACAGAAATGCGACGACACAACAAACTCTAAAACCTTTTCATCAGTTTCACATCCTCAAAATGTTTACAAGACTCGGGACTTGCGGATGTGTGTATAGGCACCTGTGCCTTGCTCAGTGGCAATTGTGCCCTGTCTATTATGTAGGACACGAGTTCCTAATATGGATATGCCCCCCCACCACCACCACCACTACCCCTCCCGTCCACCTCCACCCAGTGAGCCTGTCTCTGTCCGTGCGAATAGTTTTAACAGAGTTCTTCCTTCTTCTTTGAGATGCTTTAACAATAGACGATATGTTAGTGTGTGATGGAAAGCCTTTGTCACAAATATGACTTTGTAGATGCGCTAATGGTGCATTAGTAGAAAGTTTTCCTGGGTAAAACTGTTTAAGGATAACCATTCAAAAATCACCTATAGCCTAAAATTGATTTAAAGCTTAATTTAATAGCTGACTTCATGAATCAAATCAATTCTGATGTAACATCTATTTCCTACCACCTAACTTTAAAACTAGAGTTATGAGTTACGAGTAAATGTCTTGCGTAGGCCTACATGAATATTTTTTTTTTGGTTGTCGTCAGTTGTCAAGCAGTCACCCAAGATTATTTTCCCAATCAAGCACCGCAACCCTGCCTCTCTGCGTGTAACCTATTTATAAATCAACATCAGGCAATCGCTATCCACCTACAGCCCATTGTAGAACACGAGTGACGGTTCAGTGTATCCCAACCGAGTACAAGAATTTCAACGACACGGAGTCAGTGATGTGCGTACCTGCCTCGTCCGAAAGAATAATCCAGGACGACTTCAAGAAGCGCAGACAATCCTAAAGGTGAAAGCATGCTCTTTGCAGCGTATGCTGAAGTGCATGATTGAGTAGGTCGAATCCATTCAGTCACATGGGGGGCGCACAACAGGGATCAATCTCCGCGCAAAACCGATTATAAAACATGAACTTCTCTTTGAAAAATCACACTTCACTTCATGTGATAACACCTTTGCGCTTAGTGACATCGCCTTTTTGAGAAGAAAGACGGTTTGATGTTTGTTAGTCTTAGCCGCTTCCCGACACCCCTATAAAGGGTCCGAATGGTTTCTTCCGCATTAAATAGAACTATCTGCTATTGTCTCATCAGCGAAAAGTTGTTGATTCTGTTGAGGAACGGCGAAGTGCGTAAAGAGTGCCACAAAAAGCCTCTTTTCAGACACATATGTTACTATTTGAAAAGAGTAACTGCTAAATACAAAGTGATCGTCAAAGTGATTGTCATTGTGGTTACACTGTTATGGACTCATCCTTCCTTATCTACCCAGTTATCGGCGCCCAATGACGGTGACCAAAAATTCCAAACCCATGCAAGGCAAATGCTATTTCTCAGTTAAAGGAAACACGTTCTTTCTTACTTACAGGAATCCACCATGTTTACCCTTGTGTTATAATTGGACGATTAACAAATGGACAGGTTCAATGTGTATTAATTCAAGAAAAAGCATTGTTTTAACATAACGTACACGTACATAAAAGACACAAAATTAATATGATATAATGATCTTATTTTGATGTTTTGGGAGGGAATAAGTAATCAGTTGAGCAGGTTCTTAAGCCTTGGATTTGTCTTGGAGATGACAAACATAGCAACAATGTAATTAATCTGTGCCCAACAGATGATCTAAATTTTACATGAGTTTGGACTGGTGATAAATTATGGGAAACAAACTCTAATATGTTTGAAATCTAAAACTTTTCTAGCATACATTGGATTTCAACATAATTCAAATAAAAGTCTCAAGTAGGTTTTCCACATACCTGCCCAGTGCCAGATAGAAAAAGGCTGAGATTAGAGGACTTGTGCAACAGGAAAATCTAGAAAACTTGAAAATGAATGTGATCGCATAAAATCAGAGTGGACCAACAATATGTAGTCTCCTTTAACATTTGTCATGTCTTGTACGTGACTGCCCTATGGCACAAATTCTTTCCAGGTGCTCAACCCATTGGGGCTTATACAGTAGAGATACATCTACAATACACTTTTTTGTTTTAAAGTACTCCTGCTTCTTGTTGTGTGTTGAAGTCATATGTAATAAGTGTCACGCCTCTGTGTTGTTGTGGGTGTTGAGTAGAGGGCAACCTTGTTTGCTGAGCATGCATGCGCTTAGAGGGGGCCATGTTGCTGACTGCTGATACACCAGTGACTTAAGACATACAGACATCTTATCAGCGTTGAACCGTTGAATTATAAAGGCAGGCTGTTTCAGGGAACACAGCCCTGGAGCCACACAAGAGCATTCTGATCTGAAAACACACACCCAAGAGACCAACTATATGATTTAATGACAATCACACACTGGTATGCATGGTTACAAACTCACTTTAATTTAACTGCCTTTGGTGAAATCTGAGCTGCCAAACTGAACAGATAATACAGGCATAAAACATTACAAAGACACACCAAAAACCCTCTAGTGCATAACACATGACTAAAAGCAATGCTGCATTCTTGAAATGTAATCTGCTCACACCCTTAAAAATGTATGCACAAGAGCTTTCATGTTTATACACTCTTTTGAACACTATACACATAATGTTATATTTGGGGGAAAATAGGTTTATTAAAAAAAATGAAAATCTTCATAAACAAAAGATTAGATACTTACATAAGATAAAAAGCTACAGGCAAAAACAGAGCCTCCCTGCTTTGGCTGGACTGTAGTGCATGTGAGTCACTATTCTGATACTTCCTGTTTTAAGGGAGCAGTCTTTCAAACAGCCTCCTGCTCTCTTCATTCCTGCTTCCCATGTCAGAGGGAATGTCGGGACAAACACACACCAAGGTGCCCTCTGCCTCAGTCTCTGCCTCTATGGGAGCCTCTCACATTCAGAGAAGCTCCTATGTCATCGGTTTAAATACCCTTCAATCTGACTCACTCACTACATATTTTTTAACTCACCTTTGTGAAACTTTACCTTTAAAGTAGCTCTTTGGAGAGAATACTCCTCAGATGCTAATTATCAGCGATGTAGCAGAGACAACAATGTATGCATGCCATACATTACTGCATACAAAAGAGTTTGTGCATGCATGGCAGACACATTCACACACCTCAGGGCAACTCCTATAATAGCTGCCTCTAATACAATAAATAGCTCACTCTTTTAGCAAGCTGTGATTTACACAATGGTCAGAGCTAATATATATATATATATATATATATCTTTTCAAGTTAGTCATTTTACTGAGAGTGCCATAGTGCCAGCTTTGACAAAATGTTGTTTTAAATGTAGACACAAGTAGCGTCTGACACCTTCTTACATTTATGACCTGTACTAGTTCCTCTTACCATAAAATGTAATAAAATTGTTTCCTTTTAAAAAAGAAACTTTCATTTTGACTGTATTCCATTATGATTACTTCCTGTATGTAGCCTGTATTTCCTGATCTTCCAATTTATGTAACCATTATTAAAAGCAGATGCCTTGTAGTTGCTCGCTACCTGGATACGCTACCGTCACACGTTTTCTCCAGTGACTGACACCTTCAGCCCCCTTGTGCTCAATTAGCTTGTAGTACATTAGCAACCGCATGCTAATTGTCAGCTGGCAAAGAAGTGTAAGGAGAATCCTTAAGGAGCTACCTCAGGGAGCGTTGGTGGGAGAGCGCTGGGTGGATGGTGGGAGGGGGTGGGGAGGCTGCTGATGTGCTTTGTTGCCTAACTAGCCTACAAGCACTATATAGTACAGTGTGTCAGAACAGCATAAGAAAAACCCAGATATATGACATGTGAAATATTTATAAGATATCACATTACCGCTGTTGAATGAGGAAAATGACACTATTTTCTTTTTGTTTAACGTAAACTGAGCTCACAATTTCTTCTGCTATTAACTGCATTTTGCCTCATGTCTCATCTACTCTCATGTGTTGTTAGAGTAGAGACTAATGTATTACAGCAGCAGCTAAGCTTTTCAGTTTTGTTGTAAATTATACATAAGGAAGTGCGCCTCATTTTCTTTCACTCTGTATCTTGTTGATCTCAATCTCACAGCTTTTGGAATTCATTTACTTCCTGCTAACACTCCTCCCCACATTTCAAAATTTAACATTTCATTCACTGCTTCCCCTTTGATTTCATACCTCTCTTTTTGACAACATTGCCTTTTCATCTTATCAAATTCCATAGGGTGGGGAGTTGATTACGGATCCACCCACATGTGATCCACCCACATGTGTGATCATTCTTCACGAGCAAAGAAACAACATCCACCTGCAAAGAATCCAACAGAAAACATTTTAGTACAAAGAAATGGTAAAAAAAAAAAAAAAAAAAAAAAGACAAAACCTTGCTTATAATTCAGAGCAGGATTGGGGATAAGAATAAAGGGATGACTCTAGATGTTGTCAGTTCAGGGTGTGGGTACAGTGAAGCAGGGAGGGGTTGTTGAAATGTCCTCAGTACAAAGGAAGGTGACTGATTGAGAAGTCCCAGGTTGTGTTCTGTTGCTAATATAGTTATGTGGCGTAATCGTGCAATAATAACATCCTAATCCCATCTGAAATGAAAAACAGGGGACTGTGTGCGACAGTGATTGTGGTCATTTCCTGTGAGTGTGTAAGTGGGTGTACAGTGGCAGTGCATTTTAAGCAGCGGTGACTGCAGGAGGCACCCTGATGGATACAAGATCATACTGCAGCACTGACATTGTCTTCAGTCCTCCTCCTCTTCCTCCTCCTTTACCCTCCCTTACTGTCTTTCAGCAGATTTAAAAAAAAAAAAAAAAAGATACAAGAGAGAGTGCAGCCACATGCAAGTGCTTATTGCATTAAAAGATGCATGCTTATAAGAACAGCATTTACAAAGATGGCATGAGAAGGGACAGTGTTCGTGCACAAAAAAAGAGCACAAAAGACTTATATTCCCTACAGCAAAAATAATGTACCTGCCTCCTCCTGCCTTGTTCCTGCATTGAGTACATTACACCCACATACACTCCCCAGCTCATTCAGGCAGCCATGCATGCTCAGAGACAAGGTGTTTTGAAAAGAAACAAAAAGCACAATGGGACTATTACAGCAGGGGTTTAATCAAATCGTATGTCACTTTGTGTTGTCATGAAGCTTTACACACTGTAAAGATTCCATGTCTGTCTAACAAGGCAAACAGGAAGTGAAGCAGGCAGCAGTCGTTGTACCTTGCCACGCATGCATGCACGGTTTATTTTACTAGTGACAGAGACCCTGATACATGCGGCTCCACACAGAGGAAGGGAAGTCCTGTCGTTGCCCTTTAATTCAACACACAGAGCCGGCTCTGTCTGTCCTCAGGTTCAAAGGAGATGGGAGGGAAAGGGTGGGAGCATGTGTGTGGTAAGGGCCAGGAAAAGGTGCCTAAAGCTTGTTTATGTTGCATATACAGTGACTATTATACTGCGTGTTGTATGTCACCACACACTACAATTTCTAAGGCTGTTTATTACATTGTGTCAAATGGCATTGTGCTCAAGAATTTAGTGACTTTAGTTGCCACATTAAAAAAGAATAGAATAATGTTCACACTCTTCTTGATGTATTCAAACATATGGGTTGACTATATTAAAAAAGTCCCGATATAAAAATATGCATAACTTCATTAGGTTTTCTTGGGAAGTGTCTACACCTGTCACCATCTGTGTGGAGACGTATCCACCAAAGCCCTATGTAATGAAAGCTGCCATATTAGCACTGCCATTATTTGTGTGATGATGTTGTAATTAACACATTGCTCTGGACGTGCTCCCTGTTTGACATTGTGTCTGACATTGAATCCAGTGGTAGACAAGTGCTCAGAGGCATGTGATGAGTATGCTACAGAGGCTGGTCTAGACTCCAGGCGACACACCATATGATATTGATTATCTTTTGTTTGGCTATCTCTGCAGCTTCTTGCCCTAAAGGACTTAACTCACATTATTGTCTGGCATGAGGCTTTATAACTCCAATTTAGTGATTCCTCCAACTGCAAAATGTACATGCATGTTGTTTTCTAGTAATTTGTAATTCTGCAGAGATTTTATTAAAAAGCATACTTTACTAGCATATTTTGTACCTTTGTCTAGTAGCATAGTTTAATTTCAAGTGGCAGCCACATTACATATGTGAACACACCGCAAACACATGAAAAATAGCACTATATCTGTTTATGTGTGTGTGTGTGTGTGTGTGTATGTGTGTGTGTGTGTGTGTGTGTGTGTGTTTGAGGATGAAAGTAAGGGTAAAGAGTTGCTTGCCAGTGGTTTCATAATGTTTTTTTCAGGTGACCTATTTTCAGCAATAACTTTGTGACTGGTGACCCAGGCATAAAATACAAATGTCACACTGCAACTGTTATATAGGCACAACAGTTTTCACATATTCACATTAAAATACAAATATGCCCTTAAACTTTTGGCATCAATAGCATACAGTAACATTTCTCAGGTGTGAACTTGTGGTATAAATTTTTATTGCCAACCTCTACTGTAGTGATCCACGAAACATGATTTTAGCTCGAGCAGATGTGACGTTCAAGCCAATTTTTCAAACACACATTTAAATTCTGAAATAGGCCTATTTAAAACCTGCTTACTTATCCAAACCACGTCTTATTTTATATTAGAGAGTAAAAATGATATTTGTTTTAGTTTCCATTAATGATTTATTTCTGATTTTCTTTTTTTAGTTTCTGATTTTAGTATATACATAGTATCAATGAGAGTATCCTTTTTTGTAGTGCAGTATAAAACGAATATTATACAATTCTGCTTTGAATGCATATTTACTAGATAAAGTAAAGTCAAACTAAATTTCTTACTTAAAAGTAAGAAAAACCTAGGACCATTAGTAAAAAAAGTGTATCTGTAGTTCCTCGTTTAAGCATAAAAATCTTCAGCGAGAAAGAGCTCAAGTAAGTTTATGAATGTGTGAACGCAAGCTGTCACTCCGGCCACACAGGATGCAGCGGTGATATTGACGCCATTGCAGTCAAGTCATGCTAATTGGTGAAATTACCTTTTCTAGGGTCGTTTTTTCAGCTTGAAAACCTTGCAGCTGTGTTACCTTGTTGTCCCACACAGTCATCATTCTTCTGTGTGATAAATGGAACAATGTGCACTATACAAACATGGTCAGCAGAGTGCCACTGTTTTGGTTAGTGATCTTTATCATTGACATGTAGCAGCCTTATGGCAAGTGTTCATTCACTATGAACAATTTCAGATGTATTGAATTACCTTCCACTCAGCTTGATCTCACTAATTATGTCTAAGGCAAGGGTGTGTGTTCTTTGTGTAGCTGTGTACGCTGCTGTGTATTTGACTTTTCTGCTTATGCCACAGACAGCTGTTGTTTGTATTGCCCTGAGTGCTGTAACTGACTTGTAATTAGCCTTATCCATGTTTTGCATTACAGAACCTATGAAAATGAGAACAGGATAAAAAGAAGACCATACCCTCATCCTACCCTCAATACCAACAGCACCATCCAACTTTTACTCTCTTCATTTTCCTACCCACCCCCAGTTCCTTCTGCGAAATTGAGCTCAAAGCACCCCACACACACAGACAGCTCTGGCCAGTAACAATAGTCCTGCACACGGAAGCCAGGCTCGAAACAGCTGACAGTGAAAGATGTTTTTACCAGAATAATAAACAAAAGTACTTTTGTATTTACTTGTACTTGTACTATATATATATATATATATATATATATATATATATATATATATATATATATATATATATATATATATATATGAGTGGAACACTTTCTTGATGGTATCACACTTCACTGTTAAATAAAACCTGTTTGCTGCCTCAAGCAGCAAAACTTACTGAGAAATGACTCAAGTTATTGCCACAGGGAACAAAAATACACAAGTCAGGACAAGTGTATGTGTTTTGCATCCATTGACGGCATAAGGGCCTTCTACAGTCATTGTTTGCATCATAGTGATAATGGATATTTTGAGTTTAAAAAGTTTACAATAACTTTGGCCTTTATAAAGGAAGGTGAGAGAGTAAATAATGGCAAGTCTGCGTTTTTGTCAGATGGGGGATGGGTGCTTTTTTAGATTGTCCCTCCTCCCTCTTCCCCTGTCTCTTTTTTTCTCTAACCCTTCCCTCTCATCTTTGTTCAAGGGCTGCCTGACCAAAACAAGCCACCCCTGCTATTCTGAATAAAAGTCACAATAAATGAGTCAAAAATCCTCATCAAGTATAGATGTGTTTACTGGAGATATTGAGTGTTATTATGTGGTTACAGATGAGAGCTTGTGTTTGAGGGGAGTAGGTGCATGGGAATGAGTGGGTGGGGTGTCAAGGGAGGCGCTGTGAAGTAAACATAAGTGAATGAACACTATTTCAATTACATTTTATAGCTTACAAGGCCCCAAAGGGATTATCATTACACTTCAATCATCTCTAATTCCTCCCTTTTTCTTTGTATTTACATTCAAAGTGTGCATTTCATCATTTGCTACAATGAAAGAACTGACTAAGAAAAACATCACCAGGACCACAACATTATTCTCTTCATTGCTATATAAAACAAGTGGGTCTGCTGTATCTCCTGTTTTAATGACCATTGATGACGCACAGCACAATCTCCATTTCCATCTATATGCTGAGGGTAGGCAGGGACACACAAAGCTCCTCACACTGAAAACTACTCCCTCTTGGTCTCCTGGACAATGCCTGCATGCCTCTCATTTGTAAATCACATAAAAGCATGACAAATGTGCATTGGAAGTTTCAGAGCGTCCCTCTTGAAAGCCTCCCTCTTATTCTCACTATTCTGCGCCTTATTGTGCTAAATAGACATGTAGCTTGGTATTTCGCTTAGGTTATTGTTATGTCTCAATATTTTTAGTGCGGTATTTTTGTTAAATTGTTATGTGGTTTTGGTATTTACAGTCAGATAATGTTGTCTTTGCTTGTCTTCACAATTAATCACAGACTAAAATAGTGAATAATTATATTTATTTGGTAGAAAATAAGTTTTGAGGAAGTGAAATACATTGCGAGAACAAGGTTTGCTGGACTAAAATCCAAAACAAAGGAGTCTTGTTCGCAATTATAATCCTGCAAGAATATTTCTGCCTCAGAAAGGGACTTACTGTGTCATGTGACATCCCGTCAAGGGGGGCTTTAAGAGCAATTGCTTGTGTGTTTGGATCTGAATGCAGTTGAAGTTAACAGACCCTCCGGTTGTTCTTACAATAGGCTCTACCTGAAACATATTACACCATGTTAAGAGAATGTATTTAAAGTTTTACTTAAACAACTAGGACATGACAATTAAGTGGGGTTATGGATTTTTTTAACTGAACAAAGGGCTATACATACTTTTGCAAATAAACCAATGCTGTCACATGAAAGACTATAATCACTTAATATGGCACATATTGACTCTGGGACACAGAATACTAATGAGGTGAATCCTTTATCCTCAGACATCACACAGAGTTGATTCCCTGTACACTGATTGTAATGAGTTTTAATTTACTAATACAAAAGTTTATGTTCAAAACAATTAGAACATGTTTTGATGCTCTTGCTTCTTATTGCATGTTTTTTATGTTAAAATTTTCTGTTGTGGCTTGCAAGGGGAGATATTAAAAAAAAAAAAAGTAGATGCACTGAACAATTACAACTGATACAGCAATCACATCTTTATGATTCAACCATAAATATGCTGCCATGAACAATAAATGAGGTATACTTTGTCTAGAAATAAATTATTTATTCCTGCACAAGGTTTCAACACCTCTTTTAAGTGGCAGGTCACCCTTTATGCAATTCTTCTGCACTGTTTTGTCAATTTCACACACTGCACACAAATCCCATTAAAGTTTTCAAACTCTACTTCCACCTTGCTTTATTTTTAGAGTTTTTGTCCCCCTTACACACATATATATGCACATCTCAGCTCACATACCCACAACCACTAACCCTGTGTCTTTGTATGAGCCCCCTGCCTCATCCCTATTGTCATGTTAATTACCTGTTTGCTCTGTTTTGCAGGAACCTGCCATCCATCAAAGCGTCTCCCAGCTTTTCATCTCACACAGTGCATCTCTACCTGTAATTAGGTTTGGATGAGGGAGAAGATGAATTTTGTTAGCATCATGCAGAGGAGAGAACAACATTAGTAAGTCTCCATGGCTGTTCTGGGACCAGCCTTTTAATGGTGTATAATTGATCTGGACTGTCATGGGGCCACCCATTTCTTGTAGTTGTATTCAAGCATTAGCACAACACTCATACTACTGTATAAATGTCCACATGTAAGCATCAGTGGTATTGTGTTTTTGTCTATGTGCATTGCATTCAGGAAATCTCAGGTGAGTATAGACTGTATGGTTGTGTACAAAGGCTGACTAGGGGTTATTTTTAGTGAATATTTGTATTTAGTGGCAAAAGAAGAGGCTGTGCAGGGTCAGAATAATTTAACATCCAGATGTGTGGAAGCCAGCTTGAAATCAATACGGACGATGGCTGCAAACCCAGGTGATGTGCATACTGGCATAGTGCAGTAGGGATAGGGAGGGATAAATATTTAACAATAATCTGGACAAAACGGATGGGTTTGTTTAGTGAGGATAGGTTTATAACAGGGATAACTAATTACAGCAAATTACAATATTGGTACTCCAATAACTCACAATTAGCAAAGCAGATAACATTTTTTTTATTGTATGACTAATTATAAAATTAGATTTGACATCAGATTATCCAACCTGAAAGTGCTAAGTGAAAAATCCTTTATCAATATAAAGTACTATTTGCTTATAAAATCCCTAAAATAAAAATGCATTGTTATCTTTTTATTTACCTTTGCTTCCTAGTGTAAAGCAGCTGTATGTAGGGATGTACAAGTTGCTCTGCTGACCTTCAGTTTGAAATGTGTGTTTGGTGAGGCTTTCTCTTACCAAAGATGGACAGCCATGCATTATTGATTACAAAACACTCCTGCGTTGCTATTTTGTCTTTTCCAGCACAGCTGACCATGAATTGGGCTTCACTTTTTACTGGCTCAAATTTATCTTAAGTCTTAAACATGGGCATATGTTTTGATTGGCTTTCAGGGTTTTGTAAAATACTGCCACTCTCCCCACCCCCTCTCCATAACACTATGTGGGAGGCTTAATGGTAGATATGCAGAAACAACTCCCTAATCTACACATCCTTTTTCCTTAAACACTGTCAAAAAAGTGTAAACTACAACTTTGACTAAACTAATACAAATTTTGTAACAGTTTTGTAAAAGTTTAATTCATGTGTAATCATCCAAGTAATACTGGAGAATCATTTTGTCTTTGATACAAATCATATTAGAACATTCACTCATTTACTCCATATGTACTGATGACTGATATTATCATGACACATATTTCAGCAACATTATCTCATTGTTAATTGAATTTAAATCATAATGCCGGTTTTATATTTTACCTGCTCACTGCTGCTAATATAAGAATGAACACTGTATACATGCATGCCAAGAGTGACTTCATAAAGGCACAATTTAATCCAGAGAGTGTTGCTGAGAATGGCCTCACCTTGTCGGTCCCCCATCGAGGATGGTCACAGGAGAGGGCGCCCATGACGACCATGGCTGTCAGATGCTGTTTTCACGATGCTGAAGAATGATTGGTTTCATGGATCGGGATGATGCTCTCTGACAGCACAGGGGGGAGAGTCTGCCATACCTGGGAGAAGAAGTAGTGGCAGGATGTGAAATGTTACTGAACAAGGTCATTCTGAGGGTCATGGTAAGACCTGTCACCCAATCTCCCCCATTACTGAGGAATCGCCTTGTGCTACATACAGAGAATATTATGTCTGTGAATTTACCCTTTGTTTCAGATGGCAGTGTGGTCTCTTTGTCTTGTTCTGTGTGAGGCAGGAGCAAATCCACAGACAACAGTGTCTTGGTTTAAGAAAAATAATTAGTGCGTTCTATTCAGTAAACTAAAATTAAAATTAAAGTAAGTAAAATGTTGTCAGTTACTCTTACTGTTAACCAAAACATTAATTTCAGCAGAGTTTTTCATAAGATACAGTCATTAGATACCTCATGTGCAAAGTGGTACAAATGAGCAGCACATTGTCAAGTCTGAGTCATGTCTAGCCTTGTCTGTGGAAAAGTGCAACCAGTATCATTGATGTCAGTATTGTTAATGTGGCTTGTTAGAATCGACGACAAGACAGGGGTTGGGGATCAACAATAACAACAGATACCAGTTTCAGCATGTTTTTTCACTAGATGGATTTACAATATCTTCTGGAGAGATAGGCAATCCCACTGACAATCCCACTCCTACAGCATATGTCAATTTTAATGATTGATCACTCTCCTGGCTGTGCTAACAGGAAAGAGAAATGGAGAGAGAAATAAATGCACAGGGAGGAAAGAGGGGTGTGGACAATTCCACAAGGTCAGAATGATGTCCAGTCTTTTGTTTTCAGTGGTGAGATCAGTGGCCTGTGCAGCCACTAGGGGACAAGCAGAGCAAGTGGCAGCCTGGCAGGAACAGATGTTCTTACACAATGAACATGCACTTATAGTTGGCTGTGTAGTCACAGAAAGTCAAGGGGGTGGGGTCTTTTTATTTGAGAACTAAGTAACAAACAGTCATACCATTTCACCTAGGGGCTTATCTCAGATAAAATGTTGTTGAGGCAATCAAGCTTACCATATGATTTTCATCCTGCAAAAGATAGATTCCTACAACAGATGGTCATCTATTTATAGGCATAAAAATACAGCAGCATAGTCCTGGTGTGTGCTGTGATTTAAGATAAGGCAAGCCTACTGCAACCTTGTCTTGTTAAAAACCACTGGTCGATCCTCTTGATTCAAACCAATACAACAGTTTTAATGGAAATCTAATCTATATATATAATACTGATAATTACACACTGCAATATTCTATCCATGTGCCATTGCAATAATGCACATGCACTGTTTTAGGTGCATATTCTTCTGACATAGTAAATAGGAATAGCACTAGGCTGTGGGCGATTATTGCTGTAAAAAGACCAATATTATTTTTATAGCCTACCTATATTTTTTGGTCGTAACGGAGACAAATAATTCATAACCTATTGCCTCCCTCTACTGGTGTAAGATGATTACCAAACTACTACAAAATTAGGCTTCATATTTTATAGACCTACATTAGTACATGATTAATTCATCTAGGCCTATTATTTTAGACCACACGTCAAGTAGAATAGGCCAGGCCCATATTTATTTATTTTTTACCAATTATGCCTACCTGTTTTCCACACGGCTAGCAGTTAACTTAAGCTAGTTGATTAATCTCAATAAAATACAATGATCAAATAACAAAATTATGTAAATCAAATACATGCTATTAGGCCTACGTAAATTTATGTTACTAATTATTATAACTCTATTACCGCGAGAAAGTGTATTTGATGTATGTTCAATAAAGCAAACAGTAGATGTCTCCCTAGTCCGTGAAGCTGTGCCTCTTTCTTGATGCACTGTTGCCTATATGACGGAGTCGCCATTTTGAAAAGCAAATTGTTCACAGCACACCCGCCCTCAATACTGGAACTATGCCGCGGGGCCGTCCTCGCAAACTGAGAGTTATAAGCAACGAGGATACAGGTAACTAGTTCCAAAATAAAATCAATAAAAAATAAGGATTATGAGCTATTCAAATATTCTTGAATAGTTCAGACAAACAGCTTCGTAGTTTATTTATTATTACTTGAATGTAGTGTATATAGTCCCCGGATATAGTATTGCGGGTGGGCTTTGCTTTGTGCGGCGAAGGAGTGATTGAGGCGGAATGATATTAATAACATTTCGGTGGCTCGTCTTATTGGCTTCCAGTCTAAATTCGCGTCCGTAGGGGTAACATGTGCGTCGTTTCGCAGCGATAGTTCATTTATGCTTTTCTCTTTTAATTTAGTAATTTATTGTTAGCCTATTCTTGCTAACTAGCTCAGTTGGCTATCGTTAGCTTAAGGCTAACACGCTAAGATGCTGTCCATTGTTTTGGTTCTACAGAGGTCCGTACGTGCTCAGTTGCACAATGAACTCTGTTGGCAAAGTTGGCATATTGTTTAAATGGAAGCAAATGGATTTCAACATGTTCTCAACTGTTAATTTTATTTAGTTTGATTTGCAAGATCTTGTAAAAGTACGCATGAGCCATTAAGAATGTACACGGAATCATACATTGAATTTAAAATGACAATAGCATAGTTTCAAAACGGAGACACCTACATTAACTAGTCAAGACAATGGCTACAAGTAATATGTCAAATAATAAAAAATCTAATTTAATTCATTTTCATATAGGTCTACTGTGCATAAAACAAAAAGATATTTAAATGTTTCACCTTTAGAAACCAAATACTTTGTTTGCAAACACTGTAGCCTACTGAGAAGGCTGATGGCATGTCACACCTCATGAAAACCCTCTTGACCTAAATTTAATGTATTTGATTTCCCTCTAAGGTGCAGATCCCAATAAAAGTGAAGGTTTCAGTGATGGAGAGCTCAAGGACAAGAAGTGCACAATATGTACTCAGACCTTTACCACTGAGAGCCAGCTGCAGAAGCATCTCCGTGAACATGAGGTCAATGATAAGGCAAGTCCACCATGGCAGTGTAAACACAAGTATTCAAAAAGATCATCTGGTCACATCAAAGCTATTATTATTGTTATTATAATCCGATAAACAGCCACACCACGTGTAACCTACTACCTACATTAATGTTGAAAGTAGGTAAATAGTAAGTATCTAGTGTTTGGTACTCTTAACAGTACAGTTAAAGTATGAATTATATAGCACACAAAGCGTAGTTATGAGATAAGTCTGTTAAGTACAGTTGAGATTTAAATGGGAAGTAACCTCTTCACCTCCACCTTTTTAACAGAGTGAGCTTGTAGGTCAGATACTAATTCAAACTGATATTGTTGTTGCTGTAGAAGATAACAGCAGCTATTCTTGGGCCTTGCAAGCTGCATGTTTACAAGTAAAATCAGAGTGGGATTCCCGTTCTTCTGTGCTTCACATTTTTTCTTTATCAGGAGTTTAAGGAATAAACACTGCTTATTTGTCAAACTCAACAGCATACAACCTTAAAGACTGCTTTAAAGACTTTTGGCTGATCTTAACAAATTGCTTAAAAATAATAAAAATATTGCTTCTAGTGATGTATTGCGCAACTTTGGAAGAAGCGAAGCAAAAAAATTACATTGGCGGACGTGGCTTTAAAAAGGGTTGTAGACTTCCAATATTCTATGCAAAAAGAAAAAATAATTTTTGACTAGATGCCTGAATTAAATCCACATCAACCATCACTTCCATTTGCTTCAATTGTTTTAGTTGCTTAGGAAAAGGTTCAGCAACAGTTGCAATTGTGAATGTGCATTAAATTGTTACTCTTGATTAATTCACTATTTGTATAAAATTTGAATTTCTTCTTTGAGTTTCTCAGAATCAGATCACAATAACAAACCTATGATGGCAGAGCAGTATTTAAACTATCAAAGTTTAACTGGCATAGTTAAAGTTGTCATCAGCACGGTTAGAACATTTATCCTTTCTCTCCCCCATTTGCAGCCTCATCGGTGTGACGAGTGTACAAAGAGCTTTAATGTGGAGTTCAACCTTACTCTTCACAAGTCAACGCACAGCACCTCCGATTTCTCATGTCCGGTTTGCCGTAAGAAGTTTTCACGCATTGCCAGCCTCAAATCTCACCTAATGTTACATGAAAAGGAGGAGGTTTGTTCATAGTTCTGATGTGAAACTAGATGTGTTTGGTCACATCTAGGTCAAATTTTTGCCAGTATTTTTGGGTTTTCTCTTGTAGAACCTTATGTGTGTAGAGTGCGGAGATGAATTTGTTCTTCAAAGCCAGCTCTCACTGCACCTAGAGGATCACCGTAAGGAGCTGTCAGGTGTCAAGGTCTTCTCTTGCAAGATGTGCAACGAGGAGTTAAAGACGTCAGCACTTCTCAAGGAGCACATGAAGACTCATGTCAAGATGAGGTCAGAGTCTCAGATGCTGATCACATCTGATTTTGGTAAAAAAATTGTTTACAGAAAACCATTTGTGTTTTAGACATGGTGACTAGAATTACAAATAATTTAGAGAGCACAAAATAATTCACTAAATCTTTCCTAAATTCTCCTACAAATGAATAAATTATGACAGGACTTAACACTTGGTCTTAATGACTCACAGTGTGTAAAACCTCTTTTTGAGGTTACAATTGGGAACAATTTTCCTTGTATGAAAGAACATCTTTTCTATAGAAGGTTACTATAGTATTTCATAAAGTATACATTAAACAAATCAAGAAATAACTTTTGTTTACTGCCACAGGACACTTCCTTCTACTTCTAGAAACTACAAGAAAAACATTGATCGCAGTGGTTTTTCAAACAGCTGTCTTCATTGTGGAAAAACTTTCAAGAAACCCAGCCAGCTGGTCAGACACATAAGGATACACACTGGTAAGAAAAAACATATTTTAAATATTGCAGCTTGCTTTTTTAAGACTGCTCCGTTTTGCATGGTCTTTGAAAAAAATATGACCAGTGTATTATTTAAGTATTACAAAATAATAAAAAAAATAGTGTCTTTGTGTGAAGTATTGCATTTATCATTCGAAAGCAGATACAAGCTTATGAGATTTTTCTCAATTAAACCTGTAATGAAATAAATATGCCACTAACTCACTTTAAGCACTATACACTTGAGCTCATTCTATAACGCCACTGTAATGCAGAGATCATGTTTATGTGCATAGAATTTGTCACTCTAAATCGGCTCAAGTTAATGTAATAAGGTGAGCAGCATCATCCCACATGTTCTACACACCACTGTGTTAATTTTTGCGCTGGCCGGATGAGTAATAGTTCCTGGAGATGATTTCTTGTGCCCTGTGACACAGTCCTTAAGCTGAAGGCACTTTCTTGTCAACAAAACAAGCAAAGGATTCTTATTTTTGCAGATTTCCTTTATGAGTCATAATGACTAATTTGCTTAAGTTATTTGATAAAATATAGTGTATTTTAATATTCAGAATAGAATGAATGTGTCTATCTATTATACTTCTATAGTGGGTTAGTCCTTCATAGTATGTTAATACTATGTCCCTTAAATAACCCCACAATGCAGTATTTTTCTAAAAAGGTAATCTGACAAGTGAATGAAAAATGTTAAATGACATCGTTTTTAGCTGTGGTTTAACTTGAACTTGTTTTTTCTCAGGGGAGCGACCCTTTAAATGCACACACTGTGGCAAAGCTTTCAACCAGAAGGTGGTGCTACAGACTCACATGGTGAGACACACAGGAGAGAAACCGCACCTCTGTATGTTCTGCCCCGCTTCCTTCTCTCAGAAGGGTAACTTGCACTCTCATGTGCAGAGAGTTCACTCTGAGGTAAGGCACTCAATATGAGACTTGCATATACAGTTTTGCATGTGATTTAAAAACTGCTATTTCAACAAGTTTGGGGAGCAATAATGCACGCAGCATTGTTTTTTACAGCTATGCCCACAGAGTATATGACAATTATTTCATAAATCCCTTTTACCACAGTGGATTTTTGAAAGTTTTCTGCCAATAGTAAATAGTCTTTTTTTTTTTTTTTTTTTGAACGAATGAATAATTCTAACAATTCCAGTAATTTCTATCAGTTTAGGTGCTAGGTACTACTGCAGTTCAATCTACACACTTAACACATATATTTACAATACTTATTTCAAATGCTAAAGAGGCCCATCATAGAGTATGCTGCTGTTATGCTGTGGGCTTTCAACTGTCCATTCTTTGGCCATATCTTCTTTTAACCGAGTTGTTTTCAAAGACTGTGTTGTTCTGCCAGTTTCTGTTCAGCCTCTTTTGCTCACCCACTAAATTGCCAGCTCACTGCTTGTTACATTCAGTGCACTGGGACACCTTGCCATGTTGTTGGTCTGTTGACAAAGCAATGACACAAACTCCAGCCTCTTTAGTGCTCATCTGGTTCTTCTTCTTTGTAAGCACTTCATAGTAGGCCGTTTTAAAGAGCCCCCTGGTTTATTCATCGCTACTGAGCCAGAGCCTGTTTGGTACCCAATTCCCTTTTGCTTTGTTGCGTGGTGGAAATGTTAGTAGAATCATCTTTCCTTATGCTTAAGTGCCTCGCTGACACATAATGAGTGTAGTAGGGTGTGTTATTAAAAGCCATCAATGTGGTAAAATGGTGGTAGAATGGTGAAGGTGCTAATTTCTGGTTTAGAGGTTTGGCTGCCTTGTTCTGTGAAAGAACAAAACGCAGATCCTTATAAGTTAAGCCACAGTGCTCAACTTAAATATATATTTTATAGGATTTACACTCTTTATTTACAAACATACATCCTCCTTTTTGTGTTAAAATAAGATAAATGATTCATACTCTTGACTTAAAGCACATTGATTATAAAGCATTCAACATCTGGAAGTGTTTATTGAGAATCTCAAAACTGCTGTGACACAACTCAACATTACTCAAATCAAGCTCCTTCAGGCCATATTTTTTCTAAGATTAAGGTGATTTATCATAAGGGTTTTGCATAAAATCTCAACTCTTGAGTTGTAAACTGTTAATAGTATTTGACAAAGAAGTTTCAGTATATTTTTTGGCATCATGGATGTAATTTAACACCACATAGGTTAAACAGTTCCAATGAACTTTTGTCAAAATCTGAATATTTGAATATTATAACATTTTTTTGTGTTTAATTTACACCAAACTAATTTACTTTAATTAGGGAAACGGTTGGAAACAGATGCTGTTTTAGATATCAGTCATAATAATCTACTATTTTTTAAGTGTTTATAGTGAAAACGCCTGCTTAATTCATTTTGACAATTGCTATTGTTTATTTGAATGCTAGTATGTCTTGAGTGACACATTTGGGTTTTCCATCCCCAAAACCCCAAAATGGAGCCAGATGATTAAATTACTTGTAGAAAGCCAAACAGACGGTTAATTTGAATAATGCATCTAATTTTCACGAGTGTACTTCAGCATTCATGTCTCAGATAGTTTGTCCTAATGATAGACTGACCAGATGAATAAATATCACCAGGCGTTACTTACAGTTGGTTTCATGTGAAGACTAAGAGAAATAACAAGGGGAATAGATTCATCATTATAGTTTCGTTTATCAAAAGTCACAGTCATGCAGAATAAAGGCTTGTTGAGAGTGTTGCATTTTACAAATAAACGTTCTGTGATAGAAGATTTAAGTCCACAAATCTTGACATTTAAGGTTGTTCATTGCCAGTACTTGAAGGGGAAGTATGTAACTATTTGGAGGTAGAGGGCGCAGATCCCTCTACAGACTCTCTGCAGCACCATATTCATGAACGTCATTTTTTTTACAAGTGGAAACTATCCAATCCAAGGTTTAGAAGACAAAAAACATGTCCTGAAACTGGATTATTTAAGCATTTTTTGTACATATGAGTCTACTAAGGTCCTACAACAGTGTTATATATGAAATGTTTCATTATTAATACTTATAAGGCCTTATTTATCCAGTGGTGGAGGAAGTACTTAAGTTTAGTACTTAAGTAAAAGTACAACTACCCTGCAAAATATATACTTAAGTAAAAGTATAATTACTACATCAACATATTACTTAAGTAAAAGTCAGAAGTACATACTTTTAAATTTACTTTAAAGTATTTTTTTAAGTAAAAGTACAATCGGTTGTATCAATGTCTGGGCTGTTCAATTGTAACAATCACAAACAATATCTATTGTGTACTGGAAAGAGTTGTTGTGCAATACTGACACTGTAAAAATCTGGTTATTTACTTATTACTCATTAAATAATAATTGGGCTAAGCCAATTATGACATACAATTTATTTTATTTTTAATAATCTTTTAAGAGCAGTAAAAAAAACTCAAAAGTACACACTACTGACACTTACAACCAAGCATATCACACGGGTAAAATTGGTTTGATATTCGCATATACTTTCGCGCTAAATTGCTAAGTAAATAATATATATACACACACAGTACAGGTCAAAAGTTTGGACACATTACTATTTTTAATGTTTTTGAAAGAAGTTTCTTCTACTCATCAAGCCTGCATTTATTTGATCAAAAATACAGAAAAAATGTAATATTGTGATATATTATTACAATTTAAAATAATTGGTTTTCAATTTATTATACTTTAAATTATCATTTATTTTGGTGATGCAAAGCTGAATTTTCATTGAGTCAAAACAAACAGCTATTTTAGCCAACTACGAATGTACAGATATAGCAGTAGTTTGCTCGTCTCCAAAATGTAACGTACTAGCAAGCTATCGTCCCTGCTGTGCTAATAACCAGCTAAAGAAGTTGCCCTGTTAGGGTACCACCAACTTACGCCAAACAAATATTATACTGGTGTGATATTTTTGTTATGTTGACATCCGTTTTTCTATAACAGTCATAGCTTCATGTCATAGCAAGTTTGTAACTTAAATATTAATAACTAGCATTGCATGTCTTACCTCTATATGTTTCTTCAAATTTGAAGGGGTTTTTTAAACGCCAACAGTTCTTCGCGTTGAGGTAGGCAGTTTACACATTGAAAACGCCAGGAGTCAATAACTTGATTAAATAAGGCCAGGGATGTCTCTGAGAATCAGAGCTGCAGGGAACAAGCTCAAGCTCAGTCGACGTTGTTGGCTCTTCGTCCATGTTTGATATTTGGTATCCACCGTGTCCTTTTCTTCGATTTACATCAGTTCCGCTTGTGTTGTTTCAAAACGCGCGTGTAAGTTCTTTGACTAATCAGATCTCCGATCTGTTTCAACGTGCATTTGCCAGCAACGCCAAAACTTCAATTTTTTTTATGCAAGATTCGGAAGGATGTAACGACACGCATTTTCAAAATGTAGTGGAGTACAAAGTACAGATAATTGCTGAAAAATCTACTTGAGTAAAAGTATAAGTATGCATTATTTTTTTTACTTAAGTAAAGTATAGATACTTAAAAATTTACTTAAGTACAGTAACGAAGTACAAATACTTCGTTACATTCCACCACTGTATTTATCTATTACCGTCTGTCTTCTAAACCAGTGGTACTCAACTGGTCTAAGCTAACACTAAATTTTATTCTTCCACTGCAACTTTTTTAAAACATTTTTTTTAACCACACTTTGTGCAATCCATTAAGAACCTGCCCAATGACCCACTCTGCCACCAGTTGAGAATGATTATGAACAATAATCAATCCCATATTAGTAATCGGCACTTTTATACATTGATTTTTGTGTACAAACAGTAATAATAAATTACATGATACCTGATAATCTTTTTAGCTCATAATGGCATTAAGGTACATGCAATTTAAGAATCTGATCGTCATAGAAAGAAGCCATAGTGAACAGTTAGTTGAGCTGCGTATGAGGAGGCTTGTGCAGAAGTGAGGTTAAGCATCATTAATACTCATTCAGAAAGCATTCAAAATACCAACATGGTATTTTTAAGTTGTTGTCTTTTCTTTTAACACACTTACACTTGAAGATGACTAGTGTGACTGACGGCTAGCTTTCCTGCCATGAATTTTGAAGACTCCCTGTCAAAAGTTCTTTTAAAGCATTAGATTGATTTTTTTTTCTAAAACTCTGTGACTGTGGCCTCCCTCTCAAGTTCAGCTGCTTTTTACTGGCCTTTTAAGTCACTATACAGACTGTAGCAGCAGCGCACTTTGTGACTGTCAGCAAGAACTCTTCATTTCAAAAATGGTAATATGACTTCAAAAGGCCCATTGAGAGTTGAATTTGTGACGTTAATACCTACAGCTTTTGATTTCTGTCATGTTCATCCTTTTTATTTTCCGCACACACCTTTCTTCACCTTTGTCGACTCTTCCACGTGTGTTATTTATGGCACCTCTTCCGGTACAACACTTCCATGATTACAAACGGCCTGTAAACACTTCTTGTTCCTTTTGAGAAATGTCCTGTACAAGCCCCTACTCTCCTATGATGTACATTAGTGCCCGCTCTTTGCTGCATCTTCACACTGCTAACACCTTATTTGAGCCCTTTTATGTACTCTGAATGATTACTTTCAAGACACTCTTAAGAGTAGGCTACTTTTTAAAACTCCCATCACTTCTCATCCTTATACTGTATGTTGGAATTTCACTCACTTTTGCTCAACCTGGTCTCAGACTTGATTTATTGTTACTAAATAAAGTTAGGATACAGTATGTTCCCCCAGTGGTTAAATTTTTGATGTTTTTACTCCTGTTCATCATTTAGCCTTTTGATTTTTTTCCAGAAATCTTTGAGCATCCTTAAAAAATCCTGAATTGTATCCAACATTTGTGTTCCCTCAGTCCAGATGCTTATCAAGGGGTTGGGGGTGGTCAAAACAATGTACCATAGATCAGGGTTTTTCAAACTTACTGCCTACTAGCACTACTATAACTAGTCATCACGTCAGTGTGCAACAGGCTTGTTAAAAGAAAGTTTACTGCATACAACGGCTGCCACATATTTCATTTATCTTTTACTCATGTGCCCGAGAGCATTATCAGGTTAATTTGAACAACAGGTTTATTTCCATAGCAATGGAAAAGAACACTTGGATAGTCAACATTTCAAAACCTTTGGCATTTCTGAAAAAAACATTCTGAAAAAAATATTTCAGGAACACAGGAGCAAAAAAACGGAAAACAAGTGGAAATTAAAATAACAGGTCTCTCCACAACCCCCCCACCCCCTCTTTTTATTGTCTGTGTAATATAGCCTTATATTAAACAACTACATAAATGCTCACCTAATGCGATGGATGCTGTTGCTTTGCAGACATCAATTTCTGGATGTCAGGTTCAATTGATGACAGCCACAATCTGAGATCTGATTCAATATTTACATTTTTTTATGGGAATTTCCTGGTAAAATGAAGGTAAAATATAATTTTATTTTGCCTTTCCACGGACCACCTGCAGTACCCTCACGGTCCACTAGTGGTCCGCGGACCACAGTTTGGGAATGACTGCCATAGATTATAATGACAGTTTTTGATGTTTGGCATTTGATGACTAAAACAGATGGGGCATGCATAATATATTTCTCATTTGTATAGTTTCCCTTTTCTCTCAAAATGCCTTAGATTTACATTAATTTAGAACCTGCATAATCTTTAACCTTTGGATTAAACGATTTCTACAATTTTAAATATAGTATTACAGGTGATGGCAACGAAATGAGAAATGATGTGGAACCATAATAAATACATGCACAGGAATAGAAATAAAGTAATGTTCCCAAAGGAATACTATTTTGTGTATTTGTTTAAGATATTGAGTCTGGTGCTCTTAAATTTTAAATATTTCTATCCATAACAGCTCATGCCCTCTGGTATAATTAGCACAATCAAATAATTATTCTGATTCACATATTGGAAATCTAATCAAATTCAAATGAGATTTTACTATTTGCTGTTAAAAAATAAAGGTCACAGACAAAAATTCATTGAAGCAGTAACTTTTCTGACTGAAAAAGTCTGAGGGTTTGAAGAAATATGCAGCAGCAGGAGGTTCTAGTGAAAACTAAGAATTTCAGAGTCGAAAAGCTGGGGATACTGATGGCAACATATTAATTTTCTTTGGGACAGAAAAAGTGACCTGGAGGTTAGCAACAAAAGCATGAGCATGAACATCGCACAAAAAGCAGTTGGATTTTAAATTTTCTAAAGTGACTGTAAAAACACAGAACTTTGTGTGAAATTCTAAAATATAGAAAACGGTTCCTTGTGTTACTCTATTTGTTAGTTAAGAATGAATGAACTTGGTACCAGGGAATCTAGTTTGTATTATTTCTTAACTGTCAACTATGTAATGCTGCTTTCCCTTTAACCAAATGTCCTCTTACAGATAAAAGGTGGCATGTTCCCGTGCATGGACTGCAGCTGTGTGTTCAAAAAGTTGGGCAGTCTAAATGCCCACATCAGCAAAATGCATATCTCTGTGATTGAGGTGCCCTCCAGTGCATCGGTAAGAGATCGCAAATTCTTCTTTTGTTTTGTTTGTCTGCATTGCAAATAATTTGTTTCTCATAATACCTTTAGCCTACAACTAATTAAAAACTATGTATTTACTTTATATTCCTTAAGCCGAGGTGTTGTCCATCCTTATAACACTGTGGGTGAAAGTGCTCTTGTGGCACTCTCTTTAAGTTTTATAATTTCTGTTTCACCCAAAAGCTTACCCCACTCTGAAAAGAGGAGCATTTAGTCTGTTATAGTTAATTGCTCTCTCCATAATCATTAATCAAGAGCTTTAATTAAAATTTTAGGTAGGTGTATTTTTTTTGTCCATTTTTTTTTTAATGCAAATTACATGCAGCTTTTTTTCAATCATCGTTGGTGCACTGCTTATTTCATGCTCCAGAGAATCCCTATTAGTCATTAACCAGATTTTCAATTATTCATCATATTGGTTCCCATTTTCTCCTTCCATCTTCTACTTGTCTTGCTGTCTGTTGTTTCACAGGAAACAGAGGCGACAGGTCAGGTGCCTGGAGGGCCGGAGGGTGGAGAAGCAGTTACCGATGTCATCCAGCAGCTACTGGAGCTGTCAGAACAGGTCAGTGGGGAGACCACACAGCCCCAGCCCCCAGAACCACCTATTGCCATGGAAACTGCCATCAATCAGGATATCTTACAAGTGAGTCAATATGTGTTAACTAAATCTAGTCTGCTTGTTTGTACAAAAGTCCCATTCATCTGTTATTTTATTATTAAAAAAATGTATCTCCCCAGCAAGCTCTGGAGAACAGTGGGCTAAGTGTGGTGCAGCCAGAGGAAAATGCAACCCCACGACAGACCCAGAACAACAACAACAGCAGTAACAACACAGAGGGTACCACAATACAAAACAAGAAGGTTCCAGAGAGAACCTTCAAAGAGAAGAAAAGAAGTATTTTCAAAAAGCCTATACAAATGCCAGGTATGTAAGGCTCCTATAATGTAGCGTCCATATTTATTAGTATCATTAACTGATTTATCTAGATTACAAAAAACAACAACACACACATACAAAAAAATAGATTTAGTTATTTCCGTCAAGTAAATTAGTAAGATTTTGTGTCATTCTTTGAACCTGCTCTTACAAGTGCATAGTTGGCTCAGTGGTAGAGTGGTCGTCCTTCAACCGGAGGGTAGGCGGTTCGATTCCCACTCTCCCCACAGTTTATACTGCCGTTGTGTCCATGGGCAGGACACTTAAACCACCTTGCCTCCAGTGGCTGTAACACTGGTAATTAGAAGCTCAATGTAAGCGTCAGCCAAATGAATAAATGTAAATGTAAATGTACTTAATGATCAAAGCTTGTTTTAACTATAACAGCGAGCTTTGACAAAACAGACACAAAACAAGCCAGTTGCCTCTCTTTGTTTTTCCCCAGGTTCAATCAGGGAGGAAAATGGGGTTCGCTGGCATGGCTGTCCATACTGCTCCAAAGAGTTCAAGAAACCTAGTGACCTTGTTCGCCACATTCGCATCCACACCCACGAAAAGCCTTTCAAGTGCAAACAGTGCTTTAGAGCTTTCGCAGTGAAGAGCACCCTCACCGCACACATGAAAACGCACACTGGTATCAAGGCCTTTGAGTGCCAGAGCTGCTTGAAGTGCTTCTCTACCTCTGGCAGCATGAAGGTACACATGCGGCTGCATACAGGTAAGAGGCATATTCACTTTGCAAAGCAGTACAAAGCCAGAGTCAAATGAACATATGGACACATTCCTGTTGCATGGATGACTTATTCGTGTCACGTCATACTCAAGTGATCAATATGCACATAAATTAAGGGAAGAGTACAAGAGCACTCAAGATAATGTTGTTTATGAGTATCTGGTGGCTTCTATCATTTGTATTCAGCTATAAATTGTGATTAATTACACACAATGCGCCACCTGAACTTCAGTCAGTGGAATTACAGCAGATAAAACCCTCATTTGCATCTATCTGATGTATTTTGTATTTGCCTTTTAAAGATCACCTTAACTAACCTTTCTTCATAAGATGTCACTGTTTGGATTGATAAAGAAATAAACTTTTTTAATTGGTATGAGCTGGTTTGCATTAGTCTCACTAAGTGACAGGTCTTAGACATAAATACTGTTCTATATTTAAGCTTCAATTGTCTGTTAGGATTTATGAGGTGTTTAAGCTATAAATATGGTCTCATTTGTTTTTATAGACTAATCCTCAGTCATCTCTTCATTCTGTAATGTTTTATTGAGCAGTCTAAAATCTGACAGTAGACATTAGTCCTTATTGTCTTTTCCCTCCTAGGTGTACGACCGTTTTCCTGCCCTCACTGTGACAAGATCTTTCGCACATCGGGCCACAGGAAAACACACATTGCTTCTCACTTCAAAAACTCACAACAGAAGAAGCACAAGTTTCCCAGAAAAACCAATAAAGCCAAAGTGTCTAAAAGTAACCTACCTCTGCCCGATATTCCTTTACAAGAACCAATTCTCATTACTGATTTTGGTAAGTGATGGTCATTGAACCAGACAGTGAATGTTTTATAATTTATTTCATAAGTTTAATTTTGTTCTACACAAAAATGCATTTTTATCTGCTTCCTGGCTCTTTCCACGGTGTGTGTAACAGGCTTCATCCTGTCCCAGAATTCTCGCTTGGCTTTCCAGCAGTACCTGGATGTGGTGGGTAATGACAGGCCATTCAAGTGCCAGTTCTGCAGCAAGGCCTACAAGAAATCAAGTCACCTGAAACAACATGTCAGGTTAGACCGTAATATGTCTTAGAAGTCCTTATGTACCACCATGTTGTCCAATATTACATCTCCTACTCAAGTGTTCATAGTCTGTTTGCTGGACTGGTCTGAAATATGTTAATTAACACCATAGTCTCTAAAGGATGAGTCATTTCTTTCGGGGTTTATTGGTGTGTTTAAGATGATGGTGCTGCAAATGTGACAAGCCTTAATACTTAGCCAGAATAATCATGCTTGACAGCTTCTTAGAAGAATTCAAATGTACTTTACATTTAAATGAAGTACTTTCAAAGAAATATGGCAAGTAGAGGAGCAAGTGCTGAGAACAAAGGGAATAAATTTCCCAATGTAGAAAAAACAAGAGATCAGATTATTTCTATGCAAGACAAAATAAGAGAACACAGCATGCCAATATCTCTATCTCTGGTGTTGATGTTTCAACAATAATTTGGAAATGTTATTTTTAAGGTCATTCAGAGTGACTTTGTGGGTTACTTTATATTGCATTGTTTTGATATCCGACACAACTAAATAATTTAGACTCTCATTTTGTACTAACGATTTTGTCATTGTTGATGTGCTATAAGATGGTCAGTGTATAAGTCTAGATGGAGAGATGAGTTTCCATTATCTCAAATAAGATGTTTAGTGATAGTTTCCTTGGATGACTGTGACAGGGTGGCCAAGTAGTTCATTGTCATGACACCTGACACCACACCAGGCTTAATGATGCCACCTTTGTCCTTCAATAAGAAGATGACTTTTCTATATAATATTTACATTTTACAATATTTTTCCATTTACACAAATACATAAACAAAAAAACCTACACTTAGTAGAACATAAAACCCCTGTTTCAAAATCTTAACCTTCACCCCAGGTCTCACACAGGAGAGAGGCCATATAAGTGTGTGCAGTGCAGTCGTGGGTTCTCTTCCTCCGGGGTCCTCAAAGCTCACATTCGAACTCACTCAGGCCTGAAGGCTTATAAGTGCCTGATGTGCGACACAACATTCACTACCAGTGGCAGCCTGCGACGTCACATGACCACTCACAGTGACCTACGACCTTACATGTGCCCCTACTGCCAGAAAACCTTTAAGTCTTCACCGAACTGCAGGAAGCACATGAAAACGCACAGGTTTGGTTGTAATCCAGTTTGTTTTTTTCAAGTGTTTCTAGATCTTTAGTTCTGACAGTGTTTTGTCTCATTACATCAGGTATGAACTTGCACAGCAGCTGCAGGCCCCATCTACAGAAGACCCCTCAGGAGGGCCAAATGTCAATCATGATATACAGGTGGAAATAGAGGGTGGCTCCCTGCAGCAACCACCTGCATCAGTAGCTGAACAACAAAGCATGCTGGAATTGGGCCAGACAGAGATTGTAAATGGTGGCCAACAAGTGACACTAGAAACAACACTTACAGACCAACCGCTGATACAAGGAGAAGGTAAGAACGTCTTACCTTTGCCTGTAACAGATTTAAATGCATGTTGTGTGAATCAAAGAATTAAAGTTTTACTATATAATTAAACTATTACTTTTACTAACATGAATGTTATGTAGAATTTGTGGTTTCTGTAGAAGATTAATAGTAGTCATAGTCTGTGACTAACCATATGTTTGGCTTCTCTGTCTATGATGTTACAGACTCTTATGTGAACACGCAACATTCCTTGCCTCAGAATATGAGCCAGTTTGAGACATCAGCACTTCCTCAGTCTGGCTTTGATCAGCAGGCTCTCACTCAAGGTGCCAACATATACATTTACTAAGCTCTCACTGCATTCCTAAGGTTATATAGTCTTAAGTTGCAAACAAACATATTCCCATTTGGTAACTCATTTGTACTTTTTCAATTCACTCTGAAAGTGAATAAACTAAACACCCAGCTTGGCCCAGTGCATTTAATTAACAATATTAGAAAATGTTTCTGTTTATTTAGATGGGTGTAGTTTACTGTGTTTAAATGTGCCTTTAAAATAAAATGTATTTTAAACTAGTATTATTCCTTGTTTCCATTTAGGTTTCACAATTACTGATCCAAGCTACAATCAGAATCAGTTTTCCGCAGTGCAGCAGCTGCAGGATTCAAGCACTCTGGAGTCACAAGCCCTGTCCTCTAGCTACCATCCTCCAAACCTACTCGTTCCCAGCACTGAAGTGGTATGTCCTGTGACCCCAACCTTACTTTACATTGTTCACCTTTGACATAAAAATATGTAGTTTTATTTTAATACTGTTTAAACATTAAATAATTTCATATATAATTAAATATATAATTATCTAATGCTTGCTTTTTGTCTGTAATTGTAGACCAACGGTCTTCTCCAGAACAGTCAGAGTGAGCTACATCTCACAACCGAGACACAGGATTACCAGGAAGACAGTGAGGACAACAGCAAAAGGGCTCACAGGTTTACTTTTCACATATATACTTAACACAAAAACAAATAAAGGCTGACCCTCTCTTTAAAAAAATAAAATTAAAAATTGCCCTGAGAAATATTTTTAGCTTCTTTATTAAAAGTTGAACTTTGTAACTGGTGGCCTCTTTGTTTACAAGCTGTTATATTTTTGCCCTAAGGTGTGTGAAGAAGCATTTGATTATTTTAGTAACTGATGAATTCTTCTGTTTATCACCAGGGCCTTGATTTGCTTGAGGCACCTTTCTAGTTTATTCTAGTTTATTCTTTTTATTCTTTTTCACCATAGTTTTGTTTTTCAAAATGTTGCTAAAATTTTGCTTTGCTTTTAGTTTTTTTGACTGCATTTATGAATTCAATATATATATATATATATATATATATATATATATATATATATATATATATATATTGAATTAATATATATGTGTATATGTATATATATATATTGAATTAATATATATGTGTATATGTATATATATATATTGAATTCATTCATTTTTATGCTACTTTTTCTCAAGTCTCATACTGTCAAATTCAAAATTTATATTCAAAATAACTTTATAAATCCCCAAGGGGAATTAATAGCTCAAAAATGCTCAGTCGCTGACCTTTGTGTGTCGATATAAACCTTTTACACCCACCAAAGTATAGGTTAAGCTATATTTACTATATCAAACTAAAATTAAAGCTAGCCAGTAAATTAAGTTTTATAATTTTATTGTAAGGTAATACAATAAATGAAGCTTCAGCAGCAGCAAATGTTCTTTCGAAGCCAACTAAAGATACTGTTGAAACCTCTGGTGTTTATGTTTTCATTCTCTGAAGTAAAAAGTTGGCATGAGGAAGGCTGTTTGTTGCTGAACTTAGCAGGCTGTGTCGTGACAATAGCTGCCAAGGCTGGTGGTTGAGTAGTTATGACAACAGGCAGAGGTTCACTGACGCCAGTCTCTTTGCTTGGTTAATTGGGCATTGGCAGCAAGAGCAGCACAGTCAGCTTCTTTGGGAGACTTCTTCACATCTGATCCAGCAGTGGATTCTGTATCAGATAATGAATTCAGGTCAGTAGATTGCTTAGTAGGTTGAGCCAGCCTAAGTGTTGAAGCCTCAGTGTCAGTAGCAGAATTGTCACAGGAACTAGAAGGGCAGTTACTTGTGTCAAAGCTTCTTTGGAGGCAGTGATGTCTGAAGGAACATCACTCTGAGGCAGGGGAGCAGACTTTGGTCTTTCAGCAGGCTTCTTCTCCTTTGACTGAACACTGTTGTCTGGCTCTGGGTCAGAAGTTTGCTCCTGGTCAATAGGAGGTTCACTGGGTAGTTCAGTGGGATCAGACAGGCAGGTGTCAAAGCTTTTTGGAGGTCTGCAGGAGAATCATCACTGGGTGGCGGTGTAACAGAGGCTGGTTTTGGGGTTTTTTGTTTTTTCTTGAGCAATTATTTTTGGCTCTGGGTCAGAAGTTTGCTGCTGGTTATTAGAAGCCTCCTGGGAGACTGCAGGAAGATCTTCACTACGACGCGGAGAGGCAGTAGTGTTCTGAAACATTTGGCACACATCTTCTCCTGTTACAGCCAAGATATTTCTGAGCAAATTAATTGAGCAGCAGTTTAGCTTCTTGTCTAGGCTGTGCTCTTGGTACAGCTTGCTGATCCTCTCAAGGACGGTCAGGGCCATTTGGTCTCGTATGGAGCGGGAGAACGAGAGCCACTGATCCATTGTTGGCAATGTTTTGGAGACATGGTTTACCACAGACTGAGAAGGACCAATGGCTGCCATGCTCTTGTGTTGAGAAGGCATGTTCAGGAAGGTGTTAGATGGGGGCAACCAGAGGCCCTGGAAAACCTTAGGATTCAAGTCCTTCGCAAACCTCCCTTGGGTTAAGCCATCTGGGGAGCTTCCAGGTGCTGATCAGTCAGGCCCCTGGCATAGGTCTGAGCAAGGGTGAGTAGGATGTCTGTAGATTACAGCAATGCAAAATTAGTTTTATATTCATACATAACAGACACATTACAAACTTTTGAACGAACTTACTGGAAATTGAGAGGCATGATTTCTGGAACGAGGAGAAACACACCATCTCTCATTCTGAGAGCATTGATCACATCCTACATCTTAAATAATGAAGAATAGTAGTAATACTTTACAATCTAAATGGTGAGAGTTGTCTTCTTACCAGATTTAGAGGCTTCACTTCCTCATCTATTTCCTTCGATACATTTGGGTTATTACTACTCCTAGTTTTTTTTCTAGCAAAATAAATTATATGAAGGGTAAACTAGTCATACGTTAAAAGTGAGTAACTAATACCCATAAATCTGAATAATTTTTTTGCTTTCCTTAAGCAGCAAGTCAGTCATGTCTTCAGCTTTAACCTGTGCTGGAAGATGGTTTTCACTGCAGCCATAGCAGTTCAACCGTCATTGCAATCTGAAGAATAATAATCAACGCATATGTTTCATCAACATTTTCTATCAACAAATATAATTCAGAATTGCTTGTGATATTGAAACTGTATAGTTCTTACATTGGTCTTGTAGGATGGCAGACGCCAGCCAAGCTGAAGGGGTTCTTTCATAAATGGACGTAGTAAACTATGCCTAATTGAAATTGCAGAAATATTAAATAAAAATACAAATAAGTCTGATTTAAAATGTAAAGCAAATTTTGTACAAAATATGTCCTTATAAATAGAAGGAAAGTTTGTCAATTACCACAATTGGTTTGTAAAGGATTGTAGTTTCTTTTAGAACATTCATGGTTCTCACTACCTGCCGTATGTAATTGTAAACAACAAACAAAGTATCATCGGGACAGTGACAACACAAAAATGAAGGTAGTCTGGGGAGCAGTATTTAGTTGGATATTTATTTATTTAGTTAATTGGCTAGTTAGTTAGTTCACTTAAATATTGTAGTTTTTTTACAGCTTTCTGTTTGCTGCATTGGTGCTCTACCAAACAAAGATAACCAAGATGCAAAAACTTTGATAAAAATGATAGTTTATTGTAAGTACAACCTTGCTCAAAATGCAGCTTGGATGCTCTTTGCAGCCTCCTCATCTTCTGCATTAAATTAGTTTCTTCTAAAGGCTAAACTGCCTAAAATAAATCTGCTCCAACAAGGCAGCCCGCTTTTATTTGGAGCCAATTTAACTAATTTATTCACACCTGACCTACCGTTTGAAGAGTCTGACCTTATAAAATAATCTATTTTCTTTGTGATTTCTGCTTCAGAAACATAATAAATCTAATTTACTTTAATGCAAATGAAAAAAATATCACAATAGCCTTATTTCACTTATTTAACTGAACAAAACTAAAAAATAATAGTGTCAATATGTCATATACAGACTTAAGGTGATTTAGGTTTTCTCTGTTTTAGATGCAGCTGGTGTAAGAAGGGCTTTAAAAAGTCTAGCCATTTGAAGCAGCACGAGCGTTCCCATACAGGAGAAAAACCGTTCAGATGTCATCTCTGTGGACGATCGTTTGTATCGGCTGGTGTGCTCAAGGCCCACCTCAACACACACACAGGTGAGCTCTGTGTCTCAGAATCTGTGGAACTTATAATTAACCATAAAAAGAAAAAGTTGTAGTAGTAGATGAAACTTTGAAGCACTTTTACTTCCAGGCTTTTCCACAAATGTTATTAAATTATGAGCTGGAAATTATCTCTAGTAAGTAAGTAAAGGTCACCCCTTTCTAGGAAAATTAATTAGGATTATCACAAGAAATTTTGAGATTAGTTCTTAAAAGTTATTAAAAATATTTAAATAGTATTTTTTTCTAAGGCGTGCATAATAACATGGGGACCTTTTGAGACCTTTTGTAGACACGTTTACTTCAACTTTAACATAAAATTTTATGTTCTGCCCCTCAACTGCCAGGTGTGAAACCTTTCAAGTGTAACGTTTGTGATGCCACCTTCACCACCAACGGCAGTCTCAGCCGTCACACAATTATCCATATCAAGTCTTACAAATGCAGTATTTGTGACGAGAGCTTTAGGACCAGCCTGCTGTTTAAAAAACACATGAAGAAAGAGCATTCTGTGGAAGACTCAGGTAAGGATACTACTTGGCTTTGTCAATACATTGTAACATTTAGTTTCTCTAATAAAAGTTAGAGAAGTTATTTAGACATTGACACTAAATACACTAGTCGCAGGTCTTGAAAGTCATCCTGAAGAAGAAGAGGATGATGAAGATGAGGATCAAAAAAATTCAAAGAGGAGAGGCCTGGGAATCATCACTTTCACCGAGGAGCAGACGGCTGCACTGGCCAAAGATCCGGGCGAGGAGGCGTCTGTGTCAGAGCGTATCCTGGCCCAGTCGGCAGCTGAGAGGGACAGGGTCAGTGAAATCAAAGACAAGGCGGTGGAGTTGGAGACAGAACCCAAGTTTGCAAATTGCTGCAGTTTCTGCCCCAAGAGCTTCAAGAAACCCAGCGATCTAGTCAGGTAATGTTTCCCCTGGTTACCCCCTGGTCTATTTCACTTTGAGAGATTCATAAAAAACTCTGCTGCTCCAGTGCCTGCACCACCTTTTCAAATTAAATGTAATGTTTCTATAAAGATGTTTTATAGTGTAGTGTCCTACCATCACCAAGTGACTTTTCCACACCATTTTCCTCACAACTGCTGCTCCACTTCAGTAGCACTAGTAATTTAATGAAAACAAATAAAAGGTCAACCTGCCATCCTATCTCTTCACACATTTCACAGAAGCAATTATGTGTGGAGGCAGCTAATTAATCCAGATTTTAAAGTAAGTAGTAAAGCGTTTATCAAAATATAAATAGTGTATAATTATAACTACAGTTGCTAAAATGTATATCTGTTTATATGTATTATTTATGGACAATATAATGTAATGAAAGATTTATCAAGCAACTTATTGAAATTGTTTCTCTATGTATTCATGTCTTTTATTCACTCCATTTACACCCTCTAGTCTACTTGACTAGAGTATATACTGTTTCTGGAAATACAGAACTAAATATTTAAAGACATTGTTTTCTTTATTAAACAGATACAAATGTTTATATTGTATTTGTCTTGGAAAAAATACCGCCAGTATTTGACAGGTCAAATAATTCGCAGTCAAATTTCATTTTAAACGAATGAGCAATGTCTTGAAAAGCTTTTGTGTTTCAGTGAATTGTGTAGTTTCTTTTTTTTATTTCATACAGAGACACAAGTTGCATGACTTTTTCACACCTCTTACCTTTTGTTCTGGACTAGCCGCTTTTAAATCATTCCTCTGTTGTTCTTGTTTATTCTTTAGGCACATTCGAATACACACTGGAGAAAGGCCATACAAGTGTGATGAATGTGACAAGACCTTTACAGTGAAATCTACCTTGGACAGTCACGTCAAGACACATGCAGGTTTTTTATTTTATATTTTTATTTACAGGTCTGGTGCATGCTGAGAAGGACAATTATAACTGCTATTTTCAAGACTCTTTTATTAAAATCTCTGCGTCTCTTTCCAGGCCAAAAACTGTTCAGCTGTCACATGTGCAACACCTCCTTCTCAACAAAGGGCAGCTTAAAGGTCCACATGCGCCTTCACACAGGCTCAAAACCTTTCAAATGTCCTTTCTGTGAGCTTCGATTCAGAACTTCAGGCCACCGCAAAACCCACATCCAATGTCACTTCCGACCGAGTAGCGAGCGCAAAACCAAACGCTCTGCTTCGTCTCACGGTCAAGGTAGTCAAGACTGTGGGAACTCACAGACTGTGGCTTCAGGGCCGGAAGAGCATACGGCAGCTACAGATGGTCTTCAGTCTGTGGGCTTGCTTCAAACGGCCAACACTGATTCCAACATTTACCTCCAAACCAACCTGACAGGGCTTGACCAGAATCTGCTGCAACCAGGCCTCGTTGGACAGGCCATCTTGCCAGCCTCCATGTCAGGTTTGTTTATTGTAGCAGCACAAAACAACAAATACATCATGTTATAAACACTGGTCAAAAGTGCTATAAAGATAGGATGTTAAAAGCAATAATAGTGTTTATCTGGCTAAAGTAACAATGCACTAAACTGTCATTTGACATTTTTAGATAGGACTGTCAGGTGATGATAAATGCACCTACGTTTAAGGTGAAATTGCTCCAGAAATTCTAATCTCTACTTTCAGCCAAGTTGTAGTCTAAAGGCAGCATCCACATTTCTGCCGTAGGGACTGACTTTTCATTGCAATGCAGCAGAGGTAGTAGAGGGTAGTGCCAGGAAGAAAAGGTTTCTTTATCACCACAGCCGTATTTTTTCTTTATGGAAAACTGTCAAAGGACATGCTAAACACTGCTTTTAAAAGGCATCGTAAATGCACAAAATGGTGCTTTTAAACACTTTGTAATGTCTGTGCCCAGTTTAAATGCATCTCTGTGGCAGACCCTGCTGAGGGAAGGTTGTGTATGTGCCTACATTTTAAAGGAATACTGTTATTTATTGGCCTAGTAAATAGGCAAACACTTTAATGTAAAACTTCAAAAAGCAAAATATGCTTACAAAAATGCTTACATTAAAAGTTTTATCTCAGTGTTAGTTCCTTGGTGGCTTCACTTTGGGATGATAAATGACACATTAAAGTGAGCTCAAAGATGTTAGGTCTAATATTGTATACAGGCATTTATATAATTTCAGATATTTTTGTCAGTGCATACTATCTCTATAATAGATCTTTCACAGTTTAAACTGGTGAAATCTGTGCTGTGTTCTGCAGCAGCTGGAGACCTCACTGTCTCTCTGTCGGATGGCTTGACCACATTGGAGGGTATCCAGCTGCAACTGACCCCCACCAACTTGGTGTGCCCTAACGTCCAAATCTCTGGCATCGACACCAGTAACATCAACAACATCACATTACAGGTTACACTTTTATTATTAATTCTTATTAAGTCTAAGTATTAACTAAAGGGGAGGACTTCTAAGGGTTATTTTAATTTGAGATATACAGATTTATCCAAAGAAAAATAAATTGTAGAGGATTTGTTTAACACTGAAGTTAAATATATATTTATGCATTAAATATTTGCTCGGGGAAAATTATAACAATGAACAATGAAATAAAATTTTTACTAAGTATAATTACATTTATGTATTTAATACAACTTAAGAATCAGCTTAAGTCAGTTATATTTATCTAAATTTCCCCTGTAAATGTAGTGTAATTCTGTCACTTATTCAGACTGCACCCTTGTCTTGTTTATGATGACCCAACAGTAATTGTCATCCTCCTTGATCTTCAGCTTTGATTTGAAAGACTGTGCTCACTTCCAGATTGATCCCACACTCCTCCAGCAGACGTTACAGCAAGGTGGTCTCCTCTCACAGCCTCTCAGTGTGGACTCCAGCCTCATCTCCCACTCAGGCAACCAACTAATGTCCAGCACTGACCCCTCATCATCGGCCAATGTTGTCATTCACCCCCTGACCAGTTTGGCCCTGCAGCCCTCCACCATTACCCCTGCTCATGCCACAATGGCAGGCCTTTCCGTGCAGGATGCTGCAGGTGTGTGTGAAAAGCTTAGAAAAACCTCCTAAAACAAAACAGCCTGTTGTATGAGTTTATGTTTATGCTTTCTATTGATAATACAGGTTCTCAGGACTTAAGTCACGTCATGAGTAGCTCTGGCCTTGTGTCCACAAGCAGCACTGGCCAAGAAATCACATTTACCTTTAATAATTCTAGTCTGACACAAGCCCTTGCTCAAGTCCAAGCCCAGGCTCAGGCAGCTGGTTCGAGCTCTGCCACAGTAAACTCTCAGGAGATCACACTCACCATATCAGGTATAGTTTTATATTGTACAATGACCTGAAATATTAACAGTACTGGAGGTTCTTTGCATTTTATTCTTTACTTTAAGGCCATTGCACATTAGTCACCCGTTTTCTCTCACTTTAGGTACAGAAAACTAAACCTATTCTAACAAGAATATTTATGCAACAGGAAAGTTTCCAGTTTCTTTCATTGTGTTATAGTCCATTCATTTTGTAAACTTTCCAGGTCAAGATCTGCTCCCACAGCATAATAGCAACGGTGGCACAGAGATGAATGGCAGCATCAGGATGGCATCACCGCTCAACAGTCAGCCCACTAATGCAACCCTGACCATCACTAATGACCACCTCCTACCTCAGAGTCCCGCCAACACTGGAATGGCAGGTTAGCAATGTTATTTGTGTTGTGTGTTTTATATCTCAGCATAGACAGAAGGATGTTTAGTCATGCGGTGACTCTTAAGCATGTTGTGTCATGTAAACAGTGTCTGTGCCGTTTGTTTGTTGTATGAAATGAAAGGAGTTGGCATCTTTGGGTTTGATTTACTTTGCGAGGATGCCAAAGGAAAAGCAGAACTGGCAGCACACATTTTATGCACACAATGTGGAGGAAAGCAGGCATGAATAAAAATTTGCCAAAGCTGCTGGCATTGTCCTTTATCATACTGCCAGCCATACGGCATACGTCCCACTCTGGTGTTTAGAAGTATATAAAAGTATATATTTACACAGAAATATCTGTCACTCATTTCCATTTAGCATTAATGAGGTGTTAATTCAATAAACATGTATCTTGTATACTATACTATGGGAAGACAAAAATATATAAACAAAGGATTGAGCATTGCTGGTTTTAGCACTTTTTTCTTTTTTTTATAAACTAAAACACAAAGGCATCAAAAGGCTTCACTTCACTAAAGAGTATGGTCCTGGTCCTGCTCTAATTGTGTAGAGTCATGAGAAAGATTTATTATTTGTCTCTATATAAACATTTTAATCATTACACTAAGTCTATTGTGTCTGATTTAAATAATTTCAAAATGACCCACATCTATTCATCTAGAATGAGAACCAGCAGATTGCCACTGTAAAACACTGACAGAGAGGCTCCAAAAGTCTCTCCACCAGTGGCCTTTAGATGAAAACGCACTTTCAGGTGCTCACTCCAACACTGAGGTCATCAAAGTGAAAGTGGGAAGCTGAAATAGCTGCCAGATAGATTTCCAGAATTTTAAATAAGTCTTGTCTCAGTCCAACAGTTTTTGCAGAATAGTATAAATGCCTGTAAAATTGACTTGTGTTAATATGCTGGCATATTCTAAAAAGTAATCTTTAAAAGTTAAAAACAGGGTTTCACTTGGGCAGACATGATTGGAAATTGAACGCCTGCAATCTGTCATGTGCTTGAATGGTTGATGGCACAGCAAGGGGTTGTGAGTGTGAGCAATAGTGACTGGATTTCCCATAATTTCACCTGTGTATCACATAAGGCTGTTTGCGCAGAGATGAGTGCTTCTGAATGAAGAATAGAAATGGGCTGCCGCAATAGAGGGATGACACACCCAGGCAGATGTTAGCATTCTCTCTAGTGGTATAAAATTAATATTAATGAAGTGTTATTATAATACATCTGCTAAGTGGGTGAGGACTTTAGTTTAACATTCAATAAATGCATTGCACAATTTGTTCAGGGGTAAATTTGCCATGTGCTGTGAAGTGAGCAAAGAGGATTGTTTTTTTGTTATTGTTTTTTTCCGAGATGGTTTTCTGATTGTTGACGCTTGACGCTGAGAAGCATGATCAGATTTCAAGTTCCATCTCCTGCTCTCAATTACTTTACCATCTTAACTCAAGTGGAAAAACGTCCCCAGTTGCTTTAAACACACCGAACTGATCTTAGCTTTTGTTGATTTAACTGAAGCCCTCCTATCACTTTGTATGCAAATATGGAAAAGAGATGTCAGATAGTAACTTTGACTTCAAATATAAAAGCTTCAGCCCCTTCAGCAATCAAAAGAATGAATCCTTAACAAAGGCATTCCACCTGTTCCTATAATCCACCTATGACCAGCAAAACAACATTGAATATGGTTTTAGAACTTTACTAACTTTGTCTCCTCTCAGTCACTAGCCTTCCAGTGAGCACTGCTCTGTCCCACACTGCTGCGTCCCAGGGCCTAGTGATGTCACCAGCAACTGTGGCCAGTGATGGCAGTGTTACCTTGACCTTAGCAGATGCTCAGGGCATGCTGGATGGTGTTACTCTCAACCTTGCACAGGTACCATATACAAAACGTAGAAGGTTATATCAAAATGAAATGTATACGCTGTCCTGCTTACAATATGTCATTGTCTGCAGGGTCAAACATTTCCTGCAGTGCTGAATGACCCCACACTACCAGGACAACCAGCCGGCTCTGGCCAACAGGTCATACTGGTAAGCTATCATTCTTAACCCAAAAATCTAAAAGGACATTCTTATGCTTAATGGTTGAGATGAACTACTGTAAACATGGGACAGAGCAAGATAAACAGATCGGTTACTTCAAAATGTATTAGAAAGCAAGTAATGATAAAAATCTAAATGTCTGCATGTGACCCAGATTGCGGAGGATGGGCATAAAGGCATCAAAGATGGCCAGTCAGAGCCAGAAACCAGAAACCAGTGTTTCTACTGTAACCAGATGTTTCAAAACGCCAACTCCCTTCGACGCCACTGTAAACAGGCTCATGGCAAGGACCGCTGCCACGTCTGCTGTGTTTGTAACAAGGCCTTTAAACGAGCCACACACTTAAAGGTAAGAACACAAAAGGATTCAGCAATCACAATGATAATATTCTCTCTAGGTTTTATGAGAACAGTAAATCCTACCAGTTTTAATTCTTGCTATAAATGTCTCGTTGGGAAAAATCTTTTCAATCGTTTAAATTTAACTATATTGTTTTTCACATTTGGATATTTTATTTTTTATTTAACCAGAAAAGTCCCACTGAGATTACAAATATGTTTTGTGTGGGAGTCCTGACCCAGGGAGTCTCTTAACTTCTGAGCAAGATAAGCACAAATAATGAGTGGTTTGCAAATGAGTGGAAAGTGAAAAATGAGTGTCACACAGAAATTGAGCAGCTACTACTCATCATGTTCAAATCAAAGTTTATGACATGGAATAATAAATTGTTATAATTCTGTTTTTTATACTATCTGACACAGCTTAATGTGCCACTTAATTAGAGTTTGACAACCAAAACAGTGTCTTGATAAACTGTGAACACAATAAACATTGTGTATTGTTGTAATCATGAAGTTGAATGGCACCTAGATGCTTCTAAATGACATTAGATTATCAAGCAGCAACTCCTGGACAGTATTTTATAGCACATAAAAGTCTTAATTAAAGGCGATTGGTGTCTGGTCCTGCTTTGATATATTTTTTATTGCTACAGGTAAACAAACACTGACACAAAGGCAAGACAAAGCAACTGTTACATTTTAATATTTTCTTCAACATCTTGCTGCCTGCACACATCTTTTACTCGATTAATACTAATGTTTGGATAAAATACAAAGAAAACATATAATGTAAAGTTATAAACCCAAGCACACTTTTTGCACCTTAGACACAACACGGGTAATAAAAATCAAAAGTGCTGTTCCCAGGAGTTAGTTTCTATTGAGATATGGCATCTCTGTCATTTTTTAATAAAGGAGCGATTTGTCTGTTGGAGCGAAACAAGCTTATTTCATTTTTGGCATCTGTCAACAGGAACATGAACGGGTGCATCAGCCGGGCCCATCACCCAGCTCTCAGAAACCCAGAGTATTCAGCTGCTGCTCCTGTGCCAAGGCCTTTGCCAAGCGCAGTCAGCTGGAGAGGCATAACCGAACACATACAGGTAGAAGGATTGTGCGAACAGATGAGAAGTCATCAAATGATATCCAGCTTTAGGGGTTTTGTCATAGAAATATACTGATTATTGTAACATCCACATTGGAATGCTATTGGTTATGCAAGTATTCATTTATTCAATGTATATAAGTCTGTCTTGGTAAAATAAACCTCTTGACTTTTATTAAAATGACGGGTCAAAACATAATGTCACTCGATGCTGAAAGCAGAAGAGACTCCTTTAGAAAGTGAAAGTTGCGTTCAACACAAAAGAGTGTTCGTTAGCGACAATCTACTTACCACATCAGACTCTCTAATTCATTCAGGCACAACTAATAGGCAGCTGGATACTGTCAATGGCTCAGATTTTGGTGAAATCATAAGCCTCCAGAAGTAATTATGAGCCCTCAAAGTACGTAAAGAAACAGCTGAGTTGTCCTGTTATCATGTGAATAAACTTGAATACCTTTTTAGAAGGATGTATGATTGAATTCATTTTTAAAACTTTTTTTCTGTTGTTGTAATGCTCAAGCAATAGGTTTAACAGTCAAGCCATGGCGAATATAAATGTTTGATTCAGATTTTTTTTTTTTTTTTTAAACTCAAGCTCTTCCTGTTAATGTTTATAGTCAGTTCATAGCTGCCTTGACAAGAAGTCTGCACAATGTTAATGTTTGAATTTAATGAATTGGCTTTAAACAGCTTTACATTGGCCTCTAAATAAAAAAAATAAAATTGGTTTAATATACTTTTAATTTTGTTTGGCAGGTGAACGTCCCTTCAAGTGCACACAGTGTGACAAAGCCTTTAACCAGAAGAGCGCCCTGCAGGTTCACATGGTCAAACACAGTGGAAAAAAGCCCTTCAAGTGTGAAGTGTGCAACATTAGGTTCACACAGAAAAGCAACATGAAACACCATATGAAGAGATCCCATGGCTACGGTAAGCTTCAAAAGGGCTGTGAATATCAGCGGCACTCTTTTTTACCAATAGCATTGCAAAGGCATTACAGTATAAATTACACTTCTGTACCTAGTTTTACCTTGTGCAAGATTTTATTTATTTATATTAGACAAATTCTCATTTTCTATGAGAGGTGGCCCTCTGCACTTCACTTTGTCGAGAGGCACCGATGGCTTTCCCTTGAGAAGCATTTATCATCCTTCACACAGGTTTTGATTCTGTCATTTCCACTTGACGACTCTCCCTATTATCTCAGAATGAGCCTAATAACTCGCGTTCTCCTGGCACTTGTAGATGATATGCATGCACACTCACGCTCTATTACTCCTCAGCTTCCAGTCATTTGTATATATAGTTTATGCAAAATGTGATGAAAGGCTTTGTGTTGTCAGCTGTCAGCACAGGCTTCTACAGCCGTGGTTCAAGAATATTCATTGTTCACTAAGCCTCTGTTTGTTCACTACATATACATTATTATTCCTGGTCTTTAAGCACCTTCATCTCAGTCACGGGCCAAGGAAGGGATAATATTTTTAAAATGGAGCAGTGGCTCAGTGGTCGTCCTTCAACCGCCTACTGTCCGGCGGTTCGATTCCCACTCTCCCCACAGTTCATACTGTTGTGTCCTTGGGCAAGACACTTAACCCACCCAGTAACACTGGTGAATGGAACCCTTAATGTAAGTCGCTTTGAGTGAAAGTGACAACTGTAAATGTATACATTTAGATATTGGATAAAAGCGTCTGCTAAATAAATATAAATATGTAAAAATGAGAAAGAAACTGATATTTCATTTTTCTATTTTTTATCTTCTGTTGTGAGGAATTAAAGGGTCATGTCCAAAACACAACCCTCTCTAGTGTCGCTCTTTCTTTCACACTTTATTCATTTTTGTTCATGTTCTTCCACAAAGAGCTGACTGTAATAACATTGCTTCCTTAACCCGTGTTCAGTTGTGTGGTATTTGTGATTAGTCTCTATTATGTTCTCTATTATGATCTCCTCAGCTAAGCAGATTTAATATCACTGCCTCTCTGTACAGTCATTTTGCCTGAAAACACTGCAGGTTCCAGGGTGCACACTCATGTTCTGGCAACATGATGGAGATGTGTTTGAAGTGTTGCACTTGGAGAGAGCAAAACAGAGGAAGATAATTAAAAGACAAAAAAGACTTCTGCTGAAAGACCAAATTTTCAATATGGCCCAGAGCAATAGGCAAAGCATAATAGGGACTTTCATCCTTCACCAATGTGACATTGTTGTTTTGATATTGTCATTTTCTGCTCGTGTTGTTCTAAGTTAAACATGTTGTGACAATGCTACTATGTTTATTCAAAATAGCTCACACATATCTGCCACATTTCAAGTTTGATAAACATAAGAAACTCTGTTTCTGTTCTCAATGTCTTTATTTCAGGTCAAATTCAAGATGTGTCCTTGAGCCAGGACGAAGCGGCGCCACACCAGGTTGAAGTCACTCCCGAACTTGACCTGGAAGTAGTTCCTGAATCTTCAGGAGACTGGCACAGTGTCTTTCCATAAATAAAAATTGTACAGTATCATGAGTGTGGAATGTAGGAAAAAAAGCAAAGCAAACGTTTATTTAAAAAAAGGCATAAATACTATTGATTAGCTGCACTGAAAAGCAGTTGCTTCTGTTTGTCCAAATTAAGAGTGAAGCAAAGGCAGTCTGGTTTCCTGTGATTGGCTTAATGACACTCATCTGTTTTGTTTTACATCTGATTGTCATCAATAAAACTTACACTTTGGTCTCCTGAACCCAGACACCCACGCAAATCCTGTGTTCGCACATGTTGATCCTGTTAGAGAGAAATGTGTACTCAGATTACGGTTTTCTCATTGAGGTGCACAGAACTGCAACAGCAGGGGAAAACTTTTCCAAATGTTTACATAAAATTGTATTTACGTTATGTTTATGACATGTTAATATTTCACAATGTATTATATGCTTCAGTTGTACCTCAGTGGTCATGTCTAAACTGTGAGGTTACACTAAAACACATCAGCTTTTCTGTGTTACTGTGGCTGTCATTTGTGCTGTACAAATTTTTTGTAAATAGTGAAGTTAAATAATGTATATTGATATATTTTCTGGTTACTCTCAAAGCGCAGAGCAATGTTGCTTTTGTTTTGTGTCAAAGACTATGTACAGACAAGTTGTTTAAGTTTTTTTTTTTGCAGTTTTTCTATTTGCAATGGTAAAGATTAAAATATTTTTATATATATATTGAACAACTGTGTGTGCGCAGTTATTGCTCAGCAATACTAGATGCTAAGCAGCTAATGCCAAGCACAGACATTAGGCTAATAATTACTTTATCCAACAAGGGTTTCTTGTATAAACCGACAACTGCTGCTAGATAATTCTCAAAACTGCATCTGACACATTGTGCATTAGTGCTTAGTGTTGTTCTTGTGGGTTTGTCACAGTTTAGTCAAATCTATGGCCCGGACTGCTGCCTGCAACTCAGCAGCTGAATTAACAGAATTAATCTCCCTTAAAGACTCTCAAGGAAGTGCCTCTCTCGTAGACAGATTCAGTCTTGTTGGGAAGTGTGCACTGCGCCCTAGAACTAGTCTCGACTTCCGTTTAATTGAACAAAGTCCCCAGGGAAGAGTGAGTAAACTGTTTATTACTCGGGATACAAATGGGACGGGCTATCTGTCCAAAACAAAACTTGTACTTAAACAGTTGATAGTAAATACATTAGAAACTGATTTAAAACATGACTTTTGTAGTAATAGCTCAGTAGATCTTTTATGTTTGAGAATATTGTAACTGATTACTTATGTGACCCGAAGAGCTTTGCTTTTCACATTTGTTGTACTTTGACAGTTTGATACATGTCTGCCTGATGATGCACCACTGAATGGTCCTTCAGGGACGAGCAGCTGAAAAGGCCTGGCGTGAGCCGTGATCGCACAATGGCTCATGAATACTGTCTCAGTGCTGCCACTGAGACACACTGACCCTGCTCTTGTGTTTTTTGTGACTCATTGTTCGCTGTGATTCAAGGCCCAGGGGACAAAACTCACTTCACTCAAGTGGGTTTCATCATTTTTATTTTTTATTTACCGTTAAGTGGCTGGTCATGTTTATTACACATACAATAATGAGAAGGGGGCTTTACATTCATTCATATTCCAAAGAAAAAAAACTCTTTGTACAGCAAGACTCAAGAACACAAACAGATAAATGACACAGATCACACACACACCTTTTGGAAAATACAGCACAAGTTGTACTGCAGTTTATAAATATTGAGTTTTCCACATTCTTAAGAAACAATGAATAGGGTGTTAGTCAGAGAGCACCTTTTTGAAATTGTGTTTGAATTATCCACATGGAAAATTCAGCACATGGCTTTGGCAGTCGGAAGGAAAAGGGCACTTTTTGAGAATGTGTAGTGTGCAAAACACAAGATGACTACAACAAACGTTTGGAAATGTCAGGCATTTTGTGAAAGCCTGCCAAAACATTATGTACAAGAACATTAGTATTTTTTATCTTAAGGACTGGAAATACATTAGCTGTGATTCTTTTTATAGGAAGCTCTGACTTTTTCAAAACAATTTAGAAGGTTTAGAAAGATAAACAAATCCACAGCCAGCCTAAGCCCTACAGACAGAGATACAACACTTAGGACGAGACGTTTAACTAATAACTCCTGAATATAATGGCTCTCTGTGTAATGTGAACGATGTTATGACAAAATATATGTTCAGGAGAAATAATGAAGTTGAGACAAAGACCTTTAGACAAGACACAAAACCACTCTTTGCTCACAGAAACAACCCGGACTTTTTCATTCAATCCACAAGAGGCAATGACGGTCAAGTTAAAGACTTGCAACCGGCCTTAACCTTCAAATGCTCCAGGTGCTCTTCTGTTCAGCCACTCATCGTTAGACAAACATAATCGTACACATCCACACTAACTCAGGCACAAGTATAGAGAGCCATGGCAGGGGGGGGGGTCACGGGGTCATTCAGGCTGCACTTGTGAGCGGCTTCAGGGTCACTTTCAGCGGACAGTTTACACCCAATGGTCAGGACTTAGCACTACGCACGCTTAACAACAGATTGTGTCGCTATCTACCAGCCAGACGGATCACGGGTAATAGGAAAAGAGAAAGTTAGAAGGTATTAATAGGTAAAAAGAGAGGTAAGTGTGAAAAGGTGATGACTTTTTCCTCATTTTCTGCTCTTTCCCCCTCTTTGTGTTGTTGAACGCCGGCTCCTGTGTGACTGACAGGGTAGAGGGGCTTCAGCGTTTGGATGGAGACGCACTCCTGCTTCCCTGCAACACAAAGACAGCTGTTATTAGGACATTGATGTGGCTGGGTGCTTTGGTCATGATTATGGTAGTTATTAAGTGATTAGTATATTTCTTGATGGCACTGATGGCTTTTAGTTAAAAGCATGGAATAATCCGAGGCAGTGTTTTTTTTTTTTTTTTATAAGACAGCTAAATGATGTCTTTTGTGAAGTATTCCTTTTATTAAGCATAACATGTCTGAATAAATTGTCAAATTAAGAAATGAAGAGAAAAAGAACCTTAAATTAAGTGCAGATATTAGGGTATATACTGTATAATCCTCAAGAAACTCTTTTTTTTTTTAAATCTGCAAAATCATTTTATGTGGTTAGATTGCAGCCTCCTGGAAAATTATGTATAATTGCTATCTTTGGTTTTTTGATATTTTCGTTTTTCTTTGTGACATTTGAAAAAGTTATAATTTTCATATTAAATTCAATATAAAACTTTTTTTTATATTTTTATACTTTCCCATCTAGTAGGCACTCAAAGCACTTTAACAGTGTTACAGTTGACACCACTGGAGGCAAGGTGAGTTAAGTGTCTTGCAGAAGGACACAACGACAGTATGTGGGGGGAGCAGGATGTTATGATGTTTTGGGATGTTTCGAGCGGGAATCGAACCCGCCGATCGAAGAACGGCCGCTCTACCCTCTGAGTCGCTGGTACAATTGTTCTGAAACTTTACCCTTCATGGTAATAATAAGTAGATAGTCCATATTGTGCAGCTCCCTCTTTGTAAACAGACACTGGGTTTTCGTTTAAATCCAGTCTTAAAGTCAGCTCAGATAAAATTCCTTATACTTCATAGAAATTAGAGGATAAAAAAAATCTACATTCTGCACTGGTGCCAAGATTTAAACCTGAGAGTGGATGAAGACAAAAGTGTGAAACAGTAATTAAAAGTTAATATGGCTCTATTTGGACAGCAGTGGCAGTTTGCGTGCTAATTAGTCATGTCACAACTTTCCAAGATGTTCGTCATCCCCGGAGCTGTTTTGTTTGTTGTGTCTCGGTGACAACCATTTAGCCGTTTCAGATGAGGAAGCAACCTCTGGGAAATTTGGGTTTCTCTCCACCTTCGTAATTGCTGAGCTCACTCATTTCAGGTACACTCGGAGCAAGCCCCTAATTAAAACCTGACTGAGAAGAAGTGGCAGAGCGTGAAAGCTGCCACTCCTTTTCAAGATGCATGTAAACAAATCAAGTAATAAAAAGATGCTTGGTAAATTAAATTAGAAAGTCAAGCAATCAGGATTGGTAATATGGTCTCATCTATTAAAATGAGCAAATTACACCACAGTCCATTTGTCTTGGGTTCTTTCATTTATGATAATAATAGATTTTTGTTTTGACATGAGCGCTTCAAATGTCCAGAAGAGACATGCTTGACGTGCAATTGAAGCTAATGCATTAGTTTCTTGTCTGAACAAATATAAAATGCTTTACATGATGCTTCCTTCACACACATTCATACATCAGAGATGTGGCACTGGAGACAAGGTGGGTTAAGTGTCTTCCCCAAGGACACTACGACGGTATGAACCAGGGAGAGCGGGAGTCAAACTGCCAACCTTCCGGTTATAGGACAACCGCTTTACCACTGATGTCTGAGCAATACTTCATCATTTTGGTCTCTAGCCCAGAGTAAATGGACAGAGTTGTTTCAGGAAGGGCATCTGGTGTAAAAACATTGTCAGACTGTGAACTACTTTGCTGTGGCGACCCCTGGATGGGGAGATGCCTAAAGGCACTTACTTGCTTTATACTCATTGATATTCCACGTGTAAGTGGTTTGCAGTCACCAGACATACATTTGATATAGGACACTGGCTTAGTACAACGGCTCTTGAAGAGTTCTGAAGCGCCGGGAAGCTAATGAATAATAATGTTAGTAAATGTGCATAAGCAATCACTCCTGAGGTTAGCTGTAGCCCCTCCGGACCCATCTCCCAACATGATGTACACACAATCTTATCTTATCAGCGCTAACATTAAGCACAGAGCATCGCCTTCTCACTAAAAGCTTCTTATTATTCTGCTGCTGCTGCTGCAATGGTAATGAGATTAGGATATCATCTCAGTATATCAATGGTGAACAAACGCAGAGTGAGAGAAACTCAAGTGTCAGTTACTCACTCCACTGCTGATATCACTGGTGCAGAAGAAACAAGGGCAAGGATTACAATGTTACAATGAGCCATAACGTGTGCAGAGAAACTACAGAGGTTATTTTTCTTTTACCATTTTGAAGATCCTAGTCAGGGTCCCTTTGCCGTCTCCTGCAGCAGCCTTCTTGGCTTTAGCAGACTGTGACTTCTGATCCCCCTGTGAGAGGACGAGAACTGAGTCAGTGTGTTGAAACCATCTCAAACTGTGCAGTAGTTTAAAAAAAAAATTGGCAGAGAATAAATTACAAAGACCAACTTTTCATTTTTTGGTGAGTCTCTGAAGTAAGAAGCTCTACAGAAAGCCAAATAACAAAAAAAAAAAAAAAAAAAAAAAAAAAAAATGGCTGGAAATTAGAGTGGACGTTTAAGGCCAGGGTTACGGTCAAGTGTTTCTGTGTGAACTCATGAGTTACGGATTAAACTCTTATTTCACGGCTGGCACTGGTATTCTATTTCTTATTGCAGTGCAAGCTTTCCAACACTGTACAGTCTCATCACTACACAAGAACACCTCCAAGCGAGATGCTAATTAGTTTACCCAGAGTCTGTTTTCTGTTGGCGAATGGCATTTAGGAAGATATATGAACTTCCTGTGAGGTGATCCAATCAACCATATGCTCCTGCTTATTACGTTTTGCAGCATTTTTTTTTTTTAAATACTTAATTAACTTGTCACAAAATAATGTCAAATCAAGTGAGTGTGTCATTATTTAAGAATTATTATTATTATTATGTTATTATAGTCCCTAGTGCAGCTCATTTTGAATGTGTGTGCACAAAAACACACCGAGAGACCTTCAATTAAGCGGCTGGTGGAGTTGACAAAGGGAAATAACACACAGATAATGAAGAGCAGAATAAAGCCTGTGTTATCGTGAAACATGGGATATGGATGGAGCTGCTGCACAATGAGAATGAAGTATTTCAAAATGGGCTGCGGTCTGAAGGAAATGAGGCCATCATCACTGATGTATGGACAGATTACGACTGCTAAAGTGGTTGATGGAGACGTGCGCTTGATGATCTCACTTGTCCCGTCTGTTTAATTAGCCATGATAGCTCAGTTGTTCTTAGTTTCTTTTTTGTTTGTTTGTTTGTTTGTTTTTTCTTAAAACCAACCTACCAGGCCTATCTTGGCTGCTAGTCCTCTCCACTATAAAGAGAACAAAAGACAAGGACATGCAGGTAAAACACAAGGGGAGGACAATTAGAGGTGTTGGTCTTACTCGAGACAAAGGCAGGATTGGAAGGATAGAAGAGGCAGGTGTGTGCAAGGGTCCGTCCGGGGGTGGGGTGGGGGGAGAGGGGGAGTCGGAGCAGGACGGTTGGGAAAAAGGAGACGGGAAAGCAAGGCAACAATGAAAAATAGCACCAATAAAGTGAGCCAAAAACAATACATACATTACACTGTAAAAAAAAAAAAAAAAAAAAGATTGTCAATTTCTACATTATGTGTCTGTACATTGCTGATTTAGTGCACTTAATGGAAATTGCAACTTTCTGTTTAATAGCTTTTTGATTTATAGGATCCATTTTGCTCTATTTACCAGAATAACATAAAACAAAATACTTTTTTTGGCCACAAGCCCTGATACAGTACACTAAGATCAATGTTGGAACTTTAAAGTAACTTTTAATTGGTCAAACTCTGTTCCCACTATGTGTAATTGTAATATATACGGTAAGAGTTCACTTTGGCAGTAATGGGTCCAGTGTAACTCACCCTAGACTTGGGAGGGGCAGGGGACACCTGAGAAAGAATTAGTCACAAAAGGTTAGGACGTCTGACAAATGCAAGCCACGGAGAAGATACAAAAGAGGAGAGAAGCAGGAAACAATCAAAACAGTCTAGGTGCAGTCTATCGATCAACTTTTCACTTACAATCGTACGGAAGAAGGTGACCACAGCGCTCTCTGCTCCACGCTTCTTTTGGGAAGCAGCTGAGGCTTTCTGAGGAGCTGGTGACAGAGCACCTCGGAAAGAGCCCTGCAGGCAAAAGAAAAGGGAACAACACAGTCTTTTTGACCAATCAGACTGGAGCACGACAGCGTGAAAAAGTGTAATACCTTTGTCCAAATACAGGGTAAATCTGAACAACCATCAGGTCCACTTACCTGCTTTTATCTTCCAAATGATGCCACAACCAAAATGAGTTATTCATTATTTCAAATAAGTTATATTCTCTGACAACTCCTTGCAAAGGTTTTGAATGTGCACTTAATGGTTACTGATATTCTGTTCTATATAAATTCATCGAGGAACAGGAGATACAGTCCAACGGCAGTGAATTACAAAGATGAATGCACTTCTAAAATGTCAGTTGAGCAAATGCCAATAGCCTTCAAAGTAATATAGTCTGGGAGAGGTCACACCAAGTCAGCTTTATCCTATAAAACAACTATTCTTTTGGGAATACACAGGGTATTATGGGTCACTGAATCATTTGATGCTCCCAGAAGCTAAACCCTCCGCTGACTTCAGAAGGGAACCTATACCATGTGGCAGCCTTGGACAGTGCACTGACCCGGTGAGCAGCAGTGTGGACATAACATAACACACTGCATCTCTGCAAAAATATTTTCCATTCCTCCATAGATTTATTCAGTTATAAGGTTAGGAGTTCTACAATTGTGTTTTTCTGTATTAACATAAAACAATTTGATTCACGTTGGCTTTGTTAATAAGAGGTCGGTATCATTTATTTTCTGTCTCGGAGGTATAAAAATGTAAAACCTTTTTAGCATTAATCTATTTTAAAGCTTTTAAAAGACTTATAATTTCTCTCACATCTAATACCTGCCAACTGCAGCCCACGGGAGAACAAACTCATTTCCACCTCCTTCTCTACGTCTAGTCTTTTCGGTTAATGTCACCTTACTCATCCCTTTTCTCTGACCCTTTAATGGAGCGTGGAAGTGTGAGTTTGTGCATGATCCATTATCTCACATCAAAGTACCAAGAGTAACCAAAAATATGGGGGAATACTTAGACTGCCAAAGCTCCATTTACAGGGCATGATATTGTTTTTGTATCTAGGTGTTTTATGTGTTTTTGTGAGAAATGGAGCACTGGACAATTTACTGAAAGGTGCACATATGCCACCAAAGAAAGCATTTTTTTTTTTTTTTATGGAAAATTGGTTGTTACATAAAGACATACACACATTGACTGTTCCTATTGTTGGGATTATATTCCTTTCTTTTGTTAATATCTGCATCTGTATCAACCACAGTGTTGTCCTTAATGATGTCCTCTTGAAAAACTGTCTATTACTGTGGGATAGAGCCATGTTTGTTGGGAGTCACGACGTAAATGACGTGAAGGGGAAATAAAAGTAAATGAACGGGGATGAGTACAATCTCTGTGGAAACCATGATGTCTTCACAAATTCTATTATATACTACAAAGGTGGCGCTGGTGCAATTACACCTGGCTTCTTTTCCGTGTCAGTGCAGCTGAATGTAATTTTGACACAAATAGGCTACATTAATCATTGGTTGGAGTGTCTCTAATGCCAATGTGAAGGGAATTTGAAATACCATGTTGCTACAGTATCAATTTCAGTAAGTATAGTGGTTATATTTTTGGAGCAGCAAGGGACTTTTTGGTCTGAAGAAGCTTAGTTTCTTTGTAAAGCAAGAATGCTCCAATCATAAATGGATGAAGAGGAGTGGATACAGGTGTACTGCAAGAAAGGGAAAAGGTGCACTATTTGTATGTGCATACGCAATCTTTGGCGTCAAATGAAATAGAGCATTTTTAGACTGTACTTTGAATCATGCAACATTCAAGTCGACCTTTGCAGTCTTTGTGGTCTGTATCTAATTGGAGGATCTATTTTTGGTCGATGCCTGACGAGCTTAAAATTGTACTTTAGTGGTTTTAAATGGGTTGTTGTAGGTCGCACAGAATCAAAGACGATTGATGTCTCTGCTGTACTCTTTTGAATGCAACTCAATTTCTGACAGAAGCCCGGGAGCTTTCTATTTTATACCTCTGCAAAAAAAACGTATGTTTTTGACCATATAACCATACAAATCTATCTTATCTACCTGCAATTTATCATACGCTGGTAGCCTGTTGGTGATGTTACTCATATTCTGGGATAGAATATTTCCTTTTCTTTGGCCTGATCCATACTAATGAATCTTGAGGTCTGAAAAAGATCCTTGTTAAAACTTTAAAACTTTACAAAGAGAAAAAGTTAGCTGCTGGGGTTGACAACATCCCTACTCTATGGCACACTGCCTACACCTCCATTTAAGGTTTTCCTTCACTGTGGCACAGAACACAATCATCCGTTGATTACCTCTCAGTTTGGCTTCCAGCAGTAGTTAGGACTCAAATGCATATATGGAGAGTTAATCTTCCCCTTTCTGTTTAACTGTGTACGCTGCCTCCCATGCATTCTTTTCTAAACAATAAAGAGGAAGGAAGAGCACAAGGATTCACAATCAAAGAATTATCTGCTTTAAAAAAAATATTTAAATAACTGTCTGGCAACCCTTATAGACCCCAACAATAGCATACACATCACAAGATAAAGATTTGAAGAGAAATGTTAAAAAATACCAAATTAAGCTATTTATGTTAGCAGTCAAATATGACTGAGAAAAAGGAAATCTCATTCATTTTATTCTTTTTGGTTAAAAAAAACACAATGTTCAGTGCCAAACCCTTAAGGAATATGTGCTCTTTTTAATTTTCTGAACTCATTGGCAGCAAACAACAACGATGAAAACAAGAAAATGCTGAACTATCGCCTGTTTGCAGCATGTGTTCAGAAGATGGCTGTCGCTCAAAGCTGTTTGTATTCATTATGGAGCTAAAGCAATCATTTTCTGGTTCGAGTTACTTGGCCAGATTGGTTTCTTGAATGTAGACGGGGGTAAAAAATTAAGCTTGGAGAATGGCAATGCCTTTTGAGTGATTGCAGTTTTCTCTGTGTTCTCTGAACCAAGTGTTTGTTGGATGGTGGTAATAATCGTTGGCAGTGGCCTGTGGACGGTCACAGTTACCCAGTGAACTGACCACAGTTACTTATAATGGGACAAACAACAGGGAAATTGGAAATTGACAATGTCCTGCAGAAGGCAAGGATAAGACGTTGATATCAGCTTCTTGATGGTCGACTTTATGTTTTTTTCTCTGCTTCCTAATTGACAAATAACTTTTTTTAGAAAATTATGTGAAAGACTTTTACTTTTTGGGCGCTCCTTGAATCTCAGTTATTTTGATTTAAATTATTTCCAAATATTATATAGGTTATTTTACATAAATGCTAAAGAGGAAAATGGGCATCTCTTGTAAATGGAATGCACAATTTTCTATTTAAAATGTCCTATGAGTAAAAAAATTACTAAATGACTAAAGGTGGCGTATTATGCAATTTGAAATGATCCTTGGTTTGCTTTGTCCAAACCATGCTCCCAAAACGTTTGTAAATGTTATTTTTTAAATTAGAAGTCTGCTTTTCAATTTGGGATGCCGTCTTATAAATGTATGAATGCTTAGCGGTATTTTGTTTTTTTCTTCTCTACAACTCCAAAACTACCTGTGGAGTCAGTCATCCATTTCTGAGCACTCCCTGAGAGGACAGAAGTACCTTAGCCCTTTATTAGGCTATATCTTAGTAGTCCTGTTTCTCAGATTGACAATAGTCATTATTTGCATTTAACCCAAGATAGAGTACTTTCAGACTTTGAGGGGTTGTGTCAGTACCTACCCTTTTTTTGTGAACATAGCAAACCAAAAAGTGCCATCCATATTTCTCACATCAGTGGATCTATTTACCTAATCTTCACTTAGAAGGAACACACATGGTTAGTTCATGGGATTAGTGTGATGGAAAGTGTAAATTGCTTTAGGCAAAAACGTCACTTTGTCTCACAATGCAGTGTGTTTAGGTAAAGTATAACATCTCAAGTCTGTCTTTCTTTTGGACTCAACTGTGCATGTTTTTGGAACCTTTGAGCATGGTTGTTACTTTGAGCAGCTGTTTGCAGAGTAATTCCAAAAGTTTTAAAGTGTTTATAACAAGAGAGAAATCAAATGAAGTCATCAAGCCAAGCATATTAAAAAAAACAAAGAGAGCGCTGAGGGTGTTGTTAAAGAGATTTAATCAAGCAGTAATAATCCAAAAGCTTTGAACAGGGTTAGGTTAGGAACTGGTCACCAGTCACAACAACAGCTACAAGTTACAAGGCGTTATGAAGCAGGATCAGTGCTGATCCGCTGCTGGATCGAATAAACTCGCCGTCCTGGGTCAAAGACACATGAACCTGAGGTGAGCTAACGGATGGAGAGAGAGAAGCCCCTCCCCATCCAAGACACTGGGGTTAGAGTACAGTAGCACATGAGGTTTGGTTTCTCACTAGAAGCTGTTCTGCTGAAGCCTGATCCATTTACAGAGAGTAAACATCACTGACGGTGTCTGTCATTCAGCAAATGCAAATATGTTCATTTTTATGACTATTTTTGCATAAAAGCTATTTCTTATACAAATCTAATTCCCTTTTAATAAGCAGATAATCATGCTTTTATTGATCAAACGCCTGTTAGCTTTCATATGCAAATATCCTGCTTTTGGTTTTACATCCTGAGATTGATAGTTTTTCAACCATTTTTGGCATAATATCTAACAGCTGTTACATGCCATCTTAAGACTTATTTTTGAACTGGGTTGAAAAATCTGTTTCTAAGCCCACCAAAGATTAAAATAATACAGCAAGAAAGCATGCACTTTAAAGACTGAGCAAAAAGCTATGACACAATGGTTCTTGGTAATACTGCAGCCTTGAAGTTTAGAAATCAGCGAGGAAGGGAATGTGCACACGCAGACAGGCAGGTCAGCTTCAAAATGAATCTGAATAACTCCAAGATTAATTCTTTTGGTGAAAAGGGTGGAAGCAAAAATGAGTTTGTTTGTCAGGTAAACCGATGTGGGGAGGGCCTGTCTGTCACTTACAAGAGACGCCAACACTCATCATTAGAAGGCAAACCCTTGGTGAATACATAAATATATATTTGTACAGCTTTTATCTTTTAGTAAACACAGCATTAATGTGGAGAGCAACACATAATTTCCAGGTATCAAGAACAAAAAAATTGAAAATACTGCAGCAAGAGTTGGTCACTAGCCTCAGCTAAATAGCAAATCAAAATCACAATTTGTTCTGTTCTGACATTTTCCAGAACAATTTAAAAGTAACATTTCTCAAAAGAAAAATAACATTTATTCCGGTAAAAACATTACCAGAATATATTTATATATATAATTATCTTCCTGAATCATAACTTCAACGGCTGTCCATAGCTGAAGTATACCGTATGTAAGGCATGGGGGAAAATGCATATTTTTAAGTTGTTCAATCATTTCTCTGCAAAAGCCTTTCATAGGTTACAAAAGATGGACTGAAAGCATATCGTCACATATTTTGTCCACAGGAGTTAGGTCTACAGCTTTCCGGACACACGAACCTCTACAGGGGTGGTTCTGTTTAACTAAAATAACTTTGAGGTTTAGCTTGAACATGCCATAGCAGCTATGCCACAAAGTTTCAATACAGCTCATCGCAAATGTGTACAAGTTCCACTTTTCAGAACACTTCAGAGGGCATTAATGAGTACGAGTGTATGAGTGTCTAATAGAGGTTGAGCTTGTGCCATTTTAGCACTGCGTGGTTCACTGCCAAAACTAGTCCTAGTAGCTCTATCTCTTTAACAATTTTAGCACTTTCAGCCATGTACCGTCTTGTTAATAGTCCCAAACAGGATTACAGCAGTCCCTCACTGCATTTAATAACTTAATGTTATTCTCCATTGTAGATTTCTTTGATCGTTATATCTTGTCATTAACTGCTTAGTAAGTACCTCTTTCTGCAGCAAAAAAAAAAAAAAACAATCATGTAATTGTAAGGTGAGTCTATGAAGAGTTTCTAATGGCTCGACACAAACACCTTAATGATACACACAGGGACAACCTTTCCCATCGCATTAGAAAGTACCTGAAAAAAGTCTGTTCGTGTATCTGCAGTTATCTGACAGCAACAAATCAACATTTCCACCATTTACTTAAGACTATATCACTTTGACAATACGTATATTACATCTTACTCTTAAGAACACGTCAGTACCATTCAAATAATACAAATATGAATATTATATAAAATCAATAATAATCACAACCTAATGGCATTGAAAATGATTCAAATCAATCCGACCCCACCCCAAGTCGTTATTCAAAGTCCACTTGTAACATCTTTTAGGACGATGTGTTGGCAACTTGGGTTCACCATAAACATAACCAAACCAAAATGTGACGAATCTAATAAGATTACTTTAAAAGAAGCAAAAAAGTAGTTCTGGGAGTGAATCAGCAGATTTAACTGAGATATTCAATGCTCCTTGCTACCTCACCTTGCTCTTCTTTTTTTTGTCCCCTCCAAAGAACTTTCCAATCTGATCCAGAACTCCAGGGTTCTTCTTCTTGCGGCTCAGCCCGAAGGCGGCCTGTGCAGAGCTGCTTGCAGAAGCCATGGCGCTAGTAGTAGTCGGTGGGATGTTTGTATTTGTCAAATGTGGCTTGTTTTCTCTTTTCAAAAAGAGACCAATGGCAGAGGACGGAAACAAGAAAAGAGAGGAAGATGGGAGGGAAAAGCTAGCCTAATCTAGGTCCTGTTCGGGGATGTCCGACCCGCACTCTGAAGTCGCTCCGCTGTGCTCCTGGATGGTCTGCAGCTCATCAGATTCAGAGGGTCGCTCTTTGAAGGTGTTGTCCTCTCGGCCCGGGGCATCTCGGGAGAAGAGGCGGACCAGGTGGGGGCGTGGCGTGGCAGCGTCAGGGTCAGCTGTACTGGCGGGGGTCCCGAGCTGGCAGGGGCCCTCAGCGCCCGTGGAGTCAGTCACCACCGGCTTCGTCGAGATGCAGCCATTGTTCTGGTTTGCATCTGCCTCACCCAGCCCTGCGCAAGAAACAAAAAGGGTCATCTATGGCTCAGGCCTGCATAGCACACAACAGACTGTACAGAGGACAATGGGCTCTTTCTGAGCTGACTGTGCCCATCCTGCTGCAGCAGAAAACACCACTGCTAACATTTCACTTTTAACAGGAACAAGCCTAACCTGACGCACAGCTATAGGCAACTAGTCAGCTGTAAATGGCCCGGAGCGATCTTTCACTTTAGGCATTTTTAAATATTGTACATAACGTAAATTATACAAGTCAAAGTCTGTGGGCCAAATATAGTCCCAGGCAAACGTTTGTCCAGCCCAAATAGATAATTTAAGCATTACGCATAACTGGTATTTCAATAATTTAATAGGTTTTCTTATTTTGAATCACTGAATCATTTATACTGCTCAATTGTACTTGATATACAGTATACTGTAATATGCATTTCCTTTTTGAATAATATCAAAAATTGTTTGTCAGCAATTCTCATCTACAGTAGAATAGAGTTTGATCCCATGGGTCTAAATCCTTGCATTGTACATTCATTTCTGAAAAGTTAATTTGTGGATGATAGACTTTAAAGATTGGGGTGAAAGCAAAAGGGTTAGTTAGGGTTTTCAAATGTATTTTTTTCTATCAGGTCAATCATCTCAACCATGAGTGGCATGTTGAGCATATTGCTTCCATTCATTTGGAAGTAGAGCTATTCCTCAAACGTCCACAGCTGACAGCTATCCATTAGGCTCGCCTGCTCCCACAGCAAAGGACATCCAGTGCATTCCTGTCTCAACACAATATCCAGACTGTGTGAGCAGAAATGGTGTGCCACTACCACAGAGGACTTGCATGCTAATGTTGGCCAAACAGTAGGCTTATTGTGAGTGCTAAATAGTTATGACAGAGTAACAAAGGGGCTAGTGTCACTAAAATAACTCCTATAAGTATGGATTTTCACCAAGACGCACAGTGACACTTATCTGATTCGAGACTGAGAGCTGAAGCTGCTGTCACGGCGAGCAAAGCAAGTTTGACTTCCTTTTATAATGATTTAGTTTACAAGGTTTACACACTTAAGTTTTCCCTCCTCAAATTAACAAAGATCTATATGTGAGTGCATAAGGAAAAGTAAGACTGCTCCCTAGAGCTACTCAAAACTTTTTAGAGAAGTTTAAACTTCAGATAACTTTCATCCCAGCGAGGCAGGGGTGAAGATTTATTCCTGTTGTCCGCCAGAAAGATGCCTGCAGTGCCTTTTTACATTGAGATTTTTGAAGAAAAGTTACATATGCATAAGGTTCCCAACTGTTACTGCACTGCTTCTGTCATACAAAATAAGAAATTGTCCGCATGTTGCCAGTCTCCCATTGGCAGGCAAGACTATTTGGACAATTGTAAATTTATCTTTTTCTACATAACGTGCTGTGTTGCCTCACCAATGTCATTTACCTTAACATTAAAACCCAAGGCATTAAAATGACTATTAAATGGTCATATATATATACTGTATTCCATAAAACATCACACTGTGAATAACCATTTGCATTTGATAAGATAAAGAAACAATATGAACAGCTGTCATCAACAAAGCAAGATCAATTCTGGCAAGTGTCACCATACATTACATGACTCGACAAATGTTGTGTCAAACTGTTTCAGGGACTCTTAGAGACTGGATCTTAGTTAAAATATTAAACAGTGTTATTACAGCCCCCTTCCTTGTAAGAAAAAAAACAATTCAGTGATTGAAGAGATACTTAATAGACATGAAAATGGTGCCCTATAATTACTGCTGTTACAAAGTGCATCATGATCGAACCCTTTGGCTCTGAAACCTGACAAAGAAGGTTTGACTATGCTGATAAGTGGAGTTTTTTTTTAATCAAAATCATCTGCCAAACATTAACATATATACCTCACACTGTCACATTTTCTATCATTTCTTGTGTGCATTTATTTTTAGCACACAGCATAATTATCCAGTCGGTAGAGGCAGCCCTGGCTCTGCACCAACAGCTAACAAATAAGTGCAGACGAGTGGTGACAGGCTTAAATTTATCAGTAAATCTAAATCATACTGAGGGCCTGAGATGGCTTTTAGAAATTCTGACAAAATGTTTTATGAATATAATGGTTTTGGCCATATTTTTAAACCCTTGTTGTACTTTTGTTCTAGTTATTGGCATTATGATAACCACTGTTCTATTTATGTTACTCTCATTTCATTCATTTCTGCATCTGTTTCTAGTTTAGATGCTGTTCTTCCAACCCAACCCAAAGGCACATATTGGCTTTAGGCTTGACAAGTATGTTTTATATACAACACAGATTTAACATTTTAACAGGTGACACTAAATAAAACAAACATTTGAGGACATCATTTTGGAAATGTAGATATGTTTCTCTGTCTATAACTTCCCCTCACTTTTTTATATAAACCTCCCCCTGTGGCCTCAACTCCTACACTCTGATGCCAATAAAATGCAAATTACAGCAAGAACAGTGCAGCAGAACAGCTTTAACATTAGTCAACCAATACACACATTCACAATGTTTGTCTATAGACCAGGCTATGTGCTAATGACTGACTACTTATGTGTCATCACAGGTGCATTAGGTCTGGACGTGGGACTTTTGCCTGGGCTCCTTCATCAGTTGGGATGACTCACTGATTGGCTATCCGGGCGCTGGCGTTCTCTGCCTAATAACAATTCACTCCCCCTTAGTATGTCATGCTCCGACAAATTTCCGCAGCTAATGATGGGGCATTAATGTCAGCCAGCAGACAGCTTTTCCCCAAGCTAACACAAATGACATGGCAACACTAATATATATGAAAAAAATACATGAAAACCTCAATACAATGTCAAAGGCCTTGAAGGTTTTCAAATAAGCACGCAACAGGGGTCCACACAACAAGCACCAGAACAATGATGTTTGAAAGTGCAGTGATGACAGAAACAGCAGGCATGTTCATAAAAGTTTGTCCGCATTGACATATATATAAATGGAATGTTTTACAACTACACAAAGCCACTAAAGCAGAACTAATCGAACTGTTAAATTAGAAAGATCCTCTATACTGCTTAGATGAAGAAATAGTGACTAATAATGAAGACTTTTATTACCCCTTCTCCTCAGCTAAAACTACTATTTTCTGTGAGCCATTGATATTTCTAAGTACTCATTTTCACTGCCAGAACCCACTGTTAACCATGTATCCACATATTAGCTCTCCACGGCATACATTGTGTCTGCAACAAAAAGTGAAGGCAACAGAGATAAAAGGCGGAATATAATGGTCTAATCCTTTTTTTTTTAGTATACATATAGAAGTACGATTATAATGCTTTGCTACATTAGAAAAGGCTTCTTCCAGACACTCACAGAAAAGATTTGCAACCAGGGCTTGTAAACAACAGTAAGGGCCAATTACCCAGCAGTGTGCGCTGCCTTTACTCTTTTGGCTCCCTTCATAAATACTAAATTTTATGTATGTGCTGATGTCCAAAGGTGTCCTTAAAGCCACCACAGAAGAACAGAAGAGGTTACAAAGAGGTCTGCATTTGTAGAACTGTCAACCTATCAGCACAGAGACAAGCTGGAGCTTTTAACAGTCACAAAACACAACCTTGATGAGAAAATAATGACCTGAAAGTAAGGCAATCGTCACCATAGACATACTTATGGCAAAGATAGATGGAACAGTACATAATGTAATACACTAGACACAATTTGTGGAACTTAAAATAAAAGATAAGTCTAGTTCAGGAATTGAAGAAGAACACACACATCAACATTGAAGTATGCAGGCTGTGGGCCCAATCTAGTCATTTTTCCTCCTCTTCCTTGTGGTGTGAAGAGGATGTGTAGCCTTGCATCTGGGACAACAACAAGGATAGGAGTGGGCTGAGGCATGGGAAGCATTCTTCTGAAAAAAACATCCAAAGTTATGTGGCTGTGGACCAAACCTCCCACCCAGTGATGGCAATTCCTCTGCTGCTGCATTAATGCACCCACCATCTTCTGAGAAAAAAGCCCTTCTCTGTCTCTGAAGCCCCATCTGACATTCGGGATGTTGAGCCTCCAGAGATTTTTCTAGATGCGATAGGAGCTGCAGAAGAACCACTCCCTATTCGCAACCCAAGCCACGTTCATGACCTCTAACCTTTACTTTGATTGAGGAATGACAGTTCCACGAAAAAGGCATAATATGCCTTTTCTCTTTTGAGATACCACAGGTAAAATAAGAAAAGAGACACCTTATTCATCCCCGAGCTACTAGAGAGTTAGAAAATAAACACACACCCAGACAGATGAGCACCCACCCCACTGAGAAGAAATAACAACCAAACACTGCACTATTTCACATGGTGTGTAGGAGAGTCCCACAGCAAGAAAGACCTTATGAGGATAATGTCCAGTTAGACCACTATAGCATCATTAAGTAGCAACGTCAGATACTTTTCAACAGCAGGGTGCCACTCTAGTTGTGCTCTTGATGCTCGTCAGCTCAACTAACTCATCCATCTTACTAAGAAAGCAGTCTCTTGGGGGGCGCCTCCAGCTCAGTCGGTAGAGCAAATACACAAATACAAGAGACCCAGTACGAGTCTCTCTCTCGCCTTTCCTGTCGACCTACTGTCTACTGTCAAATAAAGGCTAAAAGGCCCCAAAAAAATAAATCATAATGATGGTAGAACAAGCCTGCACTGCACTTGATATTACCATATCACAGACATTAGCATCTAGTCGTTGTAGCTTAGTAGTCAGATTGACTTGTTGATAAGGATCAGCACTGCCAAGTTATCCATCCCATGAACAAGAGAGACCTCACACTCATGGAATCCTCATCTCCTCATCTGCTTTAGCTCTTTAGAAATATATCAGGTGTGTTGCTAGAGGCTCACTGCCCCGTTGTCCACAATGAGCAATGCTACAGTTCAGTAACTCAAATAACAAATTATAAAAGGCAGACTGACCAACACACACCATGTTTAATAAAAACTTTTTTATGTAGAATCAGAATCCAAAATTCAGAATCTGACATAAAGGATTGCAGGGCCCACAGTGATCACATATCAGGCCTAAGCACCTACATTTATCCAAGCAGCTGTCAGCAATCCCGTCAGCACCACCAAATACGATCAATTCCTCTGCACTCTGCCAACATTAACAGCTTCTCGCAGCAGCCATCTTTCCTTCTGTTTGTCCCAATCTGGACTGACAGTTTTAACTTTTAACCATTTAAAGGTCTCCTCTGTAAAAACTAGCTGAGTAATGCCATCTGAATGTAGTGCATAACAGCATAAATTAACTATTTCAGAAAAGATAATGAGTAATAATGAGTTTCTTCAGACAGTTTAAGTTCAAGTTTTCTTCATGTAGTAAATGTTAAGACGCTGGTCAGAAAGCAAATCTAAAACTAGTCTTTTCAAAAGATTGAGTTATTGCTATTTATAACCTCTTTTGTTGGTTTTAGTCTTACTTGTTCTTAATTCAGTTTTTGATTTTCACAGAACAGGTTTGGGCCAGTGGTGAGGCAGCACTGGCAGTAAAGGGCCATGATTTAAGGTTAGATGACAAAACAATCCTTTATGTTACTTTGTAAACAACTTGCTGGTGCTCTGACTTGGATGAAAATGACTCGTGATAGGTATTGTTCACTGGTCACTGACCAGGTGCTTATCTGAAAGCAAAGGTTTTCTGTGGAAGCCGTCCCTGATGGTTGAGACTACCATGCCAGTCAAGTTAGAGTCTCCAATCTGGTCCAAGTCTATCTATTAAGTATTAAGTAAAAAAATCTATTCTATAATTTTCTAATTGGTATTTGCATAGGGATCATTTAAAATGTAATATGAAGGATATTTGACAAGCATATTCACATGTACATTTACTGACGTAAATCTGTTGTTCTACAAAGCCGTGAAGATGTCAAATAACCAAAGCTAACTAGACACTTGTGTCAAAGGCTTTTTTAACAACCATGACATTAAAGTTAGATTTATTTTACATGTATCCAGGTTCAAGGTACTTATCAACTTATCAAGGAACCTATAGGATATATCTTTAATATCCTTTTATACATATAAAGACAATAAAAATAAAAGCTTATATTGGAATGTGAAAACAATCATTCATTTCCCCGGACACAAAGGGCTTTAATCACACAAAAGTGTACGGCACTGTTAGAGAACAGCTCAATTTCTTCTAAGAATTAAAAGGTTGATCACACCAGTTCTGATATTAATCCTGGTCAATCTCAAAGGACTGCTAACCAACAGCTGCAGGAGCACTCAAGTAGTGTGTCTAATTTGTAGTTACTGATTTCCAGGTTATGTCTGGATATTACATACACGCGTTTTGAACATATTCTGATGCAAAATAACTGACAACAATTTTTAATTTGGTCCCGAGGCATGTTCCCAAACAACAACTGTGGAAATGTTTGCCAGCTGTGTTATAACAAGCATGAATGTGGTAGCATCTGCCATCTTGGACGCACACAAAACCACTATGTGCTGTGATGATGAAGCTAAATCCCTACCAGACCAGACATGTGAGACATTATCCAACAGAGAGTGTGAAACGTAATCTGTCAATTGGATCTGAACTTAGCTCAAGATACAACATACGATAATAATAATAACACTTGCTCCTCCATCCACTTTAAGAGGAGTTTGTTGTTTTCCTCAGAGGGGAAATGACTTGAGTTCATCTTGTGTGACATATGGGATGCCGTAGTGAGGGTAGTACTTTTGTTCTTCGTTGGCTACTCATCCTTCCCTCCCCTTGGACTTCTCTGTAGCCACAGAGCCAGCTGCTAAGACACACACACATTTGCCGATTGTCCTGCCAGATGGTCCAAAGCAGATGACGTGGACTCCTGAAATCACGGACAAACTCGGACACAAGCTCTCTGCCAACCATAATGATCTGCAGTAGATAGATATAACACGACCAAAAATGCAGTATGTGAGAAAATGGTATGATTCTTAAAGAAGAAAATTAGAGACAGAGAAGTGAGGTGTGCAATACGGAAAGAACAAACACAATGGTGTCAAAGCAACAAACACTGCTCCAGTGATGGATGTTGCCTTTTAACAATCAATGCTTTTGAGGTGGGGTGGGGGTGGGGTGTGTGTGTGTGTGTGTGTGGGGGGTGTTTAGTGTTGGCAGTGCCAGGGCCCGTACCGGCCAGTGTCAAGCTCAGCCACAGAGACAAGTGACTGGCTCAGCTGCAATTGGTTTGTATTCCTCTAATAAATGCACTGTACTCTCTACTGTATGATATGGACACTAATCAATATTACACTGAACTGGCTATTGTTCATTAAAATAAAAAATACCTCCCAAACCTTTAAAGGCATATACAAAGGAAAAAAACAATAGGTAAATGTAAATTTATGGTAAACTCCGTGTGAGCCCTTATTGTATACTAACTCATTATCCATCACTGTAAAGGTATGTGGAGCTGCAAGCAGTAATACAGTGTCCACACACATCTGAGGAGCAGAGGCAGTTCAGAGAAGAGGCTGTCACACACAGATAAAGGTAAGCAGTGTTGCCAAAGTCTAAGGCATGTGTAGGGAACCAGCTGCAGAACGAAACGTGTGATAACTGGCTTACACCAATATCATCAAATTTTCTTGGCAGAAGCTCAGGGAGGATGAACCAGAATTAAAAATGATCTCAAGAGCACACACATTAAACGCTTGATTTTGCTTCGAGCTCCACCAGCAGCTTGCTTCTGCAGCTATTTCTATCAGGGTCCGGTTACAAGATCAAATATTTTATGTATTGGAAAATAAGGTCAGGTCAATATGTGTTCTGACATCATGCACAGTTGTGCTTAACACATATGCAGAGATATGAGTATATATACATTTGCAGACACTGAAAGAATTAATAGAACTAACCACAATTTTTATGTTTTTCTATGCATGAATATTTATAAATGTATAAAACAACTGTCTAATGACTTAATGATGATAAAGAGACAGTGACCCAGAGTCAGCATTAAACAGGACAAGAGACAGATAGACAGATAAAGGGGGTCTGTTTTTCTGGGTGGGGGCCTGGACCAGGTAATGGATCCATAATGGCCTTTTAACTGCCACACAGCTGATGGTGGTGTTTGCCCTTTAGTGGAAAAGCAGCACAAACAGGAAGTGCTGCATGGAGACATCCCCAGACAGTGGACAGGCCCAGATGAGTCATGACGCCTGCTGCTGACATCTCCTCTAGACCCAGCTCCAATAAAGCACTGCTAACCTGTCTATCATAAAACGCTTACATTCGTCTCATTTTGTCAGAGATTTGTATATATTCTCGAACCTGCGCCCCGAGTCAACCTAATGACGTTAAATTAGTTTGGCCTTAGTGCACAGGTCCACAGCAGGTTTTTAATGTTTCCTTCATAACATCAGTGCTCCACCTGCAAGACTCACAGACTGATAAGGAAATGGTCTTTTTACATACTGCCTGAGTCAACCAGTTAAACATTAAGCACCAACGTAAGATCAGCAAAGCATTGTCTACTACTTCAGACACATTTAAAAAGCTTTGATTTCCACTTAAACCTTCAATCAGGAAAGGGCTCAGTAAATTATCTTTTATGCTTTTATAACATTCATTTTATGGAGTAGCAGCATGTTTTGTAATTTGTAATGTTATAATAAAACATCCCATATGGAGAATACCTTGTTAACTCTAGCAGTGGGAACTCTACATCACCCTGAGGAAGTCTGCACGCTGCCCCCGGCTGCTTAGTCCTACTTTACACAGATCAGGAGAGGCTTTGTCTAAGCACAGGACATCCCCATGAAAATTACGTAATTTTGTACAGTGTGATTTTAAGGGAAGTACATGAAATTGGATGTAATAAGCAGCCTCATTACTAATACCCCCTGTATGTCAATGTCACATCATTTTATGTCCTCGCCTGGATATACTGTTCTCCCCTCAGGCCAGAGGTAATGACTGCACACTGGTAGTGTCACTGAAGTATCACACTGGACGGTCTACGCCTGTTCCATGCTGATTAACGGAGGACATTAATTAACTGCAGCAGAAGAAGCACACTGATTGACAAACAGATCAATACGATGAAGCCTCGGAAAACTAGAACTTTCCTGCGCTAACTCTCTGGTAAACAGGTCTAGGCACTAAAAGGAATGATACCATACTAAACTGAGATGACGTGACATCAATAGACAGGCACAATCTCAGCTATGCAGACATTCTTGCATGAGCACAAACAAATTAACGGTATAGATAAATTACTTATAAAGCCTTAAATCATTAGTATTACGTTGTTTGTGTCTCGGCAGACTGATGCCAGAATGAGCTCTTTGATCATGTTGACTGATTCTGCAATGACTATGGAGTGGACATAAATCAGTCCTACTTTATGTACAATTCATTGATGCCTCTGTGAGATTCTGTTTTCAACTTTGGTAATGTAACCTAACACCTAACACTGTTTATTAGCTGCATGGTGACCTTTAACATGGCTGGCTTTAGTTAATTACTTTCAGAGAATTTCTTAGATAAGGTGCAAATGTCAAACCGTCCATTAGGGAATGTAGCAGACCATAAGTAGAAGTGAGACAATAGCAGCTAATGACACAAGCACTCAGTTTCAGGAAGAAAGTTTTTGAGCAAATCAGGTAAAAAAAATGATTTATGGTATATGCATCAACAACAGCTGAAGGGGCAAGCTGGTTGGTTGTCATGATAATTCAAAAGAAAAACCTCTGTTGTTGGTGACACTGGTGCTGATGTGTTGATTTTTTGCTTTGTCGTTACTCTGGTCCTGGAAGCTAGAATTAAACTTATGCTACTGCTCCAATATAAATGGGGGAAAGCATTAAAGCACAAGGCACCAAAAATGTAATTTTAATCTATGTCTAAAATTTATAAATGCAGAAAGAAATCAAGAAATCATTACTTTCATAAAAAGACCTCTAACTTTAAGCATGGGTAATCATTTTCTTTCTTTGCACTCCACCTGAGCTCAGTGCAAGCAAGATTACCTTTTTGTCAACCTGTAAAGAATGACCTGCACTCTTCTAGCAGAGCAGTTACCCTGTGGGCACATGCCCAAGTGCAAGGAGAGGAAGGCCACATATACTGAAATATGGTGATCAGTTGATATTCATCTCAAACACTGTATAAAAGGAAGCCATTCCCTTCACTTTGCAGTAGCTTCAGGCTAGTCTTCAGTCACAAATAAATTGAAAAACAAAATACATTTTCAACTGTCAGTGTTTTGTTTTTTTATATCTAGTTTTATACAGCTTCATTAATTACGTAAGCAGTGGCCTATACTTAAACTTATGTTAAGCATGTTTAATTTAAAGAGTTCTTATGCAGTATTTTTATCAATGTATTAGGCGAAGCATTAACAAATACTCTGCCGTCTGTTGTGCAATGGACTCTGCCCTCATCTGCTGAGTTGTAGAATTGCAAAGGTCATTTCCTTTACCCCAGCACAGACTTCCACAAGAACTTCCTAAAAACTTGAGCATGTGAGGTTATGACTTGTGAGTAATATTTTATTTTTTTTATTTTTAAAGAACAGTAACAATAATTTACCAGGATGTGACTGTCACTTAATCAAAACTGGACAGGACTGAACTAAACATCTAATGAGAAAATATTGTGTTAGAGCTGTCCTTCACGTTCTTGCTTAAAAATGTTTTATAACAAATAATTACAATTACAAACTTTTTTAATTAAATGTTTTATTTACTGGTATTTGATCTTACCAAAGACTTCATCCTGCGGTTCAGCTTCTCCTGCTTCTGAGGTGTTCTCCGTTGCTGTGGGTTCAGGTGTCTGTAATAGGAAAAACAAAAATAGAGGTGAAGCACTGAGGTGCCATGGCAACAAAGCAAAGGACAGATGTAGACAAAAAAAAAAACAAGTGGAAGACTCACAGATGAAACTATAGTACAATGTCTGAACAGTGGCCTTATTATATTCTTTGATGTTGTAAAAGATGATTCGACTATTATAGTATTTCAAGGTCAAAAATGCAAACATCTGAGTGATTTAACAATTCAACATGGTAATGCTTTTCCATTGATAACTACATTGATGTGTACTGTCCATCTCAACATTGTGCCTACAGATTTCTGGTTCTGTGATGTCTTTTTTTAAGATAATTCCTTAACAAAAATGAGCCCAGATACAAATGTCATAAGGAAATAAACATAGATTATTTTCCTTCTCTGCAGTGATGGACTAGTCTTTAGTCTTTAGTCTTTAGTGAGCTTTTTGGAGAGCCCTAATCTATAATCTAATTGTAACGATTTGAATTACTGAATCTACTTTAAATCCAATTTTCAATCATTAAACAAAACTTTCTGTGGATGTGTCCTTTTGCTCAAGGCTTTGACAAAAAAGGTGAGGCACAATGTATGTGAACCAGAAGAATACATTATACTGTCACAACAAAACTCGAGCTGCTCTTTTGAGACAGTGAAGTATGTCTTCCTTGTCAAAAGGCACTAACGTTTTGTCTTTCATCAAGTTGGACTGCATGCTTACACTGATTAAAATACAGACTCTAATTTCCCCCAGTTTGTGAGTTACTTTCACAAAGTCTTATAACATTTAGAAAGTGTGACTCCACATGTGAATTGTGTAGGATGAACTAAAGGAGTGAAGGTCAAGTGGCATAATGCAAATACATTCAAGAAAGAAGAAAATACTTTTTTTCATTTTTTTTCATTCATTTCCTTTGGCTTGTGCCCCCAAAACCCTTTTACATGATGCATTCACACCTGGGGCTGACAGAGAGGGGGGGCGGTCATACACACGGAGCTCACAGCCTTTTCCAACCAGCACCAAACTCACCTCTACAGTCACACACGTTCATACAACAGCGCTGTGGCACTGGAGGCAATGTGAAAAGCCATATATGCAGTATGGTACGAGTTGGGTCAGCATTTCCATTATCAAACAAGGGTATCTCTCCCTGCCACTGAACAAGAGAGAGATAAAGGTCTGTCAATGGACATCAAAGAATCAGCCGAAAACAAAATCAAGTTATAACACAAAATGACTTGAGTCCTGTCTTGTTATTAACATACACTAAAGTAAGTAGACAAATATTTGACTCTTTTCTAATAAACTCAGTGTGTCTTGCATCAACTGCTGAGTCCGTTTTTACAAATCTAGAAACATCTACTTTTTTTAAAACACAAGCAAAAGCGCTCCATGTAAACAACTGTCTGAGTCTAGAAAGGTGGGATTTAAATGGCCACAAACAATCTTCTACTGCTACTGAAGCAGAACATGGCCTCCTACATCTCTTCAGGTATTATCTTTAGAGTCAATGCCAGCACACCTTCAAGTCTCTTTGAACAACATGTACATCTCAGAAAGACAATTGGATCCCTAAGTGGACACTTGGCTAATATGGCTGGTCCATTTGTTAAAGTTAGCTAGTTCATTTAAAAAGGGACTATGTATAAATCTTTAAGGTTTAAAGCATATCCTTCCTTCTGTTAGTGCTTTTTATTGACTCCTGTTTCAAACTAATACCTGTGTTTACCTATTTTCAGTATCTGCATACCACCCTCTACATCTGTTAACTGCTGCGGACGTAAACCCAAGCTGGGAATAGCTGTATTACTATACTACAACGGCATCACCCATCTGTTAAAAAGGTTGTTCAGCTAGATTAACCAAAAACAAATCAAACTAAACAAAATTAAATTCACCAAGGGAAGAGCGGTTTGAAACAAGCACATACATAGCCAGACAACATGACCCAGTTTGTAATTTCAACATTACACACAGTTGATACCCAACGTTGTCTCTGTAGGTTTTGTTACAACAATTTAGTGCAGCCTTGGGGTACTATCAGAATAGTTTTAAAAAAAAAAAAATTACATGAAAGGTGAGACTTCTAATCATCCCTTTTTAACAGATTGAGGGTGTCTTATGTGGTACTACATCCTCAGAGCATGTAGTAATGTTGTTAATATGCATTTACCCGGGCAATCCTGAATACGGGCTTCACCGGATTAATTTGACGCTTTACTTTTGTTTATGATAAAGTGCTTATAAAATAAAATAAATAAATAAATAAAAAAAAAAACAGTATTTCTCAGCCTATTATGAATCCAGAAGCGTCAGCTGTAGCCTTTATTTCTTAAAGAATGAAGATGCATTATCTGTTATTAATACATCTGCATTGCTTTGTCTTGCTTGTCTTTTGTCCAAACTGACAACTGAAATAAACACCATTCATTCATCAGTCATCTTTCAGTTTTCATTTACAGAGAACAGGAAATACAGCAGTGGTAACACTAGTAAAAGAGTACAGTGCTATTTTGTAGCTATGAATTGTTTGTGAAATAATGTATGGACAATACTAGAGGCACAAGCTGCATATAAGAAATAGCTTTTACACTTATATTAAAGTAAGGATTTTGTCAATTCCATTTCAAACATATACTATTATGATTATATTATTGTATAAAACAAGTGAATATTCATGATAAGCATGCCTCTAGCTAACTTGATTATGTTACTCAAAAGCTCTCCAAACTTAAAATCTAAACTGATAATTTGTTATTTCTAGGGGTACTGCTCTCTCTGGGGTACTGCTTGTGTAGAGTCTCCGTCTTACATTACACACGTGGCCCTCAGCAGAGAAATATTAAATAAATATGAATGTTTGTACTGGCAAACGCTGTACAAACATATTATGCCTCTGGCTACACCTGTGCCTAGCCCAGAGGCATCACAAAAAAAAGCTCTACTGGGGAGCTGCATAAGAACATGAGACACCAAAACACCATTAAAATAGATCAATATTCCACAGGTTTGGGATTTAGCACCACCACACAGGACTTTATTATTCTTTACTTACTCCTTATTTGAGTAAAGGATAGTATGAACCTCTACCTGATGTGATACACCCGCCACAAGCAACACACTCCAATCAGACAGGAGTACTAAAACTTACACATGTCCTTCTAGAAAAGTGTGCCTGCAAACTCATACTAAAGTCACAAAGTAGGGTAGGGTTTCATTTAGTTCTTGTTGCGCATAATTAGCAGCTCAAACTAAACTGATCCTTGAAGCTTCCCAGAGATCACTGGGTGTGTGTTGAACGGATCAACCCACACACTGTAACCAAACCCAAACAAAATTAGCATTGTGACATTTACAAAACAGTGTAAGGCAATTAAAGTGTATCTCCTTCCTACGTAACTGCCCAGCTACTGTTTTCTGCTTGTCAGTGAATCGGTAACAGACTGTGACCCTCATTATTATTTTATGAAAGATGATGTTCTTGGGCAAGAGCTGTCAATGTGACTTCACACCTACTCACTGATGGTTCGTATACAGCATCTGCTCTTGTTAAACCATTTTTTTTAATGTGTAAATGTATGTAGCAATGCTTTCTACATCATTATTATACTTCACTTTACTTAAATAAATGATGTGATTAAAGACACTAGTTCATCTGCTCGAGGCTTCAGAGTAACTCTCAGAGCGAGGGCCTGGATAAACTTTGATAAACTGTTAGCTACAGGGAATTAGCTTTAGCTCACTGAAAAAATATTCTACTTCCTGAACACTATAACTGTGGACAAACAGGAGAATATACAAGCTAAAACCTTTACTGTCTCACTTTAATTTAGTTGCCCTGCTCTAACCCTAACCCTGTTCTGTGTCTCTGTGCACACGCCCTGCTCTATGCTCCTGGTGTCTCAGAGTCACAGAGCAGCAAGAATGTGCGACGCATTGCTTTCAGTAAATAAGGCAGTAATGATACACATCACAAAATACTTCTGTCAGTCTATATTTCCACTAATGCAATAAAGTCTCAAAGTCTATGTGCACTGTGTGGGCAGAGTCTCTTTCATTTGAAGTGGGGCCTTACACTGTAGCGGCCAAGATTCAATTGTGGAGGGCAATCACTATTAATGCAGCGGAATCCCTGAAGTTGGTTCGTCTCTGAACCTAGACAGTAGTTTAGGCTGAATGTTGACTCACAACCTCTGTACAAGTCCATTTGATGATTTAAAAAGCATATTGTAAATTGATTCTCTCTAAAAAAAAAGACAGAATCATTCACGCAGCCCAAGAAAAAAATCAGATATTGCAAGCCATACATTATAAAGTTCCACATGGCTTAGTTAAAAAACATTCACACTGAATTGAGGTCACCTTGTGTACTGTAAAGGTATTTAATTATATGTATACTTCTGCTCTTGACATAACACAAACAAAAACAATCTGACTTTCAAAACCTTTCTTACAGTTTTGAGGTGATTTTTAAGCAGTAATACTTTGTCACGCTTCCTCTCCACCCATGCCTTTGATCCTTATTGGTGCAAGACTGGTGGATGTGCTGCTTTAAGTGTAGGTACAGCCTTCGTTCGAGAGGCAAAGTGCGAAAGTAGTGCAGTGATTTGGACACCTTTCAAAGGCTTGGGTCATTTGAGACAATCAAAGGATTCCTAGCTCTCCTTCCCATCTGCTGCAGTGCAGTGATAAGTGCACCCTTCAGAGCTTCATCCTGTCTATTTATTTTACAGATGGAAGACAAAAAGAGCAGGAACACTTCATCTCACCTTTTTACAAAGATTTAGAAAAGCAGTGCAGGAGACAAGGTTGAGGCTTGACATTGCAAGATATAGGTAATTGTATATCGGGAAAAGAGTGAGAAAAAAACACTTTTGTTTTTAATCCACAGACAAGAACACAATGTCTGCTAAGTCGGCAATGCATGCTGCGTACTAACTGGATACAATGGCTTCAGTTGATGCTTTCTATAGGCTGAGTCTGACGCTCCCTCGTCTGGAGACTGCAGTCTTTAGTTGAGCATTAACACAAGCAAAGGGACAAGGTGTTAATTTGAAACCACAGCCATTAATATCCTCTACATGTTTGGAGTTCGCAGTAATCTGCAGAGCAACTCCGCACCAATGACTAACTCTTTTGAATGTATAATAGAAAGTCTCAAAAAGGATTGAGAGATACAAAGAATCAATCAATCATTTTGATCCACAAAATTTTTAATTATACTCCCCTTAAGTTTTTTGTTTTTTTTTGGGAGAAAAGTATTTTTTTTTTTTGCTTTTACTGATAGGAGACAGTAGGTCGACAGGAAACGGGGAGCGAGAGAGATTCTAACTGGGTCTCCCACGTTTTTGTGTATTAATGAGTGCTCTACCAGCTGAGCTAGTTCATGAAAATCTCATTACTATTCCCAGTTGTACAGTTAAAGATGCAGAGAAAGTCAAAGTGTCTCAGGTTTGACTTCTGTCGCTTCTGTCTTGGTAGTAGCACAACTTCATCTGAGAATACACACAAAGTAATTATAGATTATATGCTCCACCTTTGAACTGATGGATTTATGTGCTTGGTTGGACTTTCTGGTTGATAAGCAATGGCAACAAAAATCCCAGAGGCTGTTGTACCACAGACTAGAGTTTTTTCTGACTGCTGTGGGAGAAGGATAAAAAAACTGCAAGTTAATGTGGCTGATTGACCTCTACTGGTTATTTATAATTGCAATATAATTTTTTTTGACATTCAAGGGTGATTTGTAATTACTGTAATAATAAAGCCTACTTAGGCTAATTGCCATAAAGTTCGTGCTGGGCCTGTATTTCTTGGTTATGTAGCTGTAGTCTGGAAAACATGGAGGTCTATGGGCCTAAGCAGGCTATGAGGTCCAACAGGGTATTATATGGGCTGCACGTGACATCTCTGTCAGAAATACAGAGAATTATAATACATTCAATGTGTAAAGGCAATAGTGACAGCAAGCCTTCTATTTTTTATTTAAAAAAAAAAAAACACTCTTAATTACAGTAATTTGCCGTTGACTAGTTGGCACAGTAAACACTATGTTGGTGACATTTTATGCTTATAATAAACTGAAAGCTGCATGGCTGAGCTATTAGCCTCCCTGCTGGTTCTGGATCCCCTGATCTGCAGAACACCAGCACAGTCGCACTCTCTATTAAAAAGAGCAGCCATGATCAGCTATAGACTGCACTCAGGTGCACAGCACACTGCGCTGTCTTTGTCGTTGACACTTTATATATTTTTTCATATTTCTTTTAAAATATTTATCCTCTAACACAAGAGTAGAAAAACTGACAACAATCTGGCAACCTCTTCAAATTTGATTGCAGCCCAGGGGCTAATGGGCAAACTCATTATATCTGCAGTCATTTTGAAAAGCTGTGACAAAATAAGCTTTTGCAAGGGTAGGGTTAATTGCATGATGCCATTAAAACACATTACCATCTCAGTTTTAGGCCAGTACACCCACACTGTGCACACATAGCAAAAGCATGGCCAGTAAATTCTGTGTTCAAATTCTTGGAAACATTTGTTTGATTAGATCTTTATACCACAGTTCACATCTATTTTCTGTCGGGTACCTGTTGATGAGCACAGCTTGGTTTGCAACTATTAAAATTTTATTTATTATAGATTATACAGATGCTGGCTGGACTTTGCCCAAAAATAAAAGCGGTATTGATCATACTCACCTCTTTAAATTAAATTATTGTAACTTTCTGGAGAGATTACATGAAAACATGCAATTTGATGAGATGACGAGTTGTCATTTTATTGGCCCCACATTGTAATGTTTGAAAAATAAACTTTCTGGAGGTGCTTTGAAAGTTTAGAGTATTAGAAGATAAGAAGGAAATGCCATTTAAAAGACCTGGAGCATTTATAGGATGCAAATATAACAGAAGCTGTGTCAGGGCTCTTTTGCCGCTCACAAAAATGTGGTCCCAGTGAGAGACAGCTAAGTTGTGCTCAAACCCCTGCCGCAGAAAGGAGCCCCCCAGGTTGAGGCTAATGTCTAAATGAGCTGTGCACCTGGAGAGGCCTGTGCCAGCCTTGATACACGCCCTCGTCTATTTACTGTGCTCAGTTCAAACAGGTTCTTATGTGGAGCACTGCTACAGCAGCAGCACTATCAGAGGGTTATCATAGAACAACAAAAGCCATGTAACCTCATCATGGCACCAAGATCACCATGGCAACAAAGCTCAATTAAAGCAGGATGCTGACAGTGGCAGAAACGCAAATGTCTAAAATACAGCATGCGGAATATTATCTTTTTAAATTCTCAGCAAATATACAAATACTTCAGAAAGCAGACTAACTCAGAAAATATGTTTTTTAATATTTACTGTTCAGTATTGTTTTATTCTTCTCACCAACACACAATCCTTTAAAAGGTTTGCACTGTAACTATTTGTGCAAAATCCTTTTCTTATGGGATTTTCATTTTAATAAAAACTATTAATATTATTCCAAACATATTATCTTAATTTAGCATAAAATTATGATGAAATTATTATTAATGATAAAATAATATATATTCCCAGCATAAGACCTATTGTCAGTGGAGCTTGTGTATTTTAATCTAAATAAAATTTCCACAATGCCTGGCTGGGCTGGTACTAAAATGGGGCTGCTGCATTTACGACAATAATTTATTAATGAGTCGAAATGGCATTATCTCCCTGGACCTGGTCACTCCTCCTCCTCCAGCTTGTAGTGTGTCCTTGTCCATTCACGAGCATACAATGACACATAACGCTAACTTACAGTGCTCTCTTTTAAAGCTATTATGCAGAGGCTGCCCTATTGGATTCATTAGTGACCGATCAGCCTCCTCTCTAAAAGCACGAGCTAATGGCAGCATGATTGAAGTGAACCATTTTTAACCTTTCACTTGAGTAATTCTTGCTCTTATGTTCATATTCTTGACAACACTCAAGTGTGGCGATGAGTAGACATTTGTGAGATAAGCAAACTAGTTGTGTGGCCTGTGAAAGTGTTATTGTTACTGCAGAGCCAAGTCAGTGTGGGAAGTGAGAAATAAAACGAGTAGAAAATAAAACTGTAAAATCTCCTGAACATGACAAAATAACCTCTGTGTATAGTCTTTTACAGGCAGTTTCATTCTTCACTGTGAGATTCAAGACCTCAGTTTCTCGAAGGCTCTCAGTAAAAGTAATAAATCAAACAAGTAAAGGGGTTGGACGGTGGGGTCCAGAGTCCACCTGATAAAGGCCAGTGCTGGAAAAGGCTCTATTAAATTCTTCAACACAGGTTTTCCACATACACTTATTTTGACCGTGAGTGGTATATTTCCCAGTGCTTCTTACCTTGCTGTCTGTGGGAAATTCCTTCTTTCCTAGATGTTGGCCCATGCTGCAAACAGAGACTGCAAGAGAACACAGGGATACTACCATGAGAAGAATGTACTATGCACTGCTCCTCTTTAGCTAAGCAAATGAAGCAAGTACTTGAATTGTGGAAGAAAGCATAATAAACAGTGACCTATGCCCTGTTTATTTTAGCAGAGTATACACATAAATGTCATTAGCAATTCATCTCCCCAAGCAAAATGTCCCTTTATTGAAAAATTGGTTCAATATTAGCTTTTGTTATTTATTAAAAAAGTTTTCTGCAACGCTAGGGTCATTTTAGTGTATTTTGATAAAACGCTGCTAGGGTCCAGTGTATCGGTTTATTTCTGTTCCCTCTGTTTGAGCTGCTAAGTGTGTGACTCTGGAGAAATCTTCTCATCCCGGTGGAATAAAATTATTTATCATTTATATCGGAGTTTTCTGTCCAGCCGAGGGTACTGTGTTTAGAAAAATAGGTATAATTCGACCAATTGCAGGTCTAAGAATCATTAAATCAATACAAGAATGTATATTTTGGGAATTTAAAGTTATGTGATGCTAGTAGCTAAAAGTTATGCAGTACTTAAAATATTTTCTCAGAAAGGCAGTGTACCACATTAAAAAGACTAAATTATTATGTCCAATGTTTATTTGTTAATATAATGGGTATGGATGATTCCAGTGGCTTTTTCCATTGACAATAGTCTATTTTCCCACAATGGTGCACAATAAATTCAAATTAAACCGCAATCAACATGTAATAGATGAATGAACATTTGCAAACAATAACATTTTGGTTTCCATGTGCCAGGCATTCAAGCTTTGGATGTCGGTCAATTGAGGCCTTACAGAACTTTTCACTTCCTTTCAAAGGCAACTCACTGTTAGCAGCAAAAAGAAAATATATCATGTATAACAACTGAATTTTAATAAGTATTTTTTATGCACAAAAAACGCAATATAATCACATATTTCACAAAATAAATTGCATGTGTTTTTTCAAACACACCATAAATGACTCTTTTTATACAAACTTGACCTTCTGAAATCGCGGTCATGCTGAAAAGGTCTTTGGGTGTACATATAAAGTGCAGATAACTGACACCTACCAACATTAGTGCCATTACTGAGCAATAAAGTTGCACTGGGTTAGCACTGAGGTGCCAGTCTTGTACAACCTATTGTTCAAGTGGGATAATAATGTATTTCATTAAGTGGAATTTCAATTCAAACAGGTTTCCGCATGAGTCAAATCCCTGCCTCTCAAAAAAAATTCTCCGCACAGGGGGCATTCTCCATTCTTTTGAATAAACACAGCATGGATTTTAGGCTTTTAGGAGTTGTTCAAAAGACTTTGATCATGTTTGATATATTCCTTTTTCAAACTTTTCTTCCTTTAATGGTAACACATACAGACTATGCAGCAGTTCATCATCAAAAAATAATGACAAATGCTGAATTCATTGTTCAGAAAGAACGCCAAAAAAGGTAAAGCCAAAATATGCAAATTATCCATCTAAAATTCAACAATTCAGCTGATTAAATTTAAGAATGCTACAGACACACTTTTTTATGTAAAATCTTGAACTCTCATACTTCATTCAACTGGTCAGTGAACCCAAACGATTTTAAATATGGTAATGGTGACTTTGACCAACCCATTTCAACCAAACACAAATGGTCAGGCGGGTGAATTAAGCGTTACACCTGTTTCCACAGTGAATAAAGATTAACTGCCAGGGGAAGTGTTATTACGTGCATTGTTCTCTAAAAAAGGGAACACACACGGGAAGCACTGTTGACCCAGAGCTGCATTTTAAACGTTTCAGTGAGTGAAAGAGAAAAATGTGATTAACATTGAGCTGCTTGAGGAACTTAAGGTTTTACAGAAATGTGGCTCATGGTTGATTGATTGATTGAAAGTTTATTTTGAACAAAGACACAATGCTTTGCAATGACAAAGAAAACATTAGACAAGAAAGTGATCAATTCTGTGTTATTCAAAAAAGAGTAAGAAGAAGTCTAATTAAATCACCCCTTCTCCCAGCATCAATATTTAACCTGCTTCCTTCAAGTTAATCTAATTGTTGCATTTACCCCAACCACCATTTCTATTAGTGGTCATAAGGGTAATATCAATAATTAATACATTTAATTATAACAATAATAAATAAAATAAAAACACCTTGTACATCAACTCCTGTCTATTACACCACACTTTATCCCTGTATTCCTTAAGTTTAACCCCACAAAATAAAATACTAAATATTTTCCTGCTTGTACAAATTTTGTTTTTATTATTATTATTATTATTATTATTATTATTATTATTATTATTATTATTATTATTATTATTTGTTTATTTATTTATTTATTTATTTATTTTATTTTTTAATATATATATTTTTTTTATATATTTTTTTTCTTTAAATGATAACCACCATCTTGATCCCTAAACCATTTTTGGAAGTAGGTTATTATGGGCTTTGTACATGATTAGTTTGTTTGATATTTGACTGTCTTTGGTCAGAACGTTTACAGGAACATCATCTGCAACAAAGGCTCACCTTTCTCTGATGAAGGCCAGACTCATTCTAACTCATCAACCAGGTAACTGCTCTCACGTGCTATGCTATCTAGTATTTCATATAACTTATTTGCAAAGCTTCTAACTTCATTCAGTGGGGGACAAGTCATGGACAACTCTATGTGCATTACATTGTGTTTTAATCAGATTAATAACCGACCAATCCTTTTCCTTGGCAACACACAGAAACCGATGTCCACGCCTTGACTCGACAAACTTTGTGGATTACACTGGAGCAGAAAGCTTATATGTAATGTATCTATGACAAGAATACAAGTGAATATGAGAATGAGAAAGAAAGAAATATGTTACAGCAATAATATTAGGCAACAGGCTTTTCCAAGCCTTTAAAGAAGCCATATATCATGTTGGCAACAAAATAAATAATCTATAGAAGCAAATTAAATTGACCCTATTTTAATTAGTTTTCATTGAAAATTTAATCAAATTTGTTCAAACGATAATAACCCCGGAGACCAGAATAATGTGCAGAGCTTGACAAAGACTCACTACAAAGCTGTTCTTACTGAGACATTATTCTCAACAGCTGCACAACTCTTCAGTATTTTTATAGACTTGAACACCACATGCAGAGGATGTTGCTGGGAAGTAATAGAAGTCTTCTGTCGAGGTATTTTTGCTTTATTAAAAATCTTTATGACCATAATAAAGAAACTTTATTCACAGGGATGCACGACTGATAGCTTGCAATGCCCAAAGTGTCACAGTAACATCTTAAAAGCATAAAAATGACTCAGCACAACTCCCAAGAGAACAGAGTCAGAATCACTTCTCGATGCTCTGACCCATAGTAGCAACATTCAGAGCACCACTACAACTACATTTAATGAAATATATAAACTGTGTTTTGGGTTGGCACATCAATCTCATAATAATATTTTAATTTATTTATGCTGCAGCCTGTTGGGAGGGGAGTTCTCAGAAAAAGAGATTGTAGGCATCTTAAAAAACTAATAGAGATGGCTGGTTCAAATGTAGGTATTAGTTTGGACTCTGAGGTAGTGGAGCAACGGACACACAATAGTACGGATGCTATTCGGAACAACTTGGACCATCCGTTGCACTTGTCAACAACAGAGAGCTGCCAGTGGACATCTTAGATTAATGAGCTGTCAGACAGAACTCCTTCTTCCTGACTGCCATAAGACTGTATAATCAATCAGTCTATGGCAGATCTGAATGAACTAATTTGACGAGACGAAACCACTGAAATTCCCCTTGGGGGTTGTGTGTCAAAGCCTTCATGGATTAGGAACAGAAAGTAATTGAACTAAAAAGCCTCCTTTTCCACCTGATTCTGTGGAGCTGTACCTTTTTTTTTCCAAGATAGACATTATTGTTATTTTGAGGTGATTATACGCTGATGTTTTTTTTTTTATACTAGAAACATTTACATAATGCAAGTCCAGGCCCTTGGAAGCGTCAGGATTACTCTTCAGTCACCACACAGCTCAATGAAGTAATCAAGGAAAAGGGGCATTATTTGGTTATTTCAAATATCCATAATATCCAGGCTGGAAGAGTCTTTAGAAGGTTGTATCTCATTATACTCATTGCTAAGCCTCTGCTGGCCCATGATTTGAATGGCCTGAATCATATCTAAACCCACCGTTTGTTAAGCCTAAACCGTACAAAAAAGCCAAACTGCAGCTGAACTAACAAAAACTCCTTACTGCAGGCTCATATAGTCTGAGGTGTCACGGGAATGGGGCGTGAACATGAGCCCTTACAGCTAGTTTCACTACAGTGTGTTGCACAATCTATGCTGCCATGCTTGCGAGGACATGCAAGAAAAAAGGCTGTTGCATAATGGAGTGAGACAGAGGGGCAGAGGAAGAGAGAGCGGGTGTGAGCCTATACTCCAGAGTTGAAATTACAACTCAGTAGCACATTAACTTTTCCTATACTCTTTTATGGCATTCTTTTCTCCATAAATGAAAACACTATGACACAAATGGAGGTTTTATTTCATTCTGTGCTATTAAAGCTGCATATGATAGGACCTTTCATGAGCTGCAGCCACTATAAGAATATATTTCAGATTGTAGGTAAAATATGCTCTAGGTCTATGTTTTTTGCTCCTATAATAACAATAAGATGTTTTTTAGAAAGACAAGTGAGAGATTTACCATTTACAATTAACTAATAGCCTTCACTCTATGGCTACCGAAAGTCTTACAGCATTTTTGTAAAACGCATTCAATTGCAATTATTTGGTGTTTTCTAATCCCTGTAATGGATTGTGGAAAATAAATGGAACGATACTGTGCAGCTACATAACTACATAAAAAAGGACATAATACAAGCCAAAGCAGAGCTCATATGCAATTACATGTCTGTCTGAGCAGCACATTACCTGGGGCTGTTTAGAAACCTCATTCTCATAAAGCTGCTGGTGTTTTACCCTGGCCTCTACCCAAGCAGACGGCAAGAGGCTCATTAGATTAGAATACACTACATGTTGACATTCGGACAAACCTTCCCCCATATGTCTTCTGTCTGACACAACCGGTCACTAGAAAGTTCATTTTGCAGCACAAGCAGTTAAAATGCAAGTGGTGTTACAGATTTAGGGATTTAGGAGAGAATAAATTTTAAAAAAGATGGAGTTTTAGTAATGGGTGCTAAAGCTTTTCTTGTCAGGATTTAGGTCTGTAGAGATGAAAATGTTTTTACTTCACTGTGACATAAATCTTCCAGTCAGGATTACAGGAGCTTTTTATAACGCTGACAAAAAGGAGAGTAGATAACCTCACAATGGCCCCAGCAATAAAACTCTTGGGAGCAATCAGGTATGAAAACAATCTCATCCGCACAAAAAGCCGTCTTTATCCACCTGTTAAGTGAGTTTGTGGCTTCTTTTTGGAGAACTACAATTCTATGGGGGTGGTGGGGGTATATGTGGAAAGAGATTGGTTAAGGTAACATTGAACAGACTCCCATAAGAATGGAATGAGGAAAATGATGGATGCAGATAAACAACATGATATAATTCTCTCGGCACACTGTATCAAAATGTTCCCACAGTGCAGTAACAAAATACAATAAGGGAACAAAAATAGCTTCACCAAGAGGAGAAACTTTAATGGTTTTAACTTCTTGAACAAGACACCCTAGAGAACTAAAGAAAACATGGCATTTTTATAAATAAACATTATCATCTGAAAACTACAAATGGTATGCAAAGCTGCGACATGTTGTGCATGTATTGTGTTGGCAGTCGAACATTAGATTACCCAGAGGACTTGTGCCTTTGAGAATCCAGAGGCTATTGACTTGCAGCTTCTTGGACACTGAATATTTCATTTTAGGAGAACATAGACTAAAATTAAAAACAGATTAAGCAGTTTCAAAGCTTTTACAAGCAACAACACTCAACAATGTTGTAGACACAATACACTTGTGTGTACTTCAGTACCAAAGTTTAGCCTGTCATGGCCGTATAATGACCGCATCTAAAGCTGGAAGTGACATGTGAACTTTAATGTCAGTGGTTCCCTTGTTTCCCTGAACGTCTGAACGTTGGTTTAACCCCTTTCTGTCACTGTGCGCTATGAGTAAATTACGTAATGAACACAGAGCATGTGCCTCTCTGGGTGTATAGGCTGGCGGGGGAGGGTTAGCAGTGGCCGCAATTACAATGGAAACAGTCGATTTACATTCTGCAATTTACAGCTGCTGAATACACTGTCAACCAAACGGGAGACTGGAGGTCTTTGCCTGATGGCATCACTCAAGAATGGCATTAAAAATCTGCACACTTGCTTGAAACCTGCATTTTTGTGTGAATAAAGAGCCAGTTGTGTCAAGACGACTAGGGCAGATATAAGGAATTCTAACAAAGGTGGCAAAAGGATAAAACCAACAAGCAAGAGAACAAAATGTCACTAAGGAATCTCAACAGCCATTTACACATACTCATTCTCATTTTTTAGCATTCCAGTCCTACTGAGAGCCTAGTTACTAAAGCCCTCTATCACAGGGAATAAAGTTGACAGTTGGAAGTGGCAGCAGACTGGAGCGTGCAGAGTTTCAGCAGCTCTGTGACCAGTCAGGCGTGAGTGTCAGGCCGGACAGCTCAACGAGACAAGTGAGGCCTGCCCACAGGCTTTAGCTGTCCATTGAAAACATCAATGTATGCTGCTGCAACGTACGGCAATTACACCAAATGAGTGCTCTTTTCTCCGATGAATTTATCAAACTGTAAATGAAACAGGCTCTTATACACTCATTAATAGTACAAACTAAATTACTGCACTTTTTACAAGTATTAGTTGTGTGACATTCTTGTTGAAATTGTGAAAAGATATTAGATAAAAAAATGAATTACTGTGGCTGTGTTTCAATGCTAATCCAAGCAATTCTTTTTTGTTATTCATGCACACCTCCTGTCTCTCCCCAGGGTGTCCTTGGGCTAGAGAGTTTAATAATTGTTCTTTGGGGGAACTGCGTTCACCTGGCATTTAGCATCTTCTAATCCGGCTACAACCTCTTGAGCTGCATCTGAATTGAAATTATTCATCTCTGCCATCTGCTGTCATCACAAGTTTCATACATGTTATGACACAATTGCAGATGTCAGTAGATTTTGTCAGCAAAACCACGCCTTGGGCAAGACTATTGGGTTTCTACACCGAAGGTGGTAGCATAGCAGGTAATGTGACTCAACCTGTCTGCCAAGAACAGGCGGCAAAGACAAGATGGAAACTGCAAAAAGACAGGAAGACTGTCAGTCTGTGGGGACGGATGTTGACTAACCACAAACATCACCTGCAAAACACAGACGTATCATGAGGATTTAGTGCGTTTCAAACAAGCAAATATAGGGAAAGCAGAGTCAAAACATCTATGGTTATTGTGGCAAAAGATATAACCTCAGACACATAAAGCCATTCCGTTGTCATAAAAAAGAAAGGAATGTTAAGTGCGGCATGTGACGGGTTAGCAATTTTTGAGGAATGTCTCTCCTGGATGAACCGAGGCCAGTCCTGTTTAATACAAAAGAATGCATTCTTGCAGCATTCCCAAGCAGGTAGTTGCAAGTAAATGTAGCCTTTTCTTGAAACTATATGAATTTTAACTCACAACAGCTGGCCTCTCACCATGCAAACGTCAACACATGCTTTTATTCTAGCGATAGTAATCCTTCAGCTTGTACCATATCTATTAGATCATAACACATATATTTCTGTTTTGAAAGTAAAATGCAAGCTGGGTCATGTTATCTGACAATGGGAGGGAGCATGAGTACATCCAAGTTTGAAGTTCCTCATATATGATGTGTCAAAAATAAGATGACTCACAGTTTCATATTTGGATTTATATGAGAGCTACAGAAAGGTAAACATCCTAGTGCACCGTACATAAAACATCACATTCCTTTGTCTGGTGCCTTAAATAAAGCAGTACACTTGACATGAGCAGCCACTACTTTATTTTTTAACTTCTGTATATATTGCAGAACAGCAAGTGAGCATGTGATCCAAAGCTTTGAGCTGCAATACTTACTTTTGTCAAATGACATCTGCTTCTGATCTTAGGCCTATAGCGCCTATAGAGAGCTGTGCTATGGGCTAAACTCTGCCGCTTAGTGATCAGGAGAAACAAGTGGTGTTTATTGCAAAGCAGTCCTTGATTAAGACTTGGAGTGATGTAACACTGGTGTTGTGTGCTCACTTGAAAGGACACTAACAGCACTAAAAACTATAGGTAGTGTGAGCTGTTGTTTAAGATTCATTTTTGTGCCACACTTGTTTTTTGCCACAGACTGTTGCCACCTCTGTGTCACCCTTGACACCAAATTTATGATTTAGAGCTCAACTACACGCTTTATACATGCATAGTTATTTATGCTTCATTCTTTTTAACAAGAGCCAACACAAAATCAAAGTCACTTTTTTTTTTAAACTGCGGTATAATGTATTAAAGGCACCCACTTAGAGACTTGCTTCCCTGTTGTTTTACCGCCCTCTTTTTTACACAGCAGCACTTTCGCCGCAGCTACGGATCGATTAAAAGCTCTACATTTTATCACAATATGGCCCTGCTTGGCACACATTATGTTTGCCGAATTAGCGGACACTATTTAGTAAATGCTATGAGGCGTTTACTGTTAATCACAGCTTTGTCTTACACTAATATCAACCGAATACGCATTAAAATGGCCCAATGTTTCAGCTGGGATCGGAGAGGCAGGCAGTGGAAAGGAGCGTATGGGGGGCTGTGGTGGTGGTGGGGGCGGAAAGGGGGCCCGAGCACATGACTAAAATAAGGTGACCCCAGTGACAGTGATGCGAGTTGATGAACAATACTTACTACGTACGACTACGACAAGCTAGCATAACACAAGAAGCGCCAATATTGAATTCCGAGCGTGTTAACCCGAGCAGCTCGAAAGTGGCGTAAACAAGTCGACGTAAAAAAAAAAAACACCGTGCAGCCTACGTAGCGTTTAAAAGGAAAAGACTAGAGTAAAAACTTAGTCCGTTGGTGTTTGTATCTCTTTTCACACTGACGCTTAAATTTGTTGAATATTTCACAGATTTTGACCGGGGAGCACATACCCTTGTCCGGTTAGTCAGTGCCAGATGCATCCAAAGCGCTCCTTGTGCTGGACCTAACCAACTGTCAGTCTTTTCCGCTGGACGCCGGTGGTCGTCAACAACATCAGCCTCTTCTTCCTTCCGAGGTTCGCACAGTAGCCTCAGTTAAAAAATTAATTAATTAATAAAACAAACGAGAAAAAGGGGAAACGTGTGTCGGTGGTGCTTCCTGATTTAGGTACGGTGGTGGTGGTGATGATGTTTGTGAGGGGTGGGGCGGAATGCAGCTTTAGTCCGCCAAGAATGAGCGCTAAAGCACGCCTCATGCGCGTTATTACGCGTTTGTTTCAAGTCACAGGGCGATTGTCATTATTTTGCAATCTAGCAAGTGACTCCACCGTGTTAAGCATGTCACAATGGGATTTACCGCAGAGGAAGGGCTTAAGAGACTAATACTGCAGTAGGCTACCCTCATTCACACCTTTTACACTAGTTAGCACCATAGACATACATAATAAAGGCACTACAGCCTACAGTCTTATGTTGCGAGGGCTGTTCCTTAATGCATACATATTTCCTTCTCTTCAAAGACAGAAAAGTGAGCACTTGAACAGCCCTGAACAGGAATAGACATGTTTTATGTTAGGTTATGGAAAAGGACGTAGCTGTGCAGCTGAATAAATGACAGAAGGTGTGAAGGGAGCAGGTTGAAGGGTAGCCAGGATAGTCTGATATGTTTTATTTAAATATTTATACTGGCTTTCTGCCCTAAAATTACGAATCTCAAAATTAGCCAAAATTCAAAGTAGTTTTGGAGAGTGGAGTCACAGTTAATTGGAAGCGTTTACAGAATATTTTGCACAAATTTTACAAAGTCTGGTATCCTTAGTTGTAATGATACTGATTACATCAAAAATTACTGCATTACAATATGTTTAGGACCTTATTAGGACCCACTGTACTTGTTCCCCCTTTGTTTAAACAACTGCTTACTTGTTCAATGTGTTTTTTTAGCACAAAAAACATATATATATATATTGTTTTTTGCTTATTATTTAGTTTAAAAAGCATATTAAACAAAATGTATTACAAATCCTGTTATGTTTGTTTGGTGTGTATATGCCTATGCTTCCACACATGCCCCCCTGGTTTACCTGACTTTAACTTTGACTAAGACATCAATGGTTTCAACTCTTAATATTACCTTTATAGTGTTTTTCCTTCTTTACAAAGTCTGTGTCCACTCAAAGAGAAAATGTATTCATCAAACTTTTATCATAAAGCAAACAAGGTGTTTTGAATTTCAAATAGGCTATATGATAGACACATATAAGTTTATATTGTGGCGTTCCCACAGCACTACTTTGACACACATCATTTTTCTTTCCAGCATTGATCCATGAGAAAATGAATCTCTGTGCAGGTCTCTCTTCAGAGCTCTGCTGATGCAATGTTTTGAGGCTGGGATGAATTGGTGCTGTATGCTGTGGAAAGCAATTACACTATTATAAAAGTTTTCCACAAAGGTTTAAAAAAAAAGAAAAAGCAATGCGAATAAAATCTTAATTTACCTTCATGGTAAAAGTTTGTTGAAGAAGATGTAGTGTTCAAACTGCAATGAAAACTTTGTCTATAGACAAGGAAATCACTCTATAGAGGTATTCTCATATAAATATAGTTTTCTTTATGTCAATATTTGTGTAAATTGAACTGCAGCCGCAAAATAATCTCCCTCTAATCTATCTACTGCACAGTATCAAGGAACAGGCAAAGTCCAGCCTTATCACAAACGGATTCAGCTCTTACTAATTTTGTGTCTGGTAGCTGGAAATGTGAACTACCGCAGTGTGGAAGTTTTAAAATCACAATGATTTATTAATCATTTTGGTTAGTTTGACATTTTACTTTGTGGCATTTAGTCTGTTCATAATGCTTTTGCACTTTAAATATTTAATGTCAGTAACACAATGGAGCAAATGCCTATTCTCCTTGAATGTGTTCAGTGATAACACTAACATTTAAGTGTCTTTGTGCAGCGTACACTTGCAGTGGTACAATGTTGATGTCACCGCTCTATCAGTGCAAACAGAGCCACTTTGAGAGACGCTCAGTGTTCAGCAACTTTTCAGGCTGTCACAGAGCTCTTTGTCCAGCTACAGCGATCCCACTTAAAGATGATACGATTTGAAGCTGTAATACAATGAGGCGAGGACGACAAGAGAAATCAAATCTCCGATTGATAATGTATCCTGGAGGACTGTCTTCGAATCCCTGTGACTCAAGCTCCCGTCTGTTTATGACTGACGGTTTAGTTGGGCTGTGGGGTTGAGGGGAGGGGATGCAGGCCAACAATCAGATTGCTTATAAGGGAGATGAGCCCAAGGCAGAAAATGACTCAACAACATCACTCATAATCATAAGCCATTAGCACAGAGCCTGGGTTGATACAGACAGAGATATGCTAACTGGTTGTCATGGAAATAGGCAGGCCTCAGTAAAGGTAATGGGCCAAAACAGCTGGATTATCCATCACCGTAACTCAATGGGCGGGGGTTGTGTACTAACTCATTATTATCGGGGTTATGTTTACTTTTTAAAATGGGTTCCTAATATTCTTATTGTTTTAAACAAAGGGGCACAGGAATAAACACAGGAGTGATTCGTATTTATTTATTTTTTCCAGTTGAACACAAGGACAGATGGTGAACTGTTGATAGACCTCAAAGAGAAACATCCTGCTGATTTCATGATTTTATGTATCGCCGACTGATTTCCTTGATTACCGGCTGAAAAAAATAAACCCAGGTGTCTTGCTCTCATTTGTTTGTGTGGAATGTAATTAGCCTGATTGAAAGTCCTCATGCATACAGCAGTAAGATGGATTTCCTTTCATCCTTAACTAAAAGATCCATTTAGATGTAGTCTACAGATCTGCTGAACAGTATTCCGGTGTTCCTAATGCATTAGTGGTGCAGTACAGTGGAGTACGGTTTAGTACAGTCAAGACAAGAACTTCAAGATCTTTCGTCAGTTTCAGACATAACTCGGGATTTCAAACCAAAGCTGGCAGTGCACAACAAATCCATACTGTTAAAGGAACACTGTGCAACTTTATTTCAGAAAATGCATAGTCTTGAAATCATTGAAACGTAAAGCCACATGTCATTTTGATTAATCGCTAAAGAATAACCCATCTTTCATGGACACAGTACACAGGTTTTTATTCTTCCCCCAGGTAACACTAAACAGTGATTGTGAGAGCACGACTCAGCAGATCAACAGAACTCCTTAAACAGCTGCGACATACGACACAGAGTTCTTTACAAAGTGCACTTACTCAAATAGTGTTGCTTTAATATACTATACTGTGGGGTCCAAACAGTGTATTTTTTTAACTGACTGAACATTTGAAGTGCCCCACAAACCATCTCCAGACAAAATAATTAGTTCATTAAAAAGTGGACATAGTCTAATGCCCACTGAGTGTAATCAGTTGCCAGACTTTTGCAATGACCTGTTATTTATTAAAGTGGGAAGTAATGAAGTTCATGATATCATTAAGAAGAAGGACTGGATTACCATCATAAATATATATATATATATATATATTTATATATATATATATATATATATATATATATATATATATATATATATATATATATATATATATATATATATATAAATACAACTAAAGAGATTAAAAGAAGAGCAGTTTCTCTTTAGGTGGACATTTGGATAATGACCTCCATGAAACACAGTGAATATTAAAGCCCACATCCTGGTTTCACCTTGATGACTTTAATCAAAAGGGAAAACGCTGCAATCTCTGTGATCTCACACACAGCCACACACCACCAGCCATAGCCGTAAATACAAGAGGTCAGCACATAAAGACTCATCACAAACAACACTGACCAATAAGCCTACAGCTACAGTCTGACTGTGATTCTTGATGTGGTGGAAAATCTCCAGTCTTAAATTAACACTGTGGGAGTGAGTGGGACCATGAGTGACCGTCACAGAAAACAGACAGAAATGTACCTTTCAGCCATTTTTACTGGCGACTCAGACAGAGTCTACTCTCGAGACACTGACACACTGAGACAGTTGAGTCATGACCTGTAGGGTTTGACAGTTCAGATTGAGTCTCTGGAGATGTTTTCAGTGAAAACCTAATGAGCAAGTGTTGAGAGTACATATCTGACATAAGTCAATAAGATTATTTATTGTTGTAGTTTAAAATCATTTATTTTCTTCCATTCCCCAGATTAATTTAAGGTCTTCATTTTTTTAACCAAAACTGGGTAAAGATGTGGGGTGCTCCTCTGAGTCATGGTCAGACTATAACTGGCGTCGACAGAGACAAGTTAGAGACAGGGTTTGGGAAAAAAAGGAAATAGAGTTTGTCTATTGTCATACAACAAACCATTTAAATCTACAAATATAAATAATTGTAATATTTTCTCATCACAGATGTTCAACAGTTGCTCATTAGTTTATTTCTGGAAACATCCACAGAAACTCCTACAGGTCATGGCAGTGTCTCAAGAGTTGACTCTGTCTTAGTCTCCAGTAAAAATGACTAAAATATAGAGTATATCTCTGTCTGGTCTCTGTCACTTGTTTCAGATCCACTCACTAATCTTTGTTTAAGGCTTTAACACTTTCATGGTGTTGATCTGAAATGAAAACACCGTAAGACTCTTTATTTTTACTCTGGATATTTTCTTGTATAGCCTTATTTCTACAGATGTCTACTCAGAAAATGCATAGACAGGAAATCAGCAGTACAGATTGAACATGAAATGCCCCTTACCCACACTATTAAGAATAAGACAGCATTATGGACCCCTTCAATGAAAGCCTCCTATAAATAGCCCCATCTAGTGGGAGATATCAATTAAATTAACATAAAGCATGACCATCACAAGTGAGTAAAATTAATTGTTTCCACATTCAGTTAAAGAAATCAAATTAAAATAACCACAAAGTCCCCAATCAATCTTATCTGTTGAAGATATGTGAATGATTTTTTTTAATGGTGAATGATAGCGACCTTTTAAGAGGACATATAAACTGTAGCTACACGTTTCTTTGGTTGTATAAATTACAAGAGCCATACATTGGAATTACAATCATTTCAATATAAGAATGCATAGAGTTTTTATTTTATTTTTGAGTGGTGGGGGAATGTACAAAATGTCAATTGTTTTTGAAATAGGTTTAGTCATATTGGCTTGACCTTTCATCAATTTGTTTTGCATTTGGTTTCGCTGTGTGTCTGACCTTTGAATGATTGTCCCATTCAGAGGTTAATTTAATCATATCCAAAGAGACGAATAGCTCTTGTGACATAAACATTATTTCGTGTTGTCTGGTGCTTCATGTCAGAATAGTGCTCTGTGGTGACCAGAGAGTCTCTCTAAAAGTCTGCCTGCAACACAAACTATTGAATTATTTCATTGTGACCCAGCTCTAACCTACGACTTTGAGTTGAGTTGTTCTTTGTACACTCACAAAGCTCTGTGAACCTACAACCTTTTTTCATTTTCAAAAACTGCTGAGTGTAATAGTACACAAGCAGTGACAAAGAAGAAGTCAGCAGAAGAGTAAAATAGCAAAAAATGGGAGGAGAAAAGAATATGGCTTTTCACTGGAGGAAAAAACTGCAGTCTACTGTTGAAATGAAATGGGATCAAAATTGATGATTGATTGAGTGGATTCAGTGACTTTTAAAACATGCTAATGAGTTCTCTCTGCTACAGTTTTGTAATGTATAGCAGGTCTGATGTGCAAAGGCATCTGACGTACTCTCCCTACACGAACAGTGGCGGCCCCAGCTGCATATTTTCAGAAATAAAAATGTGCATGTTTTAGGTGAACAATAGGCCAACAGTTCACATATTAAATTTTCATCAACTGCTTCATCTAAGACCTCAACATGACACTTAAGCCTTGTGAGAAATGTGAACTACTTTAGGGAGTACAGCATGACCCCGGGGTCAAAATGTATTTTTTATTTTCTGAATATTATGTTTCTAATCTAAAATATGTTCTGTAGGGTTTATAAAAAATGCTACTATTTTATAAACTTGTAACAACAGATATGGGTAGAACCTAGTTACTAACACCATTAACTCTTTGAACAATGGTTTCCACGGTTCTTTGTTGGAAAAAGAGTGGCTTGCCCCGTTTGGGTTGGAGGGGAGTAGCTGCTTCAGCTGAAGGGGTTCAGGGATATTGGGGTCTGACAGTGAGTGAAGGAGGAAACGAGAGATTGACAGATATCTGTGGATATGTTGTCAATGAACAGTGAAGAAAAAAGCTAAACCAAAAAGGCAAGGCTCTTAATTCTAGTCAGTCTAATTTCTACTATTCTCACCCATGGATTACGACTGAAAGGAAAACATCTCAGATACAAATGGCCAAAATCAGTTTTCTCCACTGCTCAGCTGGGGGCTTGCTTAGAGCCAAGGAGCTTGATTACCAAGAGCCTCCTTCTCAGTGCAGGAAGCTGGCGGGTTTATGCCTCCAGCTCTGGAGGAGCTGTGTCTGGGGAGAGGGAAAGCATCTCTGCTTGTACTGCTGCCCTGTGACATGACCCAGAGAAGCAGTGGAAAACAGATGAATGGAACCTTTTGGGACCGTTCTAATTGTTGATATCCTTTTGATAAATTATTACTATTAGTACTACTACATATTTTTAATAGGCCTAAATTTTCAATTGATTAGTTGTTTTTATTTTTTACACATTTTTGTGTAAAACACCACAGGTTTAATTTATGCGTCAGTACTTTTACTTAAACCAACAATAACTATACAGTCAAATAGTATGATCTCATAGTTGCCTGATTATTTGAATGTTATTTGAGAAATAAGCTGTTGTATAGTAATGTATCTTTTTAGGCATCATTATTATGTATTTTTTACTAGCCTATTTTAATTTGCTTCACTGGAAATGCTGTTTGTGTTTGCTGCTATTTGACTGAATGTTGCGTCATATTGCATTTATGCACGTTATTAATATTCAGAGTCGAATGCCAAAGAAGGTCTTATGCTGTGTAGAGCAATTCTGAGAACCCAGAAATAAAAAAAAAAAAGCTCCTTCACTTGTAATTTGGTACAGCAGAGGGAATTACATCTGCCTCTGACATCGTTATGCAAAAAATTCAGGTAGACATTTTTTTTTTCTCCACGGCAGTTCTTAGGAGGATGCTGACGCGCCATGTGGTCAGCCCAGCCCCTGCTATATTAAGAAGGCAGAGAGTCCAGACGCAGGATAGGGAGTCTAGTGAGTGGAGCTGTGCGCAGCGAAGCAGCAGGTGCGCACTGAGACGCACAGACGCTGGAAAGAGTTTTACGGTACGAGGAAAGAGACGATGATGTATATTCGTGAAATGACTGGCAAATGGAAATTTTAAACAGGAAGATGTGACCAAGCAGGACAGCCAAATCGTGCGCAAATGGAAAGGACCTTGAACCACGACTTTTAAAAACTGTGCCATAAAGCAACATCGGGACTTCTTCCCATAATTTGTTGTTGACATTTACGAAAAACATGAACTTGTCAGAGGCAGCCTGGCTCTCTGAAGAGCCGAGGAACATCAGTAAAGACGACGAAGACGACCAGAAACTTTTGTTTGGCATTGGCGCGGATAATTTCATTACGCTTCTTGTTTTCGGGCTCATCTTCACTCTCGGGGTGCTCGGGAACTCTATGGTCATAACAGTACTGGCCAGAAGCAAGCCAGGAAAACCACGGAGCACCACCAACATATTCATACTCAACCTAAGCATAGCTGACCTCTCCTACCTGCTCTTCTGCATCCCTTTTCAGTCAACTATCTACATGATGCCGACTTGGGTCCTTGGCGCGTTTATTTGCAAATTCATTCATTATTTCTTCACTGTTTCAATGCTTGTCAGTATCTTTACTCTCTCTGCTATGTCTGTGGACCGCTACATTGCCATTGTGCACTCCAGAAAGTCCTCTTCTATCCGCGTGGCCAAACATGCCTTGGTCGGAGTGGTGGTCATTTGGATTCTTTCCCTGGCCATGGCTGCGCCTATCATGTATTACCAGAACATATTCCACGGGAGAGAGAACCATACTTATTGCTGGGAAGTGTGGCCATATCAAAATCAGAAGAAGATTTATGTCGTGTGTACGTTTGTTTTTGGTTATGTATTGCCCCTGCTCCTGATATCCTTCTGTTATGCAAAGGTAGGTCCATAAAGACTGTTTATTACCTTTTTTATTAAACATTTTTTAAACATGGCCACATTATCCGTTGATGTTTCTTAATCTTTATTTTTATTTTTTTAATCCTTGCAGGTTTTAAATCATTTGCACAAAAAACTAAGAAATATGTCCAAAAAGTCAGAGGCATCAAAGAAGAAGGTATGTATTATCTGTGTTTTTTATGATTTGGTCAGAGCAATATGAAAACATCTGTGTGAAGTGGGTTTGTTTAGGAATGTATGTAGTGATAGTAAGGCTGAAGTTATCTTGTGATTTTACATATGGTTTGATTCAAAGAAACTGTTCTTCAGTGACATATATATATCATGGCTCCACTGACCCCACTGCAAACATACTCCAGGAAAGGACTGACCCACGGCTGTATACCATATGCAGCCATTTCCTTCAATTAGACAGAGAAATGATCATCTATCTTTTCCCTCCAGGTTGCAACAGTGAATATTGATTTTATAAAGCTTATCTGTAAGTGCAACAAGTTTCCCAAAGGTAATCAAACAGCAATTGCGCCTTCATTAATGTCAGGGAAGATATATAGGCTTCGTCTGCAGCTCTCACCAGCAGCTCACTCTGAAAACCCACGTCCTTGTGCTTTTATGTATGTCACAAGCTTTAGTTGCATGAAGCTTAACTTGACTGTAGGGTTGAACAGGCGTTCCTAATAACCAGATGATTCATAAGTAAGTTCTAGTGCAGAACAATGATGGAGAGGCAATACAGTGTGACAGCTTTGTGACAAACAGTGCAATAAACCCCTGCAGTCTGTCATACGCAAACAACTCTGGCAGCTATCGTTAAACAATAACTAATGTCAGTGACAGTTTGTGGCTGTGATGAATAAATTAGATGGGAAACAAAATGGGTTTTTAAAGTAAGCACTGCATCAAATTGAAATATAGCAACAAACCCGATTGCATTTGGATCAAAACCTAATTACTCTATCTGTAATATCATAATAGACTGAGTTAAAAATGATATCTGCTTGCTCCTTTATCTGGTCTACAAGCATTTATATTAATGTCACAAGTCCTGAAAAGAATGATTAAAATCAAAAGGGACAAATGAATACATTGCTATGGGCCACATACTGTAGTGTCCTTGGTGGAAAGCAGGTAATTTTTTCAGTGTTTAATCAGTTTGTGCTGCTCCCTTGGGTCTGTCTGTGAAATATCATGTCACTGACAGCTGCTTAGAGCAAGGTTACTCCCACCGCTGTTGTGAAATGCACCTCGGAAAACTCCCCATCACCATTAGACATCTTAATAGGAATTAAAGAGTTAAATAAGGGCATATCAGCCGGAGACATCTTTTTTATTTTGTTATTTTTTTTTAAGTACGAGTTAAGTATGAAGTGTAGCACTAATCTCGTACAAAAACAACCCTCACGTCACGGTCTTATCCATTGCCACTCCGCGGGGATATCAACAACGCTGGAGCTCATTTAACTTGACAAGTAATCGCAAAATAAATGGATTCTCACTCTTGAAGTGTACATTAAAAAGACAGTTATTATGTAGGTTCAGGGTGCTTTCAGGGTTCAGATGTTCAGATGGAGTCCACAGATGGTTATGGGTAATTATGAAAATGAATATTTGGCCATGTCGTCATGAATCATTTAACAGCATCTGTATGGCACATTGGCAGTTCATTCCTTAGATAACATATGATGTATCTTTTAAAGAGATGAACATTTAAATGGTCCCACTCTGCTGGATGTCACTGTACAAAATTAATTCACTTCCTCATTTTAATTGGATCCTAACACAGACACACACCATGTTATAATATCTTTTTAATGATCACATTAAGTAACCAGTTGACTCACTTTAAACCCTAGACACGCAACAGTTCTGGACCAGACAGACTACTACTACTAAAACTCTAGCCCTGTTTGAACATTTCCACTTGACCCATAGACGTCATAGTATCACAGTGTTCCCTGTTCTGGGACTACTTGATTAAAAAAAGTTGACCTGCCAGGCTGGCTATGAGGTCAAGTTAGGACACTAGATCCAGCTAAGTTATACGCCCACAGTGTTTAGGGAAACCTACTGCAGTACCTTGTGCTCCAATGTCGCAGCAGCCTGCAGCATTTTGAATAGCAGCCTACGGAAACACTCCCCATCATGGAAAAAACAATAATTTATTCTTTAAGAATATAACATGATAAACGTTGTTCATCCATTTTAAATCTTCAAACCAATACTTGTATTCAATAATTGTATACAATTATTATCGCCTGATGATGTTTTATAAAAGTATTGATTCAAAGCTGGGACATATTTATATATAAGTTATTTAGAGTCTGGACAATAAATTGCAAAGCACATCAAATCCAGATAACTGCCTGTTAAAAGCTCTACCTTTAAGAATAAATGTATGTGTTTTGTGTGTGTAACCTTGCACTGCAGCGGGATTCTTGAGAAATTTGTGACTTTACAAACTCGCCGAAGATCCATCTTGAACTTCTCCAAGCAAAGTATTCACGGTTTGAACCCTGGCTTTACCGGCTAGTTGTGTCCAACAATGTGGCAGTACTGACCAGTTTGGGCGGGTTTAAGGTTTGAAGACGGAGCAACCATTTTACTGCTATGAACGCAAACAACATGGCGCTGCTCTGATTGGATAAACTGCGGTTGATAAATCCAATCACTCACCAGGTATTCATTTAAAGTACCTGGAACTGTGGAACAGACTATGTACTGTGGAGCAGTTTTATCTGTCAGGTTACGTTTTGTGTTCTAATCTCCGGGTTCAGTTTTACCACTTTTCTGAGCTTTTTTGTCCAGACAGATGAGCTATAAAGAAAAATAAATATCTCAAATACAACAATGTCTTCCTGTGGTGATGCAATATTTGTGTAAGCTTATTTTAGGTGAGGTTTATTGTAAAGACATCTCCACACACTGTTAACACGTAGACATTTCCAAAGCTCCATGGCCTTATTTGGTGTGAAATATTGTTGCGATGATGTCTTAGGACAACACTGACCTTTGGTGGCATTTATCTCTCATTGTATTTCTCATAAGAGTGAGAAATAGTCTTCATAAGAGAGAGGGCACTGCTGGTGTCCCACAAACCAATGGTGCTCATGAAAAGGGTCAAAAATGCTTTACAAACAGAAGGCCTTTATGCGACTGGACTGGAGTCATGTAAACAAACAAACCTATATTGGCTTAGTGGCAGTACATGTTTATTGGAAAAAAGTAAATTTTACATTCAGCTACACCTAAATGAAAAATGATTTTTGTGAAACATGATTTGTTGTGACACAGCCCCTAATTTAAACCTCACAACTGAATTATTTCTCTCCAGGCGGGGAACATACAGGGCAGAAAATGACTGTTCTCCCCCTCTGGAAATTAGGTTTATTGCAGCTCTGAAATTGAACAGATACAGTTATGGGATGTGAAATCTAAAAAATGAACTGGGTAGTGCTGTTATGTAGACATGAGGGAACGATTATTTGGTTTCTAACCTTGAATGACCCCATAAAAAGTCTAATAGTAAAAGTAAGGCTTACTGCAAATCATGAGGTTGCCATGTTGTTACTGTTTTGTTTTGACAGTGCCATCTGTGGCTCTGCTTTAACCTGAAGGGTCGTGAATCCCTGCTTTATCATTCAGGTCTCAATTGTAGGTGGCTTCTTTGGCTAATTGGGAATCACATTCTTGCTCTAGGGTATCCTATCTGTTTTTTTTTGTCACATTTAAACAAAATACCTAGATCTGTGCACAAACAAATCTGCATAAAGGGATGTTTCCATGTAACAAAAGTGACAATCCATAGACAAATTTAACTAAGCATAAAAAGCACAGTACAATCAGTGCTTATAAGCCATACATTGACAGTCACGAGGAAGCTTTCTCTTAAGTCTCATCAGGGTTGCATTGCTAATAATAGAAGCTCATTAGCTCTGACATTAATCCACTTGTTACCTGTGGAAACAGTAAAGAGTCCCTGCCTTTTAACTGTAGCCTTTGGCTTTGCCTAAAGTATTGACACTCACTACTTTCCACTTAATCACTAAAATTAGCTGTTTCATTTGTTCAGATTGTCAAAATGTGTTATTACATTGCCCATGTAGCAATCATTAAATGCAGTGTAGGTTATCATATTATTCAGAGTGTTCAGTTAAATTTGGTTCACAAATTATAACCTCCTGTGCAGCAGAGGAATATTTTAGTTCTGTGAGGCTGTGGTTGTTAATATCTCAGCTACACCATGGCATAATTTGTGGAAAAAATACATCTGAGCTGAGCAGATTGATCTTGGTGTGTCATTTTCCTAAAAACATGGTTTCTTCAAATACAGGGAGAAATACTGGAGGAAGAGAAAAAAAGAGAATAAAATACAGTGATATACTGTATGTCATCAGTAAGATGTATTGCACCAGAGACTACTTTTTGCCAGTTGTCCTCGTCCAAGAGGCCTATTGTCAGTGAGCCTTTAAAGCAAGAGTCTAGTGTCTCAACTGAAGTACAGTTTGAAAGCTTATCACAAAGTCTTTGTTCAGAGATGCCAATAATGTCTGGCCAATGGAGCTTTAAGATCAGTGAATGTGATGCAGAGGACGTTACCCCACATAACCGTGATGTAATAGATCACATAAGGCTGGGTACCAATGGGGGCTAAAAACTGCACAGATAAAAGAGGGGCACTTTGCGTTAATTACTTCAAGAGCAAGAAACATCAACTTGATTGCTCTCGTGACAAGTCTTGAGTTGCACTTGGAATTTAAAATGCATGTCTTTCATGTTGCTTCCAAAGTCAGATGTAAGAAATAGGAAAGTTGGGCTGCATGGCAGGCTATTTTATAGATAAAAACAGCTGCTGTTACAAATCTACCAAGCTAGATAATGAGATTATTAAACATGTCCATTAAGAGAACTGCCTAACATTAGAGTCCATAAAACAGCAGGGGATACACTGTTAATGTTAGTAAACATCAATGTGATATTATTCAGACGTGACAAATTATAGACAATAAAGGGTTTGTGTCTAGGATTAGAAAAATAAACCCAATATTTTGGCTCTATACAGCATTGGAGTGGTTCACTCTAATAGGAATATGATTTACGGTTTGATTCATCTGAATGCCGAAATGACTTTAGACCCCCTGCAGGAAATCTCAAGTGAAGAGTTTTTGGCAGAATAAATCCATCAGTAATCACTCAGTATACCTTGACTTGAATAGACCTGGGCCAGTCCAAGCTTTGATTTACATTCTTAGGGGAGTCCTTTTGGTAAGAGGCTGTCCAGCCAAGCTTTCTCCTTGAGATAGTGTTTGTTTGTTGGAATATATTAGACTTTACCGCTAAGGTTAAGGCAGACAGTAATATAGAAGATAAAATGTGAATAGCCACTAAAAGAAAAAAGTCAAGCTGAGCCAAAGAGACAATTATTTGAAGATTGTAGATAATCTTGCAGCTGCAGATTTGATCATTAATCATGAATGTGTCAGATTGTTTCAGCATTGATTATTTTTCAGCTGATATAAAAACAAGTCTAATTCTGAGTTGGTGCTTTGTAATCTTGAAATTGCATGTAATCTAAATTTAAGAGGAATAGATGTTTCACCCCAGATTTCACGCAAAGCTCCCTGAAATAGACGTCTGAGTGTTTGCACGTCATGTGGGCACTGTAGGATCAAAACAGAGCCTTGTCAATATCTCAAAAAAGAAAAACATGCCATTCCTTTGTTGAACCCACTCACAGCATGTGAAGATTACTGTGTGACCCTTTGAATCCTTGTGCATTCCTCCTCAGACTGCTCAGACGGTGCTTGTGGTGGTGGTGGTCTTCTGCATATCTTGGCTCCCTCATCACGTGGTGCACCTCTGGGTGGAGTTTGGGACCTTCCCTCTGAACCAGGCGTCCTTTGTGCTGCGTGTGGCGGCCCACTGTCTGGCCTACAGCAACTCGTCAGTCAACCCGGTCATCTACGCTTTCCTTTCCGAGAACTTCAGGAAGGCTTACAAGCAAGTGTTCAAATGCCAGATCGGTACGAGCGACTCCCCTCTTAACGATATCAAGGAGATACGCAGCAAGCCGGAAACACCGCCTTCAACTAACTGCACCAATGTCTGACTTGTGAGGAATGTTTGGGGGCATTTAAATAAAGTGTTAATCTGTATATAAAATCATATTGGGATGAGGTAGCTTTTTGACTCATAAATGTGGCTGCTTGAATTTAGATTCGGCAGTTCTATTCCACATAAGCGCTGTTGATTAAATTCAGGCTGGGGGAGATAAATTTGGTGAGAAGACGTGACATTACTTTCCCTTTTTGATCATTTTCTGTTCCCAAGATTTCTTCTTCTCTGGTAATGAGCATCTCTTGAGTCTTAAATTTTGTCAAATGATCGTTTCTCCAATAAAAGCAATTTGAATAATTTCTCTAAACATAAAAAAAGTTATTGACCAAGACATGAAGCTAATTTAACTTGTTGCAATCAGTTGCTGGATAATATTGCTGTCTTTAATATGTCTTTAATGTGGAAAAAATGTTTGCACCTATAAAAGTGCCATCACAAATGAACTCCATGTAATAACTTTGCTTGTAAATACTGTATAAGAAATGAATCTAGTATCTACTTGGCCCGTCAAGCTTTACTCTATATTTGTCTGCTGTTTCTGCAGATTGTGTTGTGCCGTATGACTGAGTCAGGCTTTTGGACACAAAGCTTCTTATGCACCCTTTATAACCATGGAAACAATCTCACAGGAGAGCCAATGGGAATGAAGAAGTACATTGTTCTATGCTGTATCTATTTGATGTGTCAAGCCTTCACACAGCAGCTTTACCTCAATATATGACTCTCATTCGCAATATTTTTAAAGGAAGATAATTTTTTTTCTTTTTTGAGGGGACTGCAGTGACTCAGCTCTAATTCTGGACGTGCAGCTCGTTTAAAAATCAACTGCACAGATACTAATACTGAACTTCATGCAAAAAACTAAAATCCATGTCATGTCCTAGGGACTTTAAAACTGTATACATTAAACATTAACACAGATTACAGATTAGAATCTAGTTGAAATACTGTAGTGGGCAATGGCATTGGTTATTGACAAAGCCTGAACACATTTAAAGTATTTATAAAATTATAATATGTACTGGTGATGTGTTGCTTTATAATATATATAATATATATATATATATATATATATATATATATATATATATATATATATATATATATATATATATATATATATATATATATATATATAATATATATTTACACAGAAATATTATTATATAAAAATTAATAACATTTCTGTGGAAACCATTTTTGCCTAAAACCAAAATGTGGAACCCCAACTGAACTGAAATAAACCAAAATGAACCAGCTGGTGGTAATTGACAGCTTGCATTGCAGCCGAATTTAATTTAATTTTTTTAATATGGTCTGACTATATAAAATTACAATATGTAAAGAGCACATGAACAAAATAAATTTGCAACAATACAGCCTGAAGTTAAGTTAGTGTTGGTTTAACAGAAAAAAGTGATTCTACCTTAACCCCCTTCTGCTTATATTTACTGATTCACCTATGATTCGGTTTGTATAGTTTTTCACCTCTTTAATTGTTTCACTAAAATTTACTGCTGTATCTTTTCAATCTGCTAGATCTCAACAGTACCACTAAAATTGTTCAGTTGCACGATTTTGGTTGAAAAAAAAAAAAAGCATCATGTGAAAAAACTATACGTGGAAAAGTGGAATGTAAATTTAGATTTAGATTTTTGCTTGTGTCTTGATGTTTTATTAAAAAACAAAATTCTCAAGAAAACTGTATTTTATCACTTTTTTTTAGGGAAGGGAATCCTAAGAGTAGGTGTTCTTATGTCAAAATGGGACCATAGTTACTATAAAAGGAGTCGTCCTGGTGTTTCCAGCCATCACCTCTCTGTGCAGTCGCAATGCCTTGTGGCCAGTGAAGGGAAAATAACAGTCTGGGTTCCCACCAGTTTGATTCCCCTTAGAGTTTGGTTTAGGTTGATTACACAGCGGAGGACATTTCCTGGCATCAAATTACTCCAGTGGGTCCTAAGTGCTCTAGGAAAACAGTAATCCTGTGATACCTTGCATCCTAAGAGCATATAAGGACACTTCAACATAATTATCTTTAGCAAAACGGCAAACTGGGATATAATACTCACAAGGGACATGGGAATGTATTTTAATTTGGGCTAACATTTCAGCCAATTATCATCTTACATATTATGTAAGCTTGAGTGTGGGCTGGCCAGGGGATATCATTAAAATGTATCAGCACAAGTCCAATAAAACTACTCTTTAACAAAAATATGCACACTCACATAAACAGTAGTCGTCCAAATGAGGCTCACTTGTTTGGGGCAGGAAAATGAGTAAATCCAAGTCATTTATATGTAAAAGCCAGCTCTAATGATTTACCTCAATCATCTGACATTCACAGTTTTTTGCACAGAATGCATACATAAAATATTTTGGGTACCCTCTGTGATTTGAGCAGAGCATAACAGTTTGTCTTCAGGTTTGTCTTCAAGGTATTGAACTGACCGTACATTATGAAAAGGTACTTATGATACATCACTATGGCAAAGTGAAGTAGACAGATGTCCTTGCTAAGTGGAAGGACTATGGATTCAGGCATAATCTTATCAAGGTCTCTCCTTGGTTCTTGCCACAACTTTCCACCAATCAATTTGAGTGTAACATATATTTTCTTACAGTTAACTTCATAATTCGAATAATTGTCTAATTATAATTATTGCTTGTATTTGATTAAATTAAATTAGTCATTGATCATATTTTCACTTCTTTTAAATAGAGCCTTTATCCACAGAGCAATCTGGAACCTCAGTGAGACCCCCAACTGCACCGTTCAGTGCTACACCAGAAAATACCTGGTGCCTTTTTTAGTTGCTTCCATTGAGGGTCTAGATCATAAAATGTATATTTTTTGATATGCATGTCTGGAATTAATGTATGCAGTTGTGCTCATACCCGGGAAAATGTATTGATTTTTTTTTGGGCCATTTTTTAGAGAATATGAATAATAAAAACAATACTTTTTTAAACTCATAGTTAGTGTTTTTTAGTGTATTGTCAAAAAACTGTGTTTACCCATTTTAAATCATAATAACAACAGAAACTACTCAAATGACCCTGATAAAAAGTTTACATACCCTGATGGTTTTGGCCTGATAACATGCACACACATTGACACAAACAGATTTGAATGGCTACTCAAGGTAACCATCCTCACCTGTGATCTGTTTGCTTATAATCAGTGTTAGTATAAAAGATCAGTGTGTTTCTGGGCTCCTGACAGACCCTTGCATCTCTCATCCTGTGCTGCACTGATGTTTCTGTTTTCTGAATCATGGGAAATACAAAAGAATTGTGAAAGGATCTGCAGGATTCTTTGACAATACCTCCATGTTTCACAGTAGAACTTTCATCATAAGTCTTGCTGACTCCTCTCCAAATGTAATATTTATGGTTGTGGACAAAATGTTCCATTTTGGTCTCATTATGCCAAATGACTTTGTTCCTAAGGTTTGTCTCTGTGCTGTATGGTGTATTGTAAGCGGGATGCTTTGTGGCATTTCTGTAGTAATGGCTTTCTTGACCATGCAACCACTTTTTCTTCAAGTGACTCTTTATTGTGTATCTTAAAACCACCACATCACTTTTTTTTCAGAGAGTCCTGTATTTCAGCTGAAGTCATTTGTGGGTTTTACTTTGCATCCTGAACAATTTTCCTGGAAGTTGTGGCTGAATTTTTTGTTGGTCTACCTGACGTTTAAATTATCCACTTCTTAGTTAGAATTTGAACACTGCTGATTGGCATTCTCAGTTCCTCATTTTTATATCCCTTTTCTGTTTAATACAGTTCAATTACCTTTTGCCACAGATTCTTTGACAATAATTTTGCTTTCCCCGTGACTCAGAATACAGAAACGTCAGTGCAGCACTGAAAACCACATGTAAACTTTTGATCAGGGTAATTTGGGTAGTTCCTGTTGTCATTATGATTTATAAAGAGTAAGCAGTTGTTTGACAATAAATAGCTTCACCCAACCACTAACTATGAGTGAAAGATTGTCATGATTCATATTCTCTGGAAAATGGCCAAAAATCTATATGTGAACCTGCGAAGGTGTACGCTCAATGGCAGGCTAATAACAGCAGAGCCCACCCTCCAAGGCTGGAAACTGAACAATACTGGAAAAGTATATGGAGAGGGAGGCATCACACAATAGTGATGCACAGTGGCTGGTGGCTCTGAGAGAGGACCACAGCAACCTCCCTGAACAGAATCCAGTTACCATCACAGCGGCAGACGTCCAAGAAAGAGTCTCAGGTATGAAAAACTGGACAGCACCGGGCCCTGACAGGATCCACACCTACTGGCTAAAGAAGTTCACTGCACTCCACGAGCGCCTTGCAGCACAACTGAACCAGCTGCTAACGGATGGGACGCACCCTGAATGGCTTACCGAAGGGCGTACAATCCTGATCCTGAAGGATCCAACAAAAGGTGCAGTCCTATCCAACTATCGGCCAAAAACCTGGAAGATCATGTCAGGCATCATTGCGGCTAAGATAAGTGGGCACATGGATCAATACATGAGCAAAGCACAGAAGGGCATCAGCAAAGAAACCAGAGGAGCCAAACACCAACTCCTGGTTGACAGAACAGTCACCCTGCCTGGTTGATTACAAGAAAACATATGACTTAATGCCACCAGTGTTGGTCATCTTACTTCAAAAAAGTAATTAGTTACAGTTACAAATTACTTCTCCCAAAAAGTAATTGAGTTAGTAACTCAGTTACCACATTGTAAAAGTAACTCAGTTACTCAGCAAAGTAACTGAAGTTATTTTTTGTGTTCTATAACACTGTTACGTTCTAAAACAGCTTAAATATCATAATGTTTAAATTAACTGATTAAAGAATAAAACACTATATATAGTATTTTAGAACATTTGGTATTTATTTGAACTCAATAGATTGCAGCCTTCCATATGATATACATAAAAATAAAATAAAAAAAAAAATAAAAAAATTAATATTGAAAATTAAGACACACAAATGTAAACCTGTGTAAAAAGAAACAAAGGAAGATCTGGCTAATAAGTAGTGCAAATCTCTGTATCTGTAAATTATTGCACAATAAACAGAACACAATCCAACTCTCATAGTAGATTAACATGTTGTTTATTCTCAAAGAACTAACAACTAAACCAGATTACGTCGTTACATTTACATTTACATTTATTCATTTGGCAGACGCTTTTATCCAAAGTGACTTACATTGTTTTACAGTAATTACCAGTGTTACAGTCACTGGAGGCAAGGTGGGTTAAGTGTCTTGCCCAAGGACACAACGACAGTATGAACTGTGGAGAGAGTGGGAATCGAACCAACTACCTTCAGGTTGAAAGACGACTGCTCTACCCACTGAGCTACTGCCGCTACTGCCGTTACTGAAAAGATAACACCGTTAGTAATTCCGTTATACTCTGCCGTTACTTCCAACACTGAATGCCACACACATGGATCACTGAATGCTTGGAGATGTACAACATAAATAAGAATCTAAGAAACTTCATTTCAAACTCAACGAAGCTGTGGAAAACCCCCCTTGAGGCCAATGGCAAGCCACTTGCACAAGTATCCATCCAATGTGGCATATACCAAGGAGATGCTCTGTCCCCACTGCTGTTCTGCATAAGTCTGAACCCCCTGATGGGGCCACCATCAGTCACCTCCGCTACATGGATGACATCAAGCTATATGCTAAGAGCGAGTGGGACATCAACTTTCTGATCCACACCACCAGGATCTACAGCTCTGACATTGGGATGTCATTAGGGCTTGAGAAGTGTATTTGAATGGTGACAAAGAGAGGGAAGGTAGTCCACACAGAAGGGGTCTCACTACCAGAAAAGACCCTGAGACTGTACGCTAGCCGCAAGGAAGGCGGCCGTGGACTAGTGAGTGTGAGAGCCACTATCCAGGATGAAACATCCAAGAGCCACAAGTACATCAAAGATAAGGCCCCGACAGATGACGTGCTCAGTGAATGTCTTGGGCAATGGGGAACAGAGGAAGAGGAGCTGGAGGAGGGACCATCATGGAAAAACAAACCCCTACATGGGATGTACCACCGGAACATAACTGAAGTGGCTGATATCAAGAAATCCTACCAATGTCTAGAACGGGCCGGACTGAAGGACAGCAGAGAGGCACTCATCATGGCTGCACAGGAACAAGCTCTGAGCACCAGAGCAATAGAGGCCCAGATCTACCACACCAGACAAGACCCAAGGTGTAGGCTGTGCAAACAGGCCCCTGAGACAATCCAGCACTAAACTGCAGGGTGTAAGATGCTGGCAGGGAAAGCATACATGGAACGCCAAAACCAAGTGGCTGGCATAGTGTACAGGAACATCTGCACGGAGTACGGACTGGAAACCCCGAGGTCAAGGTGGGAAACACCTCCAAAGGTGGTAGAGAATGACCAAGATCCTGTGGGACTTCCAGATTCAGACTGACAGAATGGTAATGGCAAGCCAACCAGACATCGTGGTGGAGGACAAACAACAGCGGAAAGCCGTTGTGGTTGATGTGGCAATACCAAGTGATTGCAACATCAGGAAAAAGGAACATGAGAAACTAGAGAAAAGGCTTGGAAAGTGAAGGCGACAGTGGTGCCCGTGGTCATCGGAGCACTCGGGGCAGTGATCCCCAAACTGGAAGAGTGGCTACAGCAGATTCCTGGAAGAACACCAGACATCTCAGTCCAGAAAAGTGCAGTACTAGGAACAGCAAAAATACTGCGCAGAACCCTCAAGCTCAAGAGGACCCGAGCTTGAAGGATGTGACCACCCTCGGAGTTTTTTTTTATACTGTATATATATATATATATATATATGTGACGGGTGGCACCGCTGGGTGTCGGTCTGGCGTCAGGCCTGCTCCCTATAAAAGGAGGAAGTGGCTGGGTGTCATGGTGTGCCAGGTTCCTGTGGGAGGCCAGGAAGATTGCTGGACCCATGCGGTCGATGTGTCGACAGTTTGATCCGGGCCGGGGTTGTGGAGACGGCCGGGTTAGGTGTATAAATGACTGGGTGTGATAGACTACCTCAGTTATCTACATGTACCGCTACCTGCTGTCCTTTTTTCTTAGTTATTGTTTTTGTGTTTAGTTAGTCCGCTTGGGGATGTGGGCAAGCGGACTAACGTTTTTCAATTTTTGTTTGTATGTTTTTTGTATTTTAGTTTGGGGGTCACTTCTCCGTTCTCTGCTTCGCCGATGCTCAGACTTGTTACACCCGATCTGTTTGGGGTGAGCATCTGCGGTAATTTGCAGTGGTTGGTTTGCTGTGAACCGGGTTGTTGACGTGTGTGTGGGGATTCAAGTGGGTTTATCCGCCCTAGGTGGACTTAATTCGGCTCTGTGACTAAAATCTGGAAGACGACGACTGCACAAGAAACCAGGAGTACCCTCCTTAAGTGTGTAATAAATAATATTTAATTTATTCAGGCGTTTGTCCTTTGTACCACCACACACACAAGTACTGGACCTTGTAACATATATATATATATATATATATATATATATATATATATATATATATATATATATATATATATATATATATACTAGATCGCTGCTTTGTTTCCCAGTTCAGTACTTGTCAATAATCTTACACAAAGCCCATACAAAGCTAATCTAAAATTCTTTTTCAGTATTCAGTTTAGCCACAGAAACCTTTGTGAAACAAGACCAAAGGTCTGCCACATTATGAAAAGAAGCTAAGGTCATGTTAGTCAGAGGTTACTTAAGAGTATCTGTGAGAAGAGAATAAAACGTTTCTCTTCTAAAAATTAACACCATTAGAAAGATGTGAATAACTTTCACTTACATAAGCCCCATTACTCCATTACTTTATTGTAAAGGCGGCTCTTTGAGGCACACCTTGAGTTTAGTATAAAAGCCATTGCCACTCAGACAGGATGAGACATATTCAACACTCTCAAACTGATTCTGAGAAAAGAGCAAAAAATAAAAAAATAAATATGTCTGAGCCTCATTGCGTCACTCTTGAGAACAAAAAAAAAACAAACAATCTTGACAGCAATGGTGAATGTAATGCCTGAGCAGCACTGAAATTTGGAGATATGAGAGATATGGAGAAATACAAAAGAGGTGGACTGAAGGATTACCTCTTTATTTTTAAATTTAAAAAGATGCTCTGATCTGTCTGAAAGTTTCTGACAAAACGTTCAGCTCAAAGTAACCAATTTTTTTCTGTGCTTTTCAAAACGTTTTTGGACAGTTTGTTTTTAAAGTAACTATCTACAGACAATTGTTTTTTGTGCCTTCTGTATCTTTGTAAGTCAGCTCATGACTAACAGTGACTTAAAGTGCATTTGTGAGTAATCTGGTCTCAGTGCAGTTGAGCTTTATTGAGTCACGTTGGCGCATGGTGAGACTATTTGCACATTTAGAAGTATGACTGATGTGGGAATAGTAGAGGCATGGTTTGGACACAGTGTGGGCAAGGCTCAAACTATAAACAGTAAAAAGTAATAGAGAGGAGCATTACATTTTAGGGCTATTTTATCTTTATTTTATCAAAAATAAATGGCTTCTCCTTTAAAAAGTCATTCCAGAGGCAGGTCATGAAGCAGAACATGTTACATAATATTCTGATGGAAAATATCGGTTGTCAAGGAAGAGCACAGCTGATAAGAACTTTAAATATATCTTACAGATAGTAGATGTTTATGGAAAAAAAAAGAGCGTTTGTAAATACATCAATATTTTCTTCTCTGCTGCATCCTTTCTCCAGGTTATATTTAAAAAAAATGGCCACTGCAAAGACCCCTCTGGCGCAGAACCAATTATCACAGCTACATGTCTATCACCAGAAGAAAATCTTAGAGGAACATGGTGGGCTTGCTCCACCGGGGAGAGCACACTGACTCACAAGCACTTATGAAAATCTGGTCTGGACATGTTTGTGCTTGGAAGCCTAGAAGTGAAGAAGAATATGACATGACGTGGTTTCTGGAGAATGTTATAGGTTTGATACTACAAACCCACACGAGTTTGTTATTCCTCATTGTGATTTTGGTGTTGTTTATTATTTAATATGACCTGCTTTTGGAATTTTACATTGGTTAGTCTCATATTTTCCATCTTTTATTAACCATATTTTCAAGTGAAGCTATGCTTAATTCCAGTAACAAGGGACTGATGTTCGACAAACGTGCGGTTTAGTATTCACAGTGGATGGTGCCCTCATGGCTGCAATGTCCCTGATGATAGCTATTACCCTTTCTTTACTGCTGCTTAGAAATCAGTTATTCTTAATAATCCTGAATGAGACACCTTACATCAGAAGCTGGAATATTAATGTGCTTTTGACAGTGCACTTGTGGCTCATTGTTACCACTTACCTCTGTCTCTAAAAGTTAGATCATTTTCAACAAAGGTTTTGGTAATATAGGTCTAAGAGTGCAGCAGCTCTGACACCCTTTACACAATAATGACACATAATTTAGTAAAGTTTATTAAGTCTCCAATGTACATGTCCTTCAATCACCTCAGGTTTGCTTGTTAGATTTCAGGACTCATATCTGTTGCATCTAAAGACAGCTGCCAGATCCATCACACCAAAGAGAGCTTCATGTGTAAGTCTGTGTTATTTATTTTTTTAAATATAAAAACGTTGTTACTTAGGAAACTGCAATTTAGATAAGTGTGGCTAAGTTTGAGCACAAAATATTCTATCTTAATTAAGTACCCAAACCCCTAAAGATTTCTCCTCAGATAATGGATCTGTGTGACAAGCATATAACTCTAGAGCTCTCATTTGAAATAAAATTGACAACGTCCAACACTGTCGCCACCTGGTGGTAAAACTGTGCAAACACGTAAACAAAGCTCTAATAATCGATACCACGCATGCATTTACTGATACTAAACATTATAAGGCCTTCAATAGTCACTGTTGAAGAACCTTGAGACCTAACACATGCCAGCTTTCTCACGTTTACCAGGTTCTTTATCACCTATCATAATAAACACATATAATTAACACTTATAAAATTCATTATCATCAAAAAGGTTTTTAATTTGACCATAAGGCAAAGAAAAGTATGTTGAAATACGATCTATACATTTGTCTCTGCTTCTTACTCAATTTCAAACTCATCAAAGGGAAGGGAACATGACTTAGCATTTGTAAATGAGGGTTCATTTTCTTTCTGGAATAAAGCAGCATCTAGGCCACTCACTCACTGCAGATATGGGTTATAACTGGTTCTTTGAATTTATAATTCTGTACATCCATTTTCTATTGAGAAAGCAGACTGTGTTCAGACTTGACCTCACAAAGAAACCTTTAAATACAGACCACAGAATTGATTTTCAGTGCATTTTATTACTGTTCTACAGTAAGTGACCTCTAAGCACATTTTATTTAATCAAAGTTACCATAAATGTCATATTTCATCCCTTTTTAAAATAGCACAAAGATGTCAATTTAAAATCATTACCACCTTTTACTATTTTCAGCTAAAGCTATTATTAAGTATTACAGTAACAGTTGTTCCAGCATTACATTTTTAAAGAACTGAATTCCTTAGTTACAAAAGTTAAAAAGTCACAAATATAGCCTATTTGGCCAAACTGTACAACAGTGAAAACAGGAAAGGAAACATCTGCTGAAAACTGAAGAAACATTTAAAACACTGGGTTTAGACTCTATTTCATACATTAACATTAATACCAGCAAAGGTTTGCAAGTAATATCCAGTTGAATGAACACACAGTGAAACAGGACACAACAGTAAAGGATTGGGTTCAATAGAATGAGGACAATAGGATTTTAGGATTATATAATACGATAATACATTTCCATTTTACAGATTTGTACACAATCATGAACACCATATCAGCCCCATAATTTTACAACCGCTTCTCTTAAAATCCTTGATATGTTTATTATCATCAAGTAGTTTAACCAGCTTTTATAATTAGCCTTTAAGCAGCCACACTCCAGCTAAAGACCTCTTTTTAGTGGCTGTGAAAAAAAAACCTGAATTATTGGAATGAGAAAGGAACAGGAAAGAGGCGTCCTGTAGATCAATGCCCAATATCACATTGTAAAGGTCAGAAAATCCAACACTGTCCTGGGTCGATGCTCCGCACGTGCAACAGGTTGGTGCAGTAGTTTGTTTGTATCTCATTTTTGTAACATAATAAGGCCAATAAATGAAATTTATAATTAACCAAAGAAATGTTTATGAATATATACATCTAAATACTTAGATATAAACACATTAAAAGCATTATGCTCTTTTAAATAACATTAAGACAACTACTATGTGATGTTACCCGTGTAAACTTTAGTTCATTTCATTCAAATTAGCTACCAATAATTCTGCTACAAAGACCTGATGTTAATTTTAGTAACTAAATGTTGTACCATTGTAGTGCACTCATTAAGAGAATTAAAAAACATCTGAGGACCTGTTAGTGGTTCATTATTGTTGTTATTAACTTTTTAGTTATAAATATTATCATAATTGTTAGTTTGGGCGTAATTACACTTATTGTCTTTGTCCAGATTAGTATTAATGCAGGAGTTTACTCACTGACATGATACTAAGGGGTGAAAAGGTTTTTACAGCCAGTACCAGATCTAAGAAATTATGCTCTAAAACTCCAGCTCCTCTGAAAGGGTTGGAAGGATTTTTTGAGGTTGAAGAGCATGAGATGAGGTTTGAGCCGTGGGGTTCTCTCAGGTATAACAGCAGCTTTGCTCTCCTGGGTGGGAAATCGATTTTGGTAGATCTCAGGATAAGACTTCTGGAACTGTTAAGATGAGAATATTTTACTTTTAACAAGGATATATTAGAAAAATATCTCTTTGAGGTGACAAAACTCAACTTTTGGAAAACTCAAGTGTTTTTTTTTTATTTTGGTCAAAGTAATTATGGCTAAATTATACAATGCTTGGTAAGTACAGGCCTACCTGTTTGAGCCTTTTTCTCTTGTCTTTGACAGGGAGGTCTTTGTCAGCGATCAGACCTTCCAGCAGCTCCTGCAGGGGAGTCTGAGTGCCAATCACTTTTGGCTCCTCAGACTCAACTCTGCTGATCTGTTTACAGAATGCTGGAGAGGCACTGAAGTCTGTGTCTGAGCCAGCATACTTGATCTAAAGAAAGACAAAACAGACCAGATGGATTATTGGATTATTGAATGTAACACTGACTGTGAATGTCAGTGCAGCTATAATCCCTGCAGTTTCATTGTTCTCAAATATAATAAAAACAATTCAGAAAGGATTTGAGATTATATACCAGAATAGCACAAACTGTAAAGCCATCAACTCTTGAAATGTTTGTGTGAAGTCTACAGCCTACATATTACAAAGAACAGTGATGTAAATAATATTTTCTCCTTTTTACCATATGCCTATTACTGTACACGTCATAAACTAGGTAACAAAGATTGATGAAGACCTCATTTCTAGCCTACATACTGGACAACATGGGCACTATAGTCTGTACACTTTCTGATGTGTTGTACACAATAAAAGTCAATCATGCACACAGTCACCCTGAGTCAACAGGGCACAAAGGAACACAAATAAGAAAAAGCTACTTATCTATGAAACACATAAGAGAGTAGGCACAAAACCTTGCTCTATTATAGCTTAGCATGAGACGTTTGTTTACCTCCATTTGTGTACCCAACTGTAGTTTGCAGGCTTTAGAAAAAGCTGACTATTGTTTAACGCAATTCTTGTATATGCAACTGCTCTGAATTTCAGTTGCAGATGTAATGTACAATAGTTCTGCCACCTGCTCCCTCTCCTATCTGTTATTGTTGCAGTCCACTGTAATATATCTCACTTTACTGCAAAGTCACTTTCAAACTGTTCACTCAGCCAAAAAATAACAGGGACAATAAGTGATTTAGATTATTGTGACAAGTGCTAAATTATTCAAATTGCTATGGAAATCAACAATTTAGTGGATGTTTTGCACCTATTATAATTGCCTTCCCTCATTCAGTACAGTGACACAACGAAACAACAATTCAAGTATGTTTTAGATAGATTTAGAAATTGCAAATTTGAATGACCTGAACTCTTCGAAGGTAAGACATGTGCTCCTCAACCTGGGAACGCAGCTTGGTTGGCACTTGAAAAATGGTACTGTAGTGTTCCATCATGAAGGCCACCAGTTTGGTAGACAGCAGCTCATCTAAATCCATCTCGTCCACTGAACCCAGAACGCAGTGTGAGAACATCTGGACCATCTGCACACAGAGGCAAACAATAAACAATAAATTAGTGCTATGCTTTAATTGTCTCTTTACATTAAACCCATTTGAATGTTGCTGTAGAAAAAAGAGGGGCACATAAATTATCATCCAAACATTGCTTCTAGTATAAACGTCTAAAAAATCTAGTAGCTTTGAATCCCACATCGCTTTGAACCTCAACTTCAAGACAAAGGAGAAATCATTTTTAATACGGCAAAAGCAAGGTATTTGCCAAATATTCTGAGTAAAAGCTCATTTATTTAATATTTATAAACACACTGTGGCATTTCATTACTTTTTTTCTGGTTTCAGAGAAAAAAAAAAGATTGTTTTTAAGACACATATTTATCACTGTACAAACCCAGTGGATAAAAAAGTAAGGTGTACCAGTGTGCGAGTGGGAATAAAGTCATTAAGTGGAGGTAGCTGTTGATTCTGGGAAACTCGAGCCATGAGACGGAGTAAAAGCTGAAGCAGTCTCCGATTTGGTGGCGGCAGTAACAGACAGCTGATTTGAAGAGCTTCAGTGGCCACCTCCTGCTCCGACAACAGACCTACAACACAAATGAAAAGTGCTCTTCGGCAGGAGAACATACACAGACATGTACACCTATACAGCTCTCTCTGACATACGGTCCATATTATAAAGCACTCACTCAGAATGTTGACAAAGACTTCGTACAGATGAAACGTCAGTAACGGTTGTTTGAGTCTCTGAAAATACTCTGCGACTGTTTTCAGAACATCCCTCTCAAAACCTGGGTACACTGGCTGTCTGGTGTCATTTCCATTAGGCCCTAGAAAAGGACAAAATACATGCAGTTCTTAGTAATATTTGAAATCAAAGTGCAGCTTAAGAAAAAACATAAAAGTTTCATTTAGTCTAGCAAATAATAGATACTTACAATTGGCAAGACATTTCATTGCTGAAACAACCCAATAAGGCATATCCTCTGAAAATTTAAAAAAGAGACACAAGAGTAAGTTTGGAACCAACTAAGGAACAGAACAATTATTTATCAAATTTGCAAAGTAAAGCACATTACCTGCTTTGTTTTCCAGTACGACTATGCCTGTCTTATTCACTTTGAACACATTGTGCACAATATGTTTACCATTCACATGTGCTGGGTTTAGCACCCCATCAAGAGTCTTTAGGCCCAGGACTCTCTGCAAACTAAAACCACAATGTTAAATGTATAGAGAAATGTATTTAATATATAAATTTATATATGTTATAAAACAAATTATAATAAAATAAATGATGTAATAACGGTGTTACACTTTACATACTGAGCAACTGTCATGGATTTCCAGATGTCATCCACTTGTTTAGGAGAGATCTCCTTCCTGCGTATAAGCTTACACTCATGCACATCCCCAATTGCAACACTGTGTCTTTTGTTCCATAAATCAGACGTCTAAACAAGACAAAAAGTAATCTTTTGTCTTAAACTTGCAAAGCGCAAAAACAAAAACATTTATCAAAATGCATAGAGCTAGAATAGAAGCAAACCATCTCACCATGACAGCTGACTTTGAAGGGGCAATATTTTCCTGTTGCGGCAATTCTTCATAATCGTCCCAGCGGATGAGCCTAGGCAGGTCTTTGCTGTTTTGCAACAGAGATCTTGTAGGAATAGATTTTAAGGGAGACAATATAGGAAATCTGGAGAGACAGCAGAAAGAATGGTAAAAAAACTGTTTAAAATGTTGCATTACATGTTTCAGAATATTTCTGGTACAGTACCACGATACCTGTACAGATGACCACTGTCCTCAAAGTCCTCTGTCCCATGATGTCCTTTAATGTCTTCAATAACATGAGCTTTTAGGAACTTCTTTAGCAACTGCAAAGTCTGGTAGCGAGTTACCTCAGGCCCAAAGTTGTAATTGTGGCGCAGAAGGTCATGCAAGAAATCGACCGCCTCATATCCTGTGAAACTGTAATCATAGCAGCGGAAGTGCGCCCAATGCCTTCTCAGCGGCATATCGCTCCGGAAGAGTTTAATGGTCTCGTTCCACTGTGAGATAGAGAAAAGGTGTTACAATCGCCTTATAATCAACCACCATATTTTGCCTTACTATTAAAACACTTCTTCACTCCACTATCCTTCACCAGCAAACACAGGTACGAGTTTTTGCAGAGTCAATGTTAAAGAAAGGGTATGTGATGGCCATGAATAATGAAAAACACAAAAATATAATACAGTCTTGATATATACTTATACATACTATACAGATATAAATAATGCAAACCTGCTTGCTGGTCAGATAACACCTACATGTTATATTTTTTGTTTATTGGGCATTTGGACAGCACTGATTATAATCTTGTTATGTTGCTTACATGGGAACACTTGTTTTTAAACTACACTACACGTTGTATCTACTTCATTAAGTACAATGCAACACACTGTGTAACAAACTGTAGTAGCATGTAACTACATAGTACATACATACCCTAACCCTACCCTACCTACAATAAAGTACACATAACAAAATTATGTATGAACTATGTAGTTACATGTTATTACAGTTTGTTACACAAAGAGCTAGATACAATGAATCAGGTGTAGTGTAAAATACAGTGTCACCAATTTCCATTCTACAGGCCAGTAGATTTAATAGTAGTCCTATAATGATTAAGCTACGGTTAATGTGAATCTAATGTGTACGGACCCTTCAGAGCTAAAAGGAGCAGCCATCCACTAGCTGCCAATTGAGCTTTAAAGCAAACTGACAGTTTAACCTTTGCGAATAAAATAGGAGTTAGACTAATTGTAGTAAAGAGAAAAAAGGAGTGCCTTTACTTAAGATTAACCTAATCTCGAACCTCTCGTAATATTTTACATAACGCTACCTTACAAAACTATACGCGTGTAGTGTTTGTGTAATGAGCATTCCGTTGCACTAACTAACGGCTAACAAACTCACCAGCTTCGTCGCTCTGTAGGGACCCGGACCGATAACTTTGCCTTCCATTCTGCAGTTTAATCCCTTACCTCAGGTTTAGTCAAAACATTAAGATACAAAACTTGAATACGCTTTATGTTTGAGCTGATAGCAGAAGTTAAATGTACACAGAGAAACGGTGCTGCGCCGTCCAACTTTGAATTACTTGCGTCACGACATTTGAACAACGTGATTAGACAGAGGGCTGGTCACGTGACCCCCCAGGGACGGGCTGTCTTGAAAAGAGAGCGGTTGCCATAGGAACGTCTGTTGCTGGCTGCCATAGAAGGTAAAAGGCCCCAACATTAACAAAGCATTTACACATCTCATTGGTCACATAGGATTTTAAATTGTAGCAGTTTTATTTTTGAATAATGGGAAATAAAAGTGTTTACGTATTTTACACAAATGCAAATGAAAAGAGAGAGAAATGTAGCCAACATAATAATTGATGAGATGACCTGTAAATGTGAATCTGTGTTAGTGGAATTAATCATGTAAATGTCCAGAGCAGGAGAAGCCTTTTAGCTTCCCAAAGGCTGCCGCTAAACTGAAAAGTAAGAGACCCAAGGCTATTTTAATCAGAAATTTAACCAAATTCACTAAGATGACCTATTAAGTAGTCTATATATAGCCTAGCACAAACATACCTGTTGAGCCTACAGTTTTCTTAGTTTTGTTACAAGAGAAAGTGGCTAGCTTAAGTTCTAGCTTAGACTAAATACACAACTAAACACTTAAAAATGATCACAATCAAGGTTGACTGAATTCTAGTAACAGTAATTAGTTTTTTTTTGTTTTGGGTTGGGTCTACCTCATCTGAATAAATGGCTGTGAATGATCGTCTTACCTGACTTAACTAAGCTGATAATATGTAGGCCTAATGGGTAAGGATGGCCGTATATAGTAGAAACAAGCAGAAGCTGTACATCTAGCTGTTGGATGTGCTAGTCTACATATTATATCTTTTATTAAATTGTAAAAAGTAGAGTTATGCAAGAGAAAATAAATAAAAAGATTGCTGGAACCCAATCATAGTGACTTTCAACACACATAAAAGAAGCTGGAGGCAATAAAAAGAATTGGAATGTGGAATTATAAGTCTAATTGTAAAAATATTTTTGCAGGCTATTTACATCAGGAGAAAATGTTATCTTTAGGTGCTGTTTATTTTATTAAAGAAGAAATAGAATTGGTGTTCCCAAATAACAGTAAGGACCAAGCATGCACTCCCAACAAAGGCAAAAAGCAGGAAGTAATAACATTGAACCATGTAAAACAATCATACAAGTAGCATTTTAGGTGGACTTAATTTCTGTCATTCATAAAACAGGGGGCTGGTAAAAGTGACAGTTTGGGGGCACACACCTCAGCATATGTTTACATGCTGAGGTAACTGAATACAAATGAGGAAAATGCATTTTGGTGCAGATAATATGCACAATTTACATTCTGGCAATGCCTCATGTTGCCAGGTCAAATGTTAAGCAAATATGAAAAATTCAGGCCTGGTTAGTAGACATACCAGCTTATGCTGGGTCTGTGAAAAAGCATCAACACTATGGGTTAGTGGTCAAATACTTTCTGCATTTATTAGCTTGGCCGCCAAAAGACTCAAGGGAGAGTGGGCTGCAGCGACCAGGCAAAACAGTGTGTCTCTGTGACATTGTGTGTGCTTGTTTTGAGGGCTCCTCTGGGGAAAGATGACATGCACCAAATGCGAGGCAGTGCCACAAGGGAGCGATTTGACATGAACACATACCAAAAAAACAGCCCATGTTCCCCCTTAGCCAGCTGCTGCTGTGACTGAGTGCTGCTAATGTTAAATTGTCAGTCTTGACATTGTGACATTGTTATCTGTTATCTGTTTAAAATTCAACAGAAACAGAACAAAACTTTAACTAAGACATTCTGTATAAGTAAATGAACAAAACATGTAGTCTTGACACTTTATATTGTGACCATTCATTCCTATGCAACTTCACATGGCTTAGGTAGGCCTACAAATTTTGTCCGCCACTAAACCTAACTTATGACACCTTATGAACCTAAGTATGACACTAAATGCATATCCTATTTAGAAATATGTATCATTGGTTAAACATTTATACTACTCCTGGAATTATTTTTGATTGGCTCACAAGAAAAGAACTTATGCATATGCCTGATTATAGGAAGAGGAAGCAACCATGTGTAACTTATAAAGTCTCAGTGACCAAAGTACTGGCTCAGATTTTGGAGTTAATCACTTGGTTCGGCTTGGAGTCTTTCTACTGCTTTAGGCTGGCCTAGTATTGTCTGATGGATGGGTTGTAAGAACAGAATCAATGTCCCTGTGGAGAACAATATAGTGTGACAAAAAGAAATTAAGACAAACTTGAACAAGTAAGCTGCAAAACAGGCCACATTACCTTTTGCTCATAAAATAACAGGTGACTGAGCATAAGCGCCTGGTAATTTATAACTTTGTGATTTTTCATAAGTCTACTGCACAGATGCTCTCAAATATAATGAGTCTAATTTAGTCGGTGAATGTTTGGAAAAGTAGGGAAATATAAATTGTATGTGGTGTATTAAAAATGTGAATGTTTTATTTTTATTTTCAGAAAACCCCTAGAGCTTAAGCACATGGACAGCCTATGCCATTGATTGTATTGTGCTCGCTGTATATATGGCCACATGTCACCCCCCCCTCCTGTTAGAAAGCCTATTAGGTGAAATTAGCTCAGTCTTTAAAGACATCTTCAGTTCTTTTTTGCAGATAGCGGTTGTCATGGATACCAAGCAGTTTTACCTGATCGACATCTGATTTAGAGTGAAATTAGGTCTAATGAGTTGGTAGCTTTGTAAGCCTCATTTCTTTGTCTCTTTGCAGAATAAAAGCAGCTTCTACATTCACGGCTGTTTATTACAGCAAATGGATGTCACCCAGCTTAGCTCTGTAGGTTCTTTTGACCTTTTAATTTACTCCTATTCCATGGGAGCTTATTGATGATGAACTTTAGCAGAGAGTGATGCCCAGGCAGAATGGTGCCAAAACCTGACTTACATAGCTGATATTCATGTGCATGCAAAAGGTGTTTTGTTCTGTCAATTCATTTGAAGCAACTTTGACTTTGTTAATGACACACTAGTCACTCTGGGTACGTCTGACTCCTTTCACACAGTGCTTTACTGACCTCTGCTGGAGATGCTCATTTTCCTAAATCAGGGGATGAATGTGATTAAATGGGACGTTTACTTTACTTTATTTATTCATTAATGTCATAAATAAGATTGCTTCTTTAACAAATATATATTTATTTAAATATCTCAGCCCTAGTCATACAGAAGAAAAGATGAATACGTAGCAGGAAAATGTCTTTTTGATAACATGAGGCCTAAATTGGATCATTCGGGCCTAATGTCAGCAGGATATTTAACGCAACAAATTCTACCCAGTTCTACACAGTTCAGGGTTGGGGTTTGTGACAACTCAAGTCCCAGTCAAGCACTGTCTGGTGTCCTAGTGGGTCTTTTTCTTCAATAACCCATGCATTTGGTAGTAGGAATGTAAAACATAACCTAGTTAATGCGATTCAGTGTTTGTGGCCAGAGAAGCAGGAGTTAAATTTTAAGACCTAGGTGGCTAAAAGTAAAATAGCCACACACAAAAGCAAAAGCTATAATACCAGCAACTTATGTGATGGAGAGACCCCCAGAGAGTCACTGTCTGGTGTCCTGGTGGGTCTTTTAGTTTTTTTAGTGCATTATAAGACATCATTATTTTAATTCAAAGAACTCTAAAGCTGGTCATCTAACTGATAGCAAAGGAAGTTTATCCTGATGCATTTCCCTGATTACTGCTGTGCTGCCCCTTGGTGTTTAAATGCATCGAGTAAAAGTAGTTACTTTAAAATAATCTTATCATGATGATATGTCTATCTATGTGGTGAGTATTAAGCAAAGCATAGGTGCACGCACAAGCATCTAAGCCTTTATGATCAGATTAATAAGGTGTACATAAGTTACCTAAACTGAAATACAAATCTGCAAAGAAATAAATATGGTGATGTAATGTTTAGCCTCTACCACTTGATGGCACCATTGTCTCTTTAGAGGGGGCCTCATCTCTTGCACTATCTATATAGTATTTAGAACAACTGTGGGTCTACAGTTCTAAATGAGCTTTCTTTTTTTACATATGATAATTGTTTTAATACAATCGTACTAAAGTTGATGGTACACATGAAGCTGCATGTGACAAAAAGCTGCATGGATTCATTATTTTGTCCCTTTATACATTTATTTTACAAAGCCAGTGGCTAATAAGTTACTGTGGATCCACAGGGTAGACATATTTAAATAAAAGCTTCTAAGACAAATGTCCAGATGAACTGTAGAATTTCTATTACACCGGCCTTGACAAACTAAAGAAGCGCTAGGAAAATATTCAAATCCTGGTTACAAATGAAAAACAATAAAACCTCACAGACATTCTCAAGCACAAAGTCTAAAGAAAGTTCTTGAGCTTTTTGAAATCCCTCAGTAGTGCTCATTTAGTTTTTTTCCCCATTGACTTGTTTCTGAAGAGCGGTCTTTGTTTTTTTAGATTAAAATTCAATAAGAACAAATCTCAAAAGAGTGTTATGCAAAAACAGAAATACCCCCGCACAGGCTGCCAGGAGCATTAGAACATTACTTGTATTGCATTATTTATATCACGGCCACTTAACACTTAAACCAAAAAGTTATGCACTGCCTGTAGAAGAGTTGCATGCTTCAGTTCACATTAAACCAACAATCCCTGCTTCTTTCTGAAAGACATCGACCTAAGGCCTACTTTGATGACATCTACACTGCTGTCACTTTATTTTCAAAAGACCCCTCGAGGTAAAAAAGGCATGTCATGGACTGGTGCACAGCCATTTTTGGTTGTCTATTGGCACTGCCATGTCCCCTATCACAAGTCCCTGCAGTGTTGATGAGCGGATGTTTATATGTGATGACTTCATCCTAATTACATTCAGTTTCATTTTCTTTTATCTCCACAGAGCCCTGCCACACTGGTTACAAAACATTCCACAACTGGGTGCACAGAGGCGTTCCACAGACAGATTGTCCAGACTCTTGTTAATGCAACAAGATTATCATTGCTTCAGAGAAGTCTGTATTAGATTTACATCCAATTTTCCAATTCTTAGATTAGATTTTTTTATACTGACAGATATCATTTTACTGTAAATATGCAGTTTATGGAATTTGTTTATAGAGTACTGTAAAATGAAACTGTTAATAATTCAGTGCTTTCATTGATGTTTTACAGTGAAAAATTTAATAAGCATTTTAGTAAATGTTTTACAAATGAATTATAATTTTTGGTTTATATACCAAAGCAAAAGACACTCCCCAAAGAGGCTGCTAACTTTTATCACTTTTATTAGTGGTCTGCTAAAATAATACATTGTAAAAAACATTGAAATTTAACTTGTGAATGTTCCCTAAAGGCACCTTTTGGTTGTAGGTCTGTGATGCATTTATGGTTATTGCATTAATTTGTGAAAGACTAAGTGTTTTAATGGAAAAGGGGGCTTGTTCTTCATATTTTCATCCTTTCCTGTTGGGGGCTGCACTCTGGATGCACTGACTAAAGTGAAACGTGTCTCTTCGCTGCTCTTTGAACACTTTTGACCTTGCTCGCTGACTCCAGACACACACACAGTGAAACATGGTTTTCTCAGACATGGCAGTGGGCCAAAATAAATAACCTGTCCTCAGAGTGTCGGCAGAACCGCAAGAAATCCAAAACCAAGACTTAGCCCAGAAGCACTCACTCACAGGCTATCAGCGAATGACTTGCTGAAATTTTAATTGTCCGAATGCATCATGTGGTTTGGAAACAAAATCAAATCAGGACGGATCATCCTTCCTCTTTGACACCCATCCAAAGGAGAGTAGCATTTTTGATTACTGTTTCATTTATTTATTTTAGCCGGCTCTGATTTCAAGGTCAGGTTACACCAACTTGGGGGACAAACAGATGACATTGTATGGATAGGTAATTCAAGAGTCTGCATGCTTCGATCCTTACAGATAAGAGGGAGATAAGAGACAGGTGTCTTGTAGAATAGAGGACATTCATCTAGAAACTCAATAGCTAAAGCTCAGTCAGAAATGGGTTGGATGAAATAAAAGGCATGGATATAAATATTCTCTCTAATTTTAAAGATGTTGATAAATCTCAAAATATGCTTTTTAGGAAGCATGATGTATACACTGAATGATACAATGTTTGGCTGGATGTCATTTTTCTGTTTTTAAATACAATGAGCTTTGCAACTGTGTTACTCGTGGTCAGACATTGTCAGACTTGTCTGATGTCGCCACACCAGTCAGGTATTACAGCTGTAATTGTGATTAAAGAAATGTTAGAAGCAGGCAGTAGACAGTGCTTGTAAGAGAGTACGCTCTGTGGGCAGAGGTTACATCGGTTTACACTAGATCACTATTTACAAGTTAGAAACTATAGAAGAAATTTGTTTTTGAGACTAGTGCATAGGACATTACTTTTTTTAATGATTACAAATTATAGATTCACCATAAACTAAAGCATGCAGTCCGTTTTAGTGCTGAGGATGCATTAAAAAAAGTGTGAGTGATGAGTGATGAGATGGCACAATAGTGAGCAAATATTGAAAAACAGTGATAAACATCCCTGACATTCAAGGTAAGGACATACTGTATGGCTAGAAAAAAAAATCAATAATATTCTACTCACCTAACAATGAACAGAGATCCTACCAAAAAGAATCACTTCATTTTTCAATTAAAAGAAGAAAACGCAATCCATGACTATGTAACTGCGTATATAACCGGTAAGTGACTGTAATGATTTTCAACATTATTTATTGTCATTTAGAAATAAGGCATCTGGTTGAATGTAATGTGCCAACCTTTGGGTTCCTATTAATCATCCATGTCATTAATAATTGGACAGTAAATATGCATTACACACCTCAATATCATGGCATAAAGGCTATGTCTGGCCAATTAAAAATGCATAAGCAGTAAATGGACTTTATGAATAACTTATTAGAAGCCTCTCAAATACTAGATCTTTGTAAAAGCAACAGACACTTCACTGTAATAGTTTACTGTATTTGCCCAACACACTAAAATGGAAGAAATGTCAATTGTACATTTTACATTTTCTTTAATGTATATTTTACATAAATATTGTGTTTACCATAAAGCTGCATTCTCTTCTTCATCAAATGCTTCCTCCACACTTTAAGTGTACTGCTGATGCCCAGTAGATGTCAGGTTTGTACAAGAAAAGGTTTCTGCATACACCTTATACCTGAGCCTGACAATGTCTCTTGCATCTGTCTGGATTCTGTAATGTTGCAGTTTAGTCATTTTATTGTAGTGATCTCAGCTTCATATGACTGCAAATGGTTCATTATACATTTCATAAAAATTAGACAAAAATGGCTAGTGTAGAGTAATCCCCACAATAGTTTTTTTATTACAACATGTGTGATTTTTGCATTCTTAAGAGCCCTTTTAGTAATGCCACTTATACACATTGAGTTTTCATTAAACAGAAAATGCCACTAAAAATAGTAAACATACCATGACAATGTTTGAAAAAAAGGGATTGTACAGTACTACTTTGGATTAAAGATTAGACATCTATACTAGAAAATCTTTTAAATATTAATACAGTGTTAAACCTTTATTCAGACCCACAGGGCAGTCAATAGACAAGAGCAAATCCAAAGTGCAGGATGTTATTCTTGGAACAGATGGTGCTTCTACATAGTTTAACGGCTGCTAAAATACTTTGACTGATCCAAAAAGTTTTAACTAGTGTCTGCTTTTAGTCTGGGTTGTTGCAGCAATGACCAATTGAACATAACTATAATTGCTTTTTTCATTCTTGTCTGGCTTTAGACTTTTCTATTGCCGAAGTGTTAGCAGAGATAGCTGTTGCACTCACTACGGACAGTCAGAAGCCCTGGAGCGAACCAGCGGACATACGTATATATCACTTGACTGTGTGTCAGGGCGATTACTGGATAAAGATCACAATATGACACTTTTCCTTTTGTGTGCTGGCTCAGTGAACAGAGGGGAAGCTCCTGCAGCTCAGCATGGCTCTTGTCCTGGATATTGATCACAGATCTCACTGCCACCTCAGACCTTTCAGGACTATTAAGAAAAATCACTATGCTTTTTGTAGTTAAACAGAATATAGACATACCACTGTAGAAATCATATCACTGCAGTTGGTGAACAACATTTCCAGATTTTTGTATTGAGCAGTGGAGAGTATTTCAAAGTTATTGCAAATACAGTGTAATTCCAGGAAAAAAAACAAACAATATGCATTTAGTAACTAAACTAAAACATACCCATATTAAAATAAATTCTTCTGTCAGACAATCTTTAAATTCTCTTTCATTTAGGTTTCCTTCAATCTACTATTTAGTTTTCCTTTCATTTTTACCATTAGCATCAATCAAACATTTCATTTTAATAATAATTCCCAATATAGCAAACAATATAGCACTGACTTTGCCATTATTCTCTTCTTCCAATACCTTTTTCTTAAGGGTGCTCATGGTCCACCCTGTATGATCCTTAATGTTTATGATTTTCTTTTTTCTACATTGACTTGAAACAAATCAATATCCCTGGCAAAAGCATTTTTATATATGCAGTTATGAGGCCATAAGCTACAGTATGTGACACTTCATTTCAGCAACAGCTGAGGCCTCCATGGCGCTGGCTCTCCCCCAGCTGTGTCCCTGCAGGGCAACTATGCGAATTCTAAATAATACGCACTAATGAGATATGAATTGATTGTGTAGGGGAAAAGCTTGACGTCCTTAATCCATCACCCTAAATGATGTTTAACAATAGATTACCAGCCAATAATTCCTCCAATATGAGATTAAATAAAATAGCAGGGCAGTTTTCAGCAGACTGCCGCCACCTCCATCCCTCCCTCTCTTTCCAAAGGGGTGGAAATAAATCTGCTCAATTACTGTACCAGCAATCCGTTTTTCACTGCTAAGGACATTATTATTTCATTTAGCGCTTGTTCATGCATCATAGATTATTTCATTTTACTCAGTCAATACGGAGAAGTGCAGTATTTTATTTTATCCACTGGGGCTTATGGTGAAGTGGGGTTTTAATGGAGTACACTTGGCTCGGTAAGAGGGGTTTGTCTGAAAGGAGGTCTTAGAAAACGAAAGTATTCATGTTCACATATTTAGTTTTCTGGGAGATATATACATTTGTTCAATGCTATCCTCAGGCACCTGACAGACAATGAGAAAATGGTTCTTCTTCAAACCTGTGATCAATTGAAACTGCATTAGCTGTGCCTATAAGATGATTTGGAACATCACTTCAATCCCAAAGAACAATGAAAATTGGATAACACACGTGCTCACTGGGCTCTAACTTAGCTCCAAATCGTGTTAAGGTTTTCAGTGAAGCCAAAGTTGTGATTAGTTATTTCTCCTTTAACTGCATCAAGCTGTACCTTTGAGGGTTTACTTGTGATGATGGGTGTTAATGTGTGTTTTTATCGCACCTCTATGGCTCAAAGATATAGGCTCGGGAACAAACACTGTGGAAAACAGAGAGGACTTGGAATGAAATTTAGAAATAAAAATAAAGGTTTCAATCACTGGTCGGTGTCTTGAGATGAGACCCAAAATGACCTCAAAAGAAAGAGTAGTATTAGAGAGAGGCACTGCACAAAGAAACGGAATAGTGTCTTTATAACGTGCCATTTTCTTTCTTAAACTTTCCTATTTCTTCACACAAAGGAGTGTGGACCTCAGTAAGTCAACTTTTGATCAAATTATGTACATGAACAGGCAACATGAACCACAAATACAATCCTATGGATGTTTTTGTTAACCACATCTTTCAGAACAAAGCAAGTCCAGAGTTTTACATCCCATCTACTGCCCCAACCTTCCTTCTGCCTCTCAAGAAAAAGCTCACAGGACAGTGTGTACATTCAGTAATGCAATGTTCCACTTTTCACCAGGAGGGTCTACAGCAAGAGGTGTACACACTGGACACTCAAAGGTTTTTTTCACTGAACTGCAATGTCACTAACCTTTGGGAGTCTGAACAAACCACGGTAAGAAAGTAGAATGTGATAAAAACTTAAATAACATAAAACACCACTTTTTTGTCATACATTTTATAAAAAGTATTATGACACACATGTAGCTGATCCTTAAAACTTGTTAGCATCATGAGAATGATTTTTTATTTTCTTTTTGTCATTGGTAATCAAGCACATCTTGAACTGCATGTACTGTACATTATCTGAGAGACTGTGATTCCCACATCTCTTATCTCTAAGCCGAGCCCATCAGGGCTGAGTCCCTTTATACCCTGGCTTTGTAGCGTCTCGCCTCATCTTCTCCCATCCTGTCTTCCCAGTGCCCATCCAATCGGCCTGTCCCTGTGTCTCTCTGCTCCCTGCGTGGCCTCCTGTGGGTAGGGAGCTGAGTGGGCTTGTCGAGGGGCTGAAGTTGGGGCCAGATTGGGAAGAGGTGGCTGTCACACTTTCTGATTAATGACCCGTCGGTGGCATGTCCAGCCACATTAGGGCTCTATGTATCTACTCGAGTCCACAAGGGGCGAGGGGCTTTGTTCTGGGAGGAAATGGTGTCAGCGGCCCACAGCCGTTTGCCTATAAAAAGATAAAGATTTACTGTCATCTAAGGGCAGATTACAGCCCACAATGGCGACATTGATTTTTTTTTTCCTCCCAAACCAAAAAATTCACATTTTGGGAAAAGCTATTCCAGAAGTAGAGAGAGATATGATCAGCTTATTTGGAAAGGATAATATGGAATCTTCCCCCAGAATGAACTTTGAAAGAAGTAAATTGTAAATATTGATTTCTGAAATGAAGTGTCAATCTTAGTTGGGCCAAGATTATTCCTATCATCTGGCTCAACCCCCAGCAACGATGAATTCAAAACTGCTGACAAAGTGGAGTGTATAGGATTTCTGTTAGGAGCAGTCGGCAGCGCTTTACCGCTTGGCCGGCCTGAGCCCCTGTCGGTAATGGCTGTTCAATTTTATCAGATAACGGAGGAGATCTCATCAGAGGCGAAAAATGAAATGAACTGTGACTCCAAATCAGGATCCCTGCTCTTATCCCAGCAAAAATCATCCGCACGGGGCCCAGGGCTTTCCATTATTTCAGGTCACTTCATTACGGCCCTGCACACAGGACCCAATTGCTACAAACAAAGCAGGCCCTTCCTGTCTCACCCAGGGGTCGAATGTGAGGGGCAGTTTGATAGGCTCTTGACGTGTCCAGGGTTATCCCATTACCACTTAAGAGGGTTGCTGAAAGGCAGCAAATCTCACCCACTTGTTTGTTATCCTTCCTCACCCTTTTGTATCATGAAAGGTTTTATTGCTCACCTTATTTCTCGAGGTGGAAAATAATTCATCTTTTCCAGATAGACATTCAACATGGATTTTGTTCTGTTCTTGCTCCTTGTCCCATACATTGTCAGGTGGATACGAGGACATGGTGAAGACGCATCATCTCAATTTAAAATCTACATGAGTCCTATTGATATTTTTAGCACAATTTCTTTGCATAATCACTGAATAGTTATCACCAACAGTTTTATGTAGTTTCTGACAAATAAACTGCAAAAAAGCCAGCATGATTTGATTTCCACTGCCTCTTTTCTAAAAAAAAAAAAAGTGTGTGCATGTGTGTATTTTTCTTTCTTGTAATAATGAATGAAATGAGCTGTTATCGCTAAGGAATTTGTAGCTTTGTGAGTAATTACAGTTTTTGTTCCAGCCTCCATAGGCTTGGTATTGATCTCCAGGCGGAGGGTGGTCGATACACATGGGGGCAGGGGCATTTGATAGCTACATGGGAGAAAAATGACATTGGTCCACGAAGAGAGATTTGTAATAGAGCAGTAAGACGAGTTAAAAGTAGGAAACAAAGACTGAGGTTCCTCTGCTTTCCTTACGTTCTTAACATTTTGATTTATTTATTTCGAGGACATTGAAATAGCTGTGGCCATTTAGGTTTGTACCTTGTATCCCTTGAAATAAATGGGACTGAGATTTGTTACAAAAGACAGCACAAAAGGTCAAGTAAGGAAGCATGTGCTGAAGTGAAGTGAGTCTTTTTCCAATAATATTACCTTATGTGGTGCATTTTTTTCTGTATTTATTTGAATACACCTACATTATCACTATTGTATTCTACCTCCATAGCCTCGGTTTGAAAACTCTGGCAAGTACTTTTGAAACTGTTGCTTTTCCTGCGTGTTTTGGGTCTGTACACATGCAAGAGTGCACTCCTGCAAGATTGAAGACTTTTCGACACAAGCTTCCTCTCAGCTCAATGACATCCCATTTTGTGCATTTTCTTAACTCATTCATTCATTTTCTACTGTTTTGTCCCGTTAGGGGTCGCAGGTGACTGGAGCCTATCCCAGCAGCTTTGGGCCTGAGGCGGGGTTCACCCTGGACAGTAAGTGTGGGAATAGTCTGAGGCTGCAAATCCACTACTGCAAACAGACATAGGGCTGTAAAATCACAAGATGTTTTTTATTTATGTAATAAGTGTGGAAGAAGTTGTGTTGAACAAGATACAAGTTTCCACAAGAAGATTGAAGATATATAGTGGAGAAAGGGGTGTAGGGTGCACTGTATGAAAAATTTATATTATTTTTAGTAAAAGCTTTTAAAAGAACAGTTTTTACCAGTTGTGGTAAAAAGTTAGAGCGCTACTTTAAAGTGTACATACATACACACAAAGGCTCAGACACATGCAATCTTCAATCTACTCTACAGAGTTAGTTCTGTCTTCTGCTGACTTTGCCAAATTGAAGTTCGGTGTATAGTCTTTAATACCATTTATCAGACAAAGGACACTTAAGGTCCGTGTAATGAGACACTTTGTTGTACTGCCCATTGTTGTCCCAAAAGGAACAACGGCTACAGTGATCCCTCCGTTTGAGAGACACATGCCACATCCAAGTCCCTGAAGAGGTTCACTTTTCTAAAATAGGCTTACTTCGAAAAACCTTGGATGCGCCTGTGTGACCACGGTGAGGACATTTGCAACAAAAAGAAAATGGCTTTATTCACTCTCTTATCTCATCCTCTCAAAGTTGACATTAATAGAAAATAAGAAAAAAAAAAAAAGTCCTGAAACAAAGTTGAAGCCTTTGGTTACGTTTCAGAGCACAGGGCAATTTAAAAAGCCTGAAATGTGGAATTAGAGAGGATTTGATGCGTTTCAAATTGAACGAAGGGGGACACCGTCAGTGGCGTTGCACCTTCAGGCATTATTTAAGTAATGTCTTGTGGCACGTTTGAGGCATTGGAAGGCAAGGGCATAGAAATGAGGGATTTATGCAGACACCAGTTTTATCTGCCATGCTCAGTCTGAGTGCATGCTCCACTGAGTAAAAAAACAAGTCCATATACAAGAAGATTCACATCATAGTGAGTATGTGTTTGAACTATCTGGATATTCACTTTAAACAACATCTAAATCAAGCTGTTCTCAACGGACCTCATCCACTCCTTATCGAAACACAGGCAGTGCCAGATAACTTGATTTGCTTAAGGAATGGAGGCGATATTAACAGCACTTGACTACGGCAGTGGCCCCTTCTGTTGTTCGTATTAAACCTATCCAGCACTTCATTATACCTGCACTCTCTGGAGAGCCTCTGCATACAGTCTCTCTTTATCTCCACTTTCCTCCCGTGTTTTCCTCCCTCTGTTCCTTCCTCCCCTACCTCATGATACAAGCATCCTACTAACAGACAAGAGCATCATCAACATGCGCAGTGTGCCGGTGTCATGCAGATAGCCCCTGTGTTGGTAATGGAGGGAACAGCGATCGATAGGGAGCAGGAGATGGCTGCAGCCGAGGAGCGTCTGTTTGGCTAAGCCCTAATCCTGATGAGTAATGTTGCTGTCATAATAGCAGGGATAATTTAATGCTGACACTTAACTCCGTGATGGATGGCCTGTCTGTAAACAAGGGGAAGAGTCAAACAGCCCTTTGTTTTAAAATATTAATTTATTCTGAACTTAAAAGAACATGTGACATTGGTAAAGTTAAAAAAAATACTTTTGTTAATATTGTGAATCTTGCAGAATTAGTCCTCTCAATCTTTTTATTTAGATCCCCCTTTTCTTAAAGATGTGCTCTTTGTATTAAAGCATACAGTAAAACATACATGCTTCACTTAAAGTAAATGGCTTTCTTATAGGCTATTATTATTTTTGTAACTTGTCCTGTCCAGTCAAGTCTCTTTTAGACTTGGAATTGTACGTTTTCTTTTTATCCATCCAAATGTTTTCTAGGCTTCTTGTGCAATCTTTACATTAGGTTATGCACCCCCTAATCATACAGTGCCTGTTCAAATAAGACTTTTCAACCAAAACATTTCTTTTTTCACGTCATTTTTAATTATCACATCTGTGTTACATTGAAATCGAGCCATCATTTAGTGAGTCTCAGTGAAATCATGTGGTTCTTTGGCCAAAAACAGGTAAAATGAAAAAGAAAGTGAGACAGCTGGAGGAAATGAGCAATTAATGTGTTTTATGTTTTTCTTTTCGAGCATTATGTCTTTTATGTTTCTGGAATAAACATTATTACAGAGACTAAATGCAATTAAGTTTTAGCAGACGTACACAACTGAATAAAAGTAGGGTAAATACCGCTTTTTTATTTAAAATGTCAGAAAATTGCTGTTTTATGATTTATAGGAGTGAGTTTTGTGTGACTTGAAGTGTATTGCTTTCAGATAGCACAGATTATTTTTATTAAAAGGCTGCTCTGACCCATTATGATTTCTGCCACTCACTTTGGAGCACAGTTCAGAGAATGACATGCCCAATCTTCACACTACTGCATTTACAGTGGCTTCACGTTGAGATGGTGTGATACTCCACTGTTTGCAGCCCACGGCGGGACCTTGTGTACAGAAACTTAAATTGATTTGATTCCTAACTTCCTTATCTTTAAATGTTTTAGGAAGAGAGTACTTTTATGATTTATTACTTCAAAGCCATAAAGTCTCTTGTTGACACTTTATAACCAAAGAACTCACTTACTTCTTATCCAGCACAGTCTATCTCGGAGGCCACTGAGGCTCGGCCCAAAGCTGCACTTCCTGATGTGACTCAAAAAGGCATTTTGATTTTGTTGACAGAGCTTGTGGGAAGAAATAATGGAAAAAGATAAAAACTCCAATTATTATTTTTTTTCCCCCACTGTGGGAGCGATGCTTCCGTATGACAGATGGTATGATAAATGACACATGTGAAGTCAGTTGCCTAAGATGGGATGATTTCCTAAGCAGCAAATAGGCTAACTTGACCTTTTTCTGAGATGTGATTGTTGGGTCCGTTAATGCTGTGCTGTTTTATGATGCATATGATGATATGAAGTTAAAGGAGCATGACAATGATGTACAACTCTAGATATTTCCTTTATCTAAATATTCTAAATGTTACATTGTGTTTTCTGGTCTACTGTAGTTTTCTCTCAACTGTCTTTACACGTACACTGCTTCTACAAAACCAATGGATCTAAACTAGAATGGACTAACACAGCCATATGACCTTGGCCGGCTTATTTCCGCCAGTGAGACAGCCTAAATATTTACCTGTCATTGTTGATGATACTCCAGGTTTCAATGCCCTTAATGGTTTTGATGGAGAAGTAGGGCTTTGCAGCGACCACAGTGATGGAATTGCAAAATTAAGAGCAGTGAATTGGACTATATCTTTAGGACACTGCCGGCTTAATTCTGTGTCTTATAATACAACCGCCTTAATCTGAAGAGGACTGGCGCAAGATAGAAGAGAAGTGAATGCAATTGAAAACAATGTGCTATTTGAGTTTAACCTTGACAAAGATTTGTAGTAGAGGTAGAAGTAGATATGCATGTGTGTAGCAAACACAATCCACAATGTCCAGTAGGTCAGTGTAAAAATATATACAGTACTATGTGTGTATCTTAGACCTGCAAACAATTAAATATGTAATAGACTGACTAACCATTACATCTGGCATATTTTATGTTTTGCCCAAATAAGGTAAAATTACAAATTTATGTTGCAAGCATTAGATGTTTTAATGTGTGTATGAGCCATAACCAATGGTTTATAACTGCATTCCTCTTCATATGTCCCAAAATATTTGAGACTGATGGCTGCAGCCTGGGAACAGCCATCAAGAAATTAAATTTTTTTCTTATTTTCTATGCATCCTTTATGAGTGTTTTTCTACTTTCAACATATATCATTAAAGAGCAATTGTTCACTGGATGCTTGAAAAAACCGTTTTTGAACAGTGATGACAAACAACATATCAAGGAATCTGAGCCTTCAGGATAATTCCAGTACATTTTAAAACCAGTGTTATTCAGCAATGCAGTTTTCACAAAAGGTATCAGCATACATTTAACATTCACAAGAGGCTGTAGTATCATCATCAAACTATTCTAGAGTTAGTTAGCCAACTATGCTGGCCCACTTAACTGTGTTTGTGTGTCACATACTGTTGGTAATCTTACTTTAAAAAAGTAATTAGTTACAGTAATAGAGTTAGTAACTCATTTACTACATTGTAAAAGGAATTAGATACTCAGAAAAGTAACTGAAGTTATTTTTTTATGTTCTATAATGCTATTACATTCTATAACATATTTAATATACAAGATGTTTATATTAACAGATTTAAGAATAAAAACACTATATACAGTATTTGATATTTATTTGAACTCAGTAGATTGCAGTCTGCAAGATGATATGCATAGAAATAAAAACATAAATATTGTAAATAGTACAAAATTAAGATACAAAAATGTAAACTTGGGCAAAAAGAAGAAGATCTGGACATTAAGTAGTGCAAATCTCTGTACCTGTAAATGATTGCACAATATATTAACATCATTCTCAAAGAAAATGAACAATACATTATTCTATACTAAAATACTCCTCTCATCTAAAAACTAAACCAGTAGCTAGTTGTAACGTAGGAGGAGAACAATCAAATGTTGTGTTAGCATGTGTTGATGTGAGGTGCTTCACAAGATTTGAGTTGCTTGAGGCAGACGTGGATAAAGTCGTTATTCCTGGGCATAGCATGTCACAGAAACAGTCTTGTCTTTAATTTCAATTAACCAGAAGTAGTGCCGGTACTTCCAGTTCGAGAGTTTAGTGGAAGTCAGCGCGTGCAGTGAGACCGCGAGAGCAGGTCACAGGGCACAGCCAATCATTATCGCATTTGCAACGGTGTCATCATCGCCACCCCTGCTCTCTCTGTAACCAAAGCATAACACCTCGCGCTTTATTCACCCCAATTGTAGTAACGCGACACTTTACATTCTCAGTAACGATAACAGCGTTACAACGATGGGAAAAGTAATTAATTAGATTACTCCCTTACTGAAAAATAAACTCCGTTAGTAACGCCATTATGCTCTAACGCCGTTACTTCAAACACTGCTCACGATGTATCTATGTTAACAAACTGAACAAGCCTCTCTCATGGATCATCTTAAATGGTCCACCAAGTAAGGGCGCCGCCATACGACAATATACAGCGAAATACAGCGATATACCGCCGTCCACCAGAGGGCAGGCTCCAAAAGCAGAAATATAAGGAGAAACCCAATGGCGACTTTACAAATGTAAAAATCATGTTTAAAGCCTGGTACAAAAGATGGCTCTGGTCTCTAGAGCTAAGTTTTTACTACGTGACAGCTCTGTTGTCTACAGCAGTGAATATGAAATATTGTTTGCGGCCTCAGTGTTATGATCTTTTTGAGGTTTAGTGCAATTTGTTGTTTTATACATTTTCATCAAACAAGGACAAGTACTTTATAAAAGGTACCGGAAGTCCAAAGCAGGTAGCAAAGGCCTGTGGCCCAGGGTAACCTCTGCTTTCACACTTCTTCTCCTCTCACAAGGCTCTCAAGTCGTGTTCTTTGAGTCTCATAGCCACGCACCAGAGGGATTGCTGATCCCCATTTCAGATAATGGTCCTCAATCTCTTATCATTTACAGCTGTCCACCAGTAAACAACAAAACGAAACAAAGCAAAAAAAAAAAATGATAGAAATAGATGAAAGGGAAAGAAAGTCCCTTACACTCTCTCAGAGGTTTAGTCCCACTACGCCATTGTTGCCCTCCTTATGACGATAGCCATCAAAATCATAACTGTTTACACTGCTGTCAGTTCCTTATCCTCCTGCCACTAGTTTTCAATTTCAGGATTGATTTGTTTCAGATGTGTTTATCTTTTTCAACAAAAAGAAAGAGAAAGCTTGGACATTTCATCATTAAACTTTTGATTGCTCCTTGAACTAAAGCTGGTTCTTTGAAGAAAAAAAAAGCTTTCACTACTACATCATGTAGAATTGGCCACCAAAGTCTTCATCCAGATGCACAGCACAACATAGACCTTTCAAGGCGTACCATCTGGCCAACATAATAAGGTAAAGTTATGCATTTTTAACCCTTCCTAATTGGCTAAGTCATTTCATTATTATAAATATTAGGTATGTGTAATGGGGAACACTAATTCCTTTGACTAGACTAAAGATTCCCACCTTCAAATAAGCATGCTAATCTAATTAGAAAGCTAGCAGAGCTGAACGACTACATTTTCTCATACTTAGCATTGGAGGGCCGGGGCTTTGTGGAGCAGATGTGCTGTGAAATTAATTTCCTCTGGTGTAACCGGAGATGCTCTTCTCACAGTCTCTGTTATGAAATTTCCATTTCACAGATGATAACCTATTATCACTTTATTCAAGGGAAACGTGTTAATGGCCAGGAGGAAGATTGAATTATTCATATTTGCTCATTTCTATTCTGCGCTGCGGCCCTGCTCTTTTCATGCACTGAGAGAGGGCTAATGTAAACATGACCAGAATCCTTGTAAATTGGCTTGTAGAGGAGGCTGTTAGCATAGTGCCTGGGGACTGATGCGGACGGGGATAACAGCTGATATCTGTAAAGTACAGGCAGTGCATGTGTGTGTGTGCACAAGAGAGTAAAAAGAAAAGATGTGTGTCACAGAACAAGGGACTGAATGAAAGAGTGTGAAATGTGTGTCAACAGTAACAGTGACACTACCAGCTGGTAACAGAAGCTAATTGGACCAGCAAGTATTTAGCATTACGTCTGTCCTGAGGAATCTGGACTCAGGTGATCTAGATATCAACTTCTATCTCAGGTCCACATCACATTTTCCACCTTCGCATTTTCTTTCTGAAATGTAAGAGGAAACTTTAGATTGCTTCAGCTTTTTTTTGTGCAGTTTTATTAAGTTGTACTGAGGGAGAAATGTGTCCTACAGCAGCATGACGGATGGTGAGGAAAAAGAATACTTATTTGTTTAAAACATTTGGTGTTGGTTGGCTCTTTAAGTGCTTCAGTATGGCACCACAGGAAAAGGGCACATTCACAAATAATGAGACGTCCCATCCCAGTGACGTCATGCCTCCATTCAGTATAGGTCTGACCCTTGTTGGACAGGCATTGTAAATGTTTTGTGTAAATAAATGTGATTACATAGCACACAGACAGGACTATTGTGATTTCATCAGTTATTGTCATAACATATGCATCTTTTCAGACTTAACAAAATGAAAACTTTGTAGTCTAGGAAACATTTTTGTTCTTGTTCAAATAATATCTTGGGGGTATATATCAAGAGAGACCTGGTATTTTAGCGTGGACTACTTTGAATTCTTTTGACACAAATTAAAGAAGTAGATGTACAACTTTAAAAAAGGTCTTGTTCATACATTTAGAAACTAAAGCTTAATTTTTATTTTTGAGCGGAAATGTGCCCACTCTTTTTTATCCTTGACAGGAAGCATTAAAGATGCTCTCAAGCCAATACAATGGTCCAGTGGGAATCCGGACAGTGGACATTTAGTTTGCATAAAGACTGTCTGTGCATCATAAGTATTGATTTTTAAACTTAAACTGCTTCGTTTGTGCTGGGAAGTGTTGTTTGGTTCTTGTGTCTAAAACTGTAGGCTGTCATATATTTAACAAATCAAATTTATATATTACATTTATTTTTCCATTTTTAGCAAACAAGACTTAGTGTGATATTTCAAAGACCTTTAAAGATCTTAAACAGACATGCATTAAACATGAACTGTCACTTTTTCATTGGTCACTAGGTGGCAGTATAGCATGCCATAATTGCATATATGCATATTCCTTTTGTGTACAGCATGTATTAACACATGCCTTCCATTGCTCTGCTGTTATCTGACTTTTACATTTGGGGTGTAAAATAATTTTGTATTTATTTTGTTACAAAATTGTAATTAATAGGTTTGCATGTCCGTGCCACTTTTTTATTTATTTATTTATTTAGGCATTCAAAATGCAGATGCATTTTACTTATTTATAGGAGTTATTAAAGCTAAGTGGGAAATTATTATTATAATAGTATTTATTTTACTTCAATGCAACACTGTGGATTTTTTCCAAATTAAACTTGCCACAAACAATATTATTTTAATTTGTGGCACCAAATTCTGAATTCAATTTTCAAATTGAATAGTCAGATCTTGTCTAATAAAGTGGTTCTCTGACCACAATCCTTTTTGAGGACCTCTATATTATACTGCTGCTTAACACAATCCATAGCAATCCAAATGCTTATCAATATCAATTTACTCATATCAATAAAGATCAGGCTCCCTCTGGATCAGTTCTCCCTGGCATCTGTCTGACATTGCAGGCTCCTCATCACGCCCAGACAACTCCCCTTCTCACACACACATGCGCACACACACATATATACAAACACAGCAGCCCTTGACTTAGGCGTCAATAAGGCTGACCGTCTTTGTGAGAGTATCGACAGTTATCAAAAAATGCCCTTGATGTAATTTCATGCCTGTCGACACTCACAGGCCATATGCTGAGGATTATGGGATGTCTGCGAGGCCCCAAGGTGTAAGGCACTGCTGAGCCCAGGGTCTGGGCCTGGTCACTTTATGTGCGCCTTAATGGCCCTTAGCGTTATATATAAAGCCTCAATGGCCAAGTACAGCAGAGCGTCCACTGGGGGCTACCATCAGCTGCAGCGGCAGAGCGACCAGGGAGTCCCGCCCACATCCCATGCGTGACACTAACTTATCAGGTTAAAGTGACCGCAGTGTCACAGCATATGTTGAGTCTGTCCAATTAAGCTTTAAATGTCATAAGTGTATCATTTGAATTTTCAGTGATGGTCACAAAAGCCCAGTGAAACAGAGGGCAGAGAGAGATCAGTAAGTGGTCCAATGAGGGCAGTTTATGCCTGCTCCGAGCCCACACTTTGGCATTGTTCTTTCTAAGTGTCATTGAGGAAGTTGGTGAACACTGTTATTTCTGCAGCAACATACTGCTAATACCAAGCACATTTTGTATTAGTTATAGCCATTTAGAACCACCTTCTTAAGTAATTTCCAGTCCAGGATGAAAGTCAGTTTTGCCTTTTAAAGAGTTTGAAATTCATTCAAACATTATTTCTCAAACAGTAAGTTGGAACCCAAAGGTCACTTTCAACATTTCCTTCTGCATTTTATAATTTAAAAATGCAGAAGTTGTTTTTTTTCACACTCCATGTTGATTAATGCCAACTATCTGCTTTGGGAATGAGTAATGGGTTATAAAACTGACAAGAACCACATTATACACAGATACACTTACCCTTGTGCATGTCCCCCAAAATGTAGTTTTGCAGAGTCTGATTTTTGTATGCCCATGTCCTTTTGTTATCTTGAATTTAATCAGCCGTTTCCTCTCTTTTTCCTCCTTTTTCCCCTCTGCTGCTGATGGTGGCTAGAAGCCCCTTAGCTGTTTTGTAAGCATGTGCACATCCTGATCTCTCATAATATTAGTTAAAATCAATGTGCTACTTTTTTAATTATTGCTCATGGTACAAAGCGGGGAAGGCTCATTTAAGGGGGAATCGATATGGGAGAGCGATTGGTAGACGGTGGAGCTGTACATCAGACGGCTTGATGTGAAAATCATTGGGGCCTGTGCAGGCTGTGGCTCGTGCTGATCATCCTGGTTAGCCCCCCAGCTGGCTGCAGGGCCTGGGTAATGGGTGAACCCTCCGTGAACCAGCATCCTTAGCCTCCATAACACCCCTCTGTGCAGCAGACTATCTCACACTATACCCCAAGATGCTATAGCCAGCTCTAACACCATCATACAGACTATTTCAAATCAAAAAGTAAGAAAGAAAATTCAAGTGCATCTCTTATTCTACTCTCAATTGAGAGTGGTTAGAATTATTCTCTTTTTATTTGCTCTCGTTCCCTCACTTGTGTTACTTCTCTTGCCCATCCCTAGATACACCAGTGCATTCTTCCTTCATGTGCACTTCTATTATCTCTGCTATCTGTCCCCTGACCACAACCGGGTCTGACTGCAGGCTTGTGCTACTCTGCTCTGTGGGCTTTAAAGAGGTTAATAACTTGGGCCTGCGGACATTATTTAAGGGTGGCCAGAGGAAATGTAACAGCCCCCTGTTTCTGTTGCTTTAGTTGCACCTTTGACCCCTTGGAGTCCCTCTCCAGGCCACATGACAAATACATCCCTATATCCACTACACACTTGGCTTTCACACTCTTTCTTCTAGTCTTCACATCACTTCTTCTCAGATTTTTAAGCCATGGCCAATTCAGAGCCCCTTCATCATCTAGTTGGACCCCTTCGGCGCTAAACTGATACAAATGACGTTAATCTTGGAAAGTGTGAACGGCAGCGTTTCACAGCCGGTTACTGTTATTTGTCACCATTTCTGTCTCCAAAATGGGTCCATTTTGCACAGATATAAAAAGTTAAAGGCCCAAATAATTGTTTTCCTCATTAGATTGCTAAGCATTTGTCATGCACTTTGTATATCCAATGGATGATTTATACAGGCTCTTCAGTGACCAATGGGATACCAGTATGAGGGTATCAATCCCTATAAGCACCGATCCAATGTACAATCAGAATTGAGGAGCTGGCTTGCACATTCATTGTTCTCCATTTGAACAGAAAAAAGGCTGGTCTTCTCAAAAAAGCTTACTAAACATTACTGCTCAGGGCTTCAGTCCATCATCTTACGTTTTATAAGCCTCCACACAAATATATGCCACCAGCGCACTGTTAAAAATGCATTAGCTTGAAACATTTTGACATCGGCAAAAGGCACTTACGCGACCACTTAAATCAAATGCTTGTATTTTGACAAGCTACCAGTACATAAAATGTCCAATTACAAATTAATACTGGTTAGATGCACTGACCCCCGCTCTCTATATTGCATTCTAAAACGCTAATGTAATGGCCGTAGCTCATTTGCTGGCTCATTTTCAGATAGCCAATATATATCATGTGCATTATTGTGCATGCTTACATATACACAGCACTCACACTCATTCACTCACCCTGAAGGGCCCAAGGTTTACTGCAGGGCATCAATCATTCATCCATAACGGAAGCTCATTAACTAATTAAAAATCTTCCAAAAGAGTGCTGGATTGACTAAACGCTAAATTACTTAATCAGGATTTTAGACGGGCACCCACAATCCATGGTGTGATATCAATCAAATAGAGACAAATAGAAATTATTGTTTAGTCCTATGCTGTATGTAACTCTTATATGATGACAAAGCACTTCAAATGAAAAGTTCATATCTACAGCCAATAAGATAAATGCATTTCTAATTTTGGTCTTCTGTTAGTATTGTTGCCTGCCAATTTCCATGTTTCTATAAGCTTTATTTTAATGAAAGAGCAACACTCTTTCATTCACAGGAAGATTTAAAATGAGATGACACCGTTGGTTATGTTCTGTGATGGTTATGTGATTAATGTCAAGGACATCTGAGTTCATCTAAAAATAGATGATGTGCATTTGCCTGAGTGCACACCTTCCATAAATAAACAATAACACTCAAACAGAATGCATGTAAGGTCTTTCCAGGAATCCACAATGACATTTAGCATGATCTATCTAAACAAATATTGTACTTGCCACCGTATCAGCCTGTAACTGCCTTGCCCCTGTAGAAAACATAGCAAATAGCCCCGATCACATTGCTTTCACACAGATTGAGAGAAGTTTCCCTTTGATGGGCGAATGTAAATGTGTCATTTATACCTGTCTTGTCTTTTATCATGATAAAGCAGTTCATACGCTGGTAAAGGGGGTGGGGTGAAATGCAAGCAGTAGCTTCATTCATCGCCTGTCCTGTTTCATTCACACGCTTGTGATTCTCTATCATGCTCCTTTCAGCGGCCGTCAAGAGGCCAGCTAGCATTGAAACAAATCTCTCATATTCAGCTTTTTGATTTCATTCTTTCTCCCTGTCGTCTCTTCTATTAGCTTATTCATTCTTCACATGTGACTGCCAGCCTGTTAAGGTCATATTAAACCAAAGCAATCCACTTTAAATGGTTATCTACGACGCGCATTAAAAAGCTCTTTGCTGCCCTTTAAATATTGTGATTGGGTTATAGGGGGGTCGCTGTTTCGGAGCGCTGATCGCTCTCCCAGGAGCCCGCTTCAGAATATAAATTGAGTAATATTATAAAGGCGGGCACTCCAGAAGGACTGGGTAATGAATAGGATTCATGATCTGGGGAGGAACAGGAGGTCATGCAATGAAGTGAAATACTCTAATAACTCCAATTCAAGCTCACTCAGATGATGATACATTAACTGAGAATTCAGTATTCCTCCATTTTTTTTCTCTCTCTTGTGTCAGACCATATGAGCATTACATCTTTTCCAAGGCACTTGTTATTAAATAAAGAAAGCTGACCCGGGTGGTAATAGTTATTTAAAGTTCTCATTTTGACTTGAATGTCAAGGCCACCTACTACGACAGTACAAGAGGGTCGGATCAAATCACTGCAAATCTTGTAATCTTCTAGATATAAATACATAAAAAGCAGATTTGTATTCACTCAATTTCATGATCTCCTTCAAAACGTCTCAAGAATGACCAGATCAGGCAAAAGATTACTTTCTGCGAAGGCCTAGATAAAACATATTAAGATTTTAGATGTAATCCCTTGTGATTATGATTTTTCTTTTCATCTGTGAGGAATTACATCTATCTTACATTCTAAGCTGTGATTATTTGAGGTGAACTGTTTTGCATGTTGTCCCGTCAGATCAAGACAAATCTGTTATATACAATCTGTATGTGACCTACCTGATGACGACCAGGATTAACCTTAAAGCTGCTTAGTCATAACTTCATATTCAAAGAAATGATACCCTCTGTGGTTAAACTGACTTTTCCAATGAATGGAATGAGCATTTCAGCCACTTGTGACCCCATCTACAGTAGTTGTAAAAAAGTTGATCACGTTTTTGAATAATGCTTTGATATTAGTGACCTTTGCACTGTATAGTTACATTCTGTAAGCACGAAGTCCTCAAAGCACTTTAGTCCCACATTGGAAAACTGCTACTGTTATATCATGCTTTTAATAGAAGTCAGTAGATCTGCTCTCTGTCAGTTGGGCTTGATGGAGTGTATAGGAGTGTTGGAATGAGTTGGCTTCTTGCAATCAGGTGCAGGCAAAATGGCTAATTCCACTTGTGATGACACCGACTCGGCAAGCACAACAGTTTTCAAGCGTTGACACTGACCAGTAATGACTGAACGAATGGATAGAGAATAGAGAAGGTAAGCGTGTGTATGTGGTGCGGACGGACAGAGAAAGGATAGAGGAGTCCGTAAAAGAGACACAAGTAAAGTATGAGAGAGATGGAGAGAGAAAGAAAGAGTAAGACACAGCTGCTTCTCCACAATCACTTTTCAGCATCTACAGTCCCAGGCCAAAATACCATTAATACAAGTGTCAGAGGAGTGAGTGGAATCAGGCACAGCCGTTGGCTTTGAGTGGCTTGCGAAGAAAATGCCCAGGATTCTTTGGGGACAGGCCTGTCCAAGATGGCCCGTCCATTCTTTTGGTCCTTTTGTGGTGCTGCCTCTCTGTCCATCTTCTTTCCTTTTATTTAGTGCCGAAGATTAAATTGCACATGATCTCTAATGTCTCTGGTCTCTTGCTTGTCGCAGGTCAACGACCTCTGTGTGGCTCAGATAATAGATACATCCTCTGTTTGTCTTGTGCTGAAATGCTCGTCCTCCACAGTCCAGTAACCCACCATTGTCACACGCTCTGAAGCAATTAAGTAAAATGGTGGATAAAGCCTTGGTGCGTCCTTTCAATATTTATTACATCCTCTTTGTGAAAAGAGCTATTTAGTCGCTGTATCTGAAATGATCACTAATGCAATTACAACTGCATTTAGAATACGCATTAAGGGTAATCTTCACCCCTTAGAGTAGGCCTCAATGTTGCAAAGACCTCTGATAACAGATGAAAAGTTACAAAGGATCCTACATGTGTGAAAAAAACAAATTGAAACCTAAAGCCTAAAGCCACCAGCATTTTTCTCATCTGTTATGGTTTATCTTTTTCTAGACTCATTGTTGAGGTATGTGTTCCACTCTTCAGCTGTCCATCAGAAGAATGCATCAGTGCAGAATGAAAGAATCTGAATTTGCTGCGGTTGCCTCTGTAAGCCTGTAGAGTCATTAAATGAGAAGGTTTTGGGATCAAAACTCCCGCACTGTTTCAGCGGACGTGACGTAATGCGCGTGCATGCTCGTTTACCTGGTTCTCACTTCCTGATTTGTTGCAATAAGTAAACTAAGCGCTAACAGCAAAGTAAAAATTAATCCTGTGAACATAGGAAAGAGCGCACTCACAAAACTGCAGATTCTTCTTCGGTTGTTGTTTGTTTGTGGAACACTGACTGCAGTACTGTTAACGCAAGAAGAGGCACACTAGTACAAAAACTCTGGATCTTCCGTAATGATCCTTTTAAAGTGGAAATAAAAATAGCTCAAAGAAACAATTAAAGTTGTTTTAAAAAAACATTTCATTTAATCACAGACAAGAAATGTAAGCCAAAAGAGGATCTATATGATTCAATGCATTAAGATGAAGGCACATTTTTCCAGTGAAATCTAGAAGTTAAGAGTTTATTAAGTTTGGCTGTGAAAAGAAATTATATTAAAATGTTAAAAAAGTTATTTAATTTGAAACAAAATAAAATGATATAAAATGTTATTAACTTTAAAGCAGCTTTGAGTATATTTTAGCCAGTTGCACCAGGTAACTTTAAAGCCCAAAAATATATATTCTTGTAATCCTTTAATTGGTTCTTTCTTAGACATGACACAGTAACTCAGAGTTATTATTATTCTTCTGCTCAGATATGTACACTCTCATTATTTGCAGCTGTACGTTAACATAAAATAATCTAACACAATAAGAGATGTTCAATGTCACGTAAGAACAGAGAAACAGTCATAGAAACAGCCGTGTGAGCCAGTTAGCTGAGAAAAGGTTGTGTATCACTGCATTTTAGGGAATATGCATTTATTGTATATGTATTACATTTCTTTATTTTTTGCATCATCTGAAAAAGTCACAAAGTGAACTCTAATCCTCAATAATCCTGTTGTGTTTGTACACATTATACTGCAGCCTGTCTCCAGATGTCGTCAGAATTAGGAATAACCCTGCCTGTATGATCATAAACTTTCTTACGCAGTGTGTCCTCAAGTGGAACTCTGCAGGAGAGGCTGACCTGGGGTTTTTATGTAGACTACACCTCTCATGGTGTACTTTAGTCAAATCTCTGCTTCAATAAAGTTATGTTTTACAAAACTCAGATTTTTCTTCATGACTCTATTTTAACAGAATATGTCTACTTTTACTAGAATTATATTTCAAACCATGCTGGGTTTAAAGTTACTCTAAAGCCTATTGTGATAATGACAGATGTTTAGTTAGAAGATTTGTGCAGATATAAAATATACAAAGCTTTAGATGGTAACACATGGTAGGAATGCACACTCATAGGCAGAGGGTTCAGGACTGTACACAAGTCCTTACAAGTTCAAAAATAAAAACAAAATATATCATGTTACTTGCTCAGATTTACACCAGAAGAGGATCCAGCCCGCCATTTTATTGCCCTGTCATTATGACAATATCGATAAATAGGGGACCAATGGGCGGATTACATCTATTTTATTTACAATTTATGGCTGAAATACAGAGGTAGCAGAAGTTAGCATGTAATAAGTAATTTTCTCACAAATAAACCATAAAAGCTTTACTATTGACACTTGAAACCTGTAAAACAAAAACATATTAACAGTGGGTGAGGTAAAAGTAACAGGTATGAAGTTGCTTTTAAAAGACAATCTTAACCTGAATTAGCTAAGTTCTGAGTCTACCAGAGTTAACATCCCAGACGCTTCTCTCACAGGCCCACACTGTGAAGGGGGCGTGGCTTGGAGCGACTCCAAAAGGGAGAGGGAGGGAGCGAGGGGCTGTGATCATTCAAAATTTCCCTACCCCTGCACTCTCTCTTCTTAATTTTGGAAAAATTTACAAACTACAGCTTTAATTCATGAGCTCTATATGACAGTGGTTTTCAAGATTTTCAAACCAAATACTACTTTTAGAAAATATTTAGCTCTCTGAAGAATCATCTTTATGGCAATAAAATATGGAAGAATGTATACAAGCTTACACAGCAGACAATTTCCTGTTTAATATTTACTGCTTTCTCCATTAGCCAGCTCAGCTTTTTTTAAGATAAGGGCCCAAACAGCAAGACAACTGTGGTAAAAACAAATAAGCCTATATTTTATGATTATAGTTACATTTAATCGTTATTTATCTTAAAAACAAACACAAAAATAAGCAGTAAAATCTGTTTGCACATCACCAGTTGTAACATAGTTTATTAAGAGGCAAACTATTCTTTGAAAGCAAAAAAAGTATGCATAACCACACACAAGATTATTTTGAGTGTCAAACCAGGTGGCTTTATTCTTTTCATCAAGAGTCAAATATATAACAAAAGCTGGCGAAGTAACACGTGTTCCAATCAGTTTTATACTGTATATGCCCACAATCCACACAACTATACACTTCCACTCATGTGTCTAGTGTAAACAATGCCAAAGTGACACCGATCTCATGCAGACTTAGTGTCGGCTGATGTCTCTGCACACCACAGGCAGCCATTTCACCAGGACAAGGTTACACTGCATCCATACGCCATCTCCCTCCGACACTGAAACATTGACTCCTATATGTCTGCGCTTGGACTAAGTCTGTGAAACCTACTTCCCTGTGTGAGAACCAGTCTGCTGACAGCTTGGAGCCAGTCCCTCTATGTCCCCACTCCTCTTTCCCTCTTCCTACTCTGTCCCTGTCTTTCTCTCTTTCCCTCTCTCTTAATTGACTTCCCAGTTTGATAACACATGCCTGATTGGAGCCGGCCTGTCTCGCTGATGCTCAGAGGAACGTGCCTCTTCAATAGCCGATCAATTGGTCTATTAAGATAAGCATGGGCATAGGTCCCCCACCTTGGCTCTGATTCGAAAACTGTCTGAAGATCTACCAGTTTTTTTAAAAACACATTTAAGCATGCATATTTTAATTTTGAAGCATGATAAAGCACAGGAAGAAATACTGCCCACCTGCACATCCTCGTAATGACTAATAGAACATCTTTTTCCGAACATGGAAAACTCTATGTATTATTTTGAACTATAGCAAACTATGGACCAAGGGACAGTTCCTAAATGTTGTTATTTTATAATTCTGGGTTTACTGGCACACTTTTATTCACGCCCATTCCCATGAAAATGTTTATCAATTTATCAGAATGAACTTTGCTTGTGGTAAATTCCACACCAGGATAGGCTTTTTTGATGAGCAGTTTATTTTTGTCCTTTCTATCAGAGGCTGTTTTTAATATAGGCTGCAACCAGAAAACAAAAAAAAGAAAAGCAGAAGAAGTCAGGTCAGGACTTTTATCTTTGAGTATTTATTTGTCCTTTTGTGCTCAGAGAAGGGTCTCTTTTTGACTTATTTTTTGTTGAACTGTGAGTATTTAGGTGCGTTTCATTCAAACGACGCCTGTTCTGAGCCACTGGATTTATCAACACTTTTATCCACAGAACCTCACGAGTTTATACACAACATTGATAAATAATAAATTATTTTTCTAACAATCCATTTTAGATTATTTCTGCACTGGATTATGAAAAAAATGCCACCACTATGAACAGTCACATTAATGTCCATGGGGGCTTGTTCTCTCTTGACTCCCTGGCCATCTACAACTCAGAAACATGGGGGGTTTCAGAGTTACACAGGCCATTGTGACCTTATACTTGTCTGTGACAACTTTTTTCTTTTTTTCCAATTCATTGTATTTCTTTCAGTTATTTATTTTAAATAAAAATTTCCAAGGTATTAAATTGACTTATTTCCTTGTGATATTGGCAGATGGCGTGTTTCTTTTTATTTTCTATGTGACTGATTTCTGAGCCATGGCAGGTGGCTGGAATATTCATTTCATTTTGATAATTCCACAGATTAAACTGAGGGATCTTAAAGCTGCACCAGGCAATGAATAATGTATAAAGTACATCTGTCTTATCTAGAGCCCAAAACTAGAACACTTGGCCTCTTGGGCAAATAAGGTTATAATTCCAAAAATCATATTTCCAGCAAACTTGATCTGTGATCATTGTTGAAAAAAAAAAAAAAAACAGCACCACAACAAAAGTGTGTTTTCTTCAGTGTGCTCTATGGAATAACCAGGTCAAATAAAAGGTCAGCTGACACCCTCTCATTAAATCAGCCTCACAGATCCGGTTATCCACCTCTGTTCATTGAGGTATATCTTGCAATTGTTTCCTTTCGTAAGCAACTTTTATGGAGGCTCAAAGAACGGCTGCAGGCCCAGAGGTCAGGGAGCAATGTGCTGATGGATTATGGGGTTTCACTGTTCCTGGTGCTGCTGACAGCCTTTATTGGTTGGGAGGATGAGCTTGTAACCCTTTATATAATTATTGTATTAAGGCCAGTGTGCCCTGCCTCACTGGCACTTGTCTGCGGATCAATGTGGAGATAATTTCAAAAATGAATAGTTAGTATCGATCAGGCCCTTTAGTGATGGCTTATCAGCCTCTCGGACAGGCCGCTGTAGATTATTGCATCGTTGTCATTTATGGCCTCTGTCATAGAATTTGTATGTTTTTGAAGTGGGTTGTGGTCAAAGAAAAACAATTCAATTTGCAATGGATTTTGTTCTATCTGCTTTTCCCACTCTGTGGTACACAATAAGCAATAAATCACAATCGTTGTGTTTTATCTCTGTTTTCCCTCTGTTGTTGGCCTGACGCTGAACTGGTCTCACAGGACCCGAGGGGGAGGACTGAGGAAGAGCAGGACTGTGGTCAGAGTCAGCACTTGAACTCTGGCTGAGGGATTGAGTGAGCCTTGGTTCAGACAAACCAATGACCTTGAGGAAAAGGGTTTGTTAGGTGGGAAGTCTGTGTTTGTGTTTGGAAGTGCCCCTTGTGTGGAGCTTGTAGTGTAGACATTCAATATATGTGACTTTACATATTTTATTTTGTTAATTAAGCACATAAGAAAGTGCAAAGAAATGTAAATGGGCGTCACATTTAAAGCTTTGCCATGCTGTGTGTATGTTTGCTTGTTTAGTTGCCTTTTTGTTTGAGGAAGGCAAGCCCCCAATGTCATGTTTGTACTTTCCCCTCTTGCCTTCTAAACTGTGAATGACAAGATGTATCCATCAGAGGGCGAGAGCTCGATTTCAATAGCAGCTCTGGGGGAATCATTCAGAGAAATGTAATTTTCTCGCTATTGGTCAGTTTGACCTCTGACCTCAATCACTTGACACGATTGCCATAGAAACCAATGGTTAAAAAAAAAAAAAAAAAAAAGAACAAGAGTCAGATAGCATCATTCGGGCAGCTCATCCGATACACAAAGAGAGCTGCTTGCCAAGTAGAAACAAAGCAATAGAAATGGCAAGCGCAAGCGTAAAGATGCAGAAATAATCCTGGCAAATTGGATTTACACCACATCCGACACGTGGGGGTTCATTACACAGAGTGGTCTCCATCATTACATAATACACATAATTATAACAACACTGCTATTTGTCATAACTGTCAGACACAGTCATTTTTTCACTCTGCTGACAGATTAATTACAGCCAATTATTTTAGAAGTGTTCTCATACTAATTAGTCATACAGTTACACAGCGCTGATAGCAGATGGATCAAAGAAAACAAATGGCTATCATACATCATTTCAATTAGCTAGCATGATGGATTAATTAACACACTGTCATTTTAATGCCCTGGGTGGTCGGATGTGATGAGTGATGTTCAGAGAGGGTTTCACTTGACTAATGGAGGTGAATCCAAGAGCATTTGCGTGTTTTGTAAATATTTGCCATTCAGAATATAAAGTGGGTTAAGCTATGTTATAAAAAAGGAAAATAAGAGGATTTGTAAAAAGATTTTTAGTATGATTGTATTTTGTTCCTAGGCACAAGAAGACTAACACAATGAAATGAGGTAGAAATGACATTTAAGCAGTCACTAAAATGATAGATTATAACCTTAACACAACCACTTCCTTACTTGAAATCGAAATATAACTGGTTTTAATGTTTTTTTTTTTAACATAAAACATATACTATTTGACAGCCTTTGATTTTTGGAAATATTACTTCTGATGTTTTCTGGGTAGTGACAAAGTAAAATAGACTCTATCCCCAAAAACTGTTCTGAAAAAAATATTCTATATCTCCAGCTTCTGACAGACTACACAGTCTCAAAGGATCTTCATTTTTAGGGTTAACAAAAAAAAAATATTTACATGATTTTTGTGAGATTTTAAATATTTACTTCAAAATTAATTAAAATATAGTCAAATTCTGCTGTTGTTGGTGAACATTCTTTGGATTTTTTTTTTTTGCCGACAAAACACAATTAGTCTTTCATGACAGTGCTGACTGACTCTTTGAGTGCAGCATTCGTCACCACAAGACACAACATCAGCTTTAGTCAATAAGCCTGCCTACTAGCTTTTTCTGTACTCAGGCTTTTCCGTAAAACCGGCTTAAAAACAAAATTGCCAGCCACTGCGCAATTTTGATAAACATGTCTATATTCCCTCCGAACTTAACGGCCCATACAGATGATTGAATTTAGAATCCATAGCTTTAAATCTTTCCTGCTCCACTGAAAGTGCAAGGAAAACCACATTTCTCCTTTCACTTCCCATCATGCCTTGTTGACCTATGGCAATTAGACAATATATCTACATTGTTGACCTTACTAATGAAAGTTTGACATTGATTTCTAAATAGGCCATTGTTGTGCTTTACTGTAGATGTGGCAGCTCTCATCCAGCTTTGAAAGCTGCAGGCAACAGTTTTCCAGCGACCTAATCCAACTCAATATGGCAGACACACTCACTCTTCATTTAAACAAACAAAAGCAGCACGTAATGATCAGGGCTGCCATCATGGCCGATTGATTTGATCTGGTCCAAGGCGTTGTGGATTTATTTTCTTTTATGTCCATACAGAAGCGTGTCATGGCCTCAATATGCATTAGGAGCCTGTGTGAGCATGTGCGTGTCCTTATCCAAACAAATGGAGGCAGTTTGGGCCCAAGAGCCTGCAGCACTGCTAGTCCTTTAATTGCCATTTACATACTGGAGAAATCATTAATTTCTAATTTCCGCCATTATTTGTCACCCCCCTGACCCATCAGCTCATCTGACGCTCTGTCTGAGGCTTATGTCAATGTCAAACCTGATCAGGGATGTCCAAGTGAGTTCCTATGTGCAAGTTATTCTCTTTTAAAGGGTCACAGGCTTTTTATTATTATTTTTTGAGGTTTTAGACTAAGTTACATTTGCTCAAACATTACGCTGTGCTGCATTTTTGAATATTCTTGTATTATTTCAACATTGTTCAGAGTTTTTGTTTCATAAAGTAATAGCAGGCGTTAACAGTGTGTCAACATGACGCATCAAAATCACAATTTTTACTTAAACTTAACATTCATGTCAAGTTTTCAAAGTCAGATGCACAGACAATAGACCAAAACCTTTCAGAAATACCTTCCGGAACGAGTTCTCCTTTATGACAAACTAGCTGCACAGAAACCTATTACTTAATATTATGTAGTCTTTAATTGAAAAACTACAAGTACAAGGAAAATGAAAACTGCAAAAAATACTGTATGGGTAAACATTAGATCATGAAACTAAAAGGCCCTTTGCGTATGATATAGTTGAGGCCATCACAATAAAATCTATCACTTAAGTTCCAGGCAAAGGGGATTATTGAGCTTTATGATGCAGCCAGTGAAATATCAATAGATTTTTCACAATGCACTTTTGTTTGGCTGTAAATGAGCTGCATCAAATCCAATGACCACAGAAGTCATTAACAATGGACACACTGGATGGGTTTCATGCTTTAATCAAAAATGTACTTCATAGAAGAGCAGAGGATGCAGAACTAGTTCAGACAGCACAACAAATAATTTACATAAGCTTTTTTTATATCAAAAGTATTAGTTCATAGATATTGTGACCTTCTCCAGATGTCACTGAGCCAGCGCTTTGCATGGAGATGTTCTCAGTTGGACCTGTCGCTGGCATCTCAAGCTCAAACTTGCAATTACTCGCTGATCATCGCCACAAGCCAGATAATAATTAGAGGTTGACAAAATTCAGTGCCAGCTTGGAAAGCTATTGATTTCCCCATGTTCTCCACCTTTGGAAGGATCAAGGAAGGAAGACATGAAATTTACTGTCTTCATAAAAGTTTTACTAAATCAGGCCATTTGGAAGGCTTATCGACAGTTTTTTCATTACCATACATAGTGTTCTTTAAAGCGTTTTTGATTATTAGCAATAAGAGAGCAGCTTTCTCCTTTGTGTCTTTCATGCACCAATAAATAATGACTCCTTTGGAATTTTCGGAGGTAATTTTAATCACCCAGTCGCACATATAACCTCAGTGAGGTTATAACGGGATTACTTTCCAATTTAACGTTGACAAAGACTGCCTTAAGCTCTCAGCTGAGAAATACACATATGAAGGTGTGCAGAGAAAAACAATGCTAAAGACAGTGCTAAAGGCAATGCAAGGCAAGGGGCCATTACAGTTCTTATTGAAATCATGAATCAAAATTTAGTGCAAAACTTCTCTAAAGAGCTTCTACATTGGTTGGATGAAAATGAGAAGTGACAGAGACAAGCTGAAGCAGAACACAGACAAGAGTCAAAAGCCGTTGGATTTGAGTTGCAAGAGACATGCGGCTGAAGCCCAGGGGGTCATTTCCCCTCCACGATGGACAGACTATTAACTTTTTGATTGGCAGCGAGGCTGACGCCGCCTGTTCATCATTGAGCACTGTCGATTCCTCAGCATCTGGAAACAGCACATAAATTCAAAGAGTATGAGGAGTGCATCTCAGCATCCTCCAAATGAACAGCCTTGCATGGTCATAAAAAACGCAGCAGCATTTCACTGATGCGCTGGCAAAAAGTTACGGAAATGAATGACTTCTGTAGAAGAGAAGACGCTGTGTTGACAGTCTTTATTTTCCAGAAAGCAATCACTGTACACTGTACTGTACACATTTCACATTACACATTAAAACCGTTTTGGTGCTAAACTTTCAACTTCCTAAGGGTTTAATTTTATGATTCATAATTCAGCTTTTACAATAATAGACACGCAGCATCTAACATCTTTTTTTTTTTTTTTTTTTTTGGCAATTAAAGCCAGTCAGGTGTCCAAGTGTCATTCAACATGGTATTTCTTCAGAAAATGCTAATTAAATGTGCTATCTGTCTGCTACAGAAAACAAAAGCAACTACTTTTGAAAAAATGGCAACACTTGCATTAGAATATTTAAGTAATTGAACTTTCCAACTTTATCCCAGTCTTTAATTACTTGTTAGTCTTTTTATAGGGGAAAGAAATATGGCTGTCAGGGTTTATGGTAGGGCCAGTGAAAAAAGGGCTGACCTGTTTTATCTGCCCTTGCACACGCATCAGTGTAATGATGACAAAACGGGATGTTAACTAATGATTAGTAGAAATGGTTGCAGTTAATTAGTTGGTCCTTCGTTTATCGTTCCATTTGCACATTTTGGGGAGCAATCGTTATTAATTAGGGCCATCATGCCGAAAGGGGTGAGGTGGAACCCTACAGCCAAGTTAATCAGGCTGCAATGAAAGCTCCATTATCCTGCTTCGTCCCGTTGGCCTGTGATCTATTAGTATTATCTAAAAGCTGCAACGAGATCAACGACAAAAAAGAAAAAAACAAAAAGCCATAAACTGGACTGGCTTTGACTGGCCCAGGTCTTGGGTCACTGGTTAAATGCACTGCACATGATATTGTGTGGCTTTTTGTATGAGTGCATGAATCCAGCTTTTGATTGTTATCAGGTCCATTGTTTAGTATGTGGAACTCAGCGTTTTTGGACTCTTTGGAGCGAGTTTGAATGCGTAAGTTTAGAGAAAAAAAAGCCAATTTGGTTATAAAAGTTCAGATTTAAATAGGATTTGCAGCAATTCTGAATTGTGTTGTTTGTCCACAAAATTTCACCAATGGTCTTGCACAAACTACAGCAGCCTAAGGGGGTCAAAATAAAGCTACAGCAGCTTCAGAGATTCAATACTCAAACTTAAAAAACACAATGGGAATATGGTGCTTGGTGTTTCGTCTGAATCCACATGAGTTTTAAACAAAAGTGCAATCTTGACGACATATCTTACACATTTTACGCAACAAATCGTTTGAACTTCTAAGTAGCCTGCTTTAAAGCTCTGCACTTCATAACAACAAGTGCAAAAACTCTATGCACTGGCATTTGTTTATGATTATCTGTTTGATATGATAATTGCTGTGAAGTTTTAATGATGTAGAGCTGTAGTGTCCCTAATCAATCCCTAATTTTATCTCATGTTTTGTATGTAATAAAATCTGATATTCCGTTACCATAACTGCTTTATACACAGTCATTACATACTGACGTGACATTGACCTGTCACACTTTTTTCACATTTGTCCATTCTCAGAGTTGTATTCTTGCTAAAGCTGCAGGGTTGCAGGAATATGAGTAAATGTAAATGTAGTCAGATTGTTGCTCCACGATGAGCTGATTATGCTTTAGTACCATGAAATACAGAGCACATTCATTACAAATAACCAGGGACTGAGCACCAAAGCGTAAAGGAGGAAATCAATGCATTTACTAAGCTTATTTCATGTAAATGAGCTCAGAAGGAAAGTGATATGGTTAAGGCAAGGTTACAGAAAGCGCAAAAGAAAAAGGGAAAGGTCCAGTGTCCCCAGGAAATCAATAGAATAAACTTGAGAAATGATTTAGATAAAGCAGATATGAACATTGAAACAAACAAATAACCCTAAAGGAAATCAATCATATAATTTAAAGAGTAAATGGCTCAAACCGGGGTGATCTCCCACAAGGTTTAGACAAATGGAGGATTTTTAATTTCATCATTGATATTATGCCAGACTTGGAGATTTTGCAGATGGTTGCAACCAGGAGGAGGGGAGAAAAATCAATTGAGTCTAGTTCTGTGGTCTTAAGAGATGTTAGATATTTACAGCATTGGAGGTATGGAGCCTTGTATAAATTTACATTTTAAGAGATAAAAGACCTCTGTATTTTATCTTGTTATTGATAATAGAAACTGTCGACTCTTATCCTGTCCCATCTCAGAGAAGCCTGGCTGTCTTGTGCATGCAACTGAGGCGGCCGATGTGCATGATAGTGAGAAGGAGAGAATACGGCAGACAGAGCACTGGTCTGAGCCAATTTCAAGCCTTTATTTTCTTGATACACAAAAGGCACAGGCTTTGTGTGTGGTTGTGTTTTTTTTTTTTGTTTTTTTTCCTCTCCAATCCCGCTCCCACGTCAAGGCAATCGAGGTTGCATAATTGCATCAGAGGTCCAGAAATATAGGGTTGCAATTTAGAAGGAGGATGAGAAGAAGAGTGTATAGGGGAAGGAAAGGCGTCTGAGACAGGTTCATTTACGGCTCGAACAGGGACAGAGAGGTTAAGACATTGTGACAAGAGACAAAGTAAATGTATATGTAAATGCAAGAGGTTGTTATCACTCCTAAAACACTATGCAGCTTTGGAGACCTAAATTATATTTAGGCCCACATAAAATCCAATAGTCCAACTGTGACCTGCTACTATGTAAATGGTTCAGGTAATTCTTTAAAACAGTGCACTGGTGGCTGGACGGTGGGAGCAAATAACAACAAAGTGTTTACATCATTTGAATGATTTAGGACTACTTGCAGCGATCACTTTAATAGACTCTAGTGTGCTGGCACAGACTTCCAGGTTACAGCTTTCCCTGCTTGTTCACAAGCTGCTTTTCTGCCCACAGTGGAGAAGAGGCACATGGAGGAAGACAAAACTTGACAGGCTGTTGGTGCACTCCATATTCAAAGCAGTTTTACACATGTCCAGATAATGAAAAATGTACGGCAGCCTATGACATGGCATGGATTTAAGTAAATATATTGGGGGAAAATTACAACCTCAAACAGTGATGTAAAGAACTAATGAACATGAACCTAAAGTGCCCACTGACAAATCTTAAAAGCAGTATATTTATATTCCTAACATTGCACATAAATAACTGCATTGTTTCAGTAGCTATTTACTGTATTTGGCCAAGTTAAACAAACAGTGGAGCAAACACAAAAAAACTTGGTTGCAAATGTTTTCCTGCAAATCCATACATACCCATGGCTTTTACTAATGTTGCACGAAAATATGACCTATATATATATTTTTTTTAAGATATTATGTAATTTCTAGATGCTGAATTCATTTAAAACCATAAAATACATTGCAGTTAATAATTGAGTCAAAATAAACCTCCTTAAGACTGTGTTAATATCTTTAATGCTTGCTTGATTACAATGTAAACCCTGCTAATTAGCATTTAATCTGCTGCATTTATTGTGGATGGTTTAAATAATGTATTTTAGGGTAAACATATTTAATACATCACAGTTTAAATATACAATAATGTATTTATGCTAAGCGGTAAAATGTGCTGTAATGTGATGCCTAGAACACATAGCATTAGCAGCTCTGCCTCATTTGGTTTGCCAGCACACCCTCTCTTATTCCCCCTCCAACTGCCTCCTGTTAAAAGAGGTGTATCCAGCCTCCCCTTGTCCACTTTAATTTTTAATTACCATCTTCCGCTCACCTTTGTTATAGTCATGACACGCTCGTGTTAAGCCGTGTATAGCAGGCAGTGCAGAGCAGGAGAGGGAGGGGCACGAACGCTTGTTCTACCAAACGGAGAGTGGCTAGATTCTCTTCTCTAATTATGCAAGGAGACATGCTCGGGGGTGAACTGTGGTACAGACACAGCCTCTGACATGGGATCAGGGCCTGAGGGCTGCTGTTTAGGCCTGCTGCAGAATGGCAGGCTTTAGGAAGATGGGAGCACTCAAAATAACATTCTAAAAGTCTGTAATCCCAATGAAAACCCTCGTATCTGTCATCTGTAATCTGTAGTTGGATACGGTCCGTATTAGAGATTGATGGAAATTAAGAAATTACATTTGATTATTTCACTTACTTTATAAGGCTTGTAAAATGTGGATATATATTTAAGATTATAGCACGAACTGTCATTTTTTTCTGTTCTAACACTGCAGAATTAAAATATGTTTCAAAAGTGTGCTGTGACAAGTTAAACCTATTATCTTTTGAGTGATACAGATAAGAACTTACCTTTTTGTAAAATTACTAATTTGTCTCTGTAGTTTATAGAAAGGTAGAACATATAAAGTACAAAATGATGCTGCTGATTCTTCTCAGACCCACATTTAAGTTTATGATTGGTACTTGGCAACTTCTCTATTGTGACCAGTAATGTGGATAAGAGATTTTAATTTGAGTTTTTTTTTTCTTTTAATAAAAAAACTTTTCTTGTTTGACCTCCATTTTTAATTCTGTGCATAATTCTAACAGTCACCATAGATTATAAGTTCCCACATCCTCGCTCCAGCATGAATATGGAGGAGGCTCGTTAGACCTGTGAATTAATGAATACATCTTTTCTCTTAGCATTTATAATAGATATGAATTGATCCTTGTCTGGCTCTGTGACCCATCCTTTTCGATGTGTGCGAGATAGCTTGCCTACATGTAGTTATAAAGGAGAGGGGAGGGGGTGATGACTGGGCGGGGGTGAGCTGAGCTGCCATTAGTGCCAGCCAGTTTGATGGAGACGGTAATAGATGGGTCAGCATGTTTCCGAGTGGCCGCTAAAGCTTTGTTAATTGTCATAAGAAGTTCTGATTGATCGGGCTGCTGCATTAGTACATACAGAGAGGAATTGATTAATGTTTTGTTCTAAAAAGAATGCCCATAATGAATGAGTTGCTCTGGCACTTTATTTATTGAATTCATTAATGGGAGCCTCGGGGACACTGATGCCAGCGACCATGGGGCCAACAAGAAAGAAGAGCAAGAGAAAGTACATATATAAATATAAATACAAATATGATTTAAAACACACACACAAAAAAAAAACAAATAAAGAATAAAGGTGTATGGCATATTTTAACACAATAAGTATGATAAATCAGGGCAACAACAAGACAATTTCCCCCCAATGGGAAACTGCAGCCCCCTTAACCCGGACACAATTGTATTTGCAGTCTGCACATATGACCATATGTAAGTGAGGACACACACAAATGCTTTAAAACAATGGTGCACAAACAGCTTATACCATTAACAAGATTACATGCTAAACCATAAAGGGATGTTGTAACAGCATAAACATAAGCTTGTTGACATGGCTGTGGCAGGATAATAGCTGGAGGCAAAGCACTGGTTCAACCTCTTAGTCAAAGGAGACAATGATCTAGCTGCTTTGAAATCACAGATCCCACTGTTCATGCTTTAAGTGGTTTAACCTCTTTGCAACAAAAGCATGCAAAACAATATGATATTACCCATTACAAGCACAATTTACCTTTTATACTTAAGGAAAAAAACAAAGCTGTTTCAAAGCTAACAAATGTATAAGACTGCAGGCTCACAGCGGATAAAAGAGAAATGAAAAAGCAGACAGTAACTCAGTGAGACAGTGTAACACAATTAAAACAATAAAGTCTTACAAACGAACATGTCACTGTGGACCTATCAATTAGGCAGCAAAGTGGCGCCCCATCTGAGGTGCTTCCACCTATTCTTCCTGTCGTGCCACATCGTAATAACTCCCTTTAACCCATGGAGTAGGACTGTATTTGTATGCGGGTGTGTTTTCTCCTCGCACAGCCACATGGTCGGATGCTCTATTAATCTTTCTATATGAACAGTTACTGGCGCTGATGAAATTGGGCCCAATGAGGCGAGCCTCCAGTGGCCCGGGATAGGCCCCATTCATCTTGATTTGATTCACATGCTGACACTGGAGCACTCTGATGACAGAGGTTAAGTCAGTGAGTGGCCGTTGCCTTCTTGTTTGCTCTTTCCACTCCCCACCTTTAACTGGCCTGTATGAAGAGCAGGGGGAGCAGCGGGAGTCTCATGTCGATTTTATGGGGGCACAAACTGGAACATCCGATAACTCCCACGCAGCTGATTTCACCCCCTGTCACCAGCCGGCACACCTCAAACAAATATATACACCATCGGCACTGTGCCTTGATAGTGTGTGACTTCAGCAGATCACAGATAGATGGGGAATAGAATGAGCCGCCTGACAAGCGCCACCTTCTCTCATCCGGCAATTTCACACTGTCATTTTGGGATTATTTCATTACTTGCCATGATCCATGACTGAAACTCATTTTGGCCCTGAGTGCCCAGAGAAAATGTGTGACATGGAGTTGTAAAGGAGTGAGAGATGGCAGCACTGAAGAGAAAAAGTACTTCCTGTTGAGCCATTTGAATGATTACCACCCCTTGAACTGGGCCGTATGTAATCATTAAAATGAACCAATCAACAGCAGCAGCAATTGAAGTCCGAAGAACACATTATGCATAAAATGGGAAGCTTTTCCAATCCATACTTTATTATCACGATGCGAACGTGGACACTGGCTTTGGTTCATCAACCTTTGGCCCCCTTGCTGTAGCTGTGAAAAAAAAACTTTAATTATCTCTTTTCAGAATGTTTTATTTTGTTTTGGTGCAAACTCTCTCTTCTGGTTGATACAAAGTTATATAACAAGCCTTCTGGGTGCTACACATATGACTGTAATGACTGTCAATGGTTGTCTTGTGGCACAGTTGTTTATTTGTGATCTGCAATACATGTTTAAGTCATTGAGCCTGCAGCAGAGGCCAAGGCTAGTGATATCAAATTGTCTGTTTCCATGCTTCATCAGCAGCAGAGACAAGCCATGCAGCCAGAGCAATGGTATGATGTCAATAAGGGAACAGCTCCAAAGGCCTGTGTAGTCTTGTAGCACTTCGGCCTCCAGCACCTCTCAGTTTAGAGAGTTGTGTCTCACGTTACACAAGGATTCCAGGCAGACGATCCCAGACAGGAAGTATCGCCACATTAGCGCCATTTGATTAATTAACAATGTTTAATTTCTAAAATGGAGCATGAGAAGGAGACATGACTCATGGATTGCCATTTCCGTGCTATCTTTAAATAAAAAAAAATGGAATGGTTTGCCCTGCAAAGAGGCAATGTGATACCAAGCTCATTTTGAGTGCATGCAACGATCTGGCTCTTTATGAAAACTAACTGCTAGCATTGAGGTGCATGAATGATGGTGTGGGTGTTGGAAAGAGGAGCCTCCACTGAGAGCACATGCAAAACACAAAGACAGAAGATTACATGTAATCTGCAAAATCATGAGTGTTGACATAGAAAGCATTTATATTCGTCTTTTGTTCAGGCATAATCACCACATAGAGCTGTCTTGGGTGTATTATACAAAAGCCCATGTTAAGAAGCTTTGTTTATGCTCCTAAATTCATCCTTTTACAAAACCACGACTGGTAATTGTTCCATTGCTATCATTCTGCTTTTCCTGTTTTCAATAGCAATGAATCACAGCAATAGGAGCTTACCGCTGTTGGCTGCAGTGGTTCCTTGTTAAATGCCAGAACACACACAAACAATATGCGTATACATCAACTACTGGTATTGTTCGCTCTCGGTCGGGGGGTGTACTGTAAACCGCTTAGACGTCGAGAGCTTTAACAGCATTTATGGCCTCACACCTCAAAGTCAGCATGGGAGATGGCAAAGAGGGGGTCTGATTGGCAGGAGTAACACATGAGAACACGAAAGGCTTTTTTTTTTTGCTGCTCAAAACACCTGGAATAGGGTTTAGTGTTTAAATCAAACAAAGTATTATCTGCTCAAATGGAGAGCATAAAGGGTCCCCAGTGGAGAATATCAAACCATCATTTGACATATTTATGTAAAACAGTTTATGGCTTTGTGTCAATCAAAATAGATACAACATTTATAATGCACTTGCTTTGTCTTCCATTAACCAATCTTCTCAATATGTTTTGAGTTTTTCCTGATGGAGGGTCTTAGGACAGAGTGTGTTGTCTGTTTTTTTTTAATTTGTTTGTTAAATTAAATTGAATTAAATAATAAGACCATGGTATTATTATCGTAGCTTGGTGGAGCGCCTTGGTGGATCACCTGATGGAGCGCGTACCATATGTTGTTGTTCCCCTCTCTCTTGCCCTGCTGTCTGTTTACTTTTCTATCAAATAAAGGCCAAAAGGAAAACATATAATCTTTAAAAAAAAAAAGTAGCTTGTTGGTTTAATAAATTAAATACTACATACAGTATGTTGTATATTTTTAACTCAATAGTTCAAATACTCAATAGTTTGTTTAACTCAATTTGTATTGGAGTCTTAAATTGAAGTTCAGTATATAGTATAATAATATAATAATTAATTTTTTTTATAGCACACCATTTCATAAAAATAAAATAAAAAAGTGATTTCATTAAAACATCAGCTCATGCATAAGAGCTGATTTTCTAAAATAAAAACTTTTGTGGGAAGGTTGTTATTTTGGTTCATCTATTCATCAGTTTGATGAGAACTTGGGACTAGGGATGTAACAATTAACCGGTTGAAAATCGATTCACATATGACATTTCCAGTCGGTTGAGATGTTTATTCAATGGCAGTTCATGTTTTGGACAACAGGGGCCACTCTGTTTACTGCAAACTCGTTTTCAAAAAGTTGTTGCTAACAGTTTCTAGCATTTCGACGGGAGTGTGGATGTTGATATTGAGGAAGTCTCTTCCTCGTGCAAATCAGAGGTGTGGCAGCATAAATAAATCCACTTTAGCAAAAGGAGTTCAGTCACTCGGTGTCTCTCAGCTAGTGCTGCACAGACCAGTCCTAAGACCAGTCCTGGTCTGAGTCGGCTCTGAGCGGCCTAAACTAGCACAACGAAAACAAGTCTGTGTCTGAGGCTGAGCTTTACTCTTTTCAAAACAGACAAAAAGTCAGGTTAATGTCCCATCACCGGTGGAGAACAGAGAGAATATGAGAATATATCTGTGTTAGCAAAGAGGCTCAACTGTAAATGGAGGCTGCTGTCCACGAGTCTGAACCATCTCTGAGCCATAAGTTATCATTTCATCAGACCCGTCTTAAACTGTTCACCTGTTTGAGGCCCTTGTCAGAGAGATGTAATAATGTTCTGGCTCCAGTGCTGCCTTTAGTGTGTCTCTGCTGCAGCCACTGAGCGTAAAGACCAGGGGTGTCCAACTTAAGTTCCGCGGACCAAATCTGGTCTAAGTACTTCTGGTCCTCACATTAATTATTATTGTTAATACATTCATACCATAATAATAAACAACAGATGAAAATGCATAAAAGGTAAGAGTTAAACAAATAAGAGTTGTTTTGATAAAGTTCTACTGTTTTGGGGGAAACACAAAAAATATTGACAAAATCAAATTGTGAGATCAGAATGGTGAATCAAATCAAATTGTGAGTTAAGTGAATCGTAACATCTCTATCTATGACTCAACTCTGTTGCAGCTGTTCTGTGGTTAATTTGCTTGGAAGGGATCTTTGACTGTTTTTGACTTCTTTGTGTTAAAAGGTGGCAGAGCGTGTTGCTGCTACCAGTATTGATGTTTTCACTTTAGACCAAGCTATGAAAATAATTATATGTTTTTTTGGGTGCACGTGGCAGAGTGGTTAGCACTCCTGCCTCACAGCAAGAAGGTTGTGAGTTCAAAACCTGGCCGACTAAAATATTCTCGGCCTTCTCCGGTCTTTCTGTGAGGAGTCTGCATGTCCTCCACGTGTTACCATGGGTTCTCTCCGGGTACTCTGGCTTCCTCCCACCGTCCAAAGACATGCATGTACAGGTTAATTGGCAACTCTAAAGTGTCCCTAGTGAATGAATGTGAGATTGAATAGTTGTCTGTCACTGTCTGTCTCTATATGTTAGCCCTGCGACTAACTGGCCACTGTCCAGGGTGTACCCCGCCTCAGGCCCAAAGCTGCTGGGATAGGCTCCAGTCACCCGCGACCCCTAACGGGACAAAGCGGTAGAAAAAAAAAAAAAGAATGTTGTATATTTATGTTGGGAAAAAGTCCACATAAGATTTCTAGGGAACGTGTTGGTGGTGGTGCTATCAGTGACACATTGCATTTGTAAGGCAATTATTTTCCTGTTTGTGTGTGTGCCATAATGTCACATCAAGGCCAGAACATGCTTTGGTAAGAAATAGTGTTGGGGGAAACCTGGCCCTTTGAGGTTTGGTTGTTCTGACTGCACTGGGCCAGATGGGGATAATGGAATGTCATTCTGTCAGCTCCTGGGCTGATTAGGGAGTGTTTGTTATTTATTGATTGTCTTTCATGGCAAATTATCTATGCACAGGTCAGTGCCAGCGTTTTATTCCTGGAGCTCTGATGGCTGGCTATTCCCATCCTCACACAAAATCAATGAGTACAAATAAAATGGAATTTTAAAAAATAGGGGGAAATTAGCAAACATCTCAGCCCGGCTGGTGTCATGCATATGTTAGCAGTGATCACACGCTGCTTGACATAAGCCTTGCATTTCCATGAAAGTGCTTCTGGCCAAGTATTCACTTTTAACCGTCATGTTTTAGCAGTCATGTCTCATGTTCTGGTCTTGTCTGTACCTTCCACTCCTAATCATGTGCAGCTGTATAACTATGTTCTGCATAGATCACATTGTTCTTTATTATTAGCAGTAATTAAATTTGGTTTTAAAAACACAAGCCTTTGGTTAAGGAAATATCCTAAATTTAGAAAGAAGTGTTGTCATTCGATTGTTTCTTTCTTAAAAAAAAATAATGCTAAAACGGTTGAAGATTGTAAAGAAATGGTTGTCATTTTAAAATGTTATATAGCACTGTAAGCCTCAGCAAAGGACAAGCCCATTATTAAGGTATATTGTATTTAAATGAGAATTAGCACTTTAGCCTTTAGGTCTTGGTCAGTCTTTTCAAAGACTCTACTAAGTTACCAAGCCTTAACTTGGAGAATGACCACATGTTATTGCCCTGCATCCACAATCTACTGCCCCAGTTTTCATTTATTTAGTTCATTTCTCATTGAGAGAGTACTATTTATGGGGCTAGAGAGTCAACAACTGTCAAGCTGCCTCTCTTTCCACACTGCCATTCTCTTGCTCTGTCTGCCTTCCTGTGTTGTCAGTGATGTTTGTGTGCTAGAGATGGATGCAGCCCTCTTTATTAGATAGCATCAGTCTTTTGTCAGACGACTAGAATTGCACAGTGGTGGCTGTCTGCGCTGCCGCACTGGGTTTTACTTTAGCCCTGCGAGGCTGATCGCTCAGAGGCTTTTTGTTTAACCTGGCGGCCATGTGATGGGGCCCACTTGGCCTCGTCATCCGGAGCATAAAAGCCGTCTGCGTCGGGCCTTCTTCTCAGACCAAACGGCTGTCCGAGCCACATTGACTTTCTGTCAACGCCTACACACTTATTGTTTGTGAGTTTGATTAAAAAAGTGAAAAAAAAGGAAGACGAAAATGCAATTACTCAAGTTGGAGGAAACTGAATGCAGACCTCATAGCGATAATCACAGACTAATGTGACATTCCTCCATCACCACAGCAACCAGAGAAAAGACTCCAGCAACAGAAAGTAGCAGTAGAAGGGGGAAAATGTGCACAGATTTTCAGTAAAGTGTTTGTTGGAAGTCCTTCTCTGTTACAGAAGTGTAATGGTTTGTGGTGCACAAACTGATTTTTATGAAGCATCACAGCTGCATCTGTTGCACTTTGCATCTATTAAACTATCTTAAACTATGTTTCTAAGTGTACATCTGGACAGTAAAAGTATTCTACATAGTGTTTGACACAAATAGATGGCACTACTCTTCACAGAAGCGGTGCAACATTTGCATTACAGAGAAAGTGAATACTGATAATGGACGCGGGGGAATTCATAGGAAAAAACGTGTTACTTGGACACACATGCACATAGACTTAAGTCAGTTAATGCGGGTGGTATATCTTTGCATGGTGCGTCTCTTAATTCTGCCGACTAAACAGCTTCCAGATGTAGAAGCTTCCTGCTGGCCCCGCCCAGTCCAGATGCCCGTTCTGCCAGCAGATCTGCCTTAAATTGGGCACATTTGAGCAATCATTTAGTTCCCATCCTCCTGTAGGAAGAACTTTTATTAATAAAACCTTTTCATCTCTGTATCTTTGATTGGAAAGGCTGGTGCTGGGGGGCATAATGGCTAAGTCATGTGAAAGAGAGGAGGATGCTGGTCGGTGATCTCTGCATTAAGGGGAACTCAGAGGAGGGAGGTGTTGTTTTTTAATGTGTGTTACAGTGGAAGGAAACCGGTGATAGAAAGAAAAAGGACATCCTCTGTTATAAGTGGTTCCAGGTTATCCACCCTCTGTGTATTTAGTTGAGCATGTTGCCCTCAGCCACAAACTCCAGAAACTCCTTTAATGCTTTAAATCAGCCGTGCACTGTTGTCTATTATCTCTGGCTGAAGGTTTGTAATTATATTTTTGGTGGTTTTGTAAATACGTCTACAGGATGAAATAGAGATGTCACAGTGGGTGTGGGTTGCCATAATCTTGCCCTCAGCTCATTATGTGCTCATTAAGTCCAGTTAGAAGACAGCGATAAATGTTGGGTAAACTTTGTTCTACGTTTAGTGAAGTGGCCACTACTATGATATGCTATGTTCGCAGAAAGTTAGCAAAATCTTTCCTTGAAAGACTTTTAGCAAATAGCATTCTATTCTCATTGATCCTACAATATTTCCTTATGCCTCCAGAGTTGGAAGTATGTTCTCATTGTTTGATTTAAGCCATGATGGAAGTGGAATCATCATTACCAATAGCTTCGGCAGTGCGCACTCACATTGTTAGATCATTCTTCTGTATTCATTATCTTAACACTTAACAAACTCACTGAAATCCATCTTGTCCGCCTAAGGGCTTTTTGATTTGCTTTGAACCTTGGCTGGTTTGGCTCAATGCGGTGACAGTACTGGCAGGTATCGGTGTGTGTTAGGTTAAACAACAATGTGACTGTTATATTAATGTAAACAGTAACAGACCATCTGCACAGCCAAGTTACATTTTGTCAAAAGATTATGTAAACTTTAAAAAAGTCTAAAGCCACAATTACAGTCGGTACGGCGGATTAGCGGCTGGTTCAAATGAATGTGTTTTCTTTTATGTGACAAGGTCTGATATGGTCTGTGAGACAAGAAATGTGTTTAAATTAGTGCTGAGCAACGATTAAAGCGTTAATTAAAGTTATCACATTATACAAAAAATTTAATAATGAATTAAAAAAAAATTTTTTAAAAATTTTTTTACAGTAGTTAAAAGTTAGTAGCAGTTAAAATATTTCTTGTAAATCTCAAATTAAGCATTAATGTAATCAAATTAAATATAAAAACAAAAATATTTGCCGCTGCCAGGGCATTAATGTTTTGTTTAGTTTGTCATAGAAAAAACAAGTTATGTCCAGAGCCTCGATCATAACATTATAACAATGTAAACAATATAAATGTCTCTCTTGGGTTTTCATTACAGTCAAAGCATGTGAATGTATCAATATAATGCACTGTAACACCGAGCTAATTATGGTTAACTAGCGATGTCCAGTAGTCTCCGGGGAGGGCCGTCGCTTTTGTAGTCCTCTCCTTTTCATACAACTCGTGTATTCTTCTTGTGAGGGTGCGTCATGAGGGCGGCCATTCGTGCGGACCTAAGAATGTTTTTTATACCGGCATCTTTCACAATATTAATTGGCCGACGTAAACGCGCGATAAAACAATTGTCGCCGTTAATTCATTAATGCGTTAATGCGAAAATACCGCGTTAACTTGCCCAGCACTAGTTTAAATCTAAATGATGACGCATCTTTTCCCTTTTAATATATCTCATCAGCACAAATGATTATTATACTTTGTTAAAGGGCAAAAAGTTGTAAGAAATGTTCTTCATTTAATCTATGATGGTATTTATTTCCCACATATTTTTATGTCACTGCAAATTACCATATGACATTCTTTATTCAAGGGTTGCTTCTCTGTTTTAAATCTTAAGTAACCATGACACCCAAAGTGATACGCATAACTTCTGTCAAAGTGCGTCGTATGCCTATTTACTTTACATCAGAAAGCAAGCCGGCTTCAAAATGAGATGGATGCTCTTTAGCTTCTCATTGTTGGATGACAGTGACTCACAGCTTTGTCTGACTGCAGGTCAGTTTCCTGATTCCCATTTCAAGTATGGCCGTCCTATGCCTGAGCCGCGACCAGGCGTCACTTTCCATTTGGGCCTGCTGTGAAATGCTGACATGCTCAAAGACATATAGGATTCCATTATTTTCACTCATATGAGAGTGCCACACTTGATTCTAGCAGAGCTGTCATTACAAACCAGGAGACCCTCCTTTTAGAAACACGCACAGACACATTCTTTCTTCTCTTCATTTTTGTTTTAGGTGGCATTACTATAATCTCAGTTACAACCCTTTCTAAAATCTAAACAATGAAGACCACTTTCTAATTCTTAATAAGATATGCAAACACATAATAGCAGCACATCAACCCTCTCACCTTGAAATGCACAAGTGAAAAAGAAGTTAGTCCTGATATGAGTGCATGATCCGTATTTATTTAGTCAATGAAATGTTTAATGCAATTGTTGGACTTACCTTCTCCGTCTCTATAAAGCAGCCGCGAGCGATCCGGCTCATAACACTGCCACTGTAAATCACACAGATTTAATTTCAATTTCATTTCAAAGGGTTACGTGTTAATAATTAAAAGGATGTGTTTATGACTTACAAAAATCATAATTAATCTGCTCCAGGGGGGTAAGACGTGGTTTTACACAGATTATATCCATCATGTTCTGTTCTGCTCTTTACAGGCCGTGGCATGGCATAGGCGCGACATTGATTAAATGTGCTTAGTGGATTATAAACCGCTGTTCCTAAGGCAAGTCATAAAGAATAAAAGCAATTTTTTACCTTTCTGCTAAAGCCTATACATTTTAACAGGCTATGATTCATAAGCAGCCTAATGCATAAGCCGGAGGTAAACATGAAAGTTCACAAGAAAGGAACAAGAGGAGTGTGGCTCTTGTTTTGTTTTGATGCATACTGTCTGGAAAACCTAACATTTCTTCACCTTTTGCTCACTGTATAAATTGCATTTAGTTTGAAGCATGTGATTTGAACTGTTGCTGCTTCAATGTTGTCGAGCCAAACTTGGCAATCTCTAGAAATACATTGAACTTGTTTCATGGTGAGTTGACAAGGGGAAAAAAGCACATCAGCAGTTACCAGTCAAACAGAAAATGGAGAGTGTCAAGCACTACACCAAATCAAGACAGATCCTGCAGCAAAATGTGTTTAGGCATTGTACCGATTTCACTTTTTCCCGTCTCGCTTCTTTTCCTGCTCTGTGGTGCACGAGCGGAGGAGGAATTAGCCCTTATGATGGCTCCTATAGCCCCCTGCTGCCTCACTCCTCACTGATGGGCAGAGAAGTCTGGCTGGTTTTCCGTCACCTGTCTCTGCTTCTGGGATTTAACACAGCATCGGTGTCGGGCAGGACGGACGGACAGCTCAGACGGGGCGGGGGCAAAAACAAACACATAGTGAAATACAACATGCTTGTGGACAAAGGAATTAGATGTACAGGGGCATGGGGAGATTGCTTTTGTGTGCTAGAGTCCGTTGATTTGACAAACAGCATTTTCCCTGGTATATTTTATATGTACATACAGGCAGCCTCACACATCCACTGAAACTTTAGTATGCAGGGAATAGTGAGGCAGAATGAATCTCTGTGTATGAAACGAGGAGGAGGTGTTGGATTGATTTTTCTCCACTGCTACGGTATGAAAAGGTCACTTTGATCAATGGCACATAATTGGGACTGCATTAGGATCATATCGGGTCATTTTACTGTTTAATGATGAAATATTAAATATTGGGTAGGTAAGATTGCAGTCATTAGTGAGCTCTTTCATTTATAGCCCTTTAATTAATTTGAACCTGACCCCTGGTCCAATACTTTGGAGTGTGCAAGACTTAAAAGCACTCTCCGCTCAAACCACAAGCTCTTAGCCAATTGGATCCACTTACCTATACACATACCTCACTTTGTTAATGGACAGGGCAGAATAGTATTAGCACTTTAGTAAATAATATGACTCTGCTAATAGTATTCTTGGAAGCCACAAAAGGAAACTATGCTAATTGTGTTTTTTACAATCATAGAAAACCCAAAAAGTAATGAGTGTATCACTGATCTGACCAACGCAGTTCATTAAATCATAACATGGGAACAGTTTCAACTTTAAAGATCATCAACATCAAACTCCCCATATTTCTGCCGAAACTTTCCCTTTTATTCATTTCCTTCCTCCTCCAGCTCTTCATTATTAACCATGATTGGACATAAAGACAATATGTGAGGAGTCATGCCGCCGCATAGATGAGTGCTCTTTCTGTAAATGACCAGCTGTGGGCTGGTAAAACAGAGAGTGCATCGGGGCAAAGGGAGGACAGTAAGACGACTAAAAGCACTTTAATGACATGACTGGACTCGTGTTTCCTAATGATGCAGGCCAGATTAATTATGCTCTGTGTATGGGTCATAATTATACGAGCACTGATCCTTTCCACTGGCTATGGTCGGCCACTCTCCTCCCAAGCCTTGAGTTTCACATCATCCATCATCACATTCACATACTCCTTTCATTGTCGGGTGTTCTTTACTTATTTATTTATTAAAGACGTATATTTATTTCTTTATGTTTGACATTAGGGAAGGAAGAGGAGATATTAAATCCTGCAGCATAAAAGCATGGCATCAATCACAGTGAAATTCTGAGTGGCTTAAAACCCAGTACAAAAACAACAACTGTAAAGTGTGATTAGTGGACTGACATTGCCATTGCAGGGCAAGTAAATGGATGTATAATTTATTTAGTGAGAAAACACACAAGAAAAGAAAAAAGAATGACTTGAATGTACCGTTTGACATTATTTTGAAAACAAAAATGACCTTAGTAACCAAGCCTTTAAGATGAGTTATATGTGTATACTAGATAGCAGCAAATAACTTGGCATGTGTGAGATTATGAAAAAAATCAGTCTTAACCTAGTGTAAGACTCTTTTGTTGTACTGCAGTGATCTCACTTTATTGATTAATCAGTTGTTTAATTCTGCATATTCACATTGGTGATTCAAAACCTTCAGTGGCAAAGGGGACGAGCCGATATGTTTTGCCACAGTAACCACTCAGCCTCTAAAGGCACTTTTAAAATAAAAGCCTAGGGAATATAAACAGATGCTAAGAATAATAGCAAAGAAGTAGGCTCATTTTTAAGTTCACTCAACAACAATAACCAAACTACAATACTGATCTGACATTTTTGAACAGAATAGTACTGTTGTTTTAGTGCCCAGCAGTCATCAAAAGTCAAATCTATGGTTATTCTGGTTTGTTGAATTATCCACATCTTTTTTCTGTTTCCTTTTGTATTGTGTTTAATGAGTTACAGTCCCAAAAATGTCCCTCAAAAATGAACAAAGTAGAGTGAGAGTAAAATACAAGAAAAGTTGGTTTACAGACACATTGACCTACACATTATTCTAGTGTGCCACATCTTTAAAATGAAAAAGGATTTAACAATGTGAAAACAATTTTATTTATTTTTACTTTTTAAATCCCTGTAGCTTTAAATTATGTCAGCGTGAAATGTGAAATCTAAATGTATTAATTAAATTCTGTATAAATGTCCCTTTTCACAGTGTTTCCAAAGATATCTGCCAATCATCTTTAAAGCTCCCCAATGAGTACGTAACATGACAACCAAATGGGACACAGTGGATACAGTGCAAAACACATTCAGACACCTGAGAGGATGAAAAGACTCACAGCCTAACAGCGGGCAAGTAAGTAAATCTGGGGCTTGATTTAATAAGTCTGTATGAGATGTGCCCTTCAAGTATCTGCAGAGCAGAAGTGGAGGGCATTATGGGGGCAGTGCTGAGGAACAGGATGACAGGGTAACAGGGATGTCCTAATTCCTTGACATAAACATACACACAGCACAGATTAATGAAGCCCTGGGAGATTGTGAAGAAGGGGGAAAGATTGCTTATCGATCCATATCAAAATTTTCATGCTAATCTCAGCCGGGAGACAGAGTGTCTGGTATCAGAGTTAATAATCTGATTTCTAGGCTGTCCAGGACAATTCCAGCCAGCGTGAGGGCCTAATCACAGCGCCGTCTCCCCATCTGAGAGCAGCTGCCCAAGCCCCTTCACCACACGTCACCCTCTCGGCCCCCGCCCCTCCCCAGGGGCTCCTGGACCCCCGCCACAGGCTCGGACAGTGATGGAGCATATGATAGAAGCATGGTGACAAATTAAATTTTTTAAATTTCAGAGGACATTTGGAGTGGAGAGATTGGTTGGTGACGGCTGTGGCTTGCTAAGTGCAAGGAGAATGATGCTGACCTTCGACTGAAAGTGTGCACTCATGGGACTCCTGCATGGGTTCCCACCCTGTGCTGTTTGACCCACTGGGCAGTATTTGAGAGTGTTGAGATGTTGATGTTTTCATCAGAAGGTACTGCAGATGAAAATATCCACATTCAAACTGGCCTAACTTCCTTGTACATATGCATCACTATATTGGTTAATCAGATTAAGGCACAAGAATGAAATATGAACATGGTTCAGCTGTAGTATTTTGGGACAGAAACATATTGGTTAAGTATAGTTAAATCATGACAGAGTTCCATTTAGAACACCATAGAAAAAAAATTGTCAAGATTTATGTCACGAATTGTCACTTTTTACATGCTATTATTTACATAGCTTTTTTTTTTGTTTTTGCTACAGTTGGCATTTAAAATAGTTCTTGTAAAATGTTGAGATCATTTGCTACATGTAAATAACTCTGTTACCAACACAGTGATCTTATTGATATTCCTCCTTAATTGTCTTGCTGATACCGTTACCCTTCTGCCACAATAGATGAGCAGAGACAGGGTGGGGCACCCTGAGGAGAGTCGACTGATGTGTCTTAGTTAGCCTAATATCCTTGTGTAACATTTTTCTCTATTAATTCTTAATCACAGACTTGTCGAGTGTCACTTGACATTTGCATTTCACCAGGCGAAGTGGAGACGTGCGCCGCTCAGACCTTCGACAGCTTCCTTCCACTCAGAGCTTTGTTCAATCAGTGGCTCTCATCTTTAACAGGGTAGCAACAGCATGATGAGTTTGATAATATCTTTTTCTGAAGAATACCGGGTGGTAAATGTTGGATTATGCAACATTTAAAAATGATAAACAACTGAAGAGCTGTAAGGTAACTACACTACTAAACCAGCCCTGCATGCTGTGCTTTGTGCAGTTCAAAATAAAAATAAGCTCTTTTTTTGGACCATATAAATGTGAGGCACTGTAGGAGGAAGAAATGAGAAGGACATGGAGAAAGAAGCTGTCATCACTGCTTTAACTTCTCTCAATAATCAATCTGCTCATCTGGATGTTTACAAAAGCAGTCAATAAGTGGAGAAGGAGCTTTGTGATTGGCTTTGATTTCTTCCTCCAGTCCAAATCAGACGCTATTGTCTCTGTCCGCCTTTGTCCCTCGCTCTCAATATGACATTGATGATGGGACATATAAACTACTTTTAATTACAATAAATTAAGTATATTTTTAGTCCAGAAGATGACCATGTTTGTACAATATTTCAACCAACTTAAGAACACATACAATTATTGTGACAAAATTGATGTTTGAACATCATTGTTCAGAGGAATCAACACCTTACAACTTATAAAGCTTACAAATTTGCACACTCAGTTATGGCATGCACACATGGGTCTAAAACCCCATGATAGGTTACAGCTTCCTGCTAAAACATAAGCACTTTCACACATTTACTGTGGATATTGTGATGTTATTTCCTCTTTGTCTCTGGTGAGAACAGCCTCTTGCAGCATATGCCAGGAGGAGCTATAATTTGACAGTAATGTTGCCAATAAACAAACAAAAGCCAGCCTCAGTCATAATCTGTGTCTGTTTGAGAGAGCATAATGATGTGTTAGCATGGCCCACTTTTCCATTGTGCTGCCTTGTCATGGTGGCTCAGGGGAAGACTTATCCATATGAGAGGCTTAGGGAGGCCTGTTCAGATCTGCCAGGATTAGGCCCAGGCTAATACACTGGGTCAACAACATGGTTCTTCTAATGAGACAGGTGTACAGTACTTACCAATGCCTCTGCACGTAGCTGCGGCTCAAATAAAAGCTGATATCATCCCTCCTGGCTTAGCCCGCAACTCAGATGATATCCCCCAGTAGTAAATACAGTGGCTGGATAAAGATTAATGCACACATCTTACAGGTGAGCTGAGCTTCAAGGCATGATGGGAAACAGGAATGCCAAAAAACACTTCTTGAAGTTAAAAAAATATAGGCCGGAAATAATTTAAATAGTGTGCAGGAAAAAACAATTTACATAAAAACATTAGAACAGAGTTCAAACCTCAAATCTGTAAAAGATATGCTCAATCTTGAAAATATGAAAACAGACTTAAATTACATGACAGTTTAAGCATAATTGATCTATAATCATATCATCCAGGTCATCTATGAGGATTGGACACAAGAAAGTGTTTTGCTGATATTTTGAGTTTTATTTATTTTTGTTTGTTGAATTTGCTTTGTTTATTGAATATTCCATGGTATAAGGTTCAAGAGTAGGTAAAAGGCATACATTGCACATAACCCCATTTTAGAAACCTTCAAAAAAATGGCATGGAAAGAAGTATTAACATTCAGGACATCGGATAGCAGTAGGACAACAGAAAGGTCCTCCCCCCACCACAAACACACGCTCTAATCAGGGACACTGGGGTTTGTTTTTGTACTTTCTTAAAAAGAAAAAAAATCCAAACAGTCATAGATTTTTTAGAGGAGTCTCTCAATGACATCTGAATAAGTTTTTTTTAAGCTTCAAGAAATGAACAAGCCCAATAGGCATTAGAAGGAGGCCTGTGTGCCTTCCACTTAGTGAGGACTGCCCTCCTTACAAGTAGCGTCATAATGGCCAGAATGTTTTTTTGGGGCATCATTGAGAGGAGACAAGGTAGACTCCATATAATGCACAGTAAGAGGGTTCTGGTCATTTCTTACACCAACCGTGTCTGAAAGTATGACAAAGACCATAGTCCAGTAACTTTGCTGAGGATATTTCTTTAACTAAAGATAAAACAATCTTATGTACATAACTATACTGTGTCATGGCCATACTGCCCAGGAACTTGGAAGACTCCAATGCAACGTCAAACACAGGTAGAAGGGTAACAAAGGTTTATTTAGCCGGAAAAAAAATACAAAATCAAGGAAACAAGGCCAGGGTCCGAGCATACAAAAATCCAAAAGCAGGTAACACAAGAAATACTCCAGGCCTAGGAAACACAAGTATATAAATATTCTCCACAGAAGTACCACAAGGGAAAGCCAACACAACAGCCTTACTGTGTGGAAGACAACGACCTGGCACAGAGCAAGGGGACACAGGTATATATAGAGACAAACAACAAGGGACAGGTGAAACACATTAGGGCGGAGCAGGTAATAACACAGAAGGGAAAACCAACAGGTAGGAAGTAAACAGAAACACAGTCAGGGGTAAGACATTTCACATTAAAAATCCGGAAATCAAATACCGTCTTGAAACATTTGAAATACATTAAAGAAACATGAAATTGGAAACAACACAGAGACAAGAACACAGATACACTAACCAAACAGACTATCTACAGGACCAGGTAGGGATCCTGACATACTGTGGCTTTAAACATCTACAGATATCCTTCGCTTTTCGCCTATTCAACCCTTTCTTTCATTTTACTCACCCCCCCCCTCGTCCCGCTTGTCAAAACATTTGTGAAATCCTATTTTCCTTTAATAAAGTATAGTTGTGTCCTGCAGATGTATGCTTGGATAACATGTCATACTCTGTCTTTGTTGAGAATGCCGCCCTGCTGATGTTCTTAGGCAGTAAGAAAATTGCCTTATTGAATCACGTTGCTGGGAGTGACTATAATGCCATGCTGAACTGAGGGCCGGCATTATGCACATGACATATTCAGGATCTTGGAGTAGAAAAACTATGAATATAAAGTAATCACTGAAGGCACCTACATGTTTCTCCACCACAATAGCTTTGCTTTTCCTCTAACCTTTGTCAAAAATGATGATTTCATGATTTTACACAAAGGATTTGGGTTCAAGCTCGCTGCTGTCTTTGTATTACATAGTCTCAGTTGCAAGTGGAATAATAAAAATTAAAACAATCATTAAGGGAGTCTGTTTACAAATCAGTACATTTCTAATTATTAGAAAAATTGATCTCATGTTGTTTATAGGACTGAAAATAATGCTTCTTTGTTGCATTCAAACAAGCACTTTGAGTTTAATGGGCCAGCCGTATGTGTTTGTGCATGTGTGTGTGTAGAGACAATGTTCTGGGGAGCTGTGTAAACAGAAATACTAAGCTACCCCAAGAGTGCACTTTCCTTCTGAAGTTAAGAGCCGGGTACACATGTTTATTACAATTTCAAACAAAATGCAAATGCCATTAAACAAATGGCGCTGAGGCAAATTAGCCAGGAATTTAATATTCGCCGAGTCTATGATATAGGGCGTCTTGTTACGAGACACTGGTCTGAAGTATCTGTCGTGAGCTCAGCCTTTCATCCAGCCGGCTCTCTTGAGGATATTTGTAATTAGCATCATTTGCCTAATACTTCAGGTTAATTAGAATATTTAATTGAATAGCTCTAATCTTCGGAGATGACTATATTATAATCAAATTAGCACCACCACTAGGCTGGCTATTGAATGTGGCAGACTGCCTGGCTCCTGGTCTCTTATCTGCTCCATCTCCATAGAGCATTCTCACATACTTAATGGTCCATTTGAACTATGCTATCAACGTTTGATTATTCCTGAACAACAAAGGCAGCCACAACCAGTAGGCATAAAAACGAAGAGATGATAAAGAAAAAGCGCTATGGCTCCCATATGGCTGGTTGGGGAGAGCGCTCACCATGTGTGGAGCAGCCGGGCCTATGAAGCCATCAGGGAAAGGGGACGACTCTTACTTTCTCCCATCCGACCCTCATCTACCGTTCCAAGTGTTTGCCAAGATAAGCAGATGAGGAGACATATGCTTGAGAGGTTTCTGGAGAACTATTGAGGGAGTTTTAGTAGTTCGACCAGATGAAAGCAGATCTGTGGTAGTTATACAGCCACGTACAGTAATTGAGTTGGATCTATTCTATACCTTTATTGTTATTGAAGCATATGTAGAAGCACGTACAGATTCCATGCGCTTTGCCGCTTAATGAAAGGCATTATCATAATAAGTAATGCACTTAAGGCCTATTATCAATCCAGCGCAAATGAAATCAGTCATCCTGGGTTTATTGAACTCAAACGGTCTTCGTCTGCTCATACACAATAATTTGTCTCGCCGAGAGAAAAACAAACTAATGAAAAGCTAAATATTACAGTGCGTTCAATTGCAACAAACAGATGGTAGCTAAATTAAAAGAAATTACATATACATTATCTTCACTTTATGGGTTTGCTCTAATTGAGGCGATTATAACTCCTACCTTTCTACTCTATAATGAAGTGAATTAATTCATTTAGGCTGGAACGTGTTGAAATGATACTTGCCAGTATTTTGTGTTTAGCGTCTAAAGTGATAATTTTTGACAGTGCCATATGTTTCACTGGCAATATTTCTTCTCGGTTGAGTTTTATTACATAATTTTATTTGTCCCTGTGCTGATTTCTTTATATATCTGCAAATGAACTCTTGTTGCAAATAGGTAGCCATATGCCACAACAATGCAGAATCGAGGGTAAAAAATAATCCTTAGGCTTTCCGCTAATTTGTTTTCTCTTTGTCGCTGTATTGCAGCTGATTGTGCATTGTGGCTATATTAAAATGATAATGAATAAATGTATCATTAATTCAACACCGCCTCCAGTGGATTCATTGAAATTTGCCACAAGGAAGAATGAGAACATAATTGTCCCCAGCCCTTTCAGTTTTACACATTTGGGGATAAAATAAAACAAACAATACAGCAGGTCATCACAACTGTGTATGTGTAAAGATTTCCAACAATGCTGGCATGGATACAGAGCCTTTCAGCAGGGCTCCCAAATGTCAGGTCTCCCACGTGTCCTGGAAAACCTGGAGTAGTCGTAGTTGTCCGGTAAAAGTACATGTATTAGTGTACTGGAAGTAAAGTCTTTTGTTTTGGAAATTTTAAATAGTATTTCATCCTATTTAAAAAATAGAAAATATTTCTTTACGGTACATTTTCCTTGAAACTCCATTTGCTGTTAGGTAAACTATGCCCTTCATAAATCCAATGAGAATATTCAGTTTGAGGTTTGACCCTCTGAAGCTGCTGTAGTTTGTAGGATAGAGTTTGGACTGAAGCAGAGACGATCATAATTAGAGCTGCAGCTATTGATTATTTTAGTAAACGCGTATTTTATTGATTATTTGATTTGATTAATCGAGTATTTAAATAAATAGCATAACTGCATATTTTTAAAAAGTCAGCAACATAGTTCAAATAAACAGTTATAACACATAAGATTTTCTGTATAAAATAACATCAACATGCATTTATTCTTGTTTGCACATTCATCAGCATTGTAATGGTTCTTCCATATTACATTATATGTACATTATTATTATTTTTCTCGCCGAGACTACACTCGGCTACAATCAATGCATGGTGCAGATCTCAGTGGATGTGTATAAGTGGCTTTGCGGATGAACGTGCCTGCTCAAATCATCGAGGCAAAATAAAAATAATATTTTTTTAAATCAAATTACTCAATTTATTCGATGAATCGTTTCAGCCTTGATCAAAATAATTTCATGTAATTTCTACACATGAACTCCGGATAAAAAAAAAAGGCTGTAAATGTGCAGTGCGTCATCAATGACACTTTATTTGACACTACACTTGATACATTGTATCTACCTCAAGTACAATGTAACACCCTGCGTAATAAACTGTTAATAACATGTAACTACATAGTACATACATAATAGAATTATGTGTATACTGACATAGTTGTAGATAGGTTAGGATTAGGGTATGTATGTTCTATGTAGTTACATGTTATTACAGTTTGTTACACATTGTACTTAATGAGGTAGATACAATGGAACAAGTGTAGTGTCAAATAAAGTGTTACAGCATCATCTAACAGCTTATTTTAAAAATAATTATTTTTGAAAAATAAGATTTTAAAACCTCGTCTTGATGGAATTTTTTGCCCGCTCACATTAAATGGGGATGCCCTCATTCACATTGGCTGGTTAGTCAGTTTGTCAAAACTAAATCAATTTTGAGGTGCAGGAAAAACCTACTTAAAAAATAAAAATATTACAGTGCTGGCTACAACTCCTTACACAATGACAATACATGTACTGAACGTATTGATTCACTAGACGTGTGATTAGTAAAATAATCCATGAGTAATGTTTTTTTTTTTTTTTAACCTAGAATCCACCAAGCAAATCTTCTTAATAAAAAAAAATCATAAAAACTTTTAATCACTAAGAAATGTTTTTAATTTTTTTTGTTTTAAATGTTACAGGTTTGCTTTTTTTATTTTTATTTTTTTTTATCAATTTTAGCAAATAACACTACACATAATGGAATATAATTATTCAAACTTTAATACAATTTTGCATAAGTCTCAGAAAAAAAAATGAAAATTATAAATTTAATCACACTACATTTGTTTTTGAAAGACTATTTATTGTGAGTGGGTAGCATCATAATCAATTTGGCTTTGCTTTTAGGCTTTTGTTTTTATCTTCCACTGCTCTGTGGGATGCCATCAGTCAGTATGAAAATCTGTAAAGCACTGTGACTCTTATGGTTTCTTATTGTTGAATATGGCTAATTATATGTTTCAGTGGGTGTCATTGGGGGTTAGTGGCATTGGCTGACATTACTTCCTGTGGTGGGCAGTTTGATGTATCTTTGGGAGCTGTGATCTCAGATGACACTCGACAAAGCAGGCCAAACAATTCAGTTCTCTCTTTAGTTTCCGAGTAGGACCCCCTGGGTTTTAAATTGGCACATAACAGATGCAGCATTCAGAGGTAAACATTGTCTAAGCGTGCATTTCTATCCATACTGTTGTCATTTTGGAAACAATGGCTGTCATGATTGGCACAATCTCAGCATTGTGGAGAGGAGTGTGGGATCGGCTCTTAGCAATGAATGCTTCTGTCACTGGGAAAGCCATCAATTAAATTATTTACAACTGCTCCATTAAGGTGCACTAAAACTGTATTTTTGCCTCTAATTCTAATTTCAAAACAAGTAGCAAGGCCTTTGTCATTTGAGAGATCCACTTTATGCTTTTTCCATTCAGTCACACTACATTTTTGCAACCTTTTAAATAGTTTCTGAAGAGACTTGCAGTGTTGTTTGCTATTGTAAAGCTCCTAATGCATAGTTTGACAAATTCTCACTTTTTTTTTCTAGCCTAGAGTCGGAAATGACTGGAGCTTGTGCACGCATATGCTGAGTGTACTTCCTTTACTATACTAGATAATTAAAAGGTTCAACATGTTTGTCCTAAACTTTCAGGGTTGTAATCATTCCCACAAAAATCCTCATGCTCCCATAAACATTTCAATTTTAGAATATATTTGGGGTGATTAAAGATGATTAAAGTCAAGCCAATTACATGAAATACTTAATTATGTCGAACTAGTAAGAGTTTTATTTGGGAGGTGTGGTATGGTTAGTTGATAAGCTCAGATTACAACCACACTGAAACAAGCAAGTCTTGATGCCACATGTTTTGATATGTAATACTACAATGATACTTTGGGTGAGAAAAACTTGATATAAAACAAAAAGGCCTAGTTCTTGAGTGACTTAAGGAATGAAAGCCCAGGCCAGTGATCTATATTAGAATTGTTTTAAAAAGGGTACAGCGGCCCAGTCTGCGATGTCCGAAGCAGTCAGAGCCCAGAGTATGGTCAGCAGCGGTGTGATGCGTGCTTTGATGGAGTATGTCAGTCCAATCAGCCCAGCTTCCAGAGTCTGATTGGGTCTGCCAGCTCAAGAGGCAGCCCCTGATATTAGCTCTATAACCAGCTGACAGGCAGCATAGAGAGCAGCAATACGACACACACAAGCAACAACAAAGCAAACGCATTCAGGGGCCACACGGTGTCGGGCTGAGTGTAAAAGAAGTGCAAGAAATGTAAAATGGGAGAAAGTGGTTTTCAAGAAGTGAATGTAGAGTGAAAAAACTTTTATTCTGACTGAACTGACTTAACCTTTTTCTCCTGAGATTTTCACTACAAGCAGATCTAGACAGTCTGTTGTATAGACCATAACATAGTGTCACTTACAGGAGAGTGTCCAAATGAACAGCCTTTGCATGTCATAGCCCTCTAAGGTTGACCTTGTCTTCACCCTGTCATCAGGTTTGATTAATATCAGTATAGAAACAGACTTATACAAACATGTAGTTAGAAACATGTTCATTCAAACACAATGAGAAAGGCCATTACAGGTGAAAACACGGTGTACCTTTTTAGCTTTACCTAAAGACATTGAGAGTAAAATAGGAAACTCAATACATCCATCTTATAAATAAGATAAGTTACACACTGGAGAGCTGGATCTGTTTATTAAAGAGGCATAATTCTTTGTTTGTTTTTTCCACATAGGAAACCATGAAAAACACAAGACTATATTGCATTATACATACCACTCTCCAATGTTTTTGGTTGGTTAGTTTTTTCTGTATTTTTTTGAGCACTACATAATTCAATCACTCAATAAACCGAATTTCACCAGTTAGACAGATAATTTTACAAATTTAAATGCTTGCTGAATCAATTGTGATGTGTGATGAGTCCCTGGTGGAGAAATGGGGTTATGATTATTTCCATTAGCTTGAAAGACACAAACACAAACCTATGTTTCTTCATGAGCTCATATAAGAGACAAGGTTAAAGGAAACTTCAGGCTGTGTATTAAAAGAAGGGCTTTTCCTTTAAGCCTCTCCCACATGCATGGAGAGGCTTCAATTCTTCTTGTGGCTTTAAAAAGTTCTTGGGGAAATTTTCTCTAAAGTTTATGAGCCATAGCAGATGAGTAGATGACCCAAGTTAATTATTATTGAATTTGTTTTTCCTGCTCCACTGATAAAGTTACCTTTATCTTGATGCTAGAATGACAGTGAATGCTCCCATTAAACTAATGTGGCTTCTTTGGAGACAGATACTTTTCAAGTGAGAAATCCCACCTGTAGTATAAATTAGCTGTGCTATTTTCACATTAACCGTTTCTGTATTTGAGTATTGTGATTCGGTCAGGTTTGTGTTCCCATGGCACACACCTTGTCTTTGTCTTTGCTTGTCAGATATTTTTGAAACAATTGTAAATAACTGAGCTGACATGCCCTCCAGAATAAGTAAAGTGTGAATGACAAATTACTCCAATCACAGACATAATCTTGAAATTAGATTGTCTGGTATGTAATATAATAAAACATAATACTGGCACATGACATACATCATCAAGTTAGAAAGAAAAACCTTGTACTCCTGTCAAGCTTGAAAACAAAATAGACAAAACACAAACCATATGCTCATTACACTGAAATGAAGCCATTGCTGTGTAAAAAAGAACAAGAGATGACAGTTTTCTGGTCATTTCAACTGCTAAGCAACAGCCATCTTCCATCTTCAACTGCTCTCGTTCAAACATCTTTTTTCTTCACTCCATCTCTGCTCTGAGACAATATGTAGCAGCGTTTGTCATTGGTTATCAGGGGATGATATATAGTATAGCCTGCAGAGAAACATGTGTTGTGCTTTAATCTAGAGTGCATAGGCCAGTATTCATGGCCAGCAGCTGAAGAAAATCACAGGAGATGAAGAGTCCACTGTAGAGAGGAGACATACTGCCTGCCTGGCAGATGCTGCTTCTTGTTATCAGGCCTCTCTGCAGCTTATTTATGTGGTAACTTATAACCCAACACCCGCTTTTACTGCACTCTGTGTGTGTGCTCCTTTGCCACAGACACATTTTCATATGAATAAAAGGCTCTCTATCTTTTGACAGTGGACTTTGCTCAAGTGTTCTTGGTGAATGCTTTAGAAAGTTTGTGTGGCACACATACAGGGAGAGGATCTCCAGAGCTTTAGTAAAGCAATTTTAATCATTTAAACTAAATTGTATATTAGTTTTTCATTATATCTGAAATTTTTCAAGAATATGTAACAATATAGCTCAAGCATTCTCAGAAAATGTTTTACAAAACACCCAACCAAAACAGAAAGTGTATCCAGAAACTTATTTCTTAGGCTATAGAACAGGTTATCCTGTCCTTTTTTTGGTGACTGCTATTTCACATCTCACACTTCTCCTTTTTAGAGCATGTGAACAGCTATGGCGCCTTCAGTGGACATGCTGTAAATACGTAAACGGCTTGTGCTCTACACAGCAGGATTACAGCACTCATCCCTGCGCTGTCTCGTATCCATGCATCAGTTCCACATTTGCTCCTCAGATGCACGTTGCTGGACTCTTATTGACAAGCCCCTGCTGTGATATTTATGTCACATATTTAATATGGACATGGGAATGATTATCAAATCCATAGTTGCCAGGAGTGTCCAATCGGATCTTAAATAATGGATGAGCAAGGATGCGACTCAATTTGTGAAGACGCGAAGAAAGACAAGGCAAGTGCATCGACCCCCCCATCACGTCCTCCCCCACTAGCTTCTTCCTCTCTGGAACGTCATTATTCTGGTCGATCTTTTCTCCCCTCGCTTGACATCATTCAATGTAATCATCCTTCAATAAAAAACCTGCTTGTAATAAAAGGAACAACCCGGGTCAATACACCGAATATGGAGAAGGATGACCCTGTGCTTGGAGACAGCGTATAAATGGGCCTCTTTATCAAAGCTGAGAGCCGCCTGTGCCTTAACAGGAATTCGACCGTGGCTGAAGTTATCATTACTGTTACCTTTTGTATCATCGGTTGTTTGCGCTTGGTGAATATGAGGTAGAATGGAAGAATGATGGCTACATTAATGAATCAATGGGCTAATGAAGCAGCTATTGTGTTGGTTCATTGAAATACACTGCAGGAAATTGAAGACTTCAGCAGCTTCTCTCAGCTGAATGTTCCACTGTCATAGGATCTATATGTTATACTCGCCCACTTTTAGAAGAATTTATTTTTATTTTTTTACTTTTAAATGTTGCTGCAATTGTGGAGTAATATTTTCACCATACAAATGTATATGTTGCCATTGCTGAATGTGTAAAATACATGCTTTTCCTGATTGATAAGCCTCTTTCAGCATGAGACAGGTTTGGGTGGTGGATGGAGGCTCAAGCCTTTAACTGTAGCTCAACAGTTTCCCTTCCAAGACCAGAGTTACATGTGGCTCATAAAGTAGATTTCAGAAATTAAGCATTTTTGGTTGGAAGAAGGAAGTGGAAAATATACCCTGCTGTTCTTGTAATCATAAACAGAAGTTAGTACCACATAATGTCTTTCATATTTTTCATAGAGCTTTTCAGAAAAAGTTGTAAACTGGTAAAACGCATGCAATCATAGGCAAATCTGGAAAGGATTTCTCATTATTTAACAAATTTAAATCAGAAAAGTACACTGTGTATATACCACACATGCACAGCAAAGCCTGTTAGGGACCAGAGAGTCTTGTCTGGACAGAGTATAGTTCGAGGGTCAAATTAGCTGACAGAGTAATTTTGTACAGGCGACATGCAGAGCCGCTGATTATCCCTGCGCTAGCATCATTTTTGTTTATCAAAAAATGCTAATTGCCTGTTTTTACGAGTAGGAAAAGATTAAAAGTTAATAGGAGAGGCTAAATAAACACAATGCAATTGCATGAGGCTGTAGAAGATGGTAATTAATTTGTGGCCACCCCTGAGCTAATTAGCTAATATAAAGCAGGAAAAAAGAAGTTAATGAGGCTTAATGTAACTGATACACTGAAAAGTTTAGACTAATGAATTTATGAATGCGTGAAGGAATCAGCTTCACAGAAAACTTCTCTGACTTGGATCACCTTTTAAGTTTAGCGCAGGATACAATTTCATAGCACTGCTTGTTTGAGCACATGGAACAGGAGCAAGAAGTTGTGCGCTCATGCTGAGTAAGAGATGGTTGACGGCAGGAGGGCCCATATAAGCCCAGCAGTGAGTTTGTTTTGTGAATCTTCAGGGTGTAGCAGGTCCAAGGATATGGCCGCTTGCATATTGGGAGGTCTTTGGGAGGTCAATAGGCCTGGGGAGAAGGAGGTAGACGAAATAATAATCTGTAGTTAGCTTCATGTGTGGCTCATGGTAAAGATGTCACAATGGCAACTCATATGTGGAATTCACAGCTTGCACCACCCGCTCGACTCCACCTTCCATGCCATCGAGATGTCACTTCCTAGCATGGTCTAATATCTGTCTGCGCTTCATCATGTTCATTTTAAGAAACTGCTTATTATTTCACTATGGGATGACCACAGAGGACATTACTTACACTCCACAGGGTCACAATGGCATTTACTGTTGACACTATGGGCTTAGGTTCATGGGTAATTTGAATGAAATTATAGGGCCGTGATGACTCCTGCTAGTGAGTTGGAGCCAGAGCGCTGAGGTAATCAGGTAATTGAAGCTTTCATAAATGTAATTTATTAGAAAAGCGAAAGGCCAGCGGTGGTAACTGACAGGCATGCTGTCTCCTTACACTGACCTGCGACAGCTTTCACATGCTGACATATGTCTATTACCCGTGGGGAAGCATATTTAATGGGTATTAAGGCAGAAATACTGCCTATTATAACCTAATTGAAGTATTACATATATCAACATGCCAAACTGACATCTTTCCAACCGTTTGCTCTTGTCTTGTTTGTGGTTTACTGAAGGTAATTTTATCAGGCAGAGCACATGCTTTTAATGACATTTATAATGCCTTTAACGGTGAAAGGCTATCTCAAGTGTCAAAAATTATTTTGCAGCGAGGCCGTTGACGATGGACAGGGTGAGCTTGTGTTTTATGTTACACATTCAGTCACAAGGGTTAATTTAATCTTTAAGTTACTCTCCCCAATATGAGGCTCACGGCCTTCTCAGACCACCACTGTAGTCGCCTCAACAATAACACACATTTATACACCAAGATGGGTAAATGACAGTATGAACAGGGGGCAGTGGGAATCCAACCGACAACCTTCTGGTTATTGGACATTATCTACCACTTGAGCTACTGCGCCTCACAGCGTGATGATCTCATTACAAATATTTTACAGCTTTCTGTAATCTCTGAGCTTTGTAACAGAACACACTTCATTTTTGTCCTCTATAGTACGTATGGTCTCAGCATGTTACTGTCATGATGCATCTTAAAGAGAACACCACCCAATGGTCAGTCTTACAAAATGCACATTTTATGGACAAAAGAAATGCAAAGATTTTAAGAATTTACATGTTCTCCATTATACTATGACATTTTGTTTTTCAGAGAGAACCATGCTTTGTCTTCTAAATTCTTTTTATTCACATCTGTTATAAGTGTAAGTAGGTATGCATTTATTAATTGCAAAGTTAATATATGCCCAATGCCAGACAAATAAAGACATGCTGACTGAGTGGTTATTTGGTATTGGATTGTGGAATAAACAAGTTCTGCAAGTTCGCTTAGATCCCTTGTGATCTATAAAATATATTTATCCTGGTGAGAGGCATGTCCAAAGCTCAATTGCAGCAATTTGCCATATAACTCAAATCTGTGTCTTCTGCACATCGACTGACAATCAACTACATATTGTCCAGCAAAGAGAAGGCCCATTTATATTTATTAAAAAATCTAAACAATTCATTGCTTTTATCTTGTTTCTGTAGTTGGTCAAAGCATGGAAGAAGGGGATAAAAGCAGAGGGTAATATTTATGGGTCAAATGCTCATTTCATATAAAGTCCCCTTTAGAAAACTGAAACATGATAGGTCAAACAGGTCTAAATGCCTTTTCCAGTTTTTCCTATTTTCCCATTTCAAATATCCGTATGGTGTCCGTGCTCTCTCGCCTCTGTAATGGAAAACTATTGCAGAAGCGTTTCTCCGTCAGCTCAGGTCAAAGGGTCATCACTGATGTCACTCTCAAAGTAACCAGTACCAAATAGGTCCTGACATGTGCTCTCCACTGAGAGAATGAGACTGGACAGCTCCTCTGGCTTTCCCACTGATAAGCCATAGAGAAGAATATGTGAGGCTTGGACCTTCACTCTACGACTTGAGCCTTTTGAGAGACTAATACAAGCTGCTAAATTAAGGTTCACATGACATCAAGGTGAGCTCTGATTGTGTTTTTAAAGTCATAGAATGCAGCGTTTGTTCACAAACACCAATTTTCTAAATAAACCTGAAAAATGGTGCTTTACAAGAAAAAAAAGTAATATTACTTTACCCTTATATTTTGGGATTGTTGAACCTAACACTGCCTTACCTGGAGAAAAGTACTTCATTATGTTTGATTGACAAGCAACAAAAAAAATGGTTGTATCTAGTCTTTGACTGCATGTAAGTGACACTCTTCTTTTCCACTTGTCTCATTTGCCTTCATCTCTGGTCCCGCAGTGAAACAAATGCTTCTTGTTCACTGCCAGATGCATGTCATGTAGCGTGGGATTTGCTATGCACATCTCGCTCTAGTACAGATTTCTGCGCCTGTTTGTTCTGTAAAGGCGTGCAGCGCATCACCACGCAGCGTGACCGCTCACTCTCTGCCCGTCGTCTCTCGTATCCATCCACTTGTCATTGGCGAACACAAGTCTGGAAATGGCTAAAACTGCAAGAAAAAAAAAAGATTTTAAGGTTTGAGATGCAAAGCAAACTGCCTCTATCTTTTCATTATTCCTTTCTCATTTCTGTCTTTCTTCTCTGGCTGTCCAACTCTCAACTCAGACAAAGCATGACTGAATGAACGGGAGACTGGCATTTTCTGATACATACGCCCCACAAGCTGAGTCAATCAGCATCTCAGTGAAGAAGGAAAAAAAAATATATATATATATATATAATTTTCTGACAAAGGTGGCAGCAAGATGGTCTGGACTCCATGACGACAAATTTATATTCAAAAGAAATACTCAACACAACATAAAAAAATAATTCACAGGAGTGAAGTGTAGAACAGAAATCCTCTAGAGTCAATCAGAGCACTTACCTTTCCGCTGTCCATAACACTATTTCATAGCAATTATTACCCCCACTGAGCAGGAGACAGGCTTGTGAGCCGACGGTCGAGCCGCGCATCTCCCGGTAATCCTGAAATGACGGGCGGATTGGAAGGGAAGCCTTGCAGTGATTTGTGACAAAGTAACTGAGCATTGACTTCTGTACTTAGAAACGTGAGAGTAGTTTGTCTTCATGCTTATGGTAACACCTTTTTGATTTGATGCATGGGGTTTAGTCTGTCTGAGCTAATATACTGTTATGGGTTTCACCGTTCAAGTTCTAAATTGAAAAACTGCCCTGCTGTGTCCATTTGATGTTCAGTGTGTATTAAGCAATAGTACGGCATCTTATTTATGTCAGTGTAATTATTAGGAGCATCAGTGCATTTTGCTTTATTGTTCACTCCTCTTTGTTTTTCATCCACCAAACTTTCAACATTGTTCTTTAGAGCCCAACCAGACATATTCACAAACAGACGAGAAAGGTGTTTGCTTTGTTTAACTGTTACCCATAAAATCCCAAACCTTTTTTTTTTCTTCCTGTGAAGCCTTTAAGTCCTTAAGCTTCCCGCCTGTTATATTTCCTACACATCAATATGTCACCTAGTTCCGCTACGGCAGGATGTCAAGTTAATGCAACTCTGGGGTTAAGAAAACACCATCTTTACTGCTGACTGATAGCCTGCCACTGCTCAACACAAAAGTTTAGAAATTTGATCCAGCTGTCATCTCGGGCCCGTGATTATGAATCTCTTCCTCTGAGTCATGGCAGCCCATTCAAATGCAGTCTAGCTTGGCCGTCGCGCTCAGCATTAGTTACATGGATCAGAGAACAAACTTCAAATCACTCCAACTGAGTGCGAGAGGGAATGCAGCTCATCTTAATGTAAACAATTGGCCCCAGCGGTGAGCCTACCAAAATAGACACGGCCATGGAGAGAATGTTGTTACAGAGATAACGTAATTTTACTCATAGGAGTCATACAGCACAAATAAACTGACAAAAGAAAAAACATTTAGGAACACGTCATTAGACATTGATGTGTTTCCTTTTCATGTCAAGAAGACAGGCATCCAAACAAAAAAAAACATACAAGAATACATGTTTCTTTATCTCTAACCTTGCAGTGAACTACAGATGACCCTTTGAGTCAACTGCATTAGCTTTGGGGTGGTCAGACTAAAGTGTGTGTGCATGGGGGTGTGGGGATTCGAGTAAGAGCAAGCAAGAGTGAGGGGGATTTTTTTATGCTCTCCATTACAGATGTTTAGGTTAGAGGGGTTAACTCAATGAGGCTAAGTAAGTTTGAACTGTGAATCACATCAGCAGACTTGCACATTCACTTATGCACATTTGCAAATGTGCAACTCCAAGGTAATCACATTACATCTGCTTTATACAAATGAAAAGACTGAGGCCTGCTGAATGGCACATATTAAGTGGCCTTAATTTAACATGCTGCTTTCAACTTAAGGTTTGTTTGTACAGGATTTAGAGGTTAAGGCTATGACCACACTATGTTTTAATAGTACACATTTTTGTTGCATTTTATGTATCATGTTTTTGGTAAAAGTCAGACATAACTACAACTCACACATGAACAGGTTGACAGCTCAAAGTCAGTTTTTTGGAAATCATTACTGTATCCTTGAACTTATTCTTGAGAAAAATTTATTTTGACCCAAATGCAACATAAATTCAACCAAGAATCTATTGAGATGATGATTGGAATACACTTGAGCAGACAGACATTTACATTTTACAGAAATCTTATAAATTATCAAAATCATTTGTGTGGCTGCAACGTGATTCTCTTTCCAATTCTCTTGCCAATACTGAAACAGGGATTTAAACCAGCAACCTTGTCCAACCTGATGTTTTAAAGAAAACATTTGTTCTCTGTGTAGAAATTTCTTCTTGAAGCTCTTTTTATCTCTCCAGACAGAGCCTGAGACTGATTTATTATAGATTTTCTGTGTTTTGATTGTTTTGCTGAGAAGCAGGATGGGAAGATGGGACTTCCAGCTGTTCTGAATGCTTGGGAGTCCTGGGAGCCCTGGCCCGGCTGCCCTCCCAACTGGCCTGGCCAAGTGGGCATGCGCTGTTATGGGCTGCAGCGGGGGGTTGATGGGGCTGCAGAGGCTGGGTGAGAGAGGCCACAGATGCCTTAAATGACTTGGCATGATGGGATAGAGAACGGTTAGGAGCAGAAATCAAAACATTTTTTTATGATGTCAGATGGATGTTGTAGAAAAGAGACAAGGTGCTCAGATAGAGGTTCACATTAAATAATGAAATATATAACCGGTCTACATATGGATTTAAGTGCTCCCTCTATCATAAAGCCATTATAATTACTTGGCTGACTGTCTGAAACAAATATTTTCAACCATCACTTGAATCGGGCCCCCATGATACAAACAAACATAAGGATACTCATTAGATAGCAATTGATGTGGAATCCCTGGGACCCCAATATCATTATCAAGTAACAGATCTGCCAGCTTTTTGTTGTGCTGCTGTTTCATTTTGTAATGCAGGGTATTTAACAAAAGTTTAGACAAACTGGAAACATAGAACTGTAGTAGACAGTATGAGTCAAGTTCAAAATCCCTGTTAAAGAAAATCCGTTTGTAAAAAAGGAAACATCCATTTGTCAAATCATATTTATGTAATTTCAGGAGTAAATTGTTTCCCCAATCCTTAACATGGCAAAATCATGGCCTTTTTGATGTGCAACACTGGTGCAACACATTTTTCTGTATCATTTTCAACCAAAATCAATCCCCTTTGCTTGCATTGTAGCGTACACATGTGACAATAATATATATTTTAACAGTGGATCTGTATGGATAAAGGGACTTAAAAACAAATACAATAAATGTAGTATATTTTTTGTTTTTTTGTGCTTTTACTAGCATTGCCGCTCACAGTGTGAAATGCAGAAAAAAAATGAAAGTGATCAGGTAGGGAAAAAAAAGAAAAAAATAGTGGCTTTAACTTTTTAAAGACTTTTCAGCATTTGTTCTGCACACTTACCTACGCAAACTCCAAGGGGCCACAGTGACTGGGGTCCCATTTCAGGCCCAGCGTGGAGCCGGAGAGCTCCTCAGCTGTAAAATGAGAGCGCCGGAGCGCAGTGTGAAAATGGATTAGCCTCGCTGAGATAAGGGGAGCCCTCAGCGCGCCTTCAATGGGGAAAAAGAACTGCTGTACAAATTGTTTTTGGTACATTAAGTACCTGTTACTTTATTTCACAGATGGAAAACAATAACACAGGCTCCGGGGTTGGAACCACTGCAGCATTGAGGAATGGGAAAGGTTTCTGCCCACCTAGCACCCGCAGAGATTGCCCCTCTGTCTTAATATGCAAAGTGATTAAAAAGAATTCTGACAAATCTGGCATATGATGATAAATGACAGTGCAGACTGGCAGCCAACAGGCGACTGCAGTGGGAATCATATAGAATATCTATGAAAATAAAAAAATAAAAAATAAAAAGGCTGAATGTCTCCACTCAGCAAACAGTCCAGGGATTTTTCATTAATAGGCCCGCTGCTCCACCAGGGCCCCCCCTCCAAATTAAATGAGTGTGTCAGATCCGGGATGATTTATACATTTGGACTGATCTAACAGCTCAGTGGAATAGCTATGACACTCTGACAAGGCAACAATGGATATGAAAAATGAGCCAATACCACTGCTCTAAATCTGAGACTTTCAAAGCCAAATGTAGGCACAGAATCGAAACTCAGTATATACACGAGAATAATGAAAATAAAAAATCCCCATAAGATTCTGGAGCACTATTTTAGCTAAATCATTCAGTGTTTATATGAATGGAGTGATGGAGACAAATTGGTCCAAGTGGAGTGTGGCAGTACTTTACCATTTCTGATGTCTTTTTTTTTTTTTTTGTGGCAGCGTAGAAAGCACATCACTTCACAGCGAAATGAGATATCAGGCTTTTCACTTGGCTTTGACTCAATAGGAAAACGTCAAATCAGGTTAGACCTAAAGTGCTTTTCAAAACACTTCAACACTCAATTCTACTTCTATCAAATTTAAAATATTTGTGTAATTTATTATTGCTGTTCTTTTATTTTCGTTCGGCTCAGCAAACGCATACAACTTCTTTTCCTCCACTTCTCCACAGCTATGGCAAAAAGCAGTCTTTATAATTGTGTGTTGTCGAAGGCCTTAGCAGATGAAGTGATAAAAACCAACATGATAGACTAAAGCATTTTTGCTTTTCTTAGTATTGTCCTTTTACCCTCTTATTCTGTGTCTGATGAAAAACTGCACTTGGTGTTCCTCAGAGCTCAGCAGATTTAGAGAAAACAATTACCAGTGCGGTGATCTCTGCTTCTCCAGTCGCACCGATAAACACCCAGCGCCTTGAGGTATAGTCACAAAATGATACAGTCTTAAACGGGTTAAATTTCATTGTTTGCTCCCCCGCCCCGCCACCTTCTCATTTCACCCCCTCGCCTTATTTCCAGCTTTTATTTCACAAAAGTGTGGACACATTTTTTTGTTGATGGGGGCAAAAAAAGACTATGAAAAGCCCATCATCACAGAACATTAGACAATTGCCAAACAACCCAAAGCTATGATTGGGTATATCAAAACTGACAAGTGAATGTTGATTGCTAGAGTCCATTGATTGGAGAGCCATGAGGGAGACAGTCAGCATTACCAAACACAAATACATGCAGTCAATTTTTTATTTGGTGACCAGAACAAATCATTTAGTGGAATATTAGCCAAAACGTTGTTTTGTTGACGCTATTCTGAATTAAGTTGTTAAGCCAATTGCATATTGTCATAATTTTTTGGGGCTTACAATGGTTGTATTTGTCCTTTATGTCCTTTTTAAGCAAACAACTTCTACACATACATGTTTTTGGCACAAATGGCCAAGTGGTATATTGCTTTAGTTTGAAGAAGACTTTAGTTCTTGCTGCTGGTTCATTGAGCATCTTTGTTTTTTTTGGAGTTGTCCCTGGTCACAGAACACTCACTGCCGGGCTGGACGGGGCCTTTCTGTGGATTTCTCTACGAGTGGGTTTGCTCTTGGAACTCCGGTTTCCCCCATCAACATCAAAACATGCTGGGCGACCCCTGGTGGAGGCTGCAGACAGTACATTTTCCCACCAGGATTATATAGACTAGTAATAAAAAACAAACAAAAAAAACTAACAACAAAAAATATGCCACAAAATAGACCACAAACCTGCCATGCAATTGGAAATTTAAAGCCATTAAACTGTGCAGCTATGTAAGAAGTGCCAAATCCTTTGGGAAAATAATACTTTTTATTATTTAGTATTATTGTCATGCATCATTTGAAACATGGTAACGATTAGGAGAATAATCAGTTGTAACAATATTAATTATGTCTTTCCTATTCACTTTCTTTCTCACAGCTAAATGAACAAAATAAAATAAATTTCTGTAGTAGTTTATTATTGTTGAGATTATGTGCCTTTTAGAAAATTATAATGCAGTATTTAAAAAGCATGAGAAAGAGGCTTCACAAGGGAAACCTTGTCTCTCTGCTTCCAGCCTACATCTGCTGCTGTGAAATTTAGTTATGACAGGCACACAGTGATATGATCATCTGTAATTTGTGTCTTTATCCCACAATATTGAAAGAAAGAGACAGGGCAAAAAAGGGGATGAAAAATAGGAGCGTGCTGACAGGGAGTGAAACGCTCTGTGCTGAGGAGAAGGCCAAGTGCGGCGAGTGCTGCGCAGCCGAGAGTGATTGAATGATCCCATTCTGGGCTCTTTGTTAGACACTAGGCAGCGATGTATGAAGATTGATACACAAGTGCTCGACTCGGTTTGCTGGATCATCAAACGGATTGATATTATACTCCAGCCAAGGATGAAGACAAAGTAAATGTTATCATACTCAATACTGGGGCTTGTCAGAAGCGGGAAATCATCCCGTGTCACTGGTTATGGGAGCATTTCACAGACTGTCATGAGAATTTATCTGGGAGATGTGGTGCTCTGAGCAGTGTGCAGCTTGACTGTGGAAGCCCCAGATGTACCATAAAGATCGAAAGATTAAATTACATCATTGTGTCATACTGAACTACATTTAATCCACAACTATTATGTTTGTCCCCACAGACAGTGTAAATCCCTGCTCTTCTTATCAAGTAACCATTTATTGTCATCCGCATAACATTATTCATGGCTATATCATTATTTAGATAACACAAGCGTTACAGCAAATGATTTGTTTATCTTCTTCACAACACAGTACCCCAGAGGTTTCTGCAGGCTCCTCATTATTCCAGAGTCCTCGAAGCAGTCACAGGGAGGGTGATAATGCATGTCGATTGATGCTGGTTCTGGTGAAGGTGGGACTTTTTTTAAACAGAGCTTATGTGTCAGTAGCAGGTGAGGATGTGCAGGTGTCACTATGTAGGGCTATAGTACAGTAGGCACCACAAGCTGAGCCAAAACATAGGGAAATTTGGATTTAACAAGCTTCAACAGCCCAGAATGAATGTAGGTATATTGCAAGTAGTTTTTGGTAGTATGGTTTATGCTGTGAGTGACCATGAGTGATGGCAAGTTAATTGTTAATGCCATGGTTTGTGCGAGATGCTAACAAACTTAGGTTTTAATGCCCTGATCCCTTGTAGCTCTTTCTCTCAAGGGTTGGAGATTTGAGACAGTGTAAGTACGTGGCTCTCTCTATAGAGTGTTTTATACGTCCCGTAAAGCTGTCATTTAAGTCTTGTTCATACAGTGCCCTCAACATGTCGCCAGCTCAGTAAAAGGCCATGTATGGGCAAAGCTTGAGACTGTGGCACTTATGGATATTTCTCTTTACATTCATCATTTTGAAACATGTACTCAACTAGACGACCGAGGGACTGTCAAAAAGACTTACTGCTTTTCATCTTCATATTGAAATACCAACAGGGGATAGTGGTCCTAGTGCTTGTATTATAGCCATCTCATTGTTAAGGCATGGAGTTAGAGTGAGTTATCTCATGCGCACAAAGGCAGACACAAAAAACCTCACACAGCCCGAGTATGATGCTTGAGCCAAGAGGTGCTTTCTATGATTTGGCCTTGTTAAGCTTTTGACCCTGAGAGAGAATTACCTCTGTTGGGATGCAGGCGGTGCACAGGAGTGTGTATGTGTGTGTGTATCCGAATGTTTGGCAGGGGAGAAGGGGGGTTTGCTAGCTTTGAGTTAAAGGCTCTATCAGGGGACAAACTTCTCCCGCACCACAAAGCCACATGATCCATCTCCCATTTTAGCTAGTGTCAGGACCATTTTATGTGATGATGATTTGATGCTCGGGCACCGGGCCTCTCCTCCTCTGTCTAGTGCTCAGATTGAGCTATGATAGTTGGAGCAGAGATCGCTGAGCAGAAGTCCTGCAATATGTCTCTGAGCACAAAGACAAATCCCTTCAGCACCAGGTTTACATACGACACATGTGAGATTATCTTTAAAAGATGTCACTGGATTAAGACAAGTTTTACAGGAAAGAATATCAAACATAAATTTAATATATCCTGACATACATTACTTTCTGTGTTTAAGAGTTAGATGTAAATGCAGCACAATCAATCAAATATATCTCCCATGTCCTTACAAATACTAACAAACATAACACTGACCTTATCACTCTGCAACTTTCTTGAATATGTCACCATTCAGGAAATGCATCAGAAAGACTTTGGAGATACGTATCTTAAAAATGCAGTAAAAAAAAAAGTCATAGTCAGATTAAGGTGTTGATATGATGCATTAATGCAACTCATTTTTAAATTTTTGAACAACAGGGAGCAGCCAGTGGATGTCTGAGGTCAGTGAACTCTTTCCCTACTGTCAATAGACTGTACAATCAAGCCGTTTATGGCAGATGAAGACTTTGGACTGAATCAACTCATTTGAAGAGATCTAACTAAATTTCTCCTTAAAGTCCTTTTGATTTTGAACTACAATCAGAATACTCCACATGCCTTAATTTGATTGGGGCTTAAACATAACTTGGGATAAGGTAAAGCGTAATTAAAGGTAAAATATTATTTTGTTGCATGTAAAAGTCTTTGAAGTCAATGCCAAATTAGAAAAAACAAACAAACATATAATGTATAATATCATTTATAGCTTTTGGTACAAACATTTCCGTAATGCAGTTCTATGGCACTATGATAAACTGACTCCAAGTACCCTGTTTGCTAATATAATCAATAGCACTACCTTCATGGCCTGTAGTAAACAAAACCCCCTTCAGATGTTGCTGTTATGACGATTATCATAAACGTTGTAAATCCATAGTCCAATAATCTGTAGCTTTTTAATGGGTGTCAGTGTAGCCTGTTTGTGATGCGGCTGTAATAGTGTAATAACTCTGTAAGCCGGCCGGGGAGACTCTGTGTAAATGAGACGGTTCTGCTACATTAGCTTCATAACACCATAATCCTTTCTCCATAAACCATTACATGCGCTGCAACGTTTCTGATTTATGGAGGATGGAGAATCAATGGGAAAAAATTAATGCTCGCAAAACGTCCCTGGGACAATATTGAGCAGATTTTAATTGTGATTTTGTTCAAGTGGCTGTTTGCCAGATGATGAATGGGGTCTAACCTTCCACTCTGCCGAGCACTGGAGAGAGTCTTTAATATGACAATTAAGTGTCTGTCTTTTAGATTTTATTGTATCTTTTTCTCTCTATCATGTGGGCCATTCAAGTCTCCCCCCTCCTCTCCCCTCTCACCCACTCCTTTCCTTCCTCTCCTTGTATCTCTCTCTTCACATCACTTCATCTGTACAGTGTAGCTTTTGCGCAGATTAAATTGCGACTCCAGTTTTCTCCATCTCCAAGCACTTACTTATGTTTTATGACACGCACTAAATCAATTTTATGTTGTTATTGATTTTTTCTTCCCTCTTCTTATTACCCTCTTGCTTAAATCGACACAAACCATTTTGGCTTTTGCTCCTAGATTCTATTCACTCTTGTCTTGTGGTGACCTTAAGTGCACGACAAAGACAGAGAAAACGAGAGGGCAAGTGTGTGTGTGTGTGCATGCTTGTCTTTATACTTGTGTGAGGGCTTAAAGGAGCATTACTAAAGATCCAGAGTTTTTGTACTAGTGTGCCATCTTTGGTGTTAGCGGTACTGCAGCCAGGGTTGTGCGTGTTCACTGTGCGCACGCTTGTGCGAGCACGAACAAACAACAACCAAATAAGAATCTGCTGGTTTCAACTGCGCTGGAGGCCTGTCTGTGCCCTGTGGTGCTTAGTTTACTTTAGAGGCAAATCAGGTAAACCAGGTAAACATGCTGCGGACGTGACGCATTACTTCACGTCCGCTGAAACAGCGGAAGTTTTGATACCGAAACCTTCTCATTGAATTGACTGTACAGGGTTACAGAGGAACAGTCTGCACACAGATAAAAAAAGAAATATTTGAACCATTAAAACATCCGCAATGCACTTTCTGTGAGACACTCTATGTTTTTGTCTTTGCATAAAAACAGCTGTTAAGCAGCTACTTACTTGAAAACGACCAGCTCAGCACAGTCCAAACATGGCTTGCTGTTAACATTCAAAAAGTCCACCCTGCTTTTTGTATGTGACACAGCGTTTCGTGTCCTGCTGTGATCAGGTGGATGTGCACGGGCCTGAGATGGGAAAGACCGGGACTCAACTTCAGCCCAAGGAAAGTGATGCTACTAGAACCAGGTCCAGTTACTGCTATTTTTGAAAAATGTCTTCACTTATACAAGTTATTTATTAATTTGTTGTTTAAACAAAGTATTAATTTATACAATATTAATTTTAATGTTTAACTGAATTATAAATTAAATATACTGTATATGTTTATAACTTTTTATTTGTATTTAGACTAGTAAATATGTATTATCAATACATTTTAGATAGATTGTCAATATTTTAAGAGTTATATATAGTAATAATATATTTGGCTTATTTATAAATCTCAAATAGCGCGCTCCTTTGATGCCAGTGCGTCACTGACTATGAGCCTTTTGGGAGCCTTAAGACCGAGCCCGATGTGTTGTTCGTCCAAAGGATGCAAGTTACCAGTCAAAACTTCAACATCCTGTACAAGCCCCCTTTTTAGCTATTACCAACAATTGGTATTTATTTTCAAAATACATTTAAGAAAAATATGTCTAGATGAGATGTTTAGTTTTGCCTTCAACAAATAGTTAGGCAGAAAAGTTCCTATAACTCTGGTTAAATCTTTAAAAAAGAGTTTTGATATCCAATGGAGATATAAAAAATGAGTTGCACTTAAATGTTGTTTTTAATAAGTAGCTCAAGTAAAAAGCAAACATGCACCAGATTGATTTTTAATTTCACCTTCATCATTATGAGTCACAATACTGGTAGCAGAATGTTTGCAGTCTCTTTTGACTGGTTATTTATTTACAAGTGTCTCCGCACACTGAGCCAACAGAACTGAAGGCCAAAATTTTCAAGGATTGTTTGAAGCTTTTGAAGAAGCAGCTGCATAGAAATTGACAAGTGAATATATTCAACAAACTATTTTTTTTACTAACATCAATATTTGGCATATTTGAAAGAGAAAATGCATTTAACAGTGCTGTTTCTATGCCCCTTCAACAGTCTACTTGTGCAGTGCTTCTAAGACAACTAATGGGTTAATTGCAGTAAGGTCTGGCTTGATCTCAATCAATTTGTCCCTGTCTGTTGGCAGGTGTCCCACTCCCCCAGCGTTGGCTCCGTCAGGACTCCCAGCACCGAGCTAAGCAGCAGCATCAATGTGACCATTTAGAGAGAGGTTTGTGCAGATGCAGTAGGAAGGTCAGGGCCATTGTGCGGCAGCCTCCTCCCTCTTGCTTTTCATTTCACTCTTTTAGGACATCATCCACATCAAAGTGGTATTGACACCCCTCAATCGGAAATCCTGGTTTGGCGGGGGAAAGTAAGATTGTGAAGAAGGGAAGAGAGTCTTGACCCGACGTGGCTGAATAAATCTGCTTAAAGCCAAGAAAAATATAAAAGCTCATAAGACTTTTTCATTGATAAACTAATTAAACAAGACATTTTGACTAGATTTTAACTGATATATAATAATTACAAGAATAACTTTCCATATATCCTTAGACTTTAGCTCTAAAGGAACGATACCAAACACTTTTGAATCTTGCAAAGGAACAAATGGAGCAGGGTTGGCAGATAAAACAGAAGTTCTTTCCTCTTTGCCTGTGTTTTCAGCTCTTGTGGACAGCTTTTCAAATTATGATGTGGATTGACGTGCAGCAGCTGTCCCCTCTCCTGGGTCCTGTCCGTCACCTTGCCGGTCACCGCTGACAGCACTATGATGGATTAGGAATTGTCATCCAGGACGCTTGTCACTTGTTTACAAGTTGGCCATCCCTCATCTCTCACCACAGGCCTTATAATCTGGCTGACACTCCTCCAAAACCCCACCCCGCTGCCGCCAGACACGCTATACAAGACAACACCATACATTACAACCAGCATTTTTTTTATTCCTTTCATCCCCCTAACCTTTCTCTTTCTCCCCCTCCTACATCCCAGGGCTGAACACAGTCAACACATTTAATGCATTAATATATGTGTTGTGTTCGCCAATCTCCCGGGGACTGGGGCGATGTCTTCTGCTGTCAACCTCTACCCCTGAGAACTGACTGGGTTTTATACAAACATCCCAGCGGGAGAGGGAGGGAGGGTGGCTTGCATCTAACCTGCATTCTGTTATTCCAACAAAAGAGCTTTTAGGTCTGTTGGCCCAATCTTTGAAAAAGACATTTTCATTGCAAGGACAGGAATGGTGAAGGATCTTACATTAACATGAGATAGCAAATGTTTTCTTGTTGCTGACCTGCATATTAAAGCGGAATACAAATAACTTGCATATAAAATAAAAAACATATTTATAACAACATTTATGACCACAGCATTATGCCATACGGTTTTCAGGTAAAGGGTAGCATTGTGAATTGTGCCAATTGCAAACCATACGTCTATGTTTGGTGTTAGAGTGGATCTAGATACAGTCCTAACTGAAGAATGAGCTAAGGGCCACTGCCTAAACCTGCTCCTGCCAGCAGCCATCCTACAGAGTGGATGAGTGGATTTCATCTCCACTGCACTGCTGAGACCCTCCTACTCTCCCAGTGTGGCCCTCAAGAACCACAATAATCTTCTCCTATCTGCCTTAATGGGGCCCTTTGTGGATGCTGAGATGGGAGGCCTGGGAGTAGGGATACAAAGCACAGTCCTACTATGAGCATATTGTCATTAAATTAAAAATTTCCAAACACTCCCCAGCTCGTGGCATAACTACCGCCGTGAGAGCGATCATAATTGGCTCTGAAAACGTGTAATTGCCTTCAGCTGGCGTTCTTTTACAGTTGACATTGTCGAGGAAGGCGATTATTGAACTGAATATGCAGCTTGTTTCACAATGCCAGTCGTAATTGAAATATGGTACTTCTGAGTGGAAGATTACATTACGGCTGCCAGATAATCACCTGACAGGGGAGTTGTTGCACTGACAATCTGCTGCAGCGTTTGGGGAGGCAGGGCCAGAATGAACAGGCTGAGGAAGGGAGGGCGGCTGGGGCAAAACGGTAAGAAGGGAAAATTCTTGTTTGCTGGCTCACATATTCAAAGCACTTCTAGATTGCCAGCCTGGCATTCCTAGGCTCCTTCTATCACCACATTTATCCTGCCCTCCCTTCTTTCCCTTTCCTCTCTCTGAAGCTCACCCCTCTGCTACTTAAAGTAGACCACTTCCCCTTTAAGAGCTAACAGATGGCTGCAGATGTTGCATTTTATTTTTATTTCATTCATATTTTTATTGCATCTTTTATTAACTTACTATGCTAACCATAATTTCCTTTGCCTGCATCTCAAAAATTATCACTGATTGACTATTTTTAAATTTTATTTTTTGTTGTCTCCAATACTTTCTTGCGCCACAGTGCTTTTCCTTCCTTTGCCTAATAGGAAGCATTTTTTTTTACAAATATTTCAAAACCACAGACTTGCACAAGGAGCTACCAGCCTTTATCCTAAGCTGCCGAAAGTGTTCTCTGGGTACAAAGCATGCAGGTGCCTCCTCCTCTTTAATCTACTTCCTCCCTCACCATTATCTTATATTTGGGTATAAACACACAGACTGTGCAACCCGATAATATGCAATTAAAAACAAAGATCATTAAAAAGTTATTGGTGTCTGCCTAATTACTATAACTTTACCCCCCTTATAATGAGCGTGCATGGGTATTGATTCGGAGCAAATCTCCTTTTCCTCCTGGAAAAAAGAAGGTAGTTACTTTGTGTTAAATCATTAATATAGTAATGATTTTTCCAGAAGACTCTCAATTAAGACCAGAGCAGAAAATGACCCAGGGGAGTTGGAGCTCACGCTCTTAAAAGTGTGATGTTCCAAATATATCCTACTGGCTACTTTCACCGAAGAATATGGATAGGGTCGAGCCGTGTATGTGAATAATTTAAAGTGGGCCTTGTTGATTAGGATGTGTGTAAATGTTTCTGTGTTAAAGGTCCAGCCATTAATGTAATACAGTATGCACTAAGACGTAGCACTACATAAGCTTTGAGTTAGTAGTGATTTAGTTGTTTACTTTAAACACTGGCAGATAAGATGGGATAGAAAATTAAAGTAAATTAAAATAGTACCACTGTAGTAGAGATAAGAAGAGGGCGCAATAGTGCTACAATAATGAGGCATAAAAAGTGCAAAATTATTTTCTAAAATTAAAAATATGTAAATAAATATTGACAAATCATATATCAACTTGTAAAAATTATACAAAAACATGTGATACAAAATAGAAACTTCCGGTATGGACTTGAATGAGGTAAAACAGAGGACACACTTTGGCCCTCTGCTGGATGATACAGTAAAATCTGCTCATGAGAGACTTCTTGTGTCTATTATATATTTAGGGTTTGCATGTTTTCTTCTTTGTCATTTAAATCCGGCTGGCTTGTCATCTCTGATCCCCTACCCACCTCGCCTTAACCCCCACCGCCTCACACTTGATTCTGCCAAACAGGCCTCAACAATTAGTTCGTTTGTCTGTCTATTATCCCAACACCTGCAAGAAAATCTGTCTCAATTTTCCTCTCTGCTCCTGCCCTTCTCTCCTCCTGTCTTTCTATGTAGCTCCTGCAGAGGCTCTGCTGGGGCCCCCAAGCAGCTTCTGCCTCTGTGTGGACGCTTTTGCGCTTTGCCATTCCACCATGTATTGTGTCCATGCCAAGCGCCGGTGCCAAATCACACCCCTACGCACCGAATACTTGTTGTGACCCTGTCGATTCTTTTTATGTGCACTTTTTTGAAGCCCCTACCCCAAATGCACACAGGGCTCAAGTAGGGATACACAAAAACATCTCTGTTGCCTTTCATGCAGTTTCCTAATATTCGCTTAGCGAGGACCAGCAGTGTGAGTGGAACAAAGAGGCCTTTAGGGTTGGGCAATGATTCGTTATAGTCTCTATAACCACAGTTTACAACAGCTTTCTTTTCAAATGCTTGACATTTTACCTCCCTTTCCTTAGATATACTTGATGAGTACAGTGCGTCATCTTTGTTTGACTTTATCACTTGTGAAGAGGCATTTTCTTTGGGCTTAATGTCATTGCCTAGGTAACATGTAGGTTTTTGGCAACAATGTAGAAATGGCCAGTTTGTCAGTGGAATGTGTGAAGTGTCTGTGTAAATCCAGCAGCTCCTCTCTGCCCTATTTATACCTTTATTTTTCATATGCTTATAAGAAAGTTTGTGTCAGACTAGAATTAATTTGGATCATTTGAGCTGAGTTGGCAAATTAAAATTTGATATCAATTTTTAAGGGTATTTTAAAGTTATACTAGGTATTGGTCAAGCTGCACTTGGTCCACAACAGTAGCCGCTGGTAAAAAAATTCAAAACAACCTGTGTATATTAGATTAACAGTACTAAACGGTAAAAATAAATTACAATTAAACAATGTAGCATAATCATTCCTACTTTAATTGTATTGTGACTTTGTGCATGATCCAATTGTTGTATCACAGTTTTATTGCGACTGTTGGGCATATTATTTTGCTCAAATCAGTATTTAGTTTGGAGGGTTTGATTTGAGAAAAACTGTCGTTTGCATTACCTGAAACATTGTATGGATATTGATTAAACGGTTAAGTAGAGCATAAAAAAAAATCTATAATAATAATAATAATAAGTCAAATAGTAACCATGACCTGTAATGATTTCTATTAGGATCAAAGCTTTGACCTAATGCTGTACATGGCACAGTGTTTTTCACATGGCATTTCTGTTCATGTGACATTATCAGAATCCTCATATGACAGCATACCAATTATGAATCCTGACGAGATGACACCACAACACATCCTGCACTTCCACTCTCACTGACATGACCTTTTACTGGGATCCTGCGTTGGTACGATGGATGTCCCCTCCTGTGCTCACCTTGCTTTTTTTTTTTTCTTTTTTTTTTTTGATAGCTCTATCTTTGCTTCCTTCCCAGAGTAAATCCCATCACATTGTTGTGGAAGCCTGTGAATGTTTCGCTGTCATTATTTATGAGCCGCTGACAAGGCTATGAATTCCGGGCAAAAGTGAAACTCATATTGTTATCAAAAGCATAAAATTCCTATCACTTTAGGTGTCAGAGTAAGAGACAAGAAAATGAAACAGGTACTCATAAAGGCGGCGAGTCCCATAAATCAGCGAGAGGGGCCTGGGAAAGGAGACGCTTGATTAAATAAGGAGAATTAGATATTTTTGCAAAAGCGGGAAATAACATTGATGTATGCTCCTGTCAGTGGAGAGCCTACACACTGTTAAGCATTGTTTATTTTTCACATGTATTTATAGTGTCAGTCCCTCTATCGGCCTCTTGTCTTTGTGAAAGCAGTAAATGAAAGTCCTACAATGTGTTTTGCTGTACAAGTGGATAATCGTTAAAGATTATCATCAAAATTCTAATCAGATTGTTTTTTTCAAGAAGCCGCAAGAAGTACACTTTTGCATGTAATGAAATGATAAATATTTAGATTAATGACAGTTTAACTGAGTAAGTGTTTTTTTACATTTCAAAAGTAACCTTACTCTTTCTCTAAATATTAACCGTATTAAGAGAGCAACTTCATGTGTACCATCTACACCCTGACCAGCCTTCTATTAAAGGGGAAAAAACCTTTATTCACGCAGATCAGGAAATATGTTGGTATTGTGGTATACATTGTCAAATTATATGCTCATTATTTCTGGCCTTGTAATGTTATGTAAGTATATATTATACAATACTATATAATGGCAAATTGCAGAACATTTCTGTTAAATATGAGCTTATTTTTTTAGCAAAATTTAGCATTTTCCACTTTCCACATTTTCTCATTCTGTGAATCCCTTTAAGTTAGGTGCCAATCTTAATAATGGAGCACAAATGACGCTTTTGAAAAGCAAATTCTCACCCCAAATTTCAGTTTCTCAAATGTATGATTTGAGCGGCGTTCCCTTTTGCCATGAGTTGGAAGTGTCTGCATGGCTGATAGCATCGCTGAACTCTGGAGAGTGGGGTGACGACCTTCCACCTCATCCATCACCCGCTGATGGACATGAGAAGCTGGTCCCTGACAGGTGGGTGGGGGTGGAGGGTGGGGCGGCAAGTGGACCAAGGGTACAAATGGGGTTAAAGATAGGGCTAGGAAAAGGGTCTCAGTTACCACAGCATGATGGCGGCAAGAACAAGGGGTGATAAAGTGTGACTAGGATTGAGGTCAGGGATGTATGGTGTTTTAGATGAATCCTGGAAATAGCCTGGTTAAATGTTGGCGCCGGGAAGGAGTGTTTTTGCATTGATACATAACAGAATACCTAAGACACTCTTTTGTAAATATAGGTTTTGAGCATAGCTGTAATTACATTGCAGGTTATTACAGCTGAAACTTAAAGAAGAAATCAGACAGATCTCTTTTGAGGACAACAAGGAGCAGACTGGCCTGAGCCAAGTGTATACAAAAAACTTTCAAACACTAGAAACACCTAAGTACCTGACAACCAGACAACACACTTCCTTTTTTCATGTCAAGGAACCATCAAAATGACACAAAGGCTTTTTTTATAAAACAATTTTAAGGTTATGTATTTTCTGTTCAAAGGGTACATGGGGTTTATCAGTACAAGTTAGAGAGAACCCTGTACAGTCATTCAGCTGACATTTGTAAAAGAGCATCCACGTTCATCACCGACGTGAAATGAGTCTCTGAGGGCTACACCCACAACAAAAAGCTCCAACGTCATCATTCTTTTAAGTGGCCCAAGCGAAGTTCACTTCTGTCCGAAGGTGGTCTGGTGATTTCTTCCGAGGGAGCTTATTTAAATTGCGCGCCTTCTCGTCATGAGGCCAGAGTGTGCATCTGAGACAAGCCACACGCTATGCAGACAATGAGAGCCGAACCACCAACCGTCATGGCCGCAATACTGAGTGATATCATGCAGTGAAGAAAGGATGCAACACACACAAAAGTGGAATGGGTTCACCGACATTTGACCCCAGCAGTCAGAGTGTTTGTCATCACTATATAGCATCATTTTGTGTGACCGTATGTTTTCCTCTGTCTGACCTTAATGCACTCATGTCTAGACTTTCTTTCTGCTGCTGCATGGTATTATTGTGCAGTTCATGTCATAAGTTTGCTTTTTTTTAGGAAGTTAAACAAGACTTCTTCCCTCTTTGTCAGACAGTAGTTTAATACATGGCATAGTGAAATCAGGAACAGATGCAAGACTGAGCTGGCAGTTAACTCTCACTCTCATAAATGTTTCACTGTTTCTTCGAATTGGTATACATTTAATTTTTTTTTAGATTTAGGAGTAAGTTGTCTAGGCTTTTCCATGAAACAGTAAGGAGTCTTGCAGCGTAGATAAGATTACTCTTCTGTAAACATGGATAATCTATTGTTATATTGAGTAAACAATAAGGATTGACACAGATAATACATATTATACTATAATCTTCAGAAGGATTTAATCTCAATGGCCTTGTTTTTCTTTTTTTTTTCTCTCCTCTACAAAATATTTGTCCAGAAGCCAACATATGCTGCTGTGATGAAATACACAAGGGTGTGATCTCTGCTATCATTTCAAAGGATTTAGACACAAACAACACACACAATACACATGTTATGACTGAAACAACAAGCTGCCCTTGCTTGTCTTCTGTGGATCTCAGTGGGATGGGCAGTTTGTGAAAATGACAGGACATGCCAACAAATTGCATCACTTCTGCCTCTGTGGCTGAGGACAATGGGCCACCATATGCCAAAATGGGGAAATGAATGGAGCTCATTTGTGCTGGCACCCTGAGCCCCAGCGCCCCCCACCCCACCCGACCCTGCTGTGGTCCGCTGTGGCACTGGGGCCGACACAGACAGACGAGCACACCCTCTGCCATGCTGCCAAGCTGGTGTCCACTAGCACAAGTCTTTAAGCCAATATGAACAAATACATCATTAGATATGTTTGTTTGTGTTTGACTGGGCTTATATGCTTTATATGTTTTGCATAATGTATTTTTTTTTATTAGACTCCACTTTATGAATATAGTTTATAAGGTGAAAACAAACAGGCATTTAAATAAACAAAAAAAAACAAAAAAACATTTGATCTAATTTTAACTTCTTTTTTTTTTTTTTGTAAATGTAAACAAAAATGGCCTTAAAGCTTTTACTATCAATAACACGTACAATGGTATATGATTGTTTTATAATTTATGATGATACATTTATGTTTCAAAATAAAAGCCCTAAAGCCCAACTTTGTGTTTATTTGCAGCTTTATGTGCGAGCCCTTGGATGATAGCAGATGATTAAAGAGTGGCTGCTTTGTTGACATGAGATACTAATGAGGATGAAATGAGAAGGTCAGGGCTCGTCTCCAGGAGGGGGACACCATCCCACCACCACCCCTCCTCCCCTCCAACACACCCCCACCCCTCTTCCTTTTCAGCGAGTACCCCCACCCCCACCCCCAGTCGCCACCCTCTGTGGGACTGGTCTGCTAATCCTCCTCTTAATCAGCGCAGACCACACGTGTTCGAGCACACACACTGATACATGCACACACGTATACACTGATCGGACACTCTGCATCTTTATAATGGAGGTAATTAGCAGCTCAACAAGCCTAGCTCAGCATTATGATTAGCACCTGTTTTTTTTTTTAAACTGCACTCTAAATCTGATCTACCCCTGCCTCTACTTCAATGTACTCTGCTCTCGAGTGCCTGTGAAGCCTACATCAAATACGTGTGTACACAAAAGAGTTTAGCATATTTTAAATGATGCATTCTAGACCGGACCAGACATATAAAAGTCATACATGAGCGAGTGGGGCTCTGTTACAACCTCAATACACCACAGATGAAACCAATGCCTGACAAAAACCAAAACAAACATGATAATTTGTTATCTACTTAATTAAGAACAACTTAATTTGCACTGTGGCAACTGTATTCTTACTCTGTACTTAGAAAGTGGCATGGGGACATAAAATAGCATATGGTATATAGCAATATTAAATAAATAACGCTGCTTCTGAAACAAAATGTGACTGAAAACACTAATGGTCATTTAATTGTACAAAGTAATGCAGGAATGCACAGACAAAAGCAAGAATAATGGGTGTCCAGTGATGCAGCAAAGCCACCTGAGTGAGTTTAGGAGAGCTCTTATTAATGGAGGTGTGAGGGTCTCTGTCAGCAGAGTGAACTGGTGCCCCCGCCAAGAGGGAAGGAAGTGCTCGGCCAGCTGCACGCCATTTTTCATCTCTCCGATAGACCTCAAAAGAGAGCGTGGAAGCAGAAGGAAGCGAGAGAAAAAAGTGGGCAGGGCCAATCATAAAGAGAAGTTGTTCCTGTGAAGTGTGGCGAAGTGTCGGATGGAGGCCTCTTAAGCCGTGACCTGTGCGATTTTAAAGAGCGTCCATCTCACCTCGTTAATCAAAGGCTGATGCGTATCACATTGGCCTGCCTTCCCGGGACCACCACCCAACACCTCCCACCTCGGGTCACTATATAGAACATTGTCATTTTTCACAAGGCGCTCATGTTAACACGGGCAGCTCTAAGTTGGTGTGAGTTTTTCAGTGTGTCTGTGCATGTGTGCGTACTGAAAGAATAAAACAAGGGTCAGGACTGTGACTGTGCCATATAGAATGTCTCAATTATGCATTTGTATTAATTTAGTCTATGTCCACACACGCAGGGGTACGTTTTGGAACATATATGTTTCCAGGAGTCCACCAGGTCACAAGGTGAGGATCAAATATAACCCAGTACAAGAGAACATCATTCTGATTTATTTATAAGTTGTTATCTCTTTACTTTGTTCACAAAGGAATGTTCAAAAACGTTATTCTAAAACCCAGCACCACAGCTGCCATTACTGTCATTATCATAGATATGTGCATGCACATTACACAATATTAAACATGCAGACATTGGGCCGCACAAAGAGCTCTGTGTTGTCCACCAATGACTGAAAATCTTCATCCTAAAAAGATTTTTACAAAGGTGGGTTTTCTCTGACCTAAAACGTCATTTGCTAGTGCACATAAGGCAAAACTACACAGAAACATTTTTTTCAAATATACCCACCGCCATTTTAACAAGGCATTGTGTTGAGATTGTTTATTGATATGTGAGAGTGTTTTGCTTGTTACATATTATTTGATATTTACACTTCTCTCCCTTAAATGTTGCACAAAACAGATGTTTATTGAGAGACCAAGTGCTGAACGTAATACACTAAATAAATTATAAATCATTTCTACAAGTTAAAAGCCATTTGTGATGTAACCCTAAAGTTTTCCCAAGTCACTTACAAATTTTACAGCAGCAATGGCACGTTATCTGTGGGGTCCTCTTTTGCCAGGTATTGGATTTTCCTCTTTTTCCTGTAAAACACAATGAAGTAATGGATTTAGAATTGGAGTACTGACAGTCTACAAATACATTTGTTCCTAATTCTATTATTTACTAAAATCTGAGAATTTAAACTTCAAAACGACGTGTTGTTTATTAGGCCTTTTCTTCAGTGCTCTATGATTGCTGCAGCTTGTTCTGTTTGATCAAGAGCGAGTGGTAGAGAGGGAGAGGCAGAGGAAAAATGAGCCTGCCAGTGGTTAATTGAGCATACAGATTCCTAATGTGTCAGGCGGTGGCCTTGCAGATGAGGGATGGCACTTTTTTGCGATGCATCTTCCTTTGTTTCCTCTTTAAGGCTAATGAAGTCGGCCTTCGAGTCGCCACCTGGGTTGAACGTTCCGACACCAGAGACGCTCTAACATCCCCATTCAAAAAATAAACGTCATCTTCACCTCTCACCACAAAACCACCAGTCAGAGAGCCAGAAGACAAATGATGGCACACAGACTCAAATGCTTCTACACACTCATGCACACATCTCCACACACCATATCATTATCAAAGTGAGACCTGTTTATTTTTACAATCCCAAAACAGCAAACATCAATTATCCAGAATTTTTTTGCCTTCATCACTGGAGCACGTCTTTTTTTCCTTTTATGCCTTTAGGTCACCCACTAATGAGCTTAACACTGACAAAACATGGAAGTGATTAGAAAAGGCTGTGCTGTGTGAGCAAAGGACATTTGAAAATAAGGACACGTTGTATACTTTTAGACATTCTGCTAATAGTGACTTTTTGTGCACCTAGTGAAGGATCATCCCTGTTTTGAGCTGGTCTTTAAGTAAACATTGTTTCACTCAAAAAGATGGCTCTAACTTATTTCATTCTGCTGTCTCTTTGTGGTTCCAGCCTAAAATGCCAAGTTGTTTTGGTTACCCAAACATGTTCAAGGTGCTCTGTGACCATATGTTTGCTCATTGGGGAGCAGAGCAGGGAAGGGCTGGACTCTGTGACCTTCACCCAGGTTGAGCAATGAATACTCCAGGCTCTACTTGCTTGGGTTTATGCCAGGTGAACATTGTAGACAAGCATCCAAGCCATGCACCCAACCAGAGCTCTGTATGCATTTGATGGTGATGCATAGAAGGGCTTCAGCTACGTATATTCGGTGGTTTGAGCAAACATTGTCTAAACCTGCAGATGGCCTTCACAATTCTTCAAATATTATATACAAATGCTGGATTAGTGAGCAGGTCAGGTACTTCATGTTGAAAAATGAAATGTTGACAAAATTAGCTGTACCCTAAATGTATTATGCAAGTAATAACTATGGTGCAAGGTATGGCATGTCAGGAAGTATAAAAGGCTGATGCAATGCAAAGACGCTATTGCCTTGTGTGCTTCCTTTAAATGAAATTCAACTTTCACTTTCCACTTGTGTCATTATATGATATCAATTCCTTATTCATAAATCTCTAGCCATGGCAGTTGATCAACTTCCTTGTTTTGGTTTTGCTGGTTTGTATGGGCAATGGTGAGGTGCTTAGTGCCAGTGTAATAAAAAAATTCAACATAATACCTACTTTTCCATTGATGTTTAAAGCCCAAATGGTAATAGGATTAAAATGAGTGTATAGTCAAGTCAATAAAGGATCGTTATGGGAGAGAAGGGCTAAAGGAAAATGCCATTAGTCTCCAGATAATTTAAACATGTGTTGGCATTTATCTTGGTGGTCCATGTCCGAACACTAATGACAAACTCTTGTTATTAGTGAAGTGAATCCGAGCCAAAGGCATGCCCACCCAAAAAAACTTTAATCCATTAATGTTTCCCACTCTGTAAGTTGGTACTATGGGGAAAAACAGTGGTGATAAAGTGTATTTGTCAGTTTTTTTTTTCTCAAAAATCTTTTCATGGGAAGATTAAATATTTCTGCTTGAGATCACCCTTTAAACTATGAAATGACTGCTGTCAGTGACACACAGACCTCCCCACCACCACCACCACCCATACACAACACGCTTCCCTGATTTTGGATGGATAGATGGTTGGTGGGAGGGAAGTGGTGGTGAGGAAGGGGCTGAAATATATAATCTCCTGAAAAGAATGAGGCCCTCTGGGATTTTGTCAAAGTAGCCCCCTTCTCTTCACTGGGGAGACTGGGTGAGAGCTGTGTGTGTGGGTAGTAGAGCCGGATGGGAGGGGGCTACTAAAACATGGCCACTACACACTGTAACCTGAGCCAGAAGGGGGCCAATCTGTCAAATAATTAGCTGTTGCCCAGCACAAAGGTTTTATTTGCAGGAATTTCATCGAGGCAAGATTGAATAATATGTCTGTGTATTGTGCAGGGTCATGGGAACATCATCTCTTACTGGTGGAGCATAAAAGACGGCTAAATGATAATGAGAAAAGCCTCTGGTAATTCAATTCCTTGAGCGTTGGTTTCCATCTTACTAACCCCCCCCCCCCCACACACACACACACACACACACACACACACGCTGCACATCTTTTCTCTTCTGTTTTCTTTCTCTACTCAGCTAATTGCACAACTTCATGCTGACGCTTAGGTGTATTCATTGTGCAGGGAAATCCAAGCTACAGCGTATAGCTCCAGATAGAGCAGGTGCTCAGGTTTTACTAGTAGAAACTGAAAAAATATAAAAGATTTTCAAGACACTATTTTAGTCTTTTTGGTTTCTGTCAGTTTTATCTCATATTTTGCAGAAAACCAAAACATTTATAAAGAACATACGCAAAGTCACCTCAAACAATTACGTTTAAACAATAAAATTTTTGTATAGGCTTTAAAAGTTTCCTCTTATTTGCAAAATTTGCAAAAAAATTGCAAAAAATCTGTGTATTTTCAGACATATTGGTTGTTTGGATATAAGGAGGGAAAAAGAAAATATATCACTCTTTAACAGATGTTTCAAAGCAAAAATACTGACTGAACTAAATGAATAGGTAATCAGTGGTATGTGGTCCATTCCAAACCCCACTGCCTCAGTTGTCTTTTTGTACATTGACCCTTGACCTCAGCGAGCAGCCAACCAGGAAGTGGATAGTGTTAAAAGGGATTGATTAGTTTGTGGTCTATAGATGATTGTTTATATCATTCCATACTATAAGGTTTGACCTACGGTGACCTTTCTGCAGACCAATCCACTGAGAGCCATGACCTGCCTTCATTCGCAACAGCTCTAATTAGCTTGGACGGGCCCTCACTTTGCGTTGGGGCAGTAAACTAAAGCCCCTGCAGTGCCCTGATTGAAGAAAGGCAAGACTGCAGGTCCTTACCCACCATTTCCTCCCACCGAATGTCAAACACATTAAACTTAATGTACCAGGAAATCTTACTCAATTATTTGTATGTTGTTGAGGTGTGCCTTCGTGCATGTTTATGTGTGTTTGGTGGCCTTAAATGGTGTTCATATGTCAGTGTATGTACAGCTGTCAGAGCACACTCAAGCATGCTGCTGTTTACATGTTAGTGGGGGGATAAGGTGGAGCCGACAGATGCAGTTTTTTTGCGGTGGGTTGAGGTTAAAACATCGGAAAGGGACTAGGAAAGTTGCTTTTAAGTAAAATAATTGGATTATTGCATCCTGCGATCTTGCTAATTATAATGAAAGCAAGCTTACAATTTTCCAATTATTATTCTATGCTGATTCTGTTCCTCTCTAATAAAGAGGGGCACTGATGCAAAACAAAATGCCAGGACTCCATTTCCTGGCCGTGCCTTAGAGCTATTTAGAAATGAGGGACGTACACGCCCTTCAAATATCACCCCAAATACTCCACATAAAACATCTGACAACATTATATACACAGGAGCCAAAATTACACATAATAAGTACGTACAGAATCTTAAAGAGATGCTTTAAACAGGAAATTATGTACCACACAAAGGAAGTTGGTATCAAACAGATTTTTTATGTGTAGGTGTAGCTACATTTTAAAGTTCATACTGTTCATTTATAGCAGTGTCCTTGGTTACTGACCATCAAATCAACATGAGTCATTCACTGCGCCTCTGACAAATCATTGTAGTAAATCTCCTCCCCACACAGCAGCTTTCACTCTTGGCCAGCTCTGCCTCCTCGTGCACAAGAACACACTCACACATACACAAGTGTGTCTCACTATCAGTCACTCATATGTCTCTTGGCTCCAGCTGTCAGTATTACTCCAAATTCCCAGGATCATGCTACATCTGACAGTATTTCATCTTGGATTTGAGGATAAGTGAGAGGATTTCAGTTCAAGCTCAGAGCTTAGCATGAAAACGCTGCTCAGAGTGAAAAGCTAAGGGTTTACATCGTGTGGGATCCCACTTCCCCCACATACAGCCCCCCTCATGCCACCATTTTTTTTTTTTTTTTTACATCTTTACCCGCTTGCTCTCTTTCTCTCTTTAGCTTTTACATGGTTTTGTTGACTTAGCTGTGAGTGGCTGTCTGACACAACACTGGCTAACTTCTCAAGGAGCTAAACACAGCTTACCCCTTTGCATAGTTATTCCATCAATGGCCTCCAAGGGGACTGCAAAAAGGATGTGTTTAAATTAAGCAAAACCCCAAGACCTTTGTATTACTGTAACCAGGTGGAGGTGGAGACAATGACCAGAAACTACACACAACACTGTAAATAGTCAGCAACAAAATATATGCACATTTCTATGGGAATGTATATATTTGAAAATCTAATTGTTGTTTTCATGCAACAGAACTTGACCAAACAACGTCTCATGCTTAGAGAATTACAGAATATATTAAATGTCCTGGATCTTAACTTTTGCTGTATGGGTGCATCTTGTGTTGTTGGATCAGATAATGTATTGTACTGCCTTTACATGCATCCAAAACCATGTTCTCTACACACTGAAGTGATGTAAGTTAAAGTTGGGTACATGTACGATAGACAGTAATAACAGGTGGCAGGCTAACATGGACTCTCCAACCTCTGACTCGCACACAATAAAAACAAACATATCTATGGCACCTGTTAACCCTGGAAATAAAGAAATAAAGGCTTTACATGGAGAACCTGAGGAGAATCTTGAATGCCAGTTGCTGGTAGGAAAGATGGATTGCCTGAATTCTCCACCAATCACCAAACAACACATTGGCTGCAGCATTGATTGATGAAGTATTTAAGTCGTCAATCTCACATCACCTGCTTTTCTTCTCTCTCTTTCTCAAATAGCTGCAGAAAAGCTATGCTGTGTCTGCAGATTGGATGAACCTTGAGTGATAAAAAACTTTGCAGATTTTCAGCTAGCCTGATTTTGGGATCTCAAAGCCAGAATATCGGTTAAAGTTGAAAGAGTCTTATAGGCACATTGTTGTTTGTTACAAGTTGAACTCAACATTGGGTGACAACCTTTTCAAATAGTGGGATCCAAAAAGTTCTGGTTTATGGCATTTTCAAACCATTTTAAACTGCACTACAATGTTATGGGCCTCAATGTGTATAACTCAGACCAATAACATTGATTTTAAATCATGATTAACAATAATAATATTGATAAAAATGGAACATTAGGTTTCACCTGCTGACCTTATCTGCAGACCTCTTTGTACTATATGATGTATTCAATATCATAATCATGCTTGAGTACACAGAGGTTAGAAAATCAATGTGGAAGCACTCATAAGCAGGGAGTGAACATCACACCTGCACATATTGTGTTGACAGTGCATTGGAGAACAAACAAAGCAGCAGCGTCATCGCCTTGCTGGAGTTATGCTGAAGGGGTCATTGATCCGCCGGTTAACCTATTCTCCCTCATTGGTACAGCAAAGAAAAGTAACCCCCCTCAATCCAGCGCATTGTTTCCCTCCACTAATATGATACCCCCTAAAGGTTCTCCACAGACCTCATTTCTAATCAATGAGTGTGGTCGGTGGGATCATCCTGTCTCTGCAAATTAATGACTTCACTTTTTTCTGTGGTTTCATTCAATCGATTTGTTTTATTAGCCCATTGATCTCAATGCACAAGACCCCTCTCCGTTGCAACGGCCTGTTCTATACCTCTGCGTCCTATTCACTTGCCTTTATGTGAGCTATGAGAGGGTAAACAAAAATAACCCACTACACTGCCACTACTCACTATATGACTTGCAGATAACAAACTGTGGTTATCGCACTTTTCCTATAAAGCCTCAACTGAAAAATAGCTAGTAAAATAAAGTGTTTCTTGTGTTCTTTAGGGACACAAAACAATACATATGCCTATTGAAGTCTCTTGGTTTTATTAGTTTAATATAACTGTCATGGTCTAAATCACTTTGACATACATCTGGTCAGGCCCCGCTGGTCTTATTAACAGCCATATCTAACTCTCGCCTCTATAATTCCTTTGAGATCCGAACAAAAGGATAGGAAGTGCTTTACTCGGACAAGTCAGACTTCACTTCACAGGAGGAATTACAGCTTTTCATTTTCTGTCAGTGGAGCGTTTTAGTGAGGTGCCCCACTAGCATAACGATGTCCTTTCTCTCTTGTTTTATGAGCGACCAACGCACAAAGACTTGATTCACAGTGATTACATATGAAATGTTGATGTGTATATGCAAGACTGAAAGATGGTTGCTTTTGTGTGAACACTAGACATTTTAATGCTGAAAGTAATATATGGTCGCAAATACAGCACAGAAAATGAAAACACAGAAAACTCCTCTGTGAAGCTACATTCAACTGTGTGGTTGCTTAAGTTAGTCCCTTGTCCATCACAGGAGCTGTCTGAATCCATTAGGGTAAACAGAGTTCCCTTTCGGAGCAGTCCACAGTTACACAATGTCCTCTTACAGCCCCTGCCATATTATTTTTGTCCTTCCTGAACCATCAAAGAGTGACACATAGCTGTCTAAGAAAACACGCCACATTAATACAGGCTTGTAAAAATGACTCTTCCCATTCTCTCTCCCTTATCCCACTGTTTGTCCAAGTCTGCAGCAGTATATCACCCTGGCCTCTACAAAGTCTGTCACGCAAACAATTGAATAGTTAGTAAATCACAGTGTGAAATAAGGCTGTGATGCATAAACAAATGTAATAAATGGTGTGTAACTATTATTTAAGGCCCTCAATTCTGATTATCAGGTTTTGGTTGGTATTTTATTTTGACAACAAGGCAATTGTTTTACGTAAATCACAAAGGTGGTTCAACCGATCACTGGTCAGGTATTTATCTAGTGTACCTGTCCTTACCAAAGAGAGCAGACTGGGCTTTGAAGGAGGGGCATAAAGAGTCAGACTTACTTTTTATAGAAAAATAGTATTTGCTAGAGCAGCTCATTATTTACTTTTAACTGAACACAAAATAAAATTATCCCAATTTCTATAAGAATGATCAGTATACATGTGTTACTTCTGTGTTTGACAGCTCTGCAATGTTTTCATGAAGAGATAAAAAAATGTTTGAAGATGATAGACACAGAGAGCACCCTGCTGCCCAATAGACCACTTGTTTATCCAGCTTGTGGGAATTCCTGTTTCTCAGGATGGATCTGGAGTCGCTGTGATTGTATAATGTTTTTGTCCAACCCTGCTCAACTCACCATGGAAAAATTCATCCTGATAGAGGATTATGCACTGTCCCTTTATAGTATTTTAATCTGAAAATGTACAAATTGTCTGTGCTAATTCAAATGAGCCACGTCAGACTTTCATAATTTCTTGTGCTCAGAAAACCAATTACCACATGACAAGATTTTTGACTCTTTGAGCATTATTTTAATGGCATTAAAATACGGCTGTCAATTCTAGGCCAATTAATTACATACATTACAGAAAAACATTTAAATTCCTATTTTATCTACCTTGCTATCAAGTATTTCTATTGCTCAGCTCATTTTTTTTAAAGATCCAGAGAGTAAGTAGTACTAGTTTAGTCAAATATAAAATAAAGCTATAGTAAAAATGGATGGGCATACATTTGATAATTCATTTCTAAGACTCCTTTGTATATTAATTATACAGTATAATACATGTACAAAATGAGTGCATAAAGTAATAGGTAACCTAAATCGGCGGTGGAGGGCATCAGTGCTTCCCTACATCTATACGTTCTGTCTTTACACTAATCCTTTCAGGGCTTCTGGCAGCAGTTTCCTGTTCTTTCATCTGGCTCCCTTGTGGCAGAACTATTAGCCCAGTCTTGTATACCTGCAAGTGTTTGTGAGGCAGCTGGCTCTGTGGACGCTCAGTGGCTGCGCTGGGCCCAAGGGCTGCTGGAAGCTGGGAACACTGGCACCAAATACCAATGGGTAATTAGACCTTCATTCAAGAGCGAATGTGGCAAGCATTACACACAAGGCTCTTTCTGGTTCAATTCTTATGATCCTCCCTTCTTCACCTTTTTGGACTTTAATTTATGTATTTGGTATTTGTTTTTAAGATTATGATGAAGCTTGTTTCCTTTGAATGTGTTATGTTTTGTAAATTAACTGAATGAATGAATGCACAGTATGTCATAAAGTCACTGAATGATTTCTTGAGAAGCATAGAAGCATGAGAAGCGTAAGAGCAGCTGCTTCGCATGTCAGAGGAAGAGGCCTCTTTTAGCTTTGTGGCAAAAGGTGACATAACCCATAATTCCTCTCTGACCACAATGTGTTCTTTTATCCTTGCTGAAACTTCATATGACATAAAACATGTTTGACTTATTGCGGACAGAAATGTGCACATGACAAAAACGTTAACCACCAAAGCAAAATGAGTAATTTATTCCGTCACTGAACCCTAGTGTCACAGGTAAGACAGGCTTAAAAGAGCAGCTATTGGCTGTGCAGTCATTAGAAACAGAAAGAGGCAGAGGAGGCTGCTTTTAACGGCAAGAGAAAACACCAGGCCCGAATTAGCATAAACATGAACACAAAAGAGAAAAAAAAAAATCACAAAATTGTGTTGTTGTGTTCACAAGACCCCCCAGTGAGAAATTTTAATTTCATATATCTAATTATCCCTGTCAGATGGAAAGAAGTGACAAAAAGCTGCCTTTGTTCTCCGCTGCATCTCTCTCAATTAATTTCAGCATACGAATATGACTAATTGTCTCTCTGCAGCACTGCAGCGACATAAATAATAATTTTGTCCTGTGTTGGACAGGAGGTGGCTTGTTCGTGCATCAATTTATGATATTTGAACACAATGGATTGTGCATAATTCAGGTGAGTGTATTAGCAGGCCCGTGCCACCTCTCTGTAGGCATCGCCCTCTGTCTTGTAGCCTGAATAATGTCTGTATTCTTTTCCTCTTTTGTAAAGGGAACGTTACGTCTCTCCATTCTCTCATTAGAATTGTTTCTTTGTTTAGCGCGGTAGTATTAGCATCATAATTGGGCTGAGAGAAAGAGGCGTCTGTGAATATTATATGTGTGTTTTTGTGAGAGAAACCAGTTTACTTTGTGTTTGTAAATGCCGTTATTTACGTGGTTATTCATTTTTAACATAAAAATATAAAAATCCTTGCTTTATTATCTCTGTTACTTATACTTTCCAAATGGGTATGACACAGAAACATTGGAGCACCTTTATTTAACTCTAAGAGCCTACCTTTTGTAACTGGTTGTATCATAAGAGTATAACAGTCTACATTTAACTCACATCACAGGGTTTTTGACTCAGTCAGTGAATGCAGATAATGGGCACCCTATTCACTCCAGGAGACTATGTTATTCTCTATACATAGTAAAACTATGTATATCTATTGAGGAAGGAAGGGCAAAAATATGTGCCCCCGCTGAAAAGAGTTTTGTCACTGGGGTAAAAAAGACGTTTGGGCTGAAGTGATAGCATTTGTTGGTTTTTAATTAAATTATAGTAAGAAAAACACATAATAAATCAACACCCAAACACAGACAGCCAAATGTCCAAAAAGTGTCTAAACAAAGCTGCGGTGGAGCTTCAGCTCTTCATCCATAAAACACACTTAGTCATTCAGTCGCAGAAGAGGAAGGGAGGGTAGAGGAACGGGTCGGGGACGGAGTGGTATTGTTACATTTCATTAGACACATTCCTTCTGCGTGGACTCTTGACCAGTTGCCATGGCGTTTTAGCTTACCACAGTTCATATCAACCTCTTTTTCTTTTCCCTCAGTCCTTCTTCTCCATCCTCTCTGTCAGTTTCAGACTCAAACCAAACCATTACTGCTTTTTTAATGTTAATATATAACATTATATTGACATGTTAAGTCTTTAATAGAAGTGTATGCTCACACTTCCCTCTCCACCACCAGCATGGCCTAAATCTGCAAGTTTTTAGGTAGTTCTAGTTATACATATGTATATTAATATATGGTACTGTGACATGGTGAGCCAAGGTAAGTGTGACCTTATAGTTTCCAGTTGCATTTAAGGGTGTTTTCACACCAGGGATTTTTTTTTTGTTTGGTTTGGATTGTATTCTCATTGCACTTTTTGCAAGTGGACTAAAATTTGTAAACAGAAGCATGTGTGTGACAATTGCTGCACCCATTGGCCAAAAATGACAGGGGCGGGACAAAGCAAAGACGTGAACGCTGAGGAAAACATTCATGGAGGTCTTGCGTACCGAACTTGTTACAGCTACAAATCTGTGAAAATCCTTTTGAATGTCAAGAATTTGAAGATAGGTGCACATGCACTTGTCCACAAGTGCAATGAGAATACAATCCGAACCGTCTGTATTTCACTCGGACCAAAGAAGTGGACATTCCTGGTGTGAATACATCCTAAAAGTAGTAGCAAAAGAAACCCCACCATTATTCAGTTCAAACAAGTTAAATTGTACTGACTGTTATGACCAGACACCTGTTATTACCCAACAAATCTTTCACTTGTTGCTATACACCACAATAGACTGCCATATTAATTGAATGCAATCTGTCACTCAAATCCGACAGCATGATATTAGCACAAAGCTTTCTGTACACACATTAATTAGCATTTTTCCATCAACAGTCAAGTGCCTGGAAATGGAGACCATTACAAAAGGAGAAAAAATGATTTGCATTTGGTGTATAAATAGTTGCGGGACAAGGGCTGTTAAGTTAGGAATTAACATGTAAACAGTTGGAAAGTCTGCCCTTCTATTCACCGCCCCCCTTCTCCTTAACCTACCCCTTTTCCCTTTTAGCGCCTTGATAAATATACATAAAGCCTGGCACAAAGACCGCCTTGTTCCTTTAAATGGGCTACTTTTTAATGGAGACATATATTTCCAGGATTATATCAGCATTCAATTGCAAATTTCTGAGTTCTGAGGCAGTCTATGAATAAGAGTATCATTTGAATGCTGCAAACACCTGGTCCTGAGCTGGGCTGGGCTAAGAGTGACGGTGGGTTCTGGCCGACCTGTTGTCAGTGCCGAGGCTTCTTGACGTTCTCCTGGATGCCATGTTCACTTTATACTGTGACTACCACATCTCGCAGAGAGAAAAGGGCAATAGGCTTTTATTGTTATATAATATAGCTTTCTTTTATGATGTTTGACAACTTTTAAAAGCCACGAGCAATGACAGATAGTTGAACATATATTTACATAGAATTGGCAGCACATCAAGTTAATAATCTTATCTATTAATTAGGGTAGAGTAGTTTGGCTATGTTTAATGTATAACTGTAAGTAAGCGATGTTTGGAAATAATACTAAATAAATGTATTGTTGTTCATTAATTCTTTGTGTGGAGCCTGATGGGGAGGGGGCTGTTGCAGGGAGACTGTGCATGCTATTTGGAGGTGGAGAGAGAGGAAAGCTGGGGGTACAGGGGTCTATTCGTATGCACCCCACATCCACTCAACACACAATCAGCCCTGTATTGCGTTTTGCAAATTTATACCAAGGATGTTGGTTTAGAGTGTTTCCCTGAAGAAGAAAAAAGAAAGAGGGATTTTTTTTTTTCCAAGTGTCTGCTTTCATGAGCAAGAGTGATTGAAGCACACAAACAAACCTTTGTTTCCTAGCTCCACAGATGCAAGGCCTGGGCTCTGATTTACCCCCCACCCCACATATTAGCACCTTTAAAGGAGATTAAGACTATATAAAATATTGGTTTCATTATTTTAGAAGTTTAGCTAAACTACTTGTTTGTTTTTTATTCTGGACAAAAGTCATTATCTTGAGGTTACGATACATTCAAGGCTGTCTTCTTACTCAAAATATTTGCACAGCTTCATGTTTGCAATAGCCAGAGTGCTCTACTCACCAATCCATATCCAGACACAAACCGTCAAAGTCAAATGCAAGAGTCACTGGAGCTAAGAGACATTGACTGCCTCTGCTGTGTTTTAGGACGCACAACTTGGACACTAATGCCCTGCCTTCAACCCAAGTGTCAACAGAGTCACACAAGAAAAAAAAAAGGATATAACAAAGGGTTTAACCGTTAAGTTGGGTGTTTTGTAAATACTTTCAAAAACAGCTGCAAAGACAGCATTTCAGTATCTAAATGAAGACTTTGTAATAAGCACAGTTACATCTGCAGGCGGCTGACAACCTGTTTACGTCAGTACCAATTAATAATTAGTTTAATGATTTGAGCGCTTGACATGTGCCCTGGACAAATGCGGGCAGAGAAATGCACACAGTGCTGTTTGCATAAATCTGCCATTTCAGCCGGGGCTGAAGGGAAACAGGGGGAAGCGAGAGAAAGAGTGAGAGAGGTGGGGGAATTATAGGACTCAGATGTGTGTGATTGGCGGTTCCCTTGGCTCCCAGGGTTAGAGAGTTCAGAGAAAAGCCGATTATTGCACTCCCTCAGGTCAAGGCTTCATAAATAAACAAGGGTAGCACCCGAGGCACTGTGTTTTAGTATGATTAGCATATCATACAGCGTATCGACAAGGCACTTGTCATATTACTGCACAGCTGTCCTCTGAGCGCTAGGAGGTTACATGTACAGGGCTGCTGAGCATACATCTCTGTTCATTAGAGTGAGTCCGCGGGGAGAGAATAAATCATATCAGCACGTGGTTATGGCAGCGCAGGCGTTTAACTCTGACATACAGCGGATGTTAACCAGGCCTTTAATAAGCGACAGGGAGCTGGCAGCAGGCCTTATGCTGGAAAAGAAGACCACTTAAGCTGCTGTGAGCTGATACCAGGACATGAGTATATATTAAAGTCATGCATACAGTGGGGTTATTCCTTGGTTCTATTACACTTATAAAATAAACATGATAAACAGTCCAGTTTCAAATTTAAAGAAACATGTTACAAACTTTTTTTTCCTTTTTTTCTTGGCATCACTATTAGTGCCTAGCTTAAGTCATGATGATCCAATGGGCAGTGCAATGGAATAAAATACAGGTAAAAGAGTGTGGTTCAGTAAACAAACTAATGTTTTTATGGATGATAAAATTAGCAGTGGAGGAATTACGACTTACTATGTTTTTAAATGAGTCTGAACGCACCCTTACCCTTAGCAGACACGCTGTTCAAATTTCAATTTAGGCAAGTCTTTCCTTCGCAGCTAACAAGCTCAGCTCACAGACCAGAAGCAACAATTAGCAGCTAGCCACTCTGACCAGGGAGAAAGAGCAAATGACATGGGCAACCTAAGCCATCCTAAGCCGGGGGGAGCCGGGCCACAGAGCAGCCTCAGTGCTCTCCATCGTCCAGTCGAGCATGGCCTCTTTAGGTGATCTGCACAGTCCAAGGATGGGATATTATTTCACTGGTATTAGACACGTTTATGCTTACTCTACATGAGGCAGGGCTGCTGGGGATGGATATACACAAAGTAGAAATGGTTAACATGCAAAAAATGTTTTATTGAAGAGGGCACAGGGTAATTATGTTCACATTAATAAACTCCACATTCACCACAAATCCAATAGTTACTGTGCATTTCTTGGATATACGAGTAGGACACTTTTTTCCCAAGCACTGCTATGTACCTTAATGTGGGCTCCTAACTGATGCCATCCTGCCCACCCCTCAAATACGACCCCCACACCCATGTAAATTAGAACTTCACACACGTCGCGGCAAGCTGCTGGGTGCTCTGTGATTTCACACGACCAATTAAGGCCCTCTTGGCAGTTGTGTGAACAGTTTCATTAGAGGAGATAATATTGCAAAGTGAAATGATAAGCAATCATTATGATTAATGCCCAGACATTACATTGCTCGTTAATGAGGTGTAAATGATCTCATTATTTTTTGAAAGAGTACAGATTAGATTAAAGTGGAGTGGACAGCGCTCCTCGTTGTTCAGACAAGTTAGTGTTAATTAGGCCCAATCTCCAGGAGCAAATGAGCCGCAACCCTTTGGTAAACAATTAGGCTTCCATAGCCGCGGGCTAGATGGACAAGGATAGGCAACTGAAGGGATAGATTGCAGAGGAGATGGATGCTTAGGGAGGGCTAAATTGAAATTTGATCTTTCTTTTGCATGCAGATAAAATATGTAACTTTAGTCTATTCAATTGTGTTGGTTTGGGAGACATACTTTATTCAGTCGTTGACAAAAATAAAATATTTGTGTAATGTTTTAAATGTAAATGATCTAACCCTCTATGCAGAGTGTTAAACCTCCAGTGTAAAAAAGTGTTCTGCATACACATCTTCAAGCAAAATAAATACAAAATCTGATTTTCTAAAAGCGTGATTTTTTTCCTCCATTTTAAAACACTTCTGAGACAAATCACTGCCTTTGTAAAGGTGTCTCAAAGGCTTCACTGACAGATTTCCAGTACAGTAAAACATATCAAGACCGACTGAAGCAACCTTCATGACGAATGCCTGCCTCTGACAGAATTGATTTTACCACCCGCTCCCTTTGTCTGAAAAGATATGCTTAGATTATGACAAGAAAAGCAATGCTGTAATCCTTTTGCCATAGGAGTTATGTTTTCGAGACACCGGGCCCTTATCAGTGATTGATAACGCTTAACTCAAAACATATAGAAGCATTAGCAACGTCAATATTTTGCTGGCAACTGAAGGTGACCTCTGGTTCCTGTGTTTGCAGTGTGTGCGCAGAGGGCTTTGATGGTAAATTTGTAAGGGTGGTTATGTCGGGAGGCTATTATGGATTTGCTATCTTAGCCTGAAGTGTTTGCGGCTGATTATGTGATTAAATCAATAATAATTTCTGTTTGTGCTCCTTTGCTCCTCTGCTTCATCTTCTTTTTCTTGTGTAGTTGAGCGGAACAGCGACTGGGGACTGCTGTACAATACAGGAGAGTATACCCATAGCACTGTCTTATAAGAAGTATGTAAAGGTACATCACACATTTCTGAGATTAAAACATCCATTAAAAGAAATCATCAGACATGCAATAAGATTTTTGAAGCATTCTGTGACTAGAATTAAAGAGTTAAATTATTAAAATTTTATATTTTTATTGATTTGTGTGGCACAGCGTGTATTGTGATAATCTGATACTGTACTGGTACATCTCTATTTACATGTAGGCTTTCTCTGTGGTTCAGGGGACAGGTCTCAACCATAACTTTGTGACAGCCATGCTTAGTGTTTTTATTTTTTTTCCCCCAAAGCTCTTAGTCACTTCTAAACTTAGTATGGCAACTTTTGTGGCTTCTCATGCCCACTGTTGATTTAGACAACACTGCAGGTCATATTTCCATCTTTTCTTCTTCCTGAATACCCCACGGCACTACAGTAAAGACCTAGAGACAGTACATACAGTAGTTCTTTACTCATTTGACTTCAATCCCACTCCCAGATTTGGTGCCAACTTGTGCCACCACTCTTTCTAGACCACAATCATTCCCCTTTGGTTCTGCCAGGTTTGCTGTTATGTCTAGACTGCAGGAAATGCAACATTACGTTTGTTTACAACCAACAGGAACTCGAACCAGAAGCTGTTATGTGATTAAAGAGTACTACCCCAAGAGATGTGTGGCTCAACCCCCTGGGTTTGGCAACGATTGACTCCATATAAGTGAACCAAAATGGAGAGAGAGCAGAAGATGAACAGATTATTCTCAACACAAGGTACGAAAGTGGTGTATTTTTGCAATACATGTGCTGTCTGCATGTACTGTATGTTTATTTGAGCATGTGTCTGTGCATGTGTGGCTGTGAGTGTGTGAGTGTGCGGCTGCGTTAACTCAGAATCCCTCAGCACACTCTTAAATCTATACTCAATAAAAATCAGTGGCGTCTTGAAAAACAAAACCCAGGAAAACATCTGTAAAACATTGATTTTGCAGATTGCAAACCAACTGCATGCCTAATGAGAAAAGAAATCATTTTTGATTAATTAACCTTAAAATAGGAGAATCTAAGCCACAAGGGAGATGACAAGTGCCGCAGGACGGAGTTGCACAAAGTGGGGACAAACTGTAGACCGGCCACCAGCTCCTTTTCAAAGTAATGCCTGATCCAGACTGAACCTCAGTCTGATATAGAAGTCTTTGTGAAGCTTTTATAAAGTCATTAGATTGAATTTCTTAGTATTTAAAATAATATATTCACAGTATAGTGGGTAGGTACAACTTTATATCAATGCAGAGCGCTAATCTACAGTCAGTAGTTGTTTTCTGCCCTACACTTAAATATGTTTTTTTGCATCTGCATTTGTTGTAGAAAAAAAACTATCTCAATGTGGCTCACCTGCTATTATTGTACCCCAAAAAATAAAATAATGGATTATAGTGTGTTTCAATATGCAATAATTTGGAAAATATAATTTTACAGTCTCTATACATGCCTTCACATTTTGAGCTCAGTGTATGTGTATTATTATGGAATATATATAATACATTTTATGAATATTAAAATTTTTGTGTGCTTCTGCCCACAGATAAGCTCCATTTTTAAGGCTACTGCGTGTCATAATTACATTAATAAAGTGACATCTTTTTGGTATTTTATTTCATATAAAAATTCCCCACTCATTGCTCTCGTTCCTTTGACCATCTATGCTTTTGTATCTGAAGATTTTTCACCTGCATATTTTTATTTTTTTCACTGATCACCTAATATAGCAGCAGCCATTTGTTCACTTTAAACAGAGGCGCACATGCAGACATGACTACAAGTCGAACAAAACGCACACTTCTGCTCAAGAGCCTCCTCGTACACACACTGCACCAGAATAGAAGGAGCCAAGTTGAGCTGCACTCACAACACAGCTGGTTCTCCAAGGTCAATAAGAAACTTGGAGTGTTTATTTGTCCATGTTTTTTATTTGCTTTTTAATACAGCGGAGGCACTTATTTGATAGATCTACTTGAAAAGAATTGTAGTGCTTTAATGCCTAAAGAGCATGGGAAATTTCCACTCACCAAGTTGTTTTTGTTTTTCTCCCATTACTTTATTTAAATTTTATTAGATTTTGATAATTCATTGCCACAATGTCTTTTTTTTCTCTAGCGTCTTGATTTGTCCCTCGGTGGACAGCATAATAGTGGTGCCATAGCAGCTCACTGGGGTGCTGTAGTAACAACCTCCTACCCTGTGATGGCTAGACAGTGAGCCATTGTAAAACTGAATTGCCATGTATTTATGGCCATAGTCCTGGTTCCCAGAATGCAATGTCACTCTGTCACAGTGCCATTAATCTGATCTCTCGCTCTGGTCTCTCAAATGAAGAGGAAGAAAATCACAGGTGAAAACAAACCAATAGTTTTTTTATTTTTGTAGCATCTCATTTTCAACTGTCTGTGATGCAAAGAATATAACATGACTCAATTTGGTAAAGACACTAGAGTGTACCAGATCAGACATCAACTCCTGGTTCCAGATTGCACAATTAACAAGGGAATGGTCTCGTGCCAAATGTGGCCATTGTAGCACATGAATACACCTTTTGACGCCAAAGCTTTTTCAAGACATTTAATCTTCATTAAGCTATAAAACCTCCAGCACAGGGGATTGTTTTGAGAGGTCACATCCAATTATGACACAGAATAAACGTTTCCTGCTGCAATAAATAAAATATTATTATATTATAATATAATAATACTAAATTTAACTTAACTTTATTTTTTGAGTCTCTGTGTGTCTTTCTCTAAACCGACAGACACTGTGCAGTTATCTCTTCTTCCTCATAAACCGTTACTTTTCAGAGCCATTTCCCATGATCTACACAAAGTGATATTGAGCATCATAAATCAGCTTCATAAAGGGAGCTTGAGTGATTCTGTGCCTTTTTGGGGGAAAAAGGAGTGAAAGAAACCTAAATCTTCATGATTAATGTGCCCTCAAACTCTCTCATAGCCATGGTAACCATGGCACTTTGCCATGCCATGCAAACGTCCCGGCACTGACAGAGAAGTAGTATTTTCCAAGTCTCTCAAATGCACTGCCACTTATTCCAAAACAGTGGGGAAAAGTTAGCAAACTGGTTTTATCGTAAATCTGCTGTTTAAGGATCAGCATACAGATTTACTACTACCACTACTAATACTACTTCTACTACTTCTACTACAACCACTTCTACTACTGCTACTAAAAACTATGCTAGGTGCCCCTATATGTCAGCATTTCTGTTGTCACAAAATGTTTCTTTGTATTGAAATCATTTTAATTTTTCAGTTGAGGAATCATTCTAATACAGGTTTTCCTTTAAGTGTCTTATCTGTTTGGAAAAGTAGCTTTAAACTAATTTGAGAACTTTGTTAGTGTGTTTTTTATTGCACAGTGAAAGACAGGTTTTATGTGGGTATTTACATATGCTGAATTGAAAGAAAAAAAAATAGCATTGGGCAGGATGTGTTTCATGGGTAAATAAATAAAAAAAATACATTTTGATGTGAATTGAAACAGAGAACAATCTGTTTTCATTTCAAGGGCAATATAACTAAATCACACCAGTTTCCAAGAAACTGGCTGCCGTACATAAAACGAAATAAGGTAAAGAATTACATAACGTAGAGGCTGAAGTCAATTACACGTATGGACATAACCAAGCAATGTGTCAAAGTTTGCTATGGATGCCCTGAATCCGTCAGCGACCTGATGCGTGCCTTCTTTAATTTACTATGTCAATAACACTGCAGTGGAGAGACAGAGTGTGATGGATGCAGACGCCTTACATGGACCGATTCACAAAGAGCCAATTCTGAACACCAAGAAGATTTTTATAGATGGAAATGAGCCAATGTGGTCACACTCTTTTATTGGGATGTTCATGTTTACTATGTTATGGTGTGATTAAATTGAATGTGTATTAGTCAATGCATAATAATAATAATAATAATAATAATAATAATAATAATAATAATAATAATAATAATAATAATAATAATAATAATAATAATACAAAAAAAGCCCTGTTGCTCCTGGTGAAAGATACAAAGTTTAGAAGTTTCAGTTACCTTCATTACTGGACTTTACTGACAAAGGCCATGTCAGAGAGCCACAAATTGCAATTAAAGAAAGAAAGGTAAGAATTGATTTAAAAGACAGTATTTTAAAGGGCACCCCAGAGTACAGGGCAGGTCTCTCACGCTGATGACACTAATTCTTCTGGGAAATTCATGTTAGTTGGTGTCTAGACGGTTTATTACTCGGGACACAGCACCAATGACCATCCTCCAATTTTTAAGACTCCAAGACTTTCAGCTGCCCATGTGAGGTGGAGCCTACAGGCATATTCCAAACTAACCTGCCAGCACTGGTCATGAAATTGGGATGAAATTACAGTATTAAAATTTAAAGTGTAAAATGTACATTATCTCTGTTAGATATGTTATCCTAATCCGCCATCTTCTAAAGGTTGACCGTAGAAACTAGCATTGGTTAAAAATATCATAAAAAAAAAAGTTGATTGTTTATATTGTTTTCTTAAATTAACAACTCTCTCCTTACATGCTACAATAATGGGGAGCAAGATGTTCTCAAATAAAAAGATGTAATAGACACTATATTTTTTCAAAGCCTAAAACTTTACTAAAAGTAAATATTCTAAAAAAAATAATAATAAAAACTTGCTTTAAAAAGGAGTACCTCTGTAATCAAATAACATACTAACATGTAAAATAGTGACAAATGGTCCCCCAGAATAAGTCTCAGAGACTCACACAGTCACACTCAACTTGATGAGTGGGGCTCCTGTGATGAGTGTGTCACGTTTTAGTGGAAAATTACAGCTCTTTCAACAATTCCTCAGTCGGAATCCCATTCTAAAGTGGATTTTATCTGCAAATCACAATTATTTTGTTCATGCTCTGTTTTAATGGGCACACCCACTGTGCTGAAGAAGACACTTCCCTATTCATAAATGTATTACTGCTGGGGAATCATTAACTTATTGTTAGCAGCGCGACTGATGGCTTATTGGCATGACAACTTTCAACCAACACTTTTGTCTTTAAGTCGTACATCCATATCAGTGAAAACAAAGTCATCTACCCCATTTTCACCACTCCCCCTGTGTGTTTGAGCTTAGTAGAAGGCTTTTTCAGTGACAGAGGGAAAATTTGAGCCAGCAAGAGATAAGTGTAGGCTGGGTGCTGAAGAGGTTTTCTTTATAATGAGGAATAAGAAAAACAAAAGCACCAGACGCCACCGTACATGGGACAGGAGGGTGAGCGCTGGAGAAATCAGTTTTGTGAAAATGATATAGCTCTTCTGTTTTTCTTTAGTTTATAGGCAATAGGACTGAACAGCGCAGAGAGTGTAACTCATGAATTCTGTTAAAAGTGAAGTCTGATATTTATGGCTGGAGATGCAGCAGAGTCATAGATTCAGACAGTTTGCACAGATGGTGGCCATCCTTGGTCAACATTCAAATACAAAAAAGGAAGGAATGAGAGTCTCCTTCTGTGTCCTGACTATTTCCTCTCAGTGAATGAAGTAGACACAAGTTATAAAAAGAAAAGAAAAAGTTGCAAAAATTGTTCTTCGCTGTTTGTGCAATTCTCTCTGCTTTGTTGAACTTTATTAAATTCTGTCGTTCTCTCCTTCCTGTCTGGCTCCCATTGTCAGCCTCTCCTCATGCGTAACCTGTTTTTTTTTATATACTGGTGTAGTGGGGGGCATTGGAGCTGAAAGTGTGCTCTGGTATTAATCATACAACAGTAACAAGTCAAAGATATTATTCACACAGCTTTGTTAGCATCTTTAACAAAGCTGTTAAAAGGTTTATGCAATAGTAAAAGCAGACTTCCTGTATGAATGGTTAACAAATATAGACCAAATGTGTCACCCAGGAAAATCAATTTGGAAGTTGAGTAAAAAACAAAAAAATTATATAGAATATATACATGTATTTTGAATACTGGACATGCTTTTGAGCTAGTTGCTGTTCCACTGTATCAAATTATTTTTAGCCAGGATCTGCAGATAGCATCATAATGTACTTACAGTAATACATTTAATTTTGGATGTAAATATTAATTCATTTTGTAATTAAATAATGTGTTTTATTTAATCTTTATATTTATTTCTGACAAATGTCTTCTACATCTAGATCAGTCTTAACTAGGTGTTGGGACTGTCTGAGTGAACACAGTATGAAGTGTCCATGCAACTGGTTTGTTCTTCAAGTATGTCTGTCATCTGCCTGCTCATTGTATTGCAGCTATGAAAGCCGGGCTAATGGATATGAAAGTCTGATCAATTGGCCAGGAAAGGAAGATTAGGAAAGAATGAGTCACCATATTCCTCCTTGACAACCATGTCATGCCTTGCAGCCTCTCTAGAGACATCTCTGATTGATGCTTATCTTTCATCAGTGCACGTTTAATCTGACGCTTGCCCCGCTATAATCATATCAGCAGCAAATTTGTATCCCATCGCTATATCTGTTGGAAAATATGGGCGGAAATAAAAAAATAAAATATATATATATAAATGATAAGAGTGACAGTTGCAAGAGGCACATCTTTCTCTTGTGATGACGTGGAGCGACAGAGACAGGGTGGTTAAAAAAGGTCTTCCGTTAAAACAAACAGTGATGTTGGAGTGACATTCTGGGAAGAAGTGGCGGAGTCTCTCCTGGCGCTGGTCAAACAAACAAACACAGGAGCGAGACAAAGTGCAATCACTGACCTTTGTTCAAAGAAGCCATCTAATCTGTTTCCACTTTACTTAATTAGAAAAAGCAGAGGGATTTTTAATGTGCGCAGTGTTAATGGGAAACAGCTCACAGGTGCTAATTAAAAGGAAAAAAATATATATATATATCTCTTTGGTTGCTTTGAGTCCATTAATCTATATCTCCATCCATCACAAACATTTCTCGGACTACTAACAAAAGAGCTGTACAAAGCCAGCATACCATCACATGTATTTGGATGATCAAATATTGATAAACAAAAGTGTATTTCACAATGTGATGCACACATAAGTGTCGTGGATTACAGGCTCTGGCCTTTGTGGAACCAATGAGCTCGGTAACTTAAACGCTTTCTTCCGACGCTGGTGGCTTTTTTCCCCACTGAAGGTTAAAGCTTAATGCAGACACCGTGATTATGAACCACTGCTTTACAGGTTCAGCAGAGTTACCATGTGTGCCCTTGAGGTGGCAGATACATTCATTTCCTCTTCGACTTTGTTAAAAGAAGCCCGCCACTGAGCTCGGCCAAAATGGTGTCTCATGTCTCATAATCCGCTAAGTGGTTTAATGAAGGAAGGGGTTAGCAAGCAACAAACAACTACTGCACTTTCTGAAAATATTCCAGCAGTAATCTCAAGCAGTTTTTTACTGACTACATTAAATAAGTAAACATGACAATTGTGACCCTTGTGCAGAAAGTTAGATGAATACAGTAAACACAATGAATAGGCCTATTTTTTAAATCTAATCTATGCAAAATGTTTAATCTTTTAATCTCTATTATGTATTTTGTGAAATATTGAAGTTTGCTCAATGCTACAGCAGTCAGTAGCAGATGCACTTAAACCCATGCTATGCGCTCTCGACCACATTAAAGGCGCTGTTGTATGGCCAGTGTGTGGTCTGCCTCTCAGAGACGGCAGGGGACGCAGGAAACAAATTAGCTTTCTTGACCTTGGCCCAAGTTTCCTTTGGAACCCTTCACCCCTCCCTCTGGCTGTCCTTCATCTGGGCCACTTCAAGGGTCAGCCGGATGACAGCACGCCTCCGTTGGTAAAAACAGAGAATATATTCCGATGAGAAGTTTGCATAGTTCAAAATGTATCACAAGAAATCAATTTTAAGTTTTGCATGAGGTCAAACATCTCTAAAAAACATTAAGTGTGTAAGATGAGACCGTTTGTGTTAAAGGCAGAAAGAAAATGCACTGTTCTGACAGTGTATTCAAATGAAAGTGTGGGTTAAACCATTTCAGCACGGGCTTACAGAGCGGAAGAGGGGTGATTTCCTGACACCGTGAGGCTCACATAATGGTACACCAGTCTGTTTCACATTCATTCTTTAATCCACAACCATGCAGCTAAATACGTTTAAATCTTAAAATAAATGTACATTCCTTTGCCACCCAACAATAAAGCTAAAATAAGAGGATTTTCTGCTACAGTATAGAAGTCAAAAGAATCTTTTCAGTGATAGATATTGAATTGTAACACCAACAGGCAAATCTAATTCTCCCAATTCACACAAAATCACGTTTGCGTGCATGAATGTTAGGCCAGTGAGCAAAAATACCCTGGGGTATCCGAGGGAGTAAGTAGTAGCACTATATTAATGCTCATACTCTTCATTGATCTACAAGCACTCCTTAATCTTGTGGGCAGCTTCCTGCTTCGTATATTTCATAATGTGACACATCATGCATCGATATAACGGGCAAGGGCCTATACTTTCTCATGCTGGCTCACAGCGTTTATTGATTCTAGCATGAAGTAAACATGTCTTCAACACTGGGGCCTGTCATTCCACGCAGATATAACAGAATTGTCAAGCGAGAGGTCCTCATTATTAGATGCTCTAATGATGACAAAGATCGATGGTTAACATGACAAGATATCATTTGCAAAGTTAATAACTGCCTGTAACCACAAGAAGAGAAATAAAAGGGTTAAGCAAGGCGCCTCTGCTTGGTTAGAAGGCAAACAACATGCGCCAGACACATGTTTATGGCTCACCACTTTAAATTCTGAGCGCTAGGGATTATTTATCTGCCGTATGATTCAATGGGGTGTTCTCGGAATTGATGACTGAAAATACGTACAGTAAAATGACTCAGGGGCATGGCTTTGGCAGTGAACCAAATTGACCATAACCTCATGACTAAATGGTAGCTTAGGCAGGAGCAATTTCCTTTGGACTTTCTGTAACCAGCCAAGGAAAAAATATTATAGGTGTGAGCCTCTGAGTAACATACTTGTGTTTTGTTATTGGATGCCTTGCAAAGCCGTTTTACTGACTCACTGACAGCACTGACTCTCCGCTCTCCCTGTAACTTGACCTGTATTTTATTGTGTATATTAAAATGTGTATTGTGAGGAAAATGCTCCAGCAGATTGGAGAAAGCAAATGCATTTCCGAATAAGAAGGTCAGTGTGTTTTTATGAACTGCAGAGTAAAACATATAGGTTGTGAGTTGGCGTGTTGATGAATTCCTCTGTAGTTAGGTCACATGGCCGACAGGCTTGAGTCCAGACAGTAGGAAGTGAAAGTGCCACTGCAGCCACAACACAGGTCAAATCTTCAACATGGTTTTCCGCTGTACAGGGCAATTGCTCTTCTCACTTTACTCCACAAAAAAAAAAGGGGTGGGGGTGTTTGAAGACAGATGAGAGAGGATACTGATCTGTATTTTTTTTTTTTTTTTTAGTATGAAGTAATACCAGTGAGACAAGGAACAGCACTTTGTTCCAGCAGAAAGCAATTCTGAATAAAGATGAGAAAATGTTTAGACTTTTTTAAATAAATATTACATATTATTCAAGGAGCACCTTTTAAAAACAATTATTAATGACACAAAACATTTATAGTTTTTTAATAAAAGATTGTGCAATAACATTTTAACTTAAATTCTAACTGTATTAAAAACACTTTGTTGTCGACTGACTGACCGCCTCGTTTCATCAGTGCAGCTGCGGAACAGAACTACCCAGAAAAAAGCCGACCAAGCTTCAAAATACATGGTGTGGCAAAGAGGGCCTTAAAAAAAAGTAATATTTTAAAATAATTCTCACGCTCTTTCATGAAAGTTTTGAATATTTTTCTTGTGCTGATTTTCAATGATTATTGCATTCAGCTTGCTACATTTCAAATGCATGTGATTTTATTTGTAAAGTCACTATCTGTGCTGTTTGTTAAGAAATAAAGCTAAGTTGTTTTTATCTGTGGCACATGTAGATGCTATCAAAATACAACAGCTTGATGCTGCACTTGCTGCTGCATTAGAAGCACTTATTCTTTTAGCAGCTAATGAGTTGAACCTTGGGAGTGTTTTGGAAAAGAAACGGGACACACTACGGGTTACTCAGTTTGATTTTATTTTCTCATTGTTTCTGACATCAAGGGAACATGAGAAGGGCAAACTTGTGAGGCTTTCAACAAAGACAGCGGCAGATGTGGAGGTGTGAAAAATAAAACGAATAGGGGGATAGCTATTTGTGTGCAATGAAGAAAGACATAAAAACACAGCCTCGCACTGAGATAGTTGCTCTAAATGAAATACCTGGAGATTGCATGTTGCTTTGCATTTGCAGGGGTATTCAATTTTAATTAGGGTTTTGGAGACATCTTTTATCAGACTGTCACTAATCTTTCTCTTCCCCTTCCTCACACCCTCCTCTTTCTCTCACACACATCCCAAATGCAAATACACCACCGAGTGAATGGCTTAAAATTGGGCAAAAAATAAGGCAAAATACAACAATTTGTCTCTTATGCACATTATCAAAACGCAATGGACTAAAGACAAAAAAAACATTGTCCCATTTTATTTTAGCAAAAACCATTACCCCTGCTTTTAATTGCATTTCTTTGGGGCAAAGGTGATAATTAATTTTGCTCACGGAGGAACACGAACCAGGAGCCAACATACAAACTGTTAAATAGTTTTATTGCCTTCAGTCACAGAATAAGTATCTGAAAACTGTTCAAGGAAAATATGCATAAAATATCCCAATTTATTTAAATGTGGAGGCAATACTGACAAAGCCATTCAGAACATACACCGCTGAACGAAAATCTACATTCTAAATATAATAGTATAAAATATTAGTATATTATAATATTAATAATATAAGTACCCCTGTTTAATAACATTATATTTTAGGATTTTATTTTCAGAGATTAAATAATAATATACAATATATGTCACACTTGTCCACAGTATAAATGTTAAGTTTAAATAACTTTAAAGTGTCCACACTACACTTTTGCTACAACTTTTTGTTAAAAAATATATGAGGATTGTGCATTAGCAAGTACTAATCAAAAAAATTCTGTGTTCGCCATGAGTTTGTTTTTTGTCAGAAGTCAATAATGTGATTTAAGCTATAGACATTGTTTCTATACTTTCATACATAACACTCACTGCCATCATACTGCCACAGTTCAGGCTCTGATTTCCCCAAAGCCAACTTACTGTATCATTTTTAATACACATAACTTCAATATATTTATTAGAATATCCTTCCAACATGGATATTTGAATTATTCATTTTTATTGTGTAAAAAGTATTGGATAAATGACAATTTCTTAAATGTAATGAATTACTGAAACTGAATTTCAGCAGGTCAAAAACAAAACCCAAACACAACTTTTAAAAGCACCACCAATAAAAGTATATTGCCGTATAAGAAAAGCTCCTTCTGGCTCTAAAAAGCCCCCTCTCCGTTGTGCTGCTGTCTGAGTGCTGTTTGGTGCTCAGCCTGTCTCCCTCTCTTCATTCCTGGCCTTCTTCCATTGTTAGTCACCTGGGTTATTGGCTGGAGCAGCCGCAGCATACTGGACATCATCTCAAACTACAAACGACAGGAAGCAATAAGCTGGAGAATAGCAGCAATCTGAGGAAAGTTCTCCATTCACCAGAGCTCCCTAACTCTCTGTCTTCTTATCCTGGGCAGAAAATAAAAAAATCAATACGGGCTCACAGGGCTTGATAAAAGTGCTGGACAGGGAGAAAAGCAACGTTGGATATAGTAAATTAAAATGATCAAAATTTTCCAGTTGACTCAGCCCACAGCCTACATAAACTAACAACCCTGTCTCCGCAACTGTCTGTCATCCTCCAACCACTATCTTTATTCTGCCTATTGTTCACGTGGGTTTTTCACCAGTTTATGTAACGTCTTTCATTCCAAACACATTCCTGAAATGGTTATTATGAATTCAAGACTACTTTCTAAACTGTTTTGCAGAAATAAATGCACACTGCTCCATGGATATGCACATCCGGGTGTGTTTGGTTAAATGAAGTGTACTGTTACTCTTACAATACCAGTCTTGTTGATATAAGTTAGACAATATTTAGGATTCTATATTAATCATGTATGCTAAATCAGCTAATCCTCAATGAGCAATATGCAAAATTATGTTTTATTATAACTAAATTCTTAATAGTTTTAGAAACCAACAAGTTAATTATGTGTGCAAGAGCATTGTTTCATTTTCAGCTTAAAACATTTAATTATATATTTTTTAATTGTTAGATGTTCATTAATTAATTTGGGATTTCACAACTGATCCAATCCTCACATAGTTTATTATGCATTTATTTACATAGTCCTACTGTAAGAGTGAAATTTTACATAAACAGCAGTGTGCTGCGTTCAAAACCCAGGAATCATTTTATCTGAGCAAAAGATAAAGTGTGTGAGTTCACAAACAGGATTATGACCTCCTCTAACTTGGTGTGATAGAAGTGTTCCCTCACGATCCCTAATTGAATCACAGTAATACGCTGAGCAGCAGACTCACTTAGCTCCTACACACTTTGCTCGATGCCAGCCCACACCAGGCCCCTCCTTGGCACCTCGTCTACCAAACAGTAAGATGGGATTAAAGGGGATTGGCCGATGTAGTCCAGCCTCAATGGGTGCTGCACTGCAAGAGTTTATATGCCACATCAACACTGGCAAACGCAGGATGATGACTTAAGAGCAGGATTTTACCAGCAATATATCGCCATGCTCTTTTCCTGATGTGCCCTGTGTATTTTCATTTTTGGTCAAATCTAAGCACTTTAAATGACAATACTCAAGGTGCAGGTTTATTAAACATTGCAGCTGACAAATACACAAATTCAACAAAGACAGAAACGGTCCTGCCATCTCCAGCTGACACCCAGGTGTCACCCAGTGGACGCACTGACCTTCTCTGTGTGCCTTCCTGTACTTGCCAAAATGACGTAGGATGTGTGTGTGTGTGTGTGTGTGTGTGTGTGTGTGTCAGGGATCAGCTTAAAAGAAACACTAACCACTCAGGCCTGCACTTGCTGTGTCCTAATATCCTGTTGACCCAGGTTCGACAGCAGACAGCCTTGAGACACTTAAATCCAGCCGTAACCCTGAGCAACACGCACATGTCCTGTTAGCTCACATCACAGCTTGTGTCAGCGCGAGGAGGGCGCCCACTGAGGCCTCCTGAACTCTCTCCCCGTACTACTCACAGTGATGGGTTATAGGAAGGTACAATATGACAATTTGTAGCGTCCAATAATAGCACTGGTGATTGTGAAGTAGAATTAGGGTATTAATGTCAGTTCACATTGTAGTTAACGTTCCACAATCCTACACCCCACTGCTCTGACTTAATGGATCAAGTGTTTAGACTTAGACTGAATGAGCCAACCAGAGGAAGGTACTTTCCTTGTTTCCTGGCAATGGTAAGACTCTAGCTTATTATTCCTTAAATAACCTGGCAAACATGTCATTCATAATCAAGTTAGTTATTCAAAGTTAACTATTTACAGCATTTCATCTGTTTTGCATCAGATTGATGCAATAATAATTTAGTAAGAAAGGTTTTGATTAATATCAAATGAGAGGGGATCTGCAGCATTAATGTTGACTTACAGAGTCAAAATGAGCATTTCCGAGAAAGCCTTTTATCAGTAGATCGCATAAATCTTATCACATCCTGATTGTACAACTCTGCGTCTTTCTGTTTCTACATATTTACAGTATAAATAGACATGCTTATATACTTGCTTTGTAAAGAGATTCATATATATATATTTGAAACACTTTACAAAGCAAGTTAAGATTCAGTCCAGTTGGAAAGCAGCTGTCATGTATTTAACTCTTAAAACCATGAGGAAGGGAATGGAAAACATAGAGAAGATTTTTGGAGGTTACCAATTATATAATATGATCACTAAAAGTATATGTTTTAATTATGTCATCAATCATCCAGTTGAAAGTGTCATGTATAGTAAATTCTGCATTTGGACACAGTTTCAAACCAAATCCACTAACAAGCCATGGCTGTGAGATATTGTAACTCTGAAGAGCTTTCTTTCAAAAGGACCTTTTAAATGAAGTCTATGACAGATGTGAATAACAACCGAATTTCATTCACTTTTATCTGTTTCTTTATTGTGAGCCCCATTTTTTTAACACAGATTATATTTCTCTTAGACTCCAAGCCTTGTGAAAGTATTAATTAAAATCCAAATACCAAATATTGATTAATATGTTATCAGGACACAGCAGTTGGTGCCCTTGCTATTGATCCAGCCTGTGATTTATTATCATATTTAGGAAAAATCATTTTGTGTGATTATATAAGGCAATGGATTTTTAGTGAAAGGTGTAATTCTCTGCTCTTTTCTGTATTGTGTTTGTAAAGCAAAGAAGGAGCGCATTTCTCAATTGAATTCGGAGATCTCTGATATCCTTGGAAGCGCACCCCCCTGAGTCAGCCTTCATGAGGCTGCGAGGGGCTAGAGCTTGTGTAAGAGAACGATCCCACTTCTTGTCATCGGGAATAATGGGTATTGGGATTACCTCTTTAATCACAACAAAGATTAACAGATGGTATGAGAACAGTTATTAGCAAACATCTTGCACTCATCAAATCAATAAGATGATTTGTAATCAGGCTGTCGGTGCAAGTGAAAAGAGAGCCGGGACGTTCCCAGTGAAAGATCCTGGCAATCAGAAGCTACTGTGTAGCAATTACCTCTCCACAAAATAGGTGCTCTTCCTCCTCTGGCTGGCAGTCCTCCAAAACACACGGCAGACTGATAGCAACATAGGGCATTAACACGGCAAAACACAAAACACTGCATGGGTAACCTTGTATTTGATCAGGTGTTCCCTTGCTCCGTAATTTAATTTCACTTTGTGCTATTATTTTGTGGATCTTGCCTTGTATTTAAGGGGAAAATCTAAATGTTTACACATGCTGTCTCTCACGACGAAAGAGTGTATAGCTCATTAGTGGGTTACCATAAATAAGTCAGCATAGGGACAAAGAAGAGCATAGAAACTGTACAGAGGAGGCTTCACTGTGCAAATATTTCTCCTTGGAGACGGGGACAAAGAGACTGAAGGACCGTAGATCTAGAGTCTGGAGTACAGGGACCTGTAAAAGGTGTGTCCACTGCACTACGACTAACTCACCCTACAGCATATCACACAGACTTTTTTGTGACTTAACTACACTAATATACATATTTAAAGACTTGATTGTTCTTGCCATAAAAAGTTAAATAAGTTGACATTTAAGTAGCACACATCATTGCACAGGGACAGGGAGAACACACTGACAACACAACAAAAAACAGCAAACTGAAAAAAGCCACATTTGCTACATTTATACCACTTTGAATATTTGTTCATTTCATTTTAATCAAATAATCTCTCAGGGCCTAGTCCCTTGAAATACAAACCTCTGCACATATGTTTACAGTGCTGAGTAAGACAGCGGAGATATGCACTTAACAGGATTAAGCGAGGCAAATGGTGCCAAAACAATGACAGTAAGAAGTAACTGATGCTGTTTAAAAATTCAAAGGCCTCTATTGAACAGACAATGTGGCACACATATCACACAGATCCCTGCAGCCCACTGGTCTGGATGTTGCATACACTCCTCCACCAAATAGAGCAACTCTGAAGTAAAAATACTTCATGCAAATGCAGAGAAAACATCACCAGTCAGCATCATTTATTCATAAGGAATTATGCCTTAAACCAAAGTATAGCAATGACATGACTGTCTTAATAAAATCCTGAAAAAGTCTGAAAAATGCAAAAACTAAAAACTTCAGATGGCATAACTGCAGCCCTTCCCTTTGCACACACTCACAGTCACTTGTCGAGTGGCTAATATCTTTCCAAGGTCAAACCTGACAAGGAATTCCAATGAGATTAAGTGTCATCAGTGCAGCTTTAGCCCTTTTCTGCTTATTGTTCTTGGAAATGGCATTAGAGGCTGCAGAATGACCACAGCCTCAAAGTATTATCTCTTTCCTTCCTCTGTGCAAGAGGTAAGTGCTACACCTTCAAATGTGAACCTTTACAAATAAGGCAATGGGTTTAGTGTGGCAGACTTTTTTGTCACTATAAAACCATTGTTAATATTAAAATTTGAATAGCTAGGCTTCACTGACTGTCTAGAAAAAAATTTGAGTTGGTGATGAGAGGATTTGTTGAGCATTTTATACAAGGTTTGCACAACTGTTGGGACAAATTCTGCCCAGTGTACTTTTTTTTTAATAATATAATATTGTAGTTCTCTTTTATTACTCTTATTGCTCCTCCATTACAGAGTTTGATTTCAGTGTTCCATTTTGTTTGCACACATTTTGGTTAAGCACCGACCTTGTCGGCGAGCATTTGGAGCACTGGCTTTCACACTGAATTTGACACAGGAGTCCTTTTGGTGGTGGCAGCAATGAGCATTTTGTCATCTCCTCTCAAGTGCCAACTGAATGTCCAATTACTCCTCAGCTACTAATTTAATTACAGTAGCTGAAGAAATTGGTTGATTCAATTCGTTTCAATTAGGCTTGATTGACCAGTCAGATCAAATTTGATTCATCTCAGGTACGAGCCGATGTCACTTTTTATCTGCCCCATTCAGAACACGATTAGCAGGTTATATTATGATAACTGAAAATCACCCATGGCTGGGTTCACCAATGTAAAAACACATCAGACAGCAACAGATTAAAGTGCTCTCCTCATCTACGACAGTGTGATAAATGCCATAGTAAAAACACTCCCAGGATCCAAGCTACAATAGTCATTACTTATGCATGATGTCCACAATTATGGATCAAACTGTGTGTGCATGTGAGTGTCTGTTTAACACATCGCACTAATGGGAGCCGAGCGCACAGCAAAGCTACAAAACATGAAGCCCAGTTTCATTACATGTCATTCAGATAAGCAGCTGTTAACATGAGCTTTAGAGTGGTGCCCACCTGAATGCACTTTACACAAAGACAATTAATAAAATGAACCTTTTTTAAACAAATGATTATGACTGAGCAACACACTAATCCCTGTAGGCACGTTGAAGGCTCTTTGTTAAATTTGAACTTGCAGTAAAACACATCAGAGAAGGCTATATGTCTAAAATCACTACTTCACAATCACAAAAATTCACACAATCACAAAAATTTAATGGAAACGTTTAGTTATACTATTAACAATTAGTGAAAGTTTGGGGAAACATAAGAAGCACTTATGGGCACTTCCATCTCAGAAAACCATGGCTGGAGCCCAGAAAAACACAAATGATGGACTGAAAGGTAATCATTTATCTCATAATTCTTTATCAATTCATGTCTGAATTATATACATATTGACAGAAATGTCTAATATTGTCGAATCTGGTTTTGTTTAACTGAACATATGCAAACATTTGGTATTATTTAAACTGTGTAATTATTAAAGTGATAATTGTCACAGTATATATGTCTCAAAATAAAACGTTAGAGTGCCTAGTCTAGATTTACCTCAACGTGGAATTATATATTTTCTAAAAAGTTTCAGCTCATCTGTGATTGGTGCAGATGGACCCTGTACGCTATGCCATAGGCTGATACTGTAGCCTGCAGTGTGTGGAGACACGTCTCGACACCAGTTGCGGCGGCGCAAACACGTCTGATTGGATGCTGACGCATAGGACGCGTTTTTACAAACTGCCTAGCACACTACAGATTTACAGCATTGACATCCATCCAGTACATACTGCGACAGAATTAACACATATCATTTTTTTTACAACTTTAAACTGCTTAAACCGTTGCTTTTGAAAATAAATTCAGCGAATAAAACCGAGCGCCATTTACCTCATGTGTCTTCCCTGCTCTCCGGCCTTCGTTCTCTGTATCCGCGCAGATTCACGTCACAGCAGACTGCAGAGAGGGAGAGAAGAGAAAAGAGAGTTCTGACTCAAAGTCCGAACGCTGCGTATCAAGCGGCAACGCGGAGTGAGGGCCAGACAGCCGCGTCGAAGCCAAACATACCTTTTTTACGCGTAGCAGAACCAGATCCAGATCCAAAGGGTTGTTGAGGGGATTTCACGTTTTCTGTCCTCTCCCTCCTCTCTTTCCTCCATCCATCCCTCTTCCTCCCCTCCTCCTCCTCCTCCTCTCCCGGCAGCAGCACCAGCAGTGTTCTCTTCTTAGTCACTACAGCCCTGTTGGAACAGCCACTGCATTACACCGACGTGGGTAAAAGGTTAAATGCGCATGCTTTGCGTTATTTCAAAACTTTTACTTCAATATGCCTCGAATGTTTTATCCCACCTATATGTTCATTTCATATTCACCTTCACTGGCAAAAATCTCACTGCACATATGGTAGACTTGGCCAGAATCCTCTCTCTTTTCTTTTCCTGTGTGAGTGGCCCATACCGGATTAGATGGCACCTCGTCTAAAGTGGCACCTTGCTCCCTTTTTCTCTTTTAATCATCAGCAAAATAAAGATTAGACCTACAGGAGGAGATTGTAAAATCCTCTTCTTTTTCTTCTTTTTTACAAAGCTTGGATCCCCATTCTCCCAGTCTTTGTGATGATATTGATGATGATGATGGCCAACTGGACAGTTTGATTTTTGTGTGGCGAGCTAGTTATAAAGAATCAATATTATATCAAGGGGGTAACTTTGGTGATAAAGGACTTGAGCCACTCTGGCTATTCATCATAAGTCTGTAGCAAGCAGATAGGTCAAAAGAAATTATATTGCTCTAAAGAGTGTGTCTCCTTATCTCTCAGCAGCAGGGGAGTGGAGGACACACCGATCGATACAGTAGCTGCCGTATACTCCTTGCAATTATCAATAGCTGATTTTGTCTTCCTGGGGCTGCATCTATTAATACCAGATAATAACAGCCTTTTGGACATATATCTTGTAGTTGGTGGGAAAAGAAGAAAAAGAGGATAAAGGAAAGTTTGCGCATAAGCAGGACGACCTTGTTGTCAACAGATTTCATATGAAGCAAAGGGGTTAGACAAGTCACAGACAGAGAAAGGCGGGGGTAGGGGGCTCTCTCAGTCAAGTGCTCCCTTCTGTCAAAACAACAGGGCGTCTGGTGACAGTAAACGCGTTTTAATAGAAGCAGGTGCGTAAAGGCAACTTAAAACCTTTTTTTTCATATGAATTAAAAAGACCTTTTGCATAAAGCACCTGACAAACAAAGACCTATCACAATAGTTTAGCCAGAGACAATCACGTTTAATTTAGTGAGCAAGCTTGAAGAAAATCTGAATATTTTAATTACGCAAAATCATGTTTACCCTGCACACAAGGGACAGTTTTCATGATTTTCCATAATTCCCTTCCAATCTAAAGTTTAGAGTTATGTTGAAGGTAAAAGTTGGCTTTACACATAAACATCTAAACAATGTTCAGGAGCTAGCTCAAAGCTGCTTTGTTGACAGACTTTTAAATGTTTCTTTGGTAAGAACGGTGTTAGGTTCACTACAGAGGTAACTCAAGGGCAGGACTGGAGATACTCGTCTTTTTTATTGGCCTATTTGTTTCTATTATTTTGGACTGCAGGCAAAATGACAAAATCAAAATGACATTAAAAATCAAAAAGTTGTTGCTTCGTCAAACAGGACCTTAACGACGCTTAGGCTTTCTAACGCGACCACAGCGTCCACGTGTGAATGTTAGTGTTGATGAAATAGAAGCAAGCACCCAATGCATTTTACCTCCAAATGTGACAAGAAGGGGTCTGTGTATAAAGCTCAAAATAACTGCTGTTTTGTAAAGCGTTAAACTGATTCCACGTGTTTGTCTAAAAGAGATAATATCCTTAAATAAATATGGGGTTAAATAATATTAGTCCATTAAATTCCATTCCAACACTGCGCCACAAGCAGTGATGGAAAGCTTTGCGCTCAAACCAAACGGCCACTCGTAAAAAGCTAAAGACTGTGTGAGATTCATATGACAGACGTCAGAGCCGTGGGTATTATAGGATGTGGAGGTCAAAACTGTGTGTTCACTGTGTCTGTCTCGGGACGACGTCCTGTTGTAACAGTAACGTGGTGGTACATCCTAGTGGTGGCTCAAAGCAATGGGCTGAACCTTTCCTCCACTGCTCGTCGCGGGGTTAACTCTCACACACACAGCGCAGTGCCCCACTCCGCGCACACGCAGCGGACACACAGAGAGGAAGACAGCGGAGAGACGCGGATCGCACGGCGCTAAGTCCGTGGAGAAGAGCTTCGGTGTCTGTCTGAATCGGCGCGTGTTAAAGTATTCAACAGAAAGAAGAATTAAGAGGGCGACTCTTTCGTTTTAGTTAGAAAAAGCGCACCGACGCGAAAGGGACACTACACCAGAGCACGGCGGACAGAGAAGGAGGGAGACGGTAAAGGCACCTCTCTCGATGTGGGACAGTTTTGTGTTTTATCGCCATGCTTTTGGAGAACTAAAGCGACTCAACGCGCGTCAAAGTTTGGAGACATTAGCTGAGTAATAAAAGAAAAAAGACAAACTTTTTCGTTATTGTCAAGAACTTTACGCATCCACAACGAAGTCATAAGGCAGCTACATTCACTAAACAGGCGCTTCGTTTGAGGAGTTTGAGGAGCCGCGAGAGAAAGAGAAAAGACTGAAAGTAAAGTTATGAAGTTGAGGTTGCATCATAGAGAGATGAAGATGACAGCCACTTCGCGGTGAATCCTCAGTGTGGAAAAGCAGAAGAGGGAGAGAAAAGTGCTGTTGAAGACCCCCCAGTGCCGAGCACAACGAGAAGAGGCTCACTTTATTGTGCTGTTGTTGTAAGGCGGGGGAAGGCTGGGGAGTAAAGAGAAAAAGACACGGATAAAGTCTGAGAGTGAAGCGGCTAATTGCTTAGTCCGTCCCTCATTACCATATCCAATGCGCGTCCGCTGGACTGCAGCCAACCCTCCCCACCTTCACACAGTGCCATTAATCGCCAGGCATTATTCACAATCATAATTATTATAGCGACATGCGCAATCCGACGGACGTCAGCGAGCGAAGAGCAACAACTAATTTCGACTTATGATTCCTCCCCGTCCTGCAGCGCGCACACTGAACTCAACTTTAGCGTGTGTTTGATTCACTCGCCTCTTCGCTGATGTATCTGCACAACGCAGGCACATCTCGGAGCGCGAATACACTGAAAGCAGAAACGTCGCCAGCAGCATCATTAGCAGCATGTCCCGACGCAAGCAAGCCAAGCCACAGCACCTCAAGTCGGACGAGGAGCCGGCGATGGCAGGGGTGATCTCGGAACACGGTGAGTGGGCACGACACGGGACGGGACACTGGCTTGAAACGGGCAACTTTTCCCACTCTTCCAAATAACTTTTTTGTACGTTTCACTTTTTAATCTTTCTGCTGATTTTTATCGATATATGCACTTTACATTTATATTTAGCCTTTATACAGGCTTTTGAGTTTTCCTAAAATATATCGTAAGTATTTAAATGTTTTAACCAAAAGGAGTGATCGAGTATCTATCCAACATGACACTGTCTTGCCAGAGAGTTTTTTTTATTATTATTATTATATGCACTGTATAAATATGATACATTAAAATTCTTTATTGATATTTTATTGTATCACAAGGCCTTTTTTTGTAAGGCCTCGTTTCTGTAAAAGAAAACAAAATACTGGGGGAAAAAAATGCTTTGGTTCTGACAGACGTCTTTCTAAGGCACAGCTTTTGTACCAAAGCACATTTTAAAATTAGACCTAAAAGTTAATCAAATGACACTGTGTCAAATCGATGTTAAACCTGTCAAAGGCACAATGCTTACGCACTCACGGAATCAAATTATTTTCATTTTTAACTTTTATTTTAAATTTGCTCGTGTGTGTAGTTCTCTTCACAACCCCTGTTTCTCCTGGGGAGGGGGGGGGAGGGAGGGGAAGGGGGGGGGGCGCTTTCAGATGTAAGTCGAAGCCTTGTTTTTGTTATGGAAATGTTTTTGTTTACCCCCCTCACATAAATTTCGCACACTTGATTTGTTCCCTTTCGCTCACAATGTGAACAGGATCGGTTGACACAGCTCGTCCTCGCCATGTGGAATTAAAAAAAGGACCCATTCATGTCTTATTCTGCATGTCCTGTGCATTCTGCGCAAAGAAACGATCAGTGCTATAGAAAAAAATCTCATCTCTAGCAACAGGAAAATTCTACAGGAATTATAAGATTTACACAATGAGTTTGTAAATAATATTTCCTTTTTTTTTTTTCTCATAAAATTACCATAGTCTATATTTCTATATGCTTTTAAAACTCCACGAGTTTTGAATTAGTTTATTATAATGGATCAGAAATAAATATCATCTTATATGTTATTGCAATTTCTATTTTTATTTGAAAGGCAAACCATCAGTTGTTAGCATTTTAAAATAACATTTCTATCTGTCTTTATTCAAAGTGTCTCATCACAAGCTTATTTTTCCAAATCTCAGTGATTATTTATATTTTTCAATGGCGGTCCAACACATGCGCACCGTCACACACAGACACAAATACACACTTTGCAGGGCTTCTTTAGGAAAGAAATGCATGATGTAATCTCAAGGGAGCAGCTCTCTTTGCATGAGAAAATGTTGCTTTGAACAGCGAGACTCACTGATGACTCTTGGCTCTTTTGTTCAGTTTCATCTTGATGCTTTAAAAGGCAAAACACATTCGTACTTAAACCCAAATGTGTCAGCGTCAGGATTCCTCCGATTCCAAACGGAGATACACAGCATCCATCAGGTTGCTCTCCTGTAGGATTGAGGAATGTCGAGCGTATGAAGGAAAACTGAACATTTGATTAAATATTACTTTATATGATGCACAGACAATACTAGAGGATATTAGAAGCAATTGAGCATCTTTAAAGCAAAGCATTTAATCACTATTTAAAGTTTGTTGTATAAGTGGAGTTTTACATGAGCACAAACACTCTTGGAGTCTCATTACAAACAAATAAGGTCTATGCCATTTTGCTGAAGAGCCCAAGAAGCCGTGGAATGTCATATCACTACACAGGCTCGGTTGTTTCCAGGACAGACATGGCAGAAAACAATCCCAATCCCTTGGCATGAGCACAGTAAGGCCATACACACTTTTCAGTAAACCTAATAATACCACGTCTCATCCCAAAGCTACCTTAGAGCGATGCTACAAATGTCATACTGTCAGTGCATTGTCACAACGTGATCACATTCTGCTGCCGCCACCACCGCCGCCGAGGCACAGCTCTCGATGACACTATTGATCGCTTGGCCTTGACAAATGGTCACATATGATGTCCGAGGAATGTAGAAGTTTCCAATTGTCGGCCAAATCTATTAATGAATCATGTCTTGAAAAGGACAACAGATGTCAAGAGAGAATACATCAAATCTGTAACATATTTTATGACATATTTGGTAAATAATTTAAAGTATAAAAAAGAAAATCCCTGTTTTGCTACACATTTCTTCTCATTTATTATTATTTTTTTCTGTGGCCTAGTCTGATCTATTTAAAGAACTGCTCCCATAAACAGATCAAAAATAAAATCCTGTGCCAGAAAGCCCTTGTCAGGCATATTATCTCCCCCTCAGGCCTTCCGGACAGTTGCCCCCCTGGGTGCTTGTGTACAGGGGGTGCTGTGTATGTGTGTGTTAGGACAGGAAGGGAGGGCAGAGGGGGTCTGCTTTTAAGAGTGCTTTTATAAAGCCCGCTGACTTAACCTTTGTCTCCAGCCTAGACAGCTAGGTCCTGCCGCTTGATGTCAAGCTCCATGTACAATTAGAACATGCAAGCCGTTGACCTTGGCAGCGCAGCTTCCTCGTGTCCTAGAAAGTGTGAACAGCATCAGGGGCTTTTCATCTCCACAATATTTTACCCTGTGTTCAGGTGTGAATATACGGGAGTGTGTTTTTAAGTTTTTACATTTTATTTTGACCAAGGAAATACACAAACATTATAAAAATTTCCAAAGCCGTGGTGAATAGGACAACTTTTATAATTGCATTATCCTAAAACCTTGTTTAGATTATTTATGATGTATTCATTCAGTCATTTACTCATAGTAAGCTTGTTAGAATTGTTCGTGTTTTGTGACATACAGTGTTTCTACCAATAACATGCACTGTATAATACAAGAAGACACTAAGCTGACAGCTACAGTATCCTTGTTGCCCATACTTCCCCTCTAGCTAGGCTTTGTGTAGCTTTTGTTTTAATCCTCCTCACCAATGGGGACAGACTTCTGGACCACCCACATAGTTTTGCCAAAGATGTCTTCAAGAAGCCACTCAAATATGGTAGTGTCTTAATTACTATTTAACACTGAAAACACACAAGAACATGTGATCCAGAGTGAGAGGAAGTAGCAGAAATGAGAAAAAGACTATTTAGCATTTGAGAAAAACTGAGTCAGGACAGGCTCAGTAAGCCATTATTTAAAATCATTTAAATCTAATGATAAAATTTTTATTAAAGGAAGATGTGTACGCTCGTTTGAAAAGTTGTGGAAGAAGGATCTGATTATTAAACCTACAGAAATTAAACCCATTTGAAACAAAAGTAAAAATTATCTAAAAACATTCTAAATAATATTAGGTAGATAATTCCAATTACAAAATAATATTAATTTGAAATCTGCTTAATGTCCCATTGACAAATGTCCCATTACATCCTCAATTCCCCTGTTCAAGAAAGCGATGTCCAAGACAGAGTGAGACATCTTGACAGATGACAGAGTCATCTGGACAGTGTGCCGTCATTGAATACTGTATTGCAAATGCTTATACAAACAAATCGTTAATGTTTTGGCTGCTCCACATCTGCAGGCAATGACAAAGGCCTCTCTGTTGGTTCAGATATGACTGTACCACTCTGCAGTGGGCTGACCGGGCCCATGACACACGAATAGTTGTGTTATAGACGCTTTGCAGGTCTGAGGCATGAAATCACTGCGAGGATACGTTATGTGTTTAAAGCCACTGACATTGTGACCAGTTTAGTAATGCAAAACATAGCGGCCAATAGACAATGTATTATTTGTATTACCATTAACTCTGTATGCAATTGTTCTTGAAATTACCAAAGAACTGTGACTAGATTCCTAAATAGACATTGTTAAGTTTGATTAATTTTGGTCTTCACACATTTTAATGATTAGTGGAGTTAGCTAAAAAAAAATGGTTTCGAAATTCCACTACGAGGCCTGCTTTGCCTTTCCCTCCCAACACTGCACATACAGTGAGAATCTCTTCTCTAAAATGAACAGGTTTTCCATTATAAGCAGTTTAAGAATATTGCAGATGAATGATTATTTAAAGAATATGCCTGTAGCCGATGCTTTACATAAACACTGTACATTTACTGGTGTCATATTTATTGAGCAAAACTGGAATTAGTCATGAATGGGATAATTTGTAAATGCTGAATTCTTCACTGAATGCAGTGTTGTGTGGCCTTCACTGAATGAGTGGAAAGCATGAATAGCACATCTGATATAATATGTCAAATTAGTGGTTTCAGTTAGCATGCCAGAGATTGCTTAGCATGATACTGAACACAAGGATTCAATGTCTACAATATCCCTATTAACTAATTTCAACATAATATTTACATTTGACTAAATTAAGACTTTAAAAAATAAGAAACGGATTGAAGCAAAAAAAAAATATTATTTGTATTTTTCTCTTATGAATATACTAAAAATACAATGCTTTATTGTAATAAGTTGGCTGAACAAAAACATAAATTTAAGATACTTATCAAACTTAAAAACACAAAAAAAAACACATTTATTTTTAATTTTAAATTTATTTACACAAGAACCATAAGCATCCATAATTTCTGTAAATGTTTACTCTGCATCGTGTGTGTAATTTGCTTCAGGGCAATGTCCAAACGTGTGTGTATTTACACAAGGTCAGGCTCATACAAAGGCCTTTGCTTGTAATTGTATGAATGAATAAAAGGGATTGACAGTAATACCATTCTAATAACTAATCAGCTCAACACAATGCCTTCTCATTTGTGTTGACCTTTCAACCCTCAATTATGGAAATGAGCTGTGCAGTCCGCTGCTTGGCTAAGGGGATTTTTCGCCTGCTGTCACGTGCGTCGCTTTCTGGGCACTTGCTGCTTTTCACTTGTCAGCTTCTGTTTAGGATTTTTTTACAGAAAATATTTTTCAATACTTAGACTTTTTTTTACAATTTACACAACCAATGGTAATGACATTATTTTTTCCATCACTTTTATTTTTCTGTTTTTCAAATCTACACAATTAAGTGTAATAATTCCATGTTTCGTTAGTGCTGTCCTCTCATAGGATATGAACAACACACAGAGCCCGTACAAAGCTTCTCTGCTGATGATTAATTAAATTACAGACACCCGACCCTGATAGCTCATGCCCCCATCGGCCAGAAATTACAGCAGTGATAAATTTCTTTACTAATGACTCTATGTAATACGCATGAATGTTTTATGAGTGATTTAATGTGGCTCACTTCAAAGACACTGTAAGAATCCTTGCTTTTTCACCTACTGCTCAAAGGTGACTTATATGTGCACATTGTGTGTGTAGACCAAGGAAATATTCATTGTTTGTATTGATCATTTAGCACACTATAACTGCTTTAATTCAATTATCCTGGTGGAAATATTTATATTGTTTATAGCTGTATATGTGTATAAAAATTTGAAATTTGAGAGTAATATCGCTAATCTGATCCCATATTAAAATTTCAGCATTCTTACAGTAAAACAATTTTCAGTGGACTATGAGACTAAACATCTAAATGATTCATTGATAATTAATCATTATGTTGAACTGATGTGATATAAAATAAAGTACGTATAGTTTAAATTTTACAAATTGAAACTATGGGCACTTTTGCCAACACCAGAGGCAAAACCACTCAAACTCAACAAATAAACTTAGTTGTTGAGGTCATGGTTTGCATCAGGTGTAAATTGTGTCTATGAACAGAGTCTGAGTCTGCTTGTTTTACTCTTCACGGTTGCATGAGGAAAAGGAAGTGGCTTTCTAAAACTGTGATGAAACATATGTAACTAATCAGAGACTTTGCCGCTATGGCACTAGCATTCAATTCTGTCTTTTTTTTCTCAGATGGCACGAGAGGAGTGAAAGAATTGGAGGAGGTGGTTAAGAAGAAAAAGAGGGCAGATAGAAACTCTGGTAGTTAATACTTGATTGATTTATGTGTGGTTTTAGAAAACATTTGGAGGGTTACACAAGGTTAAATGGAAAAAAATCCAGGAATGCATAGATCAATAATGAGATTCAAAAATATTCTTGGATCTGCTATTGAGAACATAATTTATAAAGTTTGAAATTGTGTTACTTTGGCAATGCTAAATAAAAGCCCCCAGGCATTTGAAATTCAGGTGCAAATGACTGGGTTTGATAGCTGAGGGGAATCCTAATGTGGCCATCAAAGTCCTGATTTGTACCCAACAGATGAGGCAGCTGTGAATTGTATGAAATATTGGAAATCAATAGCTTCTATGGAATTTCATTAAGCGGCAGTATCCACAATTGATAGGCCCTCATAATTTGATGGATTGCACAAAGAAAATTATTAGCTGGCTCTATGGAGTGGGTGTGAATGCGTAAAGCTGGACCTGAGAATTGGTGAACTATGGCAATTTGTTCAGAGTAAAAATAAATAAAAAGAATATTGATTTTGGTTATGTTAAAAGAGAAGAAAAAAATCAAAGGTTAAATCTTTGCAGGTCTGCAGCACAAAATATGTGTGGACTCCTTATTGATTATTTATTCATTAATTCTTTTTTTTTCTCTCTCCCTCCATTCTCCTTACCCTCTCCTAACCTTTTAGCCCAAGGTGAGGTGCAGGATGATGCCGACAGTGGGAACGAGAGCCGCAGCGGCAGCGAGGAGACACATGTGTGTGAAAAATGCTGTGCTGAGTTTTTCAAATGGTCAGACTTCTGTGAACATTTAAATAGCTGTACCAAAAACCCACTGGTGCTCATAGTGAATGATAATGAGGACACACCTAACCCCTCCCAGGAGTACCCCACAGAGCCCTCCCCTGTCCCCAGCTGTTCAAGTGAGCAGGATGACAGCGAGGACCCTAGGGACGGCAACCACAGTCCTGTCGGTGAGGGGGATGACGTCCCAGAGACAGCAACCTTAAATGGGGTCAATGTCCTAGAAAAGGAGGACGAGCAGATGGAACTGGATCTTTCTCCTGAAAAAAACATGGATTCTGAAGAGAGAGATGTGACATCCCCTGAGCCTGACGGCTCTCTACCTCAGCTTAATGATGTCGTCCCCTCCAGCATTACCAGTTACACCATGCCAAGCACCAATGTTACTTTGGAGACACTGCATGGCACTCGGGTTGCTGTCGCCCAGTTTTCACAGAGTGTCAGAGCAGCAGGCAGTGGAGTTTCCACTATGGCTATTCCCATGATCCTGGACCAGCTGATGGCCCTCCAGCAGCAGCAGATACACCAGCTGCAGCTGATAGAGCAAATACGTAGTCAGGTGGCTCTGATGAACAGACAATCTGCCTCACAGCCTGCACTCAACCACCACAACACTGCTGCTGCAAGTCAGGGCCCTGTCTCCTCCTGTGTCCCCCCTGTCGCTAGTCAGCTACAACTACACAACTTCATCACTCCCCCTGTCCATCAGCTGCCTGTTAGGTTGCCAGCCACACTTAATGGTCAAGGGCCATCACCTCTGACCTCTGCAATAGAGGGGCCTCTTTCTCAAACATCACAAAGTGGTGGTCAACAGTGTAACTCTTCAATCCCTAACACTTCCTCAAACAATTCAGTGTTTTCTCCTCCCACTGCTTCCGGCCTATCATCTCTACTTCCTCCATGTTCATCCACAGTCACAAACATTAGCACCAGTAGTAGTGTAACAGCAGGTGGTGGTATCAGCAGCAGCGTGGCTCTTCCCAGGAACTCAAGCACACCTCCGTCACTCAGCCACAACAGTCTTCTGAGCTCTGCCTCCAATTTACCACTTATACCTCACAGTTCTTCCAGCAGTGTTATCTTTCCCAATCCCCTGGCCAGCATTGCAGCCACAGCTAATGCCCTCGATCCTCTCTCAGCTCTAATGAAGCATCGTAAGGGAAAGCCCCCAAATGTGTCTGTGTTTGACACCAAGCCCAGCTCTGATGACCCTTTTTTTAAGCATAAGTGCCGCTTCTGTGCCAAGGTGTTTGGCAGTGACAGCGCCTTACAGATCCACCTGCGTTCTCACACTGGAGAAAGGCCCTTCAAATGCAACATATGTGGAAACCGCTTCTCCACAAAGGGAAATTTGAAAGTCCATTTCCAGAGACACAAAGAAAAATACCCACACATTCAGATGAACCCCTATCCTGTACCAGAATACCTGGACAATGTGCCCACTAGTTCAGGCATCCCATATGGCATGTCTTTACCCCCTGAAAAACCTGTTACCACATGGTTAGACAGCAAACCTGTCCTCCCCACTGTGTCCACCTCAGTTGGGCTACAGCTGCCTCCCACTTTGCCAAGTATGATGGGTGGCTTTGGCGAGTCTCCAAGTCTTACTCCACTCAACAGGTCTCCCCAGAGACCCTCTCCACCCTCAAGTGAGTGTGCATCTCTATCTCCTAACATAATTAATGACTGTATGACCACTACTTCACCCTCCCCAAAGCTTAACATCGGAAGTGACGCGCCTCCTCACTTAAAAGCAGAAGGTATTCTGCTCCCACCAAGCTGTTCAACAAGACCAGGGGAGAATACCACCGCCACAACCACAGTGACTCAAGTGGTCCTTTCAACAACTGTTACATCTCCAACATCATCCATTGGTGGCCAAGTCACTGAACCAATTGGCAGCCCTAATTCTGCTTCTAATGCCGTCTCTCACCCTGTCCTACCCATGCTGTCTGACCAGTTCAAGGCTAAGTTCCCTTTCGGAGGCCTCCTAGACTCTATGCAAACCTCAGAAACATCAAAGCTACAGCAGCTGGTAGAGAATATTGACAAAAAAATGACAGACCCAAACCAGTGTGTTATTTGTCACCGTGTCCTGAGCTGTCAAAGTGCTCTGAAGATGCACTATCGTATCCATACAGGTGAGAGGCCTTTCAAATGCAAGATATGTGGAAGGGCATTTACCACCAAGGGCAATCTTAAAACTCACTTTGGTGTCCATAGATCTAAACCCCCACTTCGGGTCCAACATTCATGCCCCATATGTCAGAAAAAGTTCACCAATGCCGTTGTGTTGCAGCAGCACATTCGTATGCACATGGGAGGACACATTCCTAACACCCCAATCCCTGACAGCATTCAAGAGATGGATACTGACTTATCCTTTGATGAAAGGAGTTTAGATACAATGAGCAATTATGATGATGACCTTCTTGATGAAATGGAGCAGGCAATTGATGATGAGCCTGACTTAAAAGATGGGGACCCATTTGTTGACCCATCAAAATCATACTCCCCTGGCAATTCACCTCTGCCATCTAATATTTCCTGCCTTGCTGCCATGGAGAACCAGATGAAGATGATTGACTCCACTGCCAACATGACCCGCTTAACTGGTCAGAAGCCAACACAGAATGGCAGTAGCTTTGGTGAAGAGACTGATTGCTTCGCCACTGATTCTCTGTCTGCAGTGGGAGATGCAGAAGGTCAAAGCCTGGGGAGCCCCGCTTTGTCTGATTCCTCTGGTTCTATGCAGCATTTGTCCCCTGCACACAGCCACTCTGAGAGCCAGCGATCCAAGTCCCCAATTATGCTGAACAATAATAACAATAGCAATGGCATGACAGCAGAGGAGGGCCAGGAGAACAATACAGCCAGCCTGGCAACAGTGAAGTCGGAAAAATCAGAGACCCCATCTCCGCTTTCTGCGACTGAAGGCACTGGGGCCCTTGACCTGACTGCCACTCAACCTGGCAGGCACTTTATCAAGGAGGAGAGCCACTTCAACATGCTGTTTCTAAATAGAGATAGAGGTGTGTATTTACCAAAGCAATACAGAATGCATAAATTGAACTGCATGTAAAGCAATTTAACACTGTTGTATCAATATATTTTATGTTTTAAAGCTATTTAATGATTAAAACAAATAATTTAACAGAATTTTATTAATTCATACTTTTTTTTTATTAATTAGACTTTCTCTTTTCAGGTTTGAGCAATCCAAATCTGGCTAGCACTGCATCAAACATGATCAAAATGGAAATCAATGGCCACGGCAAGTCACTGTCTCTGAGTGAAAACTCCCACCTGTCCTTGGGTATTCAGGTTCCCGCAGCTGCACCCCAGACCACTATGAACCCCAGCTTAAACCCTATGCTCGCTCCCCCGCCCCCGAGACGCACTCCCAAGCAGCACAACTGCCATTCATGTGGGAAGAATTTCTCTTCAGCCAGTGCTCTGCAAATCCATGAGCGAACACACACAGGGGAAAAGCCTTTTGCATGCTCTATTTGTGGAAGGGCATTTACAACAAAAGGCAACCTAAAGGTAAATTATTATTACTCAATCATAATCAATTAATCAATTGTCATTAAGGAACCAAAAATAATAATTACACAGTTTTTCAATTTTTTTCTTTGTAAAACACTCACACACTTTCTCAAAAATGTTCCAGCAATGATGCTCATAATGTTATCTGCTATTTTTAGGTTCATATGGGCACACACATGTGGAACAACGCTCCAGCCAGAAGAGGACGACGGCTGTCAGTGGAGAATCCTATGGCCCTGTTGGGTGGAGATGCAATGAAGTTTAGTGAGATCTTTCAGAAGGACCTCGCTGCTCGGGCAATGAATGTGGACCCGGGTTTTTGGAACCAGTATGCAGCTGCCATTACCAATGGACTGGCCATGAAGAACAATGAGATATCTGTGATCCAGAATGGAGGCATCACTCAGCTGCCAGTTAGCCTCGGCGGGACAGGAATCACCTCATTGGGAGCGATGCCTGGAGGAATGGACCGTGTTCACACTGGCAGCAGCTCTCCTATGACGGGTTTAGAGAAGACTGGACTTGAGGTTGGGGCTAATCGGCCCTTTTCTAGGTTTATGGAGGAGAACAAAGAAATTGGAATCAATTAAAATAACTTTTCATTCATTCATTATTCCAAGCTAGGTGTTTGGCAAAGACTCAAAGTCAGATGAGATGGACAAATTTACACACACTATACTATGTACAGGAGAAATATTTTTTGTTTGGTTTTGGATATATAGTATTTAGTAATGATTAGAGGTCTTTGCCTTTCACCCCTTCTGTCCTCAATTGCTATTTCACCTATATGAAGAATATTTTGTCTCGTTTGAGAATATGTCGTCTTGCAAGATTTGCATGGTACTGTTTTTTCTCAGTATGTTTGACTGCTCTGAATTCCTTTACAAACCGGGATCCTGCCTCATTTATGATGGACAAGCATTTTATCTGAATGGGACAGAAAAGAACAAAAGCTATTGGCCTTCTTTTGGCAAACGTGTTTATGATTACTCACTAAAAGAGCAATGGATAGACTGAAGAAATGACTGACATTTAGTGTTTCTGTGCTCGCCTGATTTTTTTCATAAACTAGAAAACTTGAAAAATAATGTTTGAACTATTTTACATTTAGTCTCCCAGCATTGTCTTATGATATTGTCCTGTGTCTTTAGTATTTATGATATTGACAAAAAAGCGGGTATACAAAATATATTTAATGGCCCTAGCATTTTATTGATCCATTTTTTCTAGACTGCAGGCTTCACTGATCAATATATATATTTCACTAAAGACAAAATTTCCTGAGTTGAACAAAAGCGACAATAGGTTTTGTTTGGATATCAGTCGAGCGGCGTGGCTGACGTTACACAAGGAAGATGTTGAAGATATCTGAAGCTGCTATGACCACAACCCTGCTTTTAACCTTTGTAAAAAGAAAAAAAAAAGAAATAAGTGATCCTTTTGAAGAAATATCTATGTATAGAAATACAGACAAATCTAAAAACAGGTATGCATATTTTGTATCACATAAAGATAAACATCATGAGTTGAGCGTATTTGTCATGTTTGTGAATGCACTTTTTAAAAACAAGACGTTTTGTCTGTGAGTTATACCGTTAACCTTTTGACTGAGCTATCACGTGCTGTTCCCATTGTTTCCAGCAAACCACTTTGACAGTTTGCAGAGGCACCTCTCTGTTGTTGCATATGTGAGTTAAACTCATCACTCAATCAAACCTTCGTAAATAAAAAAGAGAACAGGTGTGTGTTTGTATTGTCTCCTTATACCGTGTTCATCACATTACAATTATACATTTTTACACACATTTAAGTTATGTTAAACATCAGACAAACCTATTTCAATCATAAATAGTAGCATTTCTGTTTCTGATATATATGTAATTAAAGTATTAGAAAAAGGAGAATATATATAATAATATATATATATATATATATATATATTTATATACACTAATAAGTTAAGTAGTGTACATATTAAGCAATGTTATAATTGAAATATTTAAACATTGATATATATTTGATGTATTAAAAATCATCTACATTAGATATACAGCATGTTAGAAAGACCTTAATATTTTATTAAATATAATCCTTTGTCTGTCTACAAAAGCAGTGTAAAAGAATAACTGCAATAACAAAAAGACTACAGGCTTTAGCAAAAAAAGCATTGTTTATAAATTAACTTTGGTGTGAATGCGTATATTACTGAGATGCACTGTGGTCTTCACGGTTAATGTGGATGTATTCCTGGTGCATAATACTTCACACATGGGCTGCATATGTTCACACAGAGTCACACAAAAACACCCACATTGAGCTTTTTTCAGCCATTGCAGAAAAAAATAATTAAATAAATTCAGCAAGCACTTTCAGATGATCATGAATAAATGTCTTCTGTGAGGAAAGTGGAGCACATCAGGTAAAGGACTAAATACAAGCAGCCTTTGATCAGTACATTAAACAGTTCTTTCTTATCTATGGCCCTTTGCAGATGTGTTGCACTGGAATTCATCGCAAAACAATCGGGGAGATTAGCCTCGTATGTTGTACAGTTATACTAATGGATCATTTTAGTGACTGTTGTTTATTTATGTATAACAAAATCAACACAGTGATTTTTTTTTGCTGTTTTTTTAATTTTTTATTTTTACTGTCAGCAATGATCTGAATCCCTTGCAGCCATGTACATTATAAGTGCTATTGTGAAACCAAAATAGCCACTCAATCATTAGCCACTGAACTGATGACTGCATCTTCAGAACAGCTTACATCAGCTGTCATCACCATCACATAAGTGTATACTATGTTTATCTTTTGCCTTGTTTTTTACACACATATTACTTTTCATGTTACTGAATTGGAGCCTGACCCTGGGAGCACTGCAGGTTGATTTAATAATGCTTGCTGCCATTTGTAAGTGCATTGTTTGACACTGCACTGTTAGCTGATTGTGTAAGCTTAGTCAGTGGAATTGTCTGGTAATGAAAAAAACTTTTATATGGACTGTTTTCCTCTATGAAGGAACCTATTTAACTCATATTCGAGGGAAACTGAAATGCATTCCCCTCATTCTTTGGCTCATGTGCTTGCATTTAGTAAATGGTTTTGCTGACAGCTATGGATGCATGTAAAGACTGTTGTTTAAACCTCCTAATGGTAATTCATCAAATTTATAATGTAATTCAATAGGCTAGTTTTAGATTGTTTTGCACTGTTTCACCCTTAAGTGATTTTAATCAAAATGCTTTTCCAGCTCGACATGAGGTTAAAAAGTGTTAAAAAACTGTGACACAGTAGGATTACTGTTTCCACAACAAAGCTAAGTATGCAACTCATGATATTTTCTATTAGGGACTTTTTCCAGTAAACAAGACAAAAAAAAAGTGCAATTTAATTTTACTATTAAAAGCCAAATCTTTATGGGCAACTAAGGGAATGCAGACTGAGGTGTGTTCATTTAAAGGGATTTAACAAGTTAAATTTTTGAGTGGGTTACAGGCCTAATTATTGCAAAGTAACATGAGATGCTGTTGCAGATTTTCCTTAAAATGCATAGCTTTTGTCTTTGTTTACCACACAAAGCAAATCGTTTTTTCAGTTTCATTTGCACCTGACTTGTGTGGTTGTGCGCTACCTGTTTCCCAGTGAATATGTGTGATGTTCAGGGCATGGCACAGTGTGAACAGACAGGCCATCATTGGGACGGGGCTGTCGGCTGTTTGTTTAATGCCCTGCCTACTGTGAAAGTCTCCCTGAAACAGGCGCAGTAAATATCCCCATTGATCCAGAGGCAGGGGGCCCTACGATGATGTAGTGGCGAAGAGCCACAAGAGTAAATCTAACCGACAGTAATCCAATCCCATTCTCAAGGCTCTGGGATCTGAGATAGGTGCTTTAAATCCAAAAGTGTTCTTTTTTTGCACAATTTTTCCGCCTTTGTTAGCACAGGCCTTGTTATTTATATTGCTTGGTGTTGTCCAAAGTTATCTTACATGCTTCACCAGCTCCGTCTTTAAATCTTTTTTATTTCAAAGTACTGTGCTTATTTGTCAAATGACTTCCTTAAACTATCTACATTTACCTGAAGTATGTGTATTTAGCATGAGTGGGATAAGACTTCTCAGGTAATCTGTGCACTTTGCAGATGGAGGCAGGTACACATTGGAAACTCTAAAACTCCATTAAGCTTGAATTTCCCTTTGATGGCCAAAAGCTGCAGTCTACTTTCTTCATTCGACCGGTGGCTTAGCCCGCTCAGGAAAGTGTTAGTTTTCATGCACCCCCTGAAAATGACAAACTTATGCACTCCAGAAGCCCTGGAAAAGGTTGTGTGGTTTGCTCATTTAGATTCTTTCCTGTACGGATTGTTAAGAGTTGTCGTAGCATGGTGCACTTTGGCCCTTTGAGCTTTCTGAAACATTAACAGTTTGGTACCAGAACAGATCAGCAGCTAATGAAGCTTTGTACAGGGTATTGTTTTCACTTGTTGTTTTCACATTCAGATCCTATAATACACATGCAAATGATGTAATACACAGGACATATTTTGAGAAACATTTTTGGTTCCTTTTCCACATCTGCAAATAAACAATGCAAGGCTGGAAACTGACATCAGTTAGAGTTTTGCCAAGGTAGAATCATGCAAATCATATGACGTCAAAGGATGAGGCCAACATTGCAGACATTTCTGCCAATAATGAACTCTAATATTTTTGTTTTTGGACACAAACTTTTTATTTTTATATTGGCTAATTTGGGGGCACTTAGTGTAATATAACTGTTACAACTAACTGGCCTTTGTACTAACAGAGAAGCCCTCTGTGTTGATCTGTGTGTAAAGTACACTCATTGGAGGGCACTCTCTCTGTTTGCTAGGTTAAAAGGTGGGGTGGTTTTAACTTGAGCAGTTGGGTCCTTAAAGAAAGGGGGGTGAGTTTTGGCAAATCAATATATGCGCAAAACATAGTGGAGGCCCACCTGCAAGAGAAGACGTCATCAATTAAACAAACTTGGTGAACAGGGCCAATTCATCAGAGTGCGCTGCGGATCAGCTATTGGGTTCAGCTCCGACGTGACAAATGCCGGACCTCCTCTGTGTGCCCAAGGTTGCCGATCGATAGAGATCATCATTGTGATGTGGCCTTTTATCTCACAACCTGCTCCCTCAAGCCTTATATTATTCCCAACACAGAGATCTCAAAGGAGGAGGCGGGGTGAGAAGGGCACCAGCCTGATTGTATCTTTTATTCTCCAAACGTATAGGCATTATTTGTTAAGACTGCTTTCACTGCTTTTGATGATCACCTTTGTCCTGAAGCAGGAAAGTTTTGAAGGTTCTTATTAGGGTTTTCCACTTTCTCTTACATCTTGGGATTTTCTTTCTCTGCTGGAAGGGTACCCCTGGTTTACTTTTTGTTGCCCAGTAAGTGAGTAAATTGTCTCAACACAAGCCTGTACTTCCTCAGCCGTATTTATTTTAATGTGACAGATCTGGTCGAGAGGAAGGCCTCCTCTCCTCCTATTGATCCATACCATTATGGTTTTCTATGCCAATAAACTGTCATGACTTACTGTAACAACCCAGTGATTAGGCCACACTTCAGTCACATGACCACACAAAGCACTTCCTCATTACCAGAGGTCATTATGAGAAAATGGAGTTTTGTAATTGAGTTATGCAATGATAAATATTGACTCATTTTAGCTTTAAACGTCTGCAGTAACTGCAGGGCCCTACAGAAATGCATGGCATTCATGTGTTGATCTGAGCACATGGAATTTCAACACTGTTTACTTTTTCCTTCTTAAAAAAAATAAAATAAATAGGTACACATGACTCTGAAAAAGTTTTTATAATGTCTTATATGTGAGAAGTACAGTTACAGCTAACCTTTAATTAGCAGTTTAATGTAACTTAATTTTCCCACTGCCTGTTGACAAAGAAAAAATCTCAAAGCCTGTAGATAACTCAACAAATCTCTCTTAGACCAACTGCTGAAGAAGTTATTTTGCAGAAATTTATTTAAATATTGTTAGTTTTTTTATATTATTAATATTATAATATTTTAAATGTCTACTCTGATAAAATTCCCTTTGACATTGCCTTCTACAACCTAGACAACAGAATTAACAAAGAATGTACAGTAGCCTACTTGTGAAATGTAACAATCTATAGTTCAAATAAATTAATCTGAATAAAATTAAACATGGCTTCCTTCCTGATTGCAGATTGCTACCACAGTCCACACTGTCTAAAATCCTTGTTCCCTTTATTTTACTTACAAAATCTGGTCAGTTCTTTTCAAGTGCTGAAATGTTACACCTGGACTGCTGTGTAAAATATGCATGTGGCCACTATCAGTTACATGCTCCAAGCCTCGTCCAGCTGGGAGAAATTGAGGATATTACAACTCGCTGCATGTTTCACCAGCCAGCCCTAGTTTCCCAACACTGATTTGAACCAGTCCCTGCTATCTGCTGTTCATTAGATGAGATTTCAGCCCAGCTACTAGCTGTGAGAAAAAAAGGAAAAGGGCCAAGGCTTGTAACTACTTCAGCAGCAGTACTTTACCAAATATGACAGCAGAGGGTGGGCTCTTGTTCTCTTTGTAGAGAAATTAAATCTGAATGGCTGACCCAACAGGACAGGAAGCTTCTTTACAGTATGGACAGCATAAAATTAAAGATAAATCACATTCTCAGCGTTTTTTTTTTTTTACAGTACTTGCTGATGTATGGAATTTGAAGAGTTCAGACATGTCACTGTCTGTGATTGACATGATGAGAGGATCAATGTAAAAGCCTCACTGCCAAGCAATAATCCATCCAGAGTGATCACGCTTAAAATTGGCTGAGGTTATTGATTACATGTGCACGCACAGAAACAGAAAACAGCATGAGCACTGAGCAATAACATTCAAGTTGGCTATGGCAGGTTTTTCTGCTCCTCTTTGGGAGTGTACCTTGTGTTTATTTCACAATATTTCATAATACTTAACACATAATTCTGGTCCCAGTAAAGGAATAAAAGCCTAATCAGTATCAAGCTGAGTCTATTTATGAGTGGTGAACCACACAGCAAGAAACACAAACACTAACTATTGTCCATGTTATCTATAGACTGCCTGTATGAAGCCCGCCATACAGTATGTAGTATGTAGGGCGATGCTTTCCATGATCACAGTAGACCATTGCATTACACCTTATCATTTCCTCTTGAACTGAAACTTAAACTGAGACTCATCAATAATGCACCTATGATCTTCCATTCAGAAGATCTCAATGGCAGCTCAAGCTACTGTAGTCTCCTCTCGTCTCTCAAGCTGTACTCCTTGCACATACTTAACGTGAAGTCCATACGTGCGTCCACTTTACTGACCGCAAAGAGGAAATGAATAGGACAACAGATGTACACAAGTGTAGACACCTTCTGTCTTTTTATTCAAATCCACTTCAATAAAAGCCTCAATAATTAGTTTCACTGGCTAGCTGAAACAATAAACTGTCACTCAATGTGCCTGGACAAAATTATATTCTTGCCTATATTGGCTGAGAGATGCTCCCCTATTCAGCTCTCTGACTGAATTATTAAATACAAAGAATCTGGTTAAGCCGTGTACATTTTCCTAAAGGTCAAGAAGTTCATTAACTATGGACTGCCATTGATTGTGTTCTTGTGTAAGTCTCTGCTGGGTGTAGGTAACACAGAATGCAGAAGAGCGCTCTACTACTGTGACGAGAAATAACATGAGGTAACTATATGTCAGTTAAGTTAGTAATATGACTTATACATTGACAAAATGAATATATTTCACCAAAGGTAAGGTTCAAAAGGTTGTCTTACTTCCTCCTAATTCAATTTGATTTTGACTGCACTTTCACTGCGTAAAGGCCATTCTCTCTGCAGTATCTTTGAACAGAAAAATCCATAATGACTATGACAGGCGCTGTATCTATTTCACAACACTCTGCTCGTGTCAATCAGCATGATGCCGATAAAGATCTCTATTTTGATTGAACGTGTGCAAAACTACTCATACTTTGCACTGGCCACTTTGATGTTGAAACCATTTGAAATCATATCAGATGCAGTCCATCGAGCGAACACCCAATCAGACAGAGATGATTTCATAAAGAGGGCTCTTGGGTTTCAGCGTCATAAATAACTCATGGTAATCCCATATTTCTCTGACTTCTCTCATTTGAGCTTGGGATGGAAAGAGGGCAGTTGTGACAAACATTGTTAGTGTGTCTGCCAGGGTTCCCTGCTCGGGGTTTATGTGTCTTGGCTGCTCTTGTTTCATTTTAACAAAACTCATGATGCTCTCAGTCATCCACATCGTTAGCCATTACACAATCATATAAAACAATGGCTTAAAGGAAGGTTTTTACAGTCATGAAGGTGTTTTTCTATTTGGATGATGGTAACAATTAATCTGACAGGAAGTGTCTTTTTTATAGTCTGTATGTGCTTGCTGTGAGCAAGATGCAGTTTGGCTTCCTTTTTATAATAATAGGCTGAACGCAGTGATAGATAGAGTAGCTGAGATCTCAAGTAAAAGGACGTAACAATAGAAAATTACCTGGAAGTACTAAGTACAGTAGTTGTCAATGCAAAGATGCATCAGCATGCATTTTTTTATGTATTTCTAATAAAATAAGACTTACAATAATGTAGGCAAATGTAACAAAAGTTTACAATAAATAATCTGAAAGTGAAAGTGAAAAATGAAAAGTTTCAGCAGGAATAAACAAGTCTCTTGGTATAAGAGACAAAACATCTTCATGTTGAAAACCTAGTCCAGATGCCTTTTCTTTAACCTTTTCTTCCAAACAAAAGCAACATTTGTCCCTGAAAAATAAATTCAACTAAAATCAAACAATATTTTTATGTTTGATGTGTTAAGAAAGTTAATGTAACAAAGTGAACAGAAGTTATTACCCACGTCTGTGTGTGTGTGAGGGCATGTGTTGCTCACTAAGGATTCTTTTTTTTTCCTAAAATGGCTTGATTCATAAGTCATGAGTAACTCCTGCTGAGACCTCTTCCTACACATGCAATTTTCCAAAGCCATCCAACTCGCCAAGCAATAATTATGCCGAAGTTTTCAATTACACTCCTTCCATTTCATTAACAAAAAATGTTTGGCTATTGTATAATTAGATATATGAGCTTACCACCTACATTTAACATGGCCACTACACAGCAGCTTGATGGAAAACAGAGGAGGATTTTAAGCATGTGTGCATTCACAGTGGTTTAGTAGTCTACTATAAAGTCAAATCAGCTAGACGTTATTCAGTGCGCAAACTCCTGCCTTTTTTTTCCCCCTTCCTTTGGTAAAAGTCCTTTAATCCACATGACGTATACAGACCTGTAATTGAGTATCATGAGATGTTTGATGAACCATGGGAGGTTTTGTTAACATGCACTACACATGTACACTGGCTTTCTATTGTCAGCTGTTAGTGCCGGTATAATGCTTCCCAAATCTGACAATAAAACCATTCTTTCTTACAGTTAATGAGAACCAATTTCACTTAAGCTCTGTATCCCTCCCTCCAAGTATGACCCACAGATGATATTATATAAAAAATTTAACTGTCTATCATTGTGGCTATCTTGCCATCTTAAGTGGCTGTACCCTGTTACCACACAGGCTTGAGTTTCAGGGCAATGCAATCCAATACAAGCCACAGAAACTCTCCTCTGGGCTGTCATTTTGTCGGTTCCCTTTCACATCCCTTGCAACAGGTTTCTACTGGTGGCCAAGATTGGTCTAAGTCAAAAGGTATGGTCTATTCTATCTTTGTTAGGAAAACAATATACTATTGCAGTCACTTAACATCTACAGCCAAGGAAGTCATTATATCAAGTGCATGAAGCAATCACAGTTTACTAATTCTTTGTTAACAATAGGTTACTGTGTTCAACATGTGTCTGACCTAGTTGTTTGACACCTGTGTATCCCAGATAGACAGCAACGCCTCTTGGTGTGCCTTCGATGTCAAAAAGCTGCTGAGATCAAGAAAGAAAGAGAGGATCCGATGATGCTGAGATAGAGTCAGAGGGTGACAGAGTTTTAATGAAGCTGACCTCTGTAAAGTAATCCCATGTCAGATATTCACCAGAATTATTAAAAGCTCATCCTCTTAATGCAGTATGCACAGTCTCACCTTTCACAGCTTCTCAGAGAGGCTTGCCCATTACGACTGTTTTTTTTTTTTTTTCCACAGGTAAATTTGCATAGAGGAGAAGAAGAGACAACTGCAAATGGAAATGTGGCAGCTACTCGTGGTAAAGTGACCTCTTTCATCACAAGTCAAAGCCTAGACAGACTTAATAGTCTTTTCTATCTGTCGAACTTAGACATAATTTATGTATATGAGCTCCAAATCCTTGTCATTAGTGATACTAATTGCATTATGTTGGTCATCAGTTGCAAAAATGATCGGAAAGTGGTGTCCATTTTTAAGGTAATTTTGATACTAAATGGATTTTGTCTCTTTGTGCATAGGAGCAAGTCCCCTCAAGCCTGTACTAATTACATCCATAATCAAATGCATTCAGTGCCTCCTTGTTAATGACATTGATCTTTTGGAATATCCAAGCCTATATTCCGTGAGATTATTGGATAAAGTGCAGGGTGAAGTCTGTGTGACCCCGCGAGGAAGACGTCGTTGCAGACATAAGTGGGTATTAAATGGATATAATTGACAGTGACCCCTCCTGGCACTCTGGTGCTGCAGAGGCCTCTGGTTCATAGCTCATACAGCACAAAGAGCTCAATTAGCATGGGTTAGGAATGGGAAAATTAAAATTAAGAAAAGGCAGATGGGCTGAGAGATGGATCAGTTTTGAGCTTGTGGGCTTACCAGCTCGCAGGGGCCACAAAAGGAACCAAGAGTCAGGGTTTATGGATGAAACAAAATCTATGTTGTGTTATTTGGAGGTACTTTTACTTTTTCTGAACAAGAACCCTAATTTAATTTGACTCATTGTCAAATTAGTTCATTGTGTCTGAGGGTTATAATATTTTTCTAGTTTCTAAATTAACATTTGTAGGCCAAAGTATGCAGAATAATTAGTACAGAGTAGTAGTACAAAAAGTAAATTGACTGTTTATAAATTCTTTTTTTATATTATTGTAACATTTTAGTGCAGAGCCTAATGAACGTTGGATTTTTAGCATGCAACATTATTTTATTTGTTTGTGCCTCTCAAAGGCCTTGTCCATTGGCCTTGTCCATTGGCCTTGTCCATTGGCCTGACAATGACAGATGACTTGGAGATGAATCAAATGTTGCAGCATATAATCTGAATGTCAAAAGGGGTAACCATATATTGTGCTATGTTTGTGAAAGTAATTGAAGGCTTGTATATTTCTCTTGTATTTCTATGATATAGTGACCTCTGTTTAGAAGTCTATCTGGCAGTGTGTCCACCCCTGCACAGGTGGGTCCCATTGTAATATGGGCTGTGGGGCTTTCTGCTGTACTGTTGGCATGATGAGGGTAATTGGAGTGTTGGTCTGGTGAATCAGTGCCAGGTTGGGTGGGCAGATTGCATATGATGATCATGTTCTGACCAGATGGCTGGCTGGCACCAGAGCTTGGATTAGTGGGCTCCGTATATGAATGTTTGCATGTGTGACTTTGTAGCTAGCTGGATACAAACATGAATCAATGAATTTAAAAGAGAGAAAAAAACATTATTGTTGCTGACATTGCCAAAGTTCTTTCATTGAGAATAGTGAAATACGTCTTTCAGGATGGAATAAGCTTCTTCAAAATGGCATCAGTATAAAGTCTGTGCAAACTCTAAAAGAATTATTACATGCTAAATGTATGTTTCCACCTTTGTGTCTTCATTGTTTACAGCACTAATATACTACACTCAGTCATTCTTTTATTAGTGCATCACTCGGTAAATTAATTGTTATTTATTTATTTCATTCAAGAATGCAGTATTGTTTAAATGACTCTTGGGACAAAGATAAATGAAAGTCTGGCATAAGCACTGCAATAAATATAATTTAGACCTCTCATAATAGTGGGTCAGTAGCTCACCACATTGTGGTGGCCAGTTTCATGTTCTAAAATCCAAGCCACTTGGAAATGTATTCCTTTAGAAGATGACAAATGACTCCAGCAAAGTTTTGCACATGCGGCCGGATAAAGTTTATCTTTAGGGCATGTGCAGCTGCCAACAGTGCTTCCAGAAAACTTTAATCTTTCCTTTCTAAGGCTCACTTCCTATTTCTGTGCAAAGGACTTGATGGGAGGCAGACCGGGGGTGTTTTGACACCCGTCTGAGGAAACGATCACAGTGAGTGGGCCTGCTCCTGCTGCTGTGGCTGCTGTAGCAATGCAGCGTGTCTCGTGTGGTTCCCACTGCCTGTTTCTTCGTAACAAAGTGCCCTGGCTACTTAATTAGCACTTTAAGTCGGAGGGGAAAAGACTCTTCTACCAGCAAGCTCCCTCGCTGTGTGGCTAACCAACCAGAGGAAAGTGGTTTTAGTAAGAATAATCTATTAATGTGATCTAATGTTTATGTATATAATAATAATTGTTACAGGTACAGTAGGGGTCCACATACAGCACATAGAACAGAGTGGTTTACCGCCACACATCAGTGAGGGACAAACATCATTACAGTGATGCTGTACTGCTACTACCAAACAAATAAATAAAAAAAAGCATGGAGCAAGGCAAACTGGCAACAGTAAACACTATTGATGTGGCCGGCAGATTTCATTACAACACTCTGCTGTTTCAACTAATGACTAACTTCTTCAGCAGAATCTAACATTGTGAGAGCTGCAAATAGAGAATGGTGTGGTGGTGCGGGATAGGGGTGCATAAAAGGAGAAAGGGAGGGGTGAGGGGAGGGGGCATTACTGGCGTTGCTGTCAGTAGGGGGCTCAGGCCAAGTGGGAAAACGTCAGCACTGTCAATGCGAAGGAGGGCTTGATGTTGCAATGATAGGCCTGTGTAATAGGCACTTTGAAAGAACAATCAGTGCTTTCAGTGAATCATATAGGGCCGCCATGTAATTCATGTTTGCGTTTGTGAATTTGTGCCAGAGCATGAGAACAAAAACTATTTGTAGTCTAGAAACCAAGGCTAAAGGTTGTCCATTTATATGCTGTCAAAAAAGGGGCTCCTAAAAGAAGTTTTGTCCATTTATTTATTTATTTTTTAATGAATAAAAATCTGCTATTTTTGTGCAGATATTTTCACTGTGTGAGGAAGACTGTAATCTTAATATCTGGTGATGAATTTATCACCACAAGTTGAAGAGAAGTCCAGGTTGACTGAGAACCCTCACAGACATCACCACAAGTTTTTAAATGTTAAGTATACTATATAAGTACTATATTCCTAGCATTCAGTCACATGAAGACTATACAAAATGTATCTTTGCATCCACTACAAGCTAACAATCTATTGAAATGCTTATTCTTCTCAGTTATTGCATCCAGCAAGGAAAAGTGTTAAATCTCTAGTGTCACAAACCCCCTACGCCTAAATATCTGATTAAAAATTCATAAGATACTATATTGAGTTGACGAGGAAAATCCCAAAATATATGCAATTTGATCAAGCAGGGATTAAAAATGTCATTGTGCTTGTCAATAAGCATTGGTGGCGATGCGGCAGTATCACATTGACTCGTGCGTATTAATACTCAGTGTCCTATTGGGCCATCAGCTGATTGTTTGGAATGTAAATGATGCTGCTGATGGCTCCGGTGACTGATGGCTTAAATTCCAATTAATCAATTGCTTCATCAGTTTCCCTAATTCAGATCAAATATCTCCTGAGTGCACACTCTTCTTTCAGTGGTATTAGAAGAAATAAATGCTCTGGAAGTAATTTTCATCAATCTCGTGTACATGCCAATATCCCTCGCAAGCCCAGTCCAGGTTGAGGACTTAATGTCTTAACTGTGCGTATGTGTAAAATGTGTGTGTGCAGAAGAGGGATTTGCATATTATAAAGGATTTGGTGGAAAAAGAACAGGGCTTCATTTTCCATGTAAGCTTCAATTATTTTGTTGCCTTTTGTTGGCTTAACCTATCGATACAAGAATACAATACCTTCTTCCATACGTAAGGGAGTTATGACAGGTCATAAGATCCTACCTGTGTGGGAAACCAACTGAGCGTGTTAAATGAACCTGACGTGAGCTGCTCTTTTGTACTGCCGCCCTACACATATCGCTGCATCTCAAAAACCCAAGCTGCCACGGAAAGCCTCACTGTACGATAAGCCTTGTCAATTATACAAAATAAAATCAACTATTCATAGGTAGGCTGTAATGTGATATTGGCTGACAGATTTAATAATTCAGTTTTGCTGAGGCTTAACTGGTATTAGTTTGTAGCTAATGGTCGCCTTTGTAAAAAATTCATTAAAGACAATGCTGGAGTGAGAAGATACACGTAATTATGCCTACTTCATTTACTTTGCCCCCCTGCAATTTAAAAGCGACTTTGCTCGAGAGTCCTCAACTGTTGAAGCATGCAGCAAGCAAAGGTACTGTAATTTGATTTATGAATTTGATCCCACCCACCCCCTAATTTAATTCATCAATGTTTCAGAGGGAGCAATTATGTATTGTGCTACAGCTCTTCATAGCTCCATTATCCGGCCTGAATATCTTTGTCAGGGGGTGTGTAATAGTATTGCTAAATATTCCATAATGGCTAGACACGGCCTTGTCCCTCACACTCATTATTAGAGTGTCCTTCTCCTCAAATTGAACTTCTTTTTTTTGAATAATAGCTTTTGACAACACCAGATAACAAGGACATAAGTCTGCGTTTAAGAGTCGTTGCAGCTACTAAATGGCTCAAATGCATTTTTTCTTTTGTTTTTAGAGACAAGAACAAAACTGTTATTTTCCAAGCTAAAAGCAGCTTATAACAGCGGCATAATTCTCATTTAACCATTTTTGTTTCACTTCATTTCATTATGAAGCAAAGCATCACAGCAAAATTAAACATTTTCATTCTCCATTAATTTCATTTAGGCCATTTATTTGTCAGTGTTTTGCATTTGCTGGCTCTATATGCCTTTTTTATGGCCTCTCTTTCTCAGTTGCGAGAAGTATAAGAGGGGCTTAATGGTGAGGAAAAGTACTATTTTGTTTGTACTACATCAGAACAAGTCATACAGCCAGGGCCCTGTTTGCAGCGCGCTCCCACCACCACTCACCCCTCGACAAATGCTCAGCGGTCGTGAACTACATCGATCTGGGGTATAATTCTCTATGAAATTGATGGATGAGGGCAGCCATTGACAGAAAGGGTAAAGACCACTTTGAGATGTCCCCTGTGAATAAGTATGATGGAAAATAGATTGTTGAAGAAGATTTATGTTTGTTCTCGCTGCCATGGGAGAAGAAAGTCCCCCCCCCCCCACACACACACACACACACCCACCCACCCACCCTCCACCTCACACATTGTACCTTCATACCCCAGCTCTGACCAATCACACGTGTCATTGCAGTTGGATTAAACTCTTTTCAGCCGCTAACTTTGTGAAGGATAGGTCTTTGCGCTGATGCATAAAGACAGCTTATATTAAAGTAGTGGTATATTAAAGATATTGCCACTGACCTATTGTACCTGAATCTTTTATTATCAACTGTAAAACTCAGTGGACACTATAATAAAGCCCAAATACCAGGTTCTTATCCTTTCATAGTGCCTACACTCTCAAGAGATTTCTTTCTCTTCGCTGCATTTCACTGTGAAAGGCACTGTGCAGCTGAGCTTCGTGAATGTGTGTACAGTATGTCTAGCTCCTGTCCCAGCTTCTCTGTGCTGTAGTATTGTTCGGCTGCCAACAGTGTAATCAGATAATACCACTGAGAGGTCAAAAGCACAGCAAGGTTTAGCTTCAGATTTCTCTCACCTTTTACAAAAACATCTAAAGAGAGGCTTTTTTTAATTGCATATGTATCTCTGTAATGCGTATACAAATGTATACATCTTTAGTTACTTTTTCAACTTTGATGTGGGATACTAAGTTATGCACCAAGGCCTGAACAAATTTGGGAATCCCCATCTTTGCAACATATTTAACATGTATTTAACAGTAGACCTTTAATGTATTTATGATTTGGTAGTCCAAAATGCATTTGAATAAAATAACATTTTACACATCTCTAGCTGCATAATGACAAAGCATTGTGATATTGTTAAATATATTATTTTACACATAAATGTAAAATACTGAGCAAATAAAACTTAATCCTGAACTGAACACATACAATGAACAGAAATGTTCAGAGGTTGTACTCCAGTGGTACTCTAAAACATTAGTCCTTAAGTACAATAAAAGAAAATCAGTTTAAGATTCAACATATCCATGTCAAAACTATTGTATTCAACTTGTTGCAGCTTTCCAAAGCAATCCAGCTGCTGTCCACAGGATGATGTTCACTGAACATTTTAATGTAATGGTCAGCAACTTGTGTGGGCTGTGCCGCAAGCCCCTTCCCATGATGCTTTGCTAGTAGGGGTTCTCTCTTTGTTTAGCCTTTATTTACATGATCCTTCTATGAAAACATCACCTCTGACTTCCCAGAGGGATTAGAGCAGGATAAAACTAGTATCAATTAGGAAGAGAGAGGGAAAAACATTTTACAAACTGATGTATTCAAAACTCCAGACCTCAGTGGGTTTTTATGGTGCTGCCAAAGGGTAAAGAGGACTCTCTTTGTTTAAGTTTGATTTGGCAGCTGCACCCAAGTGTCATTTGTTCTCAGGCGAAAAATGTGAACAATGAGTTTACCTTTCCCTTTCTATTAAAGTCTTTCTCTGCAGTGCATGGGTTTGGCTTCCAGGAAATTTGTGCTTCAAGTTATAGAAGGAACCTAGACCATAAAGGAAGAAAAAAGCATCAAAAAATATTGACAGAAAATTGACTTTGTCAAACACACAAGACCAATCTCCATAATGCATGACCTGTAATCACTGATGAGGTCAGAGTTGACTTTAAAGGCTGTGTATCTCTGTGACCTCTACAAGTAAATAGATGTATTAATAATTACAGTGTGAGTAGGAATATGCATGTTTTTAATATTTATTATTTTATAACATCATTAGTGTCTAATGTTTATGGAAACAGGCCTATTTGATTAAGTCTGCCTGTGGACAATAATCATTCTTAAAAGATTGATTGATGTGATTGGAATCATATTTACACATAAAAATGTTTAATGTTATTTTACATTCACAGAAAACAAAGGCACAAGCCCCACTATCAGACCTTTTAAACAGCAAACTGGTGTTAGCCTTGGCTTGTTGCTTCAACATGTTGCAGTAAGAGCAGTGGTCAGTTAAAATTGTAATAAAAATATTTAGTTAAGATTATTATTATTATATTTAAACTGTTTTACTAGTTATCCACAAATAAAACTAAAGTTTTGTCTAAAAGAGAATGATTCGATAACGAGTTTGTTGAAATAAAAAACATCATTGGTTCTTCTTCTAATTATTTTAATAGATTGCAGTATTCCTAATCTGCTGTAATGATTATTAACCAAATATGTATATATCTCCAAGACTCCACTGGAAGACAGTAAGGATGTCCGGGTGATGAAAATAGCTGTCACACACAGTCGTCAGTCATCTTATGTGATGTTTGTAATTTAACTCTTCATAAGACTCCAGCATAAATTAAAAGGTGCATCCTTTTTTTTACCTAAGGGCCATTATATCTTCGCTTCACGTGCAGATGACACCAAGATCTGTACTGTCGAGTTTGTAGTCTTCCCTAAGCACTTAATGTGATCAGACAATTAAAATTTCAGCGAGTCATTTAATGATAGGACCTGCATTGGTGAGCTAGAGTTTCCTGTGCTTCTGCAGTCATATCTCATATCTCGTTTTGTTCCATGCTAAGTACATTAGCCCTGAATGCCTCACCTGCTGCCTGGTCAATGTTAGATGTATTATAAACCATGTGTTTATTGGGATTGTCTGTAAATGGAGCTGGCCTGAATGGTACTAACAGGATTTAACAGTGAGAGCATCTCTACATTTAATTACTTTTAGTGAGTCGCTTATTCTTTTTATTCATAATGAAGCAGATGTTGAGGCTGTGCGAAAAAGAGTAATTATATTTATACAAGAAACGCAAATGTAGCCCTTGAACTGTCAGGCCAGGTTCATGATATGACTTTTTTTAATTAAAGCTAAAAAGCGCTGTAGGAATCTTGTAAATATGCTAATACAGATATTATGAGGATGGTTGATTAGGATTTTTTACACAGCTTAAGGCCAAGGATAAGCCGCCATCTACAGCTTTTAATGTTCTTTGGAAATGCTGTTCAAGTGAGCAAAAAGCTTTTGAGTTTTACTTAAATGAATGAAGCATATCAATATGAATATGCTAGGCTTTTAATAGGATTAGAGTTGAGAGAACATGAATAGTGGATCGTTTCCATGCTCATTTGCTTTACTATGTTTTATAATCCTCTCCATGTACGAGATATAAAGTACTGTATGTGTGTGAGAAGTTCCCAGCACGTGTAAAAGTGTCAGTGTGCCAGTGTCTGAGTGCAAGATGCTTTGTCTCGTTAATGAGAGGCGTTCAGGGCCTCCGCAGGGGCCGGTGCAAGATAATCTTCTCCTGTTTTGCTATGAAAGCTCTTCTGAACGTAACCGAAGAAACTCACTCAAATGGCGAAAGGGGCTCGGATTGAATAATTCAGCATTTACAATCAATTTGGGCCCCACCTCATCTTGACACCTCCCCGGACCACAGGGTCTGCAGCCTCATCATGGGAATGTTGACAATTACCCATACAATGCACTCTCTTGCACCGTGGCAACATGAGAGCCTGTAAGAGCATGGATATTTGTGGGAGTTTGCAACTTACCATGTTAAATTATTAAAAAAATAAAGGTCTCAAATGATGCTTTATTGCAGCATGTCTTTCATTATTTACATTAGACACAAAAGAAATGCACCAGTTTATCAGAAGATAAAAAAAAGGATCTTTACATATTGACCACTTTTACATAAACATTTATCAAAAAAAGAAAAGGCTTAACATATTTCCCTTTATATATTACCACATAATTATCCAAGCCTATTCTGAGGAGGTTGTCCTGTTAAATATTGGAAAATCAATATTGGCAGATAAATCATTAGATTATAATACTGGGCAAAATTATTTTATACTATAGATTGCCTTTCCATAAGACAAATGTTATAAATCCAACCGTCTTGTTGATGAAGTGGTTTGCCCTACTGGCAATTTCATACTCAGAGTCACTATAAAACCTTTTACCAGAAAAGACACTTTACTCACTCAAGTCATTTTGATGGTTCTTTGACAATTGAAATGTAGAATAACTCCTCTTTTAAAGCACGTTGCTCTCAATTTGCCAAATCACCACAGCTCTGCACACATCTGATGAATCGACATACAACAGTACAATGAGTGTAGTGCAGTTGCAGAAAGATTTATCAGCTCGGGACGTTCCAAAGAAGCTAAGCTGTAGTGTTGACATACCATGACTATTGAATAATCTTCAATTAAATAGCCCCATTCACCCACACTACAGTATGTGTAAAAGTGGGCTGAAAGTATATGGCTGTAACAGGGGTGTCAGCTTTCTCCAGGTATGACTCCAGTGCGACGGTGGAGGAGGGGGACTCCTGTCAGAGGTGGTGCTGGCTGCTGCTGACTATAGTCTCTACAATACACTGCGGTATAATAGTCCTCTGGATTATCTCAATTGCAGGTGATAACAGACAGGCGGCGGTGCAGACAGGCAGTTACAGGACACCCTCTCCTGTGTGGGAAGCCATATGAATTATTTCTTGTTTGCCCACACACTCACTATGGGGTCTGGGGGAAACTATGGGGGTGGGAGTAGAGGTGAGGCGGTGAGGCAAGAAGTACAAGTTAGATAATAGTATATTAGAAGACATGATCTTGCAATGAAATAGTTGTATTGCTGGGTGAAACTTCTATGAAATATTTTGAATAGCCCTTTCTATTACACAATAACTGCCCAAGAACTGCTAGGAAGTGTGTATGTGAGTTTGAGTCTCCGTCAGTCACAGATACCTCATCAAGTCCGTTCTGTGCAACGCAGTATGCAGGATTCTTTGTCATTGGTGGAATCATGGAGGAAGCTGATACCTGGTTTAAGCATGATTAAATTGACACCCCATAGAGTGTCTCAGATACGTTTTTGTGCTCTTGATACTGTGGCGGCAGCTTATTCAACGCTGTCTCGCATCCAGTCTCACCTGTCATGCTGACATCATTGCATCGCAATTACAGTGAGTGAGAGGGTGAATGTGCTGCAGGAACAGTATTGAGGCGATGTTATCTCTTTGTACCTATCTTTGTCTTCATGCTGTCTCTGAGGATTGATTTTAAAGAACACCAGCAAAGTATAGTGTGTCATTAGTTTAATGCAGTTTCAATGGGATGTCCTCCTCTAACAGTATTATGTTGGTTTCTTAAACATTATATAAAAAAATGAATTAAAGGCAAAAGCTTTTGTTATAAAGTCTGTCATCAATAATAGATTCATCTTCTCAGTCATCTGTGGACCTCTGAAAGACTGAACTTCCTGAACATCTGTTGTCGAGGTCAGAGCCGACCGGGTCTATTTTGGTGTTTGCAGTTGTTCCGAGGTTAGGAACTCAGGCTCTGTGGTGTATTTATTATTTACGTAATTCACATGCAGGCCATATTTATTTTCATTTTGTTTAGTGTCCTGTCACATGGTTCAACTTTAATGATAATACTAACACTACTTTTAAGAAATACAAAAATAGATTTTAACAGCCTTCCTTATAAGCTATAGTGGGGATTTGTTAGTCTGGCCAAGAGTTAAGTGAAAGAGACAGAAAGAGCACTAGAGAGTGAAGAGGCGTCACAATGAGAAGCTTTGTTTACAGACATCTCTCTTGGTCACACGCAGAGCTTAGCGAGAGAGCATTTCCTGCACTAAGTCATTCTTCACTCCATATTATTTGTGACTGTTGGCAGAGGAATCAGATGGGTCCCACTGCTTTTTATGACCTTCTCTTGTGGCAATTGTTATAGTAACCTATTTAAATGTCAAGAGTTATCAAGTATTAGCACATTTCCATTCAGAAAAGATACATTTAGAGTAATTGTAAAAAAGACGGTGAAAAATCTATCAGAGCTGTTGATTGTAACATGAAAATGATTCAGCTTTTTTTCTTTTTTATTGGGTTTAAAACTGATTTAAGACCACCCTATCTGATTTGCTGAAATTCCAAAGAACAAAACTGCTTTCAAGCTGTGTTTTATGCGTTTTGACACATCAGCAAATTATCTGCTGTTTATATGAAAGACAGCTTTTCATGTCTGTGACAGATTATATATTAGTAGTTACAAAGCCACTGCTTGATGCAGTATTGGTGACTATATGTTATAATCAGTGGACAGTTTGGTGGACAGTGTGGGCAGGATATGCCAGCCCTGGAGTTGATTCTGAGCATATGTGACGAAGCTCATTTGTAGTGGGTAGAGGATGGGTAATAAAACTACCACTGGAGCCTACTTAAGCTTGACTCTGCCTTGTGTTTGGACCAGAGCAGGCGATATGTCTTTGCAGCAGCTTCTCTGTGTGTGGCCTTACTGTTTTATCATCATTTCTTATGTGTTTGGGAATTATCCACAACAATCCAACCACAGTGTTTCATCTTGAACTTGGAGTAAGCCAGTGCACACATGGCCTGAGTGTCTCAAGCTCCATTTGGTGATAAGCATACAAGCATAAATACAGTATATGTAAACACCCTCATGTGCTCAGTTTCATAAATCCTTCATAGATGAACTAAATCCATGAAGATATAATTGTCCTGGTTCCATATGCTGGATAAAAATTGCCATATGCAGACTCAGAGCTTCACTGTCCTCTGTGAGGGTGAGGTGAACATCTGAGCCATTTTCCATAGGATGCCAGCGTCCAGAGGAGAGGGGAGCACCAGGACACGGGCGGCTGTCTTGCTAATGGGACACTTAGACGTCTGGGCTTATGTCATTCAGTCCCAGCGCGCCGCATCCAATCACACCACCCTATCGCAGGGATCCAACTCCAGCGACGATCGATCTGCGGCTAGCCTCCTCCACCCGGGCGGTCACGGCTCAGGCAACCGGAGCCATCAGGGTCCTGAGGTGTCCCACTCACACCATCTACCAGCCCCCCACAGTCACACATACAGCAATGCTGCCCCACTGCCCCTGCATCTTCTGGCCTGACCTTGATGTGGTTCCTGAAAAGTAAACAGGACTCCTAAAGGTGCTAAGCAGAGAGCAGCGCCACAACTTTAAAGCTAGACTGAAGATCATGGCTACATTCACAAACAGTAGTAAATAAAAAAAACACAATAGCAATCACATCATCATCACATGTATCTCTGTCACTAGCTAGAATTTAAAAAAGTGTAACAATTTGTTTTAATTTGTTTAAATTGTGTTTTACCATTACCATAACCAAAACGCAGGGTTTTATTAGATATTTGATGTACTATATTGTCACTGTTTTGAGTTCCTAATGCAATATCTTTATTCCCATTTGCTTTTGTTATTCCAATGTGTAGGTTGTGGTCAAAAGCAAAACAGTTGCAGTTTGGAGCAGTGGCCGTTGATGCTTGTCTTTCTATGAACATGCAAGTCATCTGTCGTGACTCACAGTGTCTCGTGTTGCATGGGTCTCTTGTCTCTGTCACAAACAATGTGGTCTTATGAGTGGCCCTCCACCTCTTCCCATCATTGTCATCTAATATTGATGCCATGTCTTCTTAGTTAAGCTCCTGTAATGAAAGGCTGATTTGAGATCAGGGATGCAGATAGAGATGATGATCTGCATATGCTCTCATGAAAATGGAGAAGGGCCCTTGTGAAATAACACTACGGGGATAGATGCATAAACCATAGGCATAAAAAGATAAGAGGCAGTTATTCTAAGTGTGAATAGAAAAGAGAGGTGCTCTAAAAAAAAAAAAAAATGGCCCTGACTCAAGGCCACATGCACAACTTGAACTGTAGTTGATACCACAGATGATCTCACAGAGGAAGGAAACATCATTGTCAAGTAATAATTTGATGTAGCATGTTTCCAAAATGTCTAAATACATGCTTACAAATATTTATAAATAGAAATGAAATTTAAACTATTTATGTTTCTGTGTCAGTGATTCTTTTTCCCTTTTCGGCCTTTCATACACAAACACAGACAGACAGCACTCAGAAAGAGCACTTTGAACGACAGGATGTAAGCACACTGATGTCCTACAAACCTTTATTTGTTTTTTGTGCAATCCCTAGTCTATATTTAAAGAAGCATTCAGAATCACGCTAATGCAATGATGCTTACAGAAACGCAACAGGCACTGCAAGCGCCCGAGTATCTGTAGGAGTTTTGTTTGCAAATAGTTGTTTCTTATATCTTTATGCAAAACTTTACTGAAACACTGTGTGTGGTCCACTTCTGTCTGGTCTGCACAGCGGATGGCTGAGGTAGCCACGATGTTGTCTTTTTGACTTTGATATTTTCAACATTCGCCAATGTTGCTTATAATAAAACCAGATTAGGAAAACAACTCATGAGTCTTGGCACATACAAGCAAATTCAAGAATAAACAGGGAGAAATGAACTGTCATCGGAAATTAAATGATCTTTATTGTCTATATTTCATAATTTAGTTATCGTATTGGGATTTCAAACGGCACGGTTATATCTTGCATCAACACATTCTCATTTTTACAATTGCAGATGGGGTCTGTTGTAAATCCACTGTTATCTAAATTGATTTATAAAAAAAAGTCTCCAATCTGGAAGTGACATGCGTACCGATCAAGAATTTACTTTTGGTTTCACAACCACCTGATGAAGCCTCACCCTCAATTGGCTCTCAGGAGAAGTATTACTCATTGCGGGTGCTAATCATGTTGAATGGTTTAGTCTTTCATAAACAAAGTGTAAAAATTAGGCCACACTAACAATCTGGTAATTCAGTAGCGGTGGGCAGACGTCCCTGTGATTCCATTTCTGGCTGGATTATGAATGCGTGTGCAAAGCTGTTGCCCTCTTAATGATGGCCGTGTGATATTACAGCTGCTCACAATTAGCCAGGCCTCCCCCCAACCGCCTGAGCTCCCCTACGAAAATAAACGGAGGGACCGCGGCTGTTGGGCACAGTAAGCGCTGAAACAACACCACTGATTTGGACATCTGGTGTGGTAATAGAAACGTCTCTTCCACACTTTGACGTAATGAATAGGGATCAGAGTCCTGGTTAAGAAGTGACTTGTATCTATGATGAAGACCCAGCTTGCTTCATACATCACTGTAGGGATTGTTGAGGGGAGGGGTATTTAAGGTCATGGCAACTTAGGGTAAAGAGGAAGAAACATAGTTAATAAAAACAATGGTTGTTTTTTGGTTGGTAAAAAATAATATTGTTGCTCTCAGGAGCGGTGTAAATTTTCAGTGCTATAATCTACTGGTGTTTATTAGGTCTGATAACTATTTTGCTTCATCTTTATGACAGAATAATGGATCGAGTCTAAGTCCACTTTATAGAATAAGACCACTCTAAAGTTCAAGTGATGGCCCCATTTTGTTAAATGATAATGATCTCACTGCAGCCTGCAATGGATTAAAACTTACATGCATGTTTTGAAATCCATTTGAATAAACATTTAAATAATTTGACCAAATACATACATACTGGATTATTGATAAATTTTTTAAAGGCATCTTATTAGGTATTTTTCTTATTCTAATCCTTATCGTTACAAGATTGTGTAGATGTCAAACAACAATGGTGTTAGAAGACACCCTCTACAACATCCTGATCATGAGTCAACATGGGTCACTGAAACCCGTGCCTGTAGCCAAAAGCTCTCTCCTTCGCTCTGATGATCAGTAATCAGTCGGCTTTGATCCATAGTTTTGTAACCTTGACTTTTGAGATAAAGTTGCACCTATTTGTTGGAAAGGTCAGGAGCAGATGTTAATTAACCAAGAGGGAAATGAACTAATGGGGGTTTTCGAGTGGCATTTAACGAGACACCTAACCCCAAGGAAAGAACAGTCACAGTATCACATTTATTATTGGGTGTACAGTTCCACGCCTTGATGGCAGACTTGTGTCTAGACATTTAGGTCACTATGAACATTCACTGTATACTGGACAATAATTTTATCTGTCTTCAATGTTTAGCACTCCAGTATGGTTGATTAAGTCCTACTGGAGGATATCTTTACCAGTATTGCCTTCTGCTGTATGCCCCAACAGTAAAGGTGTGCACTGTGTGGAAGGTAAAACCTTGTGATTACAAGGGAATTCTCTGACCAAAATGATAAACCTACACTATGTCCCATAATAACAAAATAGGCAAACTAACCTTTGAATACTATTTACAACATGAGACATTAATATCAAATGATCCAGGAAGTCATCCATTCAATTATTGCGCTACATGACAAAGGTTTGACCAGTTAAGCCTACAGCTTCTACAGATACATGACTTTATGAAAGATGACTGAGATCTATATGAATCAAGCACAGATTCATTTATTTATTTTAAGATTTTAAATCCAACGAGGCATACAGGACAAATGCCATCAACAGGGCATGCAGCAAACACAGGAAGTTGGCAATGATCCCCAAAGCATTCAGTTGGATGTACATCATGCTGCTCCAAGCATCACCTCTAGGTTCTGCTTCTTTTGACTTCGTCCAACTTCAAAATGTGCTCAAATGCTTTGTGCTCTTCACCCTACCCCACAGCGAGCACACTCCCCTGCTGCAGTGTGTATTTCCAGTCTCTCCTCTTTATCTTTGTTGTTTCTCCTCTCTGAACACCCCTTCTGTGACAGTGCATGCGTGACCCTTGTATTGCCATCTGGTTCACATTGGGGACTGCCACTGTCATCTGCTGATAATTACTGTCACCTGCACATTGCGCAGAGCGATAAACACGTAACAGTGGTGGGCTGCAGATCCGCGACGCTTGTTTAGTCCACTGGTGGGAGAGAGTCAAGGCAACACACGAGGGTCTTTCACAGAGCTCCTTCAACACCAGGTGAAACAAGTGTGCCTGTACTGAAGGCAGGCTAAAAATAACTTCCCGTGTTTGTCATCAGGTTTCAGAGGGTTTATACTTTTCTTTATACATGTAAATGACTGACCTTTGCTTGCACAGGAAATCCATGTGCACTGATATACAGCATCTTAGTGATAATACGTACTTTAAATATTTATATTACAATTAGGAAACCACAAGAACCTAATAGTTTAAATTAGACCCATCAGTTTTAAAGTGGCTTGTTAGATAACATCAGATTTCTGAAGTTAAATATACGTTATTCTCACACGCTGTGGAGGGTAAAATTTCAAATGAAAAAAAAAAAAAAAAATAGGAAATGAAACTAGTTAATGGTTGCAATCATAATGATTTAATGACAGGCTTATCCGCTTTGCAGTGTAGTGTAAATCCTAGCAGCCAGAGAATATAGCTTTTGTCCCTGCTAGCGGTTTATCCTTCCTGGCGCTTCAGTCTCTAAATCTGGTTGTGACACTGACAATTATTTGACCCTTGTGAGAAAGTGGGTCGCTCGAGCACTAAAGATACAAAAGGTTGAGAAGTTTGGAGACATTTAAATACATGTGAAAACTTCAAGCAGAGGCTAGAAATTTACTTTGACATTTATCTCTAGTGGGAAAAAAATAAATGAAAATAAAAACATTTCCGGGACTAAATGAAAAGGCACACCATTTTTGTGACAGTGCCATATTAATGCCTTTTCTTTGACAGATTGACAGTGGGGTAAAATGCCCCTGATTGGAGTTCCTAAACTGTCCCCAGTGGCTTAAGAGCAGCTGATAATTGTGAGCGGGATAGATGTGTATATCAAATAGTTTACAAAATGAAGCCAGCTGTGTTTCCCCTGCATACTGTGGCTTCCTGACACGCACCATTAAACCTTATTAGCTACTTCCTTTAACTGAGATCCTCCTCACCCCATCTTCCACCCCTCATATTAACGTTTTTGCTGTTCCTCCAACTGGAAATTATTTGCTTTATTGTAGAGTGTCAACCTCTTGCCATAGTTTTCTGACTTGACATAATTGGCACTTTAGAATATAATCATGGATGGGGACTTAGGGTGATTGTGGTGTTTTATCCGTAAATTTCAGCAGATTGTTGATCACTTTGTTCTGGCTTGAGCCCCCTCTTGTGATTCTCCATTTCTCCTGATTCCTCTGTCTGTCTGTCTGTCTGTCTGGGAGCTTTCTCCCAATGGTGCTCTCTTTACTGCGACGATCACAAGCCATTAGCGTGGAAATGACTCATAAAGAATCAATTGAAAATGATCGCAATAGGATGTGAATATTGGGAGAACAGATGTCTGCTTACATTGAGCATTATCGCTGTATACACAGAGCGCTGTCAAATGGGGGATTTGCTTCGATATGACAGTGTTTGGATGAATTTCCTTTTTTCCTTTTTTATCACAAAAGTGACAATGATTCCAAATATAAGGACTGCCCCGACACAGAGGACACACTCACAAGTCTTGAATCAGTGCATGCGGAGAAGTGGATGAATTGTCATTTGCTTGAGGTTAACATATGAAGCGTGGGCTTTAATAAGAGAGGCTATAGAGATGATGTATCACTGGCAGCTGAGAATGTTGATGTAATCCAAAGTTGTTGAAGTAATTACGTCTTGTACCTGGGTGGTCCCGATGAGAATACAGTCTTATGGTATGTGTATGTATACTTTAATATTGGTGAGTGTGGTTTGCGTATGGTCTCACATACAATTGATAGCTTCCTATTCAAGGCCAGATATAGTAATAGCAAAAACAGTGCAGCTGGTCTGATAACGTAAAATCAAGCCTGTTAACCCTTCCAGCGCTGGTGGGAATAATAAACTTGTGATTTTCTTTTTCCTACTCAAAACTACTTATGGTTCTCTTATCCATTTGAATGAGCCTTTAGTGAAATCATAGTTGTTTTGTGTTTTTTGGCCTTTTGTGTGACACTTTTTTTCCTGTAATCTTCTTCTAATCTTAATGCCTAAACCTCACAAACCTGGTATAACTTTTAAACCTTCACAAAGGTCTGTCTGTATTGTTTGAAATGACTGTATGTATAGGAAGTGATACTAAATGTGATCAAAGAATCAAACGGCTGAACTTAAAGTGGACTACCCTTTTATCTTAGTGCTTTGTTTGTTTATAGGACAACCAGATTAATGTTGAACTTGAAAATATTGAGGCTTAGAAACCAATATTTCTTGCTTCCCTCTTTCCAAACAGCCCTGCTTGTCCTTGAAGCCTTGTGAAGTGTGATTTGTAAATGAGATAGGCGCGTATTACAGACCCTTGGTATTTCTCTTGGCGCCCTGCGATCAATTAAAGCGCGACAATAATAAATGTATACATTTAGAGGGATTTCGCTGCGGAGACAAATGATTTTACCCTTGAGCTATTGACATTGTCTGGGAATAAGCCGTGTCCGTCCCTGTTGTGTATTCTGTCTGAGGGTCCCTTCCTCTGCTCGGGGAGTCTGAGGACATGCTACCAGCATATTCATCATTAACATGGGAGCCAGGAAGCACAATAGGCACACATTTACAAAACACATATACAAGCGCAAATATCATCAGCTTTAAGGACATAAAGTCAGACTCGTCTTTTGGTTCACAGGTCAAAAGAAAAGATTTAATCATTGTTCTTACTTATAATAGGTTTGTAGAGAAATATTTGTGCACTTGTGTTGTTTGGCTGATACCATCTTCAGATTGAGGTAATTGGATCCCCTGTAGTCAACTGAATGATGATTGTGAGCTTGTATTTAGGAGACGAGAAAATTTAAGACTCTTTTTGTTGCATGGGTGAGTTTTTTGATCATTCTTTTTACTACTTTATGTTTCCATTGCTTAAACATTAACTCACTTCTCATACATTTTATATCTGACACTAAAATTGGGAAATATATCTTCTAATCTCCTTTTGATTTTATTCATGGCTTTGATATGTTATCTAGTTCATATGATTGATTGGTTGAGGGGGAGAAAGAATTGTCTTAATAGAAGTCATTAAGCTGGTGGGGCTCTAATATTACCAATCTGCAAGGCCCTGAAAGATCCATCAATAGGTTGGATATTTTCTTGAAAAGAAAGAGGGGGGTGACACATTTAACATATTTCAATAACGTAATTTTCATGTGGGGCAGGTCAGGCTTTGAGCACAAAGGGCAATAGTGTTGAAGTGTGTGAGTTGAATCGGGGCGTATGTTAAGCAAATCAATAAAACATTAAAGGCAGCATGCAGAGAGCAGCCCATTTGGTACCTGTCTGCCAAGGGCAATGGTCTAGCCACTCAGAAAAGAGAGAAGGATTGGAGTTGCTGGGCTTGAGGAATGTTCTGGCACTAACATAATTGGAAGGTAGTTGCCTTATGACTGCAAATTGGGTTTTTGCGCTTCATCAATAGGCATTTTGACAAGCAGCGTCCATCACGTCGCATCTCACTCTTACCGCACCTTCCCGAGAAAGAAGTGTCTCAATAATTACATTAAATCGCTCCCTCCTACCCACCCCCAGCAACCGTCCCTATTGTTGGACAAGAAAAGCAATATGGTATAATTAGGTTTGATTGGGATGGCGGCAGCAGTGGGGGTTTAGATACATTTCCGATGAGATTTGCAGATGAGTGAAGTTACCATAGCGACGAGCATCTGTATCCACTAGTGCGTAAAGCATAAAGCAAGGCATGTGGGCACATAGGGCAACACCTAACATCTGTTGACTGAGAGCATGCCAGGCATATTGACACTGACCCGCTGTGACACATGAACTAATGGTTCCTAAATGCAGATGTGGACTGCTTCTATGACCTGCTGGACAGATTACAGTGTTTTACCAGAGAGGTGGTGGGTACTCAGAGTTTAACCTGCATCTCATGCTCAGAAACCTGTTTCCACTATTCTCCCACTATTTCCACTATTTTTGGGACTCTTCAATTGACATATACAAATAATCTGTAGCTTGCGATAAAAAAAAAAAAAAAGTGATTTCTCATATGTTGATGAGCAAGAAGCAGGAATAATAGATTGATTTGTCAGTTTCAGCAGCTTTATTGGCTATTTCCATAGTAACCAAAGGCCATATTTGTATTTAAACAATGCCCGAGGGAAATGAACAAGAACAAGAGAGAAGTTAGTGTTCCTAATGTTTGATAACTTCTGGTCCCATTGTAATTAGATCTCCATTCACCAATGAGATGAGCTAAAACTATAATACATCATAGCTAAAAAGCATGAAACATATTCCTCTATTCCTCTAATGGGCAGTGACAGTGACACTCCTACATTATGAAGCTCCTGTTGACTGCAATGCAACATGAAAAACAGTACTTTTTATGTGAGTGACAGGACTACACCAGCTGCTGACAGGGAAAAAAACTGTTGCTCCACTATCATCATCATTATGCAGCCTGCACCCACACATAAAAGCCACAGCTGAACATGACACGTTAACGCAGCAGGGTAGGACAAGTGGCTTCAGCGAAGTAAATTATAATTTGCCGAGATGTAACATGTGCATAAGTTTATAAGGCTGGGGACTATACTAGACTTATTGTATAAGTGTTTATACAGAGTTAATTTGATAAGCACGAAAATAATATTATAGATGATGCTGTCATATCACACAACCTTTTCTTCTAGTTCACATTAATGACCAACAAACCACTCGTCTTTGTGTCTGCGTCTTCTATAAACACACAACTGGACAAATAACACAACAGGAAGTGTATGACAGACTGTTCTGTTTGGTGAAGGGTTTGATGTGTCATCACACTCAGTTTATGGATGTTTCAGCTCTTGTTTTTGTTTTGAAATGGCATAAACTTTTGCAGGAGATGTACACAGATAACTCAGTGTTTAGATTGCCTAATGTTTAGTCATCCCAGTGTCTTGTGTTTGCAGTTATAATAATAATTGCAAATATCATCTCCAGTATGGTGCAGTACACACAGGCTGATGTGATCATGTGGCACTAAAGGACAACAGAGCTGTTCAAATTACATAAGAAAACTACATCTATCCCATCATGCAATGATGTGGTTACGGTTTCATAAAGTCTCTACTGGGTGCCATTTGTGATTTTTTTTTTTTTAAAGGAATTGCCTGGAAAAAAGTAAAACAATTATCCTGCTATTTTGGAGGCATATTTCTTTAAAATTGGACAGTCTGGGGATCTGTAATAAACCTAAGTGCTGGAATGAAGAAAAAGCTCCTTTTAAAGGCATCTACCTTGGGGAGCGTGCCACTGGAAATCCTCAAGCTCTTTTTTAATACATCAAAGCAGCAAATTAATCACTAATACAACACATGTACAGGCAGGTAAATGAAGACAAAGCCACAGTGGACTGAGGCTACATGGCTCTTATTACACGCCCCTGATGAACTACACCTCAAGCTGTACAAATGGATTATTGGGAACCATGGGAGAAAGTTATTCTCAATAAGGCTGCCACTTTAGAAGAACAGCTTAAGTTGGTTGGAGAAAAATTGAGTTAAGACACTGATACGGTATAACTTTATTTTTTAACTGTAGCAATATTAAAATGTCATTGTGATGTTCCCACAGTGACATTTAACCAGGGAGCCCTGACTTATTGGGGAAGATTATAGTTCGGAGCAGTGACTCAGTTGAGCATGCCCTATGACACATCAGCTCATCAGTATCTTAATAACTGTGATCATTGTGATATAATTGTTGCATTCACAAAGACAAGCAATTAGTTGTTTCATACAGAGTGAGCAACATTTCACACAATATACTCTAAAAACTGCCACAGCTCTTATTAAACCAATGGGTCTGTAAGGGAACAACAGTAAGGGAACAGTTTGCCAACAATGTCTCCACCAAACTGAATTTGATTTATTTGTAACTGTTCTCTACTAACATAAATTCATCATGAATGTTTAATTTACAGTAACATGCAAACATACAATTAAACTGCCTATATAAGGTATATGGTACAAAACAATAGAAAGTATTTAACTGAATTATATTTTTAATGTTTGTATCAAAGTAGGTCTTACAGTTCTCAAAAGTCTAGTCTGGTATATGAGTCTCTTTGTGCTGTATTTGTAATGTTATCACTGTGACAGCCGTGCCACGGATGTGACATGTTCTTTTCCCTGTAGGACCCGCAGAAGACAGTATTATCTCCCAGGACGCCCTCCCTATGATAGTGAGCTCTGAAAGCTTCCTGTCACTTAGTGCATTTTGACAGCATCATCGCAGCACTCATTGATCTGTTTACTTGACTCTGCATTATTAAGATGACAACTGTGTGTGCAACTCGCATGTGTCCCAACTGTAATGCATGTCTCCGATCTATTTTAACCTGATTAGATTCCCCCGTCTCTCCTGGAAGTGCCGCACTGTGACAGAAAGCATAATCTTTAATGGAATTTGTGTGAAATTAAATTATACGAGCATCAATAAACATAACATAATTCAGAAGAGTAAATGGGCTTAATTTATTGGACGGTGTAATGGCGCCGGTGTGTATAGAAAAACGATGTCAGAGAGACTAGTTTGGAACACCGGGACAAACAAGGGGTTGACAAATACATCATCACGCAGTGTATCTGTTCATATGTGACACTTTAAGTGAAGCTCAGCAAGTGGGATGAATATGTCGAAGCAGGAATTTGTAACAGCGGGGATCTGGCAGAGTCTTCATCCACATGAGTGGGTAAAGAAAGTTCAACCTTTTATTAGGGAAGGCTGTAATTTAATGGGCAGGGTGCACACATGGGCCGAGAAAACCAAAAGGAAGAGATGTAGGCAGAGGGTGGTGGTGAGGGGACACAAAAACGATGGGGAAATAGATTGTGAGACAGATGAAAAGATACAAAGGAGAAAAAAAAGTTCCTGGGATGTTGGGAGAAAGGATGGACCAGTTGGTGGAGTGGCGCCTTTAAATTTGAGAGTAGCTGTAAGAGTCACATGTAATTGCACAAAAATTGTCATTTTGTGTTTCCAACAGGATTTTTTTTTTCTTTTTTGGGCGGGAGGTTAATAATCAAAAATGAACTGCTTCACTAGAGCAGATAAATAGTGTCAAACACAGCTGGGACAGAGAGGGGCTGACTGGCCACCACGGAGCTAAATTGATGGTTGTAGCTGCGGAGAGAGACGGGGAAAAAGCCCCCTCGATCTACTGTATGACATGAATAGACTTAGGTGCTTTTTTTTCCCCTCTCTCTGTCGTTTTGAGATGAGCCACTGCACACTTTCAATTTACAATCTGAAGAGCTTGACGTTTTTATTCATTATTTTCCCCCCTCTTTTAGTCCGCTTGTGTGTACTCAACAAATGTCATTGTCGACTCCCCGTAAGAGGTTATGTCATCTTCAGACTCGCTCTGAAAAAGCCTGTTGAAGACATATGTCATTGTCACGTTTTTTTTCCACCTCTTCAGAGCGAAGCACTGGCTGTTTTTGAAAGATATACTGTCCACAAAAGTCATGTCTTCTTTATCCCATAAATCTGCCTTGGTGGTGGATAAAAGAAGATGGACTCAAAGAGAAAGGAACTCACTTTACTTTATCATCTTTCACTCCCCCCTCAACCCAACCATGCTGCCTGCTTCTCTCTCTGGGAAGCATAGCAGATTTGTGGGCCATAATCGAGGATAACTTACAGTATAATCTTGTTTGTCCCTTTCTTAAATGGAGCGATAACATCACTCTGGATCATGAGTGGAAGGGCAGCGTGGAAGGGAGAGGGGAGGGGGAGAATAGAGGGATAAGGAGGGGTAAGAAAGTAAAATAGGCAGGCTGTTGAAACTCTGGTTTCTTTATGTGAAAATCCTATAGTGCTGGCGTTTATGACTGCTTCCACTGTAGGATTTACTAACCCACTCCCTAACACACAACTCACAATGTCGGCACACTGTTATCTAGAATGAGGACAGTCGTAAATATGACCGATATAAGAGGTCACCAAAGGTCGATCAGCAGTATCTCCTGTCATAATTTGTTTAAGGATCCAATAGTTGTTTAGGGAATTGACAGAGTGCATGTGCACAGGGGGTTAAAATGGTCCATTATTCAGAGCAGTGATGTCACATTCGAGGAAAAATGGTCAAGATCTCCCAAAATCTGTGGTTGTACAGGTTTAATGTGAGCCACCATGGACAGAAAAGACAGCTCTGATAGATGTATATTGCTCATTAGAAGAATTGAACAGTGTATTAATTATTCAAAAGCCTGTGCCGACTCTGAATCTTTACCGATAAAGCCATTCATTGATGAGAGGTCTTTGCTCACTGTCAAGAAAGAAATGCAATAAAGAAGACCCCAGCGTCATTCCAAAGCTTCCCTATGTTCAGGCTTTGGCAAATGGATGGCCCAGACTTCACACTCCCACCCCCCACCCCCCGCCCCTCACTGTACTGCGCTCTCCTACTTAGACAGGTGATACAAGTGTATATTTATTTATTTCCTTTAATACTCTACTTTATCTCCTTCTATGTTAGTAGGTCTGTAAGATTGATCAATATTTAATTTTCTGGGAGAAGGAGTGTTGGAGGAATCAGGGCTGCAGTGACACTTGCCGGCTTCGTTCTCTCATCCCCTCTTTCCCTCATCTCTTGTCCAATCTCATTTCTCATATCTCCTCGACATCTTTTCTTCTACACCATCTTCCTGTTACTTAGCTAAGCACAGTGTCCTATTCTCTTTGTCCAAATGGAAAAAGACTAACCGTTAATGTAATAAAGAATCATAAAAGGAATCACTTTCACAGAAAGCGCTATGAAGAAGGCCCTTTGATGACCCTTGACCCAATATGATGATTGTACCCTGCTTGCATATGACTAAGCAGTATGACAAATGGATAATTTTTCAATTTAGTGAATAGGAGGTCACAGTGTCACACAATGAGACAGAAATCTTTTTATTGCTTAGACACGGTTTTAAAACTCTTGAATAGTGATATAAAATCCCTTCAAAATAAGGGATTACAAATGCAATACACTATATTGCTGTGGTTTGAAAATGAGAAATTGCAGTCCTGGCTTTGCCAATACAGCCTTAGGACAACTGCTTAGTCAGGTTCAACTAATCATGTCTTTTTGTCGATGGATTTGAAACGAGCAAATTGTTGTCAATGACATAAGCCATTCCTGTCCATGACCCTAGAGTCCTCTTTAATTAACCCATATACTTGATTTAATACTGACAAAACTGACAGTGTGCACCTCGAATTATATGATGATATGCACATCCTAACTTTGTTTTTTTTCTTCTTTCAACCTAGCTTGTGAATCACTGAATGGATTCATCTGGATTGAACACTGTTGCTTGCATTTATCAGTGTTGCTCTGCTGCAGATGATCATCAAAAGAGAGGGGATACTTTTGACTGCAGGCCATTGGGGCTCTTTCCAGTCAGAGGGTAGTGCCACCATGGGTCCCATTATGCCCCCCCCCACACACACACACACACACACTTTTGTTTATAATGCTTTCTTGATAATGGTCACCAGAAGGGAGCAGGAATTTCTCTGCACATGCTGGTGGTTTCTGGCTCATTTCAGATTTTTCCATTGAAGGGGAAGGAATTTAAATTTTACACAAAGCAGCCAAAGTTGTTCTTGCTCATCAACTCCTAAGTCTTTGAGTGATAAAATGTTATCGGACCGCTATTGATCACTCGGTCTGTTTGTGAAGTGGCAGGAGCCAGGTTTAGCTCTGTCTATCTGTGATCCACAAAGCTGACTAATAGCGCTGTGCAGCATGTGGTCTCAGGGGCCTGAGGCCAGGTGTTGGTGTTAATGTTGGAGCCCTCACAACACCTGTTAGGTCCAGCCCCAGCATCCGCACGACGTCTGCTCTGCTTGCCCTGCTTAACCAACCTAAGACACATGCTAAGGTTAGAAAAGAGGCCATTACAACTGGAAGTGTTTTTATTGCAAGAGTTTAACATTCCCTCATTATTTGAATGTGACTGGTCTCTGTTGTTGAAATAATATGGCATGTTGACACCAGCCCTCTTTAGTTCTCCTATAGGTATTAGCTTTAACAAGACAGAATGGAGTTAATAAAAGCTTTAAAAAACAAAATGATGCATTGTTCTGCAAATAATGCACAGATGGCAGTGTGTTCTGGTGTGAATACTTAATGTAATGTAAGATTTAGAAAGCAGGTTGTAAAAAAAATCACTGTAGGTCAAGTTATTGGATATTTGACATTGACTTTTTTATAGCTTTCTTGACTGGAGACAGTTTTTAGAAGTTCATAATTCCTGATATTTGTCACTAGTATTTTGAAATTAAAAAGTTGATAAAAATTTTGTAACATTGTACATGTGCAGATTTTCATACTATTCATAGTTTTCAATTAAAAATGGTAGGCTTTGTGTAGGATTTAGTGGCATCTAGTGGTGAAATTGCAAACAGGAACTAACTGATTTCTAGTTTTCAAGTTACTTTACAACAAATGTAATAATAATGAAGTTGTAGTTAAAATTAAAAGGTAATGAATAAAAAAAAAACTAAAGGTTTTCAGCTGAATGTTTTAGTTAAAAGATATTTCCAGTCAGGCCAGAGAAAAGAAAACCCATCCTCTGTGGACCGAACAGACATTAATCATATTCATAGCTTGACAACTTGCCCCCTGCCTGTTCTCTCTGATGTCATTATGTAACCCTGCACAACCACCACACACAGCTTTACAAGATGTTATGACCTCTTAAACAGTGGCACTTTAAAGTATTCCTCTCCCGCTCAGTGGTCCACAGAAGCCAAGTTTCTTGCCAGGGATTATCAAAGTTAACAGGATTTTAATGGGTCTGGGGAGACTGGTAAAGACCCTACCAGGGCCAGGTAGTGCTGCTCCCCTAATGCAGTCAGGCTGCACAGACAAGCACTGGCTAAATAATAAACAGATGGCCACTACCAAATATAGCCAGCCCCAGTTTCAACTACAAAGGGACCCTGAGATGAAATGATAGGGTATTATGGGGGAGATACAATTTGCAGGTCAAGTTGTAATGGCAACCCTCGACTGTGCAAATTTAAAATTAACCTTTGGTGGTACTGAATTATTCACAGCTGACGTCGTACACCCATGGCAGAGAAAGCTACAGGCAGAAATTCAAAATGATGAAGTTAGATCATTTTTATGACTTTGCTTGTTTCATTAGCATGTTAATATTACCATCAGGTTACTACTAGGTCTAAAAAATATTATAACAGCAACCACTGTTTTCTGTTTCATTTTTCATCGAATTATGAAATTAAACAAACAAATGAGTCAAGGTCCAGTGTATTTTTCTCACGGATTAATGCATTTATACAAACCCTGGCCTCTTTTTACTGTTCCCATTAACCTCCCCATTTCCCCAGAAAAAGGCTTATGATGCTAACCTTGTCATATTCAGCAGCTGTCAGCAAAACAGCCTTTGTACCGGGCCAAGCTGGTAAAGTGGCCTATTCATTATCCTAATCTTATTAGTTAAGATCTGTTAAGTAGAGACCGGTTTTAATGCATGCTTTTCCCTTTAAATTATTGACCATAAATACATTGGAGTGCATTAGGGTCTGAGGGCGAAGAGCCCAGTGGCTCCTAATAGATTAGGGGACAAGCACATTATCTAAATGTACATATCTAACTAATCATGCATCCGCCATAGATACGTAACCCGAGTGACATCAATTGCAGACTGACTATTGACCTCAGCTGTGACCTGTCAAAGGTCCAGTCGCATAAAGGCATATGTCCGTAGTCAAGTCAGAGAAAAAAAGGAAAACTAGTGTGACATCATAACTGCAGTAAAACCAAAGAACGTGGCCCCATTCAGCTAATTAAGAACACAGTGTTATTCCTGAAAAGATTATTTCTAAATTGCTTCACGGTTAATCATATTACAGATGAAATCATTTGGGGATTAGCTGAATACATGAATAAAAGTTGCCTCTAAGTCGGTGACCTCATGCTGAAGAGAAACTGCTGCCTGCAGTGACTGAGCCTCCTCTGCCTCTGTCTGTCCTGTAAAACACACAGACAGTTATTTTCTTGTGACGAGGTAGAGAAGTGCGCCGTAGCTGCACAGAGGGGCTCTTGTACTATTGTGAGAGGCTATTGTGTAAAACAACAGCGAGGGCATGCCCCTGTAGAAGTATCATCCCCGCTCAAGAACAGCCCAGACCTTCCCCTCTGTATGTGTGTGTGTGTGTGTGTGTGTGTGTGTGTGTGTGTGTGTGTGTGTGTGTGTGTGTGTGTGTGTGTGTGTGTGTGTGTGTGTGTGTGTGTGTGTGTGGGGTTCTTGGCTGTTTTTGTATTTATCTGCAAGATGGGACAGAGAGTATGTCAATTTTTGCCTCACTGATTTTGATCTAAATCTAAACTGGTTTTAATTGTTGGAGTGGGTTTGCTTTTGTATTGATATCAAAGATGACCCTTGTGATTATAGAGGCCTTCATTAGGAGCTCAGATTTTTTTTTATATAATACATTGATCTAAGGGAGAAAAGTAATATGCATGTATAAAAGTCTATTTCTAAATTTATTTTAAAAGGCTTGTTCATTAAATCTCAAGAGCTGTGGTCACAAAAGATCAAACATAACATAATTTGTAAATAGATGTTGGAATGTTAGTCACAGCTTTTCTTTACAATGCATCCAGTTGGACAAGGGCTTGTCACATCAAGTGTTCGCGTGTGTCTAGTGCACTTGAATGTGAAATAAAAGCCTCACTGTTTGCATGACTTTTGTCAGCACTGTTTATGTACATGGTAATCTACATACATAGGTTGTGTAATGTGTTGTGTTACAGAGCATGGCTCATTTCATTGTGTTCTGTGCTTTTCTGCGCCTTGTACCGTAACATTTAGTTAACGTAATGAGTGTGTTGGAGGTATGCTATCACATTTAGTGGTAAAAAATAATTATTATCCGTCACAATGTAATCAGCCCACGCCACCAGCTGAGGACATGAACCATAAAAATACATTTACAGAATATTTAAATTTCTTTGCATATTATCTGAACGTATTTCTAGAGGTTTGCTTGCATCTTTTGCCTCATTAGTAGTTTTAAACACTGTATTGCATAAATGTGGTTATACTTATACACTGGGCCATAAAAAAAAAAAATACAGTAATTAGCGTCTTCTTTTCTGATCCTAAATGCAGGTGACATATATGTTTCCCCTTAATCTGTGTAATTTTGCTCGTATGACAACATAGATTTATGTGTGCATATCTCCCTTTCTGAACCCCCATCGCAAGATCATTGAAACAGCTCCGCACTTAGGTCTAAATCAACTGAGGCAATTGGCTAACGTATATAGATGAATGTCTGAGAGCAGCAGGTCATAACAGTCATATTGTATTGGACATATTATCCAGTCAATAAGAGCCCAGGGCAGGCTTATTTAATTACACTACCAGTCTGATTAGCCTGGCTTCCCCTGACTATATGTCATAATCATAACAATGGTGCAAATAATGAACAGGTCAAAGTAATATCCCTTTGGTCTGTCATTGCTAATTACGCTGCTAAATGACTATGCTGATCTGAATTCACGTGGCGCCAACAATGTTGATTTTATTGGAGCTGTGACAAAAGAAAAATGGCTACACTAGTCTTTGAATATTGGAATAGAAAAGCATATTTAATCACATCAGTTTTTGCCTGTAGTTCTTTATAAAAACACATTTGAAAAAGGCTGGGTTTTAAAGTAAATACACGGCTGCTTTAATGACACCCCTGGAGCTTATAGTTCATATCCTCTCAAAGCATGCTGGGAAGGAAAAAAATTAAATGATTTGCTCACTGTTGTGTTCACAGCCATAATGAAGGATCCCAATTAAAGTCAACTTGACATTTAGTCTTTTTTCTTTTCCATGAAATGACTTGACAAATAAATGGATCAGGTTGATGTTTGTGTTGACTATTACACCCCAAACTTAACATCTAATGCCGCAGCAAAATAATTAATTTGAAAATGTTATTTAGACATAATTTACATATAAATGTGTTTTGTATAAAAATAAATAAATGATACAAATACACCATAGTAACAAATGACACCCCCAAGACTACAATTTACAATTAAAATGCTAAACTACCTGCTTATTTTCAAGGACAATTTCTTCTTAACCTTTTATTACACAGAAACTTTGCTGTCAATAAGTTGTTATAGTTCATTCTGGGTTTAACTAAAGGCAACAGATCTACCATAGAAAGCCAAAGAACAGTGGACATGTTGACAGAAACCATTGGGCCTGCTTGGAAAAAACAAACGATTAGTTACTATCTTTCACTTGAAATAATTGACCTCTCACATATACCTTCTAAAATCTGTAAACTACCATCACATATTCACATGACTCTCATTTGATTTTGACCATGTGTGGGTGGATATGGCCCTACTGCGTCCCAGCAGCAGGTGTGTTACGCTTCATCCACTTGGTGGCAGCAAAACGACACATATGCATTAGCCTTTGTGTCCACATACATTTAGCTCTGTTTCCCTGCTGTGTGTATGTTTGGATGCACATCTGAAAGCTATCACATGTTTGACAGCTCTGATCTGAACCCATGCTAATGAACGCTGCCAATGTGTGTGACACGGAGTGACACAGGGACAAGAAAAAGACCCTCTTCTTTCCCCAACGCCTCCATTTCTGGTCCTTTAAATAACCCCACGTAGCCGGCTGCATGTTTATTAGTCATGTACCGGCAGCTGATGGACACGGATGCTCATTACCAGTTAGTGTTGCTTCACAAGAGACCAATCTGTGCCCTGTGAGCAAAGTCACTCAGATGGCAACATCTTTGACAGAAGTTGAACTTGAATGTGAAATGTTGCACATTGCATTGAACTGGATGAATAGACCACTTTTAACAGAAAATTATCCGAATAAAAGGCATATTGTGCAAAAAGTTTGGAGAGTCCCCAAGTATTTTCTCTGTAGCTTAAGTTACTTTACATCTGCATAAGCACTGCATAACTCTGTTTCTATATTGAGTTATTTGATATTTTGGCAGTTATGAGATGTGACATACATAGCCCTGTGAGACCACTCAAGCCTGCCATGCATGATATCACTATGTCTGATTTTAATTAAAACACTTGCAATGGGAAATATGAGCAAAATATATTAATTTCATTCACTATCATGTTGCTCCTATTTCACACTCACTGCGTTTGTGGAATGTGCCATACTGTCCAACACAGGGATCAGTCACTAAAAGTTATGCCTGGAAGCAAAGGAAAAAGCAGAGTAGTTTATGTAAAGAATTAAAAATGTCTGCGAGCAGAGGCAGGTGGCTTTATACTGGCTGAAATTATGGGGTTGAATTTAATAGACAGCTGCCCTGAGCTTCCTCAGTATACACCAGAAGTTTAAGAAAGAGGCAACAAAAACAGTAAATGCACGTTCTGTCGAAAAAAAGAATAAACCACAAGGAAAAAATGCTTTACAAATTTAAAGCAAATTAACTTGTTGAATGTATATATGACTTTTGTTTCCCCACTAGGTGGCGTAATGTAGCATAACTATAGCTATAAAAACATATCCAACACATAACAATTACATTTTAAAAAAGTTATGTAATTATTTTTGGTCTCACTATGCCTTAAAGCATTAACATTGTAACCCTTTTAAAACACATTGCTTTATCATTTACACCTGCTATCCTACCAGCTCTAAATAATAAAATCAGAACTGATATTATCTTCTTCATGGTTTCATGCTGCCAGTGCTTTTTTATTTGCAAATACTGTTCTGTAACTTGCGTTTGGGTGCAATGCATAAAGATGTCCAGTAGATGGTAGCAAGATCCCACCAGAGTACCCAACAGGGAAAAGGTGACTGGCAATAATGAGGACCTACCAAGATTTATTTAAATTTTTGCAGTTATTTTCCAGAAAAGAAAACTTTTAATATTTGTTTTTTATGCTCTTTTATTTAATTAAATTTAATTTAACAGTAAATGTAATGCATGGTAAATAAAAAAAAGCACTAGCAGCATGTTTCTTTGGTATAGTAGCAGAAAAGCTTGGTATAATTAAGTTTAATGTTGCACTGTTTGGTACAGTAACCCCTGTTCCCATCGCAGCTTGTGTGCCTGGGTTAAGATTGCAGTGTCAGCTATAGCTGGAAAAAGGAAGTACATTTTTGGATCCAGTAATGCAAGAGCAGGAGATCTTCATTTTTCTAAAGTTTAAAATGATAAAAAACAGAGCTGCATGAGTTTATTATATTATCAACTCAATCTTTTGTGTCGTGGGTTCTTGCCATGTTTGATTCAATGCACAATAAATGTAGTGTTTTAAATTGATAAAGCAGGAGTAAAATGCCAACTATTTCTATTTCTTTAAAAAAAGGCTAAAGTTTTTATATATTTACAAGTCACACAGCTACTGCTTTTAACGAAATTGCATTTTTATAGTTTACATTTAGCCTTTATAAGTTTGTACAAAGAAATATAAGCAATAAGTATTATTATAGTGAAAAATCCTGCGACACCTGAACTGTTACTTGAAACGTGGTAGTTTGGTCAATATTCACCTTGTTCAAACTAAGACTTTGGGATGGTGTTATTCCAAAACCACATATGTAACCATAAGGAAGTCATAATAACCTACAGAATTTGCCCCATGCATTTCATAAGTGTCTGGAAGGCCCTCATGGTCTGCACTTTGTACCTAAAGCTAGGAGGACACTGTCTGGTTCTTATGATGATACTAAATGCTTTAACAGCTTATTTTCCACCTTAGGGATGCACGATACCACAAGGAGGACTCAGACACACTACTAATGTGTTCCGTCGGAAGAGAGACTCAACGAGAGTCCAGACCAATGCAAAAACTGGGAAATCTCCTTCATCTGGAGATCTACTCACTCCCAGTGGCCTGGCATGGCTCTCTGGGAAGTGCGGGAAGCCGAGGCACTGAGTCACCCTAGACGTTGGGTCAGGGTGGTTTCAGATTGTTGCAAGTAAATTATTGTCGATGGGGCCAGTGTGGAGTGTGTATCCTCAATTGGGGCAGCAGGGATTCCCTCTGACAAGACCTGAGCTTTATTTTCTTAAGGAGGGGAGGGGGATGGGGCAGGGGGTTACCCGAAGTGATGATGTGTGAAATTATATTGTCCAGATGTAGGCTATTTACACATCCAACCACAATAAAAGACTTGATAGGATCGTTACTTTTCAGCAACAAAAAACTCCTTGACAAATGAGCAAGTGTACCATTTTCTAGATGCTGTTGAAAGAATGCACAATTGGCAGCTTTGCATGTCTGTTCTTATGGGCCGTAGCAGTTCCCAGAAGCCCTAGCGATTGCGTAGACAGTGGCAAGATTGTGACACATGGGAGCTACTGAGTAACACTGCCTCCTGCTGCCAAAGCTGACAACATAAACCATTTAACCCGTAAAGGCATGCAGGCTTTCACAATCTCATATGTTTTACTGCACAAGATGTGTCATAATCTGGAAACCCATATCCATGTCAGCCACCTCTCCAGAGACTCTCCGCTGGGCTCCTAACATTCACACATATGTCGAGTCTACAAACAGCGAACACAGGCTAATGATACACAACACCATTTACAACAATAGTTAACACAAGGGTTAACAATTACATTTACAGTTTAGTTAACAGTTTAATGAACTCTTGCCTCAAACACAATCCCAACATATTCTCTACACACATGCAAACTTTGACATTATAGGTCTTAATACAAAATGCAAACAAAAAATGTGTTCTTAAAAGAAAATCTTAGGATATGCCTATACTGCTTCTGAATGCAGGGATGGTGATTATGACATGACAATAACGTTTTTATAGAATCTCCGTTTGCATTGTAATTCATTTCCAAGAGTATATATATGTATAGCAACTGGGCTATAGGGCTGGCTTTCCTGCAGTCCTTATGAGCACTCACCAGAGCTGCCTTCTTCAGATGAGTGGTTGACTCTCAGTTAAAATAGATGTCAAGCTGGCAATAGTTTTGTCCAGGGGTAATGTTTACTTTTGAATGCATGCGCCTCATTTACACAAACGCAGTCCATAGCCGCTCATTGAGCTGCATGTTAATGATTGTAATTGAAACCACATATTTAAAGTCACTGTATAAGTAGATGGATTGCATTATTATGAAAGGTGAAACCATTTCTGCATAAAGTAAATACAGGTTTACTAGTCGACTTGTTGGTTGAAAAAAAGTAGAGACAGAAAACTTTACTATGCATTTTCAACAATTTTCTCATTCTTGTTAACCAAGTACCAAATAATCTCCTTTACTTTTAATTCAAACGTTTGATAAAAACAAAGCTGTTAAGGTCACTGTGTCTTATTCTACTATTAAAGCTGCGGTAATAACATTATAATAATAGTGCCAACTAGTGGTTAAAGACACAACATGCATAGCACTGGATGCAGTCCAGCTTGAGCGCAAGGCATCTGACACGAGACTGTGAATGAAACTCTGATCCCACATAAACACAGTTGCACTAAAATCATCTTGGCCCATGTCTTCTACCCCTACTAAATATGTAGGACAAATACTGTACTGTTCAGAACATTAACCCTTTCATGTCTGAAGCAATTTTAATATAGGCCCAATGTAAGCTTTTAAAAAATACAATAGAATAATTTTATAAGACAATAATAAGTAGCCTATGTGTAAAATAAAATATAATAATAAATGATATACAATATAATGATTTACAACATTTAAATACTGACAAGTTAGGCCTCCTCTGAAGGCGTAGAAGTCTCTGACAGTTCCACTCTGATGTACACAATTGGTGGCCATGCCCTGTTTGAAAACATAGCACAATACAAAGTGTAACCTGCACTAGTGCATACAACAAATTCTTACATTGTCAACAAAAACGCCCTTCACCAGCGAGGTGGGCACACAAAGGCCCTGCCTTTATAAGGCCTGTGCTTTTGAAGATAATCTTAGACACACTAACTTGATTGCTCGGTTCATAAGCTCTGGATCCTGTTTATTTTATCAATAGGGACGTGTGCAGAGCATTTCCCTGAATGTTTTATTAACATCAACATTGTAATGTCCAGTCAGTGCCGTGTTTAATTGCTGGACCTAGTGAATCATCACATTTTGAGTCAGTTTGCTTGAAAATATGACTATTGTTTTACCTGAAAGTGTCTTTGTCCTGTGGGTAGCAAATATGACTGTAACAGTGGAAAGCAAAACTCGACTCAAATCAATCCCAGATCCTCAAGACAGTCTAAATAGTAATGTAATGTAAATTGATATTATTACTTAGCAAAAATAAGCTTTTTTAATGCAAGATATCAGCAGTAGAAGCAGCAGCCAGTTTTCCAGCTTGAGTGTGTTTCCTGGAGAGGGATCCCTTATTACACAATTATACTATTTGGTTTCAGCTCTAAGGGTCCAAACTGCAGCATCAGAGTATTCCTTGTGATTGGGATCACTGTCTGAGGTCGGGAACACCGCTGTAGGATTCAAGTAAAAAACAAACCACTGGATCTGGTTTCCACAGACTGGGGAGACGCTTAAGGCTGTACGGCCAAAGGGAATGAGTCAGACAGATCCACAGCCGGACACCACGTTTCTCCCTCAGCACTTTATTATGTCTAGTTTCATATTAACAGGGTTTTAATGGTGCAAAGAGAAGATGAAAACAAACTCTTTTCTTAGATCATGTTCAAGTTTGTTTGTCAAATGCAGCCGCGCGTGAGTCACTCTAAACTGTTGGGAATATCATCCAGACACATGTTCTAATTTGGATTTAGGGCCTGTGTCATTCACGGATAACACATGCTTTTAAATGTCTGTGGCTGATGTAAAGTCTTGTAAAAAAAACTGCACGTTCATGTTGAATAAGGCAAATGTTTAAGTTTAATGTTTAAATGTTTAATGTTTGAGTCTTTTTTTATTTCAACACAAGGTTGTCAGGCGAGATATTCAGTAGACACAATTTAGCTTCAAATATCACTCAGCCCATTATTTAAGATTACGGACTTTGAAGTCAAAACCTTTTAAAGTTAATAAGGCATAAGGTAAGGTTCCAGTCTCGGTTTTACATTTAAAATATTTATCTAAATTCAGATTGATGTAATTTACTGTAAACTATCCAACTATTAGTATCTCAGGAAAAGTGGCAATATATATATATTTTAAATATTATTGGAAATCTTAAAGTACACATTACTTGTATGAAGTCAGGTGCAGCATAAACTTTTGTAACAGGAAGGCGGAGTGAGTTTTTGTTGGCATCTGGGGTGTTTTCTAAATGTTTTGCTGTAATCGATCATGCTGTGCACTATAAACAAAAAGTAAGATGATAAAAATCCACAAACAGAATCAGTTTAGATCACATATACCCTAAAGCTTTTATGCAATAACGTGTGCTTATGTGATAAGTTCTTCTTCAGCAATGTTTCTGTCCATCATAGGCTCAGTTTGTCCATTCTGACCAGTTGTAGGGAACCGAAACAGACAGTAATGAAACATCTACTAGCTTTTATTGTGCTACCTGTGCACTAGTTTTGACAGATGTTTTCCCATTTGCTTCCACTGCAACATTTACACCTTTAAGTGTATTTTACTGTTGAGACTTTTTTAGAAATCCAATCTGAAGCTGTTTCTGGGTTGAAAATCGTATCTAGATCACATCCAATGTGGCTTGGTCTGTTTAGACTGACAAGAATGAACAAATGTCATCTGACCAAATCACATCCATTCAGGCCATGTTTGAAGCCTGTGAACAGAGGTGGCTTACTCTTCATGTGATACATAACATTCCAGCCATATCACAGCCAGATGGAGGTGAATCAAAGAGGGCTGACTAATAACACGGTGAATCACAATATTTTAACAGTGCTTTGTGTGTTCAGTTGCTGTGTTGGGTTTAATGGAAAAACATTATCAGAGTAAGCATAGACCAAATTAAAGCATAACTTCTGCCCATATATCAAAATGCCCATGCACAGACTGTAGAGCCTGCTGACCCTGTAACCTTTAAGACCCCAGTCTCACCAGTAAAAGGAGAAAAATCTGTCCCAAATGGACAGCTGCCATGGTTACCAAGCAACTGACACAAACAGCAGGAAACAGAAGAGGGGATCCCATCAGTGGGGCCGCACCAAAGGAAGGCACTGACTAAAGACAGGAAGAACAGAGAAAAATAGGCAGAAGGGATGGTTTGCGGACCTCCTGTGCATGTATGCTCAGTGTCAGGGGTAGTTTTTGTATTGCAACTGGTCTCAATCTTGGGTGTGACTTTCTATAGTGTTGTAAGCCAGGATTATGTTATTTTTAATCATTTTTTAATATGTCAGTACCAATCATAAAACTGTGAATCACAGTAATGCTCTGTTTATTAAAGGTTCTTTAAGCCGTAAAGCAGGAACACTAGATCAAGGCACTGGTTGTAAATGGCATCTTCCACTTGATCCCACTACCACACTAATTAAAGATATTTAATAAGCCACATTTGGAGGTAGGATTGTGTTGACAAAGAATGCTATGACCTGATGAATGGGTTCCTGTTCTAACGTGTGCTGTATGTGTGCCCTACTTCCTTGCCATATGATAATGTTGACACAAGCTCGCTCTGAAACGTGACCCAACACATGCACAGCTTGGACACAATCCAAAACTGTTTGCACTCTTTTTTCAGGAAAAAGAGAATAAGGGAGTAAGGGAGTGTTGTGATGGAAAGTATACCAGTATAATATGGTATAAGTATTATTTCAGGAGTGCACAACATATTACAAATGTATTGTCATTACATTAGAATCAAATAAAAAAAATCTTCTAAATCTGCAATAATGTTATTGTCACGTATCTCTATATTCAACATAGTCATTGTAAATTGCATTTTGACCTTGTCTTTGTCTAAATTAAAGAAGAATCCAAAGCATACTTTAAATTGTCAATTTAATGAATGAAGGAACCTCAACCACAACCTAAGAATATCTCTTAAGGACAATACTTCATTTGTTTTTATTTCAACTTTAGAGGAGTAATGGCTCAATCATAAACTGCTTTTTTCATCTTTACTAATCACTGCAAAATATTGCCCACTAGCTGTATTATTTAGTCTTTTTTCCAAGTAAAAAATAACTATGATGCTGATAACTCTGAAAGATTAAAGAGCAGATACTCCTGAGACTGACCTTTTGGCCTTTGACAATGACAATGGTTGGACTACGTAATTATGTTTTAATGTAAAGCAGCCAAACTGAAGAGCCCTGCAGGAAAATTACCATGGCATTAATCCCTGAGTTTAAATCACAATAACAAACCTGAATGTGACAGTCATAGGCTCAGTCATAATCCCATAACCATTGCTAGGATTGTCACAAAACTGCATGGATACACATTGCCAATGAGAGACGAAAAAAAAAAAAAAAAAAAAGCTTATATAATGGTGTTTTGCTTGAAACTGACAATATGGTCCTCCTCAGATGTCTTGCCTTGAGTAATTATCTGGGATGGATTTAATGTAGGAAAATTGTCTCATAGGCCATATGCCTTTGACCTATAGAAAGTCTTATTGGCCACAGATTTGGAATTAACTACACATGTGGGTATAATACAGTGCCCTTGGTGGAGCGTTTTATCACAACTCACACTGTCAGCAAAAGCAGCTGCCGACAAACCAACACTGACAGAAAGCAGTAATAGGTCATTAGTTGATATAACAAAGCAAAATGATTCAACCCTGGGGTTAAGCTTAAGACGATAAACAATGTAGATCATTATAATATATGCCCCCACTCGCCCATAGTTGTGTATTTTCTTTCACACTTGCAGCTTAATAAAAAACAACAAAAGCACTAGAGACATGTTGATTTTAGTTTGAGGTATATCATCTACACAACTGTGACAAATTACCAGCCCCCTCCCCCATTGTCCCTAGCTTCCACAAATCCTTTGTCAATTGCCATGTGACAATGTCAAGTCCTATTCCCTTCAGTTCAAGCCAGACATTACATTACTTCCTACTAATAAGAGGAATCTCTGAAAAAAGCCATGGAGCTAAACATACAGCTGTGTCCAGACATGCCTAAGATAGCTCTAAGCACTTCTCCATTGTGAAGTGTGCGCCTTTATGTGTAATACTCACTTTAAAAAAGGGGAAGTTGGGAAGTGTGTACACTGTATAGTACGGGTTGCACCCATTCATAACTTGACTTTATTAACCCGCAGACTTCTCACTCATTCTCAGGGGCAACTATTCAAAGAGATGAGTTCCTAACAGTGTCGGTGGCCTCACCAATGACTAAGAGTTAAAAGCACTGCTTGCAAGAACTAAACTTGTATCAACAGAGCACACACAAATGCATGTTTACAGCTAATAAGGCTGCCTCGTTCAAGTTCAAGTTATGGCAAACAGAAAAAGTGAGAAAATAGATAATGATAGAGTACAAATCTCAGGATGCCACCATGCACATTTCTCCGGATATGTCAAACATGAATTATATGTTGTAAAAGAAGAGGCTCAAGGGAAAGGCCTTGGTTTGCTGTCATGAATTTTAGACTTTAGAGTTATATGCAAACATTAAGCAACTCTTTCTGCGCAAGGATGTCTTGTTAGTGTCCCATTAATATCTGCCTCAAGCTGCTTTTTTCTCCCACTGGTGGTATTCCTGATGTCTAGACAAACAAATCTGACAAGTATAAGCCCACAGCTTGGAAAGCTTAAATGTGATTATTTATACCTGTCAACTTCTGGACTGTGCTTTACATGTGATTCCTTCATGAAGAGCTCTTCTAAGAAACTGCTTCTGGCCATACCATGATGTAGATCCACTCCACAGCCAAACCGCTGGTAGTAAACATTATAGAAACTGGCATTAACCACAGTGCTCATACTGCTATTATTTTATTATAGCATCAGTAATGTTGGCTAAGGTTTCCAGACACTTGGTAGTGATGCCAAAAGAGAAAGAGAAAGCATTGCATCTGACATTGATCTGAATTCTGGCCCAAAACTATCTGTGTAAATCACAAAAGGCATGTCATTTGTGAAGCAACTGAACAGTATAAATGAGCAAAACAAAGCTACTATATTCATTTAAATGATAAAGCAGTATGTGTCTGTTTACAGGCCATGAGCAATGATCATTTTCTGAGAAACACACAAGTGGGAGCAAGCTACTCATAAATCTGAGCAGAAGACTAATGTTGTCTACAGACATGTTGTGGCTGCATTGTACATGCAAAGTCACAAGGCCAGATGTAGTAGTGCAATAAATTATCATTTAACATTTCCAGAAATGTGACGGCACTTTCCTTCAGACTGGACATACCACCCATTTCAGAACCGTTTGACAAGGATTTTTTTTTGCCTCACATCAACAAAGAAGAGGAGGTGCACTGATGAAGAACACATAATACTTGTATGAATGTAGCACTACAGTTGTATAAATCATACATCTTGATTCCATATTGGTTTGAAACGTTTTGCCATTTCTCAACTGGTTACCTGGAACACCAAAAAGCATTTTAGATTTATAGTTATTCTAGATTTCCTGAATATGCAAAATGTAGGGGCTGCTAAATAACAAACACTGAATGTTGTTTAACTGGCCATGTGTTAATACAAACAATAGTTTCATCAGGTATTTCAGTAGTGGCAACATTAAATGACCAGGTAAATGTCACTTGTACAAATGATCATGCAATATATATGTGTATTGTTTTGAAAGAAAAAAAATGGCACACATTTTGTGCCAGGAATCATCATCATAAGTTGAGGTATCAAACCAGAAACAACTGTCATTATTATATTTAAATAAAAAAAAATAAAACTCTTGAGATGAGCCTTCTTTCATTAGTGCTTAATGATCTGTCAGATATAATCTGTCATTGCAGAGAACTTCTGAAGTGACTGTTGTTGACAGATGTTACAGCTAATGGCACTTTACTCTGAAGCACAGAATCCATCAAGATAAGTCTCCAGACTGCCATTGAAGCAAGCCTCACCACAGGCTTTTGAGCCGTTCAGCAGCTCATGGAGACCCGTCCTGCTGACAGTGCCAATCAGTTGTACTGCTCCTTTTTTCCTACCACTGGTTTGTATCATAACTCATCTCCTAAAGTATGTGATGCTTTTTCATCTTGGGCTCACACGTGCACATGTGCCAAGCCACAGCTGACGCCAAGGAGCTACTGTAGGCAAAGAAAACAGAGCATACTATTACTTTCCCTCTGTATGGTCTGCTTACGCCTACCCCACAGCCTGCCCCCAAATGACAGTCTGCTTCTGATTATGTGTGATCATCCTCAAGCCTGCCAGCGACATCTCAGACTCAAGGGGTTTCTTTTTTCTGTAAAAAATGGCTTGGATTCAAAAGGAATTACTGTATGTTGTAGCTTGTCTAACCCATCATTAATTGCATCAGTTAGCAGGGCTCAGATATTCCTACTTGTTAAATACAGGATTTTCTTGTCTTATTCTTTCCATAGACTGATGTGGTACTATTGTAATTGAGACGGTATTTCAGTGAAACAAACTTGCCCATTCACCAGTAGCACTCACAAGAGCTTAAACTACATTTTTAAATGCTCAGCAACTCATTAATCAGTGCAAACTAACTGTGTCTGTTTTGACAAAATCTGGCAGAAAATAAAATAAGCCAATTACTTCATTTACTTAATAAATTCACAATAAGAGGTCTATTTAAAACTTTAACAAAAACAGGAACTTTGATTTTCTTTGACAAATGGCGGGTTTCACTTGGGATAATAAGAAAAATGAGCCTTGTATTTTCTTTAAACTTTGGCAAAGCACGAGGCATTGTGCCCACAGACTCACTGGGGATGCACTCTTAAAAAGCAGTGAGGAGGAACGCTGTGTTTATACTGCCAGTGGTTTACAAAAGCTATTTCAGATGAAGCTGTGAAACTGTGTTTTTCTCAAACATGGGGAAATACCCTTTATTAAAAAGAAATGATTGATTATAATCATGGAGATATGCAGGATGTTTGGACATTGTTGATGATCGTGTAATAACATAGTAGTCGGCCATAACCATGTAAGTGATTATAGTATCAGCGTCCTGCAACATGAAGCTGTTGGTGTTGTTAACAGACCTTCCTGGTCCCGCGGGGGAGCTCTGAAATAAGTTGTTTTGAAGTAGGACTGGTGGCTGGCCATGAGTGGATTCACTGCAAACAGAGGAGATCCATAGTAAGACTAGTGTTAATAGTCTCAGTCTAAAGCCTTGCATTAAGTATTGCATTCACAAAGACTGCTTTAAAGACCAAAACCAAAATAGTTTTAAATATAGTAAATTTGACTGCGTCACAGAGTTGTCCTCAACACTGATGATGAAAGCTTACCTTTAAACACATCCTTCATATGTAGATTGGCCATTATTTACAGCTTTTGGTTAAAATGTATTAAAACTAGGTAACATAAGCAACTAACTCTAAATCCATTTACACCTTACTCTAGATTATTTTGTTTTCCCCAAAAACAAGGGCTATAGCCTTCAACCATAAGGTCTTAAAATGAGCTGTCAAAACAACAGCCCTAATAAGAACACAATGGTAGGCTGTAACAAGCTCAGAACGAACTCCTTTGAGATTAATTACTTTGAAAGGATCCGTTCATTTGAAGTGTGTCTATTATTTCATCATTAAACCTAATTTTAGACTCTGGCAGGAGATTAACGACAGCTGAAGAAAAGTTGGGCACTAGCCTACTTAGCACTATGGACAAAATAACATGGATTCAAACATGTGATATCGGACATACCACGCACGCGCACGACTCTCCTCTCCTCGGATGGGATCCCACGGTAGAATCATCTGGCGGTCCGAGGAGGTTTGTACGAGCCGCACGCGTCATCCCCGGATGGGCGGGCGCATCGGCGGAGCGTGGAGGGTGTTTTCCACCTTTAAAAGCACCGGAGCCGGCCCCTATGACACACAGCGCGGCGTCATCGACCTGAGGGGGACTCTTGAAAACCAGCAGAGCACACAAGATTCAAACTCACCTCAAATCGCTTCCTCTCTGTGGCTCTACCTGTGCCGCTCTGCAGAAGCATCAGTAGCGCACAACTCGTTCAACCCTTTGCAAAGCTCTGTCAAATTCAGTTTACTCCGAATTATGCTTTTCTTAACCAGTGTATGAAGTGAACTTCTGCTCGTCTTTTGCTCGCGTCGGTGACAACTGCCCGGAGCTCTCAAAAGACATATTGGTTGGAGAAAGTTGCGCATCGCTTGTTGAATGCAGGAAGCCCTTTGCCTCAGCGTTCATTCAGCGTTCAGCTTTGGATCAACAGCCGGCACGAATCGGAGACTGGAGTTTCTCCCTTGCACCGATATGAAGTCAGCAGAGGAAGGTAAATGCGCTGCACGGAGTTACTTTTTTCATTCATAGATCTCAACGACAGGAAATGTATGAACCTAATGTCCTAATGTTTGAACTCACACAACTCTACACTAGTCTTATAATTTTAAGAAATAATACAAATAATTAAATAACAAACTGAAAAACTTGCTAGATCTAAACAGAATAATCAGTGACCCTAAGCAATTCTCTTTTTCCAAATATGTTTATCAGCTTAAAGTGTGGCAGTTGTTTAGGTCTTTTAAAACAATGAGTGTTTTCCCTGCATCAAATAGCACATTTGCATTGTTTTGATTGACATCCACGTGCCCACTCTGCATCCACACCATTAGGTGTCTCCAGCTGACCTTGCAGGTGCCTGTCATCAGCGCTGCTGTGGGTCCTTAGTCAAACTTTTGCTGCCACCTGCTCACACCTTAAAGTCAGGTGTGGGACTGCTTTACATAGGCTAATTTTAAAAAATGTAAAATGCATCTGTTCTCTTGGAGTTTACCTAAGGTCACGGTTGAACTGCAGGCAACACTCGTTAAAGACACAGAAAGGTAATGATGCGGCTTGGTTAAAAGTTCAAGTTCAAGTTTTAAAGTGAATTTCTAAAATGACTTTGGCCCATTATATCACACTGATCTCTCTGTCTTGTTTTAATTCTCTTCTACTACTGCTAATGTCACTGTATTTTTGTGGATTTTCATTTTGTCTTTTGAGGTTTCAAAAAGACGGCTGTTGGCTCTATTGTTATTCATTTCAGGCCCTCAAACGTAAGCCTTATAATTGTTCACAGACGTGTGTGTACCTTGCTGTATTTGTGTGTTCAGTGATGCCGGGGAGCTTGCTTGAGAAGGAGGCGCACTTAACCACACACAGCTTTTGCACTGCGCCTGGGGCTGGTTGTATTAAGGAGGGCTCATAGACATATACACATGATTACAGATACACACAAGGCACACTACTGTACTGTTACTTTGTCAAAGCTCGTAGTCAGCCATGTGCGATAAATAGCCCCTGGGTTCTTAGTTCCACAGGCTGCGTATGACTTCTGTGGGCCGGCACCTATCCCTCCCCTGAGGTCCTGTCAGTCTGAGGCCAGCGTAGACCACAAACCCTCTGGATAAGCACATGTATTCTTTAGTCACACTGGTTTGGCTGTGGTGGAGAGTGTTTTGATCTTGATAGCATAATTGACAAAAATTGTTGAGAAAGAGCATGCTATAATATGTGTGTTACTCAGTATTTTCAAATTAACTCTGCTTACGCCACATTTGTAATGCACTGTTTGATGCACAAGCCTTGCCTTTATATTGTAGAATTGAATTATTATTATTATTTTGATCCTACATATTATCTTGTGGTTCACATTTGTTCTGTTACAGTAGAACTGTCTGTCTTGTCTGTTTTGAGTGGGCATATCCGCTTTATATTCAGATTAATTTAGATACAATATTTTCTTATGTTATTACAAGAGATTTTTTTTAAATAACCTTATCTAAGTAAACAATTTGTTTTATTTTGCACATCTATAATTTTGCTGTATTCATTGAGTCTAAACTTTAGTGCTGTATTATTCCTGTTATTTTTAACTCATTGCCACTCACCAAATGATTCAGAATACTCGTGTTGTGTTTCACAAATACAGCTCCCTGTATCAAGGGGAATTCTTTTCACTGTCAAACTAGAAGTTTGATTCTGTTGCCGTTCATTGAAGAATAAATTAGAAAGGTGTTGTTGACACAGCATCCAGCCAACACCAACTGAAATGCTCTCCTTATCCACTTCTGTTGTCTGTTAATGGTTGCACTTGTCGCTGTGATTTGTTCTTGCATGTGTGTGTTTTTGTTTGCGTCAGTACATCTGTGTGTACTGCTGCAGCAAACTCCCTTTGACTTAATCACAAGCTCAGAGTGATGCGAGAGTGCTGTCAGTTTTCCACAAGGGAGGGCCTAATTCACTCAGTGAGTGATGCAATCAATCAAATACAGCATCCATCAGCACTGCTTGAGGAATTCCTGTAGAGTACATATGACAGCAGGGAGTGCCAAATACAGCCTTATGAACTGATCAAACAAACAGAGTCGCGGTGCAACTTGCGACTACACAGCAACCACACACTGGGACTCAGAGGCTCAGAGATGATTGCTAAGCTTCTCCAGATGTTTATAAAGCAGGGAGGCAGCGGAGCCCTCAAAGACATATTGGTAGATTTTGTGAGGGGCCATTGTTCTGAAATGCAACCACAGGTAATTACGCCCATAATGTGAAGGGTCTGAGAACTTTGTTTGGCTGTGTATCCATATACCATAGTTCATATAGTTAAATTGCATGTTGTTTGTTTTCCAGATGCTTACAGCTACACACCAAATGTCAGCCTGTCCCTTCCACTGGGCATGGGAAACTCTTGTCAGTACCACACCTTACAGACCAGTCCAGTCATCTCAGTTACCTCTTGCCTCCAGACTGGCTACAGCCTTCAAAATGATAACCATAATACAGGGTCAACTTATTACCTGCCCCATGGCCTAAGACCCAATGGTGCTCCAGCGCTCGAAAGCCCAAGAATTGAGATCACTGCCTACAGCCAGTACCCTGAAGATGAGGTAGAAGAGAGCAACAGTGAGGACCACATCATCAAGCGAGGTGTAAACTCCATTGTTACACTGACACTGCCCAATGCCGAAGGCTACCGTGATCCTACTTGTCTCAGCCCTGCAAGTAGCGTTTCCTCACGCAGCTGCAATTCTGAAGCGTCCTCTTATGAGTCTAGTTTCTACAACTATGAGAACTCCCCACAGAACTCCCCCTGGCAGTCTCCATGTGTTTCTCCACGAGGCTCATCCTCACTTTTGTCCTGCCCTCTCGCGAGCGGCCCTGTCGCGTCCCCTCATCATTCCCCGTCCACCTCCCCTCAGATAGGAGCTGTAGCTGAAGAGGGCTGGCCAGCACAACCTCGTTGCTCCAGACCCAACTCTCCATCCAGCACAGGCGGTGGCACAGGCAATGGCAGTGGAATGGGAAAAAGAAAGTACAGCTTCAATGGTGTACCATATCGTCAGACATCCTGCTCACCCAACCAGTCACCTACTCCTTCCCCACATGGGTCTCCAAGGGTTAGTGTCACAGATGAGAACTGGCTTGCCAACACCAACCAGTACACCAACTCGGCTATCGTGGCAGCCATTAATGCCCTAACCACAGATGGAGTGGTGGACATGGGGGAGGGAATCCCCATCAAGACACGTAAAACCATGCTGGACCATTCACCCTCCATGAGTCTGAAGGTTGAGCCTGGTGGTGAGGATCTGAGTCCTGATGGGGAGGTCTGTCTTGAGGACTATTCTTCCCGCGTGAATCTTAAGAAGGAGAACTACTGTGGGGGATTTCTGGATGTCCCGCCACACCCATACTCCTGGTCCAAACCCAAGCCTTACCTCAGGTATGTGAGACTGCACTGGCACAATAGTATTAGAAAGAAAGTGACAAACACACAAACACAGAGTTAGGCTAATCTGCGATGCCTTGAGAAGAAGGTGAACCAGACACATGACTATGTTTATGCAGACAGATGAAAGACAATGTTAAATTCACCAAACAAGTAAATAAAAACAAGGCATATCTACATTCAAGATTGTTTTATCTTCAAAGGCTATTTCCAAAAGGAAAAATACCAATGTTTTATACTCATTAAAACAGAAATGATTCTCTTTGAAGGGCAAAATGATTGTACAAATCAACTTTCATGGCAACTCAAATTTATTACATTATGTACACAACTATCAGAATAATAGTTTCTTTATTATTTAGATTTTTCAAATTTTTTTGAGACAATAACATTTTCCTGCTGGAAATCAAGTGTTTGATTAAGATAGTGAGCACCAGGAAGTATTGGTGACAGGCTTGGCTGAAAGGGAAGCAGTCTGTGGGTTAATCAGCCCTGGTCTGTCACACCGCTGGCCCATCTCTTTTTGTGCAGCCAATGTGATGTCATGCACTGGCTGGGCAGATAAAGCCCTGCTGGAGGAAATCACTTCGTTTTGGGTCAACAAACAGCCTGCATGTTCCACATAGATGTCAGAGATTGGTTTAAGTCAATCTATGCTTTGGGTCAGGGGTTTGTCTTTACCAGGCATCCGGTGTACAGAAATATTGTCTTGCACATGTTTGTTTTGGTTTAGATACCTACACTGTGTTCACATGGGAAGCTCACTCTCCATCTCCAGAACAATGATTGTGAGGGAGGCTAGCTGCTGCTCTGAGAAAGAGATATCATTCTGGCTCTGATAAACTGCAATACAGTTGTTTTCAGTATTGATGTGGCTCTCTCCTCAATTTTACACTTATCAATTTAGAAAAGAAAATAATTGTATCAAAAGGCTGCCTGCCAGCATGTGTGAGATTTGTTTTTGTGCCCTGAAAATGTCTTTCTTCCCACTGTCACTCTTAACTCTCTGTCTGTTTCCACCTGTCACACCATAATACAAAACACACGTCTCTTTAACTAGCGCACATTCTGCTCTAATTTCCTTTACTTGTAAAACAGCCTCTAATTATTAGCCAGACTTTAGGAATTAGGCACGCCAGCAAATGACTTCAATTGATTTAATAATAGACAGTGATGGAATAGAGAGGGAAGAAGCCAGTTGAATTACCCAAAGGGCCATAATTCCAGGCTACTATAAATCAGGTTTGAAGGTTTTTTGACTTACTTGCCACTGTCTATGGAAAGGATACAAGAGAACAAATACACAAAACAAATATGTTACCATGATTTCATCAGAACAAAACCTAAAAATGTCCAAACCATTTGTTTATTATGTTATATTATGCATTTTACTTATTACAAGCAATTCTGTGATGTTTTTGCAGCCCGTCTCTGCCAGCACTCGACTGGCAGCTCCCCTCGTGCTCAGGCCCCTACAGTTTACAGATAGAGGTGCAGCCAAAGTCCCATCACAGGGCTCACTACGAGACCGAGGGCAGCCGTGGGGCAGTGAAGGCTCTGTCTGGAGGACACCCTGTTGTGCAGGTAAGTCACCAGTGCTATCTGTGTTTTTGTAAAACCAGGTAAGTTTTGGTAGCGCACACATATTAACAACACTTACTTTGCAACAAGAGATCTACAGTTGTTATGGCAGCTGAGTAAAGAGTGAGCTGGACAAAAGTGAAATTAATTTAACATTGGAATGAAGATTTTAAATTAACTTAAACATAGCTCTAATAACTTGTATGGCATTCAAATCTGTACCTTTTAAAAATTATGGTATTGGTGTTCATTTTTCCAAAAAAGGATTAAAAACGCCAAGTCCCTTTGCCCTTTTGGTAACTTCTGAGTGAAGTCAACTGTGTATACATAGTGCAGTCAGGCTATGTTTTTGTATGTGCTTGTGAGCTGTGTTATTAATGTTCCCTGAAGCTTGGAGTCAATCTGCTGCTGTAAAAGGTCGCTCAGACCAGCAGCAGAGCATACTGACTCAATTAGTATAGAGCAGGACCATCGCCTCTCACTATTGTACTTGGCCAACACTTAAAGTGCACACGTCAGTCTCACCATACGCCGAGCACAGAGCTCCTTTTCTCTGCCGCACTGTCATCACACTGTGCTGACATCTTGGTTTACTCAAGGTGGGGACCTTGCAGTCTACTGTATCCACGTCCTGAAGGGAAGATGGTCCATACGCTTGAAATGTTTAAAAGTCAATACAATAAAATAGTTGAAATGGCTGCATTTACAAATATCTAATGGTAGATGATTTAAGATGCACTTGAGAAATCTTATTTTGGACCAGTATTGCTCAGGTTTGGTGGTCCATCTGTAAACATTCAGTTGTTAGGACCAGAGGTGTTTTGTAAATAGATGTTGTCAGTATATTCTTGCCTGCTTAATGTCTAAAGCACTTGACAGCTGTCTTCCAGTGTGCCACTACAAACAGGTATGTCGCTTTCCAGGTTTTCTCTGTAAATACAACTAATTGCCCCCCTTCATTACCAACCTGTGTATATCAACACATGGGCAAACCAAACTCACAGTACCCCATGCTATAAAGACACTAAACAGACCCAGCCTGTAGTGCACAGCTGTGGCAGGTGAGGCTGGTTTTGATATTGTTTATGTCACTTTCTGACTCACACTGGGGGCTTGAGTTAAAAGTCATGAGTAAATGTCTTTGTCCAGATGCAGATTGATGACTTTGGTTGTTCATTTCATCCTAAGGACCAGCAATTTATTTTAAGGATGTTTTCAGTTTTACCGTTGAAGTGAAGCATTTATTAGTAAGTAGTAGTCATGGAGAAAATATGATGACAGCTGCTTTACTGGCATTAGCCCTTTCTGTGCTCCCATTTTAATCCTAGGTTTTGGGAGGAATGATTTATGTCTCTGATTTAGCATGTGCAGTCAATCGGGATATCTGGATGGTCTCATAAGAATGGAAACCACTGGAAGCATGGCAGTCGGCAGACAAATGGATCTATGAGTATTGAGCAATCAAGTGTGCATGTTGGGGCCCTCAAGGATGTTTTTGTACTGTAAAATCTCACATAAATACTTATTGCTGTAGGTTTAATATGTGTTTTTATTGGATACGGTATGGTGCAGTCCCCAGTGCCCTGTGGTAATGAGTGGCAGGCTCTGGATCAGTGAGGTGCAGTCAAGGAGAATGAATCAGTAATGACACAAGGGCACAAGTGTAGGAAGTAGCTAAGGAAATGTGTTTGTGTGCGCATAAGAGGAGACCAAGACGAAGGGGCAGAGAGAGTCACCATGCAGCTGGGGCTTGGCTCGGTGGCCCCTGGAGATACTCTGCATCCTGCTGATTAGGACCTGGGTGGCCCTGAGGTTGGCTGAGCATGGTAGTGGATAGGGAGGTGGGTTGGTGGTGGATTGAAGTCATAATCCCAGCACTCATCGGACACCTGACCCTGCTCTTTTCCATGCACCAGTGCCTCCCTCCTCTTTCGCTTCCCCAGGGGAGCCCAAGGATGTCACTCTATGTGAACCGTTCACCCTTCATCCATCTCCCAAACCTGCACCAGAAGGCCTCCCTCGGTTTGGAGCCACTCATCCACAGCACAGTTGTTTTTGAGCTCATGGCTGATCACACAACTCCACACAAGCAATGGTGACATGTGTGTTGGAAAGTGCCAGTCTAAGACAAAAACATCTTGATGAAAAACAGTATGGGATACAATGTTACTTGTTACTTACTGCTGTCCCTGGAGAAAGAGAAAATATACTGCTGGTATCTATTACCTAAAAACAAGAGGTAAGGTCAAAAAGGTTATATCGGCTAATATTATTCACAAAATGACCCTCAGAATGAAGACTGTGGTTGTAAGAGTACAGTTTGTATACCACAGTTGCACGTTGATGAAAGCCTGTAGTTTACGGGTAACAGTGCAGCTTTATGTGCTTTCCATTTTGAATCACAATAATTTATTCTGGACTCACTCACCGGCTCACATCCTTTGCTTCTGCAGCCTTTTAACCTCTCCCTCTTATGTTCAGTCCACTTTGTGACCCCCGTGGCTGCTTTTCCACTTTATTTACTGCACCAGACCACAGAACCATTAAGGGGAACTTAGGTACTATATCGGCTCCCCTCACACTGTTCCAGACGGTTCCCTCTCTCACCACAGCTATGTCTAAAGGCCAGGGCCATTTTCAAAGTCAGAAGAAACCAACAACCAGGGTTTGTACCTTACCTCTACCACTGAGGCTTTTACTGATGGGTTGTTTCAGAGTAAAATAATGAGAACAAGTACAATTATTCTCAATAACTTTATGAAAATATGGCCGGCCAAGGACGTGACCCATTTGTAATGTAATTGGTTGAATATATTAAGTTGCAAAGAGGTTTTTAATCAAGTCAGAAAAAATACATCCGCTTGGTTCTGCAGCAGACTACACCACCTGTGGAATATTAGACCTGTTGCTCAGCATGCAGAATTCTCCTGCATATGGCAGATTCATATAGGATAATGACTGGCCTATAGGGCTTTAACCCTCACACCCTCTCACCCACTCTCTCATTAAGTCTAAAGCAGCATCAGACATGGTGTAATTTCAGCAGGATGTGGCAATCATCTCTATTAACATGTGCGTGACTCAAAACCCATCTCTCTTCCACAGCAACTGTATGTAAAGCACATCAAACCTGCAGTATGTTTCCACCACATGACATGAAAGACAATTGCAAAACATATGCTCGCTTCTTCACATGTGTGGGTTCACCTTAGGATCCGGCACTGGCTGACTGTGTAATGTCTCACAGCTATCATCGATGTCAGCCAATACTGTACTTACTAATTGCTTATTAAATGTTCTAAAGTCTTTTGTTTGATATTCAAAATGCATGGTGAACCCCACGGTGCTGTTAGAGCTTAACCAGAGCTATTATCTGTTACCCAAAGGGGTATTTATGCCACTTTTAAATTGTGGTTCTCCATCTGCAGGGTTTCTTTTACATTGGTATTGGGCTACCACTAATTACCAGTTAATAACAAGTGGAAAAAATTGAGTAAAATGTGCATCGTTGTCACTGCTTTCAGGCAATCATAAGAGAACCCACAGATTTATGAAGCAAGACACTGTTGGTAGTCATGCTATAGGGGGGTGCGTGATGGCACCACAGTCATCTCTAATGCTCAGTAAGTAACGGTTGATATTTCTCATGGCAAGCTGTGCTGGTGACAAAGCCATATTTTTTATAAGTAATTTGGACCCTTGCTGGTCTAGACATGGGTTAACTTTTGAAACCCTGCCCTTGATGATATAACTCTTGAGTGCTCTGTTCAACACAAACTTTGAGGAATATTGGTTGCTTATAAAATAAGGGGAAACATTTTTGAGCTATGGAAACGCTATATTAAAAGATTGCATATGTTGCCTTATGCATACAATATGGGCCACTGGAGACATTAGTGCGGTGATGGAGAAAAGTCTGGGAGGAGAGACAACTTGGATGAGTGTACTTTTAATTGGGTACAGCAAAGGCTGGCTGTGTGACTGTCAGCACTTGACAGAGAGGGATAATGGGGAAAAGTCTGAATATGCTCTTGTATTTCTCTCTCCTGTCTGGGTTTCTCCTTTTCTATGCAGCTTTCAGACATTTTCTCCCCAATTCTCTGCGCCACGTGGACCTCTACAAGTCATGACATTTCTCCAAGCAGTGATGAAATCACAGTGAAGGGACAAAGGCAGTCTACTGCAGGCCTGTAGAGTGTATTTGTACTTAATCTCAAACTAAACCAGACACATCTAATTTACCGGCAAGTCATTATTCAACAGAGCAATCCATTCACTAATGCCAGATGCCAGTAGCATCGACTTTATCACTATTTAAGTTTGTGAGAATAGAACAATACATTCTTATTTTAAAGTTTTAATACATAACTTTTGGTCACTGGATCATTTTTTTTAGTGCTGTCACACATAGAGTCTTCACTTTAGCATTTTGACTATTGAATGTATTGAGTTTGGGCTGATGGCATAGTTACCTACGCCATCAGCCCATCGCTGTACATAATTCAAAGGTTAATCTAAAACTAACTTTAGTTTGGTTAGGTTTAGGTTGATGATACCCTAAAAGTGAGCAATCAAATAGGACACACTAGCCTTGCTGAGGTGTCAATATTGGAGATGGGCAAGTGACCAAAATTGCTATAATGTTTAATAGAAGTGAGAAGGGGTTGAAGGAAAATGACTGTAGGACAAGTTTTGAAACTGCTTGTGATGGATACACATTGACAAAGGTTACTGGTAGATAAATAGCGGACACCCTCCACATCCTCACATCTGACCCAGACAACACAGCTGCATGCAATTACGTAATTAATGCATCAGTTTCAATTCTTTGTTTTTCTTGAGCCTTGCTCTCAAAAATGGCTCGTGCATCGGTGGCTTGTGGTGGGAGGTGTAAATGGATCTAGCAAACACAGTGGAGTTGGCACGTAAAAACAACGGCAAATCAGGCTGGAATTTAAACTTGGTTTAGATTATCTCTAAATAAATATAATGTACATTTACAGATATTTTCATCTGTTCAAATGATCTGTTCAAAATTAGCTGTATTCCAGTTCTAGCCCATTTTTCTGAAATAGATACAAATTCAAATCCGGGGTCACAGGTGTTTATGAGAACACCCAGTTGTCTGCCCACACTTGAGGTTTAGGATCTATGTACCCTTCCCTCGCTATAAACAGCCTAAGTTTTGCACTCTTCTTGTGGTGTTCTTTTGAGAGCATCCCAGAAGTTTAGTAGAAGCACAAGAGAGCTCTAGGAAGAGGGTCGGGGGAGCACATATGGTAAAGGAATTGGGGGAGGTCGCCTGGAGCAGGGAAGGGTAAAATCGCCTTACTTTGCTGCTGGGAAGACCAGCGTCACTATAAGGAATACCTGACCTCATTAATCACTTCCTCTCCACCATGAGGTCATGATGGTTTTGAGTGAGGACGCCACCGTCATTGTGAGCTACCACAAAGCGACTGAAGGGATAAAGACCACCCCTCTTGTGGGCCTCTGAAAAGCCACGCAGCGTCTGAGGTAATGGTTGGAGGTCAGTAAGAGATCCAGAAAAGTCCATCGAGGGAAAAGTGACATGCGACGCAGCTTTGTAACTCGGCCGTCTGTTTTTTATTAAATTATAAGAAAACGTCATGCAATTTTACGCTCCAGTGTTTTTGATTTGTACATCATGCTTTACCAAAGCGGTGTCGCGAGTCCATAACTGGTAGCATGTGCAGCTAAGGATAATTACATCTGGTGACACCATAAGTAAAATATAACAAGCAGAGAGGGGTCTGCTGGTGAGATCACCACATGGATGAAGTGGTCCCTTGGGTTTCCAAACCTTCAAGAAGCTCCTGACCTCGGCTTTACTCACTGATGACTAGCATGTGTGACTATAGCGCACAGGTCAAGACAGCTGCTAGAGACACTAGGAATAAAATGGGACCATTGGAACCAGATTTGAATGACAGCCTTTTTATTCTTTTGATGTCCGAATCAGAGAGCAATGCCAGATATCCACTGCTGCTCAGATTATTGAGACATATGGATTTATGTTCAGCTCCAGTGACAAGTCACATCCTCTTTTACTCAACATAATTAAAACTGAAAATAGTGCAGTGGTATGAAAAAGAACATATCCCCAGCTTTATCCCAAACCCAGACATACGTTACTTAATCTTCATATTTATTACCACATGATATGTTATGCTAATTTCCACAGACTTCCAGTGACAAGCCACTTCTTTCCTGACCAACCACAAGCATTAATTATAAACCCATTAATCAGATTATGTCATAGGTTACATGTGGTGTGCATTTTGTTATATGACTCAGTCTGTTAGATAAACATCAGGTCTTTTTTTAATTTCTTTTCATGGCACCCCATATGTTCACTTTCATAGAGCTCAAAGAAAATTACTCTAAAGTGAAGCACCAGTGTGGTAATTGAGCAATTTGAGGGATTTTTTTTTTTTTCAGATGACCATTTTGGTTAGCCGTGGCTCTTGACTAAGTGCTCCCTCTCAGTGAATGTCACATGTGGTCAAATTCCCACCTGAATGAATCTTTGGACATCATTGTTGCTTGATCAGACGTTTCTCTAGTTTATGAGTTCAACATATGTGTTTCAACAGATTTTTGGGTTTGCAGAGTTGGTCTCAAAAAAAGAAGAAGAAAGTGTATTTATAGAGTACAACACAAGTAACTCAAAAGCCAACATCTGCCAGTTTTGCCATGTAGCCACTGCAAAAATCAAACATCTACTGGGAGGTCTGAAGTTTAAGCCCTGTTTCCAAGAGAAATCCACAATGGTTGGCAAATTATTTGGTCAGAAATCACAGTCAAAGTATAAGTTGTCATTAACCACAGAAGGAATGTGTAACCCTGCCTGTATATGTTCATATTTCTAACCTATTACACACTTGCTTAAATCATCTAATTATGTTACCACGTTACAAATTTGTCCAGGGAAGCTTGATCTTAATTGGCAACTGCAGCTTATACGTGAAGTGCCACTGACCCTAATGTCAGCAGTACTTTTCAAACTAAACGTGGCAAAGAATTTTTTTATTAGCTGAGCAGTAGAAGCTAATGGAGGACTGCTAGAGGAAGTAGTGCTCGTTTGAAGTGGTGGTTCTAATACCGGAGTCTCTTTCATCACAGTTGGACATAGTCTTGAAGCTTAAATAGAAATCATAATGCATGTTCATAACTGCCCAAAGGCAACAGTGCTAGGCCTTGTTTGAATTGCAAGCTTTGTGAAGTTTTTTTACGTGTGGGTATATTACATTCAGATTGTTGGCAATTAGAGTACCCACTTGATTTGTATTATTTTAAAATTTCTGATGTTTTGGTTAGTTTTTAATATAATTTACTAACCATATCTTAAGGCAGGCCTGAGTCACCAAGGTTTCTTGTTTGGTCGCTTTCTGCTGAGCGACTGTCTACAATCCAAACCTCTGTAGACACTTTTTATTAGCACCAGTGAGATTTTAATGAACAGTGAAGTTATAAAGGAAGTCTGCCTCTCCATCTCCAGCCTTCATGTCTCTTCACACTGGAGATCCTTACACAGAAGGGCTTCCAGACATCAAACCCTCTGTTAAAGGAATGTCAAGCTAGTAAAAAGAGAGAGAAAAATGCAGAGACCACTGAAAAGGGGTCTCCAACTCAACCAAAAAACAAACAAAGAATAAGGGGCTTATTTTTGCAACCCTTCCACCACGTCAAGGCTATCATTAAAGGCCCCTTTAACTATCAGTAGCCGATGCACATTCAATCTCATTTATTCCTAAATGAGTGGTTGCCTGAGAAGAGGGTCTTAAAAGCTGATGTTGGCTCTCACCTGGGTTTCTTTGTTCTCCCGCCAGCTTTATGGTTACATGGAGAGCGAGCCACTCACCCTGCAGCTGTTCATTGGGACCGCAGACGACCGCCTCCTGCGACCACATGCCTTCTACCAGGTCCACCGCATCACCGGGAAAACCGTCTCCACCGCCAGCCATGAAGTCATTCAATCCAACACCAAAATTCTTGAGATCCCCTTGCTGCCTGAGAACAACATGAGAGCCATGTGAGTGCCCGCTATCCATCTTTTTCTTTCCACTTTTTCAAAACTCAAATTCACCCCCTCCCTCTTCCACCAGACTCTACAAACAGAATGCCTGATGATGGGTATTGTACAGTTCATACTTCTAAACATGGGTTGAAAATTCAGTTGTTACACCTCTGGAGATTCAAGAGCTCAGTGTAGAAAAGTACAGAAGTATATATTTTTTACTTTGATTTAGTTTTAAGAACTGAAGAAACATAAATAATAGGAGTTTAGCGAGTAGTTGTTTGAGTATTGAGTGAAGAACCATGGAAGAATGTGTAGATGTAGCTACAATAATGCATTTTCTGCCTAGAGAAATGTGTTAAGTTAGTGTCCCTTTATAGATATGACATTAGTTTAACATTACAAAATTTGCATAAAAATACTTACTAACAAACAGTGTATTCAGGCTGTAGCTCCTGTAGGCCTGAACCGTGTGTTATGCATAAACCTAATGTATCAGTATTCAGAATATTGTAAAGAACATGTTGGTCTTCTAACTGGATATGGCCCTTCTTTGGTTAATGATTTTAACATTTGTACTTCCTTACAATGTGATCCAACAATACCACAATATGCCTCATATTGTATCATATTTTAAGGGTGTCTCGCTCCCATATGACTTAATGCGTCCCCCAGGATGAATGTGATATTATATAAATATATTCAGGAGGAAGTTTCTTTTCCGCTTTTATTCATCAGCACACATCCAAAACGAGGAGTGAACATTGGGTCTTTCCTTCTTAAAATGTAATACTGTAAAGGTCAAAATAAAGTGTTTAACCGTCTCTTTCCACTGAACTGTTGAACAGCCGCCTTAATAACACAGCACAAATCTATTGGTTCTTGCCAACAATCATTATTTTACTGTGTGGGATGAAAAAAGTTCAGTTTCAATTTGACACTCTTATCTGTTTTCATGGAAACCTTAATGTAGCTCATAATAAAACGTATTTATAATACATCATTCCATATTTGTGATGTACACTGTCCATAATGAAATAAAAAATTGGAAATTGGAAAAAAAAAATTAAAAAATTTAGCAAACCAAAGTCAAAGGGAAAAACTGAATAAGTCTAAAACCTGACATTTACCATATGTTCCAGCAATAGTGCCCAAAAACCTACCATGTAAAATAACTGAGATGCCAAACCATATCTCATTTCTATTCATTTACTTTTTTATCAGCCACTGCAGATTAATTTCATAATGGTTGCGTGTTTTCCACACAGAAATCTTACCCTTATACCTCCCAGATAGAAAAATGAAATCAACTGCAACACGTGGCTGTAGTTAAGAGACATCTCAAATGGCAATGTCGAAACAGTCAGATGACATTGGACAGCTTTAGTGCAATCATAATAATGTGACTTAGTGTATACCTTTTGCAGTCAACAGGCCCTTCAGTTGTAAAGTCAGGGCTCAGTATTTGCAGGCCAAAGTATTCCCCTCTGAGACTTTGTGGATCCCTTCAGTCTTTAAACCTGTGATGTGTCGTCATGAATGTCCGACTTTCGCTTTGATGACATGCTGTATTAATAATGACTTTGCCATACTGCAGAGGAGTTTCACTGCATGATGTATAACTCAATGTGCAGCTAGTTTTCAGTGTCTCAAGGAAAATTGAATCTGCTCACAACTTACTTTAGGGCATAGCTTCTGTAAAAAAAAAGGTAAAAGCTGATCGTTTTTGGAATCAAATGTTTTCCTATATGCATGTTTATACTGTAAATATTGTGTGATTATGATGTTATATCTTGCATTTCAATGTCTCTGACAGTATTGACTGTGCGGGAATCCTGAAACTACGCAATTCTGACATCGAACTTCGTAAAGGAGAGACAGACATTGGGCGTAAAAACACTCGTGTGAGACTGGTGTTTCGAGTGCACATTAACCAGCCCAATGGCAGAACTTTGTCCCTGCAAGCTGCTTCTAACCCCATTGAATGCTGTAAGTCTTGGACACCCGTGTCCTCAATGTTTACATTAACAAAATGTGGCATCCACTGTAATCCAATAAACTAAACTTTTTTATTGACAGTTTTGAACAAATTTGCTCATACTCTTAATAAAAACACTTTATATATAATCAAACGTTTTCCCCCAAAAAACAGAATATGATGGCAACATGTGTTATCCATCTAAAACACACATTTCATAACTGCAGTAAAGCTAATATATTATATATTAGTGTTGGTTTCCCAAAGGTCAAATGTCAACCCCACTACTGACCGGGTTCAATGAGTTCATTTTCTTTTTTTTGTGCATATGTCTGATGTTATTTGCAGCACAGAAAAAAAACAATTAAAGTCAGATGGTGAGAGCAAGCTGGCATTTTAGTTTATGGTCTGAAGTGAAGGAATCTACAGTATGTATATAGTTTATTTATTTATGTGCTCATGCCAGCACAAGACAAATGCATTTTAATAAACATGAGTGTGATTGTTCCCACAAAACAAAAAAAGAGGTCAAATAGAAAGCAGGATTTAGCACAAATACCTCTCACTGTCTGCCAGTACAAATAATTTAGATTAATTGTTACTAGTTTTGTATCATTTAAAATGCAGCTGTTGGCTAAGACTGCTTCAACTAGCGTGTTAAATTTGCTCAGTTTGTTTCTGCTGTTTTGTTGGCTGAGATGAATATGATTTTGACTTTAAAACTGTGCTGGACTGTGTCTCCATTGCAACAGCCCAACGCTCAGCCCAGGAGCTTCCCTTGGTCGAAAAGCAAAGCGTGGACAGTTACCCCGTGACCGGAGGCAAGATGATGCTTGTGAGTGGTCTGAACTTCCTCCCCGACTCGAAGGTGGTGTTTGTGGAGAAGGCTCAGGGTAAGCCACTGCTGCCACCACACACTCATGTTTACTGCCTTCCAATTTCCCCTCTAATATCTCTTTCAAACGTTTCTTTCCCTCTGGCCCTGCCTCACGTTTCCCCAGTCTCTACTCCCGTCAAAATACAGCAGCCTGGCCAAAAGAGGCACATGTGGTGTGCATTAAGTCGCTATATTTTTAACCAAAGCGTATTTACATTTGCTATTTGCTGAAGTTTCCATTGCCTGTTCATTGGTGCTTGCCACAAGTTAAGGAATGAATCACAAGCGGTGCATGTGCAACGTCTCAATAACTCTCACTTTCTCTCACGTTCTCTGTCACAATACACTCTCTTTTACTTTTGACATCTACCCTCTTGCTACTTTCACTTGACTTCAACTTATGCTGCTGGATTGTGACCTTGTCTGTTACTAACAGCATTATGAGGCAACAAATGTTTGAAACATATTTTGGCATTTCATTCCTTTAAGAACAAAAGAGTGGGCAAAAGTGCTACTGAAGGAGGTTGCAAGTTAGTAATCATTTCCTTGATTGCAACCACTGAGTCAAAACAAATAGTGGCAACCTTTGTAGTCCTGAAACACAATGCTTGAGCTAATACTGGAGTTAAAATAGTGCATTACACCAGATGATCAATCATAGAGAAATAAATAAATACACTGTACACATATTTAAAACAAATAGCCCTATAACAGCAATGAATCATGTGTGGATACTTCTGAGAAATGCAGGTGACACACACACAGAGGAATTAGCTTTACCTACATCAACAGTGTTCACACAAATTTAAAAAGGTGGTTAGAATACAATGTTAATGCAAAAGTGGTTTCTTGACAAAACTCCAAATCCTCTTAACTTCAGGAAAAGCTAAACATAATTCCAATTTTTATTACCCAATGGAAAGCGAAAGAGCAAGAAAGAAAGAGAGACAGAAAAAATACCAAAAAGACATCTACACTGCACAAATGCACACGCACCACACGCTGCAGTTTAAGATTCAGATTGGCACACACCACACTAACCAAAGGGACCAAGGTTCGACTCCTGACTCAGGTTTGTTTCCTCAACGTCGTCCTTGATCCCCCTGCTTCCTGTTTACCCTATTTTCTAGCAAATATTTCTCTCTCAAATATAGGCTAAACAAACCTAACATATATCTCTAAAGTTTGTATTTATAATTTGTAGTTTTGATTGTGGAAAACAAAAATATCTCTTGACCAAATGATAATAGCCCCACATAACATGCTTCATAAAAGTTATATTTTTGCTTAAAGTTGCCCTGGATGAAATAACATTAGGGCTTGGTCGTATTTACGTAACTAAAGATTATTCTATGAATGGATGCATGTGTTGATTTGGACTTTATTGCCTCCATTGATACGACGTTGGAAAAGAGACTTAGGGTTTCTATTGAGTGTCAGATTTAGCCTGAGCAGCAGTTTATTGAGGAGGAAATGGTCAAGCCTACACTCTAAATGGTCATCCAAAATTTGAAAAGTGCATCTTGGCGAGAATTTCACAAGAAACTCTCGTAGCATGTTTTTAAATTCCCTGTTTTCCATCCACTGCATAGACCTTAAGCATGGTGAAACGACACCTCTGTTACAGGCTTTGGATGAGACAGAGCTGAACAGTGGGTGGATGGCCTTTGCTAATATTGGGTCTACCTCCTCCTGGATTTGTTTAGTCATGGAGGGAGATCCCCTTAAGAGGAAATCCCAACATACACTTGACTCCTTGCACGTTTACCACCTCCTCTGACCACTCTATTTCCCCTTCTTCTCCCAGCATTCATCTCACCTCTGTCCTTGATTCCCGTTTAAGACATTAGCCCATGTGAAAACTCCAAATGTTTTCCTGCCCTTCACATGAAAATCCTATTTTTTTGATTTCCTAGTTACAAAGTCTTCTTTTATGTCAACCTTAAAGACCCATTACTTACATAGTCTTCCCCAAAAACAATATATATTTAAATGTCACAAAATGTTTTGTCTTGGGGCTTTACATGAAGTTACTTGGTACTGAAACTTCTAGCCTTTGTTGTTTTAGAAGGACCTAACTTGACTAAGGAAGAAAGAACCCAGTAAAATTATAATTATATTACAAAATTATTCAATAACATTTGTTTTATATTCTTCTGGAAAAGTTCATGACTAAATGCACCCATGAAATACAGAGCTTCTTACCGCAATTACCATTCGCAGACACAGTTATAGCTGCACAGTTGGACGCTCGTATGTGCACTGGCTCTTTGTACAACACATCACAAATGATTGCGTCTGCCACAGTGCTGACAGCCATTACAGCCACTGCCATCAAAGGTCAGGACAGCGGCTCACTTTCCAAAATTGACTCCAATAAACACCTTCCAGAAGTTTCCACAAATCTACAAAGAAACAGACGGCTTTTTGAGTGTGCCCAAACACTGTGTGAGTAATTATGAACTGTTAAAAATCTTGTGTGTTGAGTCATAGGGAGATCACACACGCAGCTCTAAAAAGCCTATTTTTGAATAAACGTAAATTTAAGAAAAAGTTTAGCAATTAACATACTGATGAAAACAGTTGCACAGATTTAACACAAATGAAACATGTTCCACTGTCACTATAAGAAATCTCAGAAGATTTAAGAGACTGGCAGCAGATTTTGATTTAAGACATAGAAAGAAAACTTAACTTCCACTAAATGACTTTGGAAAGTGGCTTGTCAAATGTCATTGTATTGCATAAAATTAAGAATATGCATTTTAAGTGCTTGAAATATAAAAACAACAATAACTACTGATGAGATACAGATACGCTTTAGCCCAAATTGTTGGCACAGTGCTGAAGGCTTTGTATAGTCATGTACTATTTCCATTTAAAATCTTGGAACCCTACAAGACCTCCTACAAAGTTATATAATATATTTATTTTTTCATAATGATACATTATTTAATATTCTTATATCATTGTTGCAAAGATGAGCCCCTGGGATGTCCCTAGATTCAAATAAGCAGAGCTCCTTGGACCTTGAAAAATAATTACTTTAACCTTTTTTTTTTTCAAGTGGCACATGCATCCCCACTGCTCCACTTTGTCACCCACAGGATAAGTGATGCAAACTCCACGCCATGTGTGTGTGTTTACTGGGTTTGGTGTGTGTGTGTTGTGCTGTGTTCGCCTGCAGGCCTGTTTGCCTTGCTCAGTAGGAAGTGTTTTCAGAGAGTCTTCCATGAGGGATTCCCTGTAGAGGGGTGAATCGGAAAAAGCAAGAACCTCAGAGGATCGAGGGGGAGAAATGGAGGAGAGGCAGGAAAAGAGGATCCATTATATTATTGTGATCAAATGAGCTCTTTAGTAATGTGAGGGCAGACAATTGAAGTGTGGGATTTTTACATTGTCTGGACACTGAAAAGGTCATTGCAGATGTGTGACTTCTGGGGTTCATGAGATTTTTGAATATACATCATCTTTATAGCACAAGACAGTAGAAGGTTACTGGCCAAACTACCGGCTTTACCCGCTGTTAGTGTCACTAGATACAACAGATGTAGCGATAATGAACTTTGAGGTTGTCGTGCTTCACACCAGGTGTAAATTGGCATTTATGAATTTATATAAAATATCGATTTTGACATACCAGTGTCATGCCCCAGACTTATTTAAATGTTTTCTAGTTGAAGGATTGTGTTAGGTCTGACTGCAAACATTCCTATTTAACTCTGGTTTACACATGATAATACAATTGATAATATTAAAAAATGATACCTAAATAAACACAACAGAACTTTCTGAATGTTTCCAAAAAAGTAAAAGCAAAAATATCTTATGTTTATTCCATCAGTCAATAGCACTTTGCCGTATGTGCGTTCCAATTTCTTAGTTCATCACCAACAACATCGCCAGGAAAGTCTGATAATTAGACTGTAGCTAGATAATGATAGACTCACGAACTCTCACATCCACATTTTCCGCTCAAAGCAGTTACAATGAAAGCAGGCTTTTTAATAATGTCGACCTGTTCTTATTAAACCTTATCATTTATAGTTTTGTACATTTTGCAAAAGCCACAATGCTGGGATTTATGATACTTTCCATTTGCATTGTTGCCTTAGGTTTAACTCCTCTGTTATATTTATTAAGTGTAAGTGCAGGGTTAGTGTTTTGGTCTGCCCAAACCGCTCTTTTGGCACAATAGTATTAGGACATACCTGGCGCACCTATTGCAGTGTGTGTTCTGGCTTGTCTAGCTTTCCATGGGTGGAATGAGTGCTAGAGGCAGGGAAAATAGAGGCAGAGACAGACAGACAGACAAACACAAGGCGGGAGGGAGAAAAGGAGCTGGGGGAAGCCTACACTTTGACTCAGAGAGGAGGTAAGGGAATTCCCTGGTGTGCTGGATAGTTTTTACATCTGGCGCAGTTGGAGCCATGCCTGGAGCTCGGCAGTACCACGCAGCCTGCAGTAAGGAGAAGTCTGGTCTAATCCATTTTCTGCTTTAAGGTTTTCTAACCAAAAGCCAAGATGGGAAGACTTCTCCAATCCAAATTCAACAAAATACCTTAAGCAATTACAGAATCTCTCTCAGAAACATTCAGAGCAGAGGATCAAAGACTGCACAGGTGTGATTTGTATTGTCTATGTTCATTCAGTCTGTTTATGCTTCCACCGTGGGCAAGTTTAAACATCAGACAAGTTGGTCAATGTATTGTACTTCTAGCGGTATGTCTAGACTGTCCTTTGGATTTAGGCTACAATAGTCATCACAATCATTGCTCACACTCTAGCATTGGCACTAGTTCACCATAAGGTCAACCTCCACCTCTGCTTCAAGCTACAGACTGAAGAATGACCTCATTAGGAGGATTTTTAGTTGTTCTAAGTCTTCACTGTGAAGTCTTTCAGTCATTTTTTTTATTAAAAGAAAGGTAGCCTTACATTTGACTGTTTGCCATGTTAAAAGTTAATAAACTATTTGAATGAAGTCTGTGAATAGCAATGTAAATATTCTGACTTTCTGAGTTGAAAGCACCTGAACATTGAAATCCCATGAACAAAAAATTTTCATCAGCGCCAGATAAAAAAGCTAGAACTAGCAGCATGCTCCTGCACTGCTGTCATATGGATGTTTTAAAAGGTGTGTAGATCAAGTTTTTGTTGTGACCCTACCTAGGCCCTTATGTAGAGTTCAACACACCATGAAGACCAACCATGGGCTTTTATTTTTGAAATATGTGACACATACTTTACTGCCAAATATTATACACTTGTAAAAGTCTGTGTGATCCTTTAGCTCCCACCTTTAGGTCTTCTTTTGGTGCACAGCTGGAGGGCCGATAAAAGTGAAAATGAAATTAAATAATCCTATTGTCCTTACATTGAACTCTAAGGTGTAGTCATCTTACACTTTACCTGTTAAACGCCAAGAATAACTTACTTCCTGACTATAAACCTATCACACGTCTACTGTGAGGTAATAATTTATACAAAAGCTTCTTGATTGGAAGCAGGCACACATTTCTCCAGTTTCAACAGCATTCAGATTGGCAGATCCAGGTGTATCTGTCTAGAAAGCAGCTGTACGTCTGGCCTCATTCATCAGGGAACCCCATTTGACTTTTGGGCTCAGCTCCTTGTTGGACAGCAAGATAATATGTGTAAAATTACTGAAGCATGTGCAGCCAGGTAGCAGAAAGAAAGCTGCTAGAAAGATGGAAAATACAGTTCATCTTAATAAACACAACAATTAAAAGTATTGGCCAATATCCTCTCCAGAATTATAAGTGGGTTGTGTCACAAAGTGACATTTGAAATTAACAATGGGAGTAAGAGTTTTCCAAAGTGTATGTCATTAGATTGTTACATAATAACAAATGACATAATAACCAAACCAATCAACAGTCATCCCAAACTGTCAGTGGTTTCCCAATGTGATAAACACAGATCAACCTGCCACTAGCTTTGAACAAATCATCCAAATTTTTTTTTTTTGTAATGGTAAAAATGTTGCTTTGAAGTTAGACTGTTATACCAACATTGTAACTTGGACTTTCTTATCTATGTCATATGATTTTCTATTGCAAGTTAAAGTTGAAGTTAACCAGTATCATAACTTTTGTTGTATCCATTAACATTAGCTCTATTGGCGGTTGCTCTGAGCCAAATATGACGCTTACTCCATAATCCCAAGCACTAGGCCAGCTACCAAGGCTTCCATTCACGTTCCCCTTTATACGAATAATGTCACTGTTTATTGGACCACTGTATGTGGAACGCATACAAGGTCAGTGCAATTAATGTAAATTGTGTTTAATTCTGACACTAGTTGCTTGGCTCACTACTCAGTTGATGAGTCCAAGAAGCCTCACCCTGTGATGGCTGATGAATAAGAGTCTTATCCTGACTTTCTATGCTGTTGTTATTCTTTGTCCTTTGGCCATGTGAGTCATGAAAAGCAAAGCAATAGGGAGATGGCTGGTTTACCTTAGACTTACATTCTGTAGCCACAGAACAATCTGTCCATGTGCATGCCACTGTTTAACTTGGATTATACATCCAAGTCACAAACAGTAGCTCCTATTCAAGCTATTATTTGGGTTTTAATCATTCAAGTTGAAGGGCAGAGCAAATGCGGAGGGCAAATGTGTCTCTCAGTGAGTTTATGTGTGGGTTCAAGTTGTGTGTAAGAGGAGGTGTTGTCGGGAACAGAAGCCTTTTGCAGATGTTGCAAGGAAGACTGCGAATGTAAATGGAAAGTTCTGTGGTTATCAGTTGTACAGCACTCTCTAACTTGCCGAAAAATGCCACATGAGGCCTCAACCCCACTCCAAAGTCTGACAGATTAATTGTCATAAAAGGTTTGCAAGAGCAACGTTATTAAAAAGCAGGAGGGAAAAGATTAAGTGAGGAAGAAAAGTTTCAAAACATGTTTACTTGTAGAGCTTAGGGCTGCTGTCGTAGTGTAAGGTTTCCCTCTTGGACAGCGTCCCAGTGCGGAGGCGGGTGAGGTTCCCTCTTGATTCCCCGAGACGTAACATGAGGAATGCTCATCTTTGTCTGTCTCTGTCTCTTTCTCTGACCTTTTCCAATTGTCCTTCCATACTTTGAGTGACTCTAAAGTGTTGCATTCTCTTTAATCACATGGCATACAAACGGTATAATTTTTGCACTCATGGCTTCCTTATAGTGCAATTTTTTTATCCTCCTTGCATCTGCATAATGTCCATTAGTAAATGTACATTTCACCATATGCAACTCTTATTTCCCTTGGTTCAAATAGAAAACCCTTATCTGATCTCTTTAGCGTCTGTTTTTCTACTTCACTGAGTTTTAATATGGACGTTTTGGAAAGAGATATCTACTGATGTTCACTCTCTGGATAATAAAGCCGACTGACCGCCCCCACTACCACAGATCACTAATAATAAGCCATCCATGACTGGGACCCTTTTATCCTTTCACTCACGGCATGATTTGAAAAACATAAAGCTCTTAAAAAGAAGTGAAGGAAGAGTTTACATCTTCCAGATCTTTTGGAAACTGGTTGATTATCTTATCTGAAGGTCTCCTGTCCCAAAGTTATAAGCTGTGTGAACGAGTGCAAAGCTAACGTACAGTACCAGAGCCTTAGCTCCTATTACCTCACATAGTGTGCCAGTGACACAAAGACTGCTCTGTGTCACTTCTATTTTTGACAGGCTTAATAAGTCAACAGCCCTGAAAATATTGGCACTGCGGTCTGTGCTGATTGCCCTAGCAGAGCCCACAGCGTCTGTTCTCTAAGGTGTGGCATGAAATCACAGAGAAAACGCAAAGAATGTGAGCTGAGCTTTTGCAGACTCCGAAACAGCTGCAGTAGCTCACAGGGCTTTTATTGCGCCGCGGCAAAGGGAACCTCCTTACCACAACAAGCATTAGATGAGAAGAAAGAGGACAAATGGGGGAGGCTCTCTTTTCAAGTGCAGTGTTAAAGTTAAGTTTTTTAAGTAGATGAAGATCCTTTTTTTAACCAAGACTTTTGGGCCCATAAAATATTGTTTTTATTTTGGTGGGCCATGTGACCAAAAATAGCAGTAGTTTCCTTGCATATTTTATATATATCTTTATTTTTTCATTCCCTAAATTGTGTGCTTAAGCTATGTCAGAAATACACCCTACTTTCACAAAATACACTAAATGAAAATTGGAGATGTCCCAGTTTCTACTAATTTAACTTAATACAACTACAATTATAAGTTAAAGAAATTGCTTTAATTATCATTTACAAGAAGAACTACTTGAGGCTCTGATTTTGGTGACAAGTACTGAGTATTAGAACATGGACAAGCTTATTGTATTATTGTTTATAAATAACCATGTTCCTTTTTGTATGGTTCAGTTTGTACTGCAGCATTAATATAATTTATTTTGTTCTCTCAACAGATGGTCATCATCTATGGGAGACAGAAGCCAAAGTGGACAAGGAATCTGTCAAATCTGTAAGTGCATATCATCCTATCAGGACCGATCCTGCTCTCTTCAGTCCCATTCTCCCTTGACACATTCTCATTTTCTCTGCTCCTCATCTGTCCCCTGTAATGATGTAACCTTTGCTAAGGCGTTACAAGTTGCAACACAGACAATGATGATTAGCCCATGCAATCCTGAATGGAATTTTCACAAAATCTCTGTATCCGCTCCAAGTAAACACGGGCTGTCATTTTGTTTTTGCATCCAATACACACTCACTAACTGTTTGCAGGCTCGCACTTAAGCCCTCCCAGCATAGCCAGACATTTAGTTCATAGAGATGTGTTGTGTAGTGGCGAGTTGGACTTAAACACCTCATCTGTACCGGATCACGCAGCCAAGACCAGATTACACCCTTGATTTTACCTGCTGTGTTTCATGAGAGCTGTAATTAGAAAATAAACTAGCACTCGTTCACATTTTGTTAATAGAAAAAACACTGGGAAATGGGAATATGAAGGAGGAAATAGGCTTTGTTGTTGCACGTGTCGCAGAAAGCTGCTTTCGTGCTCTGGAGTTAATTAAGATTTCAGGTCGGTTATGTCTGCCTTTAGCGTGGAGCGCCAAGTACTCAAGGAAAAAACCTGTTGTGTGTGTGCAGTATGTTTTGAATTGCTCCAGCCTTTCATCAGCGGCATCTCATCCCATCTTACCTCACCCCCCCACCTTTTTGTCTAAACTAATCGAGGCAATTTGCCCTTACTGCGAGTCTAAAATAAATCTAAATGCGACAACTTGAGGCTGTTTTTCTCCTTGTTATTGTTGTTGATGTTATTTGACTCAGGTAAATGACTCGGTTGCATCAGGGGGTATGTGGACTGAGGTGCCTAATTGGCCTGTAGGGCTGGCTGATGTGCAATGGCTAGAGTCCCAGATGCTCGAAAATTAGTGTGTGCAGACCCGGGTCGATGAAAGACAAATACCTCAGTGAGTTTATTTGTAGATACAACAAACACCATGAAAGGCCTGGTCTGCTGCCACCAGGCTACCTTAAAGTTCTCCAGGCCACCTATACCTTCCTGGTTGGCTATATTTTCATTTACACAAAAAGTTGATTGGTTCCAATGAAAAAGGAAAATCATGTGCGCACATATCATGAAAAACACTCAATCAGCCATCTGCATGTTTCCCCTGTCGTCATCTGGAGGGCAAATTAGCAACGAGGACGCGGACCCTTCACCTCCAAACCTGACCCCCACCCACAGCAAACCAACAAAAATCTGCTTCCTGTCACACTGCCCCATTCTGACTGTGTATACCCCACCGGAGTGACAGCTATCCTAGGAATTAGACATGAGCGCTCAGACAAATTCTCCCCATGCTCCCCTGTCAGTGTGAAAGCAGTCAAAAGTTCACATCCGTCCATACTTGCAACTGTCTGGCCTTGGGGTATGTTTATGGGGAGTGGGCTGCGGACAGGGAACTCTTTCTATAGGAAGGCAGGGCTGTGCAAACAAATGAGACAGCCACCTCTGTTCTGGGTGCTGTAGTGGGAAAAGGCTAAAGCCCTGGGGTCAAGCCTGTGGAGACAAACACGGCCAGCGGACAAACCTCACAGGCTCTACTCCTGCATCTGCACGAAGCAGGCTAGCTCAATTAAACATGCTCTCAGTCCAGCCTCTTGGAAACAGTAACCTAAATACAGACCTGCCACATAATAAACATTTTTTGATTAATATTATACAGAAGAAGTTACTGCATTTAAATGTCAGATGAAAAATCATAAACAAGTCAAGGCATGGGCCAAAAATCCGAATTTTAAGTGACTTGCTGCTTTCAGTTTAGTTCAGCAAAGAAATTAAAGGCAAGTAGTTTATGCCTGAAAAGAAAGTAATGTATTATTCATTTTGTATTTCAGAGCACACTTGTTGTTGAGATCCCACCTTACAAGAACCAGAGGATAACCAGCCCTGTCCATGTCAACTTCTACATTTGCAACGGCAAGAGGAAGAGGAGCCAGTACCAGCGCTTCACTTACCTGCCTCCAAATGGTAATCATTATAAGTATCTCCATCCATTTTATTACAGCTGACAGTGAATGACTGCACACTCTGCCTTCATCAAACAATGGAGTTCTCTCTGACCTGACATCTATCCACCACAGTTTATTTCAATTGTCAACTTGTCATGTGAAATTTGTGGTCATTTTTTTAACGATACAGCTGGGATTGCACGGCCACAGCGTGTGGGTAAATGCACGAGATGTGTGGTGTGTTTATTTTGTAGTGAGCCTGCGTTCCCCAGTGATGAGGTGTTCACCTGCTGAGTGACAGAGCCTTGGAGCACTGTTGATGTAGAGAAGTCAATCCCCCGGCGACCTGACTTTCACATTTAGGAACACACAATCACATGCACGGGTAGCCGCAGAACCTTGTCCTATCATTCATGTAGCAACCTGAACACTAAGGAATACCTGCGTGGCGTGTGTTTATAGATATCTTTCACACTGGAATCTGAGGAATGCATTTGTGAGAGTTATGAGGTGTTCAACCATGAGATTACACTGCATGTGATTTACTTTTTTCAGTAGCCACTGGTGAAATATAGACATTCATTTTCATAGATTGTCTAATTTTAAAACAGATTTAGTCAGGAGCAATGAAGAACCCTTACTACTCTATCAACTTAAACCAGTCAGCAACTTCTGAATTATAAAGCCTCAGCCCCCTTTTTGATAACTGCTGATTTAAACTATTGTATCTTGTTTTCATTGATCTGTGCCTAATGGGTCTAATGTGGCATCGGATAGGTATAGCATGCACAGTTATAAGCCCACAACTCTTAATAAGATGTGACATTTCGATTATCAGCAGGTGTACTTATGTTCACTGACAGGAGATAAGCTATTTGGATTTTCAGATGAGCGTCTTAGAGAAAGTACAGTAAAGCCCTATTTGGTGATGCATGATTACTGAGGAGTAATAAAGAGTGCATTGTGGGTAACGGGACCAGAGGAGAGGCAGACAAGCCATGGCCATATATAGCATATCCATTTCATATAGTGTTAAGAAGGAGACAAAGAAAGAGAGCCTTATCAGCCGTCAGTGAGTGTCTCTAAGTCATTACCCTGAGCATAAACACAGCTCTAATTAAAAGATGACTTGTTGTGTTCTCTTGTTGGCTGCCAAGTAAACCACAAGTACAGTGTGGACCACACAGGCAGGGCCATGTTGTCTCAAAGGACTGTAATTATCTCACTTGTGTTCAAGCCAAAAACTGCATGAAACAAGTGCTATTATATTCTATTCTCAGATTTATACTAGACTATAACATGTTAAAATAAACATGCATAAAGAGATAAAAAGATTATTTCTTTATGTTATTGATATATGTACATTGTGTAAGTAGACTGTTGTTACTATAGTTAGAGTTTATACATTTCTCATTCATTGTTTTGAAAACAATAAAACGTTTTCATCCAGCAAAGTAATAATATACAGTATATAACAAATTAAAAATTATTAAATAATAATAATAATAATAATAGAGTGTTTCAGTGTGTTTAGAGTGTTTGTGTGCACACTGCAGCCAGGTACGACAGCAGAGGACTCCCACTCAAACACACACACACACACACACACAAAAAGCACACAAATTCTTGTCAACACTCTTTTGCTGGTCTTTATGAAAAGGGATTTCCGGCCGACTGTCCCACTTCAAGTGCATTTGTGGTCACTGACGCTGTTTAGAAAGTACATTTCTTTCACACTCTAGTCTCTGTTCATCTATAAAAAGACAAAACCGATACTTAAAATAGCCCAACTTGTTTAAAACAGCGGAAGGATGAAGCAAACACGCTCTGGGACACAGATGCTTGTGAAAGCCACCTTTATTTTCCATTTAGGTCATGTGACCCTCTTGTTGTTCTGACGCTGATACAAATGTGGTTTGTTTGTTCTGTGCCTCTACAACAGAACAAAGCCATGTTTTAATTTTTTTCCTTCTTCAAATGAGAATTTATGATTTTACGTAGAAACCACATTGTTAAAGACATACAAACAGATCTGCATCTGTCCTTAGTGTCACCCTCCTTTCCTCTGAAGGTATAACTTATTGTTATCAGATAGACTTTGGTGTGGAAACTAAGCTGCTCTAACTTGCTGATGGATAGAGATTACTTTTAGTGATATGAATTGTGTTGGAGGCCTGTTGAAACAAAGCCAAAACTAATTTTATTGTTAATTCGTAATTCATAATACGATTTATGTCATTTAATGTGAGTTGATTTAGAATGACTGATATAGTTTTTGCTTGATCAAATGATCTTGAGGTATCATCATAAAGTTATAAAGCAATAAATGTAACAAGTACCGTTAGGTCCGCTCTGTCATTGAATGCTGTTCAATGCTGTCTCCAAGTGCTGTTTAATGCATGTTGACGCTCATAAGACAGCATTCAGGAGCATTTGTGGTTTGCTAGTCTGCTCTAAACACTTGTCTGTATTGTCAGGATGTACATATAGTACTAGCCGGCAAGACTCACTCTTCAAAGCTCTCTTCCAATCGTTCTTGTGTGAGCTGTGTGATCTGACGTGTCACTGTACAAATATCAGAATTAGAAGAAACATTTTTTTACCAACCACATTAAACAACAAAAAATAACTGGAAATGAATAAGCTTGTGCAGAGTGCTTCTCGGAACCTCTTTATTTTTACAGGCCACGTGGAGATTCCTGTAGACTGGAGACCTATTCTTAATGTTTGCAGACTCTCCCCTCTTAAATCCACTGGTTTGTGGTTGTAGCAGGAGTCAGAAACATCTTCTATGACACATACAGGAAAAGCCAATAAGGCACGCATTGTTCTTTTTTAGTACAGTTTATCGGTCATATTTTTGGGAAGCCTAGAACAGTCCTGACTAAGTCCTGCCTACAGTGTGCCATGGCCAGTGTTATGCTGGGTGACCAGATGCCTACACAGTGGGACATGGTGCATTAGGTGCCTTTGAGTTAATGAAATACCACCTGTTCCATAATAAATGTCACTGCAGGTCAGAAACGCTTGAGCTGACAGAAATGAAATGTGTTGTCCTCAAGACCACACTAATCAAGAACAAGACCAGACCAAGTCAAGGACGAAGTCACACTGACATGACTGATGACCCGTGACTGGTCAAGAGAAGTTTATATGTACATACTATCAAATAGCTAAATAAAATAGTGAAATGAGTGATGTGATTGTTTAAAATGAAAATCCCATCCACTCACTATTAAAATTGTGTTAACAAATAACCATAAGTGGCTTTTAAGCTTCTCTGGTCTTGAGTAAAATTTTTGGAGCCTAAGTAAAACAGCCTTGACTGGACCTTTAAAAAATGTCTAACGCGTAATCAAGTACAAGTGTGTTATCTCAAAGATCTATTCCTACAGTTATATTTTTACTGTAATCTATATACGCTCTGTTTGGCACTGTTTAAATTCTGATATTGACTCATCTCTATCCATATTGCTGTTTCCTTTTGAGAGAGCAAGAGCCCAATAAAATACAGAAAGCAGCCCTGATCAGTTTAATACAAGCAGACAGCGAGGACACTGCCAGAACTGGAGAGAAAACCATGTGCGACGCATCAACTGTCTGTGGGCCATAACCCACAGGTTGGGAGGAAATAGAAGCCAGCTGAAGTTAGGATTCGCCTGATGAATCTGTTTTCTCAGCTTCACATTCAAAGTGAAAAAGAGACATGCAGACACTCGAGCTGGAGGGAAACCTCTGTTTATATCAAGAGCTGAGGGGAATCATGGAAAAATGGTGAAAACTCTGAAGCAAAGCCATTAGTACAATTCACTTGGTTTCCTATTTTTTCAATTCTTTGTCCAGTCCCAAGACAAGAGGAAATACTGTTGACATATTATTATTCAATAACTTGAATAATGAAATCAATTTTCTAGTGAGTAGCAGCATGTATATTCTTTCACAAACCCCCTGAGTCATGTTGGTATATTTAGTTGTTTTATTGTGTTGCATAATCTCAGAATTCTTTTTTCCTTAATACTGTGCAGTTCTGACATTGCATTTCAGCCCCTTGACGCTGTGCTCTTATTCACACTGTAGAAAAGAAAAAGGAAAGCGCTGCAGTGCACCATGTGACTTACCTGTTGTCCCCAGACTCTGAGGAATAGGTCTCTGTATCATGAGACGCACCTTACGATGCTCCCCCCAGACATAGATCCTGTCCCTGGGCTCTGAAAGCAGACAGGGTTGACGTAAATGGGCTCCCTGCTGCGCTATCACAGTATACAGCTCAAGACCTCAGAGATTAAGGCGTGATCGAGGTCTTTCAACTCCAACTTCCACAATAATAAACTGCAGCAGCAGCAGAAGCCTGTTTTTATGGGACACACTTGCACTCTATATATTTCATTACTTACTCAAAGGTTCTATTGTGTAGAGTTACAAACACAGTTTTGAGTCGCTCTTTATTCATATTGACATCTGTATCCTCTGTGCGCCTTTGAGTAAATGTCAGATGGAGCAAATTGGGCCAAAACCCCTTAATGGTTTGGCATCAAACACTCACCACACCCATTAACACATTTTAACAATGTGTAGAAATAGAAACAGTATGTCCATTGTGACTCAAAAGACTTTGCTATGCATTTGGGTATCTTAACGCTGGCCTATTAGCTGGTGTTGGCATTAGTGTTGAATATGTATTTATATTATAAGCCCAAATGGCTTTTTATTGTAGATCCTGCTGTCTTGCAACACAAGCTTACTTCCAGATCAAATTAATATAAACTCTGGTTTAACTCTTGACATGATTAGCAAGGGCATAAAACCTTTCATTTGCAAAAGTTTGTAAATGTATATGACACGTTGGTAGGAAAAAAGGAGGCACTACAGTCAAGTGGGGTCACCACACTCAGACATGAACTAAGGCCTCAAATGCCAAAAAAAGACAGCCTCAGCCCCACAGCTTCTTAAGAAGCATAGTCGACCCAATCAAAATCAAATCATCTTGCTTTTTCTAACTTTGTCCCCTTTATCTTTGGTCCTAAGAGAAACAATTACTTTTAGAGTGTGGAGAAAAGTGTGGAGTCCCTGGCTCCTCGAGCAGCAGCAGCACACTGCTTTAAAGTAGTATTTTATTGGATATCAGAGCTAAAGGAAAGTCCAAAGAAAATAGGGCTTATTCATTATTAGAGCCAGCTGTGGCTTTCCACACTGATGACTCATCCATTTTTCTTTCCCCCTCTATGCTTTCTTGTTTTTTTCACCATGTGGTAAAGAGGGGAGGTGGATGGTTGGGGTAGGGGTTGCTCTTGCAGACAGTGCAGCCCAGTTGACGCTCTGCCCGCATCCAAACTGGTAGTTGTTTATTTGGATTATGGATGGTCATGCCCACAATTGGCTGCTTATTTCTTTACTCACTCTAGCTCACGTGGATCCCTTGTTCTCTTATTGTATCTTATTTTTCCCCTTTTGCTTTCCCCCTAGCTCCAATAATAAAGACAGAGCCTAATGATGACTTTGACTCCATGGGGACCGGCCTATCCATGCACTCTCAGTCCTACTTCAGTCAGCCCAGACTTACTCCCATAATGCCTGTGGCTGATGCTGATGCCTGCCTGGTCAGTGGCTACCACTGTCCACCACGCCACACTACAATCCCATCATCGCCCCCTAGCTCCAGCCCCACCCTGCACGACCTGACCCCTATGGCATACAGCAAGTGCCTGCCAAACAGTCCCACTCATGCAGCACCTCCTGGCTCTATGATGCCCAGCATTCAGGAGAACCCCAATAATCTCCCCCATCCAGCCTCACCAGACCACAGCACTTCCCTAACCATGCTCCACACCCAGGGTAGTCCCAACCACCTCAACAGTCCGGGACCCCATGGCTACAGCCACATCTACCCCTGCAGCAGTCCCTCATCTTCTCCAGCGTCCCATCCTTCCACTCCCGGTGGTTCCGCTGAGAGTCCTTTTGTTCCAGTCTCAAGCCAGAACGGAGGGAACTCACCTTCCGTCCTGTGTGAGGACTCGAGCTCACCCCCCATTCCGATCACCGTTAAACAGGAGCCCCAAGAACTGGACCAGATGTACCTTGATGATGGTAAGTGTCAAAACAAAATGTACATTGTCTTAACGTTTCCATATGTTAATACATTTAATATTGTTTTAGAGAACTATGTTATAGAGAACTATTAAGATCTCAGACCGTTTACAAAGCAAATGACATTGCAGTCAACACCTTTCTCTTATCTGCAAGCCCCCACACACATAGGGGCACCCCACTGCACCTCTGCTTATTTCCTGGTGAAATCATGGCAGCGGATTTGCGTCAGATTTGTTTAATTTTAGTCCAAGTAGATTTATTTGCTTTTGGCCGAACATGTGGTCCGGCTTATGTTGTCCACTTTTAAATCGTAAATTGCCTTTAGGATTTTGAAACAATCTGTCAAAACATCAGCGAACCGAGGTCAGCCGAGCGGCTCAGCAGAACGAAAACAGTGGCACACGCGTAGCCAACAAAACTGTTGACACAACGGTTAATGAAGGAAGCATAACAATGGGCAGGGGTTTCCTGAACAGAGACACCCCCAGTAACACCTCCTTCTCTTCATCTTTTTTTCTGAGTGATGCAGGCGGGAGTCAGATGTTTTGTTTTGCTTTTGTTTCCCCATGGCGTTGGCACCAGGCAGCTGTCGTCATCGAGGGAGACTATGGGGTCACTGGTCCCCCTCTGGTAATGAGGCCAGTCACACCCAGGAGACCATATGTTCGAGATTAATGTCTCCTGGGTCCATCGTACAGTATGTCTCTCGGGTCACCAGCCTGTTATCTGTTAAAGCAGGAGCACAGTCTTGATGTTATTGTTGTTACAAAATAGCCCACTTGTATGGCATTGTGCCAACATAAAATTGAAATCCACTTTTTTATAAAGGTTTAGCCGAGAGACCACCACTTTGACTCTTTTGATATTATCCTTCCTGTGCACCTATTGTTCAGTTTACAGGTCAGTGTGTGTGCGGTGATGTGTGTGTTTCTTGTGCTTCCCTCATCAGCTCTGGGAGTTAAAGGGTGATGGGCATGAGGGGACCAGGGGAGTTTATCTGTGGAACTGTAATTGAGTTGAATAGTACTTGTCAGCATATCTGTCAGATTGATGAGTCCCATTAGTCCTCACCTCATAAACCGACAATGCAGAGACACAGGAGATGTCTGTCTGTTATCGCCTCCACAAACCAATCCAAACTTTGTCTTGTTTTTTACTTTTTCAATCGTATATTGGCCTTTGTATTTACTTTTTCTTGATTTCATGCTGGTTCATCTGGAAATTTAATCTATTACATCACTGCTCTTTGAAATTCATTTTTTTTACTGTTTTCAATATGGCAGGCCAAAGCTTTTGAGTTCAGCATTAATTGAATCAAGTGAAACTCAATCTTTATTTTGCATTTTTCAATTGGGGTTGTCAAGGAGTCATTTTACACTGCCAATATAAGATACACCAAACTTCCACTGCAGCGCTTAAGTAAAATCATGTAACCTTGTTTCCCCTCCCACTACTCAATCCTCTGTCACTTTAGCAGGCTTAATATTTGGTGAACCCAGTAGCTAAATGTAGTCAGCCAGTGATTACTGTTGCATTAAGGATGCACAGGAATTTATATTGATTGATCAAGGACAGGGAGACAGCTCCATGAAAAACCTCAGTGTGATGCCAATCTGCATCACCTCACGTCTGCTCGAGCCAGTGCGGTGAGCTACTGGAGACCTAGTAAGTGTGTGGTGGTAACACCATACTCCATAGGCATTTGCCTCCCCCAGGCCAGGCCATATCCTGAACCCCTTAAATGAGTCCTAAGCTAAAATAAATAAGATCGGAAGGCAGCTTTCAGGGCATCCTGCTTATGTCCACAAGCATTAGCGCTGTATGTTAGTGAGCTGAGGACTCCATTAGAGTGAGAAGACAAGCGGATGACCTCAACACAGCAGCAGTGATTTAACGCCAGCCATGTAGAGTAACGTTCCTCCCTAGCAATTGGGGGACGGTGATTTGGAGACTGCGGGAGCACACTTGATCTTCCCCAAGAGTGGATCGCCTCCCACACTCAAATACTGAGGCCTCCGGCTCTCATCATTCAGAGGAAATGTGTCTCACTGGCCAGGCTACATTTTACAGAGCCTCTGAGAAATCACTCAACTTATCAACAGAGAGCTACTGAACCACACAGGTCTTGCTGAGTTTGGAGGTAGCCCGGGATATAAACCCTCCTGACTGCTATACACATGTCCCTCTGCTGTGATAGAACAACAGTGAGACATGAGACGTCTACATACGTGGGCAGAATCAAGTTGGCAATTACATTGGAGCACCTGACCTGTATGCATAGCATTGCACTTGCTTTAGCCTTATCACCAGGCAGTTAGTCAGAGTTAGGTTCACATAAAACTAGAAATTCTCCAGACGTTTTGTATTTAGTCAAACCACCACCAATAGTTTACAAGGTACAGAGCTATGAGCAAAGCCCTACTCCAAATTACATAATTGCATAACAGTAAAACTTGAAAAACTTTGCTCGCTAAATAAACTATAAAAAGAAACACTGTCCTAACAGCAAACTTTGTCATGTGTCTGAAGTAACGTGTGGTGACATCATAGTTGATAACTAGCATCGATATATATAGTCCTGTTTACCTTTTGGCATCTCTTTATACAAACGGGTTTATTGGCTACATTACGCATAGCAAACACTTAACTCACACCCTATTTTTAGTTGGTTATAGGCTGTCTGTGTAAGCAGAAGGAAAGATGTGGGTCATATGAGTCTGCCACTGTGTGTCCTGTCTCATTAACCACTGCTGTGACGGGTGATATCATGAATTTGCTGATTACTGCGAAGGGGCTAGTTCTAATCAATAGTTTCAAGATTCCTCCCAGCTGCCTCCCTGGGAAACAGAGGGTCCTTATTCCTGAGAAGAAAAAAAAACAGTGTGCAACACAGCCTCTGCCATTTTCTGCCATTTGACATGTGTGCACTGATTGCCTCATGTTGCAGGGTATTTTTCCTGATGATTGTTTCCTTCTTTAATTCAAGGTTTGTGCATCTGCAACTTGGCTTGTTTTCTCAAACTGAAAACAGGATTGTTGTTGGTCTTCCCCTTCCCTACCTCCATCCCTCTGGCAACAAAAAAGGCATTCGAACCTTCCCAAGGATCTCTGTCCAGCACCAATTTTTGTGAAGCCAACTCAAGGCTTTCCTCATGGAAACTTTTACACATTCTGGCAACTTGCCCAGACCCCAGGACTCCACAAAACCCCTAATGATGATTGAGAGTACGTCCGCACCGTGCTGAAAACATGCTGAGTCGCTAACTTCGGAGTGTGCCGCAAGGCTGTCTCAGGGTTGGGGGTTGACGAGTGTGGATTTGGGGGCTGGGGTTGTTCATTAAAGGGAACTGTCTAAAGGGAGTCGCTCCTGTAGGTTTAGACTGTGGTTGAATCTGGATCATATAGAAGCATTGTAGCACTTTCACGACTACCACCTTTGACCTGCGGGCCTTATGGGAGCAGGTCAAGCTCCAGCTAATATGGACAGAGAGAAAGGCTGTCTTGCGGTTAAGTGCAATGCCAAGAAGCTTGTCTCCTTCTAGACATAGTATATTGACAGGCCTAAGACAAAGGGTGATGGCTTGTTTATTATTTATGAATAGAAAGAGGATGTGGATTTTTACTATTGTTGTTATTGCTGCCTTCTCATATTAGGAACCTTTTTTTTCCTGGCAGCTCTTGACACGGTGAGCTACAAGTAAAGGTTTAGGCCTTCTAATGATTTTTATAGCCCTTTGAAGTTTTAAACACAACAATTATTTTATTAGTGTTAAAAGTGTAGTGCATTTGAATATGACATGTTGGTAGTTCATACTAGCACACCAGCAGCAGCATTTGAGCATCACTAAATTAAGCTTTGCACACAGCTCATTCATTTTCAGAATTAACTTCAATCATAGACAATGTTCACAATAAATTGAGAACACCTCTCGAGGGAAGGTTCTCTGGATTACTTCTGTTTTTTGTTTTTTTTAACATCTCCTTTATCTCTGTCCCGTTGGCTAAACACAAAGGCCATAAATTCCTAGTTGTGATCAGCTTATACTTTTTTGCAACCCATATTATGAAAGCCACTTAATTATATACACTTTATCCAAAATTGCTTGCAGTTTAGCAAATAATTGGATCCAAGTGGTTACATATGACAGTGGCAATGGGGTCACAGACATTCAGGGTATGAGTTTTAGCCTTTTCTAAAACCTTTGGCGATAGCAGTACATTTGATAAATGCAGCAAGATGGATTGGATTGAATTAAATCCATTTATTTGTACGGCGCGTTCGCCTTAATGCGTGTGTGCTCTGCTAAAAACCTGGCAGAGCGCACAAGAGGATCTGGTCTGGTTTCAGTCGCTCCGTCATAATATCCAGAGTCACTGAGAAAGAATGCGTCTGATGAAAAACTCCAGCTAAATTATCTAAACAAATTGGGTTTCCTTTGTGTCTGGGATCTGATGTACACAGGCATTAAGATGGAAGACTTTAAGTGTTTTCTCAAAGGTTTATAAATCCTTTTATATCACCAGACTGTCAACTCAGTGTAAAGGTAATGGCAATCCACAGTCAAATATTAAAGCTTGGGTAGGTAATTTTTCAATATTTGAAATGGTCTAAATCAACCCATAATTATTTTGTAGTCCAAGTGGGGCTTAAGATAAATAACACATTCTGGAAGAATATAGTCAATCAACAAGCCTTAGAAAGAGGAATAAAGGGATGGTGAAATATTTTATTGGCTAATTAAGTTCTCCTTTTGGACCCATAAATTACAGAAAAGTGATGTTTTAGTTGGTGGTGGTATTTTATATTTTGACTACTATATTTATTCTCATGTTGTGGCCAAGCAGAGGGCTTAAGATATCAGTTAAGTATAGTGACACCTAATAGTTGAGTTGTTAGTTGCTAATCACTTTCTCCTCCTGAAAATACTAAGGCACACACTTTCCTCTCCCAGTGTATTGACTCAAGTGCTCTTCCTTTAGTACACCATGTGCCATCATAGAGTTTCTCCTGACGCAGCTGTTTAGTGCGTATGTGGCTAACATTCTGAGGTTTTGGGAGAACACGTTGAAGAGCCACCAAGCCACACAGATCACAGCAGGTCAGGATGCAGACAGGGCCTGTGGCTTGGCTACAGTTGTTCTGTGTATATATATCTGTGATCACTGAGCTAGCTCCTCACACCAGACATGTTCATTACTGAATCAGAATATGACAAATGTCAGTGTGGTTTACTGCCTTGACAGGGTGCTGACTAAAGTGAGTTTCCTTCCTCCAAATATTTTCTCTTATCACTGAGGCTATGGCTTGTTTAACTGTGAGTAAGAGAAAATGTAATCCTCTAAGAATTACAACTTTGCTCTATTTAACAAAAAGAAACATACAACTGACCAATGGTACAGTTCTCCAACACACCAACAGACAATCTTCATTTTGAACAGCCAAAATGCAATTAGTTCATGTAAATAAAACCGGAAGATTTCTTTACTGAATATACAGTTCTGTGGCATGTTTGTAGGCTACAACTCTAGTCCAAAAGCGCTGTCCAATAAAAACAATATATTGCTAGTACCATCTGTGTCATTATTAATAAAGCTTCCAATTATATAGTAGACATCTCTCTAGGCTTAAAGTCCCCTAAGAGTCTAGCCTTGGCAAGAATTAGTGGCAAGTTTGGCACAAATGTCCATTCACATTCACCTGATGACCAAACAAAGAAGACTGGGCGACTGGTGACATGGATTCTCAAGTCTCCAATGTTTAAAATAAAGGGAAAAAGTTGCTTTTTAAATAAAACACGCAAAGATCTTTTGGTAGAAACTTGTATTTCAGCCAACTAAATAATCTCAAAAGACCAGTTTGATGTTGTGATGCGTGCCTTATTGTGGTCAAAGTGGTTTCAATAATGCATAAATGGCATTTTCTCTCCATAACCACATTGAAACAGTTGCCTCTGGAAGTCCCTGTGTTTTTGCTCTGTTTATGGGACATAAATACCGCCTTTCCCAGTAAACAGAAGCGTCTCTCCTTACCACTTAATAAGAGCTCCCCATCTGAAATTAGTTAGTCGGATGTAATAGTATCCTATACCAATGGATGTCAACAGAAAAAGCATGAGGCAGCCTGGAGGGATGGGAAAAGCCATGGGGTCTGGCAACTTTTGGCAGTGTTTCCAGAATCCTCCAGATTGTGAAGTTACCTCAAAAATGTGAAGAATAGAAGGAAGAAAAAGGAAAAGGAGATAAGAAACATTGACTGTTGAAGTAAACTCTAGGTGGCCATAAGGAGATCATAAACAGCAACAGCATTTCAGAACGTCTTTGTCTCATAGCTGTTCCCTATTTTCTTAAATTGAGAATCGGATAGAAGACATTAGATAGAATTTGGCATTTTTTGCAACATAGTTGTCCAAGGAATTTGTTCACGTTCACAGATGCCAAGATGTGAGAGAAAACAGGTCAGTTATAGAAAATCAAGGTGACAGACTTAAAATAAGGAAAATATGAGGTGAGAAATATATTTCTTACTACGCCCCCTGTTCACACACATCCATGAGCTACGTTCACAGCAAAACATCCACAAATCCACACGCTCAAAGTCAAAGAAAGGTAAACAGAGTTGAAGTAAAAGAACACCGTTTTTTATAGTGCTGGGAGTAAGATTCACGGTGGGTGAAATGCTTTACTTCAGGGGTGGGAATGATCATAACCGCTGAACTATAAGCGTCCTACTGTTGACATGTAACCCATGGTAGTTATAAAACTCAACGTGTCCCTTGGCTCCGGCAATTGTACTCCGCTGAGCTCAATTCCTCTTAAAACAATGTGATAACAAATATCCTTTTACTCTTGGTGAGCTCCTTTATACAGTGGGAGGTGCTGAGAAATCAAGTGGCAGTAAAACTAAGGATTTAGATGAAGAAAAGTGGTCTGAGGTTCTCTTAAAGTGTAGTTCTTTCTTTGTAAGTCACAAATGCTAAGAATGAGTCAATTATAATTTGATTTCTCAGAGAGCTACTTTTACAGCGGCTTTATGAATCTCACTAAAAAGTAGCAACATCCATTTAATGCTCTCTAATTTTCATGTTAATCTTACTTTATATGCTTTAAATCAAGTAGTAAACCAGCTGTGAATGTTGAGTCAGCTGAAAGTTTGAGTTCCTACATAGAGAGTGTCTGTGTTGCTGGAGAAGTTTCACATCTGTGTTTGTCGTCTGATTTTTAATTGCAGTACACAGGTATATAACAAATGAATCTATTGGTGAAACAGAGGATATAAGAATTTCAGCTATAGCATATCTATACAAATAATTTGTTAGATTTGTTAGATTATGACTGAACTAGAAAACCTTGCAACACTGAAATTGTTCACAACAATCCGAATTCAGGTATTTTTGGAACTTTTTACACAAAGCAAGTCATTCCAAAACTTAAAATGTAAAAATTATTGTCTGTTTTGCCTTGGGATAATGTACCTTTATTCCTTTTAACACATAGAAATCTCAGATTATGATATAATGCATTAGTGTCAACATTTGTAATCTTCAGGCACAGCATTTATTGACAGCTGCACCATCTCCAGATGTATGATGATTTGTCTGTCAGATCCAAAGCAGGAGTTGACAGAAGCTGGAGAGATACTTGGAGAATATTTGCCAGCGGCCTTCCTTTTTCTACTACGCTGTTTTATGTGATGCACCCTTAGCTGACCCCTAACTTGATATATTGAAATCCCTGCAGACGCTGAGAATTAAAAGTTGGATGGCAGCATAATGTTTATCACATCACTAGAGATCAGCAGGTTTTTTAGATTTGCAATAAGACCCAAGGCCTTTTTTATTGATGTTTGAATAGAGCATGCATATAATATAGTATGATATCCAAAGCACAAGAGAGAACACAAGCGATGCAGATAAGTTATAAGGGGAATGCAAAGCAGACGGGTTATGCAAAGGGCATGCTATGTTGATTCATACAGAAACAGACTCACCCACACTAAAAAACAGGAAGTAGACTCTCTGGGCTGTCTATCAGTGATGGATAGTGAACTATAAAGCTAACACTGAGCTAAGACTTTTTGGACACAGAGAATACAACCACAAAAAGAGCCTCTCTTTAGAGCTGACCAACAAAGGTGATTTAAAAAGTCCAAATACAAATGTGGTTGTAAATCCTATTGTATGCAGGTGCACAGCCATATTCTAACTGAGACAGCTGTGACAATCCCAAGTAGTATGTTCATATTTTTACCTTGTGCCAATTTAAAACCAGAGAAATCTTTGGCTGCTGCAGCCCCATATGTTTCTAATTCTATATCAGTCACTATGAGTTTATCAGATGTCTGAGTTTTTTTTTTACCACAAATGCATTAGTAATGAGCCATACAGAAACTTTTTATCTGTCTCCTTTCAGATCTCTGTTTGCTGAGAGGAGTGCTTTGATAAAACTTCAGCATAGGCTAAATATTCCTTTCACAATACAAAGAAATCACACTGACGTATCAAAACTATTTGGGTGCTAAACTTTTTAATAATACAGTCTTTACAGTCATGAAAACATTTTTCTTTTTTTATTGCTGTTTTAGTTTATTTAACACAAAATCTTATGACCACAATTAACAAATGAACCCTTTATTGTAACTTTGTCACAGCAACATGTGTCACAATAAGCAATAATCATCTGAACCTTCACAGTCATCTGTATTTTATTAATATATGTCTTTAAACATGTAAGTAATAGACTTTTGGTACCATCTGAAAAAAAAAAACATGAATTATAGCATTGACTTATCCATGTTTATATGTAAACATATGTAACCACTTGGATCCAATTATTCTTTGCATTGACACCTGTCACAAATGGGCTCAAGATTTGGAAAAAAGGGAGACCACACCTGATTTAAAAGATTAAAACAAGTATTTATTAAAGTAAACTAAACACTAAAGAGTTGAACGTGTAAATTTGTGGGATAAGCGGGGGCATGTTTGTGAATGTCAGGACAAACAAACAAACTAAACAAAAGCAGTGGCTGCCAGGTGAGAGAAGGGACTGGGTCTGAGCAGACCAACTTTTAAACTGATTGGCCCCGCCCACAGCCAGGTTCAACTCCAATTAATGATCTTGATTGGCCCTGGAAGCGAGGAGAGAGTCAACAGCAACAGAATATAGCCAAACTATGTAGAGCCAACACATAAGGGCCGTAACAACACCTAAACCGTTTTCTGAGAATGCAGTGATGAGGGCACTGGAGTACAGCCAGCACCATGTAAACACCTCCCTCTCATCCTCAATTGCTTCCCCTGGGGAGAGACCTCGAGCGAGCACACCCGGCCCCCTGGGTCCTGGAGGAAATGAGGGGACAAGGAGGAGGGGTGGCAGCCTTCCACAGACACCAGAGCGAGGTGAATCAGGGAGAGGCACAGCCACACCAGCTGAGATCAAACACAGGGGTTATGTCACCGGTGAGGCCAGTGTAAGCACATCCATGGTGGGGCCGGAGATAAGGGCTGTTGCCTTTAGATTTGCTCTGCTAATTCTGGAGGAGTTGAGTTTTATTGTTTTAGCACTAGTCGTTTTAGTATTGTTGTGAAATGCTAATTTAGTTTGACATAAAGTAATTATAAAAGCAGGATTTAAAAAAAAAAACAGTGTGCTATAGCATGGAATAACTGAGAGATACTTTTTGTATTTGAGTAAATATTACTGTCACCACTCGTTTCCAAGGAAAAACATCACATTATGTATATTGTATTTGTAGGATCAAGTGTATATTTCCACCAGTGGCCCCTTGAGGTACCTCAAATTATCAGCATATTTTTCACAAATATAACCAAATAATGCACTGGTTAGAGCGTTATGAGATGGGACGGGGCATGAAATATGGCACATGACTTAATGAGCAGCAAAATGCAAATCAATGAGCATCGTTTATTCTCTCTGTTGAGAATAAACGATGTCCGTCCTTCGTTCGGGTTGTTGCTTCTAACAACTCACAACTCACTATCTGACCTTGATCATTCAGAATATTCTATACGTTTTTTTTCTAACCTGTTTCCAACATGGATAGACCTGAGCTGCTGAGAATGTGTCATGACTCCCATCATTCTCCCAGCGCTCTCTCATCCAACCGAGAGACGAGCCTCCTCTAAAAACAGCAGCAGACTTATTGATTGGAAATCTCTTCTGTGACATCTGACCACTTCTTGTTTACACTTGTTTGTCTCTTTCAGTTTTTTTCTTTTCCTTAATGTCTCCAAAATATGGATAGTAAGACCACTTGATTGGCGTCTCTGCTCCCGCCCTCTGGCAGCTTATGAGCTTGTTTACAATACACTCTTGTTTCCTGTTGCTTCTTTGAGACTACACTTTGTCTAATTACTCTCCTTGACTGTCTTACCTTCAATTGTAGTGTTTCATCACATTTTAATCACGTAATGTAATTCTGACCATACAGCAAGTCATTGTTCACCTTCTTCAAAGGACAACCTAAAAGATTATAGTGTTTTTGCTTCAAAACCCTCGGTTCTTTCTCTCTTCTTCATCTCTCCATCTTCAGTGTCAATGGTGGAGACTGAGTGGTTCCACATGGGACTGCCTGGAGGTTCACACATCAGCGTAGCCGCGGGGATGAAATATGCTGTCTGTACATATCATCACATCATTAGGCCCAAAGGGATCCCTGCGATGGATTAGAAGCTGTCCACCTGCGAGGTCCAGATGAATTTATGAAGCACTTTATCATGATGAAGCATTAGTGGAACACTTTGTCTCTTCGCATTTGTGTTTATCTGTGGGAATAATGATAGCTTCTTTTTTGATTCTCTCTTGCTCTTTCACTCTCTCCGTCTTAACACTGTCAATTTATCGTGTGTGTCCCAACCTTTGACCCCTACTTTATTTTTTGAGGCTGCTGCTTATCGGCTCAAGATGAAGTGACGTAGTCTGAGCCTCCGAGTCGCGCGTGGGAGGCAGCAAATAGTCCATTAAGTGTTTCTGCCGAGGCCCGAGAGAAGATTTGATATTGCGGGGAAACAAAAGTAATATGTACCAGGAAATTCAATTGTCTCTCTGCAGCAAGTTTGAGCTTTAGTTTGGCTTCCCTAAGCAAATCAATTTCAGATGAAAGCATGAGTTCAAGTGAGGTTTAACTCAGTCTTTTTCCTGCAAGTGTTTACATGAAAGGGTTTCAATGACTCAAACTAGCTTCCCTACATGCTGTGAACAGTGCCACCATAGTAGAATGTTTTTCTCATAAACAATATGTGCTACTACAAGGCAGCAGTGAAGCAGCGGAAGCATCTTAGTTTGCTGTAGCGTGAAGGTCCTTGACCCTAACACAGCGGCAGTTTATTCATGCAGTGAAAGTGAGAGAAGTTCAGGAAGGTGCTCCTCTGCAGTGTTGGTATCAAGAGAACAGGAAGCCTTGGTTACACACTCGAGGTCAGAGGTGATGTTTTCGATAGTCAGCTGAGTGAAGCTGAGGTAAGGTGAAGTTACTACTGCGGGTCATTGCCAGTCAGGGCACATTTGGCTGAAGGAGATCGGGTTACAGCAGCAGGCCTCCACACTCCGTCTCTCTTCAGACCACAGGGCATTCACTGTTCACAGAGGAAGCCCGACTCGTATCGAACCCCTCTGCACAAAGCTTGCCACTAACAATGCTAACTTAATCCCCAGTGCAGCTCAGGTTTACACAGAACTTCTAACTTCAGAGTCCAGCTAAAGTAATAACTGCCGAGTAGTGTAGAGAGGGAAATTCTGTGATAGAATTTTTGACCTTTGACATTACATGAACTCAGTTTAATAGAATATGTTACAAATGTATGCTTGCAACAAGTTAAACACTACATTTGTTTTCACAGCAACAGTTAAACACAGATTTGTAAGGCATTAGAATAAATTTATCCTGTTGCACTTAATGGAGATTGGGATCTCTTGGGATTTAACTAAACCAACATCGAAAAGGCATTTGCTGAATCATAGAAACAAGCCTGTTTCATCAGCCTCACACCTGCCTGAAATAGATCCTCCAGCTGCCCATCCCTAAGAATAAGCTTTGACAGGTCTGAACTGTGCTTTACAGATTACGTTGGCGTTGCGGCTAATAAAGGATGTCACTCTTGTTTTAGTACGTTTTTTTTTTTTTTTTTTTCACTGGGGGAATATTGGAGTTTAGTTTTCCACTGTTTTTTGTTTATTCATGAAAGGGTTTCCTCCCTGTTAGAGCTTTCCATTATTAACCTGAGCAACAGAAAAAGAACAGTTTCCACCAGCATTTAGAGGGATGCCAGGACAAATGAGTGTGGCTGGAATGTTGCATCGTTTTAAAAGCAACCTTTATTATGGAATCTTAAATGAATATATATATTTTATGGGAAATATGGCCTATAATTTTTATACTAGGGGTGAATTTTTGTAAGCCATGTTCCACTATGAACCAAGGCTGATTTATTTTGAAATGGAACTTTGTTTAACCTATTGTAATTATATGTTGTTGTTTTTTCTGTATTATCTAAAGCTTGAAGTTGTTTTTTTACTACTACTCTTACAATACTCTTTCTGGGAATATACCTGTGCCACGTCTTACCTTAGAATGTCTACATTTCACAGAAGTTGTTGCAACCAAACAGAAATGACATTATTAAACGGCTATAAATAGCGTCTTGGTGTTGTTCTGTGGTGTAACCGTCTGCCACATCCTGTTTCATGTTGAGATTCACTCTGCGACCAAGTGCACACTTAAATAAAAACAGTGGCACCAGTCTTTTACCTGCGCTGACTCTTATAATGGAAAATCTGAAAAGCTGATAAAGTGCAGTACAATAACGGCACAGTTAATACGTGGGCAGAGGAAACGTCTCTTTTTTTCACAGTGACTGAAAAGAAGAAGTGGTTGCTTTAAAATAAAGGGAACTTTTGTGGCTGTTTTTGAATTTTTGGGCTTTCCCAACCATTGACAAAAATGACCTGGAGCTTTTTTCACAACGGCAGCGATGAACAGTGACAGTAAAGTTTGATCATTTAACATGTCCCTGTACTTTCCTAATGTCCTGCCATGGCACAGCTAAAAATAAACTCAGCGTGTAAATGCCTGCTCAGCCTGGAGCGAAATAGAGTTGAAAACAGCCAGCAGTGCTGGCACAGGTTGGATTTTTCCGATGGGAGTTCCTTCTGTTGAGGGAGGTGAGTCCCAGCAAACCTGTTTGTGTGGATGTGTGTGTGGTGCATATTCAAAAGAGGGTGAGCTAATATTTTAGAAATTGCTATTATTTCCGTGAAAAAATTAAAAAGCCTATTAAATTTTACATTTCAAAAAGCACCCCATTTTATTTGTCTAAAAAAATCTATTGATACCAGACTGCAGACCCTCTTCAGTGGGTGGACTTCCTGTCTCCACACACAGCGGCTTCTTTCTCTTTGTCTACATCAGTGGACTTTATCATGTCGAGTCTCGAATCACAAACCAAGGAGCCGCTTGTTTTTGTTGTTCAATCACTGGACCCAGGGCCCTCGCCATCTTTGGAGCCATTTCCTTCTGTCTTGCCAAAGAACACAAAAACGATAAGGACAGGGTACTGATCTCTGTCTGGTCGACTATGGGAAAGGCGCGGGTACAGGAACAAGTGCAGGAAAGACAAGGCGATGACTTAGAGAAAGAAATGTGTGGGGAACTGATATAACTCCTAAAGAATGCTATTATTATAGCATAACTAGTATTTTTCAAGTTAAAATAAAGTTTAGTACACACACTAAATAAACACCTCAATAAACAAAAAACAAAAGTGAGTTGCCTGGCAGCAGAGTATTTAAGGGAACACCCTGGGAACCATCCTTGGACCACTTCCATTTAACATAATTCTGTGAAGAACACCGTTATTCAGTATAATGTTGGAGTAATGATCTTTTATGTCTTTTTTCCACAGTTAATGAGATCATCAGGAATGACCTCTCCAGCATTTCCGTGCACACTCATGCATAGACATCCTGAAACCGTCTGCGCACAGCTTCAACAACAAGATAACAATAAAAAACAATGAGATCCAGACAATGAAGAATTAGATTTTTGACCAGGATCTCTCATCGGACACGTCTCTTCTAAGACTTGCTGCAGACTTACAGTGACAATCATTGGCAAGCACTAACAGTCTATGAATGTTATATTTACAAAAAAAGGGAAGTGATTTCGGGGCAAAGTTTAAGATTATGCTTGCCTTAACAAACAGCAGATGTTGTTTAGTGGACCAAACAGCTCAAAGGGACTCTTGACAATGACAATCTTGATTAGAAGTGTGATGTATAATAATGCATGGACAATGGTTCATCAATGGTTCATTTGTTTGTGCAACCCAATCTGGTGCCTTACAGCAGTGATATTGACAACAACAGCAGCACTCAAAAATAAATATATAAGTGTCCATGCTCATTGTAACCCAAAGTGGAATTGTATTGTGAGTTTTTCTATTAGTCATTTTAATGATTTGTTTACAGGGAAACAGAAGAAAAGTCTGGACATTATACCATGTTGGACTATGTGAATATATTGACAATATATTTTATTTGCTTCCCTAATATGATTTATGCTTAATGTTATGTGTATTATTTTGTATAAACATGTATTGAGACTATGTAAACCATCGCCATATACTTGTGTTTTCCATTTATCCTCGTTTTTTTTCTACTTATCTGTGGCTATCCCACATTATGCTTTTCACCTTAGTGCCTCATTTCTAATCACCTTCCCCAGTCTTCCAGTCCTTACTTAGATCATAACACAATGATGCTCGGACAATCACATATGGTGTCTTATTGAAGCAGGTATTTTTATTTATGTCTCTGTCCAGATATAATAGTTAACAATGGTATGCTTACCTGCTGGTTTTTAACATTGCAGGGTAATATATATGATACATTAGTTACTTCTTGCACTGCAATATTGCATGTAAATAGGCACAAGGATGTTGTAAGTGTGCCACTGACTCACACTTCGGCTGCAGGAGTTGGCAGGACTGTTATAAAACAGCTGGCTATAATTGATCTGCATAAACCAAATGATTTTATCTTTGGTGAAATTATTGCCAAAGTTTCACCTTTTCTCATTGTAAACTGTGTGTTGAGTTTCTCCCCATACAAAAAAAACAAACAAACCATAATGCACTTTATTGTAGAAACAGAGCAGACCAAATGTTGTAGAGTTCCACTGATGTAAACCTATCACACACTGACGTCTTTCACAGAGCTGCTGCAGTCTTTTCCATGTTATCTGTCATTTAAAGCATGCACACCACGTTGGGGATAATTTAGCTGCCAATGGCTCACCATATCCAGTAGCTTCCCAGTACATTTTGGACATGTATTATAGCAGCATGAGTTAACTGTATGAATATGGTTTCTATTTTTTTGTGCCTTACTCTCTCGGCTACAAGCTTGTTGAAACTTTATAATGCTTTTCTGTGTAGGCACAAGGTGAAAAATATTTCTCTTTAATATGAAATATTTATGAAAATGAAATGTGTTTAAGTGCATTTAATGTGTTCTCTACAAAATTAAATAAATAAATTGCATATTGATGGCCTTTGTAAATGCTCTGTTACTTTGCCAAAGCACTGCACCCATATTGAAGCATCTATATCAAACTTTTTCACTCGGACGGCCAAAACGGAGCGGTATTAGTGTGCCGTGGGCCACAGGCCAGACACAAACATCTTTTGCAAACATCTTTTGCATGTAATTGAAAGAAATACTCCGCTCCATTTTGTTCTGTTGAGGTAGCGTAAAGTGTGTATATGTTCACACATAACTGTTTCTCGAATATTGTATAAACCCATTGGCTCTTCTTTAATGCAACAGGCAAATACCAATGGTTAAGTATGTTTGCCCATTATTGCAGATCAATCAGGCAATTTCTGTTGCAAAACATGACAACCACTGACGGGCCAATCTGATATATTAACAAACAGCTAAACATTATTATAATTATCAGATTGTTCAAAAATGAATGTATTTAAAGTGACATACCTTTATTAATCAAACATAACAGGCTTACCCCCTTTTTACTGGCTTATACTGAACTAAAAAAATATTTTCATTGAGATTACATTTATCAAAACTTAGCAAACAACACACAAAAAAATTAAATAAATCTAGTAAATATTGCTATAATTATTGATTATCCTATTTTCAATATAAAAGACAGAAGGATAGATAGAAATATTGAAGTGCAAATGGAGATAGCGACTTCTAACATTTAGAACGTATCAATGGACATATAAATAAACGTGTTAATATTTATGCCTGAATTTATAGAAACCAAAAAAGATAAAATATATACATTATCCGATTGATTACAGCTGTGGCTGATTTGTAGACACTTTTTTACTGAAACTCACAAACAAAATAACAATGTCTTAAATTGTCCATGAGCCCATAAAGATCCAACTTAATCTCTTAATCTCTCTCTAATTTTTAAACCTCTTTATGAGTGGTTAAGCAGTATCTTAAACTTATTCTTTTGGCCAGTAACTTCGGTGAGTAAATCAGGTTCCTTCTAACATTTTCAACCGTCTTTGTAGTTTACTTTAGTTTGCCACGTGCTGCTGAGGCGCGGCTACAAGCAGAGGCCTGTGTGTTTTCCAGGGAGTATTGTTAGGAGTGGATAGGTATGACTGATACAGCTCTTTGCCAAAAGGGAGCTCCTGTGTACCACCTGCCACTTCTGCCCACTTTTTTTTTTTTTTCCATTCAACAAAGTTTTGAATCGCCCATCCCCATAGTGACAGAAGGCAGGCCTAGGCGGTGTTCCCTTGTACAACTGTCCTGAAAACCCAAAATAGCTCCACTATTTACAGTTGCAGGCCCGCCCCTTTTTCCTGGCACCCTGCTCTTACCTTAGTCTTCCTCTGACTGCGCCGTACCCTTTGACACAGTGGAGAAATGACTTCGGGCCACGATTTCCAATGCTCTGTGCCATTCAAGTTGGAAGATTCACTTGAGCAAGAGAATACCAATTATGTGATGAAAACAAGCACATTCCCTGAAATCTACTGGGATCTGTCGAAAGATTTGTAATGTTGCCGGTTGTAGCAAAAAGAGTGAAACATTGAATTATGCATGTTAGTACAAGGTTAATGTGTTTGACCTTTTCCACAAGCTTGCACGCCACTTGAAAATTTAGTTCCTTTTGAAGAGCAAGTGTTTAAATAAATACATGTTTAAATTAGGATTGTACATGTTCATAATTAACAGACTGCCTCTTTTGTCACCTGCACGTTTATATGTTCTTCTGATTACTATTAGTACAAGAAAACCTGGACCTGCTGTTTTGGTAGCACAGAAGTAATCTTACATTTAAAATTACTGTGAAGAAAATGAAATACAAAGAAAAATGTATTTTATGATTTGATCTCAGCTAGAGAGATGACAACTCTCAGTCACATTCACCAGATCTTCTATTTAGTGATTGGAATGTGCAATTGTCAACAAAAGTTACTCTTACAGTAAACATGTATTTTTCAGTTTTTACTTCTCATTGCCAGTCACTAAAAACTCTACTGTCAGCATCCTCCTGGAGCCCTGGAGGTTGGCACTTTGGATACTACATGCCATGATTTCATTTGTCAAAGAAAGCACTGGAGCATGATTATGACCAATTCATTTGCCTGTGCAACTGAAAAATATGAATTCATTTATTCATTTTCTGCTGTTTATCCAGGTATAAGATGTAGCAGGCTGCCTACGGACTCAAGGTCAATATTAACAATTTAAATCTACTAATTCACCTTTACACAAATGTCTGGAGGCTGGAAGGAAAGTACTCATAGTAGAATGGGGAGGACATTCAGGCTCCTCATTTTTGGTTATCATATCTTCATCTGAAACATTAATGCATTATGTACCACTATCAATGTTTGGACCATGGAGACAAAAGGTAAGTATGTCCAAAAATATCATTGTGTTAAGATTACAATGGGCCTGATTAATTATCTATTTGAGGAGGGCATGACTATGGAGTTTCATTGTGTGGATTTATAGTGCCTTTATAGCTCGACATCTCCCCTCATTGTACTCCCACGGAGCCCTTGATTTGGGCTTTTATAAAGTGAGCACATAGGCAGAGTGCTGAAGATCCTGCCCGCGACTCCTAACGGCCATCTGCATGCAGTAAATCCACCATATCCCTCTGTTATGGAGTCCATGTTGAGAGAACCATCGGGGTGGCTTTAAGAGTTGCTTTAAAAGATAATTGCTTGACCATACAGACAGACCTTTGATAGTTTGGTCCCAAAAGTGAGTTCCAATTGGCTCTTTCAAGCCCCTTGGGATTTGGTTTTTCAGTAACATGTGTCTGAAGAACATAAACAGCCTTATCAAAAGTCTTTGAGACGATAAAGACGAAGAATGACTACCACGTGTGCCATCTTTACAATGTGTTTACATGTGTTGCTTTAATCTGTTTTGAGCGGGTGGAGTCTACATCCACAGGTGTACGTGGATTCTCTTTTTATGGGACATTTCACATTTGACAGGCCAACGAGATGACCAGCTGACATGGTCACGTCGGAGCGGACCCACAGACAAATCAGTGTTTTAAAAGACACTTTAAGCGTAGCTCTGAAAAAGCAACCAGATGGGGTCTGGAAAAATTTGTGCCATCTTTTTTTGTTCTCCATCTGCAGTCATTCAGCTTGATTCGCTCATTTCTTCTGCGATGCGTGAAATGTTGTGAGAATTCATACAATTAAGCAATGGGGCAGATGTTTGAGCTTAAGAAATGCACAAAAGTAAGAATTAAGTGCTTGTTTATATTTTCACAAGTTATCTATTCTTTAGATCAAACACTGTGCTAAAACTAATTAATAAAAAGTCATTTAGTTACCTATATTTTTAGACATTCATGTGATCCATATTGTAAATTTCTGTTTGACACCATTGTTGTAGTCCATTCACATTTGCCTTTACAGAAAACACCCCAGTCCTAAATCCTTTTTGCATTGTTTGTTGTAAATGTTTTAGCACATGTACACAATGTTTATGTTGAAGTACATTGTAGCACACATTAGGGATATGCTTAATGGGCTTCAGTAAAAGCTCTTGCTAGTCAAGAGTTCAGGCAGGTGCAGACTCTTACAGTAGATAAAGGAGCCTGGCATTGGAGATGAGTTCACGACAATCACTGTTAGGCTTTTAGACGCCTTCTCCGAGCTCAATCTTCATTTCCCCTGACACTGATTTTGCAATAAGGATCCGGAGAAAAGGGGAATGTCCATCTATTCATTTTAATGATCCCTCATTATTGACTGCTGGCAGAGAGGGGGCGGGCAAAGGTAATGATTCTTTGTCTTTGTTGGCCGATCACTCCCCCTAAAGAAATAAGACTAAATAAGGCCACTAATGGATGCCCTGTGCGACCTCGGCCTGACCCCACACTCAACCTATGCAAACTGACTTCCGAACATGAACAAGGGATGGTTTAGGACTTTTTTTCCCCCCTGGGTTGGTTATGATGAGATTGTGCACTGTTTAATGGCATAGTTGGGATCTTGCATTTTGGGAAGGGTACAAACATTTTATTTCAGAATGCATTGGTGGCTGTTTTCTTTTTTACAGCGTACAGTGCGCAACAACTATTTACCATTGGTTTGAAGTGAACACAAAAGTTCAACTCAGAACATCGATATTATTATTCACATCATCAGCCAGCTGTATTTGCATTTGGAGACTACTTTTATAAGACATTTCAAAAGTTAGTGTACATTTTGGATGTACATGTGCAGCTTATCTTTTGCCATTACCACGTGCATGCACATTTCTGATTGTCTCAGCATCACCCTGTCGGGGAAGTGAGCTTTACTGCAGCGGCCAACAGCTCTTTAAGGCATACTTCACACCACTGAAGAAATACACTCAGGTTTTAGTTGTTTTGCATAGATGATGGGTGGGCAGGGAGGTTATTAGGAGCCTTCATCTACACTCCCCAAGCCATACTACACTGAAACTGACCACAAGACAACCCTATCATCCTCAAAGATTACCTGTCTCCTGCTCTGTATATGAATGTTTTATCATAAAAGCTTTTCTTTTTTGCTAAGTGCCTCCTTGAGTGTTTGCTCTTAACTTTTGATTACTTTATGTCTTGGTACAAAGTCGACCAGAGAGAAAAAACAGTCAGGTCCATATGAATATAATGGGCTTAACGGGAAGGATGTTGCTGTATTGAAAGTTGTAGCTCACAGTGGTGCAATCCAACACAGTGGGTGTGAAAAAGTTTGGTCTAAATGGCATTTCAGTTTTTTGTATTTTTTTAGCTTAACTCTGAAAATGTGTGCCAGCAGGTGGAGAGATTCAAGGGATAAAGCAGACATGACACACTCATATAAATAAACCAGTATGGCAGCTTTGTATGGACTCCATATGTTTCAGGAAATATAGGATGTCATGCATTACAGTGTAAAAAGAGTCATTTACTACCGTTAAAAGCAGTCTGTTTCAAAATCTGTCAGTTTGATGTGGTGGCTCACATCTTATTTCACTCTTTTTATATCATGATAACCGAGTTTCACTTTTATATAGTCTTGAGTCATTTAGCAGCAAAAATATTTGTCTCTCTTTTGCTCCAGACGTTGACGTTTCCAGCCCTTTCTTCCTGCTGCTCTAGGTTTTTTACCAGACGTCGCGTTGTGAGAGGGGAATGGTCGATTGCATAACGCCAGGCGAGTCATGATAGTTCCTGGCCTTCTTACAAAATTCAATCATTCTCTGCATACTCCAATCCCATGACGGCCCATTAAAGAGCAGCGGAGGCTAGGATTTCCCCCTCATGTGTTTTAAATTGAAATTACGGTCACAAAGTCTGCCATGTGCATGAATTTAAGAAGACGGGGAGCTTGGGGAAAAGGAGATCTCAAATTAGTGAAGTGATAGGTAGAGGACATAGAGGTAAAGAGAACGATACATTTCTTCATTGTGCTTTACATGTGTCATCATGAATTTGGATCAGGCTGCTGGGTTTTTGCAAAATTGGGTCATTCCGAAGTGAAAATTAAGTGCTCACTATAACCATATATTTATAAAGCTCAAATTGATTTATTGAAGTCTAATATTAAGTTTTGAAACAGGTCTGTTAACATTTAGTCCGCAAAACTTATGTCAAAGAGGTCAGAGAAAAGATAAGGGGATGAGGATGAGCCATCAGGAGATGATGACCCCAGATGTTTTGAGGAACCACTGGGATCTGAATCAGACCGTGAGTTATCATGAGTTCCTTATTTCTATTTCTCCCAGTGGAGCCAAAAAAAACATACCTATGTGGACAAAACACATTTGATTTAGTATTCAACGGATATGATGCAGACATAACCGAAGTTAACACTCCAGAGAGACGCATCACTCCTCAAGCTATGTTCAGTTGTGCAAGAAGCCCAAAATATCCATATCCAGGATATTTTTTGGATAAGGGTAATAAAAAATATATTATATATTTTATACATATATTTATATGTTTAGTAAGAAAAATAGTACATTCAAGACTATTGTGTGCCGTCACAAACGTTGATTCAGCGCTCCCATGAAAGGACGGCTTGTGTATCTTTTATACTCAAATAGCGACCTCTAGTGGTTGGGTGAAAGGTGTGCGATAAAGTTGTGTGTAAGAACAGTACGTTTAATGTAGCGTTGTACATGTTTAATGCCTTAGGATAAAACTCTAAAAAAATACTGATGAATTTAATTGTTCTAAGTGACATAAAAAATATAATAAAAATAAAAATCAGGCTTTGCCATTTTATTTTATTTTCAATTCGATTGTAATATTTAAATATTTTAGTAGCACATCTTGTAAACAATAAAATACTAACATTCTCAAAATATGTACATTTAAAGCCAATGTATAAAAAACACTGATTCTTTTTTACTTTCAGTGACAATGGTTCAAGTAAGACAAATTTGACCTCTGACATGAAAACAAAATAATAAAATGCCCATAATGACTGTAAATACACTTCACATGAAACCCAGGAGGTCATTGGTATTGTTGAAACATTACAGGACAGGAGAACTATGTAAAGCTGTCGTTCCGCTCAAGTGCACAACATTATGCAACAGAGACATGTGTATCATTTTTATTACAGTGGGCACTTTGTGTTACAAGCGTCACCGGATTTAAAAAGTCCATAAACACTAACCATAGGAAACATTGATAGAGCTCCGACCATAGACCCCAACTGTACCACTGATCCACACCACACGAGGGCGCTGTGTCCTTCATCTCTCAGGATAACCCCAATAATGACCTTCACATATGATAAGAACAAGACAAACAGGATCCATGCCAACACCTGCAAACAGAGTTAATGACAGTTAAAAGGCTAGTTAACTTTGATTTTACTTTTTACTTCTGATGAGCATTAAAAGAGAAATACTGCATATTATGCCTCTAAAATTATGAAAGTATTATCAGCCAACACATATTGGCATTTAAATCTGGTCCTGTTTTTTTTATTGTACTTACTGTAGTTAGGACTTGAAAGACATCAGTTAAAGGGAAAATGTATGCACAGCAAGTAATACAGAGTAATAGATGAAACACACCCAGTAGCAAGTATATAACTATTAGATGCATTTAAAGTACAAAGAGTCTTACTATGACCACAGTCCCAGATGTACTGTGGACCAACAAAGGGCAGGGACTCAATGCAGCCATAGTCATGATGTAGGCACCAAAACCAGTCCCAAACAACGTTAAGACACCCATGAAGATCAAAGACCTGGAAAAAATACAAGAACAGTATTTTTTCATTTTTACTTTGAAAAAAAAAAATTCACCATAAATCCTGGATCTACACATTTGAGCTATGACCTAAACAAGTAACAAACAATATACAGTAATCTGATAGAAGTTGTGCTATTATCAATGTTCATTATAAGACACAGTATCATGTTCCCACTCTCACCTCAGTGGTATAAACATGGCGATGAAGCAGGCCACTGGATTAGCAACAGCTGCCGTGGTGGCGGCCAGATGGTATGCCTGGTTTCCGTAAGGCAGACACGAATAAGACTGCACTGAGGGCAGCACCGCATTGGTCAGAGCATTGACCCAGGCAAGTACAACAAAGATAAACGCCACCTCAAAGTTACTGTATGTCCCTCTGCCGAAGGAGCTGCGGGTTCCCACTTGGCAGTCTCTTGGGGACTGATCATGGGTTTCTGCTCTGGAGACTGGGCATGCAGTGACAAACCTTGTTCTCTTTTCTCCTGAGCAAGATCTGTGTCGTAGTACAAGTTATTTTTTCTCTCCCTTGCAACAGAAGGATGGTAGTTGAGTAATATAAAAGCTACAAGGCACACAACCATCATAGCACTGAGGAAGAGGAAAAAAACTTGGGCAGAAAACTTTGCTGGTTGGTAGATGGCTTTTAGCTCTCCACTTCCAACAGTGGTTGAATTAAAAGCTGTTGTGTTGGCTGAAAGGGTGACATTCTCACATTGAACTACACCAACACCTTGGATCAGAGCCACCAATGCAGGCACAAGACCACTGAGGCCTTCACCTGCAAAGTATGTGGTGAGGTACTGTGGGTGCAGGCGCATCATGAAAGGCAGAAAGGTGACAGAAGAGTGCAGTCCACTACGGAAAGAAGAAAGCTTAAAACCAGTAGAGGAACACTGTGTGGGGATCCCATAACAGTCACTCTCTGCTTCCAAAAGAAAGCTAGCAGGAATGTAGCAATGACACCCAACACAACTATAGAATAGATAACCGGCCGTTCATCTAGTGTCCCAGGGCGGAAGCGATGAATGAGGGTTATGAATAGAGGACCAATGTTAGCCATTTGGATGAGGACAGTCAGGTAGGACGGCAGGTACCAGCCCTCAGGGATCTCCTGAACAACCAGAGGAAGCTCCACCCACATCCCATTGATGGCCACCCACGAGCCCATACCAAAGAGGCACGCAAGCACATGAGTCAGCAGCGACATAATGGAGCCAGGAGAGAAGTCAGTAAGGAAATGGTGAAGATGAAAATCTACAATAGAACACACAAAAAACTTGAATTAGTTTCTAGAATCACCCAACACACAATAATGCTTGTTCTGCAAAATAGACCACATAACCTTTCACACACTGCTCCCAGAAGAAAAAAAACGAAGAAAAAAAAAACATGTGGTTGTGACAATACAAACAAGCAATAAGTGTGATGTTGAGCTAAAACTACTGTATGCATTTTCATAAAATGTGGATCTAAAAATGGACATAATATATAATAAACATTTTTGTTTGCTTATTGAATGGAATCAATTAGGGTTGCAACTAAAATTATTTCTATAAATCAATTAATCTGACAATTTTTTTTTAGATTACTCAATTAATAATTAGATGGTGAAGTAAATGCATGGTGGCCTAACAAAGACAAGTGGTCAAAAACTTGAGGTATTTTATTGTTTTACTAAATCTGATGTAAGCCACAGGACTTCTGGAAAGAGCATACATACACATAAAGACAAAATGTACATCTCTTACTGTTTCTGTGGATTAACTGCTATGTCCTTGTAATAAAACCCTCTTCTATCAGCACATGGCAGATTTCAGAGTCTATTAATACCCCAAATAGCAATAAATCAATTATTTCAATAATCGATTATAATCGATTAGTCCGATTAGTTGTTGCAGCCCTAGAGTCAATTCAACTATTCAGTCTAAATAGTGAAAGATAAGTCACATTTTATTAGTACCCCTACCTTATTATAGCCAGTGAGTTGATTATATTATATTATAAACATATCCATTTCATATATTTATTGAATGTTATATGTTATACCAAAAACAACAATATATTAGGGAGTTGCTGCTAGGACAAAACATTTCTTCATCATTTTGTTTGAGGATGTCATAGCCCATAAATGTTGAGAACAAAGGTTGACTTATTTTTCAAATGGAACATTCAGACCGTTTATTTGTTCTCCTTTCCACTTAAAGGACAATTCACAAGATGTTTAACTAATACTTAACGGGTAATCTGTTTTTAAACGCGTTAGTATCTTACCTTTGTGGCCCACAACCAGGCAGACTCTGCTTTGTTCACTTTCTTTTTAAAACCATTTCCTCCATTGTAATGTACATTTTCTTGTTACATCAGCCGCATGTGTGGTTCATTCATTCGTACACCCTTGTCCCCTAAACATGACCCCACACACGACCAACACAACGCTTCACTTCCTTGTTCTGCACTTGAGAAAGGGAGACATTGCGCAAGTGCACGTTACAAACTCTGAAGACCACGTGCTCTTTTTGACCAATGATAAGTGGAAACAGTAAAAAGGGGCGGCGGCTCCTTCTCTTTCTTTTCCCAACCAGCAGCAGCCTTGTGCTTTGGCCTTGTTTTAGTAACAACATGGAATTCATTCATCCTTGAGTGTACAAAACCTTTCAACGTGACTAATAACACTTTGATAACAGTTTCAGTTAAATTTATGTGCTGTAATCTAATGCGCACATGAAGTTTTTTACAAAATCTTTACAAAACAGATAGGCTAAACTCATGCATTTCAATTTAACATTTTTCACTGCTTAATTTTATAACAAGCATATGGCAATTAGCTATAGAGCCAATAGTTTTAACAAATAAAGTAGTAAGATAAATCATTGTATGAAGCACATAATTGTTTTGTCTTTAATCAATTAAATACATATATATGTATCAATCTGTGTATCATTTAAAAATGTTGGCCACACAAGCAGCTACATAAATATGTTAAAAAATATATTTAAGCAAGAAATTGCAATGACACCTACCTGAAAAAGGAAATCCAGGATCTGCTCCTGTCTGACTGGAAGTTACACAAATCTATTTGAAGTGTGTAAAAATGCTGCACAGACAGAGCTCTCTGGTTCTGTCTGTGGGATGTATATGCACACTCAGTATAATGCTTCGCACTTCACTGCCCTGGATGTGTGGATAGTTAACATGTGACCATCGAGGGCTGAGTCAGGGCTCCAGCCTGGGAACCTAAGCCCAGATCACCACATGAGAAAAAGAAGGTGGGGAAGGCCAACAAGGACAGAGGAGGGTAAGAAAGTACACACTGTGATTCAAAGAAATCAAAACATGAACATGGAGATACTTTTTTAGAGAGACATAAGTTAAAAGTGCAGCCAATGAGATACCGGCTCTGTTGATTTGTTTTGTGCTAAGTAGGCGTGAGGTGAAGGTCAGTCTTTTGTTCAACAGAAATTCCAGTTCAAATTGTTGACCTTTGTTAAGCCTTTGCTTCAAGGGGTATTTTATTGTGCCTTTGCAGACACCTATGCACAGTGTAGCCATGTTGCCTAAAATGCCTCCTGTTTTGTTGTACTTAAAAAAAAAACCTAATAAGCTTAATCATAAGACTGTGTTGTTTGGACAGGAGTTACATTATTATCAGGGGCAACAGTGAATGTTTGTGTAGAAGTACAATACTCTGCCTTCTTTCGCAAAAAGTCAGAGTGCTTAGTCCTTTCGCAATTCAGCCTGTGGGTTTGTAACTCACAAATGGTAGGAAAATTTAAGCTCCACTGACACAGCATTCATAATTTCTTAAAATAATATCACAGTGCATAGTAAATGTAATGTGCAGAAATTGTTCACAACACATTAGCTCTTGTTTTACAAAAACTTTTATTTTGAAGTGAATGCAAACATATTAGTAACATTCAATTACAGTTTCCCTAAATATATATAATAATGAGTGCTGGGTATAAAAACATTTACAGTACAGAAGAGTGCATAGCAATAGTAAAATCTAGATGGAGCATTTTTTTTACACTAGAGCAAATTGTCAACCTATTACAAAGTCAGACTTAAAAGTAAAATGTAAATGTATAAAAACATTTAAAAAACTGCACAACTGCATAGAGCAAATGTCATTAAAACACAGGTATGTGTCAATCCAATATCTAAGGTTAGGTAGAACAAACGGACATCCAAATGGCAGAACAACATACAGTATGTGTCTTAGCTTGTTGATAGTAAGCTTAACACAGTGCAGCACAGAAAGCCTTTGCTGTCTGAGAACAGAACAGCAGTTGTTTCTTTCTAAGGGTTTATTATTTTTGGCTTAAACCATGCGTATTATATCTTCAGAACAAAGGTTTATATACTGAAAGAACCCAGTGTAGTATACTGTGTACAATACAAGAAACGTGATATGAAAAATCTGGCATTAAAAATACAAATAGAGATGGCTGCTTAAGGTAGAAACTTTGAAGGTAAAACAAGGAAACTGAAATTAAATGTTCATAAAATGTCCATTTTATCCACAAAATGCAAAGCTTCTGCAGCCTCAACAAAAGTTAAATTTAACTCCATTTTACATACAGTCCCTTCAGTAATGATACTTAACTAAGACCACTACAAGTAGTTAACACAAAAGTGCATTTAAAACTTAAAATACAGTGTAAATACGTCTACTTTGTTCACAGTAATATTCCATAGAAATATACACATCCTTCAACAAAACCAATCCTGAGAAAATAATCTCTACAATTTAACAATGACCTGTCTGTTTTGGTGCATTGTTTTTAAAACAATCTTCAGCGTTTTATCACAAAACAATAGAAAATAGACAGTTAATAACATGGTATCATGTAATGTAAAAGACAAACCTGTATGGCACCCGCCAACAATGTCATCTGTGTGGAATGAAACTCTCAAAACTCGGTTTTGGTATACTTGATTTTTGGAATCTCTATTGGGCCCTCAAGACCTATATTCAGTTTTATTACAGTGTGATTTACTTTTTTATACAGTTTTATTAATGCCAAAAATGTGGCATTAATGATATGTTGAAGTGCTATGGTACAAAGTACCACAACAGATTAAAAAAAATTTAAAGCCTGTAATGTAGAAATAGGTGTCGTGCCTAATGTACCATGCGTTGTTTCTGAGTTCCTCCTCTCTATGTATTCAAAAGCTGACACAACAGGGACCAAAAATAGCTTTGACCACATCAATGTCTGCACACACTGGGACATCAGTTAAATTCCCTTCAGCATCAACTCTTTTCCCTCTCACCTCTTTGACATTTGTTGTAGCAGTGACCACTTCACCAGTGTCTGGTGAGCAGCTTGTAGCCCTTAGTTTGTTTTTCAGGGTCCAAATATTCTATTTGGGGGAGTCACCAATTTTCTGAGGTAATCAAGTGGGTAACTTTTCAGCTTCTTCTAAAAAAAAAACAAAAAAAAAAACATTAAACCAACAAACATTGGGTTAACTTATTGAGTTAATTTATCTAATGCAACCTGTGCTAACCTGATGGTGAGGGAGAGGTGTCTTCTCCTGTTGTGGCAAACTGTAGACTGTCAGAATCCAAAGCAGCTATGGAGCTTCTTGGACGGATACAGCGGTCACCTGAGAAACTTCTTCTGAGTAATGCCTTCTAAAATAAGAAGTAAAAAAGGTGAAGTGTAAATACAACACATAAATTATACTTAAATATAAATAAATAAAAATCAATAACAAATGAAGGCCTTTCTGTTTCTTTTAAGTGTTCAAATGTAATTTTACAATAACATTTGCTTGCTCTTTCAAAAAAGGTCTTATCTTTTTTGAAAGAGCAAGCAAATGTTATTACAGGATTATTACATTTGTTACTGAAAATAAAAATATACTGAAAATAAAAATAAAAACATTACCATGTAATAAAGGTTAAAGCAAAAGCATCTGGACACTTTTTCACGGTGAAGACTTTTTTTGAAGACTCTCTAATTCCAAGAGACTTTATCAATTCTAAAATCAACTGGTAAGAGAGCTAACGACTCACCTGAGCCTTAAAGTCACCCTGTCTTTTCAGAGCCAACAACTATAAGACCAGAACAGCCTGGCCCCATCAGGTCAAACCCCTCCCTCAAGACATATAAGCTCAGCTCTCCTACCAGTTGATCTTAAAACTGATAAAGTATCTTGGAATTAGTGTTTTTAGGGCGCTGTAGGCCAAACCTTGCCTTGCGTGTTGATGGGCTGGTGGGGGCAGAGGCACTGCTATAGAGGCTGAGGCTTGAGTTAGACCTGCTGACTGTCAAACCCTTCGACATGCTTCCTGTAGGGGACAGATACTTCTCTTTGATCTTAAGGTTGGTGCGACCTTTTACTGTTGGAAACAGCAAGCGCATATGTTAGGATTTTGTAAGGTTTTTTAAAGCTAAGCATACTTGTAAAAAATGAAGGTGAGAGTAGTATACCTACCTCTGCAAGGGTCATTCTTGACTAAAAACTCATCTAAAGCAGTCCAGCCACCCCCCACTCTCACCATCAAAGTACTTCGTAGAATTCTGACCATTCTTAACTGTTGTGAGTCTCCAAACTGCAGGGAACATGATTTTGTGTCATGCATTGACCTTCCATTAATTGTGAATGTCATTAACAAAACACACTCACCCTGTATCTGTTGGCACTTATTTGTTCCACTTGGAATCTCTTGGGGCAATTACATTGTGATATCTGGCGACTCACCTCAAGGAGAAATTATTATTCAATCATATAAGTTGTATATGAAAATGTTTGTATATTTTATATTGTAATATATATATGATTCACATTTGTTTGTTAAGATATGTGGAGAAACTGTCAGTACCTCTTCATTTATTTGATCTGCATCAAGTGTTTTCCTGTAGGGATCTCTGCTGGGGTGGAGTGCACTCACAAATTCATAGTAGTCAATAAAGCCATCACTGTTCATGTCAAAGATATTTGCCACGGCATTCATTTCTAGTGAGTTTGTAGGAAATTCTGCAGATAAGAGGTACCACAAAAAAAGTTAGTTGATGTTTTTAGTAAACTAAATATTAGTAAGAAGAAACGGTTAACGTTAAGGCATCTAGACTTAGTTTTTAAGCTGTAGACGTTTTGTCTCTTATCCAAGTAACTTTTTTAAAACTCTGAGATCAACTGATATGAGAGCTGAGCTTTATCTCTGGAGAGAAGTGTTTGACCTGAAACTAACTCTAATTGGACCAGCTTGTTCTGGTCTCATAGTTGTTACCTTGAAAGAGCAGTGTGACTCCTGATGGGAGAGTCATTCGTTTTACTGTTTCATTCAGGTGTTGTTGCCCTTCTTGAGTGAAGCCGTTTTGATTTGGGTTTTAAAATAGTGAATGAAAATACCTGACTGGAACCGTGAAACTAACGACTCACCTGAGCCTTAACGACTTTTTCATCAGGTGCCACACTGTCCTTTCATAGCTAACGACTATGAGACCAGAACAGTCTAGACCAATCAGAGTTAGTTTAGCTCTCGTACTAGTTGATCTCAGAATTTAAAAAGTCTCTAGGATAAGAAATAAAATGTCTTCCGCTTGAAAACTAAATCCAGTTGCTTTGCTTTAGCCTTTCTTCAAGATGACCTGGATGACTGAGAACCTTCACAGATAAATATTGTTAAGGGGAACTTACTGGATGCAAGTACATAATTTACAAATTCCTTCCGAGTAATGCGTCCATCCTGGTCTCTGTCAATGCTTCGGAATACGTCTAGGATCCGAGACTTTAGATGACTAATCCACTGAATGTAGCGCTTTCTCCATATGTTAAAATCAAAGTTGGCAAATTCTTCCATCTGTCCAAAAATGTATGATATAAATAAAGTCCTTATCAAAATGCAGTATTTGAAGTGTAAGAAATGTAACAGGTCCATTAACCTCTTTGAGCATTTGCTGGTGTTGTTCCAGGCGGTTTTGTCTTGTGACAGCCAGGAGCCATAGTTTCTGCCACTGGCTAACCAGCTGACAGAGCTGTGGGGTCTGTGGGTCAAGATGATCTAATGGAACTGGTGCAGTAGGTTGTGGCTTTAATGTGCTTCTTCTTTCTGTATGGAGAAACAAAGTGTATTTAGAATCAGCACACACACAAAACCAGGTGAATAGTATTTGTGGTAATGCACTTGGATATTGTGACTGACTTGTAAGCGGCCTCTTGCTTGGGGATACTGATACTTGCTGTTTAGAAATGCACTTGTGTTTGCAGGACTTAGTAGCCTGCTCAACCTCAGGGAACTTTTTATTTAACTCCTCCATGAATAGCTACAGAAAGGAATGATCATTGTCAGGTAAGTTATAATGCTTACTCTTTTACTGTTGGATGAAACTGAAGGAAATCATTGGCTTGAAAAGAAGAAGTCATACTGTGTGCTGATCAATGAGTTCTTGGTTCTGCTCTGTGGTCTCAGCCAAGGGCTCTTGCTCTCTGAGGTTAAGGGCTTCTTCAGCTGACGAGATCCAATCCAAAAGCCTCTGGATTTCCTGTCTCTCTGCCTCCAGGGCAGCTAGGCTGGTTTGGATCTTTTGACCCTGCTGCTGAGCCCATGCCTGCACCTGAGAACATGAAGAAGGTAGAGGTCACGCCATGTTACTTCTTGATATTGTAAACTCTTACTTGGTAATTATTCAAAACATGATTAAAAGTAATCACCTCTTCGTATCGGGTATTTGTCACACTGATCCATGATTTCAGTGTGATTATGGAATCTGGGTGACAAGAAGCCAGGATTTCCTTACCCAAACACTGAATGTTTTGTAGCTCCACTGCTTGAGCATCCAAAGAACTCATTGACTCCTAATGAATGTCAGAGAAAATATTTATTTAGCCTTAACTGTGACAAGAAGGTTCAAGACTTGTCATGTTAAAATATCCTTGAGTCAAACTTAATCTTCATGGGTTTGCCAGCAAGCATTTATAACAGACAGAACTTTTTGATTCAAGATTGAAAACAAAGACTTTAAACTCTCTGTATAAGACTGACCTTGTGTTGCTCGTAGATGGTGCACAAAGCTTCTTCTTCCTCTGGTATCACACCATATTTGAGTAGTCTTTCTGTCTCTGTCAGCTGCTCCATAAAAAACTGGACAAGGCCATCAAACTTTTCAGCCTGGTAGATAAAAATATGATGTCTTAATAGAATATACAGTACACACTAGGGGTGTGTATTGGCAAGCCCCTGGCCATACGATACGTATCACGATACACATGCCGCGACACGATATAATTTGATACTTTATTGTAAGACGATGATGTTTGGCATATTGTAAGTGGGATGCTTTGTGGCGTTTGTGTAGTAATGGCTTTCTCAACCATGGAGCTCATTATTCTTCAAGTGCCTCTTTATTGTGCATCTTAAAATAGCCACACTAAACTATTTTCCTGGCAGTTGTGGCTGAAATCTTTGTTGGTCTTTGTTGGACCAACAAGTTTGACCAAGTTTGATAACTCCTGATTGGCATTCTCAATTCCTTGGATATCTTTTTATGTCCCTTTCCAATTTTATACAGTTCAGTTACCTTTTCCAAAGATTGTTTGACAATTCCTTTTCTTTCCCCATGACTCAGAAAACAGAAACATCAGTTCAGCACTGGATGAGAGATGCAAGGGTCTGTCAGGAGCCCAGAAACTCACTGACCTTTTACACACACACACACTGATTATAAGCAAACAGATCACAGGTGAGTATGTTTACCTTTAGTAACCATTCAAACGTGTGTCAAATAGTGTGCATGTTATCAGGCCAAAATCACAAAACTGTAAACTTTTGATCAGGTCATTTAGGGAGTTTCTGTTGTCATTATGATTTAAAAAGAGTAAACACAATTGTTTGACAACAAATGGCTTTACCACTAACTATAAGTGAAAGAAATAGTTTTGTGTTATCATTCATCACAAATTCAGCCAGGGTATGTAACTTATGAGCACAACTGTACCTGTTTAAGTGCAGCCTCCAGACGGTCTTGCTTGCTGACTGACAGGGAGCACACAGCCTCCCAGCGACACCCCAGTTCATCCATTTGCTCCTGTAACCAGTGAGCATCCGCTGTGCTGCCCCTGGTCAGATCCCTCACAGAGCGCTTTAGGGTCTTTATGCACCCGGCTCGCTTCCCTAACTCCTTTTGGAAAGCCTTTTAGAAAATCCACAGAGAAATTTTACATTATAAATAGGGCAGTGATTAAAAGAATTGTTAGGATATACATTCAGTACACTCTATAACAACTGTACAGTAACTATGGCGCACTAAAATAAATATTCAAAAGTACACCTTGTGTTTATCTATCAAGTTGTTGACCATGTCTTTATCACCACCAACTGGAACATCCTCAGCTAAATGGGGCTCTGCTCTGTACAGCCAGTCATTCAGTGCCTGGAGTGCATCAGTGAATCTGCCTGAAAACAGCAAAGCCTCCTCCAGCTTATGTTGTCTGAAAGAAAACAGACAAAACACACATGAGGATCTTCACCGATTTTAAAATCTGCAGCGCTAAAGAGAATTACCTCTCCATGCATTTGCCACTAATGGTGTCCCATGTGTCTTTGAGCTCAGCTAGTAGGTTTTCTAGATGCTGTCTGTCATGGCTGCTCTGAGCTCTTTCATGGAGGTTGCGGCCACTTTTAAATGTCGCGTCATACATGGGTCTTTTTGACCTGAGTAGTTTCTGAGATTCCTAATAACAAAATAATAAATCAGTTTTGGCCCTCTGACAAAGAAAACAAGTAAGAAGAGCTGTTATAACGATAACTGTACCTTCTGTTCAGTCAGCTGTTGCTTGATCTCTTCATGGGTCACAGCGATCTCTTTGTGTGTGTCTAAGGTTTGTTCTACTTCTGCCATCCACTCTACCAGCAACCGCCATGATTCATTAAACTGAAAAGTCAAAGAAAAAATACATGCTATTAAAACAATAAACACAATTGTAGGTTCAAACTTTAAATAGGGCTAATAGTGACACACCCTACCTGTTTGGCACTCTTTTTGGCCTCTTCAAGTATCTTTCCTCTATCCGTTAATCGTTGCTGTAATTTTTTATATCTATCCTGCACGGTCATAATTAGGTTGTGAATGACATCACAGTCTTCCTTTCTGCTCATCTCAGTTAGTCTACAGCCTATGTTCTCCACTGTGGTTTTCTTTTCACAGTAAATATTCACTTCTTTCACCAATTCCTGATTAAATCAAACAAATACTTAATCAATATGGCAACATTAATTTGTAAAACAAAAGTCTTGAAAAGACATACTTTATGTTTCTCCAGCTGAGTGCAGATTGACTTCAGGACAAAGCTGGGAGCAGGTAGAAGCCTTGTCTTTTCTTCATACTTAGTCATCTTGGTAAGAAGTTCTTGGACACTACTGTGGAAATCCTTTGCCAGACTTAAACCTTCTGTGAGCTTTGCCTATAGGAACATTCATATCAGAACATTCATATCCCTTCCTATACTTTTTAGGTACTATATTTACTCCCTGGAAATGATGTGTTATTACCTTTCTCTCCTGGACTTTGCTGTAAACAGATGCCCATTTCTGTTCAAGAATAGACAAGCTGTGTTCTATACTTGAACCTCGGATAACATTACTGCTCTCCAGCATCCTGCGAGTGGCATTCTTAACATCTGTATAGGCATGAAGTTTTGAGTCCATCTCATTGCATAACTCCTGACAGTGGGAAATCCAAGCAGGAATGAGAAATGAGGAAAAATGTTGTAGGTGGTAGTTCTTATATCATTACTGGTTTTACCAAGTGTGTGTTGAGTCGTTCAGCAGCTGCGTCTGGCATCCCCCACATTGTTTTGAGAGAAGAGAGTCTCACATCTGTGTTCTCCAGCCATTGCAAAAGATCCTGAATCTCCATTGTGACATCATGGACCTAATGTCAAAATAAATAAAATTAAATGTAAATATATTATCAGAGGAGAAGCATTTGTCACGTGATAGCTTGACATCTGAGAGACAAAGCATTAACCTCATAAGTTTAGGCAACATTTTAACCAAGCCCATCAACAGTACACATCAGCCACAAGAGGGCGCCAAAAACATTTAAAATGAAAACGACCAAAGCACTTGATGAAGAGGTCCATAAGTAACAATTATTCATAATGCATTCAAGTATTAATATTTAAATATATTGAGCAATACTATTTGTATGACCTGACTTAGCCTGTTCTCTAACTCCAGCTGTCTGCGTTCAGTCTCACAGCGCACAAACTCCCAGCTTTCATTTAGTTGCTCGAGTTGAGACTGTAGACCATGTGGACTGTCTCCAGACCCAGTTTCCATCAACTCCCTGCCAGCCAGGTTCAGTGACTCCACAGTACGAACATGGGACATTACATCATTGCGCAAGACCTTAAAAAAGGAATCAAAATTTAGAAAGAAATGTTATGTTAATAAAACAACATAAGATGCAACCATTGTGCTCTCTGCTCAAGAGGTCTAATGCGTTCAGCTTAGACCAATCGACAATATTGCTGTAGCCCCATAATATACAGATTTTAACCAAAGAAAGTGTTTTAATTAGTGTTGAGTCGTTTGCTGACATCAACAATATATGTCTACAATTAGAAGCACAGGCCTTTGACTGCAAATAAAAAACAACCACCAACCTTGTGTTTGGCCAGCTCTATCTCACAGGCCTGCAGGTCTATGCTGACTGGCTGGCTGCCGTGCAGCTGTTCAGCAGTTCGGGACAACCATGTGCGCAGCTCATCAAGTGTGTTTTGGAACTGGCCAAGACCTAACAAAGCACACTCTAGCTGATGCTGCAAAACAAATGATGTAGTTTATAAAAGACATTCTGGCAAAAATCAGTGACTATATTAATGTTGTGTTCTATAGTTTTCACCTGTCTGCTGACTGTCTCTGATTCCAAGCTATCCCACCGTTGTCTAAAATCACACAGTGGAGAAACTGAGCCTGGACGCTCAGATCCTGGAGAAAGTCGGCACACAAACCGATGATTCAGGCTTTCTATTTCTATTTTCTTTTGGTAAAGTTCCCGCTTAAATGCCTGAATGAAATATTAAAGAGGAATGGTCACACATATACAGTATCCAATTAATATTTTGTATATACAACAACAATATTTTATACACACAACAACAACATATGTGAAATAAGTTAAGACTTTGATCTGAACAAACCTTCAGATCACATAGCTGCTCTTTCACTGATTCATGGTCAGTCCCAATCATAAATTCTTCTGTGGATCTCAGCTCAGCTGACTTCAACCACTCAAAAAGACCCTGTCACAAAAGAAACACAAAATAGTTTTTTTATTTTTAAAATTATACACTACACCACTAGAAATAGGTTGTGATGGATGAACAAAAAACAAGCAAGGAATTGAAACATTAAAAAGTATATTGTTTTGAGCTGAAAGAGGGTATTCAGAAAGAACGAGGGTAAATTACACATTTAGGCTTGGTACATAATATACTACAGATATATAAATATATATGTGTATATATATATATATATATATTTATACACATTACAATAAAAGTACAAAAACACACACACCTGCATTGTGTCTTGATAATTTAAAGCCATCTCTAATGACTCTTCCAGCTTTTTATGACATTCAGTCCAGAGTTTGCTGAGGTTATTCCAAGTGCAGTAGAGCTTTAAAAAGTAAAGGGTAGTGTTATGAATTGATTAGATATGGTAAAAGCATATACTTAAATATTGTGCTTACTTCATCAAGACTCTTGGTGACATCTGGTCTGTCTGTGTCTCCACATGCTGACATTAGCTCCATCCCCAAAACACCGAGAGTGTCCAGATCTACCTGTATACTGTCAATGTCTTCCCTGAGAGTCTTTGAATCAAATGAATTAAAAACAATAATAAGGCAGTTCAATAGTAAAAAGTGGAATTTCTTATGTTGGCTGCCAGACAAACCTGCATTGTTTCAAGGCTTTGGCGAATTGTTTCTGAGTTACTCTGACATGCATTTAGATCCATAACTGCCTGATGAGCATCAGTAAGAGCAGCTGTGACATCCCTGACGTCACTCCAAAACTTCATGGCAAGATCTAAGAGTTTGAGCAGCCATTTTTCCTGTCTTTGGCCTGGCTATTAGTTTCATTCCACAACTGAGACAAACGGGACACCTGTACTTGGATAGCTAAAAAAACAAAAAGGAACACATTAAATTAATGCAATCTATTAGTGTGTATATATATATATATATATATATATATATATATATATATATATATACTAACCATTAATAATCTCAGTAGTATCTGTTATAATGCTTAGATTACCTGTGCCAATGGATGCATCACCAGCTGCTTGTGTATTACTCAGCAGCTCGTCTGCTTGACTCTTGACACTGCTGAGGCTGAGCTCCAGCTTTGACAGCTCAGTAAGAGCGTGCTTGTTGTCCTGAAGCTGTTCTTGGATCCTTGGGGTGAGACCTTGAAGTGAAGTGGGCATGTGAATGCGGCTTTTCAAGTGGTCAAGGCTCTCTCTGATCAGGGTCATTCTCTCATTCAACTAAACAAATTGAATCCAAAGAGAATTGGTTAGTGTATACTGGAAAATATACTTAGAACACTCACATACTGCACAATAGCATTCTGAAAACGCTCAAATGTTGCTTATAAGGCTTTCTTCATTAGTTGAGTTCCTTACTTGTGTAAACCGAGGCAATGACTCCTCAAGTAGATTAGATGTCTCTCTCACTTTATCTCTTATGGCTCTATGTCGCTCCTCAGCCTCCGTGGCCTTTTGACAGTAGTCCTTCCCTTGCAAAGGATTAAGTTCTGACAACCGTTTTGCCAAAGCGCAAAGACGTGTAATTAAAGGCCTGTGTTCTGCAATGGACTCTCTCAAACCCTATTAAAGAAAACAAAAACAAATATAGTCAAAAGCTGTTGAGCAACTAGATGTACTCTATAAGACACAACACATGAGATACAGCCTAACTGATAGATGTCATGTTACAGTGGTGGCTTCAGTGTCAGGAAGTACATTAGTAGCAACAGATTTGCTCAGAGTGAAATTCTGGCAGGTTGTGAAGTATAAAAGGACTACTTTGTTAGACTGGACAAAAAGGGGATTAAAATAGGAAACTTGGCAGTGTACTGCAGAAAAACAGGTTTACCTGTAAAAGGTCCTGTTGTTCCCGAAATGCCTTGTAGCTAATTGAACTCAGGGAGAGCCTGCCGATAAGAGTTTCAGTTCCTCTAACCAGGGTGAAACCTCAGAAAGGCCTTCGGAGAACTGGAGAAGAAGCGAGTGAGCATGCTCAAGCTGTAAAACTATGTGGGAATTGGTTGCTGAAGTGCTGTTACATTGTTCCTGTAAACCTTCCATTGGCGTCTGTGTCAAGATAAAAATAAAGCATAAATATAACACTCATAATCATAATTTTAAATTGTGTGTAAGAAACATGCCTACCACAAGGTCAGTAGTATCTCCTTCATCACTGTATGTCAGCAAAATCTCTGCAATTTTCACCATTTTCTCAATGTTAAATCTATGTTGAAGTATCTCCACTGCTAAAACCTATTTATCGGACAAAAAAGGTACAAAATGAGTATTTAAAATCAATAATACTGCAGTAAATGACCAAATGATACAGATAAATGCCTAAATGTCTGACCTTCTGTTCATGTAGTTGTTCTGAAATGATAGCTGGGTTCAAATCAATGGTTTTCAGCTTCTCCAGACTTAAGGATGTGTCTTTGAACCAAGCCATCTCCTTCAACACTGCCTGTTCAAGCTGATACAATTGACATGCATTATAGAATGTGATTTTAGTTGGTAGTTTAAGGATGGTAACAGCCCAACTAGGGTTACTAAAGAACGACGTGGAATACCAGATATCATTTAATAAACATGAAAGCACTTATTAAAAGAAAAAAATGTATATTATTTAATTGCTACAAGTTAGAAGTTGCCAATAAAATACAGTGGGATCACTCCCAACTAAATAATAAATACAGCTTTTCTTATATTCCCTGTAAGATATTCACTCGACTCGTCTAAACTAGTTAAGCTCAGCAGCGCGCCTAGTGCCATTGTAGAAGAAGTCCTATGGAAAAGGCTCTCATTGACCTCTTAACAGGTCCAGGTATCCATAAGCTTTTGAAATAACCACAGTGCTCATTTGATATAATAAGCTAGCTTGTTATTACCCTCTGTCTCTCGGCAGCACACAGCACTGCATCCCCGGCGTGTGCCTGGACTCCTGCAGCCCCCATAAGCTCCCTCTCTATGCGGCCCAGCCAAAGGTGGAGGTCCTCCTGGCTGGAGGTACAGCGACTGGAGGCTTCCAGAGCCTGCTCCAGCCTCTGCAACACATCCAGACTGCTCAGGCTCAACACAGAACAACGGATCCGCAAAGCGTCCATCTTCTCCTGCACCTGGACAGCTTCATCCTCTGTAAGAGAAGAGTAGGCTATTACTTATTTACTGAGAAGATACATGTGTTCTTGCAGGCTACGCTACATGAATGATAGCCTACATTAACTAAATTTGCCAGCATGGGCCAGCTTGTTCCTTCACGGTGCTGCCCCCCGCAGACTTTCAAACTAAAATATATAAATAAATACATAGTCGACCTTTTCTTGTTTTTCTTTTTTACTAAAAACTTAAATAACATCTAATTCTTCATGAACCTGTACAGAACTTTAAGTTGGACCCTACCACCCACCCATGCTCTTTACTCTCAGTGACCCTCATTTATCAATATGGAAGTTTTATTACGTCAAAACTATTGAGAGCGCGCAAAGACGATTTCGCGTTCTCTTAGTTTTGACTTCATAATAATTCCATATATCAAAGTCAAAGTGGTCATACAACAAAGCGCACGTGGGATTTATGAAACTGCGTACCAGGCCAGCCTCGACGAAACCCGTCTGAGAGGGCTTTAGTGAGACAGACACCGGGATGAGGGCCACGCTGCGCGTCAAATGAATAGAAAATGATCTTTTTTCAAGTTGTTTAACAACAACACCTGTGTTATTTTTATTTAATAAACCACAGCTGACAGTTTACTTTGGTGACGTTACTTAGCATTAGCGTTTGAGTGCCGTAAAAAGCAATCCCTAATAAAAGACTAAATAAGAAGATTGCTGTGTTAAGTATCGTTAATAACAGACAAAATCATCTGAAATCTCGCGCTGCACATGGCCCTAAAAGTAGATAAAACGATTGTTACAGAAGAGTGTTACATGTAATATTTTCAAAGTGCCAAATGCGTTAGTTCTAAATTATGGTTTTGCTGCTCAGCTTGGTGCTGACTTTAAACTTGTTTACACTAGCTCCTGACCTGTGGGATTTGAGCTTATGTACCACGTTCAGATTGATTAATGCCAAAAATTGCATTGAAATGACAAGGATTGGCCTCAAACAGGTGAACACTTATTTTAAGACGGGTCCAACAGTATTATAAAATAATAACTTATGGCTCAGAGATGGTTCAGACTCAGGACGTCACCCCGAATGTGGCCCGGGCCACCAGTTGATGATCACTGGCCTACATGATACTGGTGCATTCATTCATTCTCTACCGCATAGTCCCGTTAGGAGCCTATCCCAGCAGCTTTGGGCCTGAGGCGGGGTACACCCTGGACAATGGCCAGTTAGTCGCAGGGCTGACATATAGAGACAGACAACCATATCCTACCTGAAACAGCTTCAATCAGGCTCTGTCCTGACTGCTGTATTTCCCCTAGCCCTGCCGTTTTGACTTGAATCTCTTCAACAAGAACCTGTCAATTAAAAAAAATGTCAAAATAGATTTCACACACAAACACCATGTTATTTTAGTAGGCAATGCAGTAATTTTAAACCTTGGCACGATCTGTAGCATCTGTGAGATGCAACATCACTCTTTCTGAATTACGTAGTTCGGCCAGGGCCTGTTCCACAAATATGAACCACTGCTGCAGACTGTCCACTCCTTCCTGGAAAAGCTGTGCCTTGGGTAGAATAAGCTCCAGGCTTGCTCGCCTGCCAGCAACAAAAACTTATTAAATCAGATCAGATATCAGAACTTGAATTTCCTGCCACAAGTGTGCCATTGCTGGCAGAACTAACCTTTGCTCTGCCTCTAGTAGTAATGTCTTCCACTTATGTTCGAGAGAGCAGAGCCTGGAGTAGGCCTGCTCACCCTCCTCTCCTGGGTGGGCTTCCACCAGCCGTGGCCCCTCCAACATTATATTGTTCATGCTTCGACGTCGATCAGATAGGAGGCGTTGTAAGAGCTGGAAAAAAATTTAAAATATATATTTAGGTAAAAGCTGTTATATATCCCTAATTGATATTTTAATATAGAAACTAAATTTAGTAATATTGTATTTTTAAGGTTTCATTTTGCAAATACATAGAGCACTAACATAGTGCTCTGTTATTGTTTTCTTGGCTTTTGTCTACATAAAGAGGAAGCTCAGTCTCATGTGTCAAGCTTACAATGTCAAGAGCAAGGCTGGTTTCACCTAATCCAACAAACAATGGATGATTGGGTGAAAGACACCTCAGGTTTTTCATACCCTCTGGGAAGATCGACAAAGAGGCTTATGGTGTAAATGGACACCACCCATTTACCACTGAATACGGTGTAAGTTCTTTTGATAAAGGAGCAATTGAGCAGTTTCCATGAGTCAACCCATCTTGCTAGTTTATTTTTCCTTGTGCTTTTAGGGTGTATTTGATAGAAACAGAGGAATGTGATTGCTGATAACAAACATACCTTTTGTTCTTGGAGTTGTGCTTTCACCACTTTGACCTCTGCGGAGGGAGGCTTCTGATTGGCTGTGAGCTCTTCAATTTCACAGACCCATGTAAACAATGTTTCCAGGTTTTGGAGGAATGTATCTGAATCTGTCGATGCATCCTTCAGGGCCAAGAAAGGTCTTGTTCCCTTAAGAAAACATAATCTTACTATGGATGACTAAATGAAGGATAGTTATTTTACTCCAGCACATAAAATACACATACTCTCCATTTATCCAGAGTTGAATCTTGGTCTGAACTTGAGTGACCATCACTTTGCAGCTGCAAAATAAAGGCGGTTTACATTTACAGCAGTTAAGCTTAACATGCAGTTATGATTAGAAATTACAATCAAAGCAAGATAATACAGAGTTAGAAAGAGAATGTAAAAATAGTAATAGCAAAGAAGATGAGAAGAATAAAACTGATTTTGTGTGGTTGAACAATGGTGCTTATCAACCTCAGCAAGTTGTTCTGCAGCCCCATTCAAGACTCTAACAGTTCTGGTTACAACAGGGTCCCCTCCTTTTTGTCCTTGTGGATACTCTGTGACTTCCACAATTTCAGTTATTATAGTCTCTGTAACCTCTGTCACCTCTGTAACCTCACGGGACGCCACATTCTTCCATGACCAGGGGCTTCCTTCTCTAGAGTCTCTTCTTTGAAAGCTAGCCCTCCTCTCAGAAGCACTTTTGTCCATATGAGCCAGTGGAGACCTGGTATACTCTGGAGGCACTGATCTCCTTGTAAGCGTTCCATTTCTAGATGTTTTTATTGGTGAAGGTGTACTATGCCAGGCATTATCCAGTGTGCTGGTGCTTCTGATTGTGGAAGCAGGGGAACTACGGAGCGGCTTATCTGAAATAGGCGTATGACATTCTTGCTGTCTCTTCTCATCAATTGCCTCTTCTTCCCTTTCTCTCTCCACCTCAGTGTCTTTGATTGCGTCAGCCTTGGCTTGGTCTTTATTGATTTCTTCTTGTTTGGCCTCTCCATGTTGGTCCGCAGGCTGCCATTCTTTTCTGCGTTGGTAACACTCTTTTAGGAAGTTCTCATCAGACCTCACCTGCTTGGACTTCTGTCCCAAGCAGCTGGGACGACTGATAAGGTTACCCATAATACCTCATCCCAGAGGCAAGTATGGTAACAGGTGAGGTAAGGCCCTTTGGCCATGCATGCAGAAGATCCTTCAGCTACCTAAAATAAGACAAGGCTTTAAGTTATGATGCAGAAAATACTCAATCACCTTACAGACACAACAATAAAGCCCAAAAATCTGCCACATTCTGGTCTACATTTTAAACACTGGCATTTAAAACCAGAGAGAAACCATGGCAGAAATACTTGGCAAGTGAGTTCCCTGTTCCTTTGTCTTCCATTAGACCACATGCAAAGATGGTCCCATCTATCTCACATCACCAACTGAAATATTCTGGGCTTAGAAATCAAATTGACATGCTTGGTGAGGATCCCAGTGTTGGCACAGAAGGCCTTGGCAAACAGCCAGCATTTTCTCTAACTCACACTGGACTTATGCTAGGCGCTCATAAAGGATACAATCAAATATGACACCTGAAAAAATGTATTGGATAATTTCTCCAATCAATTAAATAGGGTATTGGCAAAGACTTGTTTGTAGCCAAACCTTTGCAGAAAATATTTAATCAACATATGTCAGATTATCTATCATATTTATTTAAAAATATAACACTGTGATATGTTTACAATGACACCCTTTCAGCTCAGTGCTTATGTAGTGTTGGCAGAAGTGTAAATATGAGTGTAATTATTTTGGCTAAGGTGGGCCCTTCAGAAGATCATAGCGTCAGCAATACACTGATCCATTCATAATCAAACAGGTCACCTAAGGTCATGCTTAGTGACTAAATATTTGTTGTGGGCCAAATGGGTCAGTAGATGTGAAATTGTGAATATGCTGACTGTGCAGGTTTTTATCAGGCATTGGATACAAAGAAAACACACAGCCAAGGAGAACATGCTCTCATTGTGCTACTGGCACTATCATAACTACTGAATGCATTTCATAACTAAATGAACCAGTTTTATATAAGGTCTCAGTGTGCATTAGGTTTGGTAAGTAATTACCTACATGAATCTCTCTGCTGAGCAGATGATGGAGTCAAGACATCCACAGGGAATACACACTGATTAGAGAGTGGTGCCCTGACAAAGCCCCTGCCTCAAGATCAATGATTACTCAGTTAGCTCAGATCACTGCCCGGAGGTATCTTGAGGAGGGCTCAGAGAATGTCTGTGGCTGTGTCCACATGGGTTAACAATTTAAGAGTGAGGGTGTGTCGTGTCTGGTTGCTACGCAGCATATGTGGTTGCTAGTGAATATGCGATACATTGGTGCCTATACAGCGATGTCAACATATATGCTAAGGATAAAAGATAGTACTCAATAGTGTCCTTAGTGGACACAAATGTTTCCCTCACAACATGTGATTTAATTATAAACAAACATGCAAATATATGTATGATAAAACCCAGCAAAAAGCTCAACACATTTCTATCATACGCAGAAATTAGATTATATACATTATTTATATTTATTTCTTTGAATTATTCACTTCTGTTTTCAACTCTAACGTGACCTACATTGGAAAAGATGCTTAACATTGCAATCCTTTGTGTGATTTTACTGAAAAGAGTGAACCACTACGTTACTCATATTGCAGATGACCTAACCATCCCATCACTTAACCTACTTTGAAATGGCCCTTAATTCAGAGCACCCCTTCTCTGCTCTCAGCATTGATCTATTACACGTGAGAGCAGTCCATTACCTGATGAATTTATGTAGTGTTAGAAATTTAACAGATAGGCAGACATATTTATACAGTACATACAATAAATGTGCTTGTTCTTAATAATGTTAAATATGTACTCATTGTTTGGCCAACACTGGTTTAGCAATGATTGAGCCCTTAACACAAAGCATAAAGTACTGAACAATTAGATTTGTAATTTGATAATAATGATCTGTCACAACAGTACAGAGCTACAATGTTGTGTTACTGCAGAAAATGTCTGATCTCTGTTACGTGAGTCGGTAAATAGTAATGATGGTAGTGGTCCCTAACGAAAGATGGCAGCTGTGTGTTCACTCGTGAGACCCATAACATTTTGAGTGGATAGTGTACAAGGTAGCATATAGATTAATCTGCCTTAACTTCAATATAAAAGATCCACACTGTCAAAAGGAACAGCTTTTAAAACATTAAGAAATAGTAAATAAACTACTTACAAAATGTCCCTTTTTATTGAAATATCCAAGTAAGTTTGAAGAAGCAAAAGCCACAGCTCATTCACTATCACATGGTCGTCTAGTTGCATTATTGACTGGCAAAGTCCTAAAGCAAACACTAAGCCAGTCATGGGTTACTGGCCGTTTTGGCGGTTTGAAGCTGGCGTGAACTAAACTTACCCCAAAGCCGCACTGAGCCCAACCTCATGAGTAGAGGAATCCTGCAAGTCCCATTAGGAGAGAAACAAAAAAATCCAGCTTTGTTTGAGCATCCCTTGAACCGCCTACTACTTCCAACATGACATACTGTAGGTTCCACACGTACACACTTTGCACAAACCTATCACAGAGTCAATCCAGTCCAATCCTTCACACATGCTCACACAAAAACACACTTTTCTAAACACAGCCACGCATGCCCTGATAACTCATGCTTTTTCCGTTGCCCACAGTCACAGGCAAACAATGTCCTCCTCTCCCCTCACAGGGCACCCCTCCCCTCACTTCACTTCTCCTCCCACCGGCTCTGTGCTCCTCTCCCTTTCTTCTTTGTTGTGGGAGCCGTGATAGAGGAATTCCTTCCTTGTTAACGCCAACGATGGGATAGTGTGCCCAGATAGAGACAATGTATTCCAACGGCTCAGATGAACTCCCACAGCTCCCAGCCAAGAGCAGTTTTTCACATGGAGGTCACATTTTTTGCTGTTCCATATACGAGCAAGGCGGTGTCATTCATTCTCACCAATGTCGCGGCTCAGGTTGCTGCACTATCAATGAGCTAGGCGGCAAAGTGCCCCTTTACCTACCCCTGCCTTTTTCTCACCCTCTCCCTCTTCTCAACCAACAAAGCCACTCCTCTGAGTCTTACTGTGACTCAGAAAACTCCATACTGCTTCTGCTTGAAAAATGGTCAGGGAAGAGGAGGGCAAAAAGGAGAGTTTTCAAAAGACCCCTGGGTTATCCTCGAAACATTCACATGTTAAGTGACAGCTGCCTCAGTCCATTCCCTCTTTTCGATGGCAGAGGAGAGAAGTGCACACTACAAAAGAGGGGACCCACACCCTCCCTATAGTAGCCTAGCCTCCCGCACATTCATCCCCAACCCCCTTGTTGTCCCCCTTCTCCATTCAGAGTCAGTGCAGCAGTCTCTGAAGCAGCAACAAAGACGACTAATTACTGTAAAACATCTCTTACTTTTCAACTCACTTCCAGTTATTGCAGCCTTGGCAATAAACAAAGAACGCCAAACCGAACACAAAATAGAGCGCAATGGGAAAATAACACGTTTTCTTTGCTTTTGGCTTGAGAAAGCAAAGGACGAGCCCCCATGGCGTAATTCTTTGGTGATTCCATTTCATTGTCACAATATTTGTTGCAGGCAAAAATAGAGTAGCAGCAGAGTGTGATATTTATTCACTTTTGAATCACTATAAATTATACAGACGCTCAAAACACGAGCTAAAGCCATCTGTGTTTATTTAGTGTCTTTTACCAAGCAGCCAAAACAGCAAATACACTTGTACAGTACACCCACACAGACTGCATCTTCAGTAATCTTAGACAAGACAGGCATTTTTTCTCCTTCCATTACTTTGTAAATATGTATATACTAGGTAGTTTCTGTTTACATTTACATTTACATTTATTCATTTAGCAGACGCTTTTATCCAAAGTGACTTACTTTGTTCTACAGTAATTACCAGTCTTACAGTCACTGGAGGCAAGGTGGGTTAAGTGTCTTGCCCAAGGACACAACGACAGTATGAACTGTGGGGAGAGTGGGAATCGAACCGCCTACCCTCCGGTTGAAAGACGACTGCTCAACCCACTGAGCTACTGCCGCCCTTACAGTTTAATTTAACCTTCATATTTTATTCTATTTCAAATGCTGATGAGATTGTATATTCATTTTTTATTCTATTGCTTGTGCACCTTTCTTTTACTTTTTGCACTAAAATTATCTTATCGGGCACATTTCTCTGTCAACATAGTATACTTATATGTACAGCATTTTTTTGTGTAGCCAGATACTATAATACATTATTTTTGAAGAATAAATATTCATGTGGAGCACAAATCATGTCATATATAACCAATGCCTCTTCCTTTGCCTACTACTCTCACCTAGACACTGCCAGACCAAAAACTAATAAATCTTTCTATTTTTTTAAATAGTGAATTTTCTCCAAGCTAAAGAAGATACTTTCCAAGTAGCCTCACCCTGACTGGTAGCCACAGTTTAACTGAAACTGCCCGCCAGTACACGTGAGAACCACAAATAGTTTATTCATTTATGATCTTCATTCAGTAGCACTTCTTTGTAAAGTTGTTGGTGGCGGTAAAGTTTCAAAGCCCTGTCAGCCTTTTAGATTTACACAGCTTCTTAAATTGCTCTATTTTTGACCCCATTCTCCCAGCCTCTTACAGCTTTAATTTATATAAAACAAAAGGCAGCGAGAAGAGAAACTGAAAAGGCCCTCCACTGTGGCTAGTAAAGGGGGAGTCAAAATTGAATAGATTGACCTCTGTGGGGTCAAGTTATTTAACCCTTAAGTACTTAATGTTTGTGCTTCAAGACATTCTGCTCTCATTCAACATTAATTGTGTGAGGTAATGTAACGTTATGTTTTTTAGTTGAAAAAAGGAACTTACAGTGATGAGTTTCTCCTTTGCCAGGAGAACACTTGTAAAATCATGACACCTGATCCCAGCTTTCAACATCCTCAAGTCCCTCTAGTGCTAATTAAATGCTTCTGTCAAAAAACGCATTTCATAGGTGCACATGGAGACTGTCTACAGCGGGAACCCGTATTTGAAAAATTGTGTTTAAAAGACCTGAGCAAAAAGGATTAATTTTATAGGCCTGTTTCCTTATCCTCTGCCATTTCAGCCTCTGTGTCATTCACAAATGAAATCTGACCTCAATGGTTTCTCAACAGAACATAGTAATTAGACATTGGAAAAAAAGGGGGCGCTTTTTAAGGGTCAAAACCAGAAGCTCAATTAAACGTGTTCATGGTCATTTATCACAAAAAAGAGGTTGATTCCAGGCATAGCACTGGGTTTGGATGAAAGACTGATGGGTTATCCTACTGGGTTAGCGACTTGGATATATAGAGGAGCTCAACCACATCATTAATCTAATGTTTGATTCAACTGCTCATTGAAGGATTGAAGGATTTACAGCAATAGAGTAGTTTTTTTATATGCAGAAAAAGCCACAGAGGAGAAAGGAAGAGGCCGCGCTTTGCCATTAACCCTAAACTAGTCTGGATCAAAAAGTCTTGTGGGAGGGATTATTTAAAAAAAATCTTGAATAAAATCAGTTAGACATGCCAAGGACAAACAAAAGATCTGCTATAGGATATAATTCCGCCAACTATATCCTTATATAAGAAATAAAAAATATATTATATTTTCTATTTGTCTAGTTGGTGATTCACTGCAATGAAAACAAGCTCCTTAAAGCAAAGGTTATGACAGTGGCAGAGAGCAGGGATGTTTGCTAGCTGTCAGAAACAGAGAAGACAGAATAATGGGCTGTAATCCCTCACCCTCTCCTTTGGCCCGGTGAGGCCTGTTTGTATGTTCTGTGCACAAGACTTATTTGGGATTCAACATCTGCTGCAAGCCCTTTAAGACACAGCCAGTCTTTATCCAGCAGAACCATCAGTGTGGGAGGTTTGGGGCTGCAAAGGGAACTTTTGACCTTATTTTGAAAAGATGTGAAATTTACTCATGACCCAGCTACCTGGGAGAAGTAGCTGGGTCTTTTTTTTTTAATACAATAAAGAAAAAAGGTTCCCAGAACAATAAATTCTGTTGTGTACTTTTTATACTATATTTTTAGAGGTTAATGAGTAATTTAAATATAAATATTAACACTTACAGTATCACATTTAACAGACAAAGATCTCAGTGTTCATGGGAAAACATCTGCGGGTGTGCTTGTGCCTGCATTGTGTTAAGTAGCAGGTGTGTCTCTCTCCTGTGTATTGCAGAAGGGTCCTTTCATGGGGCAGAGCTCCGTGTTCTCATTTGGGCTCCTAACTAACGAGTCCCCGAGGCCTAGACTACAAGCAGGACTGTGACAAGCTAACAGCATTACCATGACAAACGTCTGTGATAGGATGAAGAATAAGAAAGAAATGATAGAAATAAAAAAGACACCGGCTTACTTTGTACACAAACATGGGGTCAGGCTAATGCTGTGCTTAGGTAGGATAGGTTAGACATTCCTTTGCATTTCTTTTGTTGTTTCATGAGACACAATTGCTTAGTTTAAATGTTGTACTTATACTACAAGTACTTATAACACAATAGATAAATGGGAGCGTCAACCTATTTGATTTGCCTATTTAACAAATTCCAAAGAAAATTAAGAATACCAATTATTTTCTTTGTTTAAAATTTAACCATATTAGTGAAAACATATCCATTGAAATTCTAATCTAAACATTGATTAATTAAAATATACAGTTGTTTCTGATAAATACCATAATAATCTGATTTGTGCTTTCTTACAATACAAGACTTGCTTTTCTTTTTTTCTGCCCTCTTGCCTCTTCCTCCCATATGATTCTAATATCTTTTCACTGTGTTCGCTCATCTGTGCAGTGGGCCTCCAGTTGCAAGCCCTTCAGCTGGTTGTCCCGGCCAGGCACAATGGGGCCTGATTCCCCCAGCCCCACTATCCCCTTGTAGCCTAAAGAAGTCTCCCTGCATGAGTGGAGGATGACCACCACGGTACTCGTCTGAGTATGCTGGGCATTCAATAGCCCTTTTATACAGTTCAATGGATTGTTACCGACAATGGATTGTTGGCATGACTCATTGGTTTATTTTGCTTGTCATGATGTGATGTCGGTCTCTCAGTGACAAAATGTCTTCTCACAAGAACTGATTAAAGCAATTGTCATATTGTTTGAATCGTTTTCTAGTGCCAAATTATAAACTGAAAATAGAACCAAAACAATTGTCTGGCCTGTGTCTCATCAAGGTCAATGCTGACTTAAGAGTAAAGGTACCAGGAAGTAGATGGGATGCAAGGAAACAGAGATAAACCACAGAAAGCAGACAGACACTGACCCCAGGGTCTAGAGGAGGAAGCCTCATCTCCATGCTCTTCAGCCATTGTCTCAGTGCTCTGATTTGACCTCTGAACTCACAGTGCCATTTACTCAGCTCCTTCGTGTCCTGTCTAAATCAGAAATAGACATTATACAGTTATTTTGGATAACAAAATGATACACTAACTAGTAGAAATAAAGTCATTGGTTGTTGATGGATTCAAATATGCTTTTAAGTGACATATCAGGATTAATCAATAGTGACAGTGGCATTGTTGAAGTGTCCTCTGGGACGCTGGAGTGTGAATGTGAGAGTGATTGTGTGTGTGAATAGACCCTTGATGTAAAATGCTTTAAGAGCTTATGTAGGTAGAAAAGTAGAATTTAAATGCAGCTATTTAGCATTTACTGAGTATAATAGTGCTGTGAAAGCACACTGTCTGGTTAAGTTCACAGATGCAGCCTGCCACAGTATAGTCTGTGGTATCAGAGAAAAAGCACATTTTAATAAAAAATACTTTTATTATTTATATATTTTTGCCTTTATTTGATAGGTACAGTCTAGTCAGTCAGGAAACAGGTTGAGACATTGAGTATATGACCCAAGTTGGAATCAAACCCGGTTTGCTCAAGTATGTGGTATGTCCTAACAACTAACCTTGCCCTATGTAAGAAAAATGTAAAATATCTAATAAAGGGTCTGCTTTCACTTTAATCCTTTGGGCTAGAAACTGAGTTATCATATTTGTAAATGGTTAGTAATGTCCTTACAAATCATAGACTTTTTGTGAACTGAAGTGGAGCAGCTCTAGAAAGCTGGTGCAAACTGTCATCTTAAGTTGTCTGACCTGACCTTGTTTTGTCATACATACATTTTGGGATAGCATTGCCAATGTAACTCACTCTGCACTTCACTCTACACATTTGTATTCTATTTTTGTTTATTTAAAAAAAAACATTGTATTAATTTTTATTGCATGCACTTTTTGCACTTAACCTTTCTGTGAGCTGGATAAATAAAGTCCTATCTTATCAAAATTTACCTATACCGCTGGTCCTGAGATGTAAATGTCTGTGCTTCAATGTGAGCCCCTTCATCCTGCATGCAACAGAAAATAGAAAATTGCATTGTACACAAGCTGGATTTTCCATAATTAACCTTTTAAACTGGCACCAGAGCCACTTGATTTCTTACCTTCTTTCCTCCAACCTCAGGTTTAGAGATGGATGGGAGGGTAAAGAAGGGGTCATACTCTAAAGAGCTGATTGAAGAATTCTGGGAGGTATTGTTTGCGTTGGCAGGTTCCTCTGTCAAATCCTGTGGCTGGTTTTCACAAACAGAGCAAATATGTGCCTTTGTGGAACATTCAGAGTTTATTTTTATGTAGTAACACTTAAGTCAGTCTTTTAATTACAAGGCAATCTGAAAATGATTAGGCTTTCACATCAAAATTTTTTTTTAAACTTATCTAAGCACTTTGTGGTAAAATGATAAAGCACTGACAATAGTTTTAGCATGTGCATTTAAATGAGTAAAGAGAAAATCAGTCAAATGCTGTCCTCATGTGGTCATCTACTGCCATTTTCCTCAGGCAGCTAACCAGTAATGTCAAAGTCATTAACAATTTTATACAGCTTAAATATTGTCATACTATTTGATGTATGGTCATATTTATCTGTAAATCTTGTGTATTTAGGAATGACAAGGTTGCCTCTTTAAAGTTTATTTATTTACAGAAACATTTAATCAAGGCAAACACCATCATAACCATCAATATATTTTGGCAAACTCTGAACATTAAGCAAACCCAACCAGTCAGACTCTAGTTTATGCTGACATAGAAAACAGCATTTTATCAGTGTCTTTATTTTACAATAGATTCTTATATATCCTCTGTAATTGGAAAGAATAAAAACATGCAATGCAAATGGATAAAACATTAAAACATGATGAAAACAAGAGAACATAAATGCTAAATGAAAAGATTTGCAGAGGTAAAACACTAGACTTAGTATTGAACTCAAGCTTTAAGATGTTTCAAGTTTGCTAAGAAAAATTGTTGCTTTTATAAAACATACATTTAAGCAATGTTGTGAGATATTAGATGTTCCAAGTAACACTTTGGTTGTGCTATTTTCACAATAAAAGACATACTCAGTGGACTTTCTAAATAAATTTGTGAACAAAATAATGCACTTGGATATACTTTGGGGTTCTCTATATTAGTAGATGTCCATCAATATTGCAGTTCAGTTATAGGCACAAATGGTTTGTAAAATGTCTCTGAACAAGTGTTTCTGAGGTTTCCAGGATGATGTCATGGTCATGAGCCTGAGATCTCACCAAATGTAATGCGCTATGGATGAATGGACATTCAATGGCAGATCTAAAACAAACAAAACAACATTGAAAAATAAAAGAAAGAAAAATAAAGACATTAACATAAAATATACAACTTAATACAGAAAGATAAAATATAATGAATAAAATAAAAATTGCAGGTTTGTTTCTGAGAATTTTTTTTATCAAACTGTAACTAAATATACTATACCTGGATTACAACATTGGGGAAATGGGGATTGTATGACCTATCCAGCTGAGTGTCCATCTTCAAAAGCTGCTTTTGGCAAGTCTGTAAAACACACAAGGACATGTATGTCATGAAGATGCCACCACGTTAGTTTTAAAGAGAAAGTACACTAGTGTGTAGGAGAAAGAAAACGCTCAGAGTAATGTTTTTGAAAGAAAAAAATTTAAATTAAAAAACAGAAATTAACTCACAAGAACCAAAATAACAGGCGACACATCCGTGTGGAGGAGCAGCATGAAGCCTGACATCATCTTGGGATTTATCAGGAACACTTGGAAATGAATATGAAAACTGGTCTAGTGTCTAAACCACTGCTCTATTAATACAATATGTACACTGTCTACCAAATATAAACAATTAAAACATTAAAAAAAATGACAGAAACAAAAGAAGTCAACAAATCAAATTTTAAAATTGTTATGCATGTCTAGTGTCACTATGAATGTGTCGCAAATAACTGGGTACAATTGCTTATGCAGACAAGTATTTTTTTTTCCCATGAAAAATTAAAACATATAGTCTATATAATCTTTACAAACATTCAAAAAAAAAAGTACGTCTATTTAAAATCAGTTTAAAATGTCACTTTTTTCATTTTACATATAGTTTATCAAGTTGTAATGTCATAAAAATATGAAATTAATACTATAAATTCCTCTGTTGGACATTAGTCAGCCTGCAATGCAACCTCTCAACAGGTTTAATCTGTGCATCTGTTAATGTGTTTAATAGGTTTTAAATTTTAAACTATGATGTATTAAAAATCTAGTTTTCTTATGAGGCATGAATGTTTCTACATGCAAGGAAGAATAAATAAATTACTGCTATGTTTCTGTAACTATTTGTTCCTGTTAAAATGCAAAGTGCATTTCTAATGGTGGATTAAATTGAGCAAAATAAAGGTTTAGGGACAGCACATAACTAATCAGAATCTGCGGCCATAGCTGGTTGATGAAGATGTAAAAGAGGAAGATGCGAAGTTCATGCTGAAGCCAGCATCAATGCTGCCTCTCCTTGACCCGGTTCTGGAACCAGTCCTCGAACCTGACCGAGAGCCATAGGCAGATCCAGATCCACTGACATTGTAGGGACTATATACGCCTTTGCTGGATTCTGACGATGCCTCAAGAAGCCTCAGGCTAGATCCTTCTTCAATCATGCTTCTGTCCATTGCATCTTTAAAGGAGATTTTAAGTTTGGTTTTTGGACACGTTATATATTTAGAATAAGAATTGACATCTCTAAGTTTTTGGGCAGTCCGTGCATCAATTGTTCCCTTCCTGATAGATTCATCCAGTGTCACTCTACCCTCGACATTGGGCTCGATAAGTCCACCAGTGAGATACTGGACTTCAAGGAACCGCTGTCCAGCTTCATAATACAACCAGCCCTTCTTTAGGGCTTGGGAGGCAGACATTTTAACTTTTGTTCTGGGGTCTTCAAATCCATTAAATGCTTTTTGAGCAAGGTTAAGACGATCAACCATGACTTTATCCACAAGACCTTTTTCTGTGGCTTCAGTGACTGAGAATCTCTCCCCACTCGTGGGGTCAATTATTCCCCCTGTGCAGGCTTGGGCTTCTAGCAGTCTTTGACCTGTTATGTTGTCTACCAGGTTTCTGTGGATGGCCTCAGTTATAGAAACCTTTTCCAGAGTGTCTACATCCAGGATGCCAGCTATGGGGCAAGTCACCTCTGATGGGTCATTCCATATGACAGCAGGTGCTTTAATAGAGGGTATGGGGCTCATAGGATAAGAGGAAGTGGAGCCACTGGCGGAACCAAAAGAGGATGACCGAGAGCGGGAGCCTCCTATATTTCCAGACAGCATATCAGCAAATTCTGTGATTGACAACTTTCCAGCTCTGTAGCTATCAAGAGAGGTCTGGTCAATAAGACAACGTCCAATAGCATCATCAACATCATACTGCCGTCCAGATCTTCTGTCAATAATTAGGGTTTTGACAGTACCATCGGAGGAGGTCATTGTGATTTCCTCCCATTCACACTCCTGCTCGGCCAGCTCCAGATAGGTTTGGTGGTCAATAAGGCCCCTTCTGAATGCTTCATAGACAGTCATTTCTTTACCCGTTTCAGGGTCAACGATGACAACACGACGTTTACGAACAGAGGATGTGGAGGATGTTTTTTTATCGCGATTTTTCTCTTTCAGTAGCAGAAGGACCAGACCTGTGTCAGGGTCTTTAATGCATCTCTCCATCAGTTGCAAGTATGTTAAATTTTCTTCAGTGTTGGGGTCAAAGAAGCCTTTAGTGTCATCAGATGGATCTGTCAGGATCTCATTCATTTCCTCATCAAAGAAGCCTCGGTTGTAGGCCACCTCAACAGGCAGACGGTGACTTTCCTCTGGGTCAATGATTCCTCCTGTAGCAATCTGGGCTTCTAGCAGACGTATGCCATGGTCTTTCAATATGAGACCCTTTTTCATGGCCTGGAACAGAGATATTGTCTTGCCTGAATAAGGGTCTCTATAGCCTGTTACTGCCCGCTCAGCTGAGAGAAGCTTGTCTTTGAACTCTGGCCCTACAATTCCCATCTTAACAGCTTCATTGACAGTAAGTTTGAGATTCTTTATGGGATCAATAACATACCCTGTGGCTGCCTGTGCTTCCAGAAGCTCAAAGGCAGTACCTGGCCGAATCATGTTTTTCTTCATGGCCTGGTAAATTGACAGACGTTCTTTTGTAGATTCCAAAAATACACCAGCGATGCAGCCTGTGCCCTCAAGGTACCTTGACAGCATAGTGCTAACTTCTTCCACAGACAATAAACCTTCATTAAGTTGTGTGACAGTCTGTTGGTCAATAATCTGTGATCGGATCAGCTCCTCCATTGTAATCCGTTTCCTCAGACCCTTGAACATCAACCTCTTGTCTCCCAAAGAGAGTAGACGCAATCCACCTTCTAGCTTGCATCTCTTAAGCAACTGAGCATACGAAACTTTCTCTTCAGTGACTGGGTCAATAAATCCCTTAACATCATTGCTTAGTGTCTGATTGGTTTCTTTATTGATGTAACCCCTTTGCATTGCAACATCGGTGGGAAGATGAAACTGAAATTCAGGATCAATAATACCCCCAGTGGCAGTTTGTGCCTCCAACATTTTAAGTGCATAATCCTGGGGAACAAGGTCTTTTTTCATGGCTTGGAAAAGAGAAATAGTTTTTCCACTGTATGGATCTTTGTATCCAGTTACTGCTCTTTCTGCAGATAACAGTTTATCATGAATTTCGGGTCCCACAACACCCTTGCGGACAGCTTCATCAACAGTAAGAGTCTCATTCTTTATTGGGTCAACAATGAATCCTGTAGCAGCTTGTGCTTCTAGGAGGCTGAGAGCCATTTCTGGTTTAATAAAATCTCTCTTCATTGCTTGGTAGATGCTCATCCTGGAGGTTGAGTCAGTTGTGACCCCAGCAACACAGCCTGTGCCATAGAGATACTGTTTTACACTAGTCATCTCCATTATGTCACGGATATCTCTCTTCCCTTGTTTAATCAGGTTGTAAGTTTCCAAGTCAATGATGCAGGCATTGTATAACTCTTCAATTGTTATCCTTCTTCTTATTGTCTTACATGACAGTGGACTGTCATTTCTGATGATCTCTCTCTGTTCCATGATTTCAATGATGATGATTATCATTCGCTCCTTAGTGATTTTACCAGAGCGGTATTCCTCCAAAAGTTTCTGTCTCTCTTGTTCGGGAAGCAAATTGGAGTTCATAATATCCCAGAGGTTCATTGGTTTGTCAGCAAGACCCTCAATTGGAATGTCGATTTGAGTGCTGGTCAGGTCACTTTGTGTTTGTTCCTCTGTGTAGAGGTAGGTCTTCTCCACAACGGTTGGAGACTGGGGTTTGGAAAGTGGCAGCATGTAGAGGCCTGTCTCTGGATCTCTTTGGCTCTTGTCTTTAAGCTGTTTGTAGGTTGCATTCTCATCAGTTTCAGGATCTGAGAAAGCCTTGTTTTCATCATGTGGTTCAGATAGAGTCTGGGCAGTTTGTTTATCAAAAAGATTCTTTTGATAAGCCACATCGATTGGCACACGGTGGCTATTCACTGGATCAATTACTCCTCCACTGACCATTTGTGCTTCTAGCATTGGCATGGCTTGCTCTTTCAGAATCAGATCTTTTTGCATCGCTTCAAAGAGAGAGATTTTCTTGCCTGTGAATGGATCTTTGTAACCAGTGACAGCTTTTTCTGCAGAGAGGAGTTTTTCATGTAGCTCAGGTCCAACAAGGCCTGACTTAACTGCTTCATCCACTGATAGGCACTGATTGTGTACTGGATCTACAATAAACCCAGTGGCAGCCTGGGCCTCTAGTAGTGCAAGTCCTGTATTGTGTCTGAGGAGCTTTTTCTTCATTGCCTGATAAATGCTCATCTTTTCCCTTGTAGGCTCAATGTAAATGCCAGCAATGCTGTCAGAGCCTTTGAGATATTTACTGACATTAGGATTCTTAGTGACATCTGCAGGTGTTGTTTTGCCTTGTTGAAGGAGGTCAAAGGTGGGTTTGTCAATGATTTTAGAGTCATACAGAGAGCTTGCTGGCACATCTGCTCTGAGTCCTTTAAATACAGATTGATCTTGCTTCTTGACTTCTTTTTCATTAACAATTGTAATAATAATCTTGATTAGCTTTTCAATTGTAATCTTTCCTGACATAAACTGTTTGAGAAGATCATTCCTCTGTTGTTCAGTAAAATATTCAGAGTAAATGATTTCCCAGATTGTTATTTTTCTGCCCTTAAACGGACCAAAGTCAAGGTCCACAGTTGCCTGTGTCATAGCCTCTTTTGTCTGAGCCTCTGTGTAAGGTACATCTTCTTTAGCCTTAATTGCTTCATCAGACAGAGGCAAGAGCTGGAGACCAGTTTTCTTGTCAGTGACGCATGTCTTAAAGAGCTGTGAGTAGGTGACCTTTTCTCTTGTGTTTGGATTTAGAAAGCACTTAGCTTCATCAGTTGGAGTATTTAAAATATGCTTCATTTCATCATTAAAATAATTTCTCTGGCAGGCTACATCATGAGGAATGTGATGGCTCTTAACTGGATCAATGATACCACCAGTGGTCAGTTGAGCATCAAGTAGTCGAATTCCTTGTTCTTTTGGAATGAGATCTTTTTTCATGGCTTCAAACAGAGAGACAGTTTTTCCTGTGTAAGGATCTCTGTAACCCGTCACAGCTCTCTCTGCAGACAGGAGCTTTTCATGTAACTCGGGCCCAACAACACCTGCTTTCACAGCTTCATCGACTGTATGCTTCTGATTGGTGACAGGGTCAATAACAAAACCTGTTCCTGCCTGGGCTTCAAGCATATTTAAAGCAGGTTCTGGTCTCATTATATCCTTCTTCATTGCTTGATAGAAAGACATTGGCTCTTTGGATGACTCAATGAATACACCTGCAATGCCATTTGTACCCTTCAGTGCTTTATGAATAGGCTCCATTTCGGACACCTCTTTAACTGTTATATTGCCCTTTTGCAATTTATTGTACAGGTCTTTATCAATGACTTTGGACTCTAGGAGATCAGCAGCAGGGACAGGAGCTCTAAGACCATCAAAGGTGATCTCATTTTTCTTCTCTTTCTCTTCAGCAACAGTAATTACAATCCTAATGATTTTTTCAATAGTAATTTTGCCTGTCTTGTACTGTCGAAGAAGATCTTTCTTCTGGTCTTCAGTGAAGTACTCAGAGTTGATTATTTCCCAAATGGTGACAGTCTTTCCTTTAAATCTACCAAATGGCACATCCACTGTTGTTTTGTTGAATACATCTTTGGTCTCTTCCTCTGTGTATATGCTCGAGCAATAAGCAGCTTTGTCTGTAATTGGTAGGAGTAGGAGGCCTGTTTCTGGGTCAGTTTTGCATCTTGTCATTAGCTCAGAATATGTCAAATGTTCTTGGGTGCTTGGGTCAAAGTATCCCTTAGTGTCATCGGAGGGTTTCTCCATAATCTTGCTCATTTCTGCATCGTACTGTCCCTGTTTACAGGCTGTTTCATTGGGAACTCGATGACTATGAATTGGATCAATGATGCCGCCAGTAGCCAGTTGGGCCTCAAGTATTCTGATGGCATGGTCATGTTCAATCAAACCCTTTTTCATAGCTTCAAAAGCAGATATCTTTCCGCCGGTGTAAGGATCTTTGTAGCCAACAACGGCTCTCTCAGCTAAAAGCATTTTGTTGTGCAATTCTGGGCCAATCAAGCCTTCTTTGACAGCTTCATTAACAGAAAGTTTTTTGTTCCTAAGGGGGTCTAAAGTAAAACCTGTGGCTGCCTGGGCTTCAAGAAGTATCAGAGCGGTGCCTGGTGTAATCTTCTTTTCTTTTGATGCTTGGTAGATTGACATTTTCTGATTAGATGGGCTCAGGATACCAGCAATGCAGTTCTTTCCTTTAAGAATTTGTTTTAGATTTTCAGTCTCTCCAAGCTCGTGCACTGTGGTTTTGCCATCTTTTAACCTTTCAAAGTCTTTCTTTGGTAGAAGGCCAATTTCATGCAGTCTGCTTGCAAGGACCTTTTCTCGGATGCCGTCAAAAGACAAAGGATCTATTCCATCTACAATATCTCCAGCACTTTGCCCATTGAGAACATTACTTCTAGTTTCAACTACTGTTATAGTCTGAACGTCTGTTTCTTTTTTCTGTGCCTCAAGCTGCAGCAGTTTTTCTCGCAGCTTTTTGTTCTCCTCTGCAAGAATTCTTTCTTGTTCTAGTCTCTTCCTTTCCAGTTCTTGCATTTCTTTTTGTTTGTTAAGCATCTCCTGCTCAGCCTCTTTCTGTTTGTTGAGGGCAGCATCCATATTAGCTTTTAGTCGGTTTTTCTCCTCCTCCATTTGCTTTCTCTGATTCTCCTGTGCATTTTCGAGGGCTTTAGCCTTTTTGACCTCCTCCTCAAACTTGTTTTCTAGCTTCTTTTTCTCATCTTCAATTTGCTTTTCTTTCTTCAAGAGCATCTCCTTTTCTGACAAGAAGGTCTGTTGGAGCATGGTCTTTTCATGCTCTATTTGTTTCTGTTGGGCATCAGCCATCTGGGAAAAAAAATAGAATAAAGAGCAAGTTAGTATTCACTTATGGCATGTAACACAGTATAATTATACACAAAATCTGCACAATAGACAAAGCACTATGCTTACGCATTTTTTAATTTAAATATGAATAGAAAAATCAATCAACAATGTAAAAAATAAAAAAAGTTAAAGCCAGCCTGCGTAACTTTTAGCCAGTAGAAAGCACAGATGCCGCTACAGACTCTCTGTGGCCCACATCGGCCGGGATTGTATGAATGTTGTTTGTTTCTAAAATCTAAAAACTATCTAAAAACTTCTTTTGAAACGGTAATTTTTCTGTATACAACTCAGTCCAGCATATTGGCCTATTTCTGCTCCCTCTATTTGTACAAATACAATTCAGTCCAGCATATTGGCCTATTTCTGCTCCCTCTATTTGTACAAATACAAATCAGTCCAGCATATTGGCCTATTTCTGCTCCCTCTATTTGTACAAATACAACTCAGTCCAGCATATTGGCCTATTTCTGCTCCCTCTATTTGTATAAATACAACTCTGTCAAGTGTATTGGCCTGTTTCAGCTCCCTCTATTTGAAAGCGTAAAATGTAAAGCATGTCACTGACGTAAAGTCTATGCGTCACGGCAACAGAAATTATTTATCATTTATATTGAGGGTGTCTGTCTAGCTGAGGGTACAGTGTCAGTGAGATAGGCATGATTCTAAAGATTACATGTCCACAAACCATTAAATAAGAACAAGAATATATCAGCGCTCACAAATCTTTTAAATACATAGTAGCCCTTTGGACAGGTACTCTTAGGTCAATTTAGTAGCCCAAAATTGAATTAACCAGCCAAAATGAATGATATTTTTTATTGTATAAGATGGTATTTGTCATGTAATACACAACATGCACAGGAGGGTGGGGGTATAATGTTAATTCATATTAAATTACATTATAATAACCATTTGCATTATGCTATTATGTTGCAAATGAATTGTTGTAATTGTAAGAATGTTTAGTGAATGTATTTGGTGATGGTCGGAGAGGCTGTAGGCGCAAAATGACTGCCACGTCTCTGTCAGTGTGCCCCAGGGCATCTGTGGCTACAGTTGTCGCTTACCATCACCAGTATGACTGTGTATGAATGAATAATGGATGGCCTGTAAGCGCTTTGAGTCCCTTGGTCCCTTGAGAAAAAAGCGCAATATAAATCCAATCCATTATTATTAAAGCGAGAAAGACCGAACGACTGAACTCTATCACTATTTTCTTAAAAGAATTGGACCAGATTCAGAAGCTCTAGACACCCATAGAGCTGTGTACGCTATGTAAAGCCAGTGCCTACAGTTGGACAAGTGCGCAAATGAGACAGAAGCAACGCTAAAACACTGAGCATTTGGCTTTAAATGTGCCTTGGCTTAATGGGGCATTCACACCAAACAAGAATTGCTTGAATAAATTGTGCTATTCACATATAGTTGGATGCTTGAAAATATTGATCTAAATCCTGGTTTGGAGTGTTTTGGAGGACGCAGGTAAGCTTGGCCGTGTGGTATTATGCACAGCTGGCGTGTGGAGTTGAGAACTGAGATAAAACTCAGCGGACTCGCAGGACTATTCCAAAAACACTGTTTGGTTTTGTATAAATTCTTTAAGCGCGGACACTGTCAAAACACTAGGTACAAAATTAATTACACAAAATTTGAGTAATACTCATCAGAGGAGCGCTTCGCAAGTGCAAAACAAAAGTCCAGTGGAACATCCGGCTCTCTCTGCAGATATCAGTAACCTCCACCACCATTTTCCAACGGTTGACACAAGATGCCTTGTGGGGCAGGAATGTTCACGTTTTGGTAGCCTGACTGGAAAAATTCATAACCCCAGGACATCGGGCTAGTGATTCTGCTAAAAGTTAGGCAAGGCTGCTTTAAGTTTAAAATGATAACATTTTAATATAATTTACTGTCAAAATATATTTTTTTCAAAAACACTTAAAAGAAAACTTGCAATGATCTCACTTCAGATTTTTTTTAAAACTAGTAAAAATTTGTCTTTTGTTTGGAATGTTTAGTTTGAACTTGCTTCACTTTTCTACAGCAGAGTTGTGATGTTGCTAATATGGATGAAAAAAACATGTCATGTCATTCCAGGAAATGGGGAACATTCAAGATGTGATATGCATAAGCACAGTGCCGTGTAAAAAACTGAAGTCTTATTTAAATCATATACATGGATTCGAGATTAGTGAAGGAAATTGATAGAGAAATTTTGAGAAAGAAGTGGGTTAGTTTGAAGATATTATTTTCAATGACATATGCTGCTGTTATGTCATTATTCACACACAATACCTCTTTTGACTTATTTTGAAGTTCTTCAGCCTCCTTTTTGAGTCTAGCCTTCTCCCTCTCTAGGTCTGCGATAGCTTTGCGTAAATCATCAGCTTCTCTGCTTGTGTTTAGCCTGTCAACTTCCAATTTCTGCACGACTGTGTTTTTTTCTCCGGTAGCTATTTCGGTCTCATGAAGACGGATAGCAATTGTATCCGCTTGTATCTTAAACTTTTTGGCTTCCTCTTCCGCTTTCGCCTGGGCTTCACTGAGCTGAGAAACCTGAAGTTTGAGTTTTTCCGCTTCAGCTAATATCTCTAATTGCTTTTTCCTCTCAGCTTCAAGTGATTTCTGGTATTCCTCAGTTTCTTCATTCAGACGCTGTTGCATAAGTTGTTTGTCCTCAAGTAGTTTTTGAGCTTGTTCCTGTGCAAGGTCTTTCTGTCTTTGAAGCATCTCTGCTTCAGCTTTAAGTCTAGAAGCCTCTTGTATGGCCTGCATTTTCTCTTTAAGCATTTTTTCTGCAAGGGCTCGTTGTTCATTGAGGTCATCCTCTGCAATTTGTCTCAAGCGAGCTGCCTCTTGTGCTTCAATACTAAGTCTAGCAGCATCTTCAGCCAGCTTTTTCATATTTTCAGCCTCTTCTGCAAGGAATTTTTGTGTGTTGTCTTTGTCTTTTTTAATAAGACGCTGATTTTCATCCTCAATTCGAAGTTTAAGTTTGAGAAGCTCCTCCATTTGAACCTTGACTTTGAAAAGTTCCTCCTCCACTTGGGACCTCTGTTTAACAGCATCATCAACCTCATCCTTTAAACGCTGTAGTTCTGCATCAAGGAGAGATTTCTGAGTATCTGTTTCATCAAGTTTAAGTTTCACCTTAGTAAGTTCTTGCTCTACTTGAAACTTCTGTTTTAAAGTTTGTTCAGCCAGTTTTTTGTGTTTTGCCATCTCGGCATCAGCTTGTTGTTTTTGGTTAAGAGCTGCGGATTCTGCTTGTGCACGTTTAGCAGCTTCAAATTCTGCCTCCTTCCTCAATCTCTCGGCATCTTCTTGTGCTTGGGCCTGCTTAGCAGCTTCTTGTTCTGCAGCAGCTTTCTGTCTTTCTGCATCCTCTGCTTGTTGGCGAAAGAGGGCTGCCTCTCTTTCTGCCTTTTCTTTGGCCGCCTCTGCTTCTTTGGCAAGTGCTTTTGCTTTCTCATACTCCTCCTTCAGCTTTTGCTGTATTGCACCATCTTCTTTTTGTTGGGCAAGTACACTTTGAACTTGATGCTCAGCTGCATTACATTTTAGTGCTGCCTGGTGTGCTGCAACAAGCTGCTTTTCAGCTTCCAGGTCAGCTTCTTCTTTCTGCTTTCTGGCTTCTTCTGATTTCTTTTTGAGACGTTCCAGTTCGTCCAGAGCTGCCTTCCGCTGTCTGGCTGCCTCTTCTTCTGCAGCAGCAATTTTCTTCACCTTCTCCTCTGCTTCTCTTCTCCGTTTTTCTTCCTCCAAGGCAAGCCTTCTCAGTTTCTCGGCCTCCTCTTCAGCTCTGAGTCTGCTCTGTTGAGTTTCTTCTGCAATGTTTTTCAGTTTGTTAAGTTCTAGCTCGAGATCAAGTTTGCCAGAAGAAGCCTTTTCAAAGTTGAGTTTAAGAATTCGGATTTCTTCTTCAACAATTCTCTTTTGTTTAAGTGTGTCATCTACCATTGCCTTTTGTCGTTCCATTTCAGCATCGGATGACTTTTTGAGAAGGACAATCTTCTCTTCAATCTCTTGTTTGTGCAGATTGGCCTGATCTTCAAGAGCTTTCCTCTGGTAGGCCTCGTCCTCAGCATGGCGACGCAGTCTTTCATTTTCTGCTTCTTTTTCTTTTAGAGCAATTTCAGCCTCAGTTTTTAGACGAGTTGCTTCACTGATAGCAGACAGCTTTTCTTTGAGGATCCTTTCTGCTTCAGCTCTCTGCCGAGCCGCTTCTTCCTCAGCAATTTGTCTTTGCTGCTTTGCCTCTTCGGCAATGGCTCTAAGCCTGCTTGCTTCATCTGCAAGGTCCCTCATCTTGGCAGCTTTATCCTCCAGAAGTTGTTTGCTCCTCTCCGTGTTGGACATGCTCTCCTGCTCTGCTTTAAACCTCATCTGAATAAGCACATCCATCTCGCTCCTCACTTTAGTCAGCTCGTCCTCAAGTTGTTTTCTCTGCTGTTCAGCTGCAATCACTTCATTCTTCAAACGGTAAAGTTCATCTTCCAAGAGGGACCTTTGTTGTTCGGCATTGTCATAGTCTGCCCTAAGACGAATCAGCTCCTGTTCTGCGCTGAGTTTCTGGTGAGCTGTGCTTTCAGCGAGCTTTCGCTGCCTCTCGAGTTCTTTCTCTGCCATGTCTTTTTGCTTCAGGGCAGACTCTTCAGCTTTGGCTCTCTTTTTAGCCTCACGTTCAGCCTCCTCCTTTTGTTTTTCAGCATCTTCTTGAGCAAGGGTCTTTTTGTGGGCTTCTTCTTCTGCTTGTAGTCTGAGACGCAGAGCCTCATTTGCTTTTTGCCTCCATTTTTCAAGCTCTTTTTCAGCTTCTTCTCTCGCATTTTCTGCATCTTCCTGTTGTTTTTTAAGACGTGTTGCTTCTTGTTGTAGTTGAATCACAGCACCGTGTTCTTGTTTGAGTGACTCCTCCAACTTTGATGTTTTTTCAACAAAGGACATGTGTTTGCTCTGGAGCACAGCAGCGGCACTCTTCTGGGCTGCTTCCTGAGCTACCATTATTTGTCTTTGCTTTTCAAGCTCTGCCTGCTTTACCTTCCGTTCAGCCTCCTCGGCCTGCAACCTGAGGTTTTCAAGGTCGTCCAGAGCTTTTTGTTTTTGTCGTGCAGCTTCTTTCTCTGCATCAGATTTACACTTGAGTTCCTCTTCTGCCAACCGCTTTTTTTGAGTTTCCTCATTGACTTGTTTGCGGAGCTTCTCTGCTTCTTCTTGGGCAGCCTTTCGAAGTCTCTCTGCTTCATCTGCTCGGTCGCGAAGTTGCTTAAGCTCAGACTCTGCCATCATTTTTTGTTTTACTGTTGTCTCAAGCTGGACCCTTATCAGGCGTATTTCTTCCTCAATTTTGGATCGGCTTTGAAGAGCTTCATCGACCTGATGAGTTTTATCCATGATCTGTTGCTCAGACAAGTTTTTAAGCTCATGAAGTTCCAACTGGATGTTGCACTTTTGCTTTTCTGCATCGACAGCGGCAATTTCTCTTTTGCTCACTTCTTCCTGCATTCTGAACTTCAGCTCCTGAGCCTCTTTCTCTGCTTTGGCAATGGCCTTTGCATGAACATCAGCTAACTGCTTCTGTTTGTCTAACTCTGCCTGCATCTCGGCCATTTTTTTCTGCTCTTCTGCTTTGAGTTTCTCAGCAGTTTTCTGCATTAGTGGAAGCAAATTATAAAGAAGAGGATTATAATCAAGCATGATATGTTAAAGGTAACACTTTACATTAACTAGCTTCATACTGAGTGGAACTGTTGTGATAATCACAATCTAATCCCACTGAAGTAAGAGCAAGTTAATGTAATGTATTAACCTGCAAATGTTAATGTTAGCTTAGATCACATCAACGATCACAATGCATATTAGATGAACATTCATTAATGTGGCATCACATTCCCAATGCAAGTGCAATCGTGAATGTTATGTAATCAAAGAAAATATGGATGATGGCAGTATGTCAATTAATGTATGGATACAAAAGGACTTCACAACACGGCAAAGAAAACATATGGCATGCAACTGCAACTGTATAACTAATTTTACACATTAAATATTTAAAGCCAATTTCCTATTCAATTTAATTGGTAGAGTCTTTTTATTTTGCTGTGGCAGGGCAATTCTTATCTTCGTTGATACAATAAAGGAAAATAAGTATTCTTTACACAATTCACTCAAACAAAACCTTTCCATGCACAAGGGGTTCTTTAAATCACTTTTTGCCACAAGATAGAAAGAAAGGGTAAATCTAAAGCATGAAGTAGCATGATGAAGGAAAGGAAACTTAAGAATAGTGGTCAAGGGTCAAGAAACACAGAGCTGCAATGGATGAAAAGAAAGCCATAAGAAGCACAAATGCACGAGACAGACATGTATGTAAGGATGATAAAAGGGATTTATACAGGAACTGGAAGACTTAATTATTTACCTCACACAAGTTAAGCATTCATCATGGTAAAGCACTGGCAAGCAGTTCAGAGAGGCAAAGGAACAAAACAGGGTTAGAAAAGGAGTTGACACTTTAAACTTGTGTTAAATAGAGGACATAATGAAGATTTTAAATAGTTGATGAAACTTTCAGATGAAAATGTCCGAAAAATAAGTGGCAATTGGGAAAATAGAAAAAGGTGAAGTGAAAAAAGAACCCCTACTTCCACATAAAAAGTGGACAACCTCACACAATGAATAGAAAAGCAAATATTAATATAACACTGCTGTATTATTTGTTCGTGTTTTTGAAGCACTCACTACTTTTATTACTTCTTCACCTCAATGCACTAAAACTCAAGCATTTTTAAATTGATTTCACTGTCACTGACATCTCAGCCACAGATAACATGCCAATGTTTCATGCCTTTTCACTGCAAAATAGTAACTTGTCACCCGTACATTAATTAATGTGTGTATTTAATGTTGCTTCTATTTTTGACAAAGAAAAGAATGTGTGCATGCATGCTGACGGTGGTCGGCGGATAAATCTGTGTTTTGGTTTGACATTAGGATTATTCGACTGATTGGTTAGGTTAATGTTAGAAAAAGAGTTGTTTGGGATCCACAGCCAGTTATCACGCACCTCCTCATCCACCAGTCGGCGCTCTGTGTCGTAGAGGAACTTGATGTACTGACTTGTCAGTGTCATCAGCTCACTGTATCGCGTCCTCAGTGTTACATACTAACAGAGGGGAAGAAAACGTGACAGTTCAGCTGTGAAGTAAATGGTACAGTTCATTCTTTCATTTAAGATAATGAAATAAATGCCATTTTTTACTTATGTAAAAGAAATATACCTCTTGAATAATGTTGTCAGAAGCAGAATCCAGTTTGGTTTTCTTCAAGGGCGAAGTAAAAGGCTCCACCTGAGCTTTGTAGGCAACCAACTGAAGTTCATAATCCTGTTTGTGGAAAACACACAAACACTTTATCTCAGAAGAACTGCCTGAGATAAAGTGTTTGTGTGTTTTCCACAGTGTTTTTATTGTATACCTTGATCGTATCAATGTAGGCTTTAGCGTATTTCTGACATTCATCCACTCTGTCCTTGTTTTTCTCAATCTCCTCAAGAAGTTTCTGTGAGAAAACATTTGTTAATTTAAAAGTTTAGAAGGCAATAAAAATGTGTTGTGAAGTTGTTATAAAAACGCTGCATACCTTTTCCTGGGTCAGTTGTTCTTTCAGAGTTTTCGTATTGGTGATGGGCACAGCTTGTATCTTCTCTTGTCTTTCCTTGGCATCACCAATCCAGTGGATCAGCCAGTCATAGCTCTCCCTGTAGTAGCCGAGCTGGCGGCCGAGCTGCTCGAGGTCTCTCTGTCGAAGGTCAATCTGGGTAAAAACAGCCTTCCAGCGGTCTTGCAGACTGGACAAGTGCTGCCGGTAGTGATCCAACTCAATGTCGCGCTCGGTATGTACACGGGACATCTTGTCGCTTACTGCAGAGGCTTTCTTCATCTCGTCTTCCAAAGAATCAAACACTGGTTGTTCAGCCTCAGCTTCTGCTCGCATATTCTGTAAGATTTACAGGAGAGAGAAAGAGTTAATAAGGAACAATGTGTTCAATGTGTTGGGTAAAAGAAGAAAACCATTACCTTGAGCTTGGTTCTATAAGCTTCCACTTCTTTGACGTCACTAGGAACTGTGTGAACTTCACGCAGACAGTCTTCATATTGCTTGAGAACTCCCTCTGCACCCTGAGTGTTGCGGATCACCATTTCCACTGTCTTCAGCCTGTGGATAACAATGTGTGTAAAATACTGCTTTTCGAGTCACAATTTAGTGTTAAATCTAAGATATGTGGACCTACTTATCAAGGTAAACAGAGGAGAGCATGTGGGCGTGGTCCATCTTCTGCACAGTGATGTCCAGCTCAGAGCGGAGAATGGGAGCGGAGGCTGACGGCTGGGGCGAGCTCAGGACCTGGTTTGTCTTTACAGAGACCTTATCAAGATCCTTCTTTAGACCGTCAAGCTCCACCTGGACTTTCTACAAAATACACAGAGAAAAGGGTTCCATCCTTCATCCATTCATTTATTCCTTAAAGCAACACTTAGAACAGCTATTGTGAGATGTATTTAGTGTGTCAAATTCCAGACTTCAAAGCAGATTCAATTATGTAATGTAGTTCCACTCTTTGCTAATGTAGTTCACTCTCATTTAAATGTGGTCTAGTTCATTTATTTGATCACATGCTTCTGTATCTCTTGTGTTTTAAATCGCAGATCAAAAAAGGATATAATTATGCATACCATTTAGTCTTCTGCACTGAGGCTCTCAAATGTTTACATACTACTAAACAATGTTAAATTAGATAACCCTAAGCAAACATCTGAGTTCTGTACCTTTTGCTCAGTCGTCTTCTGGAGGCATTCCTTCAGTGGCTCTGCTTCCAGAGGTTTACGAATGCGAGCCACAGTGCGGGTTTCACAGTCCTCTATTAGCAGACGCAGGTCCTTAAGCTCAGAGATGTAGTTCTTACACAAGGTCTCATCCTGCTGACCTGCATGTATCAGGGGAACCGTTAATGAAAAAACAACTATCAAGGGCTGAAAAAAAATTAATCAGCCATTTTTTTTTCCTTCTGATCGTTCCATGTGGATCAAAAAGCCAAACGCCCATGACACAGTGTCATGTCAAAGCATTAAACTGGAAATTGAGTGCATTTTGAAGCATCTCCAGCAGATATTTTGTACATCATTGTAAATGTACCAAACCATGCAACATTTTTTATTATATGATCACACTACAGCTTATCCTGCCCACAAATAAACTGATAAATACATTTAAATGCATAAATATTAAAAAGCAGAGCAACATGCAGTCACTCTACTCAAACAAAGCTTAAAAGCATGTTTAAAGCCTAGCTTGTTGAGCTGTGGCTTTTACTGGCTTCACACCACTCACCTTTGGTCCTAACAGATATTAGCTCTGAAAGGTGAATTGAAAATAAATCCTATAACTTTTTCTATAAACACGTGGTATAATTCTGGTCTAGAATACAACAGGGTATTCATTGTTTTAGCACTATACAACAATGTTACCTTTCTCCATCGAGCGAAGCAGGTTCTCAAAATGCAGTGTTGACTTAGTATAGTCCTGTTCAACTTGCATACGGTCATCAGGCCCCAGCAGCTGCGAGTCCTGGCTGTCGCGCATGAAGTCCTGGTAGTGCAGCTCCAGATTCCTCATGACCAGCCTGTATTCCTCTGGTTTCATGGACTTTAACTACACAATATGGAGAAAGACTTGTTAAAAAGCTGTGATGTAATTTATATAATTCTAAAAACACAGTGTTTTTGTGATGATCTTAAATATAAACTACATTATTGGTACTAAAGTAAAGAAAAACAAGGAAACGCTCCCACATCTAATAATGGTACCAACAACATGACTGTAACCAAATTTTGTGTTTAAGGACTTAATGCAATGAGAACCTACTGCACCTAACCTTGCCCAGCGTCTAAATGGCTTTTATTTGTACAATTTAACTTTTAGAATAAGTCCTTGTCGAATAGAACACATACACATCTGTATAATGCAGTTTAAATGTCTCATAAATGCTCAAACTCACTATTGTGATGTTCCAGGAGTGAATTTGTGAGAAGTCTTTCATCAGGTATTGCCATGACAGCAGACTCTTCATGTCCATATAGTATTTCTGCCACATGGACACCATCTGCTGCTGACCTCCATCCAGACTAAACCAGAAAGGAATCATGTTATAACACATCATGTCAAATATTTAAGAAATTAAAACAGTCTCTTTATTTGTTCTGACCTGGACACACTGTCCAGAGCTTCCTTGTTGACTGGAGGCACAATAAAGCAGACAGAAGGCACCACAGCCTCGTTTCCATCGCGGTTCAGCACCTTCCACTTGAATGGCTGAGAGTTGTTAAGCAGTGCACACTCATCTCCTTTATGTACAGTGATCTACATATATCAAATACAAACCATGACTTAGACATAGGCTAAATACATAACAATATGGGCCAAAGATGATCAAACATGGGCAATATATCCTTCTTGACTTTGGATTGTTGTTGCATGCTCACCTCTTGTTGCTTGAAATCACAAACAGCCTGAATGGGCAGTTTTCCTTTGATAGGTGTGGTGGGGTTACGGGGTTTCAGCTGGATGATGGTCTTGGCTCTCTTGTTAAGCCCAGTCACCATAGTCTTTAATTCATTCAGCTGTTCTCTCTCCTCCTGATAAAACCAAATAGTTTTTTCTTCTTAATGTGAAGCAGTTTCAGAGTGTAGTTCTACATATTTGTGTATAATCTTCAAAACTCACCACGGCATCCTGCAGCAGATCCTCCAGGCGTGTAGCCGTTGTGTTGCGATCACAGCTGTACTTCTTTTTCATGTTCTCCTGCATTTTTGTCATTTTCTCCTGTCCTTCTTTCACATCAGCGAAGAACTTTTGAAAAAGACAAATGTTAACACTCTATGCAGTGTAAGATTTTAAAGTTTCTTTACAATATTTGTGTGCCGTGTGTACCTGATAGTAGGCTGTGTTTTCCTTCAGATGAGCCTCAATGCAGCAGCACAGCTGAAGGAGCCAGCTCCACTGAGTCTGTAGAGCAGCTGTGAAAGCCTATAAAATATGTTACATAAGGTTAGTTGAGGAATAACATTATGCATGCAGAGTGTTTGGTTTGATTTATTAAAATAGCCACCTCAACAGTGTTCTTTCCTGAATGACCTTCTTGGATAAGTTTGTAACCCATGGCCTGGATGTCATTGACTTTCTTCTCTCTCAGTTCTAGATCTCGCATAAGACCCTGAAAATAAACATTTGAAAATGGTTAGCTATCTTGAAAGGAGAGACCATTTACAGCATAAGATAAATAGTGTGTAAGAGAGTGTGTGAGACACACACCGAGTAGTTGTCTTTTTTAGCCGTCATGTTTGTGTTCCTGTCACTCCAGTCAAAATTGACCTCCTCCTCTTCTTTGTCATTGAGCCACATCAGTTCCTTTGTGGCAGCACTGACAAATGCATGAAGTGAGTCCAGGTTCCTTAAGCGGGACTTGGAGGAATTCTGTGAAAGAGAAAAAAATGTTCTTTGATTCTATAGCAATCAATATGTATGTCTGTATAGATGTAATGTAAATATAATTACCAGTAGTTTCCCATACTGTAGGTCCAGTTTACCCAGGTAGTCTTTGTATGTGCCCTTACTGACTGGCGATAGTTGGCCCTGAGGAAAATAAAATTAATAATAATTCACAAAAAAAAATCCATTACTAAATGTCCTATAATTTCCTACCTCATCTGTCTTGGCTCGCTCAATCTTGGATCTGAAATCTTCCACGGTTTGGTGCAGGCCTCGATGGCTACCCAGCTGGGACTCTACAGTGGGCAGATCGGAGCCCCACTCTGCTTCATCGATGCGGCGCTGATTGTCTTCAACCCAGGCTAACAGGTCTTGAACATAGTGCAAAGTGACATCATCTAACTCAGGCCGCACCTTTGCGGTGGTCTGCTGGACTTTCTGCATCACAGGAGTCGGTGCAGCCTTTAGGCGGAGGTTGTAATCACTGCGCAAGTTTACCAGGCGCTCATGGAGGCGGTAAACCCTGTGCACATGAAAATTCAGTGTTGGTTGCAAACAGGGTCACTCCATGGGGTCAAGTCTTGTGTTAATTAAAATTTATACTCTAAACATCACTCACCTGCGATACATCTGTTCAGCCTGAGGGTGGCGCGCATCTTTGAGCATCTGCACATCATTAAAGAGCAGGCGGATCATGTTATCTGCCTTGTCCAGCTCTCTCTCTACTTCTGCTGTGTGCTGAGCTGGTTTTCCTGCTTTCAGTAGATGGATGTCCTGAAAGCACAAGATGCAATAAAAATGATTACGTCCCAAATCCATAAAAGAAAAGAACAGAAAACATTGTATATTTTCAGACTGGAAAAATAATTCAGTTATAAGGAAAAGCATAATCTTAAAATATGTTAGTGGACATAAAGCTGTGACTTACAGTCTGCAGCAGGGTCTCAAGGTGGCTGAGCTGCTCATCACAAACCCCAGATTCCATTTGGACTTTAGTGACAATCCTCTGGAGTCTCTCAAGTCTGTATCAAATACAAAAAAAAGTTGAATCACTACTAAATCTTTACACTTACAGAGTTCGCTTTTTACTTCCATAAAATAAACTAAAGTTCAAACTAACAATACATTAGAATACTCACGGGCACTTTTGCACAAATCAGTTTCCTTCCCTCACTCCCATTATAGGAATACTCTGCTTTAGAGCAGTGCAGACCAAGACAAAGTGTCTCCGTTTTCTGCCTCGTCAGTCATTACACAGAACCGTAAACAAGACATGAGACTCTAACATGAGCAAGCCATCTTGTGACATTCCCTTTTTTTATGCACAACAACATTTACTTTTAAAAGCGACTAATAATCACAGATTAAATCAAACCTCATGACATAATTTCATGGGCACTTCAAATGGCTTCCTTGTTTTCCTAACCAACAAGTAAATGATCAGCTAAATGTCTTTATCCCAATGTGTACCTTTTATATAAGCCATACCATAGTTTGAGTTTACCAAGTCTGTAGCGTCCATAATGAATGAATCCAATTACCTTTCAAACTCTATTCTCAGCAGACGTTCTCGCTCCAGAATGGCCACATGGAGCCGCCCCCATTCCTTCTCCACATCAATGGGGTGGTATCCTGGTGGGACTTTCACCTGGCCACTATGCACCGCACTCTGTGGCAAAATAGAAGAAATGTATTTTAATGTTGGTATTTTTTTCAGTTTTTGATTTGTTCTCAGATAAATGATAAATTAGACGTACCTCAAAGGATTGGTAGATGTGTTTGGACCGGTTCTTCTCCGACTCCTTTCCTGGCAACTCTGTCTCTTTGAACCTGAGGAACTGGCGCCACAGAAGCTAAATAAAAAAATAAATAAAAATTATATTTTATATTTTGTCTTTTTGTATTTACACATTCACCACCAGCATGAACTGACTAGCGAAAACTGCTGAAGATTAAATGTTTTTAGTGTATACCCAGATGCATCTTTGTTGCTAAAGCAAACAGAAGCAAAGTTCCCTTGACAAAGATGGCTGGGAAAAAAAAAAAAACATGTTCCATTTTTATTATGTAGCATTAACAGGGTGCGGCTGATCATCCTGAGGATAAGACTAAGCATTATGTGCCTTTTGGCTGTATTATTCCAGCATCAGACACTGCCCAACCTAAAGCACAATAAAGCGTGTGCACAATGTTTGGGTGGTTTCTGTCCACATCCGACCTGTGCCCGTGAAACTGTCTCTCTGACCTGTCAGCAGGTAGTTTATTCTCTCTAAATGCATGTATAAAACATAATATAATCTTACCTCTATCTCCTCATAGCTGGAAGGGAACGACTTCTCCTCAAAGATCATAACATGGTGCCGGATCCACTGGAGCAAAAGTGTCACCAGCTCGTAGTACTCCTGCCAGCGCAGCTCCAAATCCTGCAGTGAAAATGAGATAGCTGGGAGTTAACAGCAGACAGTAGAGTTCTTTTTCTCCAACGTCTGGATGCTCCATCCCTCACACACCAGCCCAAACTTAATTTGGTTTAAACAATCCATGTCTTGTGAAAGTGGACAACGAAGCAGGGAGTGAAGAAACAGTTGATGCAGAGCAATGGCAGACAAAGTAAATGTAACAAACACAGCTTTTGTATTACTCATTATAAATTCGAGGTTTGCACTAACAAGGTGTGTAAGCACACTCATGAGATGTCCAGACATGATCAATAATAATCCTGTCTACAGGATATTAATGGCCTTGACACTAATAATAATAAAAGGACTATTTTAATATGATAAGATGAAGCATGACAATCACTTGAAAACTCTTCCATTTGGAATGCGCAGCGTAAACACCACAAGTGGCTAATTTCCTGCTATACTTGGTTTCACAAGACTTCTATTTCTCTTTGAACCACTGCTGACACTGTAAAACAAAAGCTAACTTAAAGTCACAAGCCTGTTCAGCTTTTACTAAATCTGATCAAGTCGTGTATTAAATAAAATTAGAAGAAATGTCTGATGTAATTTTTGTTATGGAAACTTAATGAATAAATGAAAACTTTAGAAGCATATACTGTAAGCTTACATTAGCCCTGGCACCATCTGTTACATCAATGCGAGGCATGACGTCGTACAAGGATGAAACGTAGGTGATGATGGATTTCTCATCAGGGTGAGGCACATCAACATCTACAAAGATGGAGGATAATTGAAAAATGTAAATATATACACACTTTGTAAGACGGAAGAAATGATTAGGATGAATCTGAAAAGTTATTACCCTCTGGATCCAGAAGGCGGGTCACTCCCAAGGTCTCTCTCAGCCACACCAAAAGCCTGCTCCAGGTTTTCCAGGTTGGTTTGTCGGTACACTTTTCCCATGTCAATAAGTCTTGGACTGGGAAATACAAGAGAAAACAAAGGAAATTAGAGAAGGCAAGGCAATTTTATTTATATAGCACAATTCATACACTGGGTAACTCAAAGTGTTTTAAAGGAATAAAAGACAATTTACAAGATTTAGAATAATAATAAACATAAAAAAATAAAGAGTGCAGAACACTTTATATTGTAATGAAGGCGGAGCTAAAGAGGAAGGTTTTTTACTTCCCCTTGAACATTGTTAAAATGCTTGTTTCACTTTATCTGCGAGGCCGTTAAGTTTAAGCCGTTTTTGATCAGAATATACATAGCCTTGGAATAATGTTTTGATGCTTCCCTGACATGAAAAAAGACAAAGAACCCTATTTTCTTGAGCTATAAGAGTTCTATTAGACTCTGACGCAGTTCAGTTGCAGTCCTTTGCTGGGTGCTCACAAAATGACCTACTGTTGCTTTAATTAATTGTGTTTTATCAAAAGCCAAACTAAGTTCAGCCATGCCATTAGAAGTGGAGCTTATGTAACTCCTGCCACTGGCTAAAAGCCCCACATGCTTATGTTCAGCACCTGCCTTTTTAACCTTTGGGCATGTGATTGTTACTGCCAGATATCTGAGTATAGGGAGAGTCTATTGTAGAGAGCAGCTAAAAGCAAACTTCACTCCAAAGAAAGATATACAAAAATACAAAACAACAATAAATACATACATACATGTCTGTAGTCTATATAACTTAAGCATGCTACATAAAGTGTGTGCAAGACCAGAAGAATTGGGTTCCTACAGCTCTCTCACGTGCAGCCGGGAACAGTCCAAATACTGTGCGTAAACAGGAGTTGACGCCACATGCCAGACCTCCTGAACAGAGTACTTCTTCACTGGTCTAGAGGAGCTACTAATGCCTGAAGTCTTAGTTCCGTGAAACTGTGAGACCTCCACCCGTGTCCCATTTCATCACCGCTAGAGCGTGTCCCAGAGCTGTTGGAACCTCGCCCCGAGTCCCAAGAAGACGCCTCTGACGGGATATCCTCACATTGCATGACCACCCGGTCCTTTGCATTGCTGGAGGACCCTGACGTGCCAACAAAGCCAAGATTTTTCTTTGTCGACTTGGACTTCTTCCTCAGACTGAGCATTTTGTTTTTTCAAAGTCTTAAATTACATCCGACTCATCCACTTTGCTGAACATTGTAAACCAATCCTCTGGTTCTGGTACATATTCTAGTTCAGTGCTTTGTAGGAAACTTCTTATTCCTTAGAGCCAAGATAAATAACATCCTCCTTGTATAATCCAGTCACTTCTTCCATAAACCTTGCTTTCTCCGAGCTCCTTAAGTTCACCAATGTATTATTCCTTTCTCTCATCAAAAAGTGAATACATTTCCTACAATGCAACGCCCTGCTTTGTGCCCAGGCACGAAATAACACAAGGGTTTTTTGCGATGCAGCCTAACAATGCTACAGTAACGCCTACAAACCACACCCCTAACCTTTACACAATTTAAATACAGAATCCTGTGTCTCCAAAAAGAAAGAAAAAAAGTGCTCAGTGAAAGCAATGGAAACCTGCCCCTACAGGTACAGTTTCTCTCAGCTCAACTTTCTAATACTTTTGTCTTGTTTGAAAACACTTCTGTGCAAACCCCCACAAACACAGAATTAGTCAAACACAGACATCTTATTATTCTTTTTAACGCTGTTTTCAATTTTATAAGCTATGATTATCGTTTTCATGGGAATAAGGGGGGTTTACCATCTTGACATGTTATGTATGGTGTAGGGTTAAAGCCAGTGCCTGAACACTGCTATTTATCCTTATTTCTTCAGCTTTGGGAACATAAAAGCCATTATTTTAAACAATTAACATAGAAATTTTAACAATTTAAAGAGACAAAGGACATTAATAAATTAGAGGTAGTAAATTAATGCCTAAAACTCACAATCCAAATTCCCTAAGAATCAAGTTGGTCATTGTGTTTAAAGATGATTTTGAAACAGAATGCAATTACAGAGCAGGTTTAAACTGGCATTTTGGAGTCTAATTTGGCATTTGAAAACATTCCTTAAAATGTATTCTGCACTGTTCAATGAAATCAAAGGTCACTGATATGTCATGACAAGCCAGCTCATTACTGCAGGCTAAAGATACTCTGTATCCCAGCGTTTTTACTATGTATCAGTGCGTTTAATGTTTTGCTGTTTTTAATATCTGTTCAGACTTACTAGTGCTTGTGAATGACAGCGTTAAAGAGTTTGCCGTCCCTCCAGCTGGTGGTGAAGTTATCACAGCGGATGCCCTGGTAGCCGCCCGTCATCCTCTGGGACCACAGAAGCAGCCTCTCCTTGGCCGACATGTCTTCTGACTGACCGTTCACCTGAATATCTGAGATCTAAGTCGTCAACAATAGATCATATGTTAAAAAAGTAGTAGATTTAAAGGTCGGTTGAATAATGACATTTAAGAAATTTGGGAAATAAATTAGTCATTAATGGAAACCAAGAGCTACAACTGGAAACAAATTGCTGAACCCCAACAGTTATTGTTGTTGTTTGTAGTGGGATTGTATGAGGTTGTAAAACATGGCCAATGTATTAGCTACAGTTGATAGTGTTTATTTCTTTTTGCTACCTCATACAATACCACATAAAATAATTACCTTTAAAATCACTCCATATTAACCCATTGTCTCATTTCACCTTGTGTTTTCCTTTACTCCACCGTCTCATGTCTCATGTGTGTTTGTTTGTACACTAAAAAACCTATTTGGGTTTTGGTTAGATGGATCTATTACAGACCGTCTCTTCAAGTCTGTAAAAGGGGCAAGGAATTCAGTATCTCCGGGGCATTCACCAGATCTTTCCGCCTTACCACACCTTTGTCTTTATTTTCAGTTTTTTCATTGGAAACCTGACACATCAAAGGATTAAGGGCATGGCAAAGTTGGCAGGACTTTTAGGGGAAAGAATTGGGAGGATAACATGTCAAGAAGAACTGCAGGGATGGCACACCCTCCACATGGGAGCGACCTAAAGTGACTAATTCTGAAAGCCAGAGGATGCTACATGAATAGTGTGGTGCTAAACTATGTGTTAGTACACTATGTTATGTTGATTAATATTACTGTGACAATGAGAGCGACTGTGAAGAGCAGGCTCCATTCTGGTTGATTCCAAGGAGATGGGAAGTGGCAGCCGATAGTTGCAGATCCCAGAGACAGAGGTACAGAGTGATAATAAAATAAAATACAACACTGACAGACGAGGAGACCTGGAAGTGAAGAATGATGGTCCATATTAACCCAAGGGTGAGTTTTGGGTTTCCATCGGCAATGTCGTCATTTCGGATGTTGACCAGCTTCACCTGTGTAAACACGGTATCAGTATTGTAAAGGTAACACACCTATCAGTAAGAGAAATAAAAATATAAAAATGTTAAACACTGAGACCTACCTGTCGGTGTCGAAGGAAGTCAAGCGCTATCCCTACATTCTGCAGTTTGTGGAATCGCATGCGGCCTTTCTCCCTGGGCTGTGAGAAACATAATATACAACAATAGGATTAGTCACACTGCAAATGGAAAGACAATTGAGTAGTTTTATATCTGGATAATGTTTATTTATTTACTCAAGGAAAAAAAAAAAGGGAACAAGGAAATGTATCTTGGGTGTCTGCATATAGGAGTATTAAGAATGGATTAGGAAAAATAATCTCAAAGCTTTTTATTTGTTTAACACCATCATTATATGTACAGTCATTAAAGTAGTCCTAACATTGCACATGGTAGGTACCTTGCAGTCTTCGTGGTACTGTTATATTATTATATATTATATTGTAAAATGTAAAATTCTTAATGGAGAGCTTTTAGAAAAAAAATCTGAATGAAATAAGAAGGAAGAAGAAAGGGTGCAGTACATTCACCAAATGGTATGGCTGCATGTTTTAAAGAAGGTCAGCAAAATAACTGACAATGGGAGTTTTATCAATGGCCTGGAAGAGTCAAAAGCCCATAGTAATTACAAACCCACTCACCAAGCGAACGCTCCTGCCCACATCTCTCTGCCTCGTCTAGCAAGAGTAGTGCAAAGAGAGGAAGACAAAGCCACACGGCAAACATCAGCGCGCACAACAAAAAGTTAGAAAAAGGCATACAGAAGGATGAAGAGTACAGGTCATATTGGAAAATAGGTAGCAATCACAGCAGCAGGCCAATGTTGTGATAATTTGGCTTTTGAAAAGAGGAACAGATTTAACGCTGGTGGAGAGGGAAATAAAGTCTCCAGTGAATGAAGAAGAAAAATGAGTAAGCAAAAAGAATTAACAGCCCAGCTTCATGGTGTAAATGAGAGAGGGATTTAGAGAATTATAAATATGATGACTGGATCTTTGTTTAGTACCGTTCAGCTCAGTTTCATTTCTGACGTTGACCAGAGGGACCATATTTTATCATGACATTGTGAGCACTGCTTATGCATTTTGACAAGATGCGGTTGTGTTAGAGGTAAGAAAATGGAGAACAAAACACAGGGTCGACAAGGCACAGATTGGACATTTACTCACCAGTGTTTCCCCAGAGAGGACCTCCAACAGAGAGATCAGGTTATGTCCATCTCTGAGGTCTTCATACAGGTCTGTCACATGACGTTGTGCCTGCAGACAAGAGAGAAAGATACAGATAATCCAAACAATGAAAACCAGCTTCTGCATTCCTTTATTCCACTGAATGATTCCTGTTAAGCACACGTTTTTTTTTTAACTGCACATTTTTGATAACAACTAAATGTAATGACAACCACTTGTGACTCCTGCCACATGACACATCAAAAGTGGGAAATTAAATTTTAGTTTATGTAGTAAAAATGTAATACTATGAAGCATTTTAGGCAGTAATACAGATCTCAAATCAAAGGTCAGGAATGCATAGCCCTAAGATGCAAAGTCTCCTGCCAATTATAAATTGCTTAATAAATGTAGCAGTCCATCAAAAACAGTGGTTAAAGTAGGCCCAGGTAAATCTGATTACAACACACATCAGCATTATTCCCATTTATCTAAAGGAGTGAGGTGGTGAGAAGTGAAAACCCAGCGAATGTGACGTTACAGACATGCAATCACTGCAGTAAACATGTATCACAGTGAGCACAATCATGCTAAAATGTGCTAGTACCCACCTCTGCCTTCTGGGGTGAAGAAAGAGAATGAAGTTTGATGAAGTGAAGAAAAGAGAAAAGAGAAAAGGGAGAGAATATGACAGAAAAGGATGAGTCCAGAATTAAATAAACATAATGAAATATCACAGTTGAGGCTATGATGACATAATGGGAAAACAATGGTATTTAAATGTGTGTTTATATGTTAAAAATAAAAGTAATTACAAATGTAAATAAAACACATGGGTCACAATAAATCTAAATGAAGTAAAATAAAATTTCCTGTGCAAACTACAACATTAGCTGCTAAATTTTGGCAGGAATTCCACATAAGAATTAACTTTTAGCTCAACTCTGACAATGTGGCAGCAGTAACCAGCACCAGCCACCAGGGATCACTCTCTACACACGGCTAAACACCATCAACCCATAATATACACTATGTTAAAGCTGAGTGGGATAGCTTCTATTGTGGTTTAAATAATACATCATATTTTTGAAACAATTGGCGGTAGTTCTCTTTTCAAGTTGTTTCTACAGAGGCTCAATCTATCAGCACAACCCATTTGCTCTGTAAAGAAGTCGCACTAGTCCTGTCGCTCCAACACTGCTGTAAAGTGGGTGTTCCCCTACAAATTGCTCTCTTAGAAAGCTCTGCATTGTGTTTTTAGGGTAAAAATCATTAGTACACATGGCAGACAGCCGCTTATCCTGATCCCCTCTGCTTCTCTGTGATCTGCTGTCTGGTAGCAAGACACTTAACATGCCTGAGGTTTTACATCATGCTTTGCTTTGCCTTGTGCAATTCCTCTAAACTAAAGTGAAGTACAGCGATTGGTACCAAATGCAACTTAAAACCTGCTACAGAACACATTTTCTATCTGCATCCCATTCACAATAACATGATTTACAGAGTTCAGGAAAGCACTCTGAGGCTTATTACAGCTCTACACAGTGAAAGTCTACCCGCGTCAAGTGGCTATTAAGCACTTAAATCAGCTTTTCTTCACTATGGTATGATGTGGGATTGTATAAAGAAACTGTTACACATATTTGTAGCAAGACATTGGTTTTCAAACCTTAGCATCTAGTATGTTTTTCAACAAATTTATCAATTTTTAAATAAATGTTATTAAAATAGTATATTAATCAGTGAAACTTGGACCTCACATAGCAGTGCATTGCTTTCACTTTAGACGCACCTCTACCGTTAGCGCTAACCACTAAGAGTTCTGGGCAAAGACCAGAAGTTGACTTTTCAAAAAGGAGCTAAGTGAGTCCATATGTCTATTACTCACTCCACAAAACTGACAGGGAACACAAAGGACTAACTAGGAGTTCTCATCCACTGGTTGCGTAGTATACTGCAAATTCATGGAAAGGAAAACACCACTGCTGTGCTTATTTTACCCCTCTTCTTCCATCCCTGAAGAAAAAAAATGAATGGGGCAATGTCTATGGAGTGAATGTAATGTGGAATCACTTTATGTCATGAGGCTGTAAATGGGGCTTTCCTGGAAGAAAAGTGGCAGAATAGCAATATTTCTACTGCTCTCTCTGTTACAGAAGCCAATTTTTCACAGAAAGTCCGGAGTGAAGGGTTTTATTTGTTTCCCTGTGATGCATTAGAGGTCATATGGCGTCTATAGTTTAAAAATATAAAGCGTGAGGTAGGTAAGAATGGACAAATGTGAATGGGGTTTAAACAGTCTCTTAAGGTGATGACAGACCAGCCTCTCCATTTCAGTGCCATGTTGGGGCCAATGTGTTAAACAAAGGCCGACGTGAGGAAGCAGGGGTAATTAGTCAAGTTACAAATGTCCTGTTTAACAGTTTAGTGATGAGTAACAGATGATTATTATATTATATAAATGTAAACGTGTATTCAGGGTTATCCTCCTCGGTTGTAAAATTGTTATCTCTGAAATTACAAACCAATATCTGTGTGCATAAGGTACTGGCCTGTAATAAAACCTAATTGTTAATGAAAACATTATCTGTAGAAAGTGTTTTTAATGTTAAAATAATGAACAAAAACACTGTGGTAATAAACCTACATTTTAAGAAGAACAATGATTCACTGAGCTAACATTCCACATGCATGCCTTAACCACAGACAAGAAATTTGCCCTTTGATATCCATTGTCAATAAAGTCAGCTATTATGAACCTTGTACAAAAATAAAAGGACAAGGAGAGGCTCTTACATTTATCAAGTGTTTGTTCACCCATTTTGTGAAGGTCTTTTTCTGTACTCGATCCCGTTCATCTGCAAAAGGAGAAAAAATTAATTAGATTCTTCAAATCAAGTGTAAATAATCAAATCTCAATAAACAAAATCTTAAATAGTGTTTGCTTTAGAATTATAAGCATAAGCCTTATGTGTGGAAAAATGCATGTTGACTATGCAAGCCTTCATCTGAGTCAGACCACATCATAGCGTATTCTTCGTCACCAGATGAGCCCCTATTGTCTTCCTCTGAAACCAGCTGTCGTTTATGAGCAAAAACATTTTATAACAAGACTCAATCTATCTTTTTTTTTTTTTTTTTTTTAAGTATTGTGAAGACATGCTTAACTATTAGACAATTTTCCGACAAGAAACGACAAGATCTTGACAAGAACACACCCCTTGACAAAACAAGCCCTCTGTCCGCCAGCCTGCTGCTGTGCTCCTATTGGACTTCCCAGAAAACCTCAAGGTGTGTCAGTGCAATCTATACAAAAGCACATGGATCATTATGTTTGATCTAGAGTGTGGTTTACTTAGTTTCTCATGAGTGCAAATGTCTTTAGAAAGGCCTTTACTTAAAGCCACATGCCACGTCTGTAGACACAAAGTCCTTCATCTTATCAGTTTAGATAAAACAATGAGACTGTCTCCTATGCCACACACCCTGCAATGAAATCCAAAGAGGCACTGATTCAATAATCACACTAAACACCACTCTCAAGTTTTCCCAAGAGTCTGTGCGTGTTCATGGGGTTACCAGCAAGTTATAGATGTTTCCATGGCAATCATCTGAGTATCAAGTGTGTATACTTTATATAAAACCTCTGAGCTAGTACTTCTTGGTATGAGGTTTGTCAAGTGGCGATGCCTTGATGAGGGTGGAATACTCCCAGTATACGTCATTATCAAGGTCACTGCAAATATATTTTAGTTTTTCTTGTGGAACAAATTTGGCAGTAAATACTGGTGTCTGTCAGCAAACCAGCGAAAGGTACTTATAGGGTCCAATAAGAGAAGTGAGTATCAGTACAGAGATGTAACCGTGTTCTTTGTAGGAGAATGGATGTGCCACTGAGTACACTTTTAAGTATCACATGTGAGCAGGCACAAACAGGTTTCTCTGAGGTGTGCAGCACCAAACAATGACAAAGCTGGTCTCAAAAAGGTGCCATTAAATGTATCACAATGAGGGAATAAAAGTAAACAAATTTAACTTCTCCAAATATTAGTTATTACTGTTGACTGATTTTACGAAAAAGATAAGATTAAAAGAATGAAACAGATTCAAAGTTTACCCAGTGTCTTCTTCTCTACAGTCTGTAACCACACTGACTCACTTTACCCACAACACAACTAGAATTATGAATGGGCTTTAGTGACCAATACAAAGTGAGGAGGCTGCAGATGCTTTAGGAAAGGGGAGTTTCCTTGTTTAGGAACAGTGGCTAGACAAAACCATCCAACCACAAAAAATGTTAAAAGGTCAAACAGATACTGTCAGCTTTGTATAACAAAACACAATTATGGGAAAATAGAACAACCACGTCAAAATGAGCAAAACCAGACATAAGCTACAAATCATACAACAACAGAAGCGCTTAGGATGCACATTTCTTCCAAAAAAAAAAAAAAAGACACAGGAACAGTTAAGACTCGTTTACTAGTTTCCCATATTCAGTTAAATGAGTCAGTCCTTTTACCTTTCCTTCCATCTGTTGCTCTTAGCACACCCTGGTAATAGCCTTCATCTGAGGGCACTCTCTCTCTGCCAAAGCTGTCAGTGGAGAAATTCCTGTACCTCTGCTGCGGAGAGGTCATTGTCGAGGCTGTTTATGAGCAACCAAGCAAAAATCCTATGAAAGTATCCCCAAAGCTTCTCCTCTTGCTTCTACGCAGTTCTGTGGCCACAAAGGTCTTCACAAATCTATGATTTCTCTCTTCACTCCCTCAGCCCTTCCTTTTTTTTTCCTTCTTCTCTTTCACTCTATTCCTTTCATACTAAATGGTGCCTGTGGGCTATAAAGTCTGGGCCTGTCCTAGTGTGAGATGCTTGAGTGTGTATTTAGTGGTGTGGTTAAGGACAAGGTTGTGGGTAGGGCTTACGACACGCCCCTTTCCTTTTGCGCTGGGCCGTGTTACACCGAGGCAAGGACGATGCAGGAAAACTGTAGGATGGTGTGGTACCGCATGTATCAGTTAATCACCTTCTTTCCCCAAGCTAATACATAATTATATAAGCTGAGTCAGCAAGGGAAAAAATGTTTTATCTCATTTTATTATTCAGGAGATGATAGAAAACAAAGTCACTGATGTAACTTAAATACTGTCATGCCTTGACACTCACACGCTCAGATGTTAATCATTACTTATTCATGACTTTCCTCAGGCGTTTGACACCTACTCACTGTGACAGACACACTTAGAATAGAGGGATGAGACATTTTTGGGAAGTTCTTCTACTGAAGCAAGACAATGATATACCACACCCTGAACAAGATTTGCCAAGAAACAAAATATACAGTAGCTGAGAACTTCAGCCTTTGTGCATTCACTGTCTGAGATCAGTGTGTGACCCTCAGTCAACCCGGGGCTTCAGTTCAGTGGCTGAATGAATACTATCTATATTCACACTAATCTTTAGATTGTTAGCCACTATTCTGAGAACTTTTATGTCAATAACTGGTTGATTGATTTATTGTTGAGGACATAATCTTGTTTTCCTTAAGAGTAATGAAAACAAAAGAATGAATGAAAAGAAGGCAGAGAATAACACAGCCAGAGTCTGTGTTTTTGTTTTCAAGCCCAGTTCGATTGATGAACATTTTTTTAACATTAGGACAGACTAGGGCACTATTCCTTAATCAAAATGAATGACAATTCCTGAAAATGGCTGTATTTATTGTGTCATCAGTGCATTATAGAGCGGTTTCTGTCATATTTCAGTGCTTCTCTTACAGTTGTATAATGCTCACCAAGGCATTGATTAATATTTATATTTTTTGCAACATCCCATCAGACCTTTGTACCTACAGTTACGCTAATGCAGGGTGTGTCTTATTTTTACTTAATCCAGCCCTTATAGCCTTGAGGTGGATATTTCCTAACTCTACACTGACTGATCAAGCAGCTAGAACCACTTTTTCTTCCAGAGAGAGCGCAGTGTTAACAAGCGACCTGTACAAACATGAAATGCACTTAATAGGTTAGCATCGCTGACTCATTTTTAGCCATGTTCGCAGATTTAGAGACACACCTTTATAGTTCCATACAATGTCTAGGCAAGTAGAGGAATTAAGGAGTGGTTAGGGCTGGATACTGCATGGGTTCTAAAAAGCCACAGCATGGTAAAAAGAGACTAATGTTGTACACAGATAAGTTCTATTGAGAAAATAATGCTGATTATTCAGGTTATGTGAGATGCAGTTGCAACATTAGCTGGTAACAGAGCTGGCAGTGGAAACACGGCACAAGTGTGATTTCCAGACCCCAAAGGGAAACACTAGGAGGGAACTCACATGGGAACTAAGCAGGATGCAAAAACGCTGGAACATCTTAGTCATGAGATCCTTTCTTTAAAAAGGACACATATCATTAAGCTCTCGACATGCTTATTACACTGCTCCTTCATCTGCCCTGATCATAACCAGACGGAGAGCCTGAGCTTTTTATATAGAGGAGCGGGAGCTTGGAGTAAATGTGAGGAAAGTATAGTGTTTTATTTTCTAAATGACAGCTTAGGCTCTGATCACTTTTTCTACGTAAAGTTGAGGGGAATTCTGCTTCTCACGTTGAGCATACATTATCCAGTTGCCATTTTACACAATGGATTTCTGATGTCTACAAAGCCTTAAAAATGTTTGCTGTTTTTAATCTAATGACATGTTGCATTATTCTGTTTTGTATAATTACCCTGAACACTTCTGACCACAGACATGGGTTGGATGTATGCCTTGTGGTTCTTGAAAACCACAGTACCCATAACCCCTTGTGTGCTTATGTATTTAATGAACTGATATGCCAAGAAGAAATCTAAAAATAATTCTTAAAAAGAAAATATAAAATGAAGATACACGGTAAAGTTGTAAAGTTGTCATATCATATTAAGGGCTAACGTTCCAAAGGTTTTGTCAAAAGCAAAAACAAAAATGTATGACTCATAATGACTTTTGGAAGATTACAAATGTCTTTTTGATCAATACTCTTTTTAAATATCTATACACTTTTTCTTCATATTTTTCTTTACACTTTTCTCTTTCTTATTCAATTCACGTGAAAGTGAAAAGCGTTTATTGCAATATGTATCAACCACACCCCACAGGGAAAGGAATGCTGATAAAAGTGGGAGCTGCCTGGACACTCCCTGTATTATAATTTAATAATTTATCTAAAAAGAGAGAGAAGAACAAGGGGAGGAGCTAAGAGTTTGAGCAATTCATTGACACATGTTGTTGTGCAATCTTTTATAAACAGCTATGCTAAAATCAAGTCATATATATATATATATATATATATATATATATATATATATATATATATATATGAATTATAAAGGCATTAGTAATATAGCTTAAAAGCATAGCTTTTTTTACATTTTGTCACAATTGTGTGATGATACACTGTCTGTCTTGTTAATATCCCCTGCCTGACAGTGGCTTTAGATGATATTGTCAAATTAGAGCCAACAATAAAGATGCAATACTCAGTTTAACCCAGACTAAACAGGCCTCGGATTTGTCATAACAGCTGACTTTAAAAATAGGCTAACGCTGAGCTTCACAAGACTCAGTGGAAAGCCCCACAAGTGGGACTTAACTTGTGTCAATCACTAATATTTCATTTAGTGGAGTCACATGTTACACATACAGTATATGTGGATGGTGTAGATGTGGGAGGTGTCGTTTGGATACAGCAGAGAAGTGTCTCCCTCTGCAGGACAGAGGCCAACTCTTTAATATGGAGTATGAGGATTGTAAGGAAGGGATTGCAACATTTCTGAAAGTCTGAGAGAGAACATTAGACAACACTGACTTGTGTGTTATGACATTTTGTGTAGCAATATATAAATGTATAGTATACAACAGTTTTGAAACAATTATCATGGCTGAAATCCTAAAGTAAGTTATTACAAAAAAATAAAAACATTTTATGCATTAAGCACAAATGTTTTCCACTGCCTGATGACCATTAAAAAGTTGGGTATTTCCAGTACTTCCATAATGTTTGACACTTTAAAAACACACAAAGGCGGAAAACCTGCGGCATGTTTCCATGACAACATCCATACATAATACAGATCCATGAGCAAGGTCTTGCTCATAAGGGTATTTTTGGATGTTTAATCTCCCATAGCCAACCAATTTGACGTAAAAAGGGAAACACCTTTTTCCACTCACTTCAATGGAGGTGCAGCCACCAGGGGGAGCTACAGCACACAACAGGCCCTGAAGATAGTCCTCCAATGGTGTCCAGACTAATAATTTTCTGAGCAAATATAAATAAAATCCAATGAACTAGTACTGCTAATTGTCATAATAGCCAAATTGTGATGAATGAATGTAATATAACCTTCTTGTATAAGGTTTAAAAAGGTCAACGTAATAATAAACACACTTGACTCTATTGTCAAATAAATTGATTTTGTTGGCCTACTATAAAAAAGTGTCAACATACTTTATTGAAATAGTTAGGTGTCCTGAACTGACCACTTCAGACTTAAAGTAGTTACATATTTACTATATACTTTATACAGTACAATATGGGCCCATTTATCAGCTACTCTACAATTATATTTTCTCCACACAGCATGTGTACCTAAGCAGTTCTCACACTTTAAACACCTACAATCACTCTAATTGTCATAATATAATCTTGTGTAGACATCGATATAAAGTTAATATTACTGAAGAATTTATTGCAAGGGGCAAGTGGAGGCAAATCCATGTGCATCATGCAGCAATCAGTCATTAAAACTGTTTATGGTGCAGCTGCATTTTCCATTGATTTAGCAACATGCTGTAAGAACACATCAAACACTTACAGATAAGTAGTAGTTAAACCTCATTGGAAGGTAGCACATGACAAAATTTCTATATAAAAATATTTTATGAATAGAAAATACATGCTGACTGAAGTAAATTGTGAGCATAACTCACACAACAGCCTGTGACCAAAGTTAAAGATTAAAAAGAGGAGAAAAATCTTATCTGGACTTTATTTGAGCTCTGATAGTGACAAGCTGTGCTATCACCGTCCACCACTCCCCCCCACACACTGTCCACTGCACTTACCGAAACAATGCATCTTACTGCTCAAATATAAGTGACTTAAAAAGAACAGGAACAGCTTTCCTTGTAACAGAGGAATATAGTGCAGCATGCTCTGCCCTCTTCAATAAAGGAGTAAACTAAAGATAACAAGTAATCAAGCTAAAATTACTTTTAATCTTGCACGTATGCCCCCTCATATGCTGCACTTGTCCATTCCAAGATATACAGTAGAGCAACACTATACAAATTTAGGATAGTTCCATTGAATACTTTTGGATAGCTAAAGACTAAACCATGTACTGCTGTAAATATGGCTAGAGAAAATGAGATTTAAACGTTTAAAGCTCATTCTATTTAAAAACAAAGGATATATTAATTATATGCTAAGAAGTGGTCCAAATTACCATTTACTTACTTAGAAGTATCTGATTGCCCCCCTTCTATATTTAGGCTATTGTTTTATGTCACTGTTGTCATTGTTTGAAGCTTTAGAAAAGCCTCAAAACAATAGTTATCAGGCTATATTTGAAATACTTTAGGTTGGTCTACAGTGTAAATGTACACAAAGGCAGTCAACAACTGGAGCAGGGAGTAAAAGTGTTCTCCTCTTACAGGACACTGGCCTCTGACCTGAAAACCTAGAGGAAGCTGAGCTCAAATGCTGTACTGACAAGTCCGATCAATCACACAGGAAGTTCTATATACATTTTGAAAAGGGTCACCTGGAGTGTAAATAAACACAGAATCGGATGCGTTTGCACAGACCCAGTGCTATACAGGTAAATAAAGTCTAAACAAATAACCCAAAAGTGCTCCCAGAGGACATATAAACAATATCCAAAACCACACAGTTTCTATGGATGGTATTCACTGTTTATAATATGACTCATGCCAACAGGGCCATCAGCAGGATGTAGTGTGGTGGGTCATCCTGCCTGGGAAAATTATACACTACCCAAAACTCAACTCACAAAATAACCCAGCGATAGTACAGACTTCCTACATCCAATGTCAATTTAAAGCATTTTCAATGTTCACATTCAAGCTTTCCAAGCACCTTGAGACTGTGTTAATACACTAGTACCAGTGTTGGAGATACAGCTGTGATATGTCTACTTTACAAGACAATGTAAAAATCAGTTGCTTTGGCAAAAGGAGTCACCTGTTCAACCAGTTATTCCCGAGCTACACTGCAATGAAAATTACTTGCTAATTATCGAAGGTAATTAAAATTCTTAAGCGTGTGAAAAGCCTGTAATTCAAAACACCATTAAAGAGTGTGATGGGTCAAAGTTCACAGAGAAGATGTACCTTGTGCACAACAGAAGACTTTTTATAGCCCAACAAAGCTGATCTTAATGTTGTATTCCGACCTCAGCACACAGTGAACCTGAGTAAAAAGAATACCTACAACGTGTGCTCTCACTGCTGTGATATGTGACAAGCTGCGTCCTGAGTGAAAGGAGGACAAGAGGGCTGTCACCATGTAAAGTGGGAGCCAGTAACTGAGGGACAGCTAAGACCAGAAAGCCCCATGACAGGCCCGAACCCCAAGAGCAGATCAGCAGCTGCATTTATAACTTACTATCAGGGAATAAAATGTTAGGATGGAGAAAGGTCATGGTTAGATAAAGACAGAGGACAGTGATAGTGAACTGTATGTCAATTAATACTAAACTTTAGGAAGACATTACACTGTGCTGCATATTTTTGTAAAAGAAAATAAATATTATATATAGAATATAAATTCCTAAGTAAAATTGCACATGAGGCATACATTTATAATACATTATTAAGAAAATTACAAATGCAATCAATTTGAATCCTACATTTACGGTTAATTTGTATTTGTAATTTTAAAATTTAATTTAGCTTTTGTTATGCTACTGCTGCTCTGCTGGTATATTATTTGAAATGTTGTCTGTTTGGGAAAATGCTGAGATGTCAAACTAGTAGGACTGTGGGAGAACTAGAAAATAATTGAGGTTATACCAAGAATACCCTGCAGCAACACCACTTTCAATTTGAACCACAATGAAACAGGTTTGAGAGAGGGCTGAGATAAACATGGTTACAACATTTTTAGATGAGAGGATCCTCAAATGTTTGTCAAGGCTGACATGTGTCATGGCGGCATGGCACTACAGCGTTATTGTGGGCCTCTTGTCTTAAATGTAATGAGAGCTCCTTCCTTTTTAACACTTCCATCAGAAAAGAATAACATGGCAGTGTTAAGCTGTCAGGGCAAGAGACAGTGGGATGATCAGTTGGTCACATCCCAGTGGACAATGGCAGACAGCTTTCAAGGTTACATCAGGCCAACATGCATTGGATAAGCATGCCACATAAAGCCTTAAAGCCATTGTATTAATAAAATGTCTGTCTAGGGTCAAGGTACTCAAAATAACGTCATATAATCACAGCAACTGAAATCTTTTAATACCACATCTTCAATGATGCTAGAAAAAGCTCAGATTTTAGACACCATTATATATCATTGCACTATATCACAATTACCTTTACGCTTCTTACCGTCTTTCCTGTGCCTTTTCAAACGCCAGAACAAAATCAGAGTAACTAGATGGCCCAAAACAACCAGGGCAGGGAAGCTGGGTCCAAGGGGGTTATTAGGCATTTTGAGCATAGTGCAACTGGAGCAATAAGACATTAAGGATAAGGGAAGCATGGCTGTGGTGACAGGTGGGCCTTCACTGTGAGGGTGAAAGTAGAGGGTGGGTGTGGCATTAACATTTAAAAAAAAAGGACACAACGAGCTGGAATTTGTGCTGTTTCACCCTCCCAAGAGATGTTTGGCAATCCTCTATCACTTGCCTGATTGTTCAGCTGTTTCTTACATTTATGACAGTGGCCAGACTGTATGGTATTTTGGGAATCTAATTAAGTGCTACAGATAAACAGCCAGTTGTGTTTGCTTTTGAAGACACAAAGGACATTTTCAAAATAAAAGTTGTCATTACGCCATCTCGGTTCATTTTATTTGATTTCAACACAATCAGCTAAGATAAGCTTGTTATGCATAACTTCAAAATTATGTTATTTGAGGGTTGTGTTCAAATTTACAAATAATACTAATATGAAAGAGTGTCCCATAGCATAGGGTATAGTAATTTAATTATAAAACATTACAATATATTCATAATATAAACAGTTGTGGACACAACAACATTATGAACACATTTTACTAAAGGCGACAAATGGGTCTATCACACTGTATGAAACACACTTCCAAAAGGTATCCAGAGTGAGGGTGGCATTGTTCACCTTTCACATCACCCACTGGTCATTCACATACCAACAAATAATGGAAACTTATGACGGCAGCCAACATTGCTCATAATTCACGGCAGTCACATTGCGGAAAGTGGTTTAAATATGGAAAACAATCCGTGCGGCGATAAGTGTTCCTTAAATGCGAACATGTGCACCTGTGTGACATTTCAAAGTCCGATCGAGGACACAACAAGACTTCACGCGCAGCATTTGCGTAACAGTCAGTCAGTGTCAAACAGAGTTAGGAGACAGGCACACCACAGCAACAAGCCCACTCTGTGAACCTACCAGGTATGATCTTCATCTAAGGAAGCAAGAAGAGGACGAGGAGAAGAGAAAAAGAGCTGGACAATGAGGCGAACAGTAGAGGCTACTGTTTGTTTGCGCTCAACTGTCTTGTTTCTCTCTCTCTCTATGTTCAACTTTGACAGACTGTGCCTGCTGCTTAGACACGTCAGCCTACTCACCAGTGACCAAGGGAGGGACGAGGAGGGGTGGGGGACGACACACCAGGCTCCGGGTGAGAGAGGGAGGCGGTGGGCTGAGAGGGGCTGGGTGGTCAAAGGGTTATAAATATCCACCAGAGCCAGATGATCGCACTGTCACACTTAGAACATGATGGCAGCGCTGTGGCGGGACACTTGGCTTGACTCGGCCCCTGGAGACCCCCCTCCTCCGCAAACACAAACAGCCATCTGCCTTTCTTTGATGGTGATGGAGTCAAGTTTATTTTGTGGCATTGGTACACAACTATTAGGAAACAGATCCTCAAATATCTTTTATTACAACATAATTTGTTTCTGATTTCGAGTACATTTCATGCACTTGAAATATCAAAGGCAGCAGTAGATTGGCATGTTGCTTTTGGGCCTGTGTTTTTTTACCCAGCTGTCCATCACCCACCTAATCCTTTTTAGTACTAGAGGAATGCGTGTTTATTTTACAGTATCCCTTTGGTGCAATAGTTATGACTATACATTGACTTTTAGACAGGGTCATTTGATAATTAATACAGGAAAAAGCAGTTAAATGGACAAAAATAGCAAGAATGCCCAATGTGATGAAAAGCAAGCCCAAAACTAAATTGCCTTTAACATAGTTTGGTGATTGACAGTCAAAGACATTACTAGGACCGAGGCTTCTGACCCTTCGGTACTCATCTCCCATTGCTTTTGGGATTACAGTAATGCAAAACAATTTCTAAATATAGCAAGTTTTATTATGCATATGGCATTGTTGATTGAACCGTTGACAAGTGGTATCAGTTGACTGTGATGCTGAGGGCGTTTCCACGAGAGATGAGCTTGGCTGTTCCTCTCATGTGAACTCTGGACCATATGGAATGATGTTAGAAATGGGGGGCCCCTGTACTGAGAATCTGTAGGGAGGCTTTACTCAAGGTTGCAGGGAATTCCTAAATGGACATTCCCAGGTGCCTTGACACAATCCTGGCCTAAACATTCATGTTAAGACACATGCCTAAAAGGTATTCAAAGCATGTGTCTACTGGGAGGGAAAAAAAACAGAAAAACTGCTTATCTCCATCTATCAGACAAATTTAAAATATCCATTTCCAACCCAATACACCTCATTTACTGTGCCTTGTAATGGGAGATGTATTTTGCAGAATGTAGTAAACATATTAAAATAGCGTTTATTACAAACCTACATACAGAAAATCCCATGTTTTTCTTTCATCAAGTCTTTCACACAGTTGTCTTGCTCGGCCTCTGGACTAAGGCCCTTCTTGAAACCTAGGGAAATGACTAATGTAACAACTATCTAAGCCAAACCCTCAATATATTCCACATGTTATTGATCTACTGCAAGATGTAGCATGCTAAGTCAGTAAAGTCTTTTCCTACCTAAAGACATTTGTTATTTGGCATTACACTAAAGCCTCTACTTTAATTGCAACAGTTCCTATTAAACTTGATCTTAATACTGAGCTTGCCAAAAGTATACTTGTAGGAGGACGCTAAAACTCTTCTGGGAGAGATCAGACAAGGCAGGCTCGTTTCAGAGGCTTTCGACTGCTCTTTAAAATTGAGAGCTCAGCTGTTAATGGTCTATCAAGTGTCAGTTAGTTGATGGGAAGGGGCAGGTTTTTTGATTAAGTGGTTAAAAAAATATATATATATTTTTTTATTATTTATATGGCTTGTCATCTGTAACTTGTGATGGACATTGCCCAAGATTTGGCACTGGAACAATTAGGGAAGTGTGTGTGGAAGCTGAATCATCTGGATCACATGTTGATTCACATCCTTGTGTTTACAGATCCATTTAGCAACACATAAATAAAAAAGACCTTATCTAGCTTATTTTATTGTATCTTGCTGGGATTCTTTTGAAATCTGTGGGAGATAGTCGAACAATAAGATATGATCAGTTTTAATGGTTTGGCATATGTTTGTTGGCGCGTGTCTCTGTTTTCAAAAAAGCAGGTTGTGATATTGTCACAAGAGGAGTCAGGATTAAAAACAAGGCGTGGCAGCTAAGGTTGTTTACTGCGCTTTCAGCAAAACATCACTGGCAGCCAACTGGAGCTGATAGTCATCTATTGAAATGCCGACAAAGACCATTAAGAGATAGCATGACAGAACATTTACACACATTTGTTCCTCAAAATGTCAGACTCATAATTCAGGCCTTTCGTTTTGAATGGTTTGAGTGAGTCACTACATCAGAATTATGTGCGGCTATAATGAGAGACACTGAGCTCCAGCATACTGTAGCAGTTCATTTAACAGCCACACAAGTATGCAATGGGCATCATTTTGTGGATGAAAACACAGAGGACATCGTGGCATGTCTGCGGTGTGATTGAGTCTAATTGTTACTGGTGCCATGAGTGGGCAGTGGTTTTCTCAGAATTACTGCCATAGGCTTTAGAGTTAACCAGGTAGAGAGGAATTTTTATTCACCAGTTTCAAAAGATCTGCACTTTTTCTGTTAGTGCCTTAAATGTAGCAACCTTTTGAGTGAAAAATCCCAAAAGCCACAACATCAATTCCAGATTGTATTTTATATAGTAAAGTTTTTATGTAATAAAGCTTTGGACAATATAACAGAACAAGGGATGTCAGTGGACAGTAGATGTCAGCAGTGGGTCAGCAAACACTGGTCAGCACTGAAATGTCACATTCACACACAAAGGAACAATACTTGCTATTTTGCACTACATACAACTCAACACATAATAGTCTTGAATAAATGAGTAGAAATCATACCAAGAACATTTTTCCATAATGACTCTCATATGTTGACTGTAATGTGTGCGATTTATAAATGTCAGTGTATTTCTTGATGAGTACAACAGATTAAACAGAGAACTTGGGCGGTTAATTGAATCCAGATCTGGTGTCACGTGTGAAGCCAAACAAACGCACCCATACAACAGTGAGCAAGTGAGTGCAACGTCTTAACTCTGTCTTTGAGGCACACCCATCACAGACAACACCCATGTCATGCCATTTGTATCTTTTCATAAGGACTATAAAATATACAAAATACTGTATATAATGTGTTAAATTAAAAACATACACATGCACAATATAAACTATAGTACGTTATATTTTACTCAGAAAGTGGCATTTTCGACATTTGCAAAAATCTGTCACATGAATGTGAGTCAACAATATAATTTTATGAGCATGGTTTCACTTCAGCAGGGCAAGCCACAACACATGGTGAATTTTTCTTTACTTCCTAGAACTGTTTTTAAATTTATATGCACGCTATCTCACAAAACCATTATCAGCTCTATAATCAGACATATCCATACAATTACACAAAGGAATGCAAGGTACATGTCTATCTCATGTGCAAGACAGATGAGGGGAGGGGCACAACAAGAGCATTCCTACTAGAGCAAAAGAGGAGAGAGTCTCCCAACAACACCACACCTCCTCTTAGTCAATCTGGCTTGAACTGTGTCTGTAGGGAACAGGCGAGGCTGAATCTCTGCAAACTGCCCCACCTTGTTGGAAGAACCACAGGTCTGCAAATTCTTGCATGGCAAATAAGACAGACATTATTGATTTTACTAAAACAACATGCATGATTAAAAATTCAACTGGAAATCCCCACTGAGCAAACTACATTGAATTTGTATTTGATTTGATTAAAAGGCAAATTGACAATGTCAGCCAAAGTTAAGCATTCATTTAAAAACTTGAAAGAGGAATCTCTGGTATGATGTCTGTGAGAAAACTGACACTGTCTTCACTACTATGCAGTGTTTGCTCTGAAGGTGATAACATCTATTCTGACACACACATAATTAAATCACAGCCACATCTCAAGTCTAGTCACCATCCCAGTAAAAGTAATCCTCGAGAGAGACTATAGCCCACATGACAACACAGGCAGTATGTGTGAACTGTAATCAAATGGCACCTTGAGTAGTATCAGCACCAGAGTATTACAGTGAATTGTAATTGCAGTAGAAATTCTAATTCATACAGTGTTGTAGGAATAAACAACAGATCCATAGTCAAATACTTTTGTTTTTAACAAAAAAAGACGTAATGCATTTCCATCACATGCACCAGCAAGATCAGAGAGCACAGGAACTCGGTTAATTTAAAAGAGTTAAACAAACCTTCAATGAAGTTAGGCCAGGTCTTCTCCTCTGGCTCCTCAAGTGTGTGGTCCCAGTACCCTTCGTAAGAGGCTTCTTCAAAGGTGGGAGGTGGTGCCCCTTGTAAAAGGGATCGTTCTAGAGCAAGCTGTTCCAAAACATCCAGGTCAAGCTCTTCTTCTCCCTCATGTTGCACAGGTGGAGGAGGTGACTGGCTACCTGCTGCCTGCGGACTTACAATCTGCTTCACCTCAACTACCTCTTCTACAACCACTATTTTCCTCCTCATGTTGGTTTCGTCTGTTTCAGAGGTTTTGGAGAAAGAGGTGTCCCCCAGGTGAGGCTGTGAAGTGGCAGGTGTGGCAGTGATAGAGGGTGTGTCCTTTGCTGAATCCTTCTTCTTCGTCTCTTGCCTCTGTTGCAAGGACTCTGAAACAGCAAGCTTTTTTACTGTGCTGCGCTCTGCTGCCTGACTGGCTGAATGTTGTGCAACTTTGGGAGGCTCCTTTTGCTTGTGGAGGGGGCAGTCCTGCGTCTGAGCTGCAGCTGCCTCTGCTGTTGTTAGCACTGGTGCTGCTGACGCTAATTCTACACTTGTGGCCGCTTCCTTTGCAGTGGAGGATGTTTCTGCTTTCAGAACCTCCTGCTGGAATTTTTCAGCACAGAGCAGAGCAGGCTCCACCTCCCTTTTGTCTGCCGGGGCCTCGGGGAGCACAGCTGCTGCCTGCATAATTTCCTCACTGCACATTCTTTTAAGAGTCATCTTTGGAGAAGCACTGCCTTCTGTCATTTGAGAGGTCATCACATGGCTGTCCCTTACAATAACCTTGGATTCTGTAGATGTTAGGACTTCTACTTCTGGCAACAACACAGGCTTTGTGTTTATAGTGTCTGATAACTGGCCTTGTGCCTGCTTTTTCCCTTTCCTCTCTTCTTAGACTTTGCAGACTCAGAAGTTTTAACAGGACTTTGAGGGGATTTAGATTCAACAGCAGGGTCTGGGGTGATCTCAACTTGAGTTATTTCAAGCACGGTTTGTCCTTTTGACACAACCTTTTCTTTTGAGTCCACTGTCTCCTCTTTAGAAACTGGCTTTTGGGGCTAAATGCCTCCAAAGTCTTTTTTATGTGCATCTCTTCTGCAATATACTTTGTCTCATTATCCTTAAGCTCCTCTGGTTGTGCTGTGGGCTGTTGGGAAATAGAATGACTCAACATAGCCAAAGATATTTCCTTTATTGGCTTATCATCAACATATTTAGAAATTTGGATTATTTGTCCTTTGTGAGTGTCAGGTTTAACCTCAGGTGTACTATTCTCTGCAAGCATTGTAGGAATGTCAGTGGCATGAGTGAATTTCTGCTATAATTTCTTTCTTTTTCTCTTTAATATCTGGATGCTCAGCAGTTGGAGATTTCTTTTTCTTTCTTTTCGACTTAGAGCTTGCTTCAGGCACAGGTTTTTCAGCTTCGGCAGTAGGTTCTTGTGCTGTGACTTTAAGACCCTCAGGTGATTTTTCATCTTTCTTGACAGCAGGGACCACCTTCAAAGTGTGGTCTGTAACTGTCTCTTTCACTTGTTCCTGCGTTTCTTGGTGTGCAACAGAACTTTGTTCTGAACTTCCCCGAAGAATGTCAGCTGTACTTATTTTGTGCATGTTCTCTATAGTGACAGATTTCTCTATGCTACACACATTCTCCTCTTTGGGGCTAGATGGCTTCAGCCTGGTTTTGCTCACACTAACGTTCTCTGATACTTGAGTATTTTGTGGAAGCGCCACTGGAGGCACTACTGAGCTCTGAGAAACAGTCTCTTTGGAGATTTCAGTCATTTCTCTAGAAAGAGAAATGGCCATTGGTTGAATAGATTCCTCCGCTATATGGGTATCTTTAACAGTTTCTCCTTTGACATTAACTTTATTCTCTGTACCCGATTTCTCACCCGGAGACTTCTTCTTCTTTCTTTTTGATTTAGAACTCACTTCAGCCACTTGTTTTCCAACTGCTTCCTCTGGTAATGTGTCATCTTCAACAACAGAAGGGATATCCTTCACATCAGTTTTAATGTTTTCTGTGATTGACTTTTCCACCGTGGAGTTATTCTTAACTGGTTCCTGAGTTACAGTCACTGGAACAGGGATTTTTAAATCAGGTATCATACTTTCTTGTATGGTCTCAATTTTAGTAAATTTCTCCACTGTCACTGTTTTCTCTTTAGTGACAGATTGTTCAGGTTTCACATCAGCCACTTCAGTAATGTTCTCTTCTTTGGGGCTGGTTGGCTCCAGGCTGGTTCTGCTCACACTAACATTCTCTGTTTCTTGTGCATTTTGTGGAATCTCAACTGGAGGTGCTGCAGAGCTCTCAGAAGCAGAGCTCTCTTTGGAGATTATATTGGTTGTTTTTTCATAAATTTCAGTAATTTGTATTTTTCCAGATTTTTTCATTTCCTCCTTATCAATGTCACATTTATTTGTACACTTTTCCGTTGCTGTAGATAAGAGAGGAAGGGAAGTTTGATGAATTTTTTTCTCTTGAGAGTGGATCTCTAGGGTAGTTTCTTTTTTCACATCTCCTTCAATGTCTGGACTGAACTCTCTGGACTTTCTTTTTGATTTAGAGCTTACTTCAGCCACCTCAGAACCATTTCCATCTAAAGCACTCGGTTCCTGTACTGTACCGTCAAGAGCATCTGGTGTTTTTTCATGAATGACCACAGAAATAACTTTCACATCTGTTTTAGTTTGTTGCTGGGTTTCCAATGGAGTTGCAGGCAGTTTGTCTTCTGAAGTAAATTTTTCTTGTATGATTTTGGTTTTTGTTATTTCCTGCACTGTCACTGTTTTCACTTCGGTCTTTTCTACTGTGTGCGCTGTCTTTTTGGGGCTGGCTGGCTTCAGGTTGGTTTTGCTGATTGTAATATTCTTTGTAACATGTGCAGTGTCTGTGAAGTCCACCGGGGGTGCTGCAGAGCTCTGAGGAGTAAACTGACTCTCAGGTTCTGTGGGCACTTCCTGTATCAGTCTTCCATCATATTCTTCAGAAGTGGTCTTTATTTGCGTCTCAGATACATGTTTAACCTCAAACTTATTACTCTCTGTGGACAATGGTGTGATGCCAGAAGAACGTTGGTTTATATTTTCCTCCTCAGTGGGGTTTTCTTCTTTGTGATTTTGTGGAAGACTGTCAGTACTCTGAGGTAACTTGATTACGGATTTCATTTTCTTGTTCTTTGACTTACGACTAGTTACAACCTCTTGGTTTTCAACTGAGGCAATAGATTCCTGTTTTGGAGTCTCCTCCCCTTTTTGATCTTTACTGACTGGAGTGATTTCTGTTGTTTGTACAGTGATTGTTGTATCTACTGTAGACTTGTCCGTTCCTGATGGTTGTTTTTCTGACAGAGTAGTAGGGATTTTTATTTCAGACATTGAACTTTCTTTTATCGTCTCAACTTTTATTGGAATAATGTTTTCCAATGTCACTGTTTTTTCTTTGATGACAGACTCATTTGGCTTTATTTGTGTCACTTTAGTAACGGTCTCCTCTTTGCTGCTGCTTGTTTCCAGGCTGGTTTTGTTCACACTAATATTCTCTGTTACATGTGCAATTTGTGTTGGCTGCACTTGGGGCACTGTGGAACTTTGAGAAACACTCTCTTTAGAAATTTGTTGAATTTTTTCAATTTTCTTAATTTGACCCTCATCAGTGTCACATTTATATTTAGACTTATCAGCTGCAGCTCTTACAGTTTTTTCCTCAGAGATGCTCTCTGTGACAGGTTCTTTTTTTACATCTGCTTTAATTTCTGGACTGGTGTTTTTAGGCGTCTCACTTAGAGACTTCTTTTTCTTTCTTTTGAATTTTGAGCTCACATCAGTGTCTACATGAGAATCCCTTTCAGCTACTAAACTAGGTTCATGTACTGTCACTTTAAGAGCCTCTGTCGCTTCTTTGTCCTTGATGACAGGAGGGATTTCTTTGTCAGTTTTAGTCTGTTGTATCATTAGCGTCTCTACTGTAGACTCCTTCATAACTGGTTTCTGAGTTTCTGGCTTTGAAACATGGCTATTTAATTCACACATTGAAGTTTCTTGTATGATCTCAATTTTCTGAACAGTAACTGTTTTCTCTTCAGTGACAGATTCTTCTGGTTTGACTACAGTGTCTGAAGGCTCCACTGGGAGCACTGCTGAGCTCTCAGAAACAGTCTCCTTTGACATTTCTGTCATTTTATTAGAAACCTTTTGCTTTTGCATCTGATCCATGTCTGACCTTTCGCTGTGTGTAGACATTTGTGCAGGGGTGATCTGTGGCTGAAAAGCTTTCTCCTCAAAGCTGCTCTCTTTAGTCATTGCTTTTTTTTCATAAGGTATTTTTTCCAAACTAGTCTCAGTTGCGGACTTCTTTTTCTTTCTTTTTGATTTGGAGCTGACAGCAGCCTCTTGATTAGAATCACTTTCACCTACAGAACTGGGTTTATCGTGTACTGGTTTATCAATAACAGCAGGTTTAGTTTGGTGTGTGATTGTCTTTTCTCTGACTTGTCTGTAATTAGTTCCTGAAACTCTGATGATGCAGAGGGGATTTTTCTTTCTGGAGCCAAACGTCCTTGTATAATCTGAACATTGGTCATTTTCTCTGTAGTATTGAGGCTGGTTTTGTTTACAGTATTATCCTTTGTGCCATTTGCATTTGATACACAATCCACTGTGGATGATGCAAAGTTTTGAGGAAAAATTTTGGCTACACCTTTAAGTGTTGCTTCAGATTCACTAGAAACCAACATCCTTTGCTCTTCGTCAGTGTCATGTTTAACGTCAGGTTGATGACTCAGTGGCTTTATGCCAGTTGACAGTCGGTTAATATTTCTCTCTTTGATGGGGCCCTTTTTATTTATTTCTTCTCCTTGTACTTTTGTATCAGGTGGGCTTTCGGCAGTCGGACTTGTGCATGTCTTAATTGTAGTTTTGGTTTTCTTTTGTTTTGATTTAGATCCAGTATCAGATATGTGTTTGGCAGTAGACCAGTTTTCACTTACAGTACTACATTCTTGGTCCTTCGTTTTAGCCTCTACTGTAATTATTTTGTTTCCTTTAGATGTCACCTGAACTGGTTTCAGCATTTTAGCAGGTGCAACCGTCGCTGAGGAAATGTCTACAGCTACAAAATCAAGTGGAGACTCAGCTACTGCACTAGCTTGTTCTGGGGTCACTTCAAAACCTTTGGTCTCATGAGGTATTTGAACTCCATCAGCACACATTATGGACTTACGTGTATCAATGTCGGATGGTTGGTCTGTCAGTTTGGTGGTCTTAGAAGACTGGTCTTTGGATTCAGCCATTGTTTTGGTTTCTGCAGGTTTTGCCCATTGTGCAGTTGTGTTCACAGCTGTAATCTTGTCAGCATCTCCAATAACAGGTTTTGAGATGATGGAGGTAGCACTGACATTAAGGGCTTCCTGAGCATTTGCTTTAACTTTATCCATTGGTGATTGAGCATTAGGGTTCACCTCAGCAGACTTTTTTTGTTCCACGATCACCATCTTTTTGTGCACATTCTTTATCTGTGTATCAGGAACTGTGTGGGAAATATAACTAGTGATCTGTTCAGTTGGTTTGTTCAAAGCCTTTTCTTCAGTGATCTTCAATGGCTTATCTTTATTTGTTTTGGGAGGAGAGGGTTCAGCCAAAACCTTTAATGCTACAGCACCTGTAGTCGCAGCCACGGTTAATGGTAGGGCGCTCAGTGATGCCGCGCCAAACTCAGATGCATCCTGTGTTGCAACTGCTTTGGAAAACTGGGCAGAACCTGTTGCCTTCTCTGTCTGAACAACTCTTCTCTCATGTGCAACTGGCCTGTTGCCGCTTGCACCATGCTGCTGCTGATGATTGACTTTTTTCAGTGTGCTGTCTTCACTGCTGAACCATTTTTCTTTTGTGAACAAAGACTGACTGTGGTCTGCCATTTCCTGTGATGCTTTTGTTTCTTCCAATGGACGACCTCTAAATCTTGGAGTCTTATCAAAGTAGCTCGCCTTTTCTTCAGACTCCATCACTCGTCGGCGGTAGACTTGACGTTCGGCTAGTGCATCTTGGCTTTCTGTTTCCACTCTGCGCCCTGGTTTAGGAATATAAGATGTTGGACCTTCTACAGTTTGGACCCGTGCAGCTCTTTGAGCAAAAGCAAAACTTGTTTGTGGCTTTCGAACTCGTTGCAGGGATGCAGGGACTATCTCAGGAGGAAGTTTGAGAAATTCACGCAGGTAAACAATACCTTCATTTGTAAGATACCAGTAGAAATGACGCCATGCAAATGTCTCCTTCACAAAGCCTCTAGACTTGAGAGAACCCATGGCACGGATCACTTGTAGATTACTTACAGCTTGTATCTCAGCATGCTTTACTTGAGGCCGTTTGTCTTTCTTTGCCACCATAACGCCATCACGAAACAGGACCTCATAAATGGCCCTTAGGTCCCTCAAGGGCATCAACATTCCAGCAACCATTATTCTCAATGTTAATTCACCTCCTCAAACTAAGAAAAAAAATAACTTACAGCATCTAAAGGAAGAAACAGAATAGACAACCTCACTTGTGATCCAGTGGAATCCAGTGGCACAACCGGCTGTCACGTGTTTCCCAATCTAATCAAGAAATAATAGCTTCACTTGTTCTGTTCTTCTTTTGATCTTCCTTTGAGTCCCATAAAGAAAAAGTATATTCCTCTAAATGATCCAAAAAGTAAGAAAAAGTGCTGCCCCTCTACATTGAGTAAGACAGGGAATGAACAGTTTCTGTACTGCCGAAATGGCAATGACAGAATAGAAGAGAGGGAGTGTGAAAGAGTGCGGGGAGGAGAAAATGAGAGAGCGCGGACACACTTCTCAGTTGGCTCCGCCTCCTTCCATTGCTTAGGAAAAGATTAACACAGAAAAAAAATAACCTCACTATTCCAACAAGAACAAGGAAGCAATAAAGAAAAATAAACTCTTGTAATATATTCAATTCAGAGCAAAGAGTGCAATAAAGAAACACATGAATTGTGTTGGAGCACATGTTCTGTGCTCTGTGACTTTTAAGGAGACGCCCACAAATGCACACGCCTCCAGTGTACACACACTGACTGGGCACGAACACACCCTTTATCAAGATACACAAAGTGGGCCAATGAATGAGCTGCACTCGACTAAATTAAGTTTAGAGATATTTGAAGAGTTAAGGATGTGGAGAGACAACCTACATGGAGTGGCCATTAAGTACAAGGTGTCTAGTTTTACACATTTCCTGATCAGATATCACTGAAGCTTTTACTGTACACAGGGAGTGGTTTTCAGATCGCATGACATGGCCTTTGAATGTGTATAACAAGGGCAAGTGACATGAAAATATAGAAATCACTGCATGTGTTGGTGGCAAGAACTTTCTAAGACCACAATATAATAGTTTAAAACACTGTTTCTATTTCGAAGCACATGCTGCTACATTTTATATTAAGGTCTGTTCTATTCATATGCGTGTTTGTTTGGAGGGTCACCAAGCAAAGAGAAGTTTCCCCTTGCAGTTCATTTATATGTGACGCAACAGGCTGTAATTGTAAGGCAGTCTAAAGTTGTATAGCACTGTTTCAGACCACCTGATTTAGCTGAGAACTAGAATCTATTTTGCACACTATATAAAGAACTGTGCATTATAGCTAACCTTTTCAGCACTCCCAGGTATCACATTTCTTCCCTTAGATCGACTCTCTTCTGTACATCTGTCTCCTGTTCGTCTCTCTGTGTCAATGAGGGTGGGCTTCTATTACCAGTGTCCAGCAAAACTGAAAACTGATCATCAGAATATGTTATAACCTAATACAAATAAAAAGTACAGAGGAAAGTTCACTGATCAGAGGCAATAAATGGTTTTAAAGCAGAATATTGTTCAAGGAGGGAGCATTGAAGTGGAACATAATTTAGTTACTAAATTACAGAGGTGATGACTGAGCAGTGTTGAAGTGACATATTTCAGCTGCTGCTGTTTCAAACCACACACTGCTACACATCCAAACACTGCAGGGAAGCTGTTTACACTTCATTTACCATGGCAACAGGCAAATTAAGTGAGTCAGAGAAGAAAGAGCACATCTCATATCTGCTTTCAGGGCCCTGGTGGAGCAGCGAGTTAGAACTCTAGACTGGACAGCTGGACCTTAGTGTAACACAACCATTAGAAAGATTGAATGATTAAATTTAACCAAGCTTTTATCAACAGTGAAAGCAAGACAGTGCCGATGCTACAGTTGTACTGGTAAGGGTTCATTGCACTTAAGTATTCTGAAAATAGGAAATGAACAAAACAATTATAATAGTCATTGCATTGGTTTGGCTCACTGACACGTAATGAAAAACATTCTTTTCACACGACAGTTGCTTCACAACCATCCAGTCTGACGAGGAGGTGCCTGCAGGTCATGTCAGTGCCTAATCCACACGCATACAAAGTGGTATCTCAACTATCACATTGAAGGTAAGGTATAAGAAAAGTACTGAGTCAAACTGCAGACATGCAGAAATGCATTCCCAGATGACACACCAGTTAAACTGTAGCAGGATGGGCATTGGCCTTTCCTCTATTGACTTCCTTGACAGCATCTGTTCACATTGGTAGTTTTGATAAGGATAATGCAAAAATAATAATGTCCATTATGAATGAGCAGACGTGCTGCACAAAAGACAAGTCAGGGCAAGATATATACGTAAAGTTTTTAAACCGCCTCACTACAGTCAAGTCATCGCCTTGATGTCTTACTCTGGCCATTAGAATGATTTCATGCACTGTTTATGGATAAAGTGCTTAGTGAACTTCAAACTTCACACAGAGCCCTCAACTTTGGCCTGAAGCCCAGACACCTCAGCTGTCGTAATATCTAATATACCCACATCAACCAGAAGTAACACTCAAACCTTTTGGTCCTGTGGCAGATAAACTCTTGAGTGACTTAACTGCGTACACTATCTATAGAGCTAAAGTCATTCTATTTTATTCTGATCAGACTAATCAGACTGCATTCCCTCATTGCAGCAGACCTCAAAAGGAAGTCTGCCCTGATTGACTGAAGCAGATAAAGGGTAGTAAAGGATCTCTGACTAGTCTCCTGAATAGGTGTCCACTTCTGTTCCAAGGTTTCAGACCTACACATTTCCCAGAATAGACTTGTCACCCCCAACCAGCCGAGACTAGCCACCATTCCACTCTAAAGGCCTAGTGCCGGGGGCCTATCCCATCCAAGCCACTCCATCCAATTATAACCGAGGTAAAGGTTATTGTGGACTTATATTGAACATAAGAATACAGCAATATATTCAAAGTACTTGAATCTTTTTATGAAGGGACCTAATCACCTTACTAGGACAGTGACCTCCCTTTTGGACAGCTGTTGCTCAGAGATGACACTTGGGCTAAACTTAGAAGCTTTTATAAGTGGCTATATACAGTGTCAAAGGTCATCAAAGACTGTAACAGGAGCTTTCAACAATTGCTGGTAAAATTATAGGACAATAAAATTGAAATCAAAGTAAAACAGTAAAATAAAATCACACTTAAAGAGGCACACCGGTGGAGCGCATAATATAATCTCAGGAGACCTTGTGTTATTTGCCCAGTGTCATTCCCTCTCTCTCACCCGTCTATCTACTATCCTATCCAATAAAGGCAAAAAGACCCCAAAATCTTAAAAAAAAAAAAATTACTTTTTTCAAAAATAACATTTTTCAAACAACTATTGTTAAAGCCTCTTAGTATGGCACTGTTGGGAAGCATGACTATTATGTGTGACTCATAATATTTTATTGTATTGCATAATACCGCTGCCATAAATTACAACCGTACGTTTTTATTTTCATGCCTAGAAGGAAAGCTGATTTCAAAACTTTCAAGTTTTTTTTAATTATATACAGTGTGCAAGCCAAACTTCCCACCCATGAGCACTTAGACAACCTTGACTTATATTTATGCACAGTAGTGTTTAGTAGTGTGTTTTACAACTCTTTTAAGCAGAGAAAGGTCGACTTTGAAACGCAAGAAGGACAAATCTGTCATGGCTTAACACTCACTAGGCCTCCACAAAGTCTGGAGGTATTTGTCCGATCTGAAGGTTAACAAACGACCTTAAATGGGACCGGTGTAAATGTATAGCCAGACTAGATATGAATAGGTTGTCAAACTTACTAAGAGGGATTTGGGGGAGAAAGGAGAATACTTTTACACTAAACACAAACCCACAGAAGTCTTTAAAACCACAGAATGGCTCTTTACAAAGAGGCCCTGTGTGTTGAAAGTTTTAACAGGCAGAACTGGACTATGAGGTATATCCTGGGCATTCCTCATACTACTAAAAAAAAAAAAAATAAACCTACTCCTTCTGAATACATGCTTGTTAATGTTTGACAACAATAGACAGAACAATGCCCTAGAATGAACAATATCACAATATAAACCTTACACTTTATTTGTCTCTATAATTTATCTAAGGCTTGTTTTAGAAAGTATTGTTCACAAATGTAATTGTCATTGGTTGCCTATAGCTCACGGTTATGTAAGGAAAGTGATATAAACAGCTGTGACATCACAACCAGAATAGCCTACTGTGTAGCTAGAGGAAAAATGCCAGCTCTTGGCTTTTGTCAGGCCTATTTACGCACAAACGCACATGGAAACTCTATAAAGATGTTGGCATGAAGTTAAAAAATCGACAAGTCCTGCTTATGTTCTCAGCTTCACCAGTCACAGACTTCTCCTTTTCCAGAGTGGAAAGAGATGAAGTCACACATTATGCCTAGGTTCAGCCTCTGTACTGACCAAAAACAAGCAGGAGCTGCCAAAGAGATTGCCAAGTCCCTTTTGTTCCCGTTTCACTTCTAGAGAACAGTTTCGTCTGTCATGTTGTAGAACCAGTGTTCTACGAAGAGCAATGCGCCCCCTACAGCCTCACAGTTTTGGACAGGAGCCCACCCATGAGGGACTACACTCAGAGCAATGTGATATACTTACCATAAATCAACTACTATCAAGACTATGAGTTACATTTAGTAATGAAACTTTGACTGTATCAACATAGTGTTCTTTAGGAAAAAGTTTTTTCTTGTTTTCCTGCTTTAGCATATTTCTTCCCAACAACAAAGCAAGTTCCCTGCCAAAATAAATACAAGTCAGGTTTTGTTTAACAAAGTGTTGTAACTAGTTCCAGAAGTGAAATCTGGACCGAAAATTCAAACCAGATCTTTTTTCTTCTTGTGCTTTCCTCTTTGCGTGCTTTATGCCAACTCAGCTTAATCCCAGCCAGAAACTAGAATCAACAAAGGCTCAAGGATTGTTGCTCAACAGACACAGATGCATAGTAATTTATTTAGTTCATATTGCAAAATATTAACACACTGCTAAATGGTAGGCACTATTGACCACACCTCTCCAAGACATAAATACTTATCTGACCAAGAAACATGACCACAGTCCTGCCCACTTACCTTTTTTAGGGCTAAGCCAGAATCGATCTCCAAGGAGATCTCCTGTGTCCATGCTACTCTGATATGAGTAAAAGTGCAGGCTTTCAGTGCCTTCTCTAATTCGCACTCCACTACTTCTCACCCTATTGAGACCCACAGCTTGTCCAGCGGTGGCAGGCAACATGGGGATTACAGAAATAAAAGACTGAGAGCGAATGGGGTGCAGTCTGGGTTAGGGAGGGTGTTTGTGCGAATAAGAACAAGGGAATCTTTTCAACTCTGCACATAAATGCAGAGGAACATCTACACCATAAATCTGAAGTGTTGCCAAGCTGAACACATCCTCTCTGCTGCCCCGGATACCAGGCCTAATATCCCATACATCTACAAGCGCCCACAAAGCTTACACTGAGAGACACACAGGGCGCCTTGTTCCAGAAATTACTGTCCGAATGATTAGAAAGGCTGAACATGAGGGAGAGAGAACAGGCAACAAAGAAAAGACACTATGAAGATATCCAAAAACCTGTGCCTTTGTCTCATGCACTAAACTATTTGTGCGAACGTTGCAAAGCAGCGATAAAATCTTATGAGTCCTGACGTTAAAACCGGCAGTGCAAATGTTCCTTTTAATTAACAACTAAGAGACCACAGCTAATAAAGTAATGATGTTAAGATGTTACGGTTTTGGCTGTGAAGCTAATTGGGTAGTTCACTGAAGTGTGTACTGTAAATACTGTAGTAAACACTAATCTGAAATAAAGCAGCAGAAACTTACAGTTAAACTTTGTAAGCTGAAAAAACAAACTCTGTAAGCTGAAAAAAAAATAAAAATAAATTTATTTAATTACAAACAATAGTGTCCTTCTGGTTTGTTATGGGATTTGTATTTGATTTGTGGCACTAAACAGTGAAACAAAAAAATATATAGACCATTAACTCACAAAATGGAGCCCATGTCGAGTTAGTGAGTGTAAAATGGCAGAAGGCAGTGCCAGCTTTGGCAGTGCCACGCTGACCCCCACCCCTCCTACCCACATCTTTTGGTTAAACTTGTTATAAAATATTTAAAGCATGAAAGCCTGTGAGAATAATTTCCTACTATGTCTCTAGTGATTTGTTTTAATACAAAAAAACAAGAAAACCATAAATATTTCAAGAATGAGTCAGCATGGGTGTGGCTATATCGGTTGTGCGGTTGCTACAGCAACAGCCCACAGGTTGGGCAAATACATTGTGCTGTCCACGGTTGAAGTCCCAAACAGAAACGTAGGCTTGCAGCTGTTGTTGCCCGTGAGCAACCAGCTATCAACCAACACAAACTCGACACAGGATCCGTCCAGGCTCTAGCCGTCCTGACTGGCTGCCACAATGTGTGAACTTGAATCGTAACCTGAAGAGCTTTATTTTTAGCCAGACATCCCAACAAGCAGCACAATACAGGTGCTTCCAATCACAGACGCAAGGATAAAAAAGACATAGAAAAGTGATTCATTACCTAGACTCCCCCAAAACCCCATCCATCTGGAGTGAATGAATCAGCTGCATTCTTTCTTCACCCAGAGCCAAGAGTATAAGCAGCTTATTTCACAAAAAGAAAGACTTGCAGTAAACTGGTGTGTTTGTGGCTAGACAAAGAAAAGTCTATTCTCCCACAGTTTGAGGATCCTGTTAGAGACAGCGGTGAGTCACACTTGTGTCTCTTGTGTCCCTAAATTTTATAAACTGACTTCCCTGATTAGAGAGCTCTTGTAATGTTCTAAAAAAAAAAAAAAAAAAAAAAAAAAAACAGGAACAATGGCAGTGCTGGGTGTCAAAACATTTGACATCCTCATACTTTTGACTGTTTAAGTGTGAAACATTTAATTGATTTTACAAAGAAATCCCATGCCATCCGCAGATAGAACACCTGACATGTCATGAACACGGCGGTTTCCCAACTGTTCACATCACAGTTTATTGCCTCCTATAGGACTTTCAATGCCACGGTTGTCTGCGGTGCAAGTCTCTTCATGCAAACACTTTAGGCTGTCTGCACGGTTGATAACCAAAAGAACAGGAGATTATTTATTACACAGCTTTAATAATGGCTTGTTTTTTTTTTTGTTTTTTTAATAATAAATTACTATGCCCAAAGGTGTCTAGTTTTTTGGAGTGCACTGTGTGGGTGACACTGGCAAGCGTTCAAGATACATAAACACTGGGAAATAAAACACCACGCCCTGCCCTACACAGTGGCTGGATTAATAAAAGAGCAGGTGTTCATTGTTCTGCAGGACAGTGCCAGCATAATACACGGGAAGTTGAACACAACACCTTACCAAACTGTGCCAGTACTGTTTCAAATCCAGTTATACTTTTACAGCATTTACTTTGCCATAAACTTCTCCTTATTAACATTTTAAAACTATATTATCTTTCCCACTCGCTCGACTAAATCTCCCACCTTTAAGAAAGAAGAACTGTCCAAACAATGGTGCAGCTTTCCTTCCTAAAGTGAAATACAGCTCAGTCAACAGGAACTGCTACAATACCCCCCCTGCTTCCAGGAATCACAAAAAGTCAACAGAAAAAAGTCCATAGGAGCCAGAGAAGGAGTATGTTCACAGTTTATGTTTAAAAGGGTGTGTGGCCCCAGCAGGGACAAGGCTGCACACAGCTAACAGCAGATCTGGTTTCTCCCTTGACACATGTGAGCACTGACTTTGGAGATTATCTCACGGTGAACCAGAGGTAAAGCCAAAACCACACGTTCTTAATGATTTAATGAAAATGCTGCGTGGCTGGGACACAAAAGCCTTACGGATAAAGGTGTATCAGGTTAATTACATCATCATGTTAGGTATCAATAGTGATGCAAGGAGAAAACCAATGCCAGTCTGTTCAATTCAATGAATAAACTAACTTTCTTTAGAAGCTGACATGACTTAGGGCCCAGGTGTTATTACGCACACTTTGAAATAGGCACTAGAGTTTCTTTAAAAGGTAAGCTGCATGACATGAGGAGCACATGCAATAAGTGACATGATTGTTGAATAATGGAATAACTTTAAATACCAGCTTGGGGATAAAAAAAAAAGTTTATCTGAGTAAAACTGAGTAACTTTTTAGGATTTGTACACACATGGTCAATCTGTAGCTAATGGAAAACTTATTTTAAAGTCTTTCTGCTTTGTGTTTAGTCCAATGTATTTATTTATTTTACATTGTTGCATATTGCACCTATACATAACCTCTTTTTTAAGTCTATCAGTATGTTACCACAAGCTGACCAAACACACACACATATCAGACATTCTTACTGTGTGAGTAAAGCTCAGAGTGACTGTACAGTCATTGTTTGCCCCCAACTCTCCCTTTCACTGGCACACCCACAATAACTTACTGTATAATCACTAGAGTGCTGTCCATTATGCTTCATTAGAAATCCACAGTGACAATATAACTCACAGCAAAAACTCCTCTCAGTTATGACAATTAATCCACAGTCCAGACACACCTTTGTTACTTTGAACAGATATTTTTCAAAATACGGGCTAAACCTCACCCAGGTGTTACAACCCCTTCATCAGTTTCATTTTAGTGGTAGCATAAATGTTCCAGATGCACTTCTCAGGAAAATTATAACCTGGCACCCAATCCTTCCTGTTTTATGAGAACGATGACTCTAAGCATCATAAAACATGCCCCAGGCTGCGTAAACCTACCCATCTCTGAACTAGGGGTGCAACCGTCTGTGACATACAGACTTGAATAAAAATGCCACTGCTAGCTCATCACCAGAGTCTGACCTAGTTGTGATGTTGTTTCTGGAGTTTGGGTCCCGACAATCTCATACAAAGACAGAGACACAGAGAAGTATTAGGAAGATAGAAACTTTTGCAAATATATGGAAAGCAACGCACCTTGCTGTCAGTGCATATGCAAAGTGCATTTGGCCAATCATACTGTACACCACAATTTGCTATACTTTGACTTAGACCTTTGAAAATGAAACGTTTTAAACAATCATGCCAAAAAGTAATAATATGCTAGTGATTATTTCTTATCATTAAAAAGATTATACTTTAACAAGAAAAACCTGTTATTGTAATAAATGTTTTACAGGGTTGTTTTCATCTGAAGTGACCGGCTGCACAACAAAAACTGACTAAACACTACCATCTACTGGCCACCAAGAAGAAATGCATGATTGGACATTTCCTGCTGTACTGCTATGCCACTATATCCAAATGAATATGACGATAATATTTAGTGACAGTTACATCAAATATCTTACTTACCAAAAGAATATTAAATTTAATTAAGAGAATAACCTCTGTGTCATTGTGACTATTTTAGACCAAAGACTATAACTTTCCAGCTGTCCTTGCACTGGGGTCATTCCTTAGTGCCCTCAGAGTCTTACCACCCACGTCGACTGTTTACCGTCAGGCCATAAACACGACTAAGATTCTTGACTCATGCAGCGTATCAGCTCCCAGCAGCACAACGCTAATGTTTCTTACGTGAAACTGGTCTAGTGTTAAATTAACACTATGACATTGGAGAAATAGGAAATGTACCACACTTAAAATAGGACCTGGAAACTGTGGGTAGTGTGGTTTTCAGCAGCTGCCTGAGTGTTTATGGGGAATGTTTATTGTGAATAGCTTACATTAAAAAAATAACTGTTTTGATAACAGCCTGTTTAATGGGAAGGTTTAAAACAGCTGAATTATACAGCGCTTTGGACAATATTGACCAATAGCTGGGCTTCACCAGAATATACCAGAGAAATCAGATACTAGAAGAAAGAAAATTATTATTACTACAAATACAATTTTAGCCACATGAAAAGAGAAATGTTGAACTCCTTGGTCTGTTTCTGGGTAGAAGGACAGTCTTTAGCCTGTTGTTTCAAAAGCAACGTGTCCCTGACTGTAACTAACATGCCATAACAACTGCTGCCATAATCACATGTCCCATTTTAAGCTTGTGAAGTCATCAAATCCAAATGCAACACGCTCCAGGAAGCTGTGAATGAACTTCAAAGTAGTCACGATGTCCTGTCCTGACTCTGTGTATCTATCAGGGATGTTGCTAACAATATTTGCTGCCAAGAAGACGACTCACAGACACAACAGTAACTCTCTGGGAGGTCTTTGATTCACGCTGCCAGCTGATGGACACTCAGTGAGAACTATTTGCAGTAATACCACCAACAGAAAAAGGCCCTTCAGTGAAAGAGACCCCTCTCTGAGCTCTGGGCTGTAGTCAGCAACACACTCAGCAGAGCATAGGGTGTTATTATCTGCACAGGCTGCTGAAATGGGGCAGAAACAGGTAAATTAGGGAGCACCTAGTGAAGACAGGATTGTAACTCTTGGAAGCACATGGACATATTCAGCATCCATTTACTGCTTTATTAAACTATATTAGTTATGACACGATTGATTGCAGCTCAATAAAATCAGAGATTAATCTTTTCACATTTCTGTGGCATAACATCATTTACACACTTATGTCTTATGTCCGTACGCAGTGAGTAAACAGTCATGGCATCATGTTCAAGTAGTGCATCTGGTTATCCTATTTAGAGATTTGTTTAGTGAGCTTTTGTTTAACCATAATTGCTATAGTTAAACCAAAAGCAAGCAATAAAATTAATCACCTAAATGGTTAAGTGGATTATTTTGGGCAAGCTGCTGGAGACTTGACAAATGTGTAAAAGAAACACTGGAAAAAATATCCTCTAAAATGGTAATTTTAGTGCGTTTTTTTGAGTTATATTTTCTTTATCAGATGAGTAGTGTGATAGAGCATGTCACTTGTGTAATCTCTTATCTCTTGCGATATGTCACCATCCCGTGGAAAGGAAAGTACTGTATCAATAACATAGGCATGATTCTACCGATCTCTAAATACTTTTGGGAATGTATATATTTGGGCTAAAAGGTACACTGTAATACTTTGAATAAAAATGGTTCATCTTTTGAATTATTTTACAGACTTGGCCCTGTAAATCTGACATTCAGTCTATTTGTTATAATCTTTGAAGATAAACTAAATTTAAAAGCCATGTCTGTGGAAGAACACCAAAATATGCAGAACACAGGATAATGATATGTTTAGAGTTTGTGCAAGCTGTGACAATAAACCTAGTGTCCTGTTGTGCTTGACACAGTCATTACTAGGACACACTGTTTTCAAGTGTTCCCTGCAACAACAACAAGCAGAAAAACAAACAAAAAACTCCAACAATGGCCCATGTGCACAAATTACCTCCAATGTTTGTTCATCTTTTACTTTCTGAATGGAGGTCCAGTCACGTAAAGACACTCGGGACCAAGTCACGCCGTTTCAATTACACATTCACTTCAGCAAAAATACACAAAGCCATATCTAACAGTTAACATTTATTTGATTGTGACTGAGTAAACTAGCATTGAGCGTCTATAAAAATATAGAAACAGTTGTGTGACATTAAGGGTACAATTAAAGTAAAAGTTTAAGAGAGCCACATATTTGGACAGCTGCAGTCATGCTTCATAAAGTTAACCAAAGCAATAGTCTTTCATTCAAATAACCAAACCAAATAACCAAAGTTCTATAAGTAAATAAGTTATTCAAATCTCTCCAAATAATGGCCTTTTCAGATCTCTGTACAAAGGTTGCAGTAGCAGGTTTATGAAGGTTAAAGGGATCCACAGATTCCAACACACACCTGTTACGTGTTTAGACACTCTTTCCCGTGTGTAGTAGTCCCACCCACTGGCCCGAAATTCTCCATCCGTCTGCCTTCCACCTGTATCACTTTACCTCCTGGCTTCACAACAGTCTTTACTTCTTTTCTTTCTGTCCATTAATGCACAACAGCCTCTTACCTTTGCTCGAGCAGAAGAGAGACTCCATGCTGAACATTAACAGTGAAAGGTCCAAAGAGCTGCAACACTTCCTTCAAGTGTTGCAGCAAAATCTGTGCTTCCTGATTGACTTGCTACTTGTGCAACTTTAATCTCACTATCTTGTGTTCTTTCTCCGCTCTCTTTCAAACACATCATGAAACAACAGAATGGGAGTCCCCTTCACCACCTCCACCTCCCTCCGTCACAGGTCAGAGCCGCCCTCCATAATAATACCTTTTGTGTGTGCGTATACCGCGCTGAAGTGTGTGAAAAAGAGCTTAAATTTCGATGTATCAACAAAAGAACAAAGATGTCGACAAAGAATTAACAGAACAAAGAATCTTGAGTGAAAGACAAAAAATATTGGACTCAGATGAACTACTCTCTGCAAATAAAAAAAATAAAAAAAGAAACAATGGGACAGTATAGGATTACAATTGTGGTTCTGAAGCGTTAACATGCATTAGTCCAGACAGCCACATTCGGTCTCAGTGGCTCTGTGCCAGGACTTTTTTTTTAAAGAGAGAGTAGTTTCAAGTATGTGTTATATGGCTACTGTAAACAGAGGGTGTGTTTGAGCACAAAGAAGTATTCATTTTGTAGGTTGAATAAAGCCTTTATACTAAATGTGAGTATAATTATTCACGTCATATGGAGATTTACATTATGCAGGTATGAATACAGGTGAGGGTCTGATACATTATATTCTGTCAGTTAAAATATAAAAGCAGGCAGGCGTTGAACTGTGTCCATATCTGCAAACGTTAATGATTAACGGTTCCTTTAATTGCAGCACACAAACTCGGTCTGAAGAGGGACATAAGCCTTGAAGATGACAAATAAATGAAGGCTTTATTAAAAGTTTCAAGGTAAATATTATATTCAAGAAAAAATACTATATAGCCTACTTTAGATCATATTGGGGTCAATGTTTCTATATATGCAATGGAAGATTTTTTTTTCTTTTTCCATGCCTGTTCCTTTTTGGGGTTACACATACGCAACAGCCTCCAGTGTAAATCATATGTTTTAAATAAAGTACAATGTCTTTAATGGCCATTCCTTTTGGATTATCCATAAATTACAAATCAGTACAATTTGTTTCAAATATGTATTTAAATGTTCAGTGGACTTATTCTTGGAGTATTGAACCTCTTGTAACCAGACGGTACCTGTTTTCTGGAACCACCCACTTCCTGTTGTGACTCTTTTGGAACCAAGAACCCACACAAGCGCACATCCACATTGTGTTGTCAGGCCACCTCCAGACAAAGAAGTAAACAGTGAAGTAAGTGTAATGTTGTAATGTTTGCCTATGGGGGGTGGGGGTGGGGGGACACACCGGGGGACACACCTCAAATCTAGCTGTGGAAGGCCTAACTATTGTGAAGTATTCCCCCTTGGCCTCACCATTTCCAAAATAGCCTCACAACAGAGAGAGGAAACTACCCATGATGCATTTCCTCACATAGGTGAGTAATGTTACAGGAACATCCTCAACTGTGTGCAAATTACTGAGGACTTTGTGGACGTGCAACAGATGCTTGAAAGACCTAATGTGATAAACAGCCTCGTAAAAAGCACAAGACACGCACTGAAGGATTAAGTATCATTTATCAAAACATTAATTGGTGGATAAAAATGTTTTTTCAAGCAGCTTTAACATGCTAAACTCCCAGTACTCCCTCATGGGGGAGTTAAAAAAAAAAGGAGGAGAGTATGAAGGATCAGCCGCATGAGTCAATCCATTGTCCTGTCTCTGTTTAGCCCACACAGAGCAGACCACACACAACTTAATTAAAAAAGGTGGGAAGAGAAGTCAAAATACACAAATAAAACACAAATAGAAGAAAATATACTTAACAAAATGATTACTTACACTTCACTGCCATTTACCTGGACATGTCTTAGGACAGTGGGAGGCTGCGGAGAACCCCCTGCAGTTTGTAAAAGTCGAGCACACTCCACACAGAAAGGCGATCAATGTACATTATCTTCATACTTCCTACCGCTGCAAATAACCACTAAGCCTTATAAGCAGACTTTTCTTGTCTACAATAGTTAACACAGGTAATGTTGACATTTAATAAAATCATACAGTCATTTGTTGACCCTAGATCTCCATTTAAATAACCCCAAATGAGTCACAGCAAATGTATTTAGCTGTAATTTAGTCCCATCATTGCCAACTGTGGGAAGTTTAAACACTGGGTTGATTTTCACAAGCCCAGTGGAAAAGAGGGCACACCTGACCTGAAATGACTTTGTTATTTCACATTAGGTTCAAGAAGCAGATCCTCCTTTTCTCAGAGTCCAAAACAGCCCCTTCCAAACTCTTTTCTCCTGACTTTTAATGAACACCACTTTAATAATCCCTGTCTCACAGCTTTCATATTGTGCCAATTGTTTTATAACCAATATGTTGAGCAATTTCCAAAGATAATACTGTATGCGAGTAAAGCAGCACAGACACAGGTTAAATAAGGAAATGTGTATATTTCTAGGAAGCTGCACAGTAGCACAGCAGTAGCACGGCAAGGTACACAAGATTTCTGTCATATCAGCAGCCTTCATTAAAGAGACTACAACTTCCTGAGTCCTTTAAGCCCTACTGCCTTTCCTTCCTCTCTTTGTGTTGTGTTTCTTTAGTTGTATTACAGTTTAAAAAAAAAAGTTTAGACCTAAAACAATAATCCAATAAACCGACGCATAAAATAAACTAAGGTCACAAGACAAGTTTCAAAAGAGAAAGAATTATTCCAAATGTCAGATAAATGAGTCACAATGCAGTGGTAACCTGGAAATCTAAAGTATTCAGAGTATGTCATGTATGTTCATTAACATGCACTGTCCCAATCAAATAAAAACTAAAAGACAGATTTGCAAAGTACTATTTACATTCATTACTACTTGTAATTGGTTAAATAGCTGTTTATTTGTTACTTTATGTTCACATGAGTATACCTGAGCTAGTACATGAACACAGACACAACATTGTAAGATTTCAGGAATAATAACATTAGGACAAACCCAAACATTGTGTCTACATACCTTTTAAATGTTACATGTATGGGACAATTACATTCAAAGATACCATGTATTTTAAGCATTATGTGCCTAAAAACTAAAGTATTTCACAGAACAACAGCGCCTTTCCTGTTGTTTAGCCATGTCTTTGGGATCAGAAAGTCACCCTGGTCATAATGTCCTGAGCAGGAAGCAGAGGCAGAGCATAGAATAGACAGAGGAAGGAGTAAGTGTGTGCAACTAGTCATAAACAAAATCCATTATCATTGTTAGTTGCTAAAACGATTTGTTCCATTGCGAAGAAGCAATGGAAAGGCGACAGGAAGTGGCACTGCACGAGGAAGAATTCCCACAAATGTGAAAAGGTCAGGGAAATCCCTCTTGTGCTAATTAGTGGAACATACTGTAAGCATCCCGCTATGGCACACTGCACCACAGGCATCACTTAGAATGAGCTACTGCTTTCACAAATCTTGATGTCATACTTCAACACTATTCTGCTGATTTAGCATACATGAGTCTACTTTGAGAATAAACAGTATTTTCTTCTATTTTCGTGCTGGAATGCAATAACAGCAAAATAAATCCCATTTCCTGAGTAATAAAAGTTATTTCCTCCCAGACAACAGTGGATAGGATGTTGCGTGCGCCGTAGCCTCTGACTCACATTTAGTTTAAAATACATTGAATATATTTATATGAATAAGCAATAAAATGTTGACATTGTACGAGTCTAAAAATGCTATTAAATATGATTTCAAATACGAGTAATCTTCTAACCCTGCAGGTTATTATTGTTTTGGATTACCAGAGTTATAAAGCGGACGGTTTGGAAGAATATAATTCATTGAAGTGTGAGAAGGAGACCCACAGAGGGATGTCTGACAAATATCTCATTTTGGAAGTAGTTTTGATGAATGGCCATTCACTGCCGAGTTATTTTACAAATGATCATATCCTTGTCTCACTTTTCCACTGCAGTGACATTCAATAAGAAGACATCTATAAGCACCACTATGTGAAGAGTCACACACAGCGTCTACGGAAAGAGCTGAGGCAGTGGCTTGACTATGAGCTCATGTAATAAAAACTGAAGTGCTTGTACTGTTAGTTCATATAATAACTCTGGTGCTTGGCTTCAAGTTCAGCATATAGGCAATCAATCGTCATTCCAAACTTACAGAATAAGGACTCCCTGTTCTCAGATCATCATTTTCTCATCCCCTAATAACCCCTTCCACGTTACAACCATAGTACAAGATCAGATTAACATTACAAAGGAGATGCAGTGACTGTTTTCATTCTCTTGTAAAAGACATGCTGGTTGTAAGAATGACAACAGAAACTGGAGTGGCACGTGCACATTACTCAAGAGGTAAAACCTGAAATGCCACATTAAGTCATCTGAAAGAAACTGGAACTAGAACTGAATGAATGGAAACAGAAATCACAACATTTCATTTATATAAAATAAATCTGATAATCAGCTGAGACAGGGACAGTAGAGAAAGGTTTTCTTCCATTAGGATCATTCTCAGCCATTTTGGTCAGAGCATGATGTTGTTTAACTTTGCAATAGTTTGCATGTGCAAATGTGAGGTGTGAGTGCCCATCATTCAGCAGCCTGTGTTCCTCCTGTTTGTCTGCACTGTTCAAGATACAGTGAAGCATCTTTGTGAAAACAGCACAAAGGTAGCAGGCAAAAGCGAAAGATGTCAGCCAAACAAAAACAATCAGAGCTATCAACCAGGATATTCTGGACATTCATAAATTTTTTCAACAATGTCTGTCTCAGACACTCCACCCTGTGTTTTTTCTTATACAGACACAATAACGGCAAGTTACTCATTTTATTGTTTTAACTTAAACTTTTAAAAAAAGGTAAATTTTGCACATAATTTAGTACATAATAAAAAACAGAAATACCTTTAAGAGAGGAGATTTCATTTTGGATGGACCTGGAACTGTCCATTGTTTCTTTTCTGGATGGTAAACACTCACTGAAGGCCTTCTTCGAACTAGGACCAAGAATTATCTGTGAATTAAAGGCAGCTCTTCTTTTGAGTTCAGACTTCTCAGGTTTGGGTCCTTCCCTGCTCCTCTGACCTAAAGACTGCTCTGTTTTGGTTTTTGTAAAGTCCCATGTGCACACTCACATGCATTCAGTCACACACATATTTAGTGTGTACAGGAATTTGCACCCAGCTCCTCCCTTTCCCACCCCCTCTTCTCTCTCCTCTACCCCCTCTTTCACAGAAAAGTGGCTTATTTATTGAATCTCTTGAATCGCAGTTTGGTCAATCAGGACTTTTATAGAGCCAGCAATGAGGGTAAAGACTGGTTAAAAATCAGTCATTCTGTCTTAAAGTCAAGATCAGGATGTGCCCATAAAGATGAACTGTAACTTTTTATTGCTTGCACTTGATTTTATTTTATTTAGACTTTTTTTATACATTTTTATTTGTCTTATTTTCCTCATTATTGTGATTGTATGTGGTCATAATTATATTGTTGCCTTGTCCTTTCTGTACTAGCAACGCTGTAGGACTTTGCCCAAGACAAATTTCCCCGCTGGGGACAATAAAGTTTTTTTATCTAAAAAGTGAAAATGCAATGGAACACAATCCCAGCACCACACCCACAGCCCAGCTTCAAGGCTCAGGACAAATATACGCTTCACTGCACAGATAGACAAATGACCACAAACACTGCAGGATAAACAAAAATAAATCTGTGCTAAACAATGCTGCACCTATTTAATCATGTAAGGATGCTTCATTTTTTCTTAAATGCTTAAGTACTTAGAGAAAGTAATTTTCTAGAATAATAACTACAAACCCACTATTTTGTCATTATGTTTGTCAATTTAATTATTTCATGTTAATTTACATTAAGTGAGGATCTCCAGCTTATATACTGCAAGTAATAGTATTCAGTGACTATTTAGTGACATTGTCAAATATTAACTAGTCAACAGCTGAAATCTGAACCACTGCAGAAACTAATATGCTGGTTCAAAACTAAATTTAGTCTATAACACAAATATATATATATATATATATATATATATATATATATATATATATATATATATATATATATATATAGCTAATTGCTATGTTTGCTAAGATAAAGGAAAAATAGATTAAAATTAAACACAAACTAAAACAAAGGTGGTACATGTTGCAGTCATTGCTGCAGGAAATGAATAATAATGTACCATTATTTGCCCCATTGAACCAAATCTCAGAATAGATTAGGACAAATCAAGCCTTGCACTCCTAACTACTTACTGTAATAGTCTCTGCTCAGACTGCAGGCCTCCCACAAAGCTATTCTTTGGCTGAGCTCTTGAATTTGTACATGTTTCACAAAATAAAAGAAGTCTGGAGGACATGACTGACAAATACTTGGCAGCCTTGAAATAAAAGTCTAGCTTTTTTGCACTGTCAAGTATTTTTGAAGTGCACAGCTGTTGTACTCTATGAGGACTAATTCAGGAAAGTGTTTTTTTTTTTATATATACAGAATATGTATGACACACACACACACAATAAAGCACTGATGGATCCCGCTGTGTGTGCTGAATGATTGTACATGTTTGACTGCTTGACATTGGCTGACAACAGGAGGCCACAGGACAAGGGATTGTTTCTCTACCGATGCTTGACATTTTCTATTAGAGACGACCCAACAATGAAGCAAAAGGGAACTCATAATAAATAAGTTAACATTAGCCTGGAGTCCAAGGCGAATTTACATCTTGAAGTGGCTTGCTGTTCCTGCTGTTATTGTAAAATCTTTACATCACTATCACAAAAGTGGTCATGATAAAAAAAAAATGTATTTGTCCTTTTGGTGACTTCTTTTATGGCAACATAAATAAAATACTTTCATAAATCCAGAAAATAAAATTTTTTACATGCTTAGGTTTTGTTTACAGGATTTATGCAGATAATTCCACAAATACATGGCCCGAAGCTCTATTCAAAATGACTAAATATTATGCCAATAGAGTTCTTTAGTATTAGTTTGATTTAATATAAAGTAAGGGAATTCAAAGTGCAAGAGGACTGTCTCATCACTATGCTGTTCTTATTGAAGTTTAAAGTAAAACAATATTTAGTATTACTGATGCAGTTCATAAGTCTAAAGCTAAACTAATCATAAATTCTCTTTACTTCCGTTTTAGGTATTAACATGTGCTTGACATATGTGCATCACTTTCTAATGCTTCACAGTTAGCGGTAAAACAAACAGGCCCGGCAGCAGTTCAGAGGTTAAATACTGCTACAAAGTCAAACATTCTCATTCACAGCACTGTTTCATAACCACATTTCGTGAGGAATGTGCTTTTGTGATGAAGAGCTGCTACAATTTACTTCTGTAAATCAGACTGTATTTTTATCAGTGGTCCAGGATCCTGTAAGGGTAATTTTGTATTGCATGCTACAGCTAAAATCTTTTATTTCTCTTAGATGCCTTCTACGTACAGAGCTTGCAATTAATACTCCAAGAGAAAATATTTCATGATAGAGACATTCTAGAAAAAGCAAATGTGAAATGGTCGCTGACAATGATAGGACGCATTCTTAAGTACAGAAATCTCACAGCTACTTGCTTAACAGTAATTTTATTTGACTTCATTTTGGAAAGATGTACTAACTCTGAATGAGACTTTTGACCTCGAAGTGTTCCCTCTTTTCTGTCAACATCAGACTGGTAGCCCTGCTGTGGATATCCAGACAAAACATTCCTTCTGTCTGAGGTCACCCAGCCACTCAAATCTCCGGCCCAATGTAGTGGCTTAAAGCCCGGGGCAGTAGTCAGCAGAAGACCGGCTTCCCCACAACGAATGGATAAGCCAATAAACCAAACCAGCAGATTTGCCCAGTCAATCAAGTGTGTAGGTGAGATAAATGAAAAAAAAAACACGCTGTCTCAATCATGTCATTCTTTGTCAAACAAAAAATGTGTGGGTTTATGGAACATTTAAAGTTTATGGTTGTTAACGTTATGGTATATTTTGAAAGGATTTAGTCTTAAGCTCTATTTAATGTACATATGTCGGGTCTACTATGTAATAGCCTCTAAATGCTTCTTACGGTTTTTGCACTATAACTATATTGTGATTTTTTTTTATTATTATTTTAAATCACCAAACCTGTTTTTCATTTAAAGTAAATAATCAAATCTACAATGATCCACACTGTTTTGAAAAAAAAAAAACAAGAAAAAAAAACAAAAGAATTCTGGAGCACATGACCTTTTCTAGTTTCCTCCCATGCTCTTCTCGTCTTGACCCAACACAAAGTCCCATTTAACTGCATTTAACTGTCTGAGGTTATCGTCACAAATTCCATCATTTTCAACACATTTTAAAGGGGAAAGGTTTAAACTAAATGGCATTGATTGTAAAAGGGAGTAAGACTCGGTGTGATTTAAGAGGGCTGGCTATCAGCAGGGACCCACAATCAGACTCACTGACTCAATCATTTGGAGATGGACCAACATGGTCACAGGAGAGATGCTGTCATTGCTGTTTTTAATTTAGACTCAGCTACTGGAAATGAGGGCTTACCCACGCCCTGAATAAAAACATTCTCAAAAATCCTCAAGACATGACAGTCTTGGAAAGCCCTTGTAAGACACAGAATACATCAAGTTTATTCTGTTAGGACAAGTCTATTCTTCAGCTTCTGTGCATGTCTTGCTATGAGGGCAGTTATCCACTAGGGGCTGTGCTTTCCCTGTACTCCTGTGTGTAAGCTCTGAAGTATGATATTTGAAAACTAAATGATGAAGTAATCACTTAAGTCCCAAGAGTCATGATAAATATTAGAGTAGTTTGATGCTTATATAGGAAACACATGAATTATAGATGATACACTTAGAAATGTGAATATGTACTAAACAGATGGATATAATGCCTGCTGCAATTCTATGGACTGCTCTGGACTGGATATCTGTGGAAACACTTCTTTGCCAACTTTGTTTCCCTTGAGCTTTTAAAGAAGATGACACTGTGCACGTCATAACAGAGATGTAGTGGCTGTTAACAGTAAGTTTTAACTAGCAGATCATCAGCTTATCTTTACATTAGGAGCACAGAAGAAGACAAAGACATCCTTTTTATGATGTTTTCATTGTTTGGCATTTAACAGGCTGTAAAAGTTGTTTTGGAAGTCAAACATATACACTTTTTGTGTTGACAAGTGTCACCTAACACATGTCTCTCCTAAATATACTTATGTTGGCTGTAAAATCAATGCACGTTAGGAAAGCTTGTTTAGTTATTTCTTTATTTAATTTCAGTTTAAAACTCTCTATGGTAATATATTGCTGTTTTCCCACACACTGTCTCATCTTTTTCTGTCTCATGCCTGACGGGGGGGCTTGTGCTCAAGGCGCCGCTCTGACTCCTGTCTACACAGCCCTGCTCCCTGGATGTGTGCTGGGACAAATCCTGGTTGTCTGACAGATTTATATCGATTCTTCCAGAGACATTCCCGTCTGCCTAAAATTGACATCAATGTGTCTGTCTCAAATCCACTTGGGATCCTTGTAATCTACTGCCTCCTACTGCTAATCTGGAGATATCCTTTCAATTTAAGCACATTTCATGATTGGGCTGGACCACTTTTGTCTACTTTGCTGGACCACACTTGTCTACCTTAGTGTGGACAAGGCAATAGATTTGGATAGTTTCAAATACTTCGCCTTTCAGAAACTGCCTTAAAACAAGTTCCCACATGCCATTTTATTTTTAAATAAATGTGTCTTTTATCTATTACCATAACTCGAGGCCGAGGCTGGGAATTTATGGAATGAATGTAAAGACTGGTGATAAATGATGTTTAACAAAAGTCAATGGAGCCGACAATGCAAGCTTTCACGGATCTCCTACACATCAAATAAAGACATGCCGTAACCGAAACGACAGCTGTGACAACTATGGGCCAGAGGTGAAACATTGCCCACATTAGCTTCATCAGAAAAGACTTCATAGATGCTTTAGACAAGTCTGACCAGATGAAAGGCAACTGAGATTTCACTAGGTTAAACTTCACTGAGTCAGAGTAGTGAGGATATTACAGGAAGCCTGAAATTAACAATGTTTTAAACTGAGATGAGAAAACAAACAACTGACAGCTTTTTTTCCAGCATTGCAGTTTGAACTGTAATCACAGAGAGAGTGTCCACACCCTTTTGGGACCCAGAGGTCAGTGGACACCCGGGCACATGCATGCACACGGAGGCACTGTTTAGTTTTACAGCAGCCTGTCATATCTGGATTTATTATCTATGCAGCAAATCTTTTATGTAAAAGGAGTTTGTGTGACCATTCTTTGGGAATCCTTAGAGTCAGCCGCTCCATTTAGGGCAATTTTCAGTACACCCTCTGTCAAAGTACAGGATGTGAAAGGTATTTACTGCTAACAAGCCTCCTTTGGTATCAGAGGATGAATGAGATTAAATGGTCTGCGGACACAAGAATGCAAAGCTTGTACTGTAAAAAGGACAGGGAAGAGGCTCCAGAGTGTGAGCGTGTGTGTGTGTGTGTGTGTGAAATTATGAGTGCAACATTCTCCTTGTTGTCAGCTGTGAAGGTTGACCTGCTGTGACATTCCTGGCCCATGTGGTGACTGTCACCGGCTCCAGTTGCCCTAAATATCACTCTGACCACCATTCAAGTCAGTGCCCTCGACTGTCAGGAAGTGACAGCAGCATTTCCTGACAGACAGAAAAGTACACACATTTATAAATGTTCACATCATTACCTGGTGATCCACTTGCAAACGGGTAATCCCATTACTCACTGAATTAAATAGCACTCATGTCTATTTTTATATCCTGGTGGCAGTAAATCAGAGATGTTTCCACTTCTCACTTCCAGAAGACTCTGGACACCATTGAAATGTGAATTAAATTACACTATCACATCAAGTTAATTTCTTCCCAAAACAGAGTGCTCCTTCAGTCGACACATAATACTGTCTCCCAGAAGCAGAAACAGAAATGGTGGGATTCAAGCAACATCACAGCAATTACACAAAGTAATTTATTCACTGACTCATCACTGACTGAAACAGCATCCATAATAGTGAAGTTATCTGTGCTTTTTAATAAAGCAGAGACTCGTAGGGTACTAGGACACAATATGGATTTCCTCCAAAGCAACAAAGCAGAAAGAACATTTACATTTAGTCATTTTGCAGACGCTTTTATCCAAAACAACTTCCATGAAGTGTTACATTTCTTACACCAGTGTTACATTTTTGTACTTTTAGCTGATGCTTTCATTCAAAGCGACTTACATTAAGCTTTTTTACACCAGTGTTACAGCTGACCACTGGAGGCAAGGTGGGTTAAGTGTCTTGCCCAAGGACACAACAACAGTATGAACTGTGGGGACTGAGCCAGAACAATTGAGCGGTGGATACATGAGACTAATCTTTCCACACAGCCTGAAATTGCAAAACTGTCAAATAATTGAAAGGACCAGGGTTTGATTCACAAACCAGAGCCTTAATGTTTGTTTCCAACACAAACTTTTGGAGCACAAAACAAAGAAGCAGTAGAAGTGGTGGTATTAGCAGATTTATTGATGGTAGTTTGTTAGTCCAACAAATCAAAAATGTACTGCTCACTATAGAAGTCTATTCACTGCATAGTTTATTTATTCTTGTTAACCACCTTTAATTCTACTTCAGTTACAGCATCCAACTAATCTACGTAGATAAAGTTGTTTGATGTTTTTCATCTACAGTTCACCAATTTAGGGAGAAATGTTTGTGAATTGAGAAAAGAGAATAAGTAGGAGACTATCTTCTGCTTTTTAAAAGAACTTTCCAATTACAGTGGTGTGTTACAGCACTGGTATGCAGCAGTGAGGCGCTGTAATACGTCAGAATGTGGGCTTTCTTTTAAACATTAACTTCTCACTGGAGCCTTGAAGCTACAATACCAGACAAATAGTGGACATAGTAAAGAGTTACAGACGTCCCATTCAGTACAAAGCAGTGAAGGCACAGTGAGCCTTTGTGTCCGACACATCCCAGGTGTTGGGCCCACAAGATTTTCCACACAAATGTGTTTTCCGCACCCTTTGTTCCTCCGGAGCCATAAAGACATGTGTTTTGGTGCTTATATAAAAAAAAAAAAAAAACTCTTAAGCATTAGCTCCTGGTTTGTGTTAAAAAGAGCAGCAGTGAAGTCAGATTCAGGCAGAGTGCTAAATGTGTTTGCTATAAACTGACAGCTGCTACTCAGACTGTTAGTTAAGCAAATAATGCAACATGGAAGCAAAACAAGATGTCAGATTAAATAGGATCACTGCAGGGCATAGTCATCTCCCATTTACAGAAGTAGTGCTTAACATGAGGCAGCAAAATATCGTTGCAGCTCAGTCAGCATTATGTGATGATTTAATGGGGCCCAGCTAAAGGTTTATGTGGTTTTAATTAACCAGCATCACGTGAGATTGTAAAGGTGGGAGCAGTACATAGTAGTGCACTGTGTAATTTCTATTGTTAAAAGTTAAAAGAGTCAAATGCTTAACAATGATTTGGTAAATAGGAGAGTTATAGGTCCTTGTTTCATTTTCAGAATAGCCTTGATTTTAGTAATAGCCTTGTGTGTAGTACCTAATTTACCCATTTATTGTCTCTTCCAAATGGTTAGTTGGTATATTTCTATCAGATACTGCAGGTTATGTATTTACTACACAAAATAATCATCAGCACATGGCCAGTTTAGAGAAGCAGGCAGGAGCTAAGCCACATCAAAACACCTATGAATTAATTTTATGTTCCTTTGTATACATTTAGAGAAATGGCCACTGATATCCTTTTACCAGGTAGGGCTAAGTTCTGATGGTTACACAATAAAAGCAGTCATATTATGGAAACAACATCTTACAGCTAGGTTAAATTATAAAGTAATGCCACCCTGCACATATTGTGAAACAATTATTTTTTTTGCCTTTAATTTACTCTCTTTCATGGAACATAAAGTATTCACAAATGCACTATTATGGCAATACTTCCTTTTTACACCCGCACACACCATCACGCTAATATACGAACAGCATCTTCTGTTCTGGAGAAAGGTTGTGTGTTACAGGCTGACAGTTTGGGGAAGAATGCCTCAGAGCATGTATCCCTCCCTTTAAAGGCATTAAACAGATCCTGCAAATATTGCTTTTATTGGGTATCTCCCCAGAGTGACCAGTAACCCTACTCTGTGTCATTCTCAGCCAACAGGATGCTGACACAACTGAAATTAAAAAAAGAACCAAAACAAAACACAAGGGACAGTGTGGCGTAACTGTGACAAATAATGTGTCCTGCAAAGGCACACTCTCCATGTGTTGAATGTGCCCCTTCATTTTAACTGAAGGAAGTACGGTAATAGTAAAGTCCCATTACCAAGATTTAGCTATTTTTAAGGTTTCACTGTGGCTAACTGGCAGTGATTGGGCACAGTTTGACTTCACTTTAATCAGGCTAATGTCCTAAAATTTCTCTAAAATTTCTCTAAAACTGTATTTAGATTATTGCCTGCCAGTTTCACAGACTCTTCAACCAACTGCCTACCTTTCCAGGAGTATTTTACCTGGCACCAACCACGCATATGGCTGACCTCAATATGAATTCAGAGCTTCAGTTTTGTCATAGTGGCTGGAGCTGGTTCCAAAAGAAGAAATGCTTGCCACAGCAGTGGGAGAACAAAAATATACCGCCTTTTAAGATTGATTTGAGTAAAATGGATGTTGCTTTATATAGTTTTAGAGCACTGTCAGCACAAGAGAACATGAGACATGGAAAAACAAAACTATTTTCTAGGTTGCAGATATTTTAGCTAATTTAATAACATTTTATAATAATAACAGATTAAATTTATATTGCGTTTTTCTCCCACAAGACTGAAACGCTTACAGGCTGTCCATTATCTATTCAGTCCACAGTCACACACTGGTGGTGGTAAGCTACATTTGTAGCCACAGTTGCTTTGGGCAGACTGACTGACTGACCACCACAAAAACATTTTCACACATTCACACATCAGTGCGATGGCACTGGTGTATGAATTAAAACACTGAGTAGTGCACTTGAGATCAGTCTTGGCCTTCAGCTTGGCCATTTTAGCCTTAGTTGATATTGAGTATAGACTCAAAACAAGAAGTGGAGGGGAATGATAGAGCAAATAGACCCAAGTCAGGATTTAAACACAGATTTTATTATGTGTTATGTTGTACCCCACTCCTCTAAAGACCATTGGAAGGCCTTAGGTTTGACTAGTCAAGACTACAATTTAAGTTAATGTGGTCTTGATAACAACACTAAATGTAAATGTTTGTGGCACTCTTACGACAATGGTTCTCACTCTCACCTGTGACCGCCAGTCAAAAAAAGACAAATACAGGACACATCCTGTATGGTCAGCTGCGCCTCTGCTTTGAACTCAATCACTCAGAAATGTGTTTGACAAATGACTTCCAACAGCATTACACATACAAGAGGCCACCATGCTCATAGATAAAGATAGCTGTGCTGTGTCTGCTAATGATGACTGGCTTCTTAAGCTAATATTATGAATTTTAGGACAAAAACACTGCACACAAAAATATTTTATTTATCCCAGTCCACATCAAAGCTAGACTCTCTTAATAATTCACAAAAGCATGTTTTTCAGTCAAAAAGAAAGTGGAATTTAAATTACCCAAAGCAGACAATCAGGTCTGCCAATAATAACAGTTTAATTGGGCGACTGAAAATGGTCAGGGCTATATTTGGTTGTTATTTTAAGCCCTGGAGGGTAGAGCACAGGTCCAGGAGTGCAGGACATGGGGGCTGTTTGTAGATGCCATCAGCAGTTCATCCAATGTGGACAGGGTTGGGGCAGTCACCCAGCTGCTCACAAATTGCATTAGAGGACAGAAGGGCAGCCAGTCATTTATAGTCCCTATGGATGTAACGAATAACCGAGAGCTGGTTGAAAATGTATTCACATATGTGATGTTTCTTCGGTGAAGATGTTTTAGAACAACAGAGGATGCTCTTTTTACCTCAAACTTGCTTTTAATAAGTTGTTGGAAACGGTGTCTAGCATGGCAACTACTCAGATGTGTGGCAGCATTTTGGATTTCAGGAAACTAAAAATGACAGTGGTGAGGTGTGTGCAAACATTGTAAGAAGACATTTACATACACTAACAGCAGAACAAATATTCTGCAACACATAAACCGTAACAAAAGCTCCAGTCGCAGCCGTCTGCTTGTATCATTCTTTTTTGGAATTTGTTTTAAAGCTGCAATTTAATTTTGTTATTTGTTTTTTTTTTTTTTTTTTTTTTTTAAACAAAGAGATGTGCAGCATTTGTGAAATAATAAAAGGGCACTTGTTCACTTTTAATTTGTCTCATTTCATAAAAGAAAATTGTGAATTGTGAGTTGAGTAAATTGTTAAATCCCCAATTGTCCACTACATTTAAGAGAAAACAGTCACTTCAAAAGTAGTATGAGCAAACATAACTGTATTTGTAGCATGATGGTATTATTATTATAATAAACATATGCCTTACAAAGTATGCTTAGAGTGAAGTGAAGAAGCTGTATTTGTAAAAATCATTTTCAAACACATCCACATTTTTTGTCTATTCATTGCCAAACTTTACTAATAATACCCCAGTAATCAGTGCAAGTAATAAAATATGTAAGAAAACATAGGAATAATTTTTTTAAGACTACTGACACAAGTCAAAGACATTCTCAAACGAAGAACCGTCAATGGCACATTGTCACCAAGAGTTGTGTGTTAAATAGAAGATACTATGGATCGCAAAAGCAAATAATGGGTTTGCATGGCAGCTGATACAAGAAAAAGCTTTCTAAAGTGAAGTCAAAATTGGTGTAGCCTAGTTGCAGACTGTATAATAGATAAGAAACAGGTAAAGCTTATGCTCTAGTTAAAAGCTCTTTTTGTGTGTTACTGCATTGAAGAGTCTTCTAAAGTGTAGAAAACAGGCCAGTGGGTTGAGGATAAGGACAAACTTGGGTATTTATGGCAGTAAGGTTAATATATTCTGCAAGGAGAAAGGGGTGTGACTTAGACAACCATCTTACCTGTATACATGAGTGCAATGCAATGAATGAATCTATAATCTCTTAAAAGTAGAAGATTAACAAGGTTTATGGCTGTTCTTGACTACCTAAAAGTATGAGTTGTGTATTTATCTGTAGAAATGCTACAAATCTTCTCTCACTGTCCATCTTTGTGCCTTAAAAAGGAGAGTGGGACATTCGCAGACCCCTGAGGAAGGAGCACAAGAAAAATCTGAAACATAAACACCTGCCACAGAAGCCCTCCTGCTTCCTATTAGCCACTGTTATAGATTCAGCACTGACTCATAGAGCAACACGCACACAGAAGCAACTGGAAAATACCTAATACCTTTGTTAATAGCTTTGTAGAATGAAAATAAAACACCAGAAGCCTTAGAACTATGTTTCTGGTGTACTTTCATCAAGGTGCAGTGGGTATAATCCAACAGTAGCATGTGGTAAGAAAATTGCAATCAACTAAAAATCTTTTGTAGAAGCAAACCAAGACCATCTCTATAAAAATTTGGGTACAGTTAAACATATAGACTCACTCATCACTTACAACATTCAGTGGATGCACCCAACCAGGACATACAGAGAAATAAATGTGTGAATATATATGTGGAGCATCCATCCTGATTACACCCCAGAATGTTAACATATGCATCCATCCATCCACAAAATAAAACCAGTTGTATATAGAAAACATATATACATATACTGGAAAAAGAAAAACACTGTGTGCATAAAAGCTACAGTGATTCAGCACAAGCCAAGTCCAAATCCTCACAAGGAAGAAAAAAAAAAGCAAATCTGGGCCAATATTTATAGAGGATGTTCCTTATCTGTTGGAACAGTCCGGACATGGAAAAGAAAAAGTGAAAGCGTATCATCTGAAGCCAAATGAAAGGATGGACATGACATCAGTTCAAGTGAAGAGAAGAAACAGAACAGCAAATATGGCAGTGAGAGTTTTCAGGTCTAGGTCTGTTTTAAAATGATATGAATCTTTACAGATTCCTTTCTTTTAATGCCACAGATGAAGACTTCCAAAAAAGGCCTAGAAAAACAAACAGTATCTACAAATCTGAGAAAGGCACACTGAGCAGAGCACTTCAGGAGATAAAGGGATCAAATGTGAGAAAAGCAGGAATTCCTGGAGGTGTACTAATGAATTTCACTGTGGCTCAAGAACACCTGTTAATGTCTGCTGCTGGGCTGTTGAGTTTAGGATAATACTCAGTCCAGAACATGGACTTAAAGTAAAGCCATCGTAGTCCCCTTTGGGTCAGAGGTTAGCACTGCTGGTCAGTTGCTACGGTGACATATCAAAGTGAAGCACTCTTGTAAATCCAATGGACTCTGCATCTGCAACACATGCCATCTGAGAGGTTGAGTGGCCTCAAACATGTGCCACAAAATGTGCCACAAAATCAATAAAAACTCTCAACGGTGAGACATACAGCATGGGGAGCCACTGAGAGTTAAACACCAGCCCTTAAGGTATGACATATGCAAACAGTCACGTGCTTCCACCTGTAAGTCAACATTACCAAAACTAGACATCCAAACAAAACACACAAAGCTGTGACATGCGTTTAACCCTGTTCAGTCACACAGTAGCTGACATCACTAAAGTGTCCTACCTTTGTACTTCTCTCGGACGTTTTCATAAGCCTGGATGAAGTCCTGCTCTTCTGCATCTGGAGGCAGGAAAGCTGGTTCGTACATAGCCATGCTGCGGTAGGCGCTCTGTTCTTCCTCTCCTCCTCTTATTCTCTTTTACTTTGTCAAGTCTCTCTTCTCTGTTAATATGTGTGTGAAAAGGTGTCCAGTGCTGTCCTCTGTCTGCTCTCTCAGCTGTGTGTGTGAACCTTCCACAGCTTCTCGTACTTCATTTCCCAGCCCAGCGCCACACGCCCACCCCAACTGCCCCCTCCTCACTCTCATTCCCTCCCATAGTCGGCACTTACACACTCATATAAATGTCAGGTCCCTCCCTCTTAAAGACACAGACAGGACCAGCACGCACACACACACACTAAGAGTGGACTGCTTGCCAAGCAACAACACAGCAAAAGTAAAAGCAGAGATCAGCACCACGCTCTCTAGTAACACTTGAGTCCAATCGAACTGTGACAGACGGCCAACAAATTACATTTAAGTGAGAGGGAAGAACTCAACAGACAAATGTGAGACTCATTCATCATGCTATACCCCCAGAATGAGACAGAATTACCTAGATAAAAGGAGCACTTCTTTGTTATAACCAAATACAAAACATATAACTTTCCAGGTTTTTATTAAACTTAGATAGTGGCTTATGCTGTTGCCTTACACACATTTTGTTTTCATGACGTGTATAAAGACTGATGTTTTCTGTGATGGATTGGCAAAGATTGGGGGGAAGATTCCCATAACTCCTCTTCTCTGTAGGATCATACATGAGCCAAAATAAAACAGAAGAACGCCACATGAACTCTTTCTTCCTGACAGCTATAAGACTCCAATCAATCAGTCAATGGCATAAGAAATCTGAATCAACGAATGTGAAGAGACCTAACAAACAAATTTTCCTTTGGGATTAATAAAGTTGAATTGAACTGAATGAAGAGAAAAAATGTCAATCATAATCCACAAGCACAATAATGCCCAACACTAGTCTAGTGACAAATGTTTATATATATATATATATATATATATATATATATATATATATATATGCATTAACGCAGCTGTATAGAGACCATTCTGCATTCAAGCACTGACATAATGGTAACATCCTTTTTCATTGGTCTGTATTAGTATGTTTGACCCAAATAAACCTTCAGATATAAATCAGTCTAATACTAAAGTAATTATTCATGCTAACTCTAAAACATACACAAAAAGGTTTTGTAAAGTTACACAGCTTTGAGACTCTTGTATAATTGCTTCATCCTGAATAAAAAAGTTATTGCGGTCAGTTGTCTAATAAACAGTTTTTTGTCGCAGTCTAAGACAAACAAATACTATTACTGTACTCTGCAGTGAGTATCATAAATATACATTTGCCCTTGACACTCCCCGAGAATGTCAAGACTTAGGTAAGGCACTGAATATTTAACAGATCCCCAGAGAAGCAGCCTTGATAAAGACAGTTCAGATAAATTATAGTTAAAAAAAAACATTCATATCAAATTAATTTCACTGCTTGCTTGTAGTACAGTGAGAATGTGATAAATCATCACACAAACAAACAGACACAGCATGCACACTGAAACATGTCTTCTGTTGTAAAATGAATATAAAAAGTCATAGCAGGTCAAATTAAAATGTGGAGGAAAGTCAAACAATATCAACATGCAGTATTTCCATGATGGTTGTGTAGGAGGAAAAGGAAAATCCCTGCAGCTTTGTCTGACTATCAGGCCTTTCTCCGGCCAAGGCCAACCTGACAGCAGCCTGGACACTTTCCTGAAAGGAAACACGATAAGTTACTGTCTCTTATGCACAGCTGAGGGACGTTTGTGAGTGTAAATGCTATCCTCACTCAATACACTAATAAACCAAAAGTCCCCCATGTTCCTAATAAGTCAAAATATTAAGAAGGAATAAATTTAAGTGGAGACTATGAAAGCTTAAGGACAAAGATGGCAACTTTCTAACAGTTATAAGGAGTGCAATATAATATAGTCCGTGTAGTTCAGTCTAGTGAAAGAGTCAGATTTCCTGATACAGTGACATCAGACCCAACCTTCAGCTAAACAGCTACACCCAAGTCTAAATCTGGATTTTAAACAACGTCACTGACACACATGTGCACATGCAGTACTTTCTTATAGGGAAGTCTCTCTGTGTCTCCTCAGAAGCAGAATCACCTTTTTAGGCTTTCTGAGTCTGTTTATTTAGTAAAGGAAGTTAAACTCATGGCTTATGGTCTTGAGACCTGATTCCATCAAATAAAAGCTGACCATAAAAAATAATCTGGATGTGTGCTTTAATAAATGAACAGACCTTGAAGGGAACTTGTGTGACATCTTTGGCTGTATGGTGGGAGTATCTCATTCTTATCTGCAAATGAATATGAAGTGTATATTGTGGCTTTTCCCTATGTTTTGTTTTGTGTTGTGTTGCCACTATAAGGATCGGTAAGGTGTTCACTGAGGTATAAACAGGCACATCTTGAAACACTTTGTTCATTTACTGCAGTAGTTCAAGAGCTATACAGATGGCCAGTAAACAGCTTTTTCCCTCATTAATTTCCTTCTGCTTGAAATTCTGATGGGGTTTTCTCAGAAGGGTATATATTATCATTAATGCCATTCACATTGCTTTATTGAGAGAATGAGATGCGAGCGTGCACAAATCACATGGCAGATCTTTTATGTCCAAGTGTCAAGGGGATTACTGAAGCACAGCTAACGGAAAACACTCGAGGCCAACAAAACTTTGTTTACAACCAACAACAACTGTTATTATGAAAGAATTTATGACAGGATCAGAATAAAATAAATAAGATATTTGCACTGCAGGGTTGTGATTAAATATTAATTATATTGTCTCCGGAGACAAAAATCATAAAACTATATCTATCTAATCTACTTCTTGCCACAGCCTCATTTGATCTGAACCAAAACAATATTGCATTAGCAAGAATAGGAGACATTTAGCAGCACTGGATAATATTATCTGGACACAAATTAACCAGGGCAAAACTAATTGCCAAACAATGTCGTATAAGGGCTTTTGACTCAACTAATTTGAAGAGATCTAACAACTGAATGTACCTGGGGATTAATAAAGTCATTTTGAATTTGAATATTTGCACCTTACAAATGTCTGAGTTATTAGATATAAGCCAGCAAGTATGATTCAATAATATCCATTACTTGAGCTTCTTCCTTTACTAACTTTGTCATTTTTGGATGATAATGGCCTGGGAATGGTTTTATTACATTAGCACTAAAGCAGTCCCAGTGCTATACCACTATAATGTATTAAGGTTTGATGTAGCAACAGTTTTAAAAGACCTGTCTCCCTCTGCTGGACATCCAAAGATGAAATAGCCATGCTGTATTTTGATTCCAGTATTTTACAAAAACTTTTGATGTTTTACCCTTGTGAATGTGCAGAGAGTAGTTATAAAGCTGGACTGACTTAAGCTGTACAGGCACTTTTATGACATTTATTATCTGGTGAAAAAATGGCAGTAAAAGCAGAAGTACAAGGGATACACTACAGTCACTGTTATTTGAAACTACTGTGGAATATGAGGCACATTTTCCAGAAAATGAACGGGAAAGGGGGGAAAGATTAAGTGACATCTAGATGTAAAGTGGCACCTGGTGGATAAAGAGGGTACTGCTGTATAAAACAGCCTATTTTATTCAACAACATAAAGCTTTACAATGACATTCACTAGTTGTGAACAAATTGGGCAGAATTTGTACAAATAATATAAATAATCATCAAGGCAGTAGCTCAGTGGTAGACCGGTCGTTCTTCGACCGGCAGGTGGGTGGTTCAATCCCCGGTCGAAACATCCCAAAACATCATACCATCCAAAAGTTTATACTGTCGTTGTGTCCTTGGGCAAGACACTTAACCCACCTTGCCTCCAGTGGCATTGTACAAACTACATTAATTATATTTTTTAATGTCAAAGTCAAATATTTTGTGCAAAAATGCTAATGTATTTATTCTGGATGTTGTCATTTATCCATTACCGTCTAAAACACCAATGTACATTAAACACTATGCTAATAGTGCACAGTATCTGCGCAGAGATGAAGATTTAGTGAACAGGCATTAAGAGGGCCATCATTTCTCTGGTCACATACAGCTTCCCACCACACTAGGAACAGACAACTATAACCCCCATAACTCCTAATGCAGCTGCTAACATAAGCTCTAAATGCATTGTCAACAGTAACTGCAGCACAGTAAATCTTCACCAGTTAGACCTATGAGTGGTCACAAAATTGCAAAGCCTGTGATAGCCAAGGTACTGAGTGGCATTTTATGACTCTAGACACAATTAAGTCCATAGGGTAATAAATTATTTTAGTATGGAGCTAGTGTATCAGTGACAGTAAAGTTCCAGTCTGTCTGATTATAACAGAGAACTCTACACATTTTCCTCCAAAGCATCAGACATGACCCATGACTTGTTCCCATACTCCTACACTGACCCCTCTGTCACGATGATCTCAGAAGGACAGCTGACTCACTCAAACTCTAAACTATCACAGGTTTGTCAATATACATTTAAACATGACAACAACTTCTGTTAAGACATTAGACAGATGAAAAACAATCTGAGTGCTTTAAGGCCTGCCTCATCATTACTTTAACCCAATCTTCCAATGTTACTGCTGGATAATGAGATCCAATGGTGTTTAATTAAAGCCCGACTTAACACAAGGTCTCACTTCCTGCTGCCTTGTCCCCAGGTGATTACAAGAGTGTCTAAGCTGCTCTAAAAAGTTAATTAAAAAAACAAATGTAATTTGAGAACGTATTATAAATATGCATTATGACAGTAATATCACATACCAAGCTGTATTTCCTTGATATGTATGAGTGCATCCTGGTAGCTAGTACAGCAACTTCTAGAAATGTCTACATTTAAATAGCATTTTTTTCCCCCAATAAGATCCAGTCAATAATAACAATATTCAATAATAACAAATAAACTAATGTGATGTTGGATGCACTTAAAACCAAAAGCAAACAGCACACAGCTCTAGTGGCTATTTTATGAACTGACTGTCACTCTTTGTAGCACAGTGTCTATACAGTAAGGATTCTATACCAATGAGTACACTGAGTCCCAAACAAAAGATGATGATGGACGAGAGAGGACGAGAGGTACAGGAAGTAGGTGTGGACCTGATGTAGATGCCCAAGCTATTTAAACTTCTACTTAACATGACATGAGGAAACCAGGCCTACCAGACTTAACTACAAAGCCACAATCAAACAGACAATTGCTCATCTCTACCTCGGTCATAATAACAACAAGGCAGACTGAAATTAATCGTTGGGAATGGTGATATCAGTGCAAGTTCACAGTGTAAATAAATAATGGGTTTCCAACACGGCAACACTTTTGACAGGATATGCCAATTGTCTGAGAAGATTAAAGGCAAGCACAAAGTTACACATGGAAATGCTGCCCATAGATACTTTCCTTGGCCAGATTTAAAGTACTTTTTTTAATTAGCTTTAAATTGTGTTATTGTGATACTTGGTACAAAGTCCTTAATGTGTGCTTGTTAACCAATTCAACTTAAAATTGCCTTAAAAGTCCCAAAGATAGAAGAATAGGATTGGACTAGATAGTGTAACTGCATTGCATCAACTTCCAATATGGACATTTTTAGACAATACACTCATCAGCATTTCTTACCTGCGATCCGAATGACAGCCCTCTCTGCAGGGTCTAGGACGTCACCTGAGGCCGACTTGGAGCGCTTGACCCTCTGGTGTTTGGGCAGGTTCCAAGGTAAGGTGTCTCCGGGACAGGGGACACTGCTCCTCTCTCCAAAGCTCTCCTCAAGTGGGGTTCGGTCTTTGCGTCTGTCTTTACGGGTTGCCATCACCTGAAACTTAAAAAAATAAAAATAAAATTTAAGGTCAGCACTGTAGTCCAGTTCAATTATATGGCAAACAATATTCATCACTTGTGAATGTCTTTGATAAAAAAATGAAATCATTTTGCCACCTTCTTTTAAATATTACATTTTAACACCAACAAGTCTGTTTTTATTCAACTGTAACTTCTGTAACTGTAACTAAAACAAGATATACAGAATTGTTTTATGACTTAATGCCATAAAATGCAAAATGTGAGCCAAACACATACACTATGTGAAAATGAGTTGCATGTTGGGAGAGGATCAATAGATAAGATAACCTCATGCAAATAGAATTCCAGTGTTATAAAAATAGCATTAAAGATGTGTAACATACGTTTTTAATTAAAACAGTTAAGAAAGTTGCATCTGGAACATAGTTTAGAAGGTAGAAACAGTGTCTAGATGCCTTCTCCTAAACCATGATTCGCTGAGTAAAAGAGAGTGTAAATGAGTGTTGGTGGAAAGTAATGTCAGTTTACCATTTGCTTCTCAGAACATTTGTTTAAAAATTTTAATGTGAGAAAGTTTAGATGAGAACAGGGAAATTACATTATTGTAGTAACTATCCAGTTTAGAAGATTTGCAACAGTGATAATCATTTACTTGGGTTTTGAATTTCATCAATAGGTTAAATATTTACCTGCTACATAAGCCTTAGAAAAATGACATAATTCAAACTAAAGTACTATTAAATATTATATTTTACTGCATGATGTCATAGCACCAGCCTGATGTCCACTGCTATAGAGCTGTAGTAGCTTAAAAAGCCAACACAAGTTTGGGCCGTAATGTAGTCCATTTGGCAACAGGCCTCCATTTACTGATTAACCTGACCCAGAGCGAAAAAAAAAAAAAAAAAAATCACATGACTTTTTGATATTTGAAGTATATAGGCCAAATAAAACAAAGCAGCATTTTCTACTACCACTTTTTTTTCTTTCACACATTATAGAGCATTAAAAGTTGGATATGATTTAGAGACATGCACAAATTAACACATTTTTAACAATTCAATTAAAGTAATTTTATTGCTCACCTGTAGACGAGTTATTCAGGTAGACCTATGTGTGATGCAAACACCTCAACTCACAATGATAACACACCTCTCATTATACTGTCACAGCCGATGGAAGTTCAGAGTTCACTCAAGTGACCTCATGACTTCACTTTAAGCACATGAACATGGCATCAGACTTCAGATCATCACACTAACACACTGACCTATATTCACACAACTATTTGTTTGGATTTCAGTCAAGCATGTATTTCTGCAATGGTCATTCATTTGGCTCTTGATAAACATTATGCCCTTTTGTCTTGTAAATACAGATCGTCTGTGTGGTGTCTACAAAGTACAATGTACTGGAATAAACATATGTATCAGTGTGAGACAACCAGATAACCAGGAACTCGCATTTGTAAATGATGTACCTGCTACCTACATGATGAAAGTGAAAAGTAGCTAAACACTGGTCTGCGGTAAATGACTGTAAACAAACATGGCTAAAGCACATCCTGGCTTACCTTTGTATTCTGTTGCTTCAGTGCGTCAAAAGCCTGTCAGCCTACCATGCAGGCAGGTGTCCCCCGGTGCTTCAGTCAGCTGCAGGTTATCGCTGGGTGAAAGCCTGTCTGTGTACCGGTAATGTTAGAACAGCCACTCCTTTGACTGGAGGCAGGCGCTGGAGAAACGACCCGCCGTGTGAAATCCGCAGTCATCTGTGATGTTTGTCTCGCTGTGCTCGCGCTGCTACTGACGACATTCCGCGCGGACAGCACTTTAGGGTCAAAGCGAAGTTATCGTCCGTGAATCTATGAACTACAGCCCACTAACTGGCATTAAAGGAGAGAAAAGAGGGCTCTTGCATCCTCACTTTGGCGCCCAATCCACGCTGCACTTCACACGAGATTCTGAAGCGATCGAAAGCAATTAAGGACGATGGTCCACCAGCAGGGTCTGGTGCTGCGGTGGAAAGCTGCACCACTCACTGTTCGATTAGTCTGCCTGCTTTTTGTCCCAGGACAAAAGTAATAACAGTAATAGTTAACTGTTACAGGACAGAATTTTCAGACATCATTTATTAGGTAGGCTATAACCCTGTTAATGTTGTAAAGTTAATGAAATAATATCAAAGTTTTGTTTTTGTTTTTTTACCTTTGGAAAAAAAATCCATTGAAGCCTGCAAACACCTAAACTATATTGAAAATCCCTTTAGTAATTTTAAAACAGAGTCCGACTGATCAACGATGACAATGGAAAAATGGACTTGTGCACACACTATGAAGTCTGCTGTGTGTAAGACTTTGCAGATGTTGCAACCAACTTTGTATTCAAAATAGAAATGCTGCACAATATGTGGATGGTAAAATCTGCCAGGCTGGTGATTTGTGGTGAGATGTAGTAGTCCATCATCTTGTTCAATGTGATGGTTTGACTGAATTTGACAACCACATACTTCATTGACCATTCAAGAGCCATTCTGTAGAGCTATTATAGCAAGGGAATACTCAGTTACTCAGTCTTGTCTGTGACAAATGCCACATATTTCCTCACACCCAGGTGCAGGGTGAACTGGAAAAGGAGAAATTTAGAATATTGGATGACACCACAGAAACAATGTGATATAAAATGTACAGAAGGTATAAAGCAAAAGTCAAATCTGTGTTAACCATTGATCATAATTTTATCTGCACATCGAATCTGAACATTTAACTACTTACTGTGTTATGAAAATATCTTGAGGTAAAGGTAGCCTATAAAAGATGTTAACCTTGGCTTGACCTTACTCACAGAACTAAATTGACTGCATCTCAGGCACTTCTGAATATACAGCTCCTGAAAAGGCTTTAGTATTTAATAAAAAGGCGAGGATGGCACTAGCATGTTGCCACCAAGCAAGGGAGAGGTGTACTCTGAAAATACAAGTAACTTTACTAAATGATCATTTTCTTTGGAAAAAACTATTACTAAGAAAATCTTTGTCACATTGGTCTGTAAGACTAATAATTAGAGCCACACAAATTCCATAATCAGTCTATGCAACTATAGAAATGAAATTAGAAATAAAGTTTGTTCTTCTGTAATAACTGTTGTTGTCTATGGATGCAGTAAACATTAAGAGTCATTATGCCCTTGTATGCCCCTGATGATTTCTATCTACTATTGGTTACTGCAACGTCTGAAAGGAAATCAATAGAAGAACAATCCTGCCCTCTAGTGTTCAGCACAAATATTTACTTAATTCCTATTTATGTGAAAATGGGCCATGCGTTTAAAGCAGGTCAAAGACTTTTCACCTGTGTCATGTGAGAAGAATCTTATTATTGGACTGAGGGGTAGAAAAGCGCTATATTGACAAAACCACAGACAAAATAACCACCACATCAGTAAAGATCGTTTTCTGCCTGCAGTATACATTTACCAGGGATTTTACCCTAAGAAAAAACCACCTTAGCCACCATGAGCCCTTCTCTGTTTAAAACATCATTAGATATCATTTCTGTGCTTTTTGCTATGATAGGCACATATTTTCATAAAGTGATCACGGTAATAAAGCCATAAAGTAATGATGGAAATCTGGACGCCATGAATGTCATATGCAGTCTATATGATTTACATAAACAGTGAATGGAAAGACTGATCCCTTCTCTGCAATGAGTCACTTTTGAGTCATTAGGAGAGATACTGAGCAGAGTCATTGAGATGTTTTCAATATTATCTGACTATATTCAAATACAGTATTACAGGATATGTAATATAATTATTATTAACCACCTCTCACTCTGAGAAAGGCAGTATTGAGAAGTGCCCACATGCACAAAGAAATGAATAATCTGCTCACTCCAACGACACACAAAATAATTTTAGTGCGAAACCACATATACACACTCTAGCCCTCCTTTACCAAAACCACATTCATATACACATGCACACTCCTGCAGTGCGTACCTCCCGCTATTGGTCCAGACCCAGACACCGCATGCCAGTGCACCTCACTCGATGAGCCACAGGCCGCAGAAGAAGTAACAGATGGGTACCAGCTGTTTGGACGTGGGCCTCGGGTACACTGCTACTGTATTGCAGCACACACAGACACACACACACACACAATCTCACACACACACACACACACACACACACACACACACACACACACACACACACACACACACACACACACACACACACACACACACACTGAGCTGCTTAAAGCTGCTCCTGTCGGCACTGCTTCTGAATCTAAGACAGCACAAAGAATACATACATACAAACAGGTAACATGCAGTTTATGGGAAAGCCTCAGTTCAGTTACTCTGTTTGTCTGTGGTAATTATACTTTCACCCACAAAATCAGACAGCCAGAGTGTTGTATTTGGCAAAAGTTCAAATTTTGTTAAGCAAATGGCAGTGGAGCTTACATAACATTTACTGAGTATGAAGCAAAAAGTCACCACAAAAAAAAAAAACTGTTTCTTAGTTTCATTGTTTTGAATTTTGTCCAATCTACCTCTATTCTTTGCAAGAGTCTGTCTGATTTCTTTAAGAATGAGGCTAGATTTCAGGAGGTAGAGACAGAGACAAATGGAAAGACCAGTTTTTGTATGTGTATGAATTGTCACTTAAAGCCTCACTTATAATCAGATACAATTGCAAACAGATTTCTACTAAGTTACACTGGTAGTGATGGAAAGGGTTTCCAGACCCATTTCCCCATAGAAGCACACTGTACAGCCCAGGTCACCTCTTATTGGTACAAATTTGTATAGTAGGCCAATCCGGGTTTATATCATTTATATAGGTTTTGGCAACCCAGCACTGTTATTGTGAAACATTCTGTTTATATTTTGGGTATTTTAATATACTTCTTTGTAAAGTTTTACACTTACATTTAAATTTCATCAGTATTGACACCGGCCATATTCTGCCCACGGCTCCTTCAACTATTTTAATGCAATCTGTCAGCATCTGGATGTCTTGTGTTTTATTTGGTACCTCAGCACTCTAAATATAAAATGAAAGAATAAATATGAGGTTAAAGTGGTGAAGTACAGGATTGAAAACTCTTAAATGTTTGCACATTCATCCCTAACAGTAAAAGGAAAAGTATGGACAGACAAGGAAATCAAGGATTTTTATGCCAAAGTAAGTGAAATACTTTGGACTAGCACTGACACCAGACTGGGAGGACATGGTGTCCAGAATAAGCAGAAAATAGTGTTTATGAGCCTAAAAACCTGGGATGGATACGCAATGGTCTTTTGGTAACAGACTAGTTTATTCATTAGAAACATATTTTCAACCAAATGACAAGGCTTAAGAAATATATTAAAATGTGGAAAATGCTGACTACTATGTATCTCAAAAAAGAAAGTAAAGGAAAACACTTGAGGTGACAATCTGGATTTGCAGTCACCTTGGAATGAGTGATCCAGTATATAATTGTTTTTGTTGTCAATACTTAGACTTGACTTTATTGAGCCACAAGAAAAATGCTTTGTAGCTCAGTTGCAAACAATAGTAAAATTGGAACTATAAATAATACAATAATATATTGCAAAGCATGATTTGTGCATGATATGTACATAAATATTGAAATATGGAATATATAATATAAACATAGTGAAAGATAAGATACATTAAACAAGAGAAAAGGTTAAATCAAAGGCATCTGGACAAAGTTTTCAAGGTGAAGATATCTCATCACTGAATTCCAAAATACTTTTTCAATTCTGAGTTCAACTGGTACGAGAGCTGAGCTTTTATCTCTAGAGGGAGGGGTTTGAGCTGAAACTAACTCTGACTGTTCTAGTCTTATAGTATTACCTTGAAAGGGCAGAGTGACTCTTGATGTGAGAATCGTTAAAGGCGCAGGTGAGTTGTTAGTGTCACTGTTTCATTCAGGTGTTTTCCTTCTAGAGTGAAACTGTTTTGATTTGGGTTTCAAAACTGTGCTGTAAATATTGTGGAAAATGTACCTGAGGCCACCTCCTCTGTTCAGAAAAGACTTTTCCATTTTAACAAAAAATGGCTTCCTTTACCCCTCTCTACTTACCCCTTGATGACCTGGATGAATGAGAACCTTCACAGACATTAAACAAGAGGTGGCATGTGCGATATATGTTGCACAGAGGTGAATGATTGTAAATATAGAATTGTGAACAGTATAAATGAAGTCTTATACTGTTCAGAATGGAGGCAGAGCTGGATTAGTTTGTTATAATTCAATATTTGTGATATAACCTCAACTATTGACTTTCTTATGAGACAAACTGAGGTGGACAAGTCCTTCTGTGGATTACAACACAACATTCTCCAACCAGAACTCTGCTTCTAAAGCTTGAACGCATTCTTCCTCTGTCTGAATGCCATTAGTTACAGCCAGGGGTTGTTCCCTCTTATTACACTCACTTTGAACACAATCGGTCTCATTAAATAAAAATATTGCATTGTGTAAAGTATGGTCAAATTAATTTATCTATATTTGAGGCTACCGTGACAGTCTTGCCACTACAAAGGTGACATTAAACATCACAGCGCACCATCTGTACAGTTTATAGACCAACACTCAATAGCATCTATTGAACACTGTACAAAAGGGAAAAAAATGACAAAATGGAAAGGGTATTGTGTGCCTGGTTGACCACGCTCGTCCTGTGATTTCCAGCTCCATTGCTGATGTGGTCTGACCAGTGTGGGTTTTGGGGGCAGACTGGAGCAACAGCAGGCTGCTTGGGATCTTTTTTCCCTCTCAAAGCCAACAGGATGTCTTTAATGAACCACAGTGTGTTTGAACTGTCACATCTCACCATACAGCAGCCCAGCCCTCAGAGCCGGTATGCTTAACACGAAAAAGGATAGACATGCTAAAAAATGAAGATCCAGGAAACACCATCTCTAAGATGAAGACCACAAATCAAATGTTATTATAATAGAGTGGAATGTCTTTGGTAATAGAGAGGTTTTCCACTGACTTGAGTTGTCCGGTTCTTCTTTTCTTTTCAGTTCCATGCCACAACATAATTGTCCATCTTATATGCGCAGAGAGTGCAGTAACATTTATTTTATTTATTAGAATAACTAAAGATTAAACTGATTATATTTCTATTTGAACATTTTTTTTTGTACAAGACACATGTTTGCTTTATTGACCGTCACATGAATGTTTCAGGAATAATACCACAGACAATTTCCAACAATGGCTGACTGAATGGCATGGTGCCTAGAAACAGGGTTGTTTTTTCTTTGGATTAAGCACAAACAAATCAGAGCTGTTGTACCATACATTGTCCTACAAATACTAAAGCTGCCTCCTACTTATTTATGCAATAAATCAAAAGTGTCTCAGTACATCAATATTTAAATTTTACCTACTCACCAAACACCTTTGTGAATGAGGGGTCATGAGCTCCAATGCTACCCATGTGCTACGCTAAAGTGGCACTCAACCTGAGGTGAATTTACCTGCTACATCCACAAGATGGTGGCGCTGGTGTATCACATAACCAACCAAAAGGCATTTGCCAGTTGTTGTGGCAGCAACAAAGAGAAAACAAGTTAAAGTCATTATCACAATATCTGCAAACTGCAGTGATGGTTCAGTAACTGTGAACGTTGATATGCCACATATTGTTTCAATTACCCCAAACTGTTGTTCCAGTCCATGCCATAGGAAAATGCTCAAAATACTCTGTGTTTGATCTTGTGGCCTCTTGTGAAACTGGAAATGAATGGTGATTAACTATAATGATGATCATCATGGTGAAAAGTTTTGTGCCACAGGTTATTTGACTGTGTAAGCCAGTGTACATAGCCCCAGTCTAAAAATACAAGGATCCTCAAAACAAGTATCATTTGTAATGGGAGCTTTTACGATATTAATTCATATTAAAAATTGTCAAAGCTGTTTAAATGTTTCTTGTTGTTTGGCAGTTGGGTTTATGTTTGCGTTGCGTTGCTGTGCGTGTAATAGGAGGCTTTGTAGTGTTGACTGAGAAAGAGGGATATGGCTATGATTAAAGCAGGCACTAAAGCAAAGGTGGTAATTGGGATCATAAACACTCACTTTTCCATTTACTCCTCTAGAGAAGTGTTCCTGTTTATTCGTAGCAGCTGCTTCATCAGAAAAAAAAAAAAAAACATCATCCACTCTGAGCCACTCCAAGTGTTTGCCAGCCATCATTAGCACCCTGAGGATTTGTCTTTCTCAGTGTGACAGCTTGATGATGGGGTATAAAAGCCTTTTTAGTGATGAGTAAAAAGTCAGTGTTATGTTGTTCTAGAATGTACTGCAATATTTACAGTGTATTCAATGTACCATAGTACATAGACATACTCACAACACATTGAAGTCAAACATTAATGTTATATTCATTCACTTTCTCCACTTCTCCACAATGGGGCAGCACTCAAAGCAAATATGCCCACACTTTCCCCTCCCCAAACACTTCCTCTAGGGCAGGGGTGGTCAAACATTTGAGCTCAAGGGCCACACTAGGTTTGAAAATTTGACAGATGGGCCGGGCCTGTAAACTATAAACTAATACAATTTGCATTTGAAAGCCTGTAAATTAGCGCTAACCACTGAGTAGTAGCCATCATGTCTTGGACTGCTTAGTATCCTGCTTGGTATTTCATGCTTGGTGGAAAACTGGCGGCTGATATTGTATTCTTTAAAAAGAACAAACAGTTCATGGGCAAAAAAGACATACGGCTGCTGTTTGGACTTCCGCGAAAAAATATATCTGTCCACTCCTTATTAAAAACTCACTGTGAACTTTTCCTTTCTTTGGTCAATTCATTGTAAGGTCAAGATAAAAGTTATTATCTGAGTGTAGAGATGGTAGCTTCAGCAGAAATGCAGGGTATTGAAGGTAAAGGGGTAAAATATATGTTTTATATGCTGTCTTTAATTTTTAATTTATAATTTGTAAATTAGAGATTACAGAGCTGAACAGGCCAAATGTTGTCCCTGGGCCTTAGTTTGCCTACCACTGCCCTTGTGGAATAAAAAGGTGTGCCCATGTATGCCAACCAAGACACACCATCCATGTTCTGGGTCTACCCCTGGACCTCCTTCTGGAAGGACATGCCTGCAAAACCAGTCGATGGTGGTGTCCAGGGAACAGCCACTTCAGATGGTTCCTTTTGATTAGTTGTTGTATTTTTTATGTGGAATATTTCTAATGTGGTGTATTCCTTTTTGATACATATTTAATAAAATGTGCTACAAACAGCACGACTGCTAAGATAATGTCTAATATAAATATATAACAAACAAACAATAAATGACCAATGTAGTGGAATGTGAAGACTTAAACCTGTATAGAAAGGATGTTACTTTTGCAGGAGCAAGCCTAGTATATTTTTAGCTGTGTCTTTAGGTACAGAATTGTCACACCGTCTAGACATAAAGGTGTTTTACGGCTGATGTGGGCCCTGCCAGTACCTCCTCACACTGGGGCGGTGGCTGCCATAATGCAGGGAGTCAGACTGAAGAGATATAAAGCCCAAGCGAGTGGCAGCTCATAATCGTAAATATCAGGCGGGGAAACTCACTGTTACTTTTCTTATCAGGGTAAGGGGTGTTCCTTATTGATTTCTTATCTAGTGGGACATTTAACTCTCAGATGAATTCAAATAGGCACTCTTTTCTTTGATATGGTTTAATGTAATGAGTCTACTAAGTTAAATATTAAATATAAGGTATTAAACCAAATATTGGTGTTTGGTTGCATCAGTTAAGATCTGTTTGACATTCATCCCAGTTAATTTAAAAAACGACATGTATCTATTGTTTCTAGTTCAACCCTGCTTTGAACATAATTCTTAATAATGTCTTTGCTGCACCCGGCACAAGGAACGTTAATTTATTGTGATCCCACAAGAACAAAGCCTGGACAAAGCTCATCTATTTGTGGTGTTTGCTTCTGTGGAGCAGTATGAATGCAGTGTGACATGGTTGACGCACAAATGGAAAGGTATAAACAGATACAGATACTCAGGTATAAAAGAGCCAGTCTACAAGGCCATGGAAATCTAAATGCCTGGGTCCAGAGCATGACTTCAATAAAATACCTCCAGTGCCACTTTGAAAAGCAAAGTCTAAACTAAACATTACAGGGCAAGAGAAATTACTTTGTAAATGTTAGCATGTGGAGGTTTATTGAGCAGGAGAGCGCAATCTATGATGTAACTTAGACACAGTAGAAGAAGAACTGCCTTAGACCAAAACTGTAGATCAAATTCAAATTAATACATGACGATGCACGATTTTATTATGAATTATGCCACTTTGGAAAATATTTAGCAGTTTTGCACACTGTTGCAGATGTAATGGAACATTTTTTCTTAAAAGCTGTCTGACTTGATGTTACCTGCCCAATAGTAATAGAGTTTTTTGGATTTTTTTTTTTTTTGTCTCATTACTTCTTTCAATATGTTTTCCTTCTACAAATGCAACCATGGATGCTACTAGTGTAAAAACCTCACCGACATTGAGCAAGGCCATTGTACAGTCTGTTTATCTACAGATTATTATCAATACCATTAAAAATAACTACTAACATGCTTGTTTAGAGGACTTGCAGCCTGCAGTATGAGCTCTAAGTGGATTTGAATTAAATTGCATTTTTAAGAAACTTAGCACCAAACGTTCTGTGGGGCCTACAGCTCTTCGCCCGTCAGCCATATATTTGACCCTTTAGTTTAAGTCACTGAGGGTGTCGCCTTTTACCAGGACAGATGAGTTTCCATGGGAGGAATGAAGATGTCTGGCCAAATCCACTTTTCCCCCTTATTAAAACGGATATTTCCGAGCTGTCAGGGGGTGAAGTCTGGCTTTTCAAACTTTCTCGCTGACTTCTCACCAAGCGTGTGCTTCCTTTTCCTATAGGTTCAGTATCTCCTGTGGCTCTCCATCCCGGTGGTGCGGTGTTAGCGGGTTCCCTACGGGTCGCAAGCCAGAGTAATTCTGGCAAGCTGCTCACTTTTCACTTAGCGGCACACACTAATTTACTGAGACACGACACAGTTTCAGGTCCGCGGCGCAATTCCCACGTTCCAGCTGAGAAAATATATCATTAGTCCCTGATCGTGTAATGCTTGCCACATTATGTTATAAAAGCTGGGTGTAAAGCGACATGGATAAAACAGAAGCGATTTCCAGTGTGGCTCATTTTGACCGCCTGCTTGGAATAAGTGGTGGGTGTTAAGAATTTGAAAAGGGGACAAAATGCGGTGTTGAAAAGGCCATTTTGCTTACTAAATACTCCTGGGTGGTTGGAAGAGTAAGCATTTCCATTGCAAGTGTCTCCAGTAATGCACTAAAACCAAAGAGTTTGTCTTTACAAGGTTCCCATTAGAAGTTATATGGATTAATTAACTTTCCAGGCACATTAAGATACCATGCTAATTTCAGTCTCGATATACATTTAATGAGATGTCGACAGAAGATAGTATCGCACAAATGAGCTCTTTCCTCCCCAGATGTTTTTGAATTAGTTTACTACTTTTAGCCCAGATGCAAAGCGACCTCACATCCCGACAACATCAAGTGGAATGTCACTGCTATATGTGATGTGTTGCTCTGTCATTAAGCACTGAGAGTGAGTGAAGACCCTTTTTTGGCACAAGACCACAGTTTTCTGTTTTTTTTCCGCTTCACAAACATTTTTACAGGCATGACAGACTGTGACTGAGTAGGCCGCAACAGACAGCTCTGTCACCTCAAAACAACCGCCCCACTGTGCCACACTAGAGACATCTAAATATATCATTGACCATGAAAAAAATCAGACTGAATGGTAATCTGTGGGTTAATTAATGAATGCAGGACATGGCAAATTAGAGGTAACTTCTGACTCCATCCTTTAAAGCTTTGACCACATGGTGCCCACAATGGAAATGCCCAGTTGCTTGTTGCTGCATTGTACACCCCGTGTTTACTTACTTCTGCTCCTACCTATGTCGATTACTGAGACGCTGTCCCTTTATTTATCTAGTGCATAAGCAGTTCATGTGGCAGTAATTTGGGCCAGCCAACACCCATCAACAAATGTGCCTGACCCCCATTCTGCCCCTTCCAGCTCCCCTCAACACCCTCTGGAAAGCCACATCTATTGCAAGAGCTTCTAGGGGCCCCATCTCATTAAAGCTAAAGGCAGTTAGGTTTGTGCATCTGCGTTGAAGTTTTTGAGCAAATATGTGAACCGCACTGCCTGTACACTAATGAACATGGCAGACCTTATTGTATTAAACATGTCATAAATCCAGAAGTATTTTAATTTCTTCTGAAATACGCGCCGCTACACCGACTTCATGAAGGAAACATCAGTGCTACGTTGCCATTTTAATTAAAGTTATAAACAACTATGTTATTTATTAGATAATTAAAGTAAATGAAAGCCTGGTTATCAATGTTAATGAACAACTATAAAATGAAGTGATATAAAAGCTATGTATGCCAATCCCTGCCTTTATTACATCCTCAGATTAAGATACAGAGACACAGTAGCAGAAGCTTAGTTTTGTTAGTACAAGGGCTTCTGTTAAACTGTTTCACTGCCGCAGAAAAGCAGTGCCCTTTGACTCTTTGCAGAAGACATCATCCGCTTACAAGCTTGCACAATAAAAACCAAGCGTGCCGTAATAAGCCCCGCTTTGTTTCGAATACATCCAAGTGAAAACATTTATTGGACTAATTACATTGGTCTGCCATTGGATTTTCTTCCTGTGTTACACATGCTTTGGCAAAGTTCCCAGTATTGTGCCAGAAGTAGTCATTACCTCAGTACCAACTGCAGATACACGCTGAGAGTCATGAGTGGGAAAAGGAGACGGAGAGAAAAGGCGGGAAGCATTTGCAGTGCTATGGGTGTTTGTAGAACTCTAAATAGGACCATAACAAGAACAATTCTTGACCAAACCATGACATGAAGAGCTGTGAAGATCTACAGTGCCTTTGTGTGTGGTTGGATTTTAAAATAGAAATTTTCCATTCTGTCACTGTAATGATTATTAAATTAATTAATTGTGGTTTTGACTTAAAATCTAAAGCACTAAAAAACACAATGCAGACCTCTGAAGGCATCGCCATCCACAGAGATCATCTGGGTTCATGTGACCCTGCAGGCCACTCAGCTCTAATCACCAAGGATCAGAACATATTTGTAGCATTGACGATTTGCTTTAAGGCTGTTCACAATAGATCCAATCACTCTGACCAGATTTTAGGTCTAAAGAGAGCATTATGTTTGAAAACGTGTTTTAGACCTTTGGATGTTTAGTTAAAAATGAGCTTTCATGCTGATGGTGTTTAAGATTTACATGTACATTTACATTTAGTCATTTAGTCTTTTATCCAAAGTGACTTACAAGTGAGGAAAACAATGGAAGCAATTTTAACAACACAAGGTAACAAAAAGCATAAGTGCACAAAAAACTAGTCAGTTAGAACCCATCACAGAATACAATACTAAGGATAGGTAAAGTTTTTTTTTAAAGAGAAGGAATCAATAGAAAGGAAGTAGGGTTCAGTGTTTGTCTGTCAGGTGTTTTCAGGCGTTTTTTAAAGATGGCTACAGAATCTGCTGATCTTGTAGCAGCAGGTAGATCATTCCACCAATGTGGACCAGATCCAGAGAAAGTACATGAGAGTGATTTTTTCCTTTTTGGGATGGTACCACCAGACGTTGTTCATTTGCAGAGAGCAAGGCTCTGGTAGGTATACTTTACTATTTGTTGTACCACAGATAAAAAAATTAAATAAATTTAAAAAAAGTTGATATTTTAGAAAAAGTTACAGGGAGTTAAACATTGTTTGTATTGATTTTAGTTTGAAACATAGGGAATGCCCGTTGTTGTCCAATAGGTTATTTAACTCTTTGGACTGACCTCCTGAAGATTTGGGAAAAGTCAAAGTTGCAAAATTGTACCAGAAAGCAGTTTCACTTTGTGTTTTCTAGGATGAAAAAAACAATAGCCTCTGTATTAGTATTAATATCAGCAAATTTTACATCGACCCAAACAAACAAATAGGATTCGCTTGAGGCACGGTGAACCCCTGAAGTCAACCTTTATGAGCTCCAACCTGAAGACTCTTAGTGTTGCTGTTGCAGTGGCCATCGTGCTTGCATTTGTTTGGATTCAGGAGAGCTCTGCTTTCCATCAACTGCAGTGAGTAGAATATTTAATACATGTTTTGTTGGGTCCATATGAACTATAAATGTTGACAGTGTGTGATTTTTTTAGATGGAGGAGCCAAGAAACAGTGACATGAGCTACAGGAAGAAGTGTCTGGATTTCTCAACCGTAAGTTGTCTGTGTAATTGGGTTGCTTTTTTATTGCAGAGAACCTAAAGCAATACTTTAACTTTCTACTTTTCCTTTTGTCTTACAGATACTACAGTACTACAAAAGCAGGGAGAAGCGGGGCATTAAGTGTAAATGGCTGCTGCAACCCCACTGTGTGTGGAATGTGCTGCAGGTCCCGAAGAGTCCACCAATAAACACTCAAATTAAACAAAATGTGACTGTGGTTTTGCTATGGTCATTTATGTGTTGTGCTTTCATATCTCAATAAATCTTTCAAGGTTTACAGTGTTTGCTTCTTTATTAAGAGTGATCTGAATTATTTTGCTGGTATAAACATTCACAAACCCAGCTGCCTTGGACCGGACTGAAGGAGACATATTGCACCTACGGCCTCTCCAAGCACCACAATCACACTAACACATTCATACAGCAGTGCCACAGACACAGACACTCTGTTCAATAACAAAAGTCTCATGTTTTGTCTTACTTTGGTCAATGAACAGTAAATGCTCAAACAGAAAGTGGGTGAAGTGTCTTGCCCAAGGACACAACGGCAGTATGAACTGGGGGGAGCAAGTTGAACTGCAAACCTTCCAGTTATTGGACAACCTCCTGACCCACTGCCGCCCAGTAGGTCCAGTTGCATTAAACTTCAACATCAAATTTGAAAACAACAAATAAACAGTAGATTAAATAAGTATAGTTCAATGTGTATTGTATATGATATATCTAAAAGCATTGCAATCCAAGAAAAGTATCAGCAGGATGTGAAAACACAGTAATATTTTACAATAACTATAACTTTTTATTAATACAGCCACAATCATTAAACAATAGCCTTAAATTTATTTGGATGGGTCTGTGTTATAAGAAGAAAACTGAGACAGACCCATGAATGTGCAGTTGCATTCCTTCAGTCATTGAGTGAGTGCAAGAGTTTTCCTTTAACCTAATACTATATACATGTTACCACATTCACCAAAAACAATGGGCACATAGTACTAAACAGTAATCAGCGACACGAGGGAACACATGTCGCATGATGCTTACTCATGTTTTTTAGTGTTTTACTTCTGTGTTACTTTCATGTCCATTTCTAATTTTTGTTTTGCAAAAAAATAGAAAACTGAACCCAGGTATTTTAATTAAGGTGATAAATAAAGTGCATGTGGTGATAAGTAGGTTGTGTGTCTAAAGATCATATAACCTAAAGCTGATACAGTGTGTCCCAGTTTCTCAAAGTTTCTCAGTGGTCTTTCCTTCGTTGGTTAACATTTGTCAACTTTTTATCTTTTCTGCAGATGTTATGGTAACAAGTGTCAGGAATAATATTATTGTGCTGTATGGAGGAATGTATGCAGAATTTTATAAAGTTTTGGCTTATTTGGGAGTTAACCATTAGTACTAAACTCACATTGGTGAAGCATTATGTTCATTTTGTGTTGTTTGCTAGAAGAGATATATTACTGTAGATGAACACACAGGAACTTTTAGGATTTTTCAGTGTCACAAAGAGGTCAGCAATAGACAGTGTGGGGTTTCCTTGATGAGGCAACAATAGCAAAGGAATTGGTATAAATACTAGTACACTTCACAAACTGAACCATCAGACACAGGGGAACCTTCAAGGAGCTAAGACTATAATAAATACAATCAAGGCTACAAGGCTCCAATATGAAGACTCTCAGTGTTGCTGTTGCAGTGGCTGTTGTGTTTGTCTTTATCTGGATTCAGGAGAGCTCTGCTTTTCCATCAACCAAAGTAAGGACATGATTTGTGCTTTTTGAACTGCAGAATAGTTTAGTTTTAATCTAAAACAAATAATCAACTCTAACTAACACTCTAAACTGGTATTTGTAAATTTCAGACCAAGGAGATGGAGGAGTCTGTAAACGGTGACAGTCCAGTCGAGTTTCAAGAAGAGGTGTCAGTGGACACCTGGGCAGTAAGTTGTCTGTGACATTTATGTGCTTTCCTAAAGAGCACCTGAAAGAGTAAACAATAATACTGACTTTTTATCTTACCTCTCTCACAGATGCCGTACTACAGAAGCAGAGAGAAGAGGGGCATGGACTGTAAATTCTGCTGCACCCCCGGTGTGTGTGGAGTGTGCTGCAGGTTCTGAAGAGCCTCACAACAAACGCTCAATGTGAAAAAAGAGATTGACAATTGTGTTTCTCTATCTGAATAAAAGTTTGTTGTGAATGAAACACAGCCTTCAATAAAGATTCTTCATTATATTTTATTGATCACTTTCATTACAGCTTAAAAAGAGACACTGTTTTATGAGTAGACCTTTTAAATTTCTGTAATACTTAAAATATTCAATGCAAGTTTAAAACATGAACTGACCAACCATCAGTGCCTTTATTCAAGCTGTGTTTCAGCTTTTTAACAAAAGTTCATATGTGCTCTGCAAAATGATCTGTATCTAATGTCAGAGAAGCTTCTTATTGGTCAAGATGCATTAAAATTATTTATAAGGAAGCATCAAGACAGGATTAACTCTTTTCCAAAAGGTTTCCTCTGCGGTTTATAAAAATATTTATCTCCAACTAATACTTAACACTTAATACTTGTTAGAGAATATTTGAGTTTTCCTTAGAGCTGTGACAAGTCTAATGAGAGAACAAGACAGGCTTGAGATATTTTAGATGTCTAGCAGGAGAAGTTCAATGACCTTCAATACAGGACCCGGAGAAAGGTCTGCCATGCTTCTGGAACACATAAGACTATATGGCCTCAGACTGGTGTTTAACATTAGTGTCTAGATTAAACAGGCTACAGCCTTGGTGCTAAAAGAAGGCTTCTACTATCACAGAGTGGGCCAAGGACATATACTCCAACAATACTTTAATGTCTGTCAAAGTTAAAATGTTGAACACTAAACAAAAATATAAACGCATCATGAGTTTGCATAACCAAAGATTTTCTGCACAAACTGTCAGACACCGTCTCAGAGAAGCTCATCTGCTCGTCGTCCTCATCAGGGTTTCAACCTGACTGCAGTTTGTCATTGTAACCAACTTAAGTGAGCAAATGCTGACATTCGATGGCGTCTGGCACTTTGGAGAGGTGTTCCTCACAAATAGTGGTCCCCCCCCGGTCCCCTTCCCCAATACAATAAAACTGCACATTTTAGAGAGGTCTTTTATTGTGGCCAGCCTAAGGAACACCTGTGCAATAATCATGCTCTCTAATTAGAATCTTGATATGCCACACCTGAGAGGTGGATGGATTATCTCAGCAAAGAGGAAGTGCTCACTAACACAGATTTGGACAGAACAATATATGAGAGAAATAGGCCTTGTTTTTACACAGAAGAAGTTATTGAGTTTAGCTCATGAAATGTGGGGGCAAAAACAAAAGTGTTGCATTTCATTTTTTGTTCAGTATATATTATTGCTTCGTAAGGGGTGCTAACCTTTGTGGCACCATGCCGCCATTGGTTTCAACCATCATTGTTTATTCAACATAGGACCACATTATAAAATATTATATGGTAATCACATCTGCTGAGAACAACACCTAGTGTCTTAAAAAATAAGATAAATACAAATTACAAGTCAGAGGTTTCCTTTGTTTAAGTCTTGCAGAAATACATATAAAGATTTTTTGTGGACAGTGTTTTTTTATTTCTTTTTTTTGTAATTTAACAAATAAAAAAGAAAATGCCTGTTTTTATTTCATTACATGTTTTAGAAGTAAAATCCCAATAAGAAAAGCTATAATAATTAATTATGCAATTAATAATGCCTTTAAATTGGATTAAATTTATTTTATTTTTCCTTAGGTTTATTTGTTGTATAGAAAATATTAATCTATGTCTGGTGACAGTTTTGCCCTGTGCGAGTTGTCATGGCTGATTAAGTGTTGCTATTTTGGATTGGTTTTCCCGACAAACAGGCCAAAATATCATACTCCAAATTATCTCTATTAGCCACAAATGAGCCAATAAATGAATAAACCCCAAAAGGTCACTTGACATGGTCTAAAAACAAAAGTCCTCATTTAACCACACCTTATGAAGATACAGGTAGAGCCTGAATACAACGATATAGCACCCTTTTAAACGTATAGCCAGGTAAAGAAATTAAATGAATCATATGTTTATGTGATTGGAGTGGAAATTGTGATTCTGACTTGTTTCATTCAAATGCACTGTGTACATGTTCTTTTCTGAGAAATCACACAAAGCACCATGTTTTATTTTGATCATCTAATGACTCCCACTACTGACTCCTCTTTATGATGCTTTATGGGACACGATGTGTGCACTACATTTCAGTCTAAATAAATTCAGACACCACAAATGTGTTGATCATTTGAAATACAAGACATCCACAAAATAAAGAAATAACAAAGGCACAGAGACAGGCAGCGTTTGGCAGCATTGAGGGGACAGCTAACAGTTCTGAGATCCGGGGCAGATAGGTGGACCCAGGGGAAATGCCCTCATTGTGAACGTGATTGGCTGGCCAACAGGTGTATCCTTTACTGATACATATCAAACATGTTTTAAGATCCAGTAAACCAATAAAGAAAAGAAAAGGAAAAACACACACATTTTTATTTATCGCCATCACCATCATTTTGGACAAAAAGTGATTATTCTTATACACCTTTGTTTTGTTTGTCCAGATAAAAAGGGAATTCCCATATCGTTTGTTCCGAACAGTCCCATCCCCATAACCGATCACCTGCAACATTTTGGGAATATTACAATGTGCTTACTGGAAGCAGGCAGAGTTTGCTTTCCCTGATGAGGAAACAGTAACCCCAGTGTCAGTATAAATACCAGCACACTTCACAAAGTGAACCATCAGACACAAGGAAAGAGCCTGAGAAGATCTAAGTCAAGTCTAAAACCTTCAGAAACTCCAATATGAAGACTCTCAGTGTTGCTGTTGCAGTGGCTGTTGTGTTTGTCTTTATCTGGATTCAGGAGAGCTCTGCTTTTCCATCAACCAAAGTAAGGACATGATTTGTGCTTTTTGAACTGCAGAATAGTTTAGTTTCAATCTAAAACAAATAATAAACTCTAACTAACACTCTAAACTGGTATTTGTAAATTTCAGACCAAGGTGATGGAGGGGTCTGGAATTGGTGACAGTCCAGACGAGTTTCAAGAAGAAGTGTCAGTGGATACCTGGGCAGTAAGTTGTCTGTGACATTTATGTGCTTTCCTAAAGAGCACCTGAAAGAGTAAACAATAAAACTGACCTTTTATCTATCCTGTCTCACAGATGCCGTACTACAGAAGCAGAGAGAAGAGGGGCATGGACTGTAAATTCTGCTGCACCCCCGGTGTGTGTAGAGTGTGCTGCAGGTTCTGAAGAGCCTCACAACAAACGCTCAATGTGAAAAAAGAGATTGACAATTGTGTTTCTCTATCTGAATAAAAGTTTGTTGTGAATGAAACACAGCCTTTAATAAAGATTCTTCATTATATTTTATTGATCACTTTCATTACAGATTAAAAAGAGACACTGTTTTATGAGTAGACCTTTTAAATTTCTGTAATACTCAAAATATTCAATGCAAGTTTAAAACATAAAATGACCAACCATCAGTGCCTTTATTCAAGCTGTGTTTCAGCTTTTTAACAAAAGTTCATATCTGCTCTGCAAAATGATCTGTATCTAATGTCAGAGAAGCTTCTTATTGGTCAAGATGCATTAAAATTATTTATAAGGAAGCATCAAGACAGGATTAACTCTTTTCCAAAAGGTTTCCTCTGCTTTGTGGTTTAAAAGAATATTTACCAGCAACTAATACTTAACACTTAATACTTGTTAGAGAATAGGAATGACAAACAAACACTGGTTTCTGCTGAGAACAAAACCTAGTGTTGTAAAAATTAAGATAATTACAAGTTACAAGTCAGATTTCATTTGTTTAAGTCAATGAGAAATGCATATAATATTTTTTGAAGACAGTGTTTATTTTTTTTATTTTTACTGTCATTAAACAACAACAAAATAAATGCCTGTCATTATTTCATGTTTTAGAAGTAAAATCCCAATAAGAGAAGGGATAATAATCAATTATGCACTTTATAATGCCTTTAAATTGGATTAAATTTATTTTATTTTTCCTTAGAGTTATTTGTTGTATAGAAAATATTAATCTATGTCTGGTGACAGTTTTGCCCTGTGCGAGTTGCCATGGCTGATTAAGTGTTGCTATTCCAGATTGGTGGTAATAAATTATTCTTTATTAGCCACAAATGAGCCAATTAATGAATAAACCACAAAAGGGTCGCATGACACGGTCTAAAAACAATAGCCCTCACTTAACCACACCTTATGTAGATACAGGTACAGCCTGAATACAACAATATAGCACCTTTGCATACTTTACAATCTATGGCATACTTACAAACAAACACTTCTGGTTCTAGAGTATTAGTAATTTTTTTTTGTCGTTCTATGCCACAAGCAGAGAGAAAAAAAACAAAACAACATACACTTTGAAAAGATCAGATTATTTTTCCTTTGCCTTTTAGGGGTTACAGAAATGTAGCACCAAAATATTTTTCTCTTGCCTTTTGTTCAGAAAGGTCCCATATCCCCACAATCGATCACCTGCAACATTTTGGGAATGTTCCAATCTGCTCACTGGGAGCAGGGAGAGTGTGCTTTCCCTGATGAGGAAACAGTAACCCCAGTGTCAGTATAAATACCAGCACACTTCACAAAGTGAACCATCAGACACAAGGAAAGAGCCTAAGAAGATCTAAGTCAAGTCTAAAACCTTCAAAAACTCCAATATGAAGACTCTCAGTGTTGCTGTTGCAGTGGCTGTTGTGTTTGTCGTTATCTGGATTCAGGAGAGCTCTGCTTTTCCATCAACCAAAGTAAGGACATGATTTGTGCTTTTTGAACTGCAGAATAGTTTTGTTTTCATCTGAAAAAGACAAATAATCAACTCTAACTAATTGGATATTTGTAAATTTCAGACCAAGGTGATGGAGGAGTCTGTAAATGGTGACATTCCAGTCGAGTTTCAAGAAGAAGTGTCAGTGGACACCTGGGCGGTAATGTGAGAGCACCTGAAAGAGTAAACAATAATACTGACTTTTTATTTTACCTGTCTCACAGATGCCGTACTACAGAAGCAGAGAGAAGAGGGACATGGACTGTGAATTCTGCTGCAGCCCCGGTGTGTGTGGAGTGTGCTGCAGGTTCTGAAGAGCCTCACAACAAACGCTCAATGTGAAAAAAAAAAGACTGACAATTGTGTTTTTGTATCTGAATAAAAGTTTGTTGTGAATGAAACAAAGACTTCAAAAGAGATTCTTCATTATATTTTATTGATCACTTTCATTACAGCTTAAAAAGAGACACTGTTTTATGAGTAGACCCTTTATATTCCTGTAATACTCAAAATATTTAATGTGAGTTTAAAACATGAAATGACCAACCATCAGTGCCTTTATTCAAGCTGTGTTTCAGCTTTAAAAAACAAAAGTACATATGTGCTCTGCAAAATGATCTGTATCTAATGTCAGAGAAGCTTCTTATTGTCGTATGGTTTGGAATTATGCGATTAGGATTTTAAAAAAAGAAGTCACATAATAACTATATTGTAACTTGAGTATTTTTTGGGAGAATAAAGGAGACTAGAGTTTATTTGAAAAGTAGAGTGTGAGTGTGAGACTTGGGCCATGTTTGTTTACAGTTACTGAGAAAACCTTTCTCCTCAATAACAAACGTAAAAAACTGTTTCTGAATTTCTGTTTTTAAAGAGATACACATGTAAATACTAACATAGTATTGATTGGTTGTGTTTGTAGACACAGTTGGTTTCATGGGTCACATATCAGTTAAATATTACAGTAAGTAAACAGGAAAGAGTCGGGTAAAACAACATAGGGACTTTTAGTTATTGCAACTAATGAGAAAAACTAAAAATACTCAAGATTTTGGCAAAAACATGTATATGAACTGCACACTTTGCAATTTCTGTTAAATACATGTAAGATCAACACATGTGGTGTTTCTTCATTTCTTCTGCATAATGGATTTTCTGAGCAGGTTTTTTTGTTCATTTAACTGGCATTGTTTGTGAAGTGATTAATTACAATAACTGTAAGCAAGTAACATGACATCTAAATTATCAGAGCAATCTCAACCTCAGTTTGTCTCACACTCAACAAGGTAGTGCTGAGTGTGGGCTGCTGGTGGGCTTCACACCTTTGATTAGAGGGTTTTTCCATATAAACCTCATTAGCCCTGACGTTGTAAGGTCAAGGGTAATTTTGAACGGGAAGTAAAGTACAGGTAAATTTAAAGAACCACATAAGCCATACATTACGGCCCTTGAAGAAACACTTCCTGAACAGTGGTGGTCTGCTCCGTAACCAGCTTCATTTCTGCTCTACATTTTTAGATTTGGAAGGTATGGCACGTAGCCACGGTGGTTTGCATTATTAACTATTGTGTTGCTACAGCTGCATCACACCTTACATGCATAAAGGCCACAAAGGTCAAATAAACAATCTGCTGTTAATGCAATGCCTAAATTGTTAGGAAATACATCCACTCTGATCAAATCTGTGATACAAATGAAACTCAACATGTGACATTAGAACAATAGCAGAGCTGTGTGTTTAATTTCGGTGATTAAATTGTAATTATAATTTAATCACCATTATACACACAGAATGTGAATGTAATGCACAGCCAGTAATGCGCACATATAATCCAGTGCAGACCAGCAGTCTGGAGCCAGTGGACTCCCGCTCTGATCCCACCCTCACGCTGTGTTGCAGGGGGTTGAGCCGAGTGCCAGGCCTGCCTCACGCCCAGACGGATGCCCAGTGTACGCCCCCATACCAACAGAGCTGCTGCCAAACCACACAAGGAGATAGTAAATGAGACCAGAGGGCTGTGTTCTGCTTCCTTTCCAAAACGCACACATATTCACCATGTGGTTTATTTTATCTGACTCATGCACACATGAGAAACAATGCAGGCGTGCAGCAGAGGCAGCAATTAGAGGCCTGTTCATCTGTAAACTGCACTAGACCAGCTCAATAAATCTCTGTCCTAGTCTTTTTTAAAGAGTATACAAGTGCTTGGGTGGTAGACTGTACAAAATACTCAATGTTGTTGCATCAATGCGGTCAAATACAAACAATAACTTTGATTTTTGTAACATATATTTAAAAGGCCAAAATTAGAACCTCACTTTCAACATTAAACATTGTTAGGTTTTCTTCCTCCCATAAATTCACATTTGTTTTTAGGTTATTTTTTGAAGGGTTATGTTGTAATGAACAGGAAGTTCTCGGTGAAGATGGCTGACACCGAGACTGAATGGTAGTTCAAAATGTTTATTAAAACTAAATTTAAACAGAAGCAAGAGTTGGACGGTGGAGCAGAGGGGGTGGCCAGGCAGGTGTCCGGCGCTAGGATGGATTCTGCACAAAGACAAATGTAGGTGTAAAGGTAGGTTTTCCAAAAACAAGAGTAGCCAAACGTCAAAAAATTAGAGCCAGGCAGTGTACCACAAAAAGTAACAGACAACCTAGCGCTAAGTGGAGGACTGAAGAGATTTCTTATACTGTAGCAGCTGAGAAGTGATGAGGCTGAGGAGCAGGTTCCGAGAACTCGGCCCATTCTCCAAACAGACAAACACACAGACAGACACAGAAGGGAGGTGGAGACAAACAGGAGAACACAGGGGAAAGACAGGGATCCTGACAGGTGATTTCTTTTACGGAGATATGGAAAGAAAAAGTTAAGCCTAAGGTTTTCAATCAGTGGAGACAAAGGCTGTTTGATGTTCCTTGCACATATAAAAATAGATGCACAGTTGGGAAAGGCCAGGTGTCAGGCCCTCATTAAAAAAAAAACCACAAGTTTAGTGGTTTATGTGCATTGGCGTACACCACAGCAACCAGTTAACTATTTAATAATGATATTTCTGCCAAATGCATCTGTGTTGTTGTCTGTGCCATCTTACTTGTTGGAAATTGTTTAGAGTAGACTCTGAACCAACAGATTAGTCATTACATTCAGCTAATGACTAAAACCAGCAGCAGAGCAGTGTGTGAACCTAAAGCTCCACCGCAGATCACACTCCACAGTCAAAGCTGGGAGCCATTCAAACTCACACATAGACATAATCAAGACAGGGAACCACTGAGGTCAAGACCATGCCTACAGCTGAGTTGCTAAAACATGTTTCTATAACCCACACACTGGCCAATAAAAGCTTCAGAGCTAAGAAAGATGCCAGGAAGGCACACACTAGGATTGTCTCCGGCTCCACAGCAGCTAAAAGCACCAGCCGCTTCACCTCTACCTATGCCATATCCAGGGAGAGCGATCATCTGGCTTTTTATTAGGGGGATAATGCCTGTTTGTGAATGAATATTTCTTCCACAGACCCTCCAAGTGGTGTCAAAGGTGGCTTCGGAAGCATGGCAAAGCATAATCCAGCTCTGAATGAGAGTGGAGGGAGATAAACATTCCTGGACTATGAGAGCCTCCTTTACCCCCTGCTGTACTCATACCCAGTTAAAATTTGCTTACCCACAATGCAACACTTGGCTCAAGTAAATAGCCCTCCTGGAGCCTGTGTAGTGGCACTGCAGAGTGAAATATCCTACTTGTGGAAGCCACACGTGTCAGCTACAGCTCAGATACAGCCCTACTGGGCCCTAAGTGGGTACATTATATCCACTTCAACTGGTCTTAATATACTTTAATAAGACCTGTTCTCTATTAATTCTCCCTTGAAACCGGTAGTAACACGGCTACTAGGCACATATAAAAACTGAATGAATGGAGTAGGGTTGCCAGAAGTCAGGAGGGGGAAACCAGAAATCCTTGTGGATTTGTCCTTACCAGCTGGCTCTTGAGTCTAATATAATGGTTGTGCCCATGGTCTCGTAGCACCGGGAAGGGAAATATTTGCCCAGCCTGGACGCATTAACATGTTTAAGGTGCACAGTATGATTCACTTCAGGTCATAAAGTGCTCGCATGTCACATCCTGAAATGAACGACACAGCTGCTGTGCTGTGCACCTCAAGTGAATGAGGACAATGGTTTTGTGTTGGGTTTGAGACCAAAAATTAGAAAATAGCACTGCTGAATAAAACTCAAATGTACTTATAGCACCCATAGGATGAGCCACACCAGGTTGGTATTGAAATGGCTGTCTGTTCTGTGTAATGTATGGTGATAAAACCCTACTGCACCTGTTGCTATTAACCCCAGTCACACCACTAAAGGCAGTGTGTCATAAATACTGCCCCATTTGTCACTGTGGAATGAAAAACAAATTTGCACACAGCCCGCTAATACGCAAGGTGAGCATTAAGAGCATGAAAAGCCCCTTCCTGTTGAACAGGTGAGGCATGTGGAGGGGTTTTGTGTCGGTGATCAGCACAGCTTTAACTGTGCAGTCCACTGCAGCTCACAGGGCTTTACAATTTCCTGTAAAAAGTTTCTGCAGCAAAGCAAGTAACTGCCACGGACAATTAGATTTTACTGAAGAACGTATTTATTTTTGGGATTAAGTTGTTTCCTAGCAACTCCAGAAGAAGTCATAATGTGCATTTAGAGTTGTTTTTTATTTAGATTTCCAGACTGGGGGAAAATTTTGTCAAGGTTTTACAATAAAAGTCACTCATTAATGCTACAATTTAGCCGAGTTCTTCGTCAGCACGGTAGGGAACATATGGTAAATAATACACTATGTAATTGCGTGTTGACACCAGTGTGTTCCTACTCAATGCTGTTTTGGACAGTTCCAAGCACTATGGCTAATGATTAATGATTCCATATTTCCTTCAAAATCAAAGCGCAAGCAATGCCTCATTATACAGCTATTAAAACAGCAAACTATTACAACATTTATTATCCTGGGCATTCTTATTTGCCCCATTAATGTCATAACTTCCATTTCTGCACTGTGCACTGGAACGAATGTGTCACAGCAGACTGTAAATGTTGAAGTTCTCTTATCCGCTTACTGCCTGACACTTGTTAGCTCCATATAGCATGTACAACGCACTTAGGCGCCATAATGACCTGCTTTAAGAGTCCTATCACTGATCTATACAGTACAGTTTAGAGCCCAGTGGGTCATATCCTGTTAGTGGTTTCACTTGTTGTGCCTTTGAAGCAGGTTTTAATAATAGGACTCAACAGACCTAATGAAAACGCTCTCTGTCAGATTAAAAGGGAGACCTAGTCTGAGCCACATAACCACATTGAGCACAAACACTAAAACACACCGAGGCATGCACATACACAATTTACAGAAGTGGTTTTCACAGCAAATGCCATACTCTGTGATGTGTGGATGACTGCTAACCCCCTCAGCAACACAGACACTCAGGGTCCTGAAGAAAATGAGTGGTCAAAGGCAAAGGTATGTTGGGTAAAAGAGCAGCGGTTCTGACTTTATCCTTTTATTTTTCCGCTCTAGACACTACAATGTGTTCTTTAGTGGTGGTCTTGCTCTTAATGAATCCACTTCAGTGCAGTTCCTCTTCGTATAAGCCTTAGGTTTAATCCCTCTTTAGTCTGGAGCGCTGATAGTCTGGGCCAGTGGATGACATCTGTGATTCGTTCATTAACTCGTAACCAGCAGCAGATGTCTTTAAAAAAACAACTTGCTGCATCTACGCCTAGTTTCATTTGTCTTCATTCATTCTTACTGTAAACCCAGCTGGAGGCCTCAAGTGGTTTATTGACACCACTACTGCAGCAGTATTTTGAGAATATTTGGTTGTCAAGAGCATGAATGATTTGACTGAAAGTGTTAAGTCACAAAGATTAATTGCTCTCTGTGTAAAATATGTCATGGTCCTTTGAACACATGTGAAAGATGTTTAGGCGCTCACTGTCATCATACCGCTCTGTGGAAATATAATGTGTGATTCCAAAAAGGGGATAAGCATCACACAAGGAGGGGATCAAATGTGTGCATTTGATGAAAAACACAAGCTAAATACATGCAGCAAAGGCATTACAGTATGATGTAGGAAATGGTTGGTTTGGTGCTGGATTTACGTCATAGTGAATTAAAAACTTCTGTTTGCCCTGCCGTCATGCTGTTAAGGCCCAATCGACCATATCCAATCCTTTGGCTGAACGTTGCACTTGTGTCATACTGTGTGCGTGATGGATTTCACAAATGTTTGAGAAATCCCATAATTGTACACAGAAATGAGAGACAAGTTCAGATTTTAGCCACATATATTAGATAATAATAATGAAAGGTTTCATTGTACAGTCACATGAAATGTTTTTTAATAAAACACATGTACACATATGCAGTCCTATGACCATACATTTGCTGGACCCTAATTTTTAAACCTAGAACAAGAATAAGTTTGTCTTATTATTTTTTACTCTTCAAAACATTGAAATCAGTAGATGAGGTCAAATGAATGTAATGCAACACTCACTGTGACATCAGACAAAACGGTTTGCACGTGTTAAAGATATGCACTGTTATACAGAAGTCAAAGAATATTTCGGCATATAAGAGTAACAGCATGAGGCAAAACCTGTCACTGAACAAAAAAAGTACAAAATAGAATAGAATTAATAAATAAATCAAATATATACCATATGAATGGAATAGCTATGTGGCGGCTATATTTGTTTTTAACCATTTTATTCTGTAGCTTGGTATTACAACCTTTTTATCTCTAAAACATTTAGAACGGTGAACAGGTCAATACTGAAAATACAGTAATAAGCTTTCATTATTAGATAAACTATGTACACAAGTCATGTGTTGCCATGCGAGTTGTACAACTAAATTCTTCTTTTTTTATCCACACTATACAGTTAGAGCATAAAGCGGTCTGAACGTAAACAGTTTGTGCTGAGAATAAAATACTTTCTATGCATGGTAACTTTCTTTTAATAATACTCTCAAAAATGTACATAACAAAAAGGCCTCACATGGGAATGGTCTCCATCTCCACCATTGTTTTACAGGGAAGGTGAGGGTAGCTTTGACATAAATATAGGAGCTAAAACAGTCTCTTTCAGTTCGAGATGCCTTTTTTCTTGTCCATTAGCATCGCTTTAGCCACATATCGTTTGCCCTTTCATCCTCCATCTTGTTTTTCATCTTCCCTGGTTTCCGCCTCGCCCTCGCTCAATTTTCAGCCAACTTTCTGGCACAAACCTCCGTCCGACATCTGGCTCTCCCGCCTGCACAGTCTCTGTCTTCCATAACCTTTGGACGGTTAATGACAATGTTAATGACAGGAAAGGAAAGGAGTTTGTCGACTGTAAATGCCCACGAGGCAAGGGGAAGGGATTGGGCAGAGGTCACCTGGCTGGTCACTGTGATTGGACAAGCAGCATAAAGCACGTTTTTAGTGAGATCCTACATTAGAGATAAATATCGGAGTGACGATTCTTGAGCCATGACTAGGTCCTAGTGGGAAGTAGGGGGGTCAACTGGAAATAGGGATATGGAGGCAGGGGAGGAGGTGGGGTTTGTGGTAGTTGATCAAAAATCGGGTGCAGCAGTGGCTAGCAGCTTTGAGTTGGTTCTTTTTTTCAATTTGGGTAGTCCGTAATTTTCACTCCTCATTGGCTGGAGCGTACAGAGGCCAAGTGGTCAGTGTGCTGGTTGTGGGCCCGAAACCGCAGTCTTTGCTTGTTCTTCTTCTTTGGCTCTTTGGATCGGGGCTTCCCTGACCCACCTGTGGATAAGGAAAGCGACAGAGGAATGGTTAGAGTGATCAGAACCTAGCATCCAAACAAATTTGACAAAAAATTATAAAGGCAACAGTTAATACAATAGCTTATGAGCCAGGCTGTTTAGGAGAGAACACACAATCATTTCAGGATTTTGAGCAAGAACAGGAGTGAATAAGTATCCATTTTGAGCTTTTCTAATTGTACTAATACTACTTCTTATCCATTATGGAAGATTTTGTGCACTATGAAATATTAGTCAGTGGATTGTTGAGTTAGATCCTTTCATGGGAAATTGGAAACAAATGTTAAACTGTTTTTTTTCTGTCTAGATATGTCAAGTTACATGGCTTTTGCAAAACTAATACAAATGTGGCTCAAAAAAGTGTATATTTTATAAAAAAAAATCATCAAAACTCATGGCTAAGTTTGTAGCAATGCTCAGAACTAAAGCTAGACACATTAAACACATGTCTGTTCACACCAACACGTTTTGCTGTCAGTGGAACGGAAAACAGAGATAACTTTGGGAAGTTGCATAACTTTTTTTCCAACTTGGAAAAGTCCCCCAGCCCAAGGTTAATACACCCCACGTTTCACTGGGATGGGCAAAGCATGCTGGGAACTGACTTCCTGCATTCATCGAAGCTTGTGTGGTTGTGCTGCAGCCATAGCTCTCTATGACAGAAAAAACTCAGGCTACTGAACCACAAGGCAAAAATCTGTCTGCCAAGGCCACAAATAAGATAACGAGGTGTGTGTGTGTGTGTGTGTGTGTGTGTGTGTGAGGTGGGGCGAGTGTGAGGGAATTTAAGGGAAAGAAAATCTAATGGGGGGGAAAGTGGAGCAGGCCTTGAATGATGAGATGCTATCTGGACCCTGATGCAGAGCACAAAGAAACAAGCTGTGTTATGGTTCGCTGAGGGGAAAACACTGCCTCATTCGAAGTGCTATTAGTGCACTTGTTCAAGCTCTTACTCTCACGAAAACTAGGTAACACTGTGTGAAATCTAACATTATTGCTAATTGCTTTCGCATATGGACTGGCATTGAAGTAAGCTCCACTAAAAAATACCCATTCCTTGTGAGGTCTGTTTGAAAATATTCTCTCTTTTAAGCAGCTACGCATGAGGAAGCAAGATATTACTCGCTAATAGAGGCTCTCGATGAATAATACAGATGCATTTATACATCAAACCACACACAAATTTCCTGCAATTAATCTAATCTTTTTATTTTGAGTCAGTTGCCAATATAAGCCATAGCAAGTATCTTGCACACAGATTCTACTTTGGGCACACTTTGAAGAAATTTTACATCTCTTCCATCAAAATGTCATGCATTACAATTTGAAGACATTATTTGAAAACACTTCTGACGCAGACACTTGTGTGACTTTTTATAGAATTACATTTACTGAGGGAAACCTGTAGTTTACAAGCATTGGTTCATTTTCCTAATTGCTATTTAAAAAAGGTAATTTTCAAAACACCGTTGCTAGGTGCCTGATAAACAAGGATTTGAGTGCAATCATCTCGACATGAATTACATTGACGACTATAAAGTACATGGTGTGGCGGGTGAAGCCCCGCTGGGACATTTCTTGGACACAAGGCGGCAGTTCAAATGCAAAACCTGTATTTACAGCAATTGCTTGAAGCACAAATAAATATGCGAGTAATGTTAAAAAGAAGTTTCCATGGCTAGTTCAGGACTGGGCAGGACATCTGTAATGCAGAGTTTTACGCTCCTTAATAAGAGAACTTGCCAACACACATGCAAACAGCAGGGAAGACAATTATTCAGGAGCTACAGTGCAAAGGGCACATGGAGTTTACCACACTGATTTTAGGTCATGAGTGATAAAAATGTTCTTCTTTTTTTGCCCATTTCTCTTTGCACGCAACAACAAGAAACATGTTTCTCAGACTTTATATATTTTTTGGTTATTTTGCCTTTGGCAAACGTGCAAGGCATAAAACTCTCCAAATGCATCAAGTTACAAGATAACCGGATAAGATGTATTTAAGGGGCATCTTTCTAACTTGTCCAAGTAATCAATGTGTTTTTGCTGTCACAGAATTGGAACATATTTCATAAGCATAAGTTCTTGATGCTGACAGCTAGAGGGCAACCAATCCCTACAGTAGAGCCCTTCCCCCTGCATCTGATTCTGCTGAGATGCTCTATCATATCTGCACAAGAAGTCTCATTTTGCCTTTCCTCAGGGCACTACACACTGAGCTTTCATCATCTCATATTTATGGCCAATGTAATCACTTAAGCTGATTACCAGGGTTCACAGAGGAAACTGTTTAATTTGCTTGGAAAGAAATGATTAAGTCATCTCGATTGCTTTCAAAACCAAGAACAAATTCATAAATCCTAAAGAATGTACAGACAATTTGGTCTTGGAAGGCAAAGTAGCTTTCTTTCTTTTATCGGCAATTGTTGTACGATGTATCTGGCACAGTCAAGACCCATTCATAGAAGAATCACTTTTATCAGAAAAATCACAATCCTTCATTATGCGTTTCTTTCCGTTCTGGCTGAGTTTACTATCACTATGGCAAACCATAATTTCATAATGTTTAGTTTTCCTTCTTTGATACAATCTGCCTCTGCCAGCTTGACATCCGTGTGTGAGTTGAAAATTAAAGCTAATCAAACAAACAAACAAAATGTCCCAAGTGCAAATCAATGTTTTGCGTTGCAGAATAGGAATCAGAGTTTTGTGGTGGGACCGATGTTTATTGCTGTCAAAAGTGACCTTTGTGGAATTCTCTCTATACGTATGCACATGGGAATGATGTGGAGGACTTATATTACCTACGAGGGCCTACGAGTGTCCATCCTAATCTTTTCATCTGCCAAACTAGCAAGCATATTATTAAACTCGGCACGCACTGTGGTGGACTTCTCAATAAACTCTCAAAGCCAGCTGAGATGAACTGCTTACTCTTACTTCCTTTTCCCTTTCAGTGACTCTGCAATGCTATTCGAGGCTCGCAGCAATAACGGAGGCGACTGCGCAGTGAAGCTCCAACTAAGAGTTAAGCGCTATTTGACATATCATATTATTAGGGCTTGTGCTCCAGAGTAATATCTTCTTGTGGAATGAGAATATAACTACTTGTCCAACTGATGCACTGAAAGATAATCAGTCAATTGCATATCCAGTGGAAAGGAGGCCAAAGCCAAAGCTTGCTTCATCTGTGTCAGAGCTAATATCTTTGTTTTGGAAAAGTGGACCGAACTCAAGAATATGTACAAGTTTTATGAAACTGTGTCACTTTGGTTAGAAATTGGGCTTAGCTCCTTATCACTGAGCAAACCCACACAAGAAGGTCTACACCAGAGCATAGTTAGCATATATAATGATAAAGGTCGTGACCTGTTAATAAAGAAGAGCAATGCAGCAAATTTCGGCACAGGCCAAGTGATTTCATCCACTAACGGCTCCGGCAGCAGTGCAGGAATCGAAGGCCTAATCTTATCTACACTGCTTGCGGTTTGTGAAAAATCAATGGCTGACCTCGAGAAGGCATTAAGACATACGGTAAAAAGGATTCTATACTCTCCTGTTACCCCCCAAGCCTCCACTCCACGCAGACAGTCAATTAATAATTTTTTGGTCGGGCAGATGAAGTTGGGGGGAAAATCTGGATAATTTTGGAGTAGATTCGGAAGGACTTAAGAAAGGTAAAGCCAGAGTTTTTGGCGGTGCGTCTTTTTCATAAACAGGCCAAAACGGAGGCCATTATTTGTGAGGGAAGGAGAGAAGTACTGGCGCCAGTGAGATTTGATTTCAGTGGCAGAAATTGGATTAGCAGCCATTAAGGTCCTCCTCACACATACATTTATAATGTTGTGAAGGGGAAAGGATCTGTGGCCAGCCTGTGCTCTATGCGCTCACACACCGGCAACTCCTCCAGCGCCAAACGTTTGCATTCACTGACATCGCTTTATGCTGCAGTTTTCACTTGATTTATAGGTGAGACACAGTTGTATGACCTCAAGTGACCCGTCATTCATTAAGGCGTGGGCCATATTCAGGCCAAAATTTTAAATGGTGGTTTGTGCTGTGTTTTATTAGGGCTGAAAATTGCACTAGTGGAATGTTTAGAAAGTTGACACAAGAGAACAAGTAGTGAATTTAAATGAATGCTACAGTGCAAAAGCAAAGAGAAGTAAGTCATTTGGTCATTTTTATGGATTATTTTTGTCAGCTTTTGCTGTTACCTGCTGTATATTTGTGCAAGCTTATTTATTGAAAAAATGGACAACTGGATACAAGAAAATGTATACTATAGTTGCAAAGTATGTTACTGACTTACGACCGTTTATATCCGTATGACTATGGATGCATTCTAGCCTCATTTAATCAAAAATATAAGATCTTCTTCTTCCAGTTGGAAAATGTTTTGCAGAGACAGATGTCGGAAAAAAGAAATCAGGCTTTTGACAGTGAGGACAATCATTTACAAGAAGCTCATCTTGCCAACCAACTGACAAAAGGCTCTCTGCACAGCGTCACTTAGCCCTAACAAGGTTATCCTGGATTACATTCGTTCATTCACTCCTTCATTCTGTCCCTCTCTTTCCCCACGCTCTGCTTACTATCACAGCACTGCTAGGCGAGGATGATTTAAAACATACGCATTCCGATTTAAAAAGCTAATGTTGGGATTAGGCTCGCCATTATTTTCTCATCTATGACCCGGTGGAGGATCTGCCCAGAGATTAAAAAAGCAGGTTAGCTTGCTGCTCCTCTCTTTGAAGCTTTGTTTCACTGACAGTAAGTTAAAGTGAAAACTCGACTTGGAGATTAGCGTCTCTAAGTGGAGAAGTCCCGGCAAAACATGCATGACTGACACAGTGATTAATACAGCCGATGGTCAGCACAGACAGAACTTTTTTTTTCCTTATGTAGAAGGTCAATTGAAAGAAACAGCCACAGCTTTAATAGAAAGACTACACGACAGGCGAAACTAAACACTGACATTTTACAGTAAGTTGCTTTGCACTATATTTAGGTTTTGGTCTTAAAGCTAATGTAGTGGTCAAGTCTCAAACTGAGGCCATTACAAACATGTTCCTGGGAATCATTTCTTCCTACTGTACTTGGAAAATTGCACAGGAAGCTACTGTAGCCTATAGGCCTTGGGTCAGACTTATAAATTGGAAAGTTGTGACAGGATTTCTGCGGATTACGAGCTGCACTTTGATGCTGACATGTCAACATGATACTCTAATCCTCAAAATACACTGCTGCAGAGCCATACATTAAGTGATTGTCTTTCAACCAAAACAACTGCTCTGTTTCTTCGTTCCTGTTGTAGATGAACACGTCACAGAGCAGAAATGTGAACCCTGCATCAGACGTGACATGGGGTTAATTTTTAAAGTCATGGCATATTACCAGCATTTGTAGCTGAAGATCAAACAGTGAGTTATTGTATTGTAATGCATTCTGTTTGATTTCTTTCTTTTGAATTTTATTGCATCTTCACTAGCCACTGAACTGCACATACTTTCTGCTAGACTGCGATGTCAATGGGCCCCACAAAAGGAACCAGATGGCTTCTTACTAAGGCATTTGGGAAATTAATGCTGCTGCAAGATTTATATGAAAATAAATTAGACAAAAATATTTTATCAGAGAAAAGAACCAATATGCCCAAAATGATTTTTGAGCAATAGCGCAGAAAGTATATATATATATATATATATATATATATATATATATATATATATATATATATATATATATATATATATATATATATATGAAAAACTACACTTAGCAACATGGGGTTAAAGTTTCTCGTCATTGTGGTAGAGTGGTTCAGCCATTATGTCTAAAAGTCTGGTAGGGGTACTAGACGCTGTGAAGAAGAAATTATGTCTGACGAGTTAAACTGTATGACGTTAGCCTTTTTCTGGGCATTGACATCCTGCCAGCTTTTACAGTTTCCCACTTCCACTTGGTGCTGCCAAAATACTTTTTTTTTTAAAAGACTGCAACTTTTAAACGTAGTATTTTTCTGCACAGTGTTGCCCTCTAGAGGACTGAGAAGCAATATGTGTCATACTTTAACTGCAGACTTAAACCATGACTACGGGGGGAAATGTGCCATCTAGGATGAACAATTTCATCTTTTAGATATAAGTGATCATTATCAACTTTTTCCTTTATTGCTGTGGCTTTTTAGAGGTGCTGTCACGAGGGTAATGTCAGCCGCCAGGCAGTGAACATGCTTCAAGACGAGCCTGGTGATGCGCTCGGAAACCACAGAAGTCAGCGAGAAGTGAGCAGCTCTCTCTGCGGTCTGCTATCTCCCCACTGACTCATCGACACATCTGGGCTTAAGTATATGCGGCTCTCCTGCCCCACGGCCTCTTGGGTAAAAGAGGGATAATTGGCTTTAGATGGCTTTAATGAATGGCTTAATGCAGTGTTTCAGTTCTGATGAGAAAAAATATAACCTCAGCACTCAGTCAATGTTCCTGTTAGGATGGCCACCGGTGTTTGTTTTTGTATCTGTAGAGCTCAGGGGGACGAGATGAAGAGGGCTGCAGCAGATGAAATGTGGCCAGCATGTGGGGCGGAATATACAGTAGCGAATTCATCACTCCAGCTAGGAAGTAACTACAGATGTGAACTCTGTTTGTCTTAACTGGGAAATAGAAAGTACAAAAGCACCCTACTTTGATTTGCATTGCACCCATTTCCTGATAGGATCTCTATAAAGACTTTGATCCATCTTATAGTTCCCATATGCAGTGCCTTAAAACCAGGAAGTGTCTCTGAGAGTTATGATAGCCATTTATCTTTTTTCCAGATAAGTATATTGCATTAAGATGATGAAATTAATCTTCAACAGACAAAATATCTAGCATGGATGCATTTGTTCTGTCTAAATGTTTGATAACAGGTATCTCTAAGCACTGTGTGATCTAAATCTTTGCATTTCATCATCCTAGCGCTAAGTGCAACTCTTTATGCATTAAATGGATTTATATAGCACATATCCAATGCTGGCCCTCAAGCGTGTTACATCAACTATTCATTCACTCATCCTGCAAGCACAGGCGGATTAAACAATCAGGCTTGTACTGCCAACCTTCTGATTTTTGAAGTACCTGCTCTAACTTCTAGGTCTCTGTCACCAGTATCGATTTACCTAGGGGCTGTCAAATATGAAACGTTTATTCTGATTCTAGATAATATTAAAAGTTGGGGCGCAGTGGCTCAGTGGTAGAGCGGTCGTAGGCGGAAAGTAGGCGGAATAAAAGAGGGCACTATTTGCAAGACTTAAGACCTTGTCTACAACGACTTAAATATTTATATTACATTTTTATTCTATTTGGGTGTGTGTTCTCACACAAATATTATTTTTAAATCATAAAATCAATATAGCTTTTTGTTCAAACACGTAAAACTTACAAACTGTGGTTCAGTCAGAGAAATTTAAAAAAACAAATGTGAGCGTTTATACTAACTAACTAACATGCTAACTGCAGTTTTGCAAAAATGAGCACAAAATCAGGTACAAGGTTATAATAAGTTTGTGAGCTTTGAAAGCTGAGGTTATTTTTTTTTATCAACCTCCATGTTTATGTTCTTTAAAGGCTTGAGAAGACCATCTTGTAACGTCAGGTAAATGTGTGTAAATGTTGATTATTGACTTGCTCATTGACAGTAGGCCCACTTTTCCATCATGTGATGTTTGTGAAGTTTTGGTAAAGTCAAGTTAGACATAATGCGAAATCTGTAGCAAGACATCAGAAGTAAACCAAACTATGGAAACTATCTCAACTTATTTCCACACTTGATGGCTAAGAGACAATATTTGCCACAGTTGTGCAAATTAAGTGCCCATTAAGAAGAAAACCCTAATAAAACAGGAGTTGGCAGCTGGTAAGTGTACTTTTACACACTCTACCTTGGCATCGTCAGACTACTACAATGAAACCACCACAGAGGACCTTAACAATCTCACTCACTTTGCATAAACCTGCTGCTTGATTAACTTTATTTCCATTAAAATGAACTTTCTAATTACTGTAGGTTGTTGGGATTAACGTTTAGGCCAGACTGGAAGTTAGGCTTAGATTGGATATTTTTGGGGTTATTGTTCAAACTACAGCTTTTGATGCCATTAACAACAAACTTTGTGAGCTTCTTATCACAGATGTAATGACAATTCAGTGCAATAGAAAAACACTAAGTGGAAAAAACACTATAAATGAGAACACTTTCTGATACAAGCCACTAATGTCTATTAAATCAAATATAGTTTATTATGTTTTGCAAAGAAGTTTGATTTGTGTGGTCAAGTGGTCATTTGCATTGCATACTGTGTTCAAATAGATGCTAATGCATCTATTTGAACATATTGTATATATATATATATATATATATATATATATATATATATATATATATATATATATATATATATATATATATATATATATATATATATATATATATAACTGGCATAAATACGGTTGGGATTTTGAAAGTAATTCATTATGTGTTCAAACACAAGTAATAAAAAGTGTTTATTATTAGTAATTATCTTCAAAATATCTTGCATAGCAAACAGCAAAAGCACATTGTGTGTCTAACTCACACTGCTATTAAACGTCTGAATTATTAGATTCCGAAAGGATTGGATAAGTTGGAGGCCAGTCCCCAACAGAGGGCCCTGTCTTGGAAGATTTACCTGGCTTAAACGATTCCCTACTGCCTCAAGCTCTTCTCAAACAATCCGCCTGCATTATAGCACCACCCCAGTTTATGGAGAGGAATAAAATGGTTGTTAACACAGCCATGAGGGGCATGCAATAAGTCGGACTGTACCGAGTATGGGGCTTTTTGCATTCCTATGGCGTGGAGGGGTATAAATAGGTGAGGTTATACAAACACTTTGTCAGTCCTGTAAAAGGCGTACACTTACAGCTGATAGCACATGCCTCCAGTTCAGCACTTTGGTATGCATGTGCTCACGCAGCAGTATAAACCTGTCTAGTAATTACGTTATAGCTTTAATGAGACACAAGGTGACCGTGTATAAATCCACAAAGTTGTCATGCTTGCACATGCTCTTATTCCACGTGGTCTACATCATCCTGGTCTCTGTGGGTCTGAGTGAGAACGGGGTCGGATATAGGAGGAAATTGTCCAACATGATTCCCTCTTTATATCTCATTTCTGCACAAGCCCTTTTATCCTGCTTTCTCTAGGAAACCAAGAGAGGAAATCCCTCACATGTTTGAACATTGTGCACAACTGTCCCAAAACAGGCCCAGACCCTAACAAGCGGGGAGCCAAACTAAGTCAACTGGGCTTAGACACCAAAACAGAGACAGGGGCCATCAGGATCATGCCCCAATCCCTGTGCAATGGCCAGTGATGAGGGAATGAAGCCTGCGCGGCGCTTATTGTTATCTTTGATTGTTCTGCTAACTCTCACAGGGCCCCGTCGCTCAGTCCCTCGTTTGATGATCCAACAAACGTCACATTTTTTTGATAAAAATAGTTTATTAGTTCACAGAGATGAGCGGAAAAGAGAGGGGGAGGGGCACATTTGATGTGTTAGCAGATCTCCTGTTGCACGGGGAGTGAGGTAAAGCCAATTCAGGAAAGACTTGATCCTCTTTAGGCCTGTGCTGCATCAAACACTTGTCAAACAGCGGGCAGACGGACAGCTGAATGGCTCTGACAGATCTGATCATAGACACAGGCAATAAGAGTGAGTGCCGCTCAGCTCCAGTTCTCTGGTCAATAATCCCTCTTTTGACTCACTAAAACACAAACATCGAGTTTGGAGCATATGGCAGACATTTTCTTGCTGTTTTTAGCTGCATTTGATTACAGTGCAATTTCAATGGTCATTTCAGGGTCTCACCTTGCTGAAGAGTGCTTTGTGTACTCCAGAAGGCAGCAGCATCTGTCAAAGATGCAGCAGGGCTAGGAGACAGGAATCAAATGAAAGGGAGACTTAAGCTCCCACTAATCTCAAAGAACAGTCTCAAGGCCTGTTGGGATCACGGTCCTGAACCTTGCCACCCAGCAGGATGGAGTATTTGTGTTTGAAGGCATATGATATGGTACCTGAAATGGATGGAGTTTCATGACAACGACTACTCAATCATGTCTGAAGTTTTTTTACCTCAAAGAGCCAGGTGTAATATAAGGGTTATTTCAGTCATCACCGCATGGGAATACACTTAAGGATGTTACAGGCATTTCAGAAGGTTGCTTGGAAAATGATTTGTAGAAACAGAAACGTTTTATATTAACTACACACAATTGGGTAAGGCATTAAAACATTTGTGATTATTAATGTATTAATAAACATTGTATAAATGCAGAAAATATATATATATATTTTTAAGCCAGTTTTACATGTGCTTATTATTCAAGACCAGGACAATAATAACAATGTTTATCAACTATATTGGTAATAATTAATGTAGGAGTAATGCTTTGTAAACAATAACATGTTTGTATAGAAGATTTAGATACAGGTGTTAATGGATCAGTAGAAATTTAAATATTGCTGGCTGTGATTTGGCTTCAGGCATTCAGTTGCAGAAAGGACTAAAACAACTTCTAAAACAAATGGTATAATACCTACAAACATAAAATCAATATTTATTTTCTTATTGAGTGATGTGTAGAACTGATTAGAAAAGCATTGCCATCTATATCTAGGCATGCAGCAGAATTTCTTTTTAAAACCAAGTCCACTTCCACACAACACGTATACTGTATTTCAACTCACAGCAGATTACTACTCTACTGTATAATGCATTCAAAAACATGTCATGGTAACAGTATTTTGTCAAGGTATGCACCTCTTCAGTCTTTGATGCTAGTGGGCTACAAACATGTAAGTTGGCGCAGGTCTTTACTTAGTGCTGTAATAGCTCTGCAGTTAGTCTGCATCGCCCTGTATTTGTTCACACACAGAGAGAAAAACACAGACACTCTTAGACACAGCCAAGGGCCAGCAGGCCTATACTTGCTGTTTTGTTTTGTCTGCGTGTCTGCACACTGCATCCACACTCAATGGACATGAGTGGGTCAGCAACCACAGCCTCCCTCTGAATCAGAGGGAGGTAATTAAAAGCTAAGATGTCTATGAAGACTTTGGGCAGAAACTGAGAAAACGTGGGAGAGAAGTGTGTAGACAGTAAGGTGAGGAGAGGGGCTTGTGGCGATGAGACTCTGCCAGTGCAACTGCGGACCAGATGTTTTTATGTTCTCGTCGGCCTGCTTTGCTTCTTTACTCCTCACGCCAGACCGCTGGAGAAGAAAGAATACTACAATGTACACGAGGCTGATCTAAACAATGTGCACCATGCGAACATCTCCTGGACAGTGTTCCCCTGACGAGCCACTCACTGCAATACAAGATCGCAAGTGTGTCATTTGAGTGTGAGACAGGGACAAGAAACATAGGAAAAGATTAGATAATTTGGTGAGTTGTTCTGCCTGTGAGGTCTGGTTTATTGTTTGTTGGTGTCAACTATGTGTTTCTCACACGCTGGTGGTATGTCTCTATGTCCTGCCAAGCTGAAAGGATATGGAGATGAAAGTACTGTGCAGCCCATAGGAGAGCTGGCAGCAGCGTCGGACTGGGGGTCTGGCAGACAGAGAGAAGGGGATGCAGCACGATCAGACAGCTCCCACTTGGACCAAATCAGGTTATCTAGTATCCAAGTTCAAAACCTCAAAAGGGAGTTCACTGATAATGTTACTTCATATTTTGAACTTGAATGAAGCAAAGATATATATGTTGTGCCTATACTTGCACTTCCCAAAAAAAATCCAATAAAACAGTATTTTATAAGAATTTCAGGGTGGTGTAGCATGTACTACATTTAGACCATCATGGTACAATCCAAGTCCATACAAAAGAAATTATTTAAAGCCAGGTTAGCGGCTCTCATTGTAGTTTTACAGATTATCACCCTTGAAGTTGCTGAACAAAATCCATCACTGTATTGATTTCAGCCAGATGAAATGAAAATAAATGTATATCCATCTCTATCATTTGACCAGTGCACAGCATCTGGATTTTCAGACAGTATAAAGAAAAAGCAATAAGAACACCATATATCATGGGAACTGTAGCTTGAAATTCTCATCACAAGCTGTTGCCATCCATCCCTGTAAAGACCCAGGCCGTGTCTTGAGTGCTGTAAAAAATCACAGGGTGTAACGGCATAAACTGCCCATCAAGGAAATGTTCCTCAATGAAGGTCCGTTTTATGGCTCCAACGAGTCATGGGCAATATCAGCCCATGTACTATGCACAGTGGGGGCAAATAGCTCCCATTTGGAGGGAATGAGAACATGAACATTCCAGGTTCTGTATAGTTTTTGGCGCAATCCCCTACCATTATCCAGTGCTTCTGTTTTTGATGGGGTTGACTGGACAACGACAGACGGACCACAGATAGCACCTCTGGCAAAGACAAGATCCAAGGGACTCAAAGCTGGCCTGGCGCAGACTGACGGAGGCAGCCATTTTGCGCGTAGGGCCTCTTTGACCAACACCAAACATTGGAGGCAAGGTGGATTGCCTTCAGTGTCCTTTCAAGGACTGTTGCCTTTGAACCACCAACCTTTCGGTTACAGGACAACCGCTCTACCGCCCCAATGACACTCCTTGCCAGTTAATCGCAGGGTTAGCTCATAGAGACATACTCTGACATACAATTCATTCACCCACTGAAACATGGGGAGGACATGCAGACTCCACACAGTTGATGACCAACCAATGACCTTGCTGTGAGGCAAGAGTGCTAATCTGCCACAATGCATCCCACAGATCTGATATGACTGACAATTATAGCTAGTGACAGGCAATTTACAATTGATGGCTTAATATCACTCATATTACTGCCAAGCAAACGAAACAAAGATGATATGATGTGATCCAAGGACATACGTCTTCAGCAAAAGTCAGTCAAGTCAGTTGGACCAAAGAGTGTGACAAAGTCTCAAACCCCACCTCTTTGGTCCTGCTTGGAAAAGACCAGATGACAATAATGTGGAGAATGCAGCCCCAGTGAGTGTACTGACCCCTCCTCTTTTACCTCCCTCCCTCCTAAACCTCCACCCCCTGGTCTCTGAAAGGCCTCCACATGTTTATGGCTCATGCCTGTGGTATGACGATGGATTCTCCATATAAAAGCCAGCAGGATCACGGGGTGTTTCTAATATTGCTCTCTGAAGACAGTTGCTGACAAAATGACAGCAGCCATATTTATTTTGGTCAGAGAGCGGGGGCACTTAGTGGGAAGTTAATGAAAAAAGCCAACCCACCCCCTAACCCCCGATAAGGAATGTTCAGAGGGCAAACAAGAAACTACTGGTAATGACTTTCTCCTATCATGGAATATTAAGCACTTTTGAACTGTGCAAAGGGTAAAAAAAATAAACTGAAAGTTGTTCAGTTTCGAGCAAGTGTTGATGGCTGTCTAAAGCCGAGCCTAGATAATCAATTATCTTTTGGGTAGGTGGAGATATAAAACATAAGTGTGGAGTTGGGAGGAAAAAAGGAAACTTTATGGCATGGCAGAAAATACAAGATATAGCTGAAATAGAACTTGTGTTAATTTGTTACTGTGACCGCAGCAGTGACCATAACTACCATTGGCATTGGGATGTTGGAGACTCGGCCAAGTCAGTGACAGGTTGATGTGTCTTTCCTTAATCATCATAGCAAAGTGCAAAGCTTCCAGAAAACTGGCGTTTCTGCTTTGTAGTTGTGCAGCTCTCCATGTAGCATGAGAAAATCATCATCACATTCAAATACATTATAGAAGTTTGCTGGCTTGTAAAGAGGCAAGTCAATCATCAGAGTCAAATATTTATGCAAATCAAAGAGAAAAAACTAGGGTTGGTAAAATTAATGCGTAACTTTTTGCATAGTTTGCATTAATTAGTCCGTTAAAAATAATTAACGCAATTGTTAATTTGACGCAACGCCGTCTCCACACTACTGCACCTCATTTCCGTTTTCTGTGGCTACCCCAGCTGCACACATCGAGCTAGCGATGGAAAACAAAAAAGACTCGCTGCTAAATGGACAAAGTAATATGCGTAATTTGACATGCTTACACAGCTGTCAAATAAGGACACCTGTTTCCACTAAATAAATCATTTCTGCTCAGAACTGTGCACAGCTCCAGAGAAAGCAGAGAAGAGAGGGGCTGGGAGTGGAGCGTAGAGTGACATAAAACTTTTTTCGGGGATGATGGGAGAAGAAGCACTCTGGTGAATGTTCTGTTGTCAGCCCATAGCTGTGTAAACTTTATTTGTGATCTGTTATTAAACTTGAACTTAAGCTACTAAATCATAGTTACTATTTTGCTTTCAATCTAAACCTGGGGAGTGAAGTGAACAATCAGAATTCCTTCACAAAGTAAATGTATTGCACTTTAAGTTATTGTATTTTATGAAGGTTTCTCATTTACCTCACCACAGCTCTGGTGTATGATTGTGTGTGACTGTAGAGGTGAGTTTAGAGGTGGACGGAGAAGGCTGTGTTGAAAGCCCCCCTCTCTGTCTGCCCCAGGTGTGAATGTGGGTGTGTGTGTGTGAATGGAAGCATCATGTAAAGGGCTTTGGTACAGCCAGGTACAAAAAAGCACTATATAAATGAACACTATTTAAGTTATTTGTAAGATAACTGCTTTAATAGATTTCACAGTCTGTCTGAACATTCTAATTTATACATGCTATAAAAAAAAGTTAAAGTATGGCAAAGTTTAATAATTAAAAAGAAAGTTAATTACCTTCTGAGTCTGTGTTTATTAAAAGTTGGTCATGTCATTGTTACTTAAACCTTGGTTTGGTGTCTGAACCTCATCCAGAACATTCATTTATCTATGCCATCCAAAGGCTTTCTTCTAAGGCCTTCTCACCAGATATTGTGTCAGCTCCTATGGAGCGGGCTTATTAAATGAAGATTAAGCTATGGTTCCCCCAGTCACAACAGGCTCTAGAGTGAGGCAGACATAATCACAATGACAGGGCGGCAGCCAATTAGTGCTCTCCTTCTGTCCTGGGAAAACACTCCTTACTTGGCTCCCGCTGGCGGGAAGAGATGATCCGGATTGTCCGTGATATTACCCAGGCCAGAGATCGCCGTTAACCACCAGCTGTCATTACACTGCAACTAATATCCATCCAAATGTCCAGTCTTCCCATTGAGCACACCATGGGATCATTAATTGGAATAATGAGATAAGTACCTTAAGAAACAGCAGCACTAACCTCTGGTCTTTGAGTGGTGACTTGAACTTAACTAGATTGTTGTTTGATAAACTGAACTGTGAGCAGTTTTTCTGAAATAAGTCAAGCACTCTTCATTAATTAGTTTTAAGGGCATGTCAAGGAGGAGGAAAGAGTAAAGAGAGAGAAAGAGGAGCTACATTTGACAAAATGACACCAAATGTGCAACTGCCTGACATGTGATCCGGTTGAGAGTGTAACCAAAATCCTTAGAAAAGAATGGCTTAAAGTTAAAACCTCTTGGTTGAGAGATTATAATCAGGAGAAGACTGTGCCATGCTGGGTAAAGAACACCAGGATCACTTATCAACTCAAGCAGTTGGCACAACAGGCCTCCTGACCACAGGCAGTAGCCGTTCCACTGTGTAACACTTACAGAAGCAAAGAATGCAGAGCAGATGGTTTGCAGACACTGAGGACCAGAAGGTCTAGAGTACTGCATGTTCGCCGCAGAACCAGATCGGTCTCAGACAGAACCTGGCGTATGTCCCACCAGCCAACTAAATCCTCTTGGATGCTCACTGATCCAGGGCAGATCTGAGTTCACTTTGGCCCCTTGTTCCAGACTGCAGGTGCTTTCTGGGTACATTAAACAACAAGCTTCCTGTATGTCATGTCCACTGGTCATAAATACAGACGAAAACCTTGCATGGCCTCAGATGTCACACTGGAAGAGAAATGAAGTGGAAAACCAAGTAGAGGTGGCTTTATCCTATTATTCCACTCTTGTAGAGATTGTAAAGCAGAACCTGTTTACTCTGGGTTTTAAATAGAGGGCACAGGAATCGGACTCAGTCTTATATTATAAAATGTGGTGGTCAGTTACAGTGTAAACAGAAAAATCCCAAGAAATTTTGACATCCAGTGTTAGCGATGGCTAGATTCATGCAAACATGTGACTGATGGGATAAAAGACTTGGCCTCAGTTGAGCCCTACAGCAGAAAAGGTTTCTTGGGTTACACGCAAAGGAGATCAATACTCCCATAAAGGCCTGCAGCTCCTCAAGTACAGGTACAGTACATCATCCAAAGGCCAGATATAATCACTATATGTTCTTTGTCTCATACTCTCCTGGTTTATGCCCTGACTTTTTTTCTTTCCATGAGATCAGCAAAAGCATTTCAAGTGTATATTCAACCGCAATATTCAGTAAAACCAGGCCTGTTACGTTTCTGTTATCAGTTCCAAAATTGTACAGCTATAAATTTTTTACTGTTCCATAAATTCATGTGATACTTCTGTGTTAGTTTGGGCTATGTTGGAAGTAGGCTGTTTCCTTCACTGCAAATACCCTTCTTACCTAGAAAATAAGCAAAACACAGCTGCAAATGACTTTTGCGCCATTTGAGAATCTCAAATCCGATTTTTAAAAATTAGCTTGAGCTGCAATGGTGTGTTTGTGTTGGACTTTGCCCCCTCCTAAATCTGAAATCAGGGATTACATGAGAGTGGGAAATTCAAGAGCCTTAACATTTTAAGTTGTTTACACACAATCTGATGTTACACAGAAGCAGCTGTTGTTCAAAGATTAGGCTAGAGTGTGTAGTCAACAGAGAAAGGAAGCAATATACACAGATGGAAAGATGGGGAGGACTAAGCTGAGGGCAGGGAAAAAAAGAAAAAAAATCACATTGTCACACGTGTCAGTTTATAAACCAATGAATCTGATGACAGGAGGCACTGGGAAAGCTCTGTGGGGAGTTTCTTAAAAGCATCAATACCAAAGTTAAGCTGCTGTGTTCACACCAGCTTTTTCACTTTTCTTCTTCTCAAGCTCCCAAGACAAAAAGAAGGGTCTGCCAGTGCTGATAGAGATAGAGCGTCTATTAATAAAGTCTCTTTAGTGTTATACAGCACTCCTGGGATCCACAGGATAAGATAACACTTTACTGCTCGCGTGGTACAATGCAAATAGCATGAGACCAAGCAGCCGTAAGATCAAACCTTCTTATTTTTAGGTGCCATTTGAGTAAATAAGTAACTTTTTTCTTGAGTCACATAAAAATTGCTGCACACATGTAAATAAAAAACTGTGTAATGGGGACAACACTGAGGTGGTGGACAATGCCCAATTAATCCCAGCAGACCAAATGATAAAAGGTGTCTGTACACATCATTGTTTACACAACTCCCTGTCATTTTGCATTGTTTCTTGACATTATCTCAGCTTCTTGTTCTCTGCTGCTGTATGTTTTACTGGGGGGTTAGATTTGCGCAGACACAGAGGAACGTCTTTCTCAGATAAGCTGGGAGAAGGGGATCTGTCAATGACGTGAAAGTGTAGAAATGCAAGCCAGCATGATCAGATAAGCATTGTAATAAATAGTCCATACCTACACGCAGGTTCCTCTTATTTCCTGACTCTTTATACTCTGCAGTTAAATAATACTAATATTAAATAAATCATGTCTGGTGTCTACATATTTATACTGCATATATATATATTTCTTACCAAGATGTTGATCCTCTTCTACAGGCTTTACCTCACTTCCTGACCTTCCCTATTGCTTTATTATCACTCAAGGGAAGTGATTATTTTACAATGTCAGCACGTTCAACTGCCATTTGACAAGTTTTTAAGCGTTTCCCATTGGCTTTTTGGCTTTTTTGTCCCAGGTGACATCAGCGGATTACATTTTTACATTATATTTATTTGAACTAAGGAATGTTGCAATTGACAGGCTTTTGACCATTTTTATGCACATGCCACAACACATACCTAAGCCACCACAGCACGTTAGGGGCCCAGCTATTCCTATGTGCACAAGGAGTGACATTTTTACACCTAACTGAGGCCACAGATCTCCGTCAAAGACATTACTTACTCACTGGATCGGGACCTATACTCAGGGCTTTAAACTAACCACTTCAGTGAACGGTAGCTTTAAGAAAGACTGACATGGGGAGTCAGCCATTAGTTTCTACAGCACTGAAAAAAATGTTTCTGTTATCTGGTCAGTTTAGATATCCCAAAATCCCATCAGTGACTTGATGCCTGGGATAATTGCTGAAAGTTACCATGAACAAAAATGCCAAATTTTAATTAAAGAAACTTATAAAACTCATGAAAGTCAAGAATAGGACACATGGGGGTTGGAGGAGAGTTTCGAGGAACTAAATGTGCAATGCAATCACAGTTTCCAATCCAGGCAGCAGAAAGTGCCCTAGTAGCACTGAAATATGAGAAACTATCAGAGTTTGTTTCAAGTTTATTTACTCTTTCAGTTTCACCACTTCACTCAATGACCCTCCCTCTCAACACTTCTGGCCAAAAATGGAAAGAAAGTCTGCAGGGTTAGATTATTTTCCTCTTTCTGTTAAACAATGTTTTCTTTTTTGACAGGCTGAATGATATGTGCCACTGTAATTGCTTCCTTATTAGGTAAATTAAATATTTACACACTGCCTAGCCTAATCCAAAGTTTATGAGTACATTAAGAGAGACATTTATTTTAAAAGCACTGTGAATGGTGCTGAGGGTCTTGCCCCAAATGGTGTGTTTGGACTATCTGGGAAAATGGTTAGCTCACAAAGAGAGAAAGTCCACATTTGACTTCTTGTATAGTAGCCTGAAATACATGCTGTGTGTGTAAAACATATCTCTCAAAGTGACATGAAGAAACAAAGGTCCACTGAAGAAATATGAAGTCTTTTCAAGAATTCCTCTGAGGACAGGAAGCGAGATGGGGTTGAAGGAGGAAAAATATACCTCAGAAAAAGAGCTGGCTAGAACAAGGCCGCAGTGGAAAAATACTGATATTTCAAGCACAAAAACGCCGTGGCACACCTCAAAAACATAGCCGGTGAAAAAAAAATGGGCTGAGTGTAAGGTACATTAGACAGGTAGAAAGAGGTCTCCTGTGGGATAGCCTAGTTTTTATCTTCACTATTTACCAAGGTTGAATAAATAGAGTGCATGAGGAAGAAATTGAGAGTGGCATAAGTAAAGTCACACAGTAAAGTAACAATATGTTTACCTCTCCTGCAGTGCCTCATGGCCATTTTGCACATCCTGGACTCAGCGATGGTGGGACAGGGTATTGTGTCCTTGGGTGGTTTCTTTACGATGTGCCTTGTCCGGGTCTCGAGACCCCACTTAAAGCCACAGGTTTTGTTTCTCCTGGTGCAGGCACCCCATTCGCTCCACTGGCCCACCTCACAACCTTCTGCGGAGGGACACAAAAATATGGATGTGCAGTGAAACTGGCGAGGAGAGCCATTTAGTGCCTGGGTCAAGCTTCAATACAGGGTGGTAGGGCTTTAATAGTGGACTGTAACCTCTCTATGTGTGTGGCCGTTGCTTGTTTAAAGTTTTAAACAAGACAATCTGAGATCTTAAACTCTATAATTCTCTTTAGACCTTCATTCTAAAGCAGATGAAACTGTAACAAATTTAACAAACCATATCACTCATTGTAAAATCAATATGTTTAAAACAAATTTAAAAAATCTGTAAATCATGTAAAAAATGTCTTACATACCTCCACACTCCATGGTGTCTTCCAATGGGGCAAAGCCCTCAGGGCACTTTTCAAAGCAGCGGGCTTTATGCAGGTAAAAACCAGACTTGCACTTGGTGCAGAAGTCTTTACTGAAGCAGGACTCGCAGTTTTCTATCCTGCACCCTGAAGGAAGAGAGACAAATACATGAGAGTTACCGGGGTCTGTGCAAACCTCTCATCTGGACTTGATCGAAAGCCGGGATTTGTGGAATGGGGATTCTTGAAAAGATTACATTTTCCCACTGAAAAAAAGTGTCGTGCCTTAGACTCAAGTGTATTTCACAAAACTTGTTTCAGCCTGACAAAAGGTTTTCTCCATATTCTTTCCTTACCTTTTTAAATTAAAAAAAGAGATGAGAGAAGAATTAAATCATGCTAACCCCTTTCAACAAATAGATCTAACATCTAACAGTTTGGATGCAAACACTCAAGGGCATATGTTTGTAACTAATAGTTTGCCACAACAGGAAGAATAAATCCTCTTAGGCTTGTGAATAATGGCAACAATATGCTATCTTATCACTCCTCACAGCAACGTGAAGGTTTCCATAACTGTCCATTATTTGGAAGCAGAATTTTAATTACAGTGTGCCTGACAGCTAAATATCCCTTAAATTGCCATGTGGATCTTCTAGGTTCTGGCATAAAATTGGAAGGAAGGTTTCAAAAGTGAGGTGACAGAGGTGACAACATTTAGAGTTGCCTTGCAAACAAATAGTTACACAAGCATTCCATAAACACAACAGCAAACTTACTGTATCCTCCCACACCACACCCAGCTGCCGCACATGACACAAAGCGCCACTTGCAAAGAAAGACACGGCAATGTGTCATCAAGCTTTTACTCTGCAAATAGCACGTCAGGCAGAGCCAAATTACACCAACCACACCAACAGGGCTATGCACAGGCCCACATGATTAGAAGGAGCCTCCCAGAGCTGTCTAATTTATGACACTCCTCGGCGACTCCATTGCCCAATAGGGTTCCACAATGTGTAACCTGCAGCCACTGTCTTGCACTTACAGAAGAACCCACTGGGCATGATGTCATCTGTTCCACCAATTGTGTCTTGTATTGTACCACGCATTAGTGTGCGTGCATTTCACGGTGCGTAAAGTCTGTTATCGTGTTTTTCCACTTATGAGCGCAACAGAAGCCGAGGGCTGTTCTTTTATCTGTGACCCTTGCTGGGCCCAGGGAAGGGAAGGTTCTCACAATCACACCCCTTAATTACACCATCCCCAGCTAACCATCAGGCCTCCTCCTCGACATTCCTCCAAAACGAGGGGGTCCCTCCCCACTTTACTTTGAGCCCTAAAGTATGGCCTCTGCCCACTCACTCTGGTCTCACGCTTAGCAGTCTAAACAAACTATGGACACACACAAACACATACCAATCAGATAGGATTAGAGATAGAGCTGCTCTACAAAGACATGATACAACAGCAATTCTCATTTAAACCACACTCAATATAAAACTTTTTCTTTTTTTACTAAATCTACCTGCTCCATTCTATCTAATCTAATCTAATTAAATCTAATCTGCTCTATTATTTTAGCTTATATTAGAGTTTGATGGCAATAATAGGAAATGTGTTGAAGAGTATTTTCATTGTATGTAAAAATCATTCAGACTCTCACTTTATATAAGTCAATCCTCAGTTATAGTGAGAAAGCTAATAAATCACTAAGTTAATTTGAAAGCACAACACTGTACAATTCCCTTAGCCTGTCATCACCTGTGGGACTTTTATCTACTAAACAAAAAAAAATAAAAGAGGCAAAGAACAAGAACATCTGGCAGTACTCACTGGCTTGTTGTAGAATTCTGAGTTATTGACAGTATATATGAGCAGAAAAGATGTGAGAAATAGTGTGTCCAGGCAGCAGCAGTAGCTTCTGACATTGCTCTTGGGTTGAGCTTTAGGTTAGGTGATGGCAGACGTTCCAGCAAATCTTGTTTTGTAAATAGCTGATAAGTAATAATGTCACAGAGAGATGGATGAGGTGAATGGCGTACTCATGTGGCTCCATGGGAGTTGAACTGCAGGGAGGCAAAGCTAAAGAGTCAAAGGTCATCAGAGAATTGGGTGGGTAGGAAGGGATCACCATGACAGGCATGTATCCATCTGTCTAGTTATCAAGAAAAAGGCTATCTGGGACACTGCGGGTTTTCTGTGTCCCACACTGACCACTGGCCACACGGTCAGGCAAAGTTGGCAGACAGGCAGCTTGTTCAGTGAAACAGGGGAGTGGATTCATTTTTTTCTTGAAGGATTAACCTCTAGACCACCTTTAAATTCTTCATTTAGGTGCCTCAGGGAGACTAATGAGAAATAATGTGGTCATCAGATCTTATTGAAGGCCTGTTGTTCCCGGAACTTAAACGTATTATCATCATTATCTCTCTGGGCTCTGGCTGTGGCATCTATGACAGACAAAAGTGGAAAAACTTTTTGTTTTAGCTTCTAGAGCAATATCAGAGGAGATTGGTTTTCAAAACGTATTTCACATCCAAAGATATGTTCATATCTCTTTTGCCATTTTTTATTTGTGTTTTTTTCTCAAGCAAAGTTGAGAGATGAGTCACTGCGCATCAAGTGTGATCTAAAGATGCATGCTTGACAGAAGCAACGGCCCCTCTGTGGTCTGGATGTAGAACGCCTCTGTTTTATCACAGACACTTAAACCCTTATGTCAGCTTTAGTTTAACCTCTGCAGGCTGACAGTGCCATATCTAATCACTCCTTTTATTTACATAAATATTGCTTGTGTAACAAGCAGGAGCTAAATCATTTGAGTCTGGGTCTTTTATGTTATCTGAGCTGGGGGTGGGTCATCAGAAAACTCATCAGAGCATCAGGAAAGCTAGCCGCCTACAGAAAATGAAGCAGCCCTGATGTTGCGCAGCAGGAGTGTCCATGTCGTAAAAAGGCCTGGCAGTGTAAGAGGGGAAAACAAGCCTTATTTTTCCATTCTTAGCCTCCAAGCTGAGTCGAGCAGCTCTGACCTACTCCTGAGGCCCCCGGTTTGGCTGACATGGAAGCTTTGCTCACTGCCACCCAGCCATGTCATGTGGAACTGCAGATGGCAGGAATTCATGGCATAGGCCACAGCTGCCATGTTCATCCCAATTCTCTCCATACTGTTTTTTCCACATGGGTGCTCCTACGCACGCCAGCGTAGGCTCAGGTGAAGGCAAGGCAGTGTTCTTGTCAATCAGCATCCCACCAGGGCCAATAGGGAATGACAGCAGTGTCAGCATAACTGCTAGGCCTCTTGACTTAATGGAAATTCTGTGATCTTTGGAATTCATACCTGTTCCAGAGTACACATAAACAAATGCTTCAAACTGTGCTCAAAAACAGACAGCATTTCCACTCTGGATACTATGCTATTGTAGGCTATAGGTCTGGGAAATTATTACTAAAAAGAAGAAGAATCACATCTTCAGAGTGAACACAATTTTCTAAATACTGCAATATGTAACTTGTGTGATTATTAAGATTAATCACAATGGATGTAAAGTATCTCTAATAAAAAATAGTTTTGCACATCCTGATCATAACCGTCATGAAAAAAATCATGCAACTTTAGCATAGCGTCATTTGATTGTTACAGTGTAAACCTTAGCCTAACTAACCAGAAACAATGCATGTTTTCCTTTTTGTGGTTGCTACATGTTTGTGTTTTTGACCCTATATAAACAATAAAACCCTGTTCAATGCTGCCTGTAAGTGTAATATTCAGATAACAGGACTAGGTTTGGTGGGTGCATTGTATTTGTCTGGCAAATCTGAATCTGCGGTTAGTAAAGCTGTGATGATTAAATGTCCCACGGTAAAGCTCAAAGGCCAAAAGCAACTGGACATTTTTGTCGGTTAAAGTGTGCAATGGAAATACCCACAAGAGTGAGAATGTGAGAGCCTGAATGAAACAGAAATAGCAGGGAGAGAAAGCTGCCATGGCTGCCAACAAGAGCTTGTAGAACTCATGGTAGTTTCTTCATGCAGTGCCCAGTCGGCCGGTGCCAACGATGTATGGCTTTCATCCAACTCAAACCCAAGCATAGTCCTGTGTCACTCTTTAAAATTAACAATCCTGGAGAAGGTATAGCCAATTAACTTTTTACTTCCAGGCCTAATTTGTTGTGATAAAGGTGCGAAAAATACAACAATGGGCCTTGCTAACATACTTCCCCAATCTGAGAAAAGCAGTAAAAAATAAATCTCAGTTGGCAACCCACAGAAATTACCTCCAACAGTGGACTCTCTTGTGCCACATAAAGCTGTAATATTTAAACCGTACTTCCAGGATATTGGCAATCTTGTGCCTTGATCAGACCGGCTGGCAGTGAACAGTGAGTGGTTCCTATGTGTTTTAAAGCATGCAGCGGAGTGGTACAAGCAAATGGGTTTGTGGCAAAAGTGTGCATGTCTTTGGAACAGTGGGGGGTCTGTAATGTACCCTGAGGGAGGAAGTTCTGATCACAGCCGTGCTCCCATGCTGACCCTCTCAACACTTCTGCTCTAGTAAAGACAGTTCTGATAGCCCATAATTCCTTCAGCCAGAGAGTTTTCTTGTGATGTGAAAGGACAGAATATGCTTTGGCTTGAGGAATGTATGTTAAAAACTGAGCTATTATGAAATGTAACTGAAGAGAGAACATGCCTGCACTGCATTCACACAAATTTGACTGTACATAAAGCAGCGCTCTGTGTAACCATTGCTACAAATCTTCTCCACCGTGCAGCGAGTTGACACCCCACAGACTCTTCTGAGCAGCTGATAAGAACCTCTGTGCCGCGTTACTGCATACAGTTTGTGGCTATCAATGCAACCGATAGCTGCTGAAAGACCCAGTGAAGTAGAGACATGTAGTAGAGAATGATGTATGGACAGAAAGGTATTATGCAACTATAAGGCAAAGTAGCTCTCTGTTAGCTGGTATATTGCACCCTGGGAATGAGACAGGGTTTGTAATGCTTAACAGTGGCCTCCATGTCCAGGGCCTCTTTGGAATCCAGCTCAAGTCACGCTGTAAATGGGCTTCCAGTTATTCCAGTAGTTACGTTATGTTTTGGAAAGTATAGTTCCCATTGTTTTTGGCTTAAATTAGAGCGTTATTTTCTCTGCAGCCCAGGGAAACCCCCTCAGAACACTGTGCCTAAAATTTAAAAATCATTATGCTCGCCACTGCTCCATAGTAAAACCAGGGAAATGGTAGGTCACAGGACGTATGGAGTACAAATTAAGGAGTTAACGGTTTAATCAAATGATTAGCATATAGTGTTTTGCCTTATAAAACATCCTTTGCATTTTTCAAAGAAGGCTCGTAATTACTTGCACTTGCTCATTTCATTTGCTTTCTTTTGCTTTACTTATAAATTTAAATTACATTTAACTAAATTACTTTTACTTAAATAAATCAAATAAAAATATTTATTTTAATAAAATGTTAATTTTATCACACTAATCACATTTTAATAATGAATTTGACTGCATTCGGTTAGTAATGTGTGATTTAAAATTGCATTTTGATAAGTTTATGTTGCTCAAAGACTGCAAGATCTAACTTGTCCATTGACACTAGGCCTTATTCATGACTTAAATGGAATGTGTGCACACTAACAGCATACTGTTATAATAATGATCTGTGAAAAAACGAGACCGTAACACTTCATCTGAACTTATGTATCAAGAATTTTAAAAGATGAAAATGTTTAGTGCAAGTTTTGGCCAATCACATGTTCACAAGAGGTCAGCGCTCTGCTTCTCTCCCTGCTGGTTTTCTCCCTGGTTTCGGTTTCAAACAGGGCAAAATAAATAAACAAAAAACATAAATAGAGACGCAATGTGAAACACACATAAATATTAGTAATGCATTCACAAGATGATTTATGAGAGAAATAATATTGGGATCAGTTTACTGTTAAACTAGATGTTAAAGGCAAGCTTTAAGCTTAGTCTTTTACTTGTAATGCATTAGTATTTAGCAAAGTAGTAAATTGGCTCATTTTCTCTTTTTCTTTCTTTCTTTCTTGTAGTCACTGTGAAAAACAAGTCTATAATGTGGATTGTTCTTGTTTTTCTTTACACAGAGAGTCCACAAAAAATTCTTGAATAAGATAAGATCACACAGACAAACTCTGGTGTAATAACAAGCAGCTGCTCTCTAAGTGATTTCAGAGACTGTGTTTAAAAAGCTCATGATAACAGAGATGTAATGCCATGTTCCAGACCCCTTTAGAAACCAGCAGCACACAGCCGCTTTGACCACATCAACAGATTCTGTTCTAACACCGCTTTACCTTTTAGCGCATGCAAGATGTTGCCGTCAACCTGCAAAAAAAACATCGAAAAATCTGATAATTATATTCCAACTGAAAAGCTTTTTGTAGGTCGTAAATGACATGGAGCCACAGCAATGAAGAAGGGTCAAATAGGAAACTGGATTAGAAATCCATGACGGAAGCAGTGATCACATCAAAGTAGGCCTCACTCTGAGATCTGATGCTATGTGGCAATTCACAATGTTGTTTTATGAGCAGTTTCGTACGACGAGGGATTCAGATTAACTTGCCACACATCAGGACTGGTTATAGTCAAATGTGGCTCAGCAAGAGGATATAGTGGTTAGGATGGGAGCGTTAAAATAAAAAAATAAAAAGAGATAGAGAGGGAGAACAAGTTGTCTTTCTCTTTCAATTCTCTTTGAGTTATGGAAATAGGGTGCAATGACTGGGACTTTTTAAGATTTGCCTCTGTTGTGGTAGGATTTGATGAACATATATGAAAAGAGTCTGGGCATAATTTAATGCAATGATGTGGGATAATGAGAACCAAAAATATTCACTTACCAGGAAGACACAAGTTTGTTTTATATGTAGTAATCTAACTTTTATAAGCATCAATGCTGAATGGATACCAACAATGATGGGTGATTTACAATAATATGCTTTTCATTTCCCTCCTCCAAAGGGTCCGGTGGATGCATTTTCATGGTGATTGGACAAGCAATGCATGTTTTTCCGTCCTGTGGTTGTGCATGTTCATATTATTTCGGGCCTTAAGGTTCGGACAGCATCCTTTGGGGTTTGATTTTAGTTGCTTTGTCAGAAGTTTGGCTCAGAGAACAACATGGGTTCAGGTTCCTTGCTGTTTTCATGTGAAACATACGGCCAACACCTCAGGCTCTGTGTAAATGTATTAAGGGTGTCTTTTTTATTCAGGATCCATAGTCAAAATTGAGTATTCCATAAGATTAAGGGAAATTATAATGTCCTTTTTAGTCTATAGTATGGCCAATTATACCAAAACATTGAGAACCTCTAAACAATTTTGCTCTTGGCAATGATTATTTTAAGTTGTAAAGATATGGGGGTGCAATTGTTCAAAACATTTATTAAAAACACTGTAACTTTTTCCCTTAACTCATGGAACCTGCAAATCATTACAATAATAGCCTCAAATTAATTGTGTTTATTTCTTGACATGAAACACAAAGACAGAACACACCTGGTTCGACAGATAGCCTTTAGTGGGTGCATCCTGAAAAGTAACTGTAGAATGTTTGGTAACACAGGTGTAAGTTTGACATGTATCCTTATGGTTTCTTTTACCTATCAGCTGACACATTTTAAAAAGGTTTGCAAAAGCATCTCACATTTCATTCTGTCAGCCCCTCCACTGAATAAAAGTAGTATAGTAGTATAAAAGTAGTATAAATTGTAATACTTAGTATGGATCCCATCCCCTGGCACTGGTATACAAATTGCATTATTCAAAAAGAATAAACAATCAATATGTGTTCAAAGTAGAGAACAGTTAAATTGACAGTGACTCTTGGTGAATGTGGCTCTTAGTTTAAAAATATTCCAAAAACATTTCTGACTGCCAAGAAATTACACCGTCTGGTGAGAGCCCCGACCCTCAAGCCCCTGTAGACACTCAACAAAAGTAAGTTTCATGCCCTAATGCTAATATATAATCATCTTTGTGCTTTTAATGATGACATGAATAGAAATGGGTGTTTTTTTTTTTACATGTCAGCCTTAATGTGAGGAGACAAATCTCTGGAGCTGGGTTGGCTTAGTCTTTAGTGCATCTTGTTTGAATTTCCTCATGGATTTCATGCCTTCAGAATCACTCGTATTCGTATAACTATTGGATGTCTGGTAATGCAGGTGTAAGGGGAGTGCTAAAGAGAAATGAGAACCAGGGATGTGTTTAATCCCATGAGAGACACAACTAAGAGGAGGCTTCACTCCTTACATCCACCTGTGAACAGATGAGCCGTTCAAATTGTGAAGTATGTGTGTCTGCTCTGGATAATTGACAATAAATCATGTGTTGTGGGAAAGGCAAAGTTGATGGATTGTGAATGTGTGTCTGGAGATGATGAGGTGCAAGGAGGGAGGTGTTGAGAAGGTGAATGTCATGGGTGTAAGGCAGATTTTTAGAAGGTAATGGACTTACTGGAGCACATGTTGACTTCAGGGGTTCGCATGCCGTAGTATCCGGCTGGACAGTGTTGAAGACACTCTCCATATTGTCTCATCCTTTCTCTACGCAGAAACAGGAAGAGTTTGGGCTGGCAGTTTACACAGCCATTGTCTCTGGAGCACGACGAGCAGCCTTTACAGACTGGATACGCTCCATAGCTAGCTGTAAATCAAAAGAGAAGTAGAGGATACGGGAAGTATGATTACAAGGATGGAAACAAATAGACAATGTCTACTTAATATCAGTGCTGGTTAACTTGTATGTCAGCTATACCAAACATGTGTTTTGTTAGGAACTAGGCTAAACACGTATTCTGTTAACAGCAAAACACATACGTTTAAAGAGAGTTAAACGTGTGGCTGGAGACTCAAGAATGCCTCATTAAAACTAAAATATATATTTTTGTGCATGCAGTCACATTTCAAACTAGAGTTCTGGAGTTAGAAGTTACATGACTTGAAAAATTTGTTACCAATACACTAGCTTTAATCTTTTGTGTGTCCCAGAATGTAAAAACGTGGCAAAAATATACTTTCTAGTGACACATCTTCAGAATACTTCATAAGCCCAGATAAGAGTCACAATACAAGAGTGATATAATCTTATGGTAAAATGTTGTGTAAACTGCCTCATCATCATAAAAATACTATATTCATTTATTTATACAAGGCTTAATGTTCAAAAACCTAATATGTGCATTTTGTTATCCTACACATATTCCAGTAACAGCCATCGTGGATATTATGTTGGCCTCCACTCTAGGAGTCAGAAAGATATTCTTTAATTCACAGAAAATATGTCCAATTCAACAATTTGTCATTTTCAAACTCTGGTTCCTCTCTTGATGTCTCAATGCTGATTGGTTATGAAAGTGAATATTGCATTAATTCTGGTCAGATTTCGAACGGTTGGATTGAGACATCCGATGAAAGCCCCCAAAACCACAGTGGCTCTGGCCGAGTCATGTGTTGCTTGCTGAACACAAAGGACCCAGTAAAAAGATAGTCCATGCAGCAATGAGCAACTTTTTGATGTATTCTTTTTAAGGTCATGTTTATAGGAAAATGTCCTTGAGCAAATCCAGTCTCCAAATAAAAGACACTTCACTTAATGTAAGCCAAGTCTTAAATATCATAAGCAGGGAATAGGGTTCGACCCACCACAATGCTTCATGAAACACCGTGTAGCTAACTGGACAAACCCTGAGAGACAGAGCAGAGCATGCCTGCATTACTGGCCATGGATTCGCATATTAGGTTTCTCTGAACAGAATCACCCAGACAAAAGTGAGCACTAAGTGGGCCCAGTGCAAGCATCAGTTTGTAATCACGTGAAAATCAGTCAGCGGATGTCAGTGACTGCTTTGCCGTGTAGTGTGTTAGCCCAGTCAAACTATCCTCATGCTCCTGAAGCACTTGTGAGTGGAAGAAAGATTAAGCGTTAATCACAGCGTGTCTCTTGTGGACTTTCCTGAACAGGTTTACAGCGACAACCCATCGATCAAATGTCTGCACCACACATATTCATCACACAAAGTGGTGATTGTTCATCTGAGGTATTCACTCGGTAAGTTGTGAAGAAAAATAAAAAGCCTGAATTATGACTTGGTTATAGACGATTTAAGTGGGAGGAAAATTTACAGGTCTTATATTTTGTACATCGAGTGCCTATGTTGTGCCACCAATGTCAAATTAATCACTACACAATTTTTTTTTTTCCCCCATGTTTCTCATATTTTGTTTACTCTTAAAGGGTTCTTTGATTGATTTTAGAGTATTTCATTTCCATGGACAAATGCAGTAGAATTCCATTAGAAACTGGAATTAGTCATAGAATATATTAAAGAGTATTGAAGCTAATTGACTAACGCCGGGTAGCTCTAGACATAGGAAAGTTTGACATGTTTTCTTCTTATCCTATCAGCTGACAAACCCAAACAACGTTTTAAAGGTTTGCAAAAACATCTCATCTTACATTTCTTTCTGTCAGTCATTCCAGTGAGTAAAACTAAACTGCGACATTAGACAAAACCTCACTACTTAACCATATATTTCTCTCAAATATACAGTCTGGGTGTGTTTACAGCAAACTGACATTCACATTAACTTGGTCCCATTTACTCCCTCCGCCCTGGCGCAACTTGAACACAACACTGACAGAAAGGAAAAGCCAACTTGGCAAACAAAAAAGAACTATGAGACTGGAAAGCTTATTCATCCAGCCCATTTTGAACTGGAGTGACTCTGAAACTATTAACAGTGTGCTAACAATACTGTCCTAACAATAATAAAATGAATCTAGGGCTGTGGTCTCCGTAGCTCACTGGTGCGTCGATCAGCAAGAAAATTACAATCACTGAAAAGCTCTTTTATGAGCCTGGTTTAAATGTCTTGGACAATCTTTGTTGTCAAACATTTGTTTTGCCAGTTGCTAATCTCGCAATGAACGCTGATTGAGGATAACATAATCACACGCTGTTTGAACGCAGCAGATCCCACATCCTGGAATTAGCGACTGGGAAAAAAGAGTGGAAGAGAAGGCTGTATATGGTAGAAGAGAAACTCTACAAGTGCTGATCTTGGGAGATTAGCTTGTGTGTGTCTGTGGAAAGGTTTGGAAGTTCAGGCCACAGGTATGTCAGGAAAGAGGCCACAATTCACAGTGTCTGGAGCAGTGTCGTCCAACTCACGTACTACACAAGCAGCCGAATGTCTCACGTACTTTACATCAATCTGTCGACTGCCAGCAGGTTTGAGCCATTCTTAAAGAAAACACTTGTTCATATAAATTGGAAAGAAGTAATATTATAAGAGCAGGGAACTTAAACCCAAGAAAGCAGCATCTGGAAGAGACCAGATTTGTAACTTCAATATAAAGCATGTGGTGGGGTTTTATGCAGCTTAATCTAATTTTGTGTGAAATTTTCTCTCAACAAAAACTGTATGTTTATGTCATATTTTTCATACTGCATCTTTCTATATATTAACTGGGTGTTGACATATTGATTCATCTGCCAACGGTTTCTCCTGAACCCACAGAATCTTGCAATGCCTCAGCTCCTCCACTGTTTTTTTTCTGTCAATCAAGTTGAAACTAAAGTGACCCAGACGGAGAGAAAAGCCACACATAAAGTGGTCACTGTGAGATCATGGATACAAGATTTACCATGCATGTGTTTCAAAACAGAAAAAAAAACGCACATGTCATTGTAAGTGGAACTCCCTGCACACGATGTCCATCTGCGTTTACAGTTTCAACCACAGAATACATATTACGTGAAACAAAACAAATCCACAGTTCCCACTTCTGACACCAAAGTGAAGATAGTTCTGAGCCTCAAGTATAGTATTTACAAAAGCAAGGGTCCGTCTGAACAGCCCTGAAGAAGACCCCTTGGTACAGGGGCTTAATAACTGGCTCGATCTGTCATTTCTACACAACAGAGGCCTGCTGTACAGACACAGCTCTCACAAAGGAACCACATGAAGAATATTCACATATGCTCTTCTTCAACCATCAACACTATATTATGACACTGAGTCTTAGGGTGACTTGTGCAATGCGGATAGTATGTTTTATGACATGTTTTCTAGAGTTTGTCGTGGCTTTCTTGCAGGTAATACTAAAGCATCTTATTGTTTATTTGAAAGGATGGCTATGAGCTCAATCAATCTTGACCTGCTCCAAGTAAAGTATTCACGATCCAAACCCTGGCTTTACCAGCTCGTTGTGTCCAATAACAGGTCTAGACGTGTTTAAGGTTTGAAGATGAAGCAACCGCTTTACTGTTACAAACCTAAACAACATGGCGCTGCTCTGATTGGATAAACCAATTATTGACCAGGTATTCATTTAATGTACCTGTCCTTTTCAAATGCTTTCAACGGGAGTCCTCCCAGATGGTACTCTGGAGCAGACTACGTAGTGTGGAACAGTTCTCTCTGGAGGAGTCAGGTTAATGAGCTGAAAGTTTAAACATTGAACTAGTCTTCCTGGCTTCCATATCCAATATCCATTAAATACATAGTTTAAAACCATCATGCATGTGAGATTTGTTTAAAAACAGTCTCTAAACAAATGTTAAGGTGCCTGAATTTGAAGTAGTAGTAGTAATAAAAGTATCAAACGTAATTTAAACCCATGCTATGTTTTTTAAAAGAATGAATTCAATCACTGTGAGTACATCTACTTAACTGTTGCTCTCTTTATGACGTTTTGTTTTGGCAGAAAAAAAGTGAAATTAGAGCATGAGAGCGTTCCAAACTCAGGTCTCAGGTACGTTTTTATGAGTCCAAAGTGTGACAGACTTCATTGTGGTTCCACCTACGGCCCGCTAACTTCCTGTCTTTGCCTCACCTATTGTTACCCATAAAATCATTCATATTGATCCATTCCATCTTTCTACCACCCAAAACCGTAACAAGGCAAATTGTACATTATTTTTGTGTTTCTTTTAAAGTCCTCAACAAGAATACATTTTTACTTAAAGTTTTACTCCTGTTGGCCATTACCGAAAACTGATTCATCATTTTTAATTCTTAAAAACTGACATTTTTATTAAACGGTTTTTAAAACATGAGTAAAAATGGGTAAGTTCTGTGGTATCTGGTATGCTATGTATATTAATTAATTACTCAATATACAAAGCACACCAGTATCTAGAAAAGGCTCATAAGTAATTTTGGAAGGAGGTATAGTTTTACCTTTTATGTTTCAACAGATAAAGGAAATCCTATGATGAAAACACATTTCTTCTCAGATAAAACAGTAACAGATTTGTTTTACTCTTGTAAATCACACAAGTATCTACAGTGCAGCCTCAGTCAAAGCAGCTCATATTTAGTCCAAAACACCTTTTTCTTATAAAACAGTGGCAATGAATGTTCTTTCTTAAAGAACACAGAAGCAGCTCTAATAAAGTCTCTATTGTTCTCTCTGTTATTTGCCAATAATAAAACATTTAACCAACTATCTATAAATATCATGTTGTGTTCTTTATCAGACCTCCTAGTTTAAATTTACATATGTTTTAGCTTAATAACTTAACCCAACAAAATCTCCTTGAGCAAGTATTATAAAACAGGATCAAGGAGGAAATGACAACGGCTGACTGAAAGAACATAGGGCACATTTTGTATCTTTGTGGAAGAATAGTGAGATAATAAATTAGTCAATTAGAAAAAGATGGTATGCCTTTTATTGCATGTACTGTAGCCCGGCTAGCCAAACCCATTCATTTTGGAACAATCGCCTCCAGAGGCAGTTTATTCAGGCTCTGTTGGTACTCCATCCTTAAACAGTTTTCATTGTCACACTTTCCCATAGTAAGTCCATGGTATGAAAATCTAATAATGCTGTCTGTGAATGCAACAAACCACCAGTTTCTCCCTACAACACTAAACATAAATGTCATACGGACAGGAAAGCCGACAGATTCTTGTGACATTTTGCATCAGAGGACAGTGCATTTGCAGCCAGCAGTCCACTGGAAGCTGGCACTGAACCATAATAAGCAAACCACTGAACAGTCTGGGCTTGTGCACCAGAGCTGTGAAAGTGAAGCCAACAGTGTCAACCCTCGCACCCATAGTTCACCAGCCGCCTGGCCCGCGGCAGTGGCTCAACATTGTTCATGCTTGTTAAAGGCTGGTACATGGAAAATTACATCAAACCTGCTGCTTTTCAGACCTGTATATGTCATGGATCTGGAAGTCGCACTTAGCTCAGAGGCTGTGGAGAAAGAACAGAAGTGGTAACAGGGTTGTTTTGGGGGGTTACACTGGCCTTGTGCTCTATAGGCATATTTCTGTTCAATTTAGCAGAAAATACATTTGAGTGGCCTCCGACTTGTTTCCTTCAGAAACAGATCATACTCTAAGCATGTGTTTATAATTTAGAATAGTCCTGCTCTTTTTTTTTTAAAGATTGAGCAAACACATTTACTGTCAGACGTATTAGCTCAGTCGAAGTGGTCCCGTGACATACTCGATCCATCAGGCTAACCCTCACCTGAAAGGCATGGTTTAGTGAAGAAGTGATTAAACAGGCAGACACTTGAAAAATAAAGTCAATTTTAAAACACTTTTTTAATGTTATTGAATACCCTGGGGTAATATTTTAGTGTTTTAATTTAACATGCCACAGTTAAAAGGACTCCAACATTTTTTAATATTGTACCTGTCAAATATCAATCAATATCCAGTTGATTTGATAGATACAATTATTACAACGCTAAGATTGCTGAAAATACCTGCACATTCACTTTAATGGATCAGGGATCCTTTACCTTCACATTTTTTTTGTCTCCTGGAAATCCAACTCAAATGTGCATGGACCAGAAAAAATATTTCACAAGAAAAAATAATAATAAAAATATTTAGGATTGCTGACCTGGCTAAAGTTGAGACTCACCAGAAGACCACATTATGGTCAAAGTTTACAGACAGTGGCTCAGTGGTAGAGTGATTGTCCTATGACCAGAAGGTTGTTGGTACAAAACCCCTACTCTCCCCAGTTCACACTGTCGTTGTGTCCTTGGGTACCTTGCCTCGGTGCCACAACACTGGCGTGAGAATGTGAGAGGCCCTAGGCGCAAAATGGCTGCTAGAGAAGCTGTGGCTACATAGCTTACCACCACCAGTGTATGACCGTGGAGTGAATGGAGAATGGACGGCCTGAAACCGCTTTGAGTCGTTTGGGAGAAAAGTGCAATATAAATCTAATCTATTATTATAACGTTATGTAACTTGTGTAAACTAGTGTAAAGTCTAATAAGGTTATGCCAGACAGAAGACTTTACACATGAGCAATTGATCTGAACAAAATATTACATTTTTTAAGAGCTTTTTAATGTCTCGCTTTATAATTTTCCCCCTATTGACCAGAGAGATTTAAGACATATAATGCTTTTTAACAGAAAATGTCTAACATTAAAAGTGTAGTTCAATGACTGAGGCCCTTTTATTAAAAAGTCTGATCATGAATCAGGTTGTAAAGAGAAAAGACTTGTAGTAGACTCCACCCTGTCTTACTCTAGTACATTATTATGGTAAAATGAGACATTGACAGGATTTTCATCTCAATCTGGAAACACTCTCTCAACCTTTCGCCCATCTGTCCATTTGAATGTATCACATACCCTGTGCTTGTTCCAAGTCCGTATTTAGGCCCTTGATATATTCACTTCCTTATTAATATCTTAAAGATGGATTATGACATAAATCCTCTGTCCCACGTCAAACATCTGGTTTCTCTAATGTAAAATAGTCAAAGAGATCATGTAATTTTTTTGTTCATGTAAAAAAACAGAAGGACCCCATTGACCTAATCCCACAGTTTTACCCCATGGGCCTTCTCACACTTCAAACCTCATTGACAGACACTTAAACTGACATGGAAAGCTCCATGGTCACGTAAAAATCAAAAAGCGAGCGAATGACCTTGATGTGGTGGTCAAACAACAGCACAGCGTCTTCACTGTGGGACTGCGGTGCCGTAAAAAGGATTTACAGTCTAGTTTCCGTTCAAAACAACATAACCCTGGTCAGCATCATTGGAACAATACACTAAAACAATTAAAAGGCTGAAATTAGGTTTAACATTTGTTTAAGTGGAGGAAAAATCCCCAAATGCAACTTTAACACTTTGTTGTTGTCAGTGCTCCTTAGGTCTATTTTAGTTTCATATTTAAATATATCTACAAAGAAAGATTATCCTCCAATGGTCACTCAATCATTAAGTGGTGACTGTTGGTCAGGCTCAAAGAACTTTATGGCACAGACCAATGGAAGAACTTGGGGTAACTCGATGATTCACAAAGATAGACTTTATGTCATCATGTCCCCAGAAGATGAACATATGGTTTGTGTTTTATTCTTCAAGCCCATTCAAGGTGAAGTGCTTGTAAAAGACCTAGCTGTTGTTTCATGGATGCACTGCACTCTCCAGTTACTGTAACAATACAAACACAGGGGAACAGTAGATCAGCCTAAGCTTTGTCATTTTTAAAGGTTGGTCAGATCATCAAGATTGCACAATTACTCTTAACACAAGAGGTTGTTGGAAAGAGGGAATGTTTTAATTGGTTTTCAACTCCCTAAAAGGTCAGAATAAGCCAGGAATATTCAGGTCACACACTTTAGATTCCGCTCACATTGGACTTACAAATATTTATAAATGTATTACAAATGTATATGATGCTCTTGTTTGAAGTGTGTCAAAATACAGTGTCCTGGCAGGAAAATGGGCATATTGGAAAGGTTATCTTACAATCGTCGCACTTGTTTAGAAACAAACACAGGGCACGCGATTTACAGACGTAAATGTTTTTCACCCGTGGGATTGTGAGAAAAAAAAAGTGTACAAGAGCAAAGAGAAGGAGAAAGTGGGGTGGCTCCGATTAACCCACATGTTGGTGATTTATCACACATAAACCTCACACCTAATTTTCACACCTGTAGCTCAGTGTGCTGAAAGTCTAGTAATGCACTCACACACACACACACACACACACACACACACACACACACAGAGGGGTGAACACTGGCTGCGTGTTTCACTTTGTGTGTGAGGACATCACAGGCCAAGATCAGTAAAGTCGGCTTGGATGCTTGGCATATTTGCACCGCATGTAGTATGGCTCTAGCGCTTATATCCGAACTTGTGTTTTCCGAAGCTCTCTCTATTTGTCATCACCTTGACTAAAGCCCATGCAGTCTTCCAGCTCGCACATATGAACTACAGTGCACAGTTCTGGACTCATCATTGACGTGCCAGGAAATAAAGTCTGCAGTTTCCAGAGGAGAGACACCTTTTTCTCAGGTGTTAAGCAAAAACACATTCACAGTGTGGAAAATAGAGAAATAACTATAACGGACAAATACCTTTAGACAAAAACCTACTCTATTCAACTTTACAAGAAGTATATTTTTGGAGTGTCTTCATCTCAAATGTGCAGAAAGCAAACTTTTGTACTTTTCTGGTTTTGTTTGTACCCAATTTATGAGAACCAGGTGTCAGTGGTAAAAGAGCGCTACCTAAACAAACTCAAATTTCAATAATAGAAATAACTGGGAAAAGGAAACCATTCTGTTTAGAACTGAGCTCTATAAATACAAAGGGCTTAGCTTAACAGATGGAGACAAAACAGTTAAAATAGAATGAATCACAAAAACTACTGCAGATACTCTTTCTTTAAGGCAAACTGTGCACTCCTACCAAGTTCTACCTCATTAACCCTTTAACAAGATACAACCTCACGCCCTCTTCGCCCGCCGTGTCAACAAGGGAGATCTGAGGTGATCACTAGGGTCAAAAGTGGAGTGCACCACAGGGGACAGATGGCAAAGACCTGGTCTCACTTTCACACATGCTGTTTGTCACAAAAATGCCTTAAACATCAAAGCCTTATTTTTCTCCCCCTGAAAAGGTGGCCTGGATCCAATATCAATATTAGGGCTTTGACGGGAAGCTACCACAAACTCACTTGTTTTCTTGCCTAACAAAGTCTGTTTCCTTTTAGCCAAGTGGATGCGCACACAGTGAACTTTTGATTGGTTAAAGATTTGACTCAGTAATGTTAAACGTTTTTTATTGACCTTTAATGATTAATAACTTTAATCTAGGCTACTTTAATATATCTTCCAGTGAGAGGCAGCACATTGCACATTTATAAGAAGGTCATGGAATATACATCTGGTGCAAACACCAAAATAAAAAAGTGAATCTAGGGTGTTACTGTGAAACAGTGTTTGTTTGGACAGGTATACTCAAACCAGATGATGCCATCCTCTTTAGCAGGTGTCAAGCTGCTGGCTCCTGCTCCTTCACCACCAGAACAACTGGCACTCCCAGGGTCTTAATCAGAACAGACTGTGTTGGCTCCAAATTCAACTCATGGGAGTTTGATATTTTTCCAGCAATGCTATTTGTGCAATCTTAGAAAAAAACATAGTTTAATACAGTATGTGCCAACTGGAATTTTAACTAAAAGCGATCTTCGTGATCTTCGTATACAAATAAGTCAGGACTGGTATGCAGAATTCAACAAAGGTGTTAGATGTTGTTACAAAATGAAATTTGGACAACAATGCAGTGAATGGCATCCAAATCTCTGGGTGGCATAAGGATTAAGTGTATTATTATATGAAAGCCCCAGTGTCAGATGCTGGGGTAGCCCTTGTTCCTGTTCCATGTCATGTTGTTTTTGTATCAAATGAGAAACAAATTGGGCTGTGTATTTGGATTGTTGCAGTGACAACGTTCTCTGGCACTGGATGTCTCAACAAGCTGCAATAACTCCGGCACAAGAAATTTCCTTTTTTTTTTTAAATCGTGAAGTCCCTGCAGAAAACCACTTCACAGATGCCTTGCATTTGTTACAGAAAGAGCCATAGAGCAAATACCTTATGTGAGGGCACGTTCTCTTCCTCTCATATGCATATGCATGTGGACTAGCTCATGATAATAACCAGCCCCAAATTGTCTATGACACTCCACAACTGTCCATTACTGCACCAAGGCAGTACCATCTCTAAAGCCATTAGCCGGTAAACATGTAAACTACAAGTGACCCCCGTCCACAGATACCTATTAGTTATGACTCCTGCTGGTGACAGCTGTTTACACAGCTAAAGCCGCTGCTCCTGAGACCTGGACCGAGTCCAAATAAAATAATATCCAGTTCAGGGGGAGCCAAGATGTAATGCAAGTGCATAACTAGATGGAAAATGAGTAAAAGAATCCTAGCAATGTTAATGGACTTTTTTTTTTTTCAACGTTTCTGTATTACATTTATTCTTATAGCTTTGAAACCAAGATTTGTGAAAATGAGAATAACAATTTAACTGCAAGCCACCACAATTGTCCCCTTTGACAAATCACAACATAAATATGTCATATGTTGAAAGCAGAACTTAAATAACAATGCACAATTTGACCCTATAATTAGACTTTTATACACATTTTTAAGTTTGTGCATGTTGTGTGGAGTGAGCTTTGTGGCATGGAGCAGGAGCAGAGCAAGAATCCATTCCTGAGTTTAAGTTAGTGCAGACGCAACAATGCATACAATACAACACGCTAAACAGCAAAAAACAACCACAATGACATGAAAACGTATGGTTCGTATTACAGCAAACAAGGCTGGGTTTAGCTCTGGGAAAGCGTCTCAGCTTAGAAAAGGAAATTGCGACTTAAATGCAGCCCACAATCTTGTGTAAAAAAGTTATATCCATTGTAACTACATGCTTCAAAATCCATTTTGGAAGAATTTATGATAAATGTAAACTACTACAATTCATCAAAACGAAAATAAAAAAATTTTTTTTCCTTTTGTGGCATCTGGAGTAAAATATGTCTTCTGTTGGTTTAAAATCAATATTCATTTGATAGACACTTAATAAAGCACTGCATGGAAACGTTTTTTTTTTTTTTTTTGTAATTCCATGGCACTGGTCATTTCCTTTAATTTGTCATTTGCCCAGTTTTAAAACCACACTGCACCAACTGTAGTAGCCTGTGAACTGTAATTAGATTGACAAAATGTTGGCTCTGCCCACAAAAGGCTGGTTGTGAAAGGCACTGCCGAAGCCACCATTTAGTCTGGCTCTTCTTCTTCAACCTGCTACAAATGTTGTTTTTGGCCACTTGGAGGCAGTGTAGAAGGATGTTGAAGCAATGACAAAGTATTAGAGGCATATATGACAGCCAAACAATGTGATCCAAGTATGGAACATCAGTTTACTTTTAGCTGGTCTTTAAATGGTGCATGTTTTTTCATGTATAAGCTTGAGTATAGGGTTCCATTTAAGTAACAGCCACTGGGCTTCATTATTTCACCTGGAAATGACAGAAAAATCAAAATCTCTGGCTGGAAGACAAAGGTGGTGACCTGACAGAAGCTCCTGAGAAGACTGTGGTGTCAGATACTTTAAACACTGTCATTTGATCCAGAACACTGAGCTGCTTTACCCATCTCAATCCTTAACCTAAGAGGTTTTATTTCCAGTGGTCAGTTGGGTGTGACTTGTAAGGTGAAGCTGGAAGAACTGGCAGAGGTAGAATGGAAAATTGTACACAACTGCAGAATGCATGTTCAAAGAGTGATCCTGTTGTATTTTCCACACGGGAGGAAAGTGGAGCTGAGACAAACTTGAATATAGCTGGACAAGAAGAGGCCAGTCATCAGCTGAAGAGGTTTTTTCTGATCTCACCAGTAACCAAACATCAAGGTGATGGACAATTATTAGGGCTGGAGCTTTAACAACTCTGACAGGACAAGCAATACACTTCGCTGCCTCCAGGCTAAATGTTGTACAGTGTAGCATCCATTACAAGATTGATCTACAAACTTATTGCTTTCCTCTGATAACAGACAAACGCATGTCACTGTTAATCATAACATTATTAACCTGATCTACACAGACTTTCTTCTCATTACTTTCCCTCTATCTGCTCTTGCTACTACATAAATCAACGAGGAATGACCCTCTAAGACCTCTTTGCATCTGACATGCACGCTATGTGTTGCCCCCTGCTTTCCCCCTCCACTCTCCACAGAGGGAGTCAGAGAGACAATGAGCTCAGCCCATCAAGGCCTGGTAATGACTCCCAGCCTTGTTCCTGATTAAAAACACACCGAGTGCTTCTGCACTCCACAGGCAGCCATGAGGCCTCCCCCTCTTTACACCACAAGCACCAGTTTGGGATGGAAGCATAAGCCGTCCTCATCACAGCTCCAACCCACTGTAGCATTCAAAGCTCTTGTCGCAACTAGTCCAATTGGCAAGCCTTCATTTTGTCTATGGTGCCCAATTACCAATATTAAGCCCAGCCTTAGCCAAAACCAAAACAAAGCCAACAGAGGCTTCTTTATAGTGGCTGGAGAAGACATCATCAGGATGGAACTAAGATATTCACATTTGTTCATATCTTAACGTATCTTTTTACTAAGATGTGTTTGGTTACCTGTATAATTGGACTAAACCATTAAAGTGGACTGTTGTACTTGTCTAAGACTACTTGCACTGGGTTGTATTAAGTAATTGACCAAAGGATAAACAATTCCACCAGGCTCATTGCTATAGATGGTTTCCATTTGTGACAAACGGTTAGCAACCGGCAGAAAGAAAAATAATGGATCCAAAACATTTCTCCTGTTTACTTTAGAAGCACATGCAGGAAACTATGGAGTATTAGCAGGGCAGCTTGTCCAGCTATACTTCAAACTGATCTGTGTTTTGCCAAAATGAAAAAAATATATATGCTAATAATAATAATTTAGTACAAATAAAAATCCAGATTGTTGGATGAACACAATTTACTTTAACATTCGATCCTCTAAAAAAGGACCAAGTCAGTGTAATGTATGTACTTTCTTTACCATTATCTCTATTTGTCCACAGTTGAACCAAAAAGTACAGACAAGCTCCCTTTTAAAGGCCTGTTGTTGCATTCGAGCTGCTCACTTCCTCTTCATATACCAAAGGCATTGCACACTGAGCTTTATTTTGATGTGGCATGTAAGCATAATTAGAGGTCCCATAAAAAAAGAGAGGGGGGTGGGGGTTGGGGGAAATTGTCCATCTGTCAAGTGTTAAGGGGTGGGTACAGGAGGTAGAGACCAGTGCCCCATACCTCCATAACCTTGGAGTGGCAGCCATTCGAGCAGGCACTGGGGCACACAGACCTACGTTTGAGCCGCACTAAAGCATAGAGTGGGAGTTTATTTGAACACACATCAGCGTATTTTCTCAAGGGGGCCTCATTGGGTTTCACATTTCCAGGCTTTGCAGATCGATGCAAAATAGGTACAAGACGGCACGCACACTGACACTGCAAACAAGAGCAGTAATGGTACATACAGAAGTCACTGAGAGGAAGAAAAAACTATAGTGTATCTACATTATTACCTTTTAACAGCTCCTCACTTGATTTGTTAAAGGAGTGCAATAATAAGAATTGGGCAATGTGCATTCAAGCATAAGCCTGAGGCCGCTCTCTTACCTGTGAAGGCCGAGCGTGAGTCATTTTTTTTTTTTTAAATGCTTCTTTTGTGTTGTTGTTTTATGTGTGCCACTTAGAAATGATTCCCACATTAGACTCTTTTATGACCCAATAAACCTTAGAGAATCTGACCAAATGGGCTGGTCATATTTAGTAGCTTTATAAGGAAACGTATTAAAGTGTAATCGCTTTAGGAGAGTGTGTGCATTTGAGAGAACATGCAAAGGTGAGAGTTTCAGGGACACTGCCCTTTTTGTGAGAGTTTCCAGAAATGAGGGAAATATATTTGAGTATTAATAAAATAAGTACATTTTATCTCAGAAAAACTTTTACTGTGTGGTAAAATGTAGCCTGAAATGAAACATCTGTTTGGTATGCAGTGCCAGCATATGGTTCGCCTGATGACAAAGATTGAGGATACAATTAAAATGTCTTTGTTTATTTCTATTTATGAAAAAAGTAAAGGCAATTCAGCACACATTGAGTTGGATTTGACTGTAATGTCTTACAAGTAAGCAGACGTGTTGCAAAAGCTCAGAAAAAAGCCTCAAAACTGATGAATATGTATTACATATTTCACCATCATTCTTCACACATTCCTGAGACATGAACACCTGAGCAAGGCTTCCATAATTTTACTAGATGGACTGGATTTTGAAACTCAAATATTTTTTTTTCTCTCTCTCAGTGAGAAAACAAAGAAAAAAGCAAGCCAGATCATCCCAGGGTGTCACATGGGAAAGAAAGAATCTCTGTGTCGTTCTCGCCAGTAGAAAGTTCATGCCACTGCATGTTTTTTCCTCTGGTGGCTTTTTCAGCGGGGTAGCATGGCACGAGCACACTGAGGCGCCTTTCACCAGCCACATCTGATACCGCTGTGACTTGGAGCAGGAGTCGCACTACAGGCCTGGATCGACATGCATGGGTTAGTAGGTCAAACAAGGAGCTAGTCTTTCGAAGCCTGGGTCAGACTAATGTGATTTATCAATACAGCGCGTGGATAAGTGTATCATTGTCTTTAACAGCACTAATGCCACAGACAGGCTGTAGTTGTGGCTGATGGGGCTGGAGGTATAGAGGAAGTTTGTCCAAATTTGTGTAAATGTCTTTATTTTCAGAAACATGCACCTGCAAGAATTCAGGCAGCTTTTTCTCTCACACACTAAAACACACATGCACGGTTCTATTTGACCAATGAAGCCTGGGAGAGGAAAAACGAAGCTCTATTTCTTGACGCCGGAGATCGGGCTCAGGTCAGGACTCGGCTCTCTTTAATCCCTCTCAGGTGATGCTGTTCACATTCAGCCTTTTCCAGCTGATCTGCTTAAATATGTCTTCCTCATCCCCTAAAAAGCTCCCAGCCCCAACGCTCCTATTGACCAGAGCGAAAAAAAAGTCGGGGCAATGAGAACACGGACGGCTGTCAAACGTGAGATCAATTTTCAGCATTTTGTCAAGCGATCAATCTGCGGGCAAGCTGGCACGGAGACAACATGTCTCCCATAAAGCTTCGGTTTAATGGAATAAAGCGGTCAGGATCCAGTGCTCCCATCACCTGGATTAGAGTAGCATCATGTGAGAAAGCCTTGTTAACAGACATGCCATCTTGCCGGGGCTTTTCACTTTTTCCAAAAGCAAAGAGTGGCAAGTGGTTTCAAAAAGCAGCTTCTTGGAGTGTTCCTTCTCCTCCCTGTTAGGCACTTAATCAACATATTATATTCCACTAAAGTACGGGGTTCCAACATTAACACTTACACCCTCAAACCTGGGACTTTGTGCAAGCTTTCACCACAGCAAAACCTGATTTCCAGAACTCAATAACAAAGAACTCTGTTATTTATACACCCAGGAGGAACATTTAGCCTAAAATAATATCACAGTCATCTTTGTTTAACTATTTTCTCGCTAAAAACTAAAACCACAAGCTTTATCCAAAAATACCTGGGAATCTTGTGTTTCTCACATTATCACAGGGAAAGATCAGAAAAAAATATATACTTTAAAGCCAGTCTAGTCTTTTTCTCTACTGAGGGTAATCTATACTAAGCTAGACCTGACCATTCAAGGTGGATTTGGGAATCACAAATACAATACATCACACACCTTTGTTCCTTTTACAAAACATGCATAATGTCAAGGATCTCTGGCCTCATTCCCTCCACCCTATACCTTTCTTTAATCACCTTTGTCCTTCAAAACATTTGAGAATGTGGTGCAGTAATGGATTACACACTTGTAAATGATCTTAAACAAGACATTTCCTATTGGGAATTAAATGTAGGGTTTTCTGTCTCGAACGACACACATGTGGCAGGGTTAACGGTATCACATGGCAACTTTTCACCACTCTGACTGCTATTATGTACCCATTACCTGTTTAAACATCTGGGGGCCCACTGCCTATATCTGCTCCTCCAGGCACTATTTGCTACTCAAGCCTGATTTTATGTAGTCAGCAGGTGGCATCATTAGCCAGAAAATAAAAATGAAAAGTAATACCCCTGTTTCTAGCTATGATATCATGGCAGGGCTCATTGGCATAATTTCCCTCCTGCTAGTAGGCAGGATAGGGGGTAAGGAGGTGTAAATTTAATATGTTTTGTCATTTGTTTAAAGAATATACATGTGATGACCACAACTAAAATGTCAGGTTGGGTCATGCCATGTAGTGTGTGAGCAAGACTAGCCCTAAAAACCGCAAAGAGATCCCAATCTCAACTCTGCTCATATGTCTCAGTGAGCTGTTTCTCTTCTCTGACATCTAATTATGATGGCATCTACATCTCTGTCACTTTACTTGGCACAAAAAGTATATTACTTACGAAATGCTTGTTCATATAAATAAAATGTATAATTATTCAGGGTGTTTTGTTAAATGTAAAACAGTTAGGCCTGGGGAAGCAGAAAGCGTCCAAATTGAGTTTCGGACGTGTCTGGGTCTCAACACTCCTGAATGGTTTGGATAGCTCCCCGTGCATGCCAGACAGACTGTATATAAAACTGTCACAGGAACCTTGAGGGCTAGAAAAATATTCAAGCATTTCTGGGGCTATTGGACAATGATCTCTTACACATGCTTCTTTCAATATAACCATGATAAATAAAGGAAGTAAGCAAATACCGAAAACCTTGGCAGACTGCCACTGCTTTGCTAGAATGGCACTTTTGGCCAAAAAGTTCCCAGCAAACACATACACACACATACACTGTAAAAAAAAACACAGTTAAACCTGTACATTTTTGCATGGGATTAGTTTGACAAGTGTAACATCCGTTCGCATAGCTCGCTGGAACAATGTATAGCTTATAGTGCTCAGCCTAAAGCTGTTCTAGGGGTCAAATGTGTAAGTTAACCTCTTGATCTCATCCCCAATGGTTAGGCCTTCCCTTTGACTTCCTCTCTCCTACTCTTTCACACAATCAGATATCTTAAAAACAAGTATGAACTCTGAGTTTGCTGTTTGAACCCTCCAAATACCAGCTTATGTGCAGTTCCAAAAAGCCGTAAGAAAATGGACTTAAATGCTGCACAAGATCACACAGAGAAATGCACTGAGGGGCTGAAAAACGTGTGTGTGCCAATACCTCGCAGTGACTGGCTGATTATTTGCAGATGGGCAGTGGAGGGCTTACAGAGTGTGGAGGTTCCCCCTGGCACGCAGCGCATATGATTAAATCTGTGATTGCCTTACAATTTACAAGACCCCCTCCCTCTTCCCTGACTTTTCTACTGTACTGTATAACTTTGTAAAAGCTGTTGCTATTACTACCCACTAATGGTCTACTTGAGGCTGGTCTCATGGTCACCCTGAGGATTTGTGTGTTATGTCACAGATCTGACCAGGGATTGGCAGTCAGAGAAGGGGGTAACTTTCTTAATTCCACTGCCTCCCCATTCATTCCCCGGTAAGAGACTAGTATTTACAAAAGGGCTGATCTCCTGCCTTCTCCTCTGCTGAGCAGTGATTGTCATGCGGATTTCCTACCAAGTTTTCAAAGTGGTTATGAGATCAATTAAAAGCAGCTTAAGGGGCTAGAGTGGAGATGTGCAATTCATAAGTAAAGAGAAGAGGCTTTAGTATCTATTCATTAAACGATTTCCCCATGCCTCTTTCCAAACAACTGCTAAATAACCCAGGGTGCTGCCCATTGTTGGCCACTTTGGGGCTAGAACATGCGGAACCAGAGTTTATTGTCAGTGTAATAGGATGGTTTTAGACAAGCAGCCAATTTACTTTAAATTTTGTCAAATGCGCTCTTTGCCAATTTTACGCACACTTTACGCATTACAATAAACCCCTGCTAAAAGTACTTTCAAGCCGCTAACATGTCAAATGTTATAAGATATTAGTACATATGAATTACAGATGCTTTCATCAACATGGACATGCACGTTGCGCTCGATTAGACGTCTATACAGAGGCTGACTTAAAGGCTACTTCACTAAACCTTTATCCATCTGTTAGAGTTACTGACTGACTGACTGGATGGTGCTGCTATAAGAAGTAGACTATAACCTCGTGTTACCTCTTTTGTTTCTTCTCCAGCGGTGCGACGGCGCCTGACAGTTGCTGTACTCCATACAGTTCAATACGATCAGGGCAAAGGAGAAGAGTCGAAACTGCATCTGGACGGCGGTCTCGTAGTTCGGACTCCAGTAAAGAAAAAAGAAACAAAAAGGTGTGCCAGTTGGGGCTTGGGATGGTAGGGACAAAATTCGCTTTGACTTCTTCAATGTCCACCTCCAGTTCCTTCTCCTCAAATGTGTCAAACATCAGACGAGATGCGACATGATAGCCTGTCGCCCATTGGGATCATTTTATGTAGCGCTTCCAGACGCAGCCTCCAGTTTCCAGAAAGTGTCCGCTTTGTGGTGCGCTAAGAGAAGAATGAAAAAGAGCAGGTTATTGTGATACAAATGAAACAAAAATGACCTAAACAATGATAAGTGAAGGGACTAAAGCACAAGAGCCTCTATTGGTCTTCTTCTATGTATCTACTGTTAGAATCTCACGCGCGTACCGCTCAAACGCCACCTCCAAAACGAGTGCGTAATAGTCGCCAAAACGCTCCGTGGAACAACGTGGAACCTTCAGCTCGCGTCAAATGAAGTACTTTTAGGTTCCCTCAGAGTGCAAGTGCGGCTCGGGAACATGCAGCATCCCTTCTCTGCGCGGGACAAACTTGGTTCTTCGGCAGAGGACAAGCCAAGTCCGAAGGAGGAGGAAAAGAGAAATAAAAGGGGGTTTCCTCTTTGAGAAAAACGATTATATTCCTTGCGTTTCCTGTCTCAAACTCGTTTAGTCCGTGTCCTGTAGTAGCTAAAGAAACTCACGTGTTGCTTTATTTCGGAAAAGGAGCGCGAGCGAGTGTTGTGTGCGCACTGCTGCTGCTGAGACTGAGCGATGACTGACTCCCAACTGGTCCTGATGCTTTCTCATATAGAGGCACGCTGATGTCACGAGTAGAGAGAGGTTTCTGGTTTTGTGTTTCTCCTTGTGTAAGGTGTTGAAGATGACATTTATTGACATTTATTGAAGCAACCCCCCCCTTGGAATGTCTGTCCACCCCTTTAACGCACACAGGCCAATGGGGTCATAAAGTAAGCGCAAAAAGCGGGTTTAGCAGGTATTTAATGAGTAGTTTTTCCTGATTCGCTTTATAGACATAGCATCTAATTTATATTGGTTCACATTAACTTTAAACAGAAAATCAAAGGAATAATTTCCATTAAGTCAATCTCATTTTCCAAGTTTCTCGGTTTAATTTCGCTGATGATAGCCATAGTGTATAATTGAGTTCCCCAAAAAGCAATTATGAGCATAATGTGCGTAATGAGGGGCGCCCACAAGTCAACCATCTCGTCACGCCTCTTTTACTGCGTGTCCACGTCGCAACCCCCAGGGTTTGTTTTTTCTCCGAATTCAATGCTAATCATTTAATTGGCTGGATAAATCGCTCCATACCTTAGGGGTTTTCATTTGTTTGACCTGTTCGCATAGTGCCACGTGATATCCTCTGCTGTGACCTCACTTACCTTGTTCAACAACACCCCGAGACTTGGCACTCTTCCTCTCCGCACTGACTTTCAAACGCTTGCCGCTCGTCAACTTTGCAGCTCGTGATTACATATCAGAGAAAATGTTTTGACAGTTGGTGTCAGTTTTTAACCGATATAAAGAATTACATTTTATCTTCAGTTTCTACGGAGCGTTTCTGGTGCTAGCCAACTGTTTTATTCTCTGAATGGAATAGAAGTTGGGAATGCTCTACCCCCTTCTGCCACTAGGTGTGGCACTTAATCTTTTTATTTATCACCAAATTAGGAGGGTGCGCAGACCAAGTCACAAATACTTATTTTCATTTAAATAACATGTCAGCTTTTACAACAAACTTATGCATACATTTTACATTTCTGTAATCCTATTTATCACGTGTGAATGTGCAAGTATGGATCTGGTTACAGAGAGAGAAAAGAGACATTTTAATTTAACTGGTTTCCCATCAAGGTACATACAATAAGGAAAGTTAGAGAGTTATACCCTCAAGACGTGAAACACACAAGTTTCCATTTCATCACTGGAACAGGAATAATATATAGAAGGAAAACATTTAACAATGTCAAGAAAAGGAGTAGTCATGGTTGTTTCCTTCCCAAAACTTATAGTGACCTTTGTCCTGCCTTTGTTTATTTATTTATTCAGAGAGCGGTGACAACCTTGTGGTTAGGAGACTGTTAGCCTCAGGCCTGCTGTTGGTTTGGATTCTTCTCTAAAACAACATCTGAGAATGCACTGGAAAGGTGAATGTGATAATTTAGGCCTCCAGCACTTTTATTTTCATGATGTGTCATGGAGGAGACCGGTAAACCAATCACATTATTCTCCCCAGCACCACCACCGCCGCCGCCCTCCACCTCCCTCCCAGTGAGTGTGGCTGTGGCAGTGCACACAAGTGAAGGTGATGTCAGCATTCGGATGGCCTGGCTCGGAGCCTTTAATGCCATAACAGCAATGAAGGGGAGTCGCTCTACGCTCTCTTCATCAAACATTCCGACGGATGATTCCCACTCTTGGATGTTGTCAGAGTTTACTAAAAAAAAAAACAAAAAAACAATCGGAGCCAAGGTGGTCATCTCAGAAACAATCAACAAAATGTCAAGGAGATTTGAATAAGAAACTGAGAAAGTTCAAGCTATTGTTAGCTCACATTTGTGGCTCTACAAAAAAGCAGACTCCAGGAATTAAGTGATGCAAGGTGACATTCATAAACAAAGCTGAAAGATTGAGTTCACAAGTAGAACACAATTTATAGCCATGTAAATGTCAAGATGTCCATAAAAACTTTAGACTTGTGATCTTTTGGGGTGGGTGGGGGGGTCAGTGCTTCTTATTCTTATTCAGGATTGCTATTAACAAGATATATAAAAAAAAAAAAAAAAAAAGTCAAATGCTCCCTTCAACAGGTGATGACAAAGATTTGCATCACAGGTTGCTGGCAATTGTTAACGTTTATTCAAATAATTACAAATACAAGCATAAACAGGCTGCTGTCCAGAACTTAAAAGAAAAAGAGCCGCCCTAACTTGACCTCTTCCACGTCTGCATTGCACAAATTTAATTCTTGTGATCTTTTGTCTTTGATTGAGGCTTGATATTGTTTATAGGTCAAACTACAAGCAGGTGATGATAGTCTTTGTGCTTTTCCGACTTTCGATTAAGCCTAGTAATGCAGACGTAATTACATAAATTTCTTCTAACTATATAATCTGTGTGCAAGAAGAAGAAAATTAAAGACATGTGAAGGAATGAAAGACTGTTTGTGAGCAATTGTGATAAAGGAGGAGGGAGAGGCTGTGGACTGAGTTATGAGAAAGTCGAAAGCATAGGAAAGGGATGGGGGGGACATTAAAAAGATTGTGTCCGTCTGGCTAATGGTTCTTTATGGCTGCCTCATGTGCTCAGATGTGCAGGATGACTGGCAGAGAGTGTGACCACTGGTAACTGTACATCACCTCTGTTTGCCCCCTTAAGTTGACATCCCACTCAGCAAGGCTGCCTGCCACAGTGAAGGGAACCACTAAAACGCCATAAAACCAACAGACTAAACAGCCATTCATCATTACTGCGCACACACTGAGCCGCATCTCTCACTCCGACACACACACACACACACACACACACACACACACACACACACACACACACACACACACACACACACACACACACACACACACACACACACACACACACACACACACACACACACACACACACACACACACACAAGCCTTAACTGTCCCACTCAAGTGACTCAGTGCACACCATTAAAACTTCATCAAGTATTACTGATACAAAAAGTCTGACCACTCAAACCTCAGCTGCTATTTGTAATACCCAGAAATAAGCCAGTCATGAGTGAAAATGGTTTTGTTGGTCATTTTTATTGAATTGGTGATGACTTGACCCAAGTACAAAACACTGTTGTACTCATTGAGAGACAATTGTGGAAAAAATATGTAAGACAGTGACAGTGTAAGAAGCATTTATCTTCTTTGTGTCACTAAAACCCAGCTTCCTGGCCTGCCCAGTTTGGTGTCTGGAAGGAAAGGATAAAGAAAATGTTAAATTAGACCAATTGTAAATAACCGTATGACCGTAGCATACATGTGCAAACACTTAAGTTCTGGCATTTTATTTGTCAGTGTATGTAATGTGTGTGTTCTACTGGTAAACACTGGGTGTCTGTTTGAGCTGACAGGGACCCTAAGCAGCCGGCCCAGATGGTAGGCGGTTAAACGTTCTATATGCAAGTGATTTGTAGCCTTGAGGACAGCAGGATGTAATAGTGCTCTGCGAGTTGTTTGTAGCCTCTTTTGTCTAATTACAGAAGTCCTTAATGAGGAGGTTTTTGCTTTTTTACAGGACAGGGTTATGGCCACTCTCTAGGCGCAGATATTCAAACAATAGGGAGGAGGGTAATTGAGCACATCAAACAATACCCATGAAGAGCAAAGTTAAAAGGTGAACATTTAACATGTCATGACCTTGTTGCCGTTAGGTGTCTAACCTATACATCTTCTCAAGCACACAGATCTGTTTTTAGATGTGCCGAGGTGAGCTACTACTTCCAGTTTAGGGTATGTGCGCGATTATCACATTCTGGGTACTTTCAGTACTTAAGTCTACATACCACTAAAATGCACAAGGTCAACTTCAAAAACACACTTAAATGGGATGACTGGACCTTCGGCTAGACATCTACAACAGGTCCTAAGTGCAGGGAACTCCAGCCTTTGACTAATGTTCACCAAAAGCCAGTGTGAGGGTCCACCTAATTTATGTTGCCGAGCTGAGTCACTGTGCTCAGGTCTCGTTTTATGGTTGTTTGGAATCTACCTTGTCATTAGGCCTTTGAAGAGTGGATGGAGGGTTGAAAGCATTAGCTCTGTTAAACTTGCTCTTACTGGTTTATTTTGTGTAAAGAGAGCTTTTGTCGGCGGTTGTTCATCAACATTCTTTGGCCTTGTTCTCCTGTGCTGATCATTTGAGTCCTTTTAAATTGCCCTAAGTTCATGGTGACCTCCTAGCAATCTGATCAGAAGAGGGCGTGATATTTGAGTCGGTGTTGCTTTGCGGGTGTTTAGGATGCACTGTGCTGCTGTGTGCGGCTCACCTCGTTCCTGGTGTTGTGGGCCTGCTTCTTCTCAATGTTCATGGCCAACATTTGGCTTCGGAATGAAAGGCTCTTGGTCTTCTCAATCACTTGCTGGTAAGGAGATATGGCATTGTTTCCCATTACCACATGGCCCTTGAAATAAAAACAAAATGGACAATGGATTTACAAGAACCACCAATGAGCCAATCATCTTTGATCTCTCAGAGACACCGCCTATAAACACCAAACGGAGTCTGCACTAGACCCATTCATATTTAGGCAGATCTAGATAATTCTATGTTATTCCAAAGAAACGGGCTATGATTTGCTGATTACAGAGAACTGCTGTGATGTGAATGCCAAAACATACTCATTTGACATGAAGCCTCACTAAAGGGGGCAAAATAAGAGAGAAATGCTGCACTTACCCTTCAGTTACACAAATAATAAAACAAATAATGTCACTTTATGCTTTTAAAAAAATAAAATAAATCACACCGATCTAAAAAAGGTCTTACTGTGCATGAACAAACGTTAAACACGTAATTCTTACAAGTTTGGAGTCAATCTTGGCATCCAGCCTGGCATTGCGAATAAGGTTGACAATCCATCTCTCAGCTTCTTCTGGTGTCATGTTTAGTTTATCTGCCAGCATACTGTAAAACAAACAGACAACAGTAAATTGCCAAACAGTCAAAAGGATATCCTAAACTGAAAAATCTGCTCAATGTACAGATGGCCACACACACCTCAATGAGAAATGCTGACCACTTGATCTTTCCTTGAAGATGCACACACACATACACACACACAAACACCTGTTTAACCTGGTGGTGACAGTGTTTGAACAGCCACTGTCCCTCAAAATGAAACCCAGCCTGGACATTCGGTTGCTCTTTAATACAGCTAGACGTGGATGTGTCAGCAGGGGTGGGGGTATAAGGGTGGCTGGCATTCTTTGATCCAGAGCTTTCCCTGTGCAGCTGCCTTCCCTTGTGGTTTTCAAAATAACTAGACCCCCCTCATCCCCCCTCACCCCCCCACATTTCCTGCTGCTTCCCTCCTGTCTGACCCCCAACAGCCTCCCCGCCTACCACATTTCATATAAGGTCCCAATAAAAATCTCCAACCCCTCTGTGCACTGTTCATAATTACTATAGCAATCATGCTTCTCATCTCAAAAGAAAGACATTGATTTGTCCAACTGTAAAACACTGGAGCAAGAAACAAAGTTAATCATATACTATTACTGTATATAGCCAGTGTCTTTATCATAACAACTCTAATCTTCACTTACAGACTGTTAATCATACTTTGAAAAACTCAAAACTTGCTTGTGTCACTTATTTAAAACATTCTTTTGGTAAAAAGTTACTTTAGGATTAGCATTAATGTGTTTTTACTGCAAGGCTTAAAAAAGAAAGAAAACTCTAAATTCTTTCTAACCAGTGGATTTTTTCCTCAAATGGTGGCAAACCACATAAAAGTGAGATGTCAACAACTGAATGGCCCATTAAATATACATAACAAATAATTGCATTACATCGGCATATTAGGCAAAATAGGAGTTACTAGTTCCAAATGACAGTGGGCCCCTGTCAACACTTTCTCAGGAGCAAAAGGAATAAAGAGAATGTATAACAATAACTAGCCTTAGATATTCTTTAATGTTACTGTAGCTTTATGGATTAGGGACAAAAAAAAGGACATTATTCACAAGAAACAAGTTAGCTGTGCTGGGCAGCTGATTACACACAGAGCATCAAAATCTGTGGAAAATGATGGACGACAATAAAATTGCTTCTACAACTAATTATCAGGGACCTTACAAGTATGGAGATGTGTCAGCTGTCTAATGATGAAAGTTTAGGTTTTGATGGATAACACATGCCTGCAATCACGGTCACATTTTTAACATCAAGGAAGCTGGTACAATTTTACTTCAGAAGAAGCCTAAGGGTCTTAAATGCAAAAGGTGATTAAATCCTATTATGAATGAATTAACATTTCCCATACAAGATTCAAAAAAGAATTTAATTGTGCCATTACTGCTACATTTCTTTATACCCTCTGGAGTAACATGCTAAATAATTATAGCCATTAAAAGGGTAAGCGTTTCCTTATTGAGTGACACTTAAATTACCTCTCTTTCTAGTTAACAATCAAGTAATATAACGCAAATTTGAAAAGCATGCGTTATAAGTTCTGATTTTATGCCAAGATTGTGAGATTGCTGTGCAGGGGGACTGGGGGTTTTGTTTTTCTCAATTCAGTAAAGTGGGGGCATATGTCAGTCAAGTCCAGGTCAGTTATGATGGTCAAAACAAACATGATCAGGTTTCCTCACTGGGGAATTTTTCAAACCCCAAACCCGGTTAAACGTGATCTGTGTAGCATAACACAGGAACATGGAGTGCCCCAAAGGCCCAGGGCTTTGGCCTTTATCAGCCAAAGCCCTCTAATCTAATTTATAAAAAAGTCTGGCAGTGTTTACCTCTCCGGAAGGACATTTGTATATAAAGAGAAAGGTTTTTATCTCATTGTCTTTAGCAGAAAAGATTTCACCCTGCTACGTGGTCATAACGGAGGGAAAGAAAAGGCAATGTGAAGAAAAGAGTGATGTGGGAGGGAAATGGTCTGACTAAAGCAGTCAACATAACCGACATCCTTTAGCCCTTAAGCCAGTAGGACAACCTCCATGGCTGGTTTTATTTTACACAGCCACGATCCTGTTCCTAAGGGGACAGGAGTTTGCTTTCATTTCGACCCCTTACTCTCTCTGGCTCCTGAGCTTTCGACTTTGGGTTCTCAATAGCAACCTCACATTTGAAGGGAAGGGTCAAACAACTATGTCTAACACTCTGAGGTAAGATGAGGATGGGAGAACCCACAAGTAGCACTTCACTTAACATGGCCTGCTTAACATAAATACAGTGTTAAAAAAAATAACATACGATAGCATTTTGACACTGCAAGCCAGTTGGAACAACCTCCCAGTCGTCTTGAGGTAAAATAGATTTTTCAGTAAAACCAAAATGGTTGTGTGGTCTTTTAAATAACTCAATTGTGAGGTGGAAAGATCTTCAGTGTTGCACCCAAATACAGGATATTCCTTCCAAATAACAATCAGTTGTGTACAAATACAATCCAGGGATTAGGGAAAACCCGTCCAAATGATCACATCCAACAAATGTCAAAAAACAATGTGCATTTAAGGTCAATCTAGTGCTTTGCTGCTGACAAAAATCAAGGAGGGACCAAGGACATAAACCCAGAGAATCAAACCCAAAAAAGTAAATTGGAAACACTTGAGGGAACAGTCTAGACTAAAGGATGTGCGCCTACAATTACAAGCACAGGCTCAATCTTCACACTGTCTACGGTACAGTTTACATAAGCTTTTATTATATAAAAAAACAACTCAATTAGGCCAAATTCTGGTCTACTTTGGTCCAAACTGTGGGCAAAAGCAGGCCAAATATCTGTTAAATCATTATGACCAACAGCTGTAAAAACGTCCTCATTAAAAAACAGCCAAATTCATTTGGGTCCATGCTTCGGTGGAGAGGGCTTCTGGGTAGCAGACTAATGACTTGGAATCTGGGTGTCTGACAAAAAAGTTTTGTAGATCGTCATAATCCACCAAAAATAACTATGGAAATCCCTCAAACTGCCCTCAATAAAAGTACTTTTTAGGAAGCCCAACAAACACCCTTCAATAATACAAAAAATGTGAGTAAAAAAAAAAATAAAAAATAAAATAAAATGCCATTGACTTCCTCTTTCAGCGTTACCACTAACCTTTGTGGTCCTTAACAAGTAAATGGATCCAATTGCAGAAAGTCTGCCAAAAAGAACCAGCACTGCTAATCAATTCCAGACAATCTGCAACTGGAGATTTCGACAGGGCCTGATCATGTTCCACAGTTCAACCTTGAATACACCCCTCCACAGCACTATATAGCATTCCATGCAATCGTATCAAAAGCAATAATTTATTTCCTGCTCTGAGTGTTTAATGATCATGTATGTGTGCACTTATTGATTATGTATATCCTTATTTGACTAAATTCTACATTCCAAAAAATAAAAGCTTTGAAAATAGCCAAGAACTGGCAGGTTGTTGGTGACCATGACACAACACTCGCACAATAAAAGCCGATCAAAACAGATGGTTAATCCATTGCTAACTTAATAAAATTGATAAGAGGCAGCCAAATTCTGTTGTATAGTTTAATTAACCATGGGGTTTTGGCTCACCATATAAAAAAATAATAATAAGGTCAAATTTATGTTGAAGCAACTATAACATCCTAATTAGAAGTCAATAGAGGACTACATAACCCCTTCACCCCTATCAGGTTTGAAGAAATTGAGCAGAAATGTTCTTGCCTGTAAGAGCAGCTGGGACCGCCTAAACCCTGACCTCTTCTTGTGAGAAAACCATCCAAGAATTTGCCCCAGACAGGTGGTCTTAAAAGTTTAGAGAGCAGCATAACCTGCTGAGTGCTGGAAGCAGTTACAGCTTACAATACCTAATCACAGAAATGTGTGGGGTCAGCATGGCTGTGTGAGGAAAGGGTAACACTTATCAATGGGGAGAAAAAAAAACAAAAACAGTAATACCTGTCTACGTTTCTACTTCCTATCTAGAGTCACTCACTTAAAAACAGTTACATCTTGTGTGTAAGAATGCATCTCAGTTGTGTACTCTGCAAAAAAACAACCAGGGACAAAAAAAAGTTTGATGCTTATTAAAATGAAATCTGACCTGATGCTAATGCACTGGTGAATTCTGCAGAAGGTCTCAAAGATGAAGAGTCTGGCATTTTCAATGAAGTCCTCTAGGCAAGCAACCAAGAAGAAGTCATTCACAAGAACCTAGAAATGAGTGCAAGGTTCATAGGATTAGTATAAATAGGCTGAGAAATTTTGATAAATGATTACCACAGACAGAGTGAGCATGTGCTTCTGAGTTTCTAATTTGATATTTTTTCTGTTGACAAACCAAAAAAAGGACACTACTTTATGATGGTTGTTATTTTTTTTTGGTGAAGTAAAACATCTGATCTCAATGCCAACCAAATCTAGCTAGCCACACAATCTTAAACGTACTCCACCCAAATATGATGCAACAAACCCTTTCACATACAGACAGAATCACCTGCGCTTGGCAAAATAAAAAAAACTATGACTTTCATGGTTAAAGAAATCTGCTTCATCTACTGTATAATTGTCCAGCTGTGGCCCAAGAGATTCTCACTGGATCACAGACCTAATCTACAAAATTCCTCCAACAATTCCCAGTTGTGCATTTCCGCAAGCTTCAAATGCTGCTATCTGTATGCAGTTTTGCCTAAATAAGTCCCAAACACATGGAACTATCATCTAACACACATTTCACCTAAAACAATGCTTATCAAAGACAGAATAACTTTGAACAGTCAAGTGCCCCAACTACAGTCATCTGGGATTCAAACCACAAAGTTTAAACAAATTCTGCATGGCTTTTATGTGCAATCTGAGAGCTGGACTATAGGTAGGCTTCATCTTTTCATTTGTCAACATGCATCTAACATTGATTGTTAAATCTGGTTAAGTGGTAAGGAATCAAAAACACAAAAATAAGTACCATCTTAACCAAGCTAAACCCAAAATTCAAAATTAGTAAATCTTTGTAAAGGCCTCCATGAACTGAAAACAATACTCATCTCACTACTGCAGCAATCAGTACAGTGAATGCTTTTATTAGAAAAAAATAAAATAAAATAAAATTTAAAAATAAAGGATCCACCTCTTAAAGTATTGTGTGTAAATTCCTGTTGACCATCAATGACAAACTATGCTCCTTTCAAGAAAAGGTTAGCAGACTGGTTATTCATTACCAGTGATGATTCGTGAACACCACATTTGGCTTGTAAACAGAGCAAGTCAAATAGATCACTTTAGTGGAAACTGCAGTCAACAAACCTAGATAAGACTAGGGGCTTTATGTAAAAAGCCTCCAGGGAACTAGAAGTCACTTTCAAACACAGGTGAGTGTGTGCAAACACAAGAACAAAGTAAAAACAAAGACCAACAAGAAAGCAATATTGTCAAAATATACATTGTAAGAACTTGTAATTTATGTCAAACCTAAACTAATACAATGGCATCCGATATATTGACTTACTGATTTATGAGAATAGATTTAAAAAAAAAAAAAAAAAAACAACTTTAGCAAAGCACATTTTTAAACATTTACTCATGGGAAGGAACCGTATGATCACATCAGATGTTTTTCATTAAGAGAGTTTATTGTCAAGCAGCAAAGATGTAAAAAGGGCGAATTGACCCCAACTTTAGCCTTTTGTTCCTCTACTAGACTAATGGTCAGGTCACTTGGGAAGAACAAATTACAGTTTGTATGGAAAGAAAGTACTTGTAGATTAAGTTACACAGAAATGGAGACAAAGCAACATTAGTTGTGACACCATGCCAAAATGTCCATTTTAAATCAAACAGTGGACGCCCAGTGATTTATGTTTGAAACCAATACCTGAATACAGATGACATAAAAATAGGCCATCAGGAATTTTAGTTGTTTTTTTTGTTGTTTTTTTATGTTGTTCAGTGTCCATAGCTTTGTATTAAACTTATTATTGTAAAAAGTTTGTGACCGTTTAAAATTTACTTACAGATTCACATTCTCTGAGTTTCTTCTGAGCGCTGTCAAAATCAAAGTTCACATACAGGCACTCCACAAACTCTGTAATTGGATCTCTGTAGGTGTAGGATTCCTGTAAAGCAAGAATATCTTAAATTTAATATCTAAGCCATAAAATAAAAATGTCCTAAAAATATTTTGAATGGGGTCTATATGCAAGTACATTATGTTAACTAACACTTTAAACGACCCCCTAGTGGCAGATAAACCAAGGTAACAATAAAAAACAAAAAGTTCATCGGACCTCTCTGAACTTTGAACAGTTTCAAAACTGTACTAAAGCAGTCACAACTTGACCTGAGGACACAGAGCTCTTAGAGTGGTGAGTAATCCCTAAAACTTGCGCTAAGACAGTGATGAGTTCTCTGAAGCAGCTACTGTCATTGGTGGCTTTAATGCTTCCCTGTTTAAACCCCTTAAAATACCCACCACACTTACTGTACGTGCTAGTACAAGCACGGCTTACAGGGTCTGTAAGTTATTGTTAAAAATCACAATAACAAAGCAACTATACAACATGTTCTCTGAAAGAAAAAACAAGTTACCTGCTGAATGACTTTCACTAGATCCTTGAGAACCTGCCGACGCTTACGAACATCCTTGTTTGTAATGACAGCTGTAGTAAGGTAACGCAAGATGTGGGGGCACATAGTCTGAATGGCATTCAGGTATCTGCAGGAAGGAAGGAATTACTTATTAGACCAATGTAAGAAAAGACATGATCTTTAGTTCAAACAAATATACCATTTTGGCTGCTCATAAGGTATCTGGCATTTAGAATAAAGTAAAAACCGTTGCAGCCCAACAGATAAATGTCTTAATAGGATTCCCACCGCTGGACAGTCCCAGCTATAAACCATCCCTTTCATTAGTGTCCTATGACAAGGAAAACAAAAACCTGGTAAGATATAGATCAGTGAGCAGGGACCTGCCCAGTAGTTGAAACCCAATCCATCAGGGACTGATGTTTCAACCACAGGTCAACTGGCTCAAACACAAAAGAGACAAGAAACTGTTTGGGGCTATAATGCCAGATTTGAGAATGTGGTAAAAAAAAATAAAAATAAAAAAATAAAAAAATTTAAACCTGATGATTTCTCAAGATACACAATTGACCAAATTTAAGACTAATGAGGAAGTAATAGTGAACATCGCTACAAAAAGTTTGAGTCATCTGGGGTTTGCACTAACTTCTTGCTGAGGCAGGAAGGCTAACCACTCTGTCACAGTACATCCAAATTTCATCATCATATGGCCAACTCCGGTCTTTCTTTGAGGAGTCAGCATGTTCTCCCCACGTTACCATAGTTTCTTTCCGGGCTCAAGCTTCCTCCCACATACATGCATGTACACTCACCTAAAGGATTATTGGGAACACCTGTTCAATTTCTCATTAATGCAAGAATCTAATTAACCAATCACATTTTTATTAATTAGATTCTTGCATTAATGAGAAATTGAACAGGTGTTCAATTAACCAATCACATGGTTCAGTGCGGGTGCACGTGGCAGAGTGGTTAGCACTCCTGCCTTACAGCAAGAAGGTCGTGAGTTCAAAACCCGGCCGACTCAAATATTCTCGGCCGTCTCCGGTCTTTCTGTGAGGAGTCTGCATGTCCTCCACGTGTTACCGTGGGTTCTCTCCGGGTACTCCGGCTTCCTCCCACCCTCCAAAGACATGTATGTACAGGTTAATCGGCAACTCTAAAGTGTCCTAGTGAATGAATGTGAGAGTGAATGGTTGTCTGTCAATGTTTGTCTCTATATGTCAGCCCTGCGACTAACTGGCCATTGTCCAGGGTGTACCCCGCCTCAGGCCCAAAGCTGCTGGGATAGGCTCCAGTCACCCGAGAACCCTAATGGGACAAAGCGGTAGAAAATGAATGAAAAAAAATGAATGAATGGTTCAGTGCATTTAGGGGTGTGGCCCTGGTCAAGACAATCTCCCGAACTCCAAACTGAAAGTCAGAATGGGAAAGAAAGGTGATTTAAGCAATTTTGAGCGTGACATGGATGTTGGTGCCAGATGGGCCGGTCTGAGTACTCTGTTACTGGAATTTTCACGCACAACCAATCTAGGGTAGTCATTCTGTTTACACCAAATGACTCCATCATCTGAATGTCTCAACAGAAATCGAGACTCATCAGACCAGGCAACATTTTTCCAGTCTTCAACTGTCCAATTTTGGTGAGCTTGTGCAACTTGCAGCCTCTTTTTTCTATTTGTAGTGGAGATGAGTGGTACCTGGTGGGATCTTCTGCTGTTGTAGCCCATCCGCCTCAAGTTTGTGCGTGTTGTGGCTTCACAAATGCTTTTCTGCATACCTCGGTTGTAGCGAGTGGTTATTTCAGTCAAAGTTGCTCTAATAATCAGCTTGAATCAGTCGGCCCATTCTCCTCTGACCTCTAGCATCAACAAGGCATTTTTGCCCACAGGACTGCCGCATACAGAATGTTTTTCCCCTTTCAAACCATTCTTTGTAAACCCTAGAAATGGTTGTGCGTTAAAATTCCAGTAACTGAGCAGATTGTGAAACCAACCCCGACTCGTCTGGCACCAACAACCATGCCACACTCAAAATTGCTTAAATCACCTTTTCTTCCCACATTCTGACATTCAGTTTGGAGTTCAGGAGATTGTCTTGACCAGGACCATACCCCTAAATGCACTGAAGCAACTGCCATGTGATTGGTTAATTAGATTCTTGCATTAATGAGAAATTGAACAGGTGTTCCTAATATTCCTTTAGGTGAGTGTAGGTCAGTTGGCAGCTCTAAAGTATCTCTAGTGGATAAATGAAAGAGTAAATAATTGTCTGTCTCTAAGTGTTAACCCTGAAACTAACTGGCCATTGTCCAGGGTGGGCCCCAGGCCCAAAGTTGCTGGGATAGGCTCTAGTCACCCGCAATGCTTAACAAGACAATATATATTTTTTCTTAACTAGACAGGAGTGGAATGGGGTGCTACTTGGCAGCGCCAAGTAGCGACCTGATTTAAGGCTTTAACTCTCTTTGTTGTGGCTTGACTCCTAAGGAAGACCGCAATGCACTGTGTTCCTGATTAACTTACACCTACTCACTCTCCAGAGGGAGCTCCAGTAGCAAGCATGAGTCACTGTACCGTATCTGTTGGTCATTCACCCAGCACCACTTAGGGCACCTCACTATGTTCCATTTAGTTTTTGAGACGCTGCAGTGAAGTTTCTATGTCATAACTTTGAAAGCATATCTATCTTACTTCACAGATCACACGGACAATCTGTTTTGACAACAAACCTATATGTGGCGAGACTATATTAGTGAGCATTTCATTTGAAAACAATATATAAAACAAGGCTTTAGACAACATCTGCTGACTGCAGGGGTAAGAGAGGTCAGATGTGGAGATGAAGGCCAGCCACTGGTCACCGACTTCAGCCAAAGGAAGTACTGGTCAAGAAATGGGACACAAGAGCAAAGCCAAGCCTCAGTGGGAAAAACATGAGGTTTCTCGACTGTGAAGCAGCAAAGCACACAAAACTACCTCAGTTTGTCCACACAGATGGTTGTGTGAGCTTTTCTTCTTCAAAAAAAAATAAATTATTGGGCTGGCCTCCTTAATTAATTACAATAAAATTAAAATTCAGCAAACCAGAAGTTTGACTGTGCTGTGGTTGCCTGTCATACTGTCTGTGGAGCCCAATCATCTGTCCAATTATCTTAGCCAGCAACTGGAACAGGGAGGGGGAACAAAAACATCAAAATAGGTTGTGAGCAATTTTTAACGCAGTGTATAAAGTTTCCAATCTGCGATGGCCTGTTTCTGGACTTAGAGAGTAAACTGACCAGACAGGTCTAAAATTACTTAAAAACAACCAGCTGAGTTCATAAAGAAGCCCACCACCTGAAAATATTAAAGCTATTGATTTTTTTTAACATATCTTCACACATTGTTCACAAATCAAAGCCTATAGTTTTATTCATTCAAAAAGCATATATTGCTTTTCAATTTGTATTTTTCTTAACATTTATACCATATACATTAAAATCCACTTACTGAGGCTGATACAGAAAGAGCTCAATGATATTGTCTCTGCCCTTGGGATGGTTGAAGAAAACAAAGAGAGACCAGTGAATGAGCCAGGTCCTCTGCTGAAGAGACTGGAGAGGGGAGCTGACCGTCTGAAAAAACATAAATATAACAATATTATTATTTACAGTAACTGACGTGGAAGTTGTTTTACTCAAAAGATTAAAACTGGAGTTAGAGATCACAATCAGTCAGAGCATGGTGTGGGAGAGGAATAAAATGTCAGTGAAGAGCTGTACTGAAAGTGAAATATCAATATGAGACTCTATGTAAGAGAATCTAAATGCAGTATCAAATTCTGAGAAGTGGGGCATTTACATTGTTATCGATAGTCTCCCTCAGGCGAGTGAGGTCCTCCATGGCTGCATCCCAGTTCTGCATCAGGATCTCAGAGGCCAGCTTGCCCCACAAAGAGCTCAGGGCATTTCGATCTGTAGCGGGGACCTTCATAATAAAAGAACAATCTACATTTAGCAATTTTTAAACACATTATAAAACACTGGCTCTGCAGGCTGATTTTGTGGCATATAAAGCTCAACTACTCATTACGAGTAAAAACTTGCAAGCATTGTTGATTTATCATCATATTACACTATGGCTTATAATAAAATGCAGTCATCTGAAGCAATACTAACTCCAGGGCACCTAAATCCTTATCAGAAGGTAACTAGGATGAAATATGAACCAATGCCAACAAGACACATTTTTGTGAGCATAATCACTCTTAAAAACTTGCAGGCTACCGTTTCTGACTTCCAGAACATGCTAAAGCAAACAAAAAACAATCAGGTAATGAGACACAGGTTGAGAATGCCTCTGAAGCTCAGCAGGGCAATCACTCTATAGTGGATATTGGGCTACACCCTTGGGCTCATGGGAAGGTCTGTGCTAAACTAGTTCACGATAACAGTGAACACCAGATGCAGTGACATGAGTCAAGCAGGAAGTCAATGTGGGTGTCTACCAAGTGGCCAGAGAAAAACTAAATACTAACTACACACCCCTATACGGTGAGCTGTGAGACACGGCAGATGTAAAGTAAAAGGAAAAGCCAAGAAAACAGCAAGTTTCCGCTAGACCTTCACAAACTGAAAATACATTTCAAGAGAATGACCTGTAAGGAAGGCAAATGTTTAAAGACAAGTCATCTATTCAGTCAGAGCAGTGTTAACACTTGGGTCAATTGTAAACGTTTGTGTTCAAAAGTATTATTACTGTAAAATCTTGCTACACTGCCTGTATAAAATTAAATTTTTTCAAGTATCTGTGTTGTTTGTTTTTTCCCCCATTCCCGAAGTCCCTGCCTGCTAAATTTGGCTGACCTCCAGGTCATTATGGGAGCTTCCCACACACACAGCCTGGCTTTCACTAGTGGCCAGGCAAGACAAGTTTCAATACCTGGGTTTTTCCAGCAGTTACCTTACATTTCCATTGGTTTGTGAAATGGGCACATTTTCACTGACTGACCAGCAACAATAAATTGACTGTGCTGGGGATCCGTTTGGACACCTAATCTTTATTCTTAACATTCAATCCCTGCTTTAAGTGATGATATGAATAAGTTGCTCTTTTCGGGCTAGGCCACACTGTAACAAGAGCCATTGCATGGATTTTGCAAGGCTGGCTTCCTTCGTTTAATTGACTAGGTTTCCCACGTTAAATGACTTTATGGAGCCTCACCTCTCCCATGCAGGGAGAAAGAGACAGACAAGGGGCCTGTGAGGATGGGAGGTCCACAAAACACTGAACAGAGGGGGAAAGCACTACACAGACTCACTAATAAATCCATCCATTTCTACCTTTACACCCCCAGTCCACCATATATATATAAAAAAAAAAAAAAAAACTAGCAAAAAGAGATGTATCTTGTTACAACATTGGATCAAACTGGAACTAAAAAAACAAAACAAAATGAACTAAGTATTAAAAAGGGTCAAATCTTCTGACTGAACAACATAGATCATCAAGAGCAATTTTGGTTTTATTTAGACTTAGTTGCAAAGTCAAAAACAACTGTTGTTAAAACAACCTTTAAAAGAAAAAGACAAACAAAATATTTTAGAAAAAAAGACAGCTTGGGTGAATTAGCCATCATGTTGTCCAGAGTGCAACTCTTCCTGCCACAGACTGAAGAAGATCAATGTAAACCTTTCAAATGAATTACCAAGTGCTTTGGGTTAACAGACTTGTTTTAGTGTAAAGGGTTCATCAGGCCTCTAGACCAGAGCCAACATTTTAGGAGGAGACACGCCGTGAGTCTGCATGACTAGCTTGAGTGACTGTATTGGGAGTATCAAATGTCAATTAGAACAGAGACAAACATGGTTTAAGCTTTTTTTTTTTTCCTTTTCCTTTTCTTACAACTTTTATGAAAAGACAAAATGTCCATCTTACTTTTTTTCCCCAGGCTTGCTTTGGCACATGAATTTGCCTGACCACAAAGCTAAAGGCTAAACCAAAGATGAACAAAAGCAGAAAGAAGAATGAGTGACATTTTGGAAACCAGAGAATATGCAGCCCAGTCCCACTGGTCATTAAAGGACATTTAATTGTTTTGAACTTACTAACACTTGAGGTTAGATAAGACCAAAAGGAGAAATAACACTGATCCAAAGATGGCCATTGAAAAGCAACTATAACCTCTAAATCTATAAGTGTGACGTTGTTTATATCACAAAGACTAAACATGTGTTTTTACTAAGGTGTATTTTGTGGCAAATATGATCATTTTAAAGTGGTCATGTTTTGTGTTACGTGTATGCAGTCCCAGTTCTGATTTTAGATCCTTGTCATGGGAAAAAAACAATAATGATCTTTGAAAAAATCTTCACTGGCATGGACATTTACTTTGATCAAATATGTTTAAAGATGAGGATACTTGAGATAAAGAAAAGTGCATTGGCAATCATAGTACATGTATAAATAATGGAGAAGATATACTGATCTAACAAATGTTGTTTAAAAAAAAAAAAAAAAACATGCATGACCACATCTAAAAGATAGATTGCATATTTGCATAACTCTATAAGCTCAAGTCGTGACTAGGGATTGTCTGGCCACAGCATTCACATCAATAAACTATAGTGCGGCCTGCCTCGTGAGAAGACTACAGACCAATTATGCAGTTCGCCACTGATCACTTGGCCCAGTAAAACGTCCCACTCAAGTTGTACAGCGGTAGTCGTCTGCTAATACAGACAACGTGCAGAGAATTGAATAGCCTATGACATAATCTGTTCACATTCAATTAATTCTAAGTGTTCTTTTGCTCTGCATTGCCAGCATTTGCCAAGAAGAATTAATCCAATCCGAAAAACATAATGTTAACAAAGACAAATTATAATACCTCTAGAAACCTCTAAAAATTTTTATAAAAATAAAAACTTACCAAAACACGGAAGAAGTAAAGGTATTCTGCTGCCCCAGAGTAGTTTCCACATTCATACTGGAACTTGGCATATCTGTACAGCGTGTCCAAGTACTCCTGTCGAAACTTCAAAAAGAAATGAAGTATTTATTATAAACAGTTTAATCTCTAACACAGTAGCAATGTCGGAAATTCTCTATAGTCTATAAAAATATATGCAAAGAGAACAAGAATACTCCTATTGCATATTAAAGTTTTATATAACTATTCTTTTAACATATAAATTGGACACATACTCTTATGTGTACTGTTGTAACCTTTTTTCAATTTTTATAGCATTTAATAAATAATCCAGTGCCTTTTTTCCACAGAAGGCTGTGTGGAGGTACACTGAGGACAGTGTGAGGGTCAGCAGGATACCGGAGTGGGAGGTGACCGAAGTAGTGCAGGGTAAGAAGGCAAACATCATGGTAAATATAGAAGCCCCGGCATTTTTGCGGCTCTTTCCACGAGTCCAGAGTTACTCAGTTTATTCTTAACTATTCACCACAGAATGTAAATTCTGCAGAATTTGTGCAAGCCATACAACCCTGAAAATGAGTTAAGGGTTTTGGGAAGTAACTCTACATTTCCTTACTTGGTCTGGCCTTCCCACTTCACCCCTAAAACAACCATGGGTTCACAGCAGAGCCATGGGAAATACACAGTGAAGAAGTGAGATGTCAGCAAATGAGACCAACTTACATTATGCTTTTCTGCCAAATAGTCAAAGAGCATTCGTCCATCTCTGGGGAAAAGAAAAAAAAAAAAACAGTTTTGGTAGTTAGAAGTTATGTCTTGTAAGTCGCCATATTGGTGTCTTTTTACATTTCTGATCTAAATCAAAAGCTATGCATAAATTATAGGATGTGACAGGCTGTTTAATGCACTTGGTTTGACTACTTTTATTGTCAAGCCTGCCGAATTAAGTGATTGCTGATGTATGAGCCTGGCTTTGTCAAAATAAAGCAACAGAAGCAGTTAAAATGTTACCATAGACACCAGATGAGAACTTTGTTGGATTGGATTTAGTGCACTAACTGGATCCCATTCCCATTATGTACAGTGTTAAATGACTTGGCTGCAGTGTAGAATGTCAGTACTGCACTGCACAAGAAAAAAAAACTGCCTCTGATATATGTTACAGTAGGGCTGCCTTTTCTCTTCAATGCCAACACAAAACAATAAAGAAGTTTAAGTTGAAATATCTTTTAGTTTTAGTCTTTATTGTGTACAAGTGTATAAGTGTAATTTAACCATACACACCACATTAAGTTAATAGATTCATAAAACGCTCCATATATGGCTAATTTGCATAAATCAATAAAGTATGCTGGACACGGCAAAGATGCTAAGCTGTAGTTCACGGTTCATAGGTAATACGACTCCTTCCCCTAATGATTATTAGTGGCTTTAGCATCTACAGAGACATTACATTTGGCTCTCTTTTAGCTACAAGGAGCCTTCCTATTGATCCCAGATGAGTAGGTTATTATTTTACAAATGCAATTGTACAATAATGTTTAACTGAAAACAGATTTTTTTTCCTTTTCTCTAAAAAGGGTTTTTCTTTTTACTTCACACTGACAGCATCATCACAATTGTGTAGACAGTCACCAAGTCAATGTTGCCAAATTGAAGATTCAAATCCCCCAACTAGCTCTTCACATCTGTGGCTTACATAAACAAATGTCTACATCTCTACTAAAACAATACATTAAAAATAGCCAAAACTGAAAAGAAGATTAAAGTGGAGAATGCTTTTGATTAACTGTACACATACCCGCTAAAACTGAAAGGACAGGATGACGACTGGATATGGGCAAAATATTTAACCACTGAAGATGACAAAACGTCTAAATAAAGTTAACCAAACCCACCAAATACATGTGTTTTATATCAGTTCCGCACTAAAACATTGTTTCTATATAGTTGTCACAGTAGGCAAGTTTAGATTTATTAAATACTTATTTTTTATTATCATATAGTACAATATTTTGGAAATGTTTTGCAGCCTGTTGACAAGTGTTTGCAACAGAACCTTTTCTAATCCAATAAGCCATTCTGTTTGTAAAGATTTTAAGACAAGAAGATTATTATTAAAACCAGACAACTTCATGTATGTTGTGTCTGTGTATGTGAGAAAGTTTATATTTGAGGTTATTTCTATAAAATATTTCTACCTGGTAGACTGCATCTGCTTTGTTGTCTCTGGGTCCTCAAACATTTTCACAATTGGCTCCGTCTCAGACTGTAGCTGTTTTAGCTGGTCCACAACTTCAGCCCTTTTATCTTTGAGAGCTGATAAAAGACACACATAAATTGTTTATTTATTTCACAGCTCATCTCCAAAGTCTCCAAAGCGTATTTATAAGTCAAATATTTATGAAAAAAAAATTAAAACAGCATAGTATCACTTTATAAGTTATCAAGAAATTGTAAGTTACACACTGTTTATTAAATGCATCAGGATCAAAGTTTGAGATTGATAAATTACAATCATTTAAAAAAACAGTGTTGGAGTTTGTTTATCCAAGTGTGCATTCATTTAAGGAATCACTTACTATGTGGAATTTCCCTGTCCAGAAAAAGGCTCCTGTGGACATCCATGGCAAAGTCAACCATGTTTGTTTCACTAAGAAGATCCAACTTTCCATGAAGCAGCTCTTGCTCATTGTAGATCTAAAAAACACAATTGGTGAGAGAGAGAACAGAGAAACTGGTTTGCGCTCCAGAACATGTTAGGTTCGTGTTTAGTCACAAAAAAAACTTAAGCACTGCGTGTCCCCTTAAATAATAAGACTCTCGAATAAAAGTAAATTCCCCTTATGTGCTAATTGGGTAACCTAGCCGTAAAAACCTCTGTATTTCACAGGATAGCTCGCGCTGGTCTTATTCACAAGCAGCATTTAAGCAGCTCTCTTTAAACAGTCAAATTATACACTATTTATAGATGATAAATGACACAAAAGCTAGAAAGTTGAGCTAGAAAGCGAACTTAGGTCCCATTTCGTAGCTTTTTATATTTTATTTTAGCTGCAATGAAAACACACCATTTCCGGTTGAATTACAAATTATAACAAACATTAATTTTTCAGAGTCTCTTACAAAATTACTAAATAAAGTCTGTTTCACGATACACGGCAATACGCACAAAACAAGGTAAGTTTACGTACTACTGCAAATAATTGTAGCTATGCATTATTTAAATAAATATGTGATTTTCTTTTGCTGCTTTTATCTTGAAAGCCAAACGTTACATTTCCTGCTTATTTTACACCGCGGCGGAAAACGTGCTCAGAACCATTAGCACAAACGGCTAATACACCCCTCAAAATACATGCGCATACTCCGGAAACAAACAGAAACAACACCATAAGTGCGCTACTCTTAATATATTCCGTACCTCTTTGACAGACAAAAACTCCAGCAGGGGAAAAACAAGATGACGATCCAAAAAGTGGGCAATTTTTGTAGTGAGGTCGTAGTCCGCCATCTTTACTCCGGTAAAAAGGAAGTGGATGTAGCTGTGTCAGAGAGAAGTGACCAATCAGCGACCATCTCAGCATCCTAAAAAAAAAAAAAAAAAAAGAATAGTGTACTTGATCACGTGATACCAATTTTACAGGCTATAAAGTTTAAAAAAAAGTATAATTAAGAATTATATAAACCTGGAAAAACTATATGCTAACATAACATGCTTATACAAGCTTATTAATGTTTTATTTTATTTTATTTTTTTTGGGGGGGGGTTGCAAGTTTTTCAGAAGCTCTGTCTTTTCTCATACATTCCGAATGCCATTCACACAGTGAAACGTTTCATATAAATGTACCCATGTGGACTGTTTATTTTGAAAACAGAGGCATACCTCCAGATACAGTTAGTATGTCCAACAATATGCTTCTATGCAGCTAACTCCCAGAGAAAACATCGTCATGGTGTCTCCTCACTGAATGTGAATAAAAACAAGCTGATCGTTTCCAATAATTTGACCTTTTCATTGGTTAGAATGACTTCTCTGTGTTTATGAACCATCCTCATTTTTCTTCCTTCACAGTGGAAGTTGTCTTTTCCTGACCGGCAACAGTCAATGTAAACCATTCAGCCCATTTTTTGAGTAGCACTTGTTTTTACACGCTCCCATCTACTCTCAATTTCTCCCCATGTTGCTTGCATGCACGTAGGACTGAGCCATAACGAGGCAACCCTTACCACGGCCAGTTTTACTGATACTTATGACAGCTCCAGCTTAATAGCACCTTATTTTAAAAGAAGAAAAGAGCGAAAGAATGACTCTAACTCAGGAAAACCTTTTTTATGTCTCCTACTAAAAAAAGTCACCCTTTAATAACTTGGTCTGTTTGTCAAGTTTAATTCAGAAAAAAAACAATTTCTATTAGATCATTCAGGGATTTAATTTAGAATTTACATGCCACAGCCAGTTTGGCATCAGCAAGGATGCCCTTATAAGACCAATTAAATACATCATCTGTTACATTTTGATTCATAGAAGCATTTCTAACCGTATTCAATTATACTTTATATTACATTCCAAACTCATTTTGTTCATAGCTTTGGTCATTGTACAATGATATGATTTTAATTACCGCCAAAGCCTCGCTCTGGCCACCCAGCTTTTATTCTTTTTACATGTACCTGTTTAATTTTCTGGACCGAAATGTCAGTTAGTAATCACCAAGGTAAACATCAAAAAGTTTTTCTGTGCACAATGATGTTCATTTTCTCTCGAATGAACATCAAATGTAAATGTAAATGCTTGATTTATGTGCCTGCAAAAATGCCTATTATTATACACAATTGAATTAGGAAGCAGTAGTAAAACCAGGCCAGGCAATAAGTATATACCACAAATAAATCCATACTGACAAGAAATTAGGTTTTTAAGTGAGAATGTGAAAGCCAAATTACATTGTGTTTTTAGTTTAATTTTGTTCAGTATTCCTTCCAACTAACAGAAGTGGGCTTTAGTATTGGAAATATTTTTATTTTCTTGGTTTAAGTATGTATTTATTGTCTTACTGCCATGTATTTTTAAGTTCTACATACAGACTAATAGTTACTTTTATACACTCAGTGTGTAACTTTCCATTATAGTCTTTGAATTTTAAGGTGTTATCATATCTATTCATGTAGCTCTTAAAACAAGGCTCTATAGAACAGGCTATATTTTTTATGAACAAACAATAAAAACAACTATAGAAATTAAACACAAAGGCCTATCCCCAGTCAGTTGTATTTTTAACATCCAGTGCATGTCTGCTCATCCCTTACTCAAAAAAACAGCAAAGCCAAACCCATAAATTGTATTGACATGAAAAAATGGGTTGATGATTCCAACATTGTAACAATTCAAACAATAGATAACATTTTCTATTGAACCCATTATAATATGGTCTAAAGTATTAACCACATTAATCATGTAAATAAATAAATAAATATGTAAATAAATATTAAAGATTGATTAATATTAAATTAATAAAATTTGTTGATTTTAAGCAATAACTGGTTTTGAAGGTTCTTATGGTAGTGCTGATGCCCGGAATACATGTATTTTTCCCTTTATAATGTCTGTAATGTCATAATATATTATTCATATTTTATCTTTTACTAATGACAAATCCTCACATTGCAAAATATATTTATTTATGATACTAAGTTATTATACCAAAGAACACAAAGTTTAATCAAAAACAAAATGTATAATTACAGTAACATTACATCTAATCTTTGAATATTTCATTCATCCATTCATTACCAAAAACATGTTCATGTTCAGATTTTTGTGTAATAAACATATTTCTCATTTAAATAAACCTGAATCAAATTCATTGATTTGTTGATTTCACACACAACTGCCCACAACCGTCTTGAGTATGGCTCCTTCACCAAACACTAACCTTCATGAGGGCTGTTTCAAAACGGGACTTGGACTGTTTAGATGTACTGTTTTCTTGTAGACTGGTTCTGGTCTTGACTCGGTCTTGACCTGCCACGGTCTTGACTTGGTATCAATAGATAAGACATACATAAGGTATGTGCGGTCTTGACTGAACTCAGACAGCGCACATAGACTCTTCATTTAAGTCAAGAACTTTTGCCTCAACACTATCGCTCTTAATAATATCTTGTAGCATATCTGTCCTGCACAATCTTAGATGCAAAGAAAAAAAATTATGGTAAAAGTCATTAAATATGTTTATAAATGTGTCTACACATATAGTAATAGCTTACTTAGATGTAGCGTTAGTTCAGCCAATTGTGCTGCTTATTTTACAGTAAAGTAAAATAGAGTAAATTAAATACAAAGTAATACCAAAGATCATCCTAAATATTACCTGTTTGGCTACTTATGTAGACAATCTAGCCATGCATGTAAAATACATTTTCTCACAATTTCTATGCACATAGCCAGTGTGCATGTGTTATTTTACCATGAATATAATGGCTTAAGGACAGAAAAACATTTATTTTTCTTTAATTTGGAAGCTGACAAAGCATAAATTACCGCTTCTGGTTAGAATTCTTAAAGAAAATGACTGGGGGCTTTCGAGGCCCCCATTATGAGTACCTGGGGTAGAAATACTAAAACTTAATTAAAGATTATTTAGGAATTTATGGAATATCAAGCACAACAGTGCATTGCTTTTAGTAAAATGCATTTATTGGGAAGATACACAAAAACATGCATTTATTGGGAAGATACACAAAAACAAAACACTGTGCAGAGCAAAAAGACCCCCATTATGCATATAGGGTAAGGGAATCTTTGAGTACTCTGGCGATGGTCCTCTGTCATACATTGCATTGATTGTAACTTCTGCTCTGTTACCATGTAGAAGGTCTTTGTCCTGCTACAGATACATTGCTCAGATTCAGCCTATGTATGCTCTATTTGTTTTCATAATATGTTCTGCAAGGTACCAATTGCATAGGCAAAATGGTAGCTTATAATTTTTTTACATTTTATAGTGAAGTCCGCGAGGTCGTAAATAATAATGTTTAGGCATAAAGGTTTTCAAAGTTTCAGAAATAAAATAACACAAATATAAATAGTAATTGGTTATTTCTGCCTCTTAAGTTAATACATTGTTTTTATGAATCTGGAGGGGATTGATAGCTCTGGCCACACTTGATATTCTGTATCACTTAGAGCTATTGTCAATTAAAGAATACCGTTTAGTGAGAATAACAATTAGCTATCATCCTACATGTATGTCTTGCAGAGAAAACATTACATATATACATTTGCTTTAATGGGATGAAGTGCAGATGTGATGGGCCAAATATTTAAGAAAAACCTCAGATATCCAGTGAAAGCTCCTTAGTCAACAAGCAAATATAAAAAAAGGAAAGAGGATGACGAAACTGATAATAACTGTCATAAATAAATTCTGAAGACTAATGACTGTACTGCAAGATGCAAAGCCAAGCATCCCTGCTCTGAATTTCAATTCCAGCAACTTATTTGAATTCCATGTATTTTGCTGTAAAGTTTTAAGCTATGCATTATCTTGCTCTTGCATGTCAGGTTATAAATCAGCAGCCCACACTCTCAGTTCCAGCCCAGTGCTGACCAAAGCACTGTCACACTGAATAGTAATAGGATAAAGGTTATTCACCAGCTTTATAAAATAGAAAACAATACATTTCCAATGATCACCCAGTGGAATGACAGAGGATCTTTGTTTCTCTAACATAAAAAATAGCTTAGTTAGTCAATTACTACTGAGTTCTCCTAATCCCTTCTAAAAAAAAAAATCATGTCTCCCACCCACTCTTTTCTTGTTATGCCTAACTGCAAATTTCTTTGAAAATGTGACAAAACCAAAAAAAAAAAAAACAAAGTTATCTCCAAGCATGTGGTCAAGTGCATTGATTCTTGAGAATAAATGTGAAATCTGATAACTCCAGATTAATCAGTTTAGTTACAGGCTTTAACGTCACGGGGGATGATATTTCAGGATTCCGCTTCCTGCGGACTTACAATTTCTCTAATAATTGCTATTGTGTGTCACAAAGTGGAGGCCTCCAAATGTAACCACTGAATTGATTAAAAGAAAACAAAAAAGATGGTAAAGAATGAAATTGATGCCACATTGAAGTTTCATGTACTTGGGAGGAAAATTGTGTGAGTCTTGGAGACAACAAAGCAACACTATTTGCATTTGGCTGAAAGGCGGCAATGACTACAGGTAGTCCTCGCTGAAGAGTATTCTTTCTGTAGTGATCCATGTTCAGATTTATACTCAGATGACAACTGATCATAAAACCCCATCACTAAGACAAACTATACTACATGTGGCATAATTCCACAACGGGCAATCATCTTACTACACAGGGTGTCGGGGAGCAATACATCCCTGGCCTCTTACAGTGTGAGTAATGTCAATTACCAGCATGGTGCTGTTCTGACAAGGGACTGAATATTGTTCTTGGCCATACAGCCAAGAGTGAGAGGGAAAAAAAAACAGTAAGGAAACTTAATTGTGATGTGCCTTAATTTCCTGCGCATGGCCTCTCGCTTAGGATAGGGGTGAGGTCAAAGGTGAAATAAAGGGTGTCCATCACAGGCAAAGCAGTTATAGTCGTGTGTGTGGATTTATTCGCGTTGAGGTGAAAGCAACTTGGTCAGACAGGGGACCTAATCAGATTTCAAAGTAAACACTGCTCCGTTGGCTCCAAAAGGCTGAGTCTAAACATTTTTGCTAATTACATCTGTCTTCATTTTCCGCAACTCACTGTACAACATCAGTGAAAAAGAAATGGAACAGGAACTATTTCAAAACCACATGACACCTCAGTTTTACCTCGACTTTAGTGAGTAACTGTTCATTTTAGAGATTGCCAGCTCTGATTGCTTTTGTCAGAAATCAAAATATAATGCTTGTGAAGTGTTCCTACTGGTGTTTATTATTTTTTTTTATACATGGAGACTGAAAAGGAAAATATATGCTGGTATTGTGTGCCATATGTGGGGGCTTTCTAAGCATGGAAACCTACGTAAGCAGCAGTCAAAAAGTACAATTTAGGTTTTTGAGATGACTGCATTTGGTTTCCCATACAGTGGCATTTCTGTACAAGTGAGCTGCTCCAACTAAAACAGCCACCTTATGTTGAGAGACTTTTTCACCATGGCTAATGCATCTCAAAGTTATGGACAGCTCAAAGTGATTTTACAACTGTGACCTTTAATTCCCCAGAGTCACACCTACTGCTTTGTGTTTAATGCAGGTCATTACAGCGCCCAGAGCTTCAGTGGCACCTTGGCAAAGAGGAAAAAGCCCTCTACCCCAGGACAGTGTGTGATTATTTTAATGTGGTTTCTCCAGTATTTGGCATTGCAGCAAAAACCCAACCACATATCAACTGACTGCCATGTTCAGACTTGAAAATTACAAGTGCACAAACCTTCAGAGCTGAGTGAAACCTAAACTGTACACACTGTATTATTATTTGTATCCCTGACAGAGATGATGACATTTCATTGTTCTCTTGTTCAATTGTATTCACCCTGCACTGATGATGCCATTCTGTTTTACATCACAGCCCTTCAGAAAAAAGACCCCCGGTCCCCTTTGAAATAGCACACTAATAGTAAGGTTTGTTCAGTAGCACTGTATGTTATCAGATCTCTGAAATGTCTGTGTAAACAAGTTTGCACTGGGTCCACGTCAACAAGTGTGTAATGTGGTTGGAGAGAAGTGTCTAGCTACACACTCACAGAGGTGAGGACATTTAGAAGCTCCCCTGGGAAATTATGAGAAGAATTGTTGTTGTGCTAAAAGACACTTTTTCAGAGAAAACTGATGCATAGCCCCACCACCTGTTTTTTCCTCACAGTATGTAACAATAAGAGAATTTAAACATAAATGTGTATGATTAAATCATTAATATTTTTGTGGAGATAGTTTTGTTTTCATCTTTAGCAAAAGTGATTATGCAATATGAGTAATTTTCTACCTCTATCGTATATTTATATATTTATTTTATTTAATTTATATATATTTTTTGTAGTAGCTTGTTTTTTTTTATGTTAAAACAAATTAGAATGCACGCCCCTCACATCTTGCAGTAACGTGACGTAAGCGCGGCGTCTGCTGTCAAAGGGAAAAGATGGCGTTGGTCTCAGAAATGTACGATGTGGGGTGGGAAGGTAAGGCAAAAGACACGATATTTTCTCATTTGTTAGTTACCATCAGATGCTTATTTTGAGGGTTTTTATGGGAAGTTGATATGGGAAAGCAGTGGGACGTTTTGTCTGACCCCAACAAAGCATGACAAGTAAATACTATGCCTGACTGTTAGCAAAAAGCTAGGTTGCTATGCTATCCGGTTAGCGATACATGTAAGGTAAGAACTTAACTACGACGCTGCATAAATAGCGGCTCATGTAAATATAAGCCAATTCTATCTTCGGTAATCACCTGAATGGTGCATTTTGTTTTTATAATTTATTATTTTATTTTTTTCGTTTATTGTTAGAACAGTTCGGGACTCAAGACCTGCAAAATACAATTTAATGCTACACAAAAGTAATATCACAGGCCCCAGGAAATTATAAAAGCATCTGCTTATATTTCAGAACCCGAATGTGAAACTATTGTAGCACTATTTTGTTTTTGCCACAGCGATTATTTAGAAATAATTGTGTCGTTAATAGCTTCTACAGTAAACATAACCATTGTAATAACTTCACACACAGAGATGAGAGACAAACTGCGGAAGTGGAGAGAAGATAACAACAGGAATAGTGAACAGATCGTAGATGTTGGCGAAGAACTAATTTGTGAACATGCATCTAAATTGGGAGATGACGGTAAGTATCCTTAAACATTTGGAAAGCTTTAGCAAACCACTAACCAAAACTGAAGTTTGCAGATCCCATACTTGAGCATTTACTGATGGTAGCACCTTTTACCCATTGTAAACAAAGAAAAAATGGGGTTTTAATTTCCTGTGCTACTACCCTGTAAAGTACTTTAATAGTCATGATTCAGTCTGTAAGATAAGCCACATAGCTTGCTTTTATTAAAACCAGGTCTGAAATTGGCAGTGAAATAACAGCAATTACAAAAAAATTAATCATGTATGTCAAGAGAAACCCATGGCAAGTGTTTGTTTTGGCATGATCTGCCAGATCATGGGTGGAGTTTCTCATTGCTTTTCCACGTCAGTAAGTAGAGGGGCTAACATGCTTTTGTAATCACATTAATTTTGACTATTGCAAAGCTATTAGTGTCTATAATGTGACATAAATTGTTAATTTTTAATTGGTTACTTTTAATTGCAAGCTTGCAAGATCAAACCCCAAGACTCCACATGTTAAAAGGGTAGTTTTTAATTGGGGTTTGATATTAATTCCAGATCAATAAGCTTCAGGTTTATCTGTCTGATGCACAGCTGGTGGGGGAATTGGGCTTATGTACAAAATACATTTAGACACACTGCTTAGCAAAGATAAAAGGAAATCAATATTAGTACAAACATAAATACACTAAATGCACATATAAGTAAAAAAAAATATAAGCATATGCTCTATGCTGTTTTTCATACAAACAGTTGAAGCAAAAGTGACTAATTTTCAAATTTATATAACTAGCACTGTTTAATATAAATATTTATTTCGATAGGTTTTAGACATCAGAATATTCAACACAATTTAATAACCAGCCCACCAACAATACCTGTTGGCCACTTAAACATTTTACTGTTTATTTTTTTAGCATGAGGACAGATTACAAAAACTGAATTTTTTTCTGGGGCTGCTTTGGTTTCAGTGTTTCAACAATATTTTTTTACTGTTTGAAAAGTTTCTAGTTTCAAGTAGTGACCATATTTATTTATTCCATTAAAAAATAAAAAAAACGAAGTTAAGAGGAAAATGTATTAAAAAATGAGATGTGACACATTTTAATTAATATTTTTATTTTAATATTATTTGATTTGCAGCAATTGATTTCTGGTCTTCACGGTAGTTGGTACTTATTTAGTGTATTCTTTATAATAACTGATATTAAGAAACTGTTAACACTGTCTTTGTGTGTCTCTTCTGCCCAGTATGGATTATTTATGAGCAGGTGATGATTGCGGCGCTGGACTGCAGTAGGGATGACTTGGCTCTGGTAAGGCTTTCAGTGCTTCTTTGCTCTCCATAGACCTTCACCTTCCAAAGCCTTCATTCCCCCTCTCACTGTCCTTAGCTAATTAAATATTTGTACTTTTTTGCAAAAATGCCATGATTTGTAATAGTGGGTATATTCTATGCTGTAAACATGGAATTGTTTTTGCCATCTTTCTATTAAGTACATTATTATGTTTAACAGTTAAATTCTGCTTTGTCCACAATAATCAAAAAGGCTTTTGGCTTGGTATTCCTAATAGAAAATAATGCATCCTATAATATTTTAAATATATTCAGTCAGAGATTTTATTAGCAGTCATCAAATCTATCTTAACTTTAGTATAAATATTTGATAATATTTATTAGCCAATTATATTTAGACAATTAAAAAAAAAATATATATATTTATTTTTTGACAACTCTTTGGACAGGTTATGTGTATTGGGAAAGCACACGTATTTATATCTATGATGTGTAACAGTTTAGTATAAGTCAACTGTAACTGGTCGCTCACATCCTTGCAGACTTGTCTCCAGGAACTGAGGAAGCAGTTTCCAGATAGTCACAGAGTGAAGCGATTAACGGGCATGAGACTGGAATCTTTGGAAAGGTAAGCATTGGGTGCTAAAAGTTCTGTTGAGAAAGTTATATGTAGGACTTCTAAAAAAACTTGGGTTAGAAAAGTGTTTGAAATGCTTAATGGGTCACTGGTCTGGGTGTGTGTATATACAGTCTGTATAAGAGGTAGGTTATATTTATGTTGGATCAGCCAAATTTAAGGAAGAGCGAAATGGATAGAGGAAAGGTTTAGCAACAAAAAGTCCTGTGGCCCAGCAGCCTGAGTTAGGGATTCCCGGGAAGTTAGTGGTCTGAACCAACTGTTATTCTGGGGGTCCCTCAATTTTCTCTGGTTTCTATTGCCGTTTCATTTATCACTCGTTTTTTTTCACTCCCTCCCTCTTCTTATGTGTTTTCCTGTTTGTTTTGGTCTGTAGCACTAGATTTCACTCACCACAGTCTTAACTTTAGACTACGTCCCTTCCCTTACTAATGTGTTTTATTTTCTTAATATGACATGCATTATAAGTCAAGTGTTTAAGGAAGATAAACAAGGAGGTATTTTAGTCTGAGCTAAAGAAATACAGTTTAAAGCAGTCCGTTTACTACTTTCTCAGATTTCCCACCCAGATTACTATTTCGGGTTTATCGGTTATGTCAGAATTTATGTGATAATTGAGAGTGATTCTTAGGTTCTGTCAGATTAAATAAATAGGACGCCAGGATTTAATTGACAGCAGACACTTGAATGAGACTGCTTCAAACGGCACACTCACTTGGTTCCTAAATAAATAAAGTGAATCAAAGTGGCTCATGAAGAGTTGCCTGGTGCCATCTGAAAACTCCCAAAGTGTGGCTGAGTAATAAAGTGAATGTGAGGGAAGCGGCAGTGCTGGAAGTGGGGTTGCTCAGTGCTAATGAGAACCAGAGTTACTTCTGTCTGATGTAGGCTGTAGACTGACTATTTTCTCATCACACAACTCCGGCCTTGGCTTCTGAAGCGTCACTGTACAGAATACCATAATATATATATATATATATATAAAAACTTTTCAAATCATCCTTAAGTTTTTGATTTGACAAGTAAAGTGCTCAGTTTTCTTTACCATATGATTTGATATTTACAGCTCATAAATTTCTTTTTTAAACAATATCATGTGGGCTTAAGCCAACTGTTTCAGGCTTACTGTGTTGGATATTGTTTCTTATGAAGTTCATTCGTGTGTGTATTATTGTATTATATTTGGGCCAAGAGACAGGGAATGAATTAAACAGCTTGATTACAGATCTGGACAGATGTAAAAGCAGCAATGTAATTTTGTTTAAAGGTGAATTTAAGCAGTTACAGTCAAATGAAAATACCTTGTCCAAAACGGTATGCTTTGTTTTATATTGATTTCATGACTCAGTGATATAAGCTTCTCACAATGTAGAGTGTGTGACTAGCCTAAACTTAAATGAGTGTTTACTTCTTGCCTTAGTTCACTGCTGATTCCTGTATAGTCTCACTGTGATGCAGAAACCTGATTACCTTGAACAAGGGTTGATTTCCCGACACCTAATTTTAACTGGCTGGGAACTGGAAATTATATTTTTTTTCTTGTTTCAAGGTATGATGAAGCCAACAAGCACTATGACGCTATCCTCCAAGAGGATCCCACCAATACGGTAAGAAACTTAATTATACAAAGATGGAAAGGGAAAAACCCATCTGCTTAGTGTTTTGTTCTGCTTTAGTTTGTGGTTTAGTTTTTAATTTGATGAAGAACTGGTGTTAGCAAAACTAAACTTCTATGGAGCCTCTGACCTCAACCACAGTGCTTTTCTGCCTGTTACTCTACTGAATGTGTTTCTTTGAGAGGCTAAGGGCTGATTCATGGCCCAAGTCGGTGGCAGACATGTTTGATGAAGCTGAAGCATAAATTAAAGTATGGACTTTGAAGATGGTAAATTACTGCAGCCCCCAGTCACTTGCACTGAGTGAACTGGACTTTTTTTTTTTTTTTTTTTTTAATAGTAATATGTCTCAGGTGCTGCTACTAAAAACAACTAAAACTAAAAAAAAAACAACTAAATACTTACATCCTCCAAATCTTTCTTTGGTATCGTTTTTGCTCTGAATTCCTCTAGCCCATGGCATAATGTACCTGCTCTTAATTTGGCCATGCAAAAATTTTTTGCCTTTTTGAAGAGTTTTTCAAAGAAACCATGACCTTATTTATTTTGGCCAGCTCACAACCCCACTGCCTTCAGCCCCAAAGATTTTCAGCTCGGTTTGGTGTTGACATATGGATTACTTTAAATATATTAAACTTTTCTCTTAGCTCATGGTGGGATGGTGGGATGCTGAGACAGCATCAAGAATTTCTTTTTTTTTTTTTGTTAAAATAAGTAAAAGCTCTACTGAAATTTGGATGTCTTGGGGAAAAAGATGTAGTTTCCACAGTTGATAGAATCTGAATGACGCCATAGAGACATTGCATTCATGTGAATATCTAAATGCTGTAGTTTAAAATAGATTAACTCAAACAGTTGGAGTTCAATTCACTAAGTCTAAGGGATATCACAAAGAAGGGAATGGTTTGTTTCCTTTGAATGTTGGACACTCCCACTCAACTGAGCAGAGGTTGCCAATCAAACCTGGGGCTGGGAATGGAACAAAAAAGACAAATGGGTCCTCTGTTTTTCTCACAGTAACTTTAAATCCTTTTCCCACAAACCTGTTCCTTAAAAGTGCAGTGGTGAAGGGTGGAGAGATGAGCAAAGCCTATCTCCTCCCTTCATGTTCTTCAGCATGCTTTAAGAATCAGTATAGGCCTGAGAAATGGCGGAAAATTGGCGACCACAAGGAAGACTTTCAAGGCATCCCAGCATGCAAAGCAGATATTGGAAACTGAGCTGTTGTAATTATAGGCTGTGGAATAGATGTGGTACCCATTAACCAAAATTGTTGAATCGACAAAAATTACACAGTCCAAAAAATGTTTCAAACTCTTAGCCCTTCCATTGCTTGCTATGTTCCAGTACCTACAGCAATGATCTGGCAAAATTCTTGTCTGCTTGTGTAATGCATTTTTCCACCTATTGTATTTCTACAATGTATTTATAAAAAAATACTCAGTTACCACCCAACTGCCCACAATATTTGCATACAAGGAAGGCACATTTTTTGTGATTACAATGACATAAATGTGGATTTAAAAAAACACTTATGCCACTCAGATTCTTTGTATTTCCCAATGAGCCCCAGAGGGCACTTGCCTGAAGCTGATGCTTAATAATAAGCTATTACAGTTATGAGTGGATGAGGGCTATGGTCAAGTGATTTGCACTTAAAGTTCTGCATTTAAAAATAAATGGAAAGTTTTTTTAACTTGCCAAATATGTCTTGATTTAATTAATTTAAGTCTGATTGTAATTACTTGTGTACTAATACAATAGGTGTGCCACCCTCCACTTAGTTCTTGTTTAAATAAAAGTTTGTGGTAGGTTGCAGCATGCAGCCAGAGGTGATGTAAATACTCCCGTTTTTGCTTCTATGGTCCCCCTAAGCACTAATTAAAAAAGAATCATGACAACAGAGGCCTCTGAGCCACTGCCAGGTTTCTGCATTATTAGTTAGAAAAGGAGGGAAAGAAGGATTGGTTTGGACTTGCTTCTTGTTTAATAAAGTGCTGTGTGATTTTTCTGAGCTACTGACTTCCACATGTTTCTTTGAGCTCAAAGTGGTTTCTTATCTAACACAAGGGGTGGTAATGGTAATAGCTCTCAATTTAAACAGGTTTTACCACATTTTTTTTTCCAAATAGGTTTAGATAGGCAGCCCCTTTTCTGAACCTAATAAGTTGATTTCTTGTGATGGTACTGTTGGAGGAGGAACAAATTTACAGCCTCTGGACATGACTCACAGCCTTTGTCCATTTTCAATGTCTTTGGTTATAAGTGAATGAGAGGAAGCCCCACTCAATCAAGTGCTAGTCCATAAATAAAATGGGATATGTCAGGGCAGTGCACTTCTAATGGAGACAAAGATTTTCACTTACTACCATAAGAAGAAGGAGGTGGTGGTGGACAATGGTGGTGGGGCATTTGGAAAAGTTGGAGCAGCAGGAGTAATACTTTATAATTCAGATTGATGAGAATCTAATCCACCTTAAGGTCACTTCAACATCAAAACGAAGCGGAAAGCATTTTTCAGCTGATGTAAGTCAGGCTGGTGCGGCTTGAGATGCGTGTCTTGCCGGTAGGAAGACAGGCATTTGGGTTTGCGGGAGTGTGCCATTTTCCCCACTTGGTTAAAGGATGACTCACCACTTTATCTCAGCCAGTGAGTTCCGTCCAACTCCTTGAGACTGACTCATAATGTGTGCCCATCTCCATGGCCCCTAACTAGATCTTATTATAAGTTGGCTCTATTATGTGCATGTCACAGCCTAATTCTCAAAAAGAAACTGAGGGCCATTGTGATAAGCAAAAAATACACAAAACTCTCAACTTTTACACAACAAACGGCAGATGAATCCCTATAATCCTGTTTGCTGTCTTTTACAGGCAGCAAGGAAGCGCAAGATCTCGATATTGAAAGCTCAGGGGAAAGCAGCTGAAGCCATCCGGGAGCTCAATGAGTATCTTGAACAGTGAGTGTTGTTTCAAACTAAAGACATGGTCATACACCGCTAACCACCACTTTCTTTTTTTTCTCCTTTTTGGCTTATTACTCTTTGCATTGATCAAGTCTACTCTTGGGAAAAAAAAAGACATAAAAATTTTCAACCATCAGAAATGCACCGAGTTCTGTTGCATAGCATCAGGATGATGGGTTTTTATTTTTTTGGTTGCAGGTTTGTTGGAGACCAAGAAGCATGGCATGAATTGTCGGAGCTCTACATCAACGAACATGAGTAAACACTTATTACTTGTACTATATATATATATATATATATATATATATATTTTAATGGCAGAGATTATGACACAATAGTTTCACCTGAAGCACAACACACTGATGGCTTGATTTCTAGAGGGCTTCTGGATGGCAACAATGGAAGGCGGTAAAATGCCAAACATGGCTAGAAGTCTGAATGGAGCCTTGTTCATGTTTATCACATAACATTTGTTTAATAGGATTTTAGTCTTAAGCCACCTCTCCTGTATATGAGAGCAGAATAACTCCCTGGCCTCCCACTGATATCTCAGTTGCCAAGGAGAAGTGCCAGACGGCATTGTACAGAAAATAATTTGGTTTGTGTCACCTTTTATCCTTCCTTAATTGTCTGGAGCTCAGAAGTTACTGAAGCGTTGTCTGGTGTTGAACTATGATTTTTGACTATATGCAGTGTGTGTGTGGGCACACTGGCCCCCAGGTTGCTCTGTTGCTCTGGGAAGTGGGGAGCTGTAGTGGGAATGTGTGATGGCTACTTATTGGATATTTCATGCTTTTGTTTGGGAGGCTTTATTGCTGTAGTAGCCAGAGGAAATCCAAGGGTGAGCGGATTATCTCCAGCTTATCCCACCACTTCTAATATCACACCATACACTCCCACTGCTCCTTATCTACAGGCGTGTCAATTTCTTTTCTTTGTTTTCTTTATTTTGGGATACAAAGTCCGTGTTTCCCTTTCTCCTCCTCTTCCGGATTGCCCAACATTATCACCACTCTTTTCCACAAGGATAGAGCCACAGTCAGAGAGAGCACACTTGCTGTGAAATTCCCAAGAGAAGGTGGTGGCACTTTTCTTTCCTCTGGCTAGAGAAAACAAAGGCTGATGGACAAGCAAGGAAAATAAATAAACTTTCCTCCCTCACTGTGCAACACCCTGGGAGCTAAAAATAAACAAAGTGCTGCCATTTTAAGAATTGCAGCAGTGTTTACACATTAAAAATGTAATTAATAGTCTGTAAGTAGACAGTATTAAAACAATCCTTGCTCCAGTGCTGTTTATACAAGAGATCTCTGTTGGAATCTGTTTTTGGCTTTCCTTTGACCCAGCGTAGAAGACTGGACTGGTCATCCAGAATTACAGAATAAACAGAAATGTTTTTGTTTTTTTACATTACATATTTTGGCACAGTCTTTCTTTCAGATTTTTTTTTCTCACAGTGCACTGTTATAATATATGAGAAAGCCACTCTTGATATTTTTAGTTAAAGAAACCCACCATAAGTCACCAAGTTGAACACATGATGGTCTACAATTTCAGAGGACAGCAGTAGAGAGTGGCTTATTGAGTCAAATGGCTCATAAGAAGAGTAGGAGAGGTAAAGGCCTGGCTCTGGTACAAGACTCTGTGATGAAGGAGCCGGCTCTATGCAGGCCTCGGCCACTGCATGAGCACATCTGAAAGTCTTTATAGAGAGGAAGTGGTAATTGTAAGCAGCCTCAACCTTCCAAGCCCTCTGATCTTGTTCTACTCAGCCCCTTCCCCCTGTTTATTTCTTTCTTTCTGTCCCCACCTTCATTTCACTCCGATGCTGTTAATCTTTCAGCTAGTTACATTGACAGACTTTAAGTAGACAATAGCATTTTCATATTGCAGCCACATTTGTTTCTTTTGAATCTTGCAGAATAGTAGCATGTAGGCATTTTCCCCTTTTGCAAAAGGATTGAAAGGACTTCTGATTTATTTTAGGGTTGATATGTTTTAACAATCGAGTCCTAGGGCTATTTTGTTTAACTGATAAGATTAAAGCAAAAGGAGAAACACACAAAGTAAAGCAAGGGAGTTAACAGAACCGTGGGAATTTAATGTTTCTGCACCATGAAAGAAGCGCTCATAGATGGTGGTTGTATGTGGATGTAGTTTAACTTTCTGTGTAATGTTATCTTATGCATGTCTTGGCCTGGTCTAGTAAAGGGGAAACTGTATTACAAACGGAGTGGCAGTGGATTAGTGTGAGGTCAACAGCTCAGCACTCTGCTGCTGAGAAGTGATCTCATCTGAGTATAGGCACTGTGTGCCAGGTCTGACTGCAGTGCTGACCTCAGGAAGGTAGTTAACTACACATTAAAGTCTGAAAAAAAAAAAATACCAGACAGACAAGATTGATCCTCACGCGCCTCCTTCTGTTCTCTACCAAAAGGAGAGAATCAGGAGGCTGCTTAGACTTTTTTCATTAGCTGTCTATGTGAACAGCATTGTGTTTAGTGTAACGCAGGAAATAATCCAAATGTTGAGTTAATCAGGTTTACGACTATGAATCTATTTATGGTTTTCCTTGTGATCTCTATAGTTATGGAAAAGCTGCATTTTGCCTTGAAGAGCTGATGATGACCAATCCTCACAATCACTTGTACTGTGAGCAGTATGCTGAGGTATGTACCTGCTGAGACCTCTATCATCAAGCAGTGAAATAAATATTAGCAGTGAGTGGGTCCACTGTAACACTAAGAGAGCCCAGCACTCTTAACATCATGTATGGATAGAGGCTCATGAAAATAATAACTGGGATGTAAATGTTTTTGCTTATTCAGATGCTATGGTGTCATTTTTTTTTTTTTTTTTACTTTTTGCCTAACTATTGGTTTTGTTTAATGCCTCCTCACACAGGTGAAGTACACTCAGGGAGGCCTAGAAAACCTGGAACTATCCCGAAAATATTTTGCCCAGGCACTGCGGCTCAACAACCGAAACATGAGGGCATTGTTTGGTCTGTACATGGTAAGTACTGCTTTGCATGAGAAAAAGGAGGGAAAATAGTAGAACCATTTTTGTAACCCTGTGGTTTGTCAAGGTTGGGCATGTGTGTATGCGTGTGTTTTTGGGGAGAAGGGGCTCTTAGACAGGTCAGCTCACTGCTGACTCAGGCGGTGAACTCCAGAATCGGAAAGTCTGCCCCTCTGGAGTGCTTTATTCTAGTAATAATACCCCTTCGGTGAGACCTTTTTTTATGTGAGCAGTACTTAAATAAATAAAGCAGCCATGGAGTAAAAGGGCAAGACACAGTGAAGTACAACTGCTGCAAGCATGTTTTTGTCTGCAATTTATCCAACCTAGCAAGTGCCATTTTAATTGTAGTCTTTGATGAACAGTCCTTTAATCTACATATTTGTTTAAACAGGATGTTGTCTGCTAGCACCAATGCATCATTTGTAAGTGAGACCTGACATAAGAACACAAACGAACTGGTGCATGTAAAAAAAAAAAAAGTCAAAGGGGAAGCAGGTCTAAGACAGAGCGCCTCAGTGTTTTCCCCTGCACTGCCCTGGGATTCTTCAGGTAGTCCAAACACCTCATTGTAGCACATAGCACTACCTTCTGAAACTACTCAGAGTTGTGGAGCAAGCACTGACGGAGCAGGCTTTGGTCAAACATAGACATTTGCCTCTGTTAACTTTCAAGTCAATTTGGAGAGAGAACAGGCCTTGTGCTGTTTCCTGACAAGTCGTCCACCGACACTCAGGTCTTTAGTGAATACTTCAAGTGGGAGTTTATTCTTTATCAGTCACAGATCTGTCTAATAGTGTGTTTTGCAGATTGTCAACTAATCTCTGTGGTCCAGATCATGACAGGTGCGAGAAGTTCAGCCAACGGACAGGAAACTTTCACTGTTTTGCACCAACTCATTGAGTAGACTTGGTTGCATTGACCACAGTTGGTTTGGTGGTTAGTTATTCACAACACTTACGTGGGGAATTCCCTCTATAATAGTTTATTTGTGTTTATTCAGGGATAGCCTATTTTAGGTGACATCATTGCTTTTGAGGTTTTTGAGGAGTTTTTTGGGGGGAAAAAAAGCAAAACCTGCTTGCTAAAATACACAGACTGTTATTATATTAAAAAAAAGCAGGTCCGGGTTGATTGGTGTGTTGTAAAATTTTCAGCACACTAGAACTGGGTTTTGAAGTGCAAGAAGGGTAGTCCCGCTGGGGTTTGCTGTGTGGAGAAGATGGCAAGTACATGGGAAAGACATGGGATTTGTGGTTCGTAGGAAGCTGTTTGGGTAGGCAGAAGTTGTGATTCAAGAAGTGTTTCTCTCTCACTTTGCTTTGGGTTTCTGTTAAATTGTTTGAATCATAGAGGGTGCTTTCATCGCCGGGAATCGATGGTGTTGGATAAATTAGGCCTGTTAAGTGACAATTTACGTATGAGGCATTAAAAGGCTCAGTTTTTCCTGACCATAAATGATTACTCCTCTGCCATCAGGCCAAGGTCTGTTTTTTCTCCTGAATCTACCACAATGACTAGTAGAGTGGTAGATGGTGAGACTTTGTTGCACATTCATCTCAATTATGCTTTTATAGCTGTTTGAACCAGGTTGGATATAAGAAACCCCCATCCTCAGTTCTCTCTTGGGATTCTTCCTCATTTTGTTTTTTTGTTTTTTTCTTCTTTCTTTAGTCGGCAAGCCACATTGCTGCCAGTCCTAAAGTTAGTGCCAAGGTGAAGAAGGACAATATGAAGTATGCTGCTTGGGCCGCATCACAAATAAACAGAGCCTACAAGGTGAGTCAGGTGTAATTGTATATTTTGATCAATTGTGCAAACTACATTTTCTGTATTATTGAATAGAAAATAATGTTCCTTTTTTGTCAGTGGTATAACGGCATAGTCGTAATATTGTCACTGTTTGCATTATATAGTATGTAGTCTCATAATGAAATGTTTGTTTGTTTGGGTGCATTTACTGTTAATGTATTGACTTAAGGCCACAAAGACTTTATCAAACCATATTTTCAGATGAGCTTCCACAGATTTTCTAAGAAAATAAAACTTTCTGATATACTTTCTTCACAAATGTGAATGTAATCCCCAAAAAGGTAAAACTATTAACAAGTTTGTGCTTTCATAATTTAGTGCCCACATATGCACTGCACAAGCACACAGTAAAAAAATGGAAAAAGTGACAGATTACCCACATGGTATCACTAAAATGGTGTATACTGTTGTCATGGTGAACCAAGTATAAAGCTTATGCAAAGGAAATATTTTTCTGCCATCTAACCCATATGTGCTGCTTATTTGGGCATCAAGTCTTAAACATGTAATAAGTGGTTACTTGTTCAGCATGTGTGGCTCCTGTTGAGAGAAGAGCTCCCCGCTGAGCCTCTAAAGACCACCATACTCATGGATACATTTCACACGTGTCAGTTTGGGGCCTGTTACTAGCTTTACATTGACACAGTGCACTGACAGTTGTTTTCCTGAAGTCTAAGGGATCTCTTTGATAAAGACAAAAATGTTGCGGTAATTTATCCAACAAAAATAGTCGGTTAAATGTTTTCTTGACGGCTAGTGCACTTTGATCAACAATGTTACTGACATCACCTTCTAGTCTAAGAAAGTCTTTGATTGTAGCAGGGGACAAGATGTATATCTCCAAGAGCAAACATTTAATCATAAATCAGAGGCCTAATGGAGGTAAAGGGACAGGTGTAAAAATCCAAAATTAGTTTAGAGGCATACTACAGATAAAATGTGAAGGGCCATTAGATACAGACTGGGCAACAGAAGCTTGTGCTTTGAAAGGACTGTCAACTACAACTACATAATGGAGTGGGGTGACATAAATAAATTGTCCCAATGCACAGATCAAAAGACTTCAGTGTGGTTAGCGTTTAAATTCACTTTTACTCTTCTAAGATATTTGCAAATCTATAACTTGAACAGATCTGTAATACCACTGCTTTGAGACTTCATCTGAAAGTTGTTAGAGGGATTAAACTGTAACAAAACCAGTAGGCTAGCACATGCTTTTCTGGCTTAAATGTTTTCTCTTTTGCCAAGGAGGTGTCGGAGAGGTTTTAGCCACAGATATGAAGCACACATCTGTGTTTAGTGATGGTGGTTATAATGAATAAAATATAAAGCTATTTGCTGCCAAGATCCATACATTAATTTGCCTAGAGGTCAATACATAATGACACATGAATTTTCTTATTTGGAACTATACTTTTTTTTATATAACAATTAGTCTTTAAATGAATTCTTTCCGTCACTTGTTTTTAGACAAGTTTTAGAGTGGTGTGATGACATAAAGACATAAATACTTGGGCCACCATCAGAGCCCTTCCGACAGTGTTGAAAGTGTTTAAAATGTTATTCCGATGTGGGTTTATCCCTCTGGTGACTTTCTGACACTCTCACGGACCATGAAGTCACCTGAGTTACACTTCTGCCCACTTGTTCTACCTTGTTTTGTTGCCTGGTAATGGCGAAAATGTTTTACAGGGCTTGCCTCTAAGTGCGTATGTGAAGTTGTGTGTGTGTGATTTAAATTTCTTTTTTTTCTGGTTGCTGTGTAAGACACGTTAAATGACAAGGTGTAAGGTTGCCTCTTATTCTTCCCCTCCCCAGTTAAATTACTTCTCAGATCTTTAGAGGGGTGGAGCATTGGCCTCTGTAAGACAGCTGCAGGCTGCTGTTGGCTTGTGCTGGCTGATTGATAGCTCCTCAAAAGCCTTTGCCTGTGTCAGTCGTCCACTTTTATTAGAACTTGTACCTGGTGATTGTCATTCTTCAGTGTGAGAAAATGTCAGGTAGGTGAGTGCAAATGGGAGCAGATGTCAGTGAGAGGTCATGACTGACTGTGCCCATTTTAGAATGTAATTACCCTGGTTGTGTTGGTAAACGGTAAAGTGCCAGAGGTGTGTAGAATGTAGGTGCATGTGGCATTAAAGTGGCTGTACACGGCCTGCCCTCCTGGCCTCAATGATCTAAACATATTCTCTGATTAGTTCCACTGTCATGGACCGCAGGCCCCCACTGCGTCACGAGTCTATTATCAGAAGCTCTAAATAGATGTGGAGCTGTCTGGTCTGCTCCTTTTGTTGTAGAACAGGGCACGAGTTAATGTGGTGGTCTCACCTCAGGCTGAGGAGATAATTGACTACCGGGCCCGGGGTAATGGCGCATTAGGCAGCAAGGCAATGAAATGCACTGATCATTATAGCTACCACACCGCACACACACCCTAAATCTAAAAGAATGAGTCACTCTTGGAAATTACGTAGCCAATTCTACACCTTAGCCAACCGCACTCTCTATGTTGGCTAAAGAGGAAGGAAAAAACTTCATGCCATGGAAATGCACTATAGGCTTGGTTTAGTTCCTGTTTGTGGAAGTGGTAGTTTTAGCAATGACACGAGTTTCAAGTTTTGATTGAATTTTATTGTAATAATGTGATTTTTGACATTTTGAGGGTATGTTTCTGTCGTTGAAAAAATTATTACAGAATAAAACAAACTATTTTATGGTACCTTCTTAATGCACACTGGTTATGTCAGTGTAATGCCAGTCATGATGGGAAGCTTATTTTGTCATTTAAGAATTCCTTGTCAAACCTGATGTAATGTATAAATGTACCAATCAGAAAGCACTGATTTTGAGCATCCATGAATTTATTGCAAAACCTCTGGGTACAACTGTGGATGCTATGGGAAAACATTAAAAAAACATTTAAAATGATAACTTATTTGGTTAAAGCAGTACATTTTAGGGTTGCTTGTATTTCCCTCTTTAACACACTATAAGGAAAAAAGTCTTATTGTATTGCACTTGAGTTGAACAGTGTGATTGAACTACACTTGACATGTTTTCAGACTTGTATTAACCTTTTAGTTGTGGGTGAGGTGGGGTTAATTGAAACTACCTTTTATTGGTTCCTTGGCCTAAGGTTAAATAATTTGTCTTTGCAGAGGGTTCCCTTTAAAAATACCAAAGTTTAATTGGGCAGAGTGCTTGGATGTTCATACATGAGTAATTATTTGTATGTTTTAGGACTCGCTTCCTGTGGAAGTCAATAGACACTGGGCTAAAATTAGCGAGTGTTATATACTCCTGTACTAGAGGCCATGGAAATGGAAAAGGGCTAATCATGTCCTGTCTCGGAGCACATTAATACAAAAGGACTAAAATGGCACTTATGCAACATTTGAAGAGCAACTTTCAGAAGGATTGTAAGGATTGCTTGACCTAATAGTTCTATCAAAGGCCGGCTGCAGTGATTCCTTCCAGCTTCACAGATTACAAACTGGGGCAAAGATGTTTCTATTTAATGGGGTTATCTAATACTTACTTTGACTGGATCATCTAATGACCTAATATTTTCTCTGTCACTTGTGGTGTCTCTTTTCGCCTTCCTTCAGCTGGCCGGTCGTGGGACGAAGGAGAATAAATGCTCGGTGAAGGCTGTGGAGGAGATGCTGGAGTCCATGCAGATCACCATGTCCTAGATGCCCTTGTCTTACTCCGCACATTCTCATATGTCTTTTGGAGCGACCTGGCTTTGATAGCCTTGCAGTGTGACCAGAAATGTCTCCTAAAACACTTTTAATACCTTTTTAAGGATTAGTTACACTGACATGGACAATGAAAGGCATTTGTTTTCCTTAAGTGCGTCCATCTGGAGTCTATTTCAGCTATTTTCAACAGTTTTTTTTGTATTAATTCAGTCAACAATCATTCATTTGTACCTTAGACACCAAAGCCATAAGGTAACATGACTAACTGTATAGAATAATTGCTATTTATTAAGACACTGTAGAGAGATCTGTAAATCACACATCAACTAATTTTTCTTTTAGTCATATCTATTTAAATGTCTTCAAAGAACATGACTGATGGCTGAAATAAAAAATAAATTTCTTTGACTGTTCAGCTGTCCACTTCTTGAAAAATTCCATTTCTCATTATGGAGTAAGTGGTAACAAGGTTACAAGAAGGAAATCCTGTCTCTGTTACCTCTGACAGCAACTGAACTAACCAACAGCAACCCAAAGATCTCTTCATTCTACAAAGCGTTGCCAGTAAGTCAAGGGAAGTGACACCACTACCAGTTGAAAAGAAAATGCTATTTATGAATTTGGGTATATTTATGGTAGATAAACAAGACAAAGTATTACTTCAAGCAGTCCAGGTTTCCTCTGTGAATTTGCATTGTTCCGAAGTGATTGTTTTAAACTCTCTTTTAGACGTGTAGAACTGTTAATTCCATTTCTTTTTGTTTGTTAAGCTGTGGCAATTGTGTCATAATTTTACTTTTTAACTGTTGGAAAACTTCAGTGTTGAGTTTATGGTATTCTTTGGACAGCTTTTAAATTGACAGAGGTCACCCATTTCAAAGCCGTTAGTGTGGAATCCAGTTTTAGCAATATTTTAATACTGTCTGGCCAAGATCTTTGTATGTGCAGTGTTTTTTCCCATACAATTTGGTGAAACAAATGAAAACCAGTGCTACTTGAGCAGAAACTTACAAGTGCTTTTCTAAGTCGGCGGCAGTAGCTCAGTGGGTAGAGCAGTCGTCCTTCAACCGGTAGGTAGGGGGTTTGATTCCCACTCTCCCCACAGTTCATACTGTTGTTGTGTCCTTGGGCAAGACACTTAACCCACCTTGCCTCCAGTGGCTGTAACACTGGTAATTACTGTAGAACAATGTAAGTCGCTTTGGATAAAAGCGTCAGCTAAATTAATAAATGTAAATGTAAGTCTCTTCAAGACTTTGTGTAAAAGATTTTCAAAGACATATTTCTTTTGTCCGTGTCGCAAATGCAAAAAATTTGACACTTCCTGATGTTATTTGTAAAGTTGTGGGGAAAAAAGCAAGGTGTCCAATTTGTTTGATTTCTAAGAGATGTCAGTTTCCAGTCCTAGTCACTAAACTGAGGCGATAGTGCCATCTGTAGTCAAGATGAAGTACTCTGAATACGAGTGAAGACTTTATACAGTGGCGAGTGACACCTGGAAGAAGGTAATTTCTGCATATCAATTTAACCCATACAGTTTGTTTCCGCTCTGTCTGCAAGTTATTTGCTGAGCAAGAAGAAAATGCTGCTCTTCTTCGTCATTGACCAATTCAACATTGTGATGAATGCTTTTCTTGATTGCTATGCAGTTCAAACACATCCTTTCAGAGGCAAGAAATATAGCCTGTTGGCCCAGATGCTGTTTTGTGTAATTTATTTATTTAAAGTATCTGAGGCCCAGCTATTGGCTGCCATTTTAATTTTTAATTCCAAAGTCCAAATTTCAGCATGTACCTGGATGACAGAAAGACAATAGTCGTCTAAGGTGATTCACTCAGTGCTATGTATAATCCTGGATTCCCTGAGATTATCTTCTGAAGGAGCTGGCTTGTCTTCAGCTACTACACCAGGTGAAGGGAAGAGCTCAAAGATAATCATGCACTGTATTCCTCAAAACCAGGATATGATCATTAAGGTGAAGAGATGAGGCAGGTGGCAGATGAAAGTGGATGCTGAACAAGAGGAAGTACATGGAAAGAACAGATAATTGTGTATCTGAAAGGCAAATGTGGGGTGCACATTTGTTCCACGATGCTCCTATGAAGCAAAGCTTAGCAGTTTCTCCCAAGGTGAGGGGGCGAGTGGAAAGGGAGAGCAGGACCCGGTTTGAGCTCATCCATCTCTGTCTGGTTTAGAGGGAGAAGCTGGGAGTGCTAAAGATGGATGAGGCATGCAGTGCTAAATCCTACCCCGTCCCCGTCACAAAACCAGCCTGGTGATGAAATAGTGTTTTGGCTACAAGCAGGGACGGCTCAACCCACTCCCTTTTTTCTGGGAATGGAGATGTAGAAGGAGTGGAGAGTTTGACCGCCAAGGATGGATCACTCAAATAACACCTGACATCACATGTAAACGAGAACGGTCCAGATATGTTACTGATTCCATTCATTGTGGAACTGGCCGCCGCAATCTCACTTTACATTTTCACAAGAATGTGCAACGTGCAGTGCTTTATATCCACTGAATATTAACACTTTGACAACATTCTCATTGATTTTAATGTTTGCTTACAAAACACTTTTTTAAGGAGAATTACACTTTATTTTCTTAGCAGGACTGTAGTTTGGGATTTGTATGCTTGGGGTAACCATTGACCAAATATTGATTATTCATAAAAAATATATATATTTTCCCAGTATGTTATGAAGCAGTGTGCAGAAGTACATGATTCGTATTGCATAATAAAATGCCAGCATTGCATTCAAAAGGAAATGTTCAAAGTATTTTTTCTTCATTTCTCTTTGGTCATTGCACAATGCTTCCTTGTTGACTCCAGCTTTTTGTTCCTCAGAACTTCAGCAGCATGAATGCAAAATTATAATTTTTTTCTTCTCCAAAGGTATTGATGCTGGGAAATAATTTCCTTTTAGGGTAAGACAACATCCCTGAACAAAGTCAGACTGTGAGAAACAGAGAAAGGGGGAGAGAATTGTGGTTATGAAAGTGTGATTATGAACATGCAGACAATGTGCAGGCATGCCTCGATGTCAGCTCCAGTTTGACTAAGCGTGTGAGTAAGTGTATGTGAGAGAATGTGGTAATTTTGAACAATATGAAGAGCCCATGGAATTAAAACTATTGGCTTCATGCGGTGCTTGTACATGGCCTGCTGACCAGGAGGCTCCTCACTGCTGCTATCTTCTTTCAGAGGGTGTTCTGAAGCCTCTGTGGGCTCTTCTATATATTGCCCAGACTTTTAAGCTTCAGGTTTTCTGGCAGAGGTCTTGGCCTTGCACATGTTGTGGCTACATCCTGTCTGCAAATTCTGTCACAGCATAGGGCATGTGTCAAATCAGAGAGGGGCAAGTAGCTGGCTCAAGAAGTTATTCTTTCCAGCCCAGGCTCCCAAACCACAAATTCCCCTCTCAGTGTGTTCTCAGCAGGAAAGCTCAGGCCGACCCCACATAAGGCCAAGGCCCTAATTTCAAAAAGAGGGAAAATCTGAAATGGCTACTGTCTGAACATCCTGGGTGAATAATAATGACAACCACAAACCATTTGTTAATGTAAGGTATGAACTTTAAGTATGTGGTTTTGCAGAAAAAGTGTTACATAGATATGGACAAGAACATGTTTGTCTGATTATGGACAAGCTTGAACATGTCACAGTCACTGAGAAACTTCTCATATGTATCTACCTTAACCTTTTACCATCCAAGAATGATAAACACTGCTGAATTATTGAACATGAGTCAAATGAGTTCTGGGGCTCAGTGCCAAAACTCATTCCAACTGGAAACATTGGGAAACATATTTCTGCAGTTTGTGCTTTGATGTGCAGATACTTGATTACCCACATACCACATTCAACACTTATATTTTGACTGCCCCAAGGATCTCTCTTTACTTACAGAGCACTTGGCTTGGACAGCCACTAACAACGCTTAGTGTCTTTTTGTATTCTTCAACAATATACACTACGATAATCTGTTCAAAATCACATGAGTACTTTTGTCCCCAGGCACATAAGGCTTTATTACATCTCAGCTAGTGGCAGATGAACAAAGAGAAGAGGGGAGATGACACTAAGAATTTGCCCTGGGGTATTACAGATTTTCTTTAAAGTGAATTAAAGAGAGCGAGTGGTTGTCAGTGTCTAAGTATCAGCCCTTTGTCCAAGGTGTACCCCGTCTGAGGACCCGGCTGGTGGGATAGGCTCCAGCCACCCACGCCCCCTAACGACACTAAGTACAAGAAGGTGATTTGAATTGATTGAATGGAAGTACTGCAGTCATGTTTGGCTTAGGCCATGTAGTTTCTTTCAGCTGCATGACTTAACAATTGCAGATCAGCAGTGTGGTTGCATTTGGGACAATAGAGAGCGAAAATAGTCAGAAAGAATGCTTACTGATGAGGGAATTCTAGCAGAAGTGAGGCGACAAAGAATTTCATTTTAAAGCATGAGATGATTTGAAAGATGGACTTCTACTGTGACCATGCTCAGGGGTTTTCCCAAGCCAGTTTGTATCAGCAGTCTTTTCTCATGGTGGCTATTTGTCCATCATCTCTGGGGTGGGTGGAAACTGACCAGCTTTAGAAGATGGATTTCCATTAAAAAGAATGGGACGGATGTTATAAATCATGATTATTTCTTCCTTGTGCAGGGCATACTAACATGCAATGTGGTCTCCTGACTTGCTTTGACTGTCTGACTGTCTCATTCTGCAACATGGTAAGGTTAAAATATTACACCCTTTCCCACATATATCCTGTCAAGAACTATCATTAATTTTCTTATGACATGCTGTGTAATAAACACAAAAAATGTTCTGCAATGTGAGGAATAGGAGATAAGAGGAATGTTTTAGTAGCCTTTGGCCGTGAATGGGAATGAACTCCACTGTGTTATTGTGCACATATACACCAATGGATACTCATGTCACAGTGGTGCATTCTCTTCAGTGTGAACTTGGCAGGCGAGTGCAGCTACCATCTGCTTGTGGGAAGAGGGATATGGCAGACGCACAACCACAAACATCCAAGGTAATAGTGATGGGTTCCACTCAGTCGCTATCTTCCAGACGGCAACCGAGCTCTCATTCCACCGCACTTGGGCCACAGCGCAACGACAAAGTGCTTCTCCAGTTTTCTGGCGGATACAGTGACTTTTCTTAGACATTTATGTCATTTTGTGTGAGTCCTAACGAAATCACTTATTCATAAATACGTTTTGAAACCAGAGCGAACCCTTTCTGTCAGGCAGGGGTTTCTTAATAATAAATGATAATTGGGATAGTTTTGTTTGTAAAACATTCTTTGCTTTTGGAAAACACATACAACATACTGTGAGCTTTAAGAGTGAGGTAAAGCCAACAGACTAAGAGGAAAACAGAAAAACAAAATAAAAAGAACATGGTTTATGAGTTGGATCTTTAGCCAAATTAATAAAATATCTGCCAGAGTATTAAAGGCTTCAGATCCATTACCTGTGGGAATCTTTTAATGTTAACTGGACTACAGAAACCTAATTATGTATTTTTCTATTTCAGGAACAGCCAGATATTATGGGGCTACTAATGACACTTGTTCAGTCTGGTTTAAAATGATCACATTAGCCATCAGGCATCTGTCCAACCTCCCCGTTCTAATATACAGTAGGTGTAAAATTTCACATCAATCATTACATTTCTGACATTAAAAGACACAGTTGATCAGCTAAATTGTGGTTGCCCCTGTGACCTCCCCTCCCTTTTACACTTGGCTTGGTTTGCAGGTTTTTCCCCGACTCGGACAGAGCCAAACCATGAAGCCTAATTTCACCACATATCTTTCTCATGAAACACATTCTGTAGGTGCTGCACGAGAGGCTCCTACAGTTTGTTGTAGTTAAATGCAACAACATTGAAACATTGCAGATTGTGTTGCAAAAGGCATGATGCATTCCAATCAATACTGGCTTACATCCACTCTGTACAGTTTTAATTATTTATTAGCAGCAGAGAGAAAGCATATTTAAATACGCTGAGGACGTCAAAGCATCCTTCTGCTGCTTGTTTGTGCCGGTGGAGAAGGACATAAAAGAATCCACAGGTCGGTGATGAGAGCCGAGGATTGTAATGTCACGTAATATTATCATCAAGTGTTTATATAGAATTACTCAAATGACGCTGCTATGGATATTGTAGCTATGTATCAGCACATTCAGCCAAGTGTCGACAACCTCACTGCAAAAGAGAAAGACAAGATCGAGTTCTTCTTTAAGATATCAAATTCTGCAACGCCCAATAAAGTCTACCTTCCATTTGATGGCTGAGACTTAAATCCAGTTCGATAATCTCAATTGCAACTGCCCGCTCACATTAAGCAGAGAATTATACAGCAACGTAACACTGAAGATCTGGATAAGTAATAAATATCGCATGATGCTTACTCGTCAGAAGGCTACAGTTACCTATGTGGTAACTGTTTGTCAATAATTGCAATGTTTAAAACCCCTGGAAAGTTTCTGTAGGAATTTTCCTAGCCCTTTGGAAAATAATCATTGATGCAAATTTGTTTTGTTGTGGAGGCTATGAATCAGGCCAAGATGGAGCTCAGTCCGGTTTCCTTACAGCCTAAATTAGGCTACTTTTCCTTCTCAAAGAGTATAGGATTAGAAAACCAAAACTATTAAGTTGCTTGAGTGAGAGCATAACTGTTTTGCCCTTGTGCGTCAACACTTGTGTTTTTTATTTTCATTTGATACATTGTTGGAGTCTTATCAAACCTTTAACGCAGTAGAGTCTGTGTGTCTACCTGAGTGTGCCATGGGCAAAGTCAATGAGGGAAAGACAAAATTACTTTTCCTTTCTCAAATCACAACAAAAACAATCAGTTGCAAAAATGTTGATTATGGCAAATCCAAATAAAACTCAAGTTTAGACGTAATCCTGAATGGAGCCCTAAGTGAAATTAGATTCAGGGCTCTTACAAGTTTGGCACATCAATTTAACATTTAATTTTAAAGCTCGCATTGGATTTAAAATATATAATACTATTGTTAATCAAACAGTTGCAATATTAAATCCTTTTCTGGTTTTTATTCTGCTTTTTTTAACTAATTATCAGAGACTTGACGATAATTGTTATTGTCTGGCCCTTAACAGACATTGTTTATCTATTTTTTTATGTTTGTGCAGGTGGATGCAGACTAAAACAAAGGCAATTTTTAGAACTGAGAGGTGAATGTTCAGCCATTTCTGTCACCATTCAACAGTATAACCTTGGATGGACACTTTGCATGCTCTCCTGCTCATTGTTCTGTAGTTGTCCATGTAGATTCCCCAGACTCTTGGACCTCCTGTGCGGGGAGAAACAGTCTCTGATTTGACCTGCTCCAGTGGTGTGGGATCTGTGAGAAATGTCCATGTCAAATCGGACTCATGGAGAGCACTTGGCTTTGATGCAACAGGCTCAGAGTTGCTAAACAGAGCCATTAGTGTCGGGCTGACGAGTGGTCTGGCCTGAAGGCCTCGCTCATCACCAGGGGTCCTGTGGTAGGAAGTGGTGGTCTGAAGGACGCAAGGCAAGGAAGGGGCTTGGGAAGTATGAAGCTCAATACACTGCTGGCTGGACTAGAGAACCAACAATATAAGGTGACTGGGAAAATATGTGGATATTTTGGCTACACCACATTTGGAGACCACAGAAGACTCAAAATCTCACTATCTGTCTCACCCCAGCAGGCTTTTGACAAGCGTAACCAGGATATCTTCTGTGTGTGGTATGCAAATCTCATTTAATCCTCTCACTTTTGCTTTGTTTGGGTGTTTTTTCTAGTGGAGGAGAGTTACGAGAATTTTGACCCATACTAGAGTCCTTCATGTATTGTTTATCAACCACTCACTCAGGACAGTTCAGGCCATGGCTCTTTAGTTTTATTTGAGTATTAGGACTCACCGCAGCCTTTTTATGAATGACTTGGATAGTATCAAATATCAGAACAAAGTCATATTTTATCATTGTTTGTACTCTTTGACTTCTAACTAATTGAGTCTGTCTGAGTTCTGGGAAGTGAAGGCAAATGCAAACCATTTCCACTTGCACTGCGTGTACTGTCGCCAAAATCAATTTGGACTGAGTTGAAAGTCTATGATTGAGCTGAAAATAGGATAAAAACAATACATTTTCTATAATGTTACATCCTATTATAACCAATGTATTTAGAAACATAACCTCTATAGGAGAGAAAAGTAGCAGACATGTTTGTGCTGATTGTAGTGAACCTTTCCACAGTGGGCTTATTATGTATAAACTGTGGGTTAGAACAGAATCTGCACTCGTTTTGCACTTCAAACACAAACCAAACTCCTTTTAACATCCAGAATGGCTTTTACCTGTGATTACCTTCAGTTACAGCTCTAATAAAATCTTATAAACATACAGCCATGAAAAGCCAACTGCTAGTTTGTTTACTTTCAACAGCTCAATTTCGTTTAGTATGATCTCTGAGTTCAAGAGGAGACGTCTGGTACTTGGAGGTTTTCTTTGAGGTAAGGGTCAGCCAGATTGTTCTCATCACCCCGTCAGCTCCCGAGCCATGTGGACAGGATGGGAAAGACGATTCCAGGGCTTGCATGTGGGCCACTGAAACTCCGATACCTCTGGAAGAGCCACTTTGGAGAGAAATGGGATAGTGCCATGTATCAAATCCACATTGATGTTTTTATTACATTAATCTTCTTGAAAGTTCATTATCACGTGAAATGAAAGCCCGGCTATTCATATACAGTACATACATAAAGACACACACTGACCATCACTCAAAATGGCTGACTGGATGAAGCTGCCTTGATGTGTACTTCTCTCTTTAACAAATCAAATCAGCAGCATTAACTCAGGATGCAGAGTATTAAATGAAAAACCCAAGGCCCCCAGGGCATAACTGAATTGCCTTACTCCAGCTCCTCCACCTTTGGTTGGCCATCTTGCATTCCTTGAGGAGAATATGAACATCTGAAGATGATCAAAGAGGGCATAACCGAAGCGTTTTAGGGGCCTGACTGCTGCTACAGTGTGATTGGAAGGGGTCGTCGTGACTGTGGGGTCTTGGCAGGATGACTCATGATCGGGTAATTTATTGGTCACAGCAGGGCTTCCGTTTTGGAGTTTGACACACTTCACACAAGATCATCTTCCCAACAACCAGAGGGATAAATTCCACATGTGTGTGTACTTTTACTGAAAGACGGGGAAAACATAGCAAACTATGTGGAGTAATGTTAGGATATTTTTAACAGATAGAGAGAAGCTGTCAAGATGGCAACTAAATAACACAGCTGTTACTTTTTTAAAATTGTATATTTAAAACAATAACATTAATACCTAAAAGAATAGACTAAGCCGTAAGCCTTAAGACTTTTAGGTGTATCAGCAGCAGTTACTGCCTCATACCCTGTCCCCTGCAGGACTATAGGACCACTTTAGAGTGGCCTGGACTGTTACAGAAGGAAAATTTAGGATGTATGAAAATATCCATGAATGTGTCCCATTGTTCTTACAGGGTGCATTCTTTTCATGATTGGCTATTATTGACCACTCATTTATCTTTAGTGACTTCGTCCACTCCTCATTGCGTGCTGTGGATTCTTCTCAGACGATACTTTTTAATCTATATAATTTCTACTTATTGCCCTGCCATCAACACTCTAAAGTTTATGAAGGGGCCATGATAATATTCACTGAAGGTTTATGAACCCAGTAAAATGTTATTTTGTGCAGTCTTCCAAACGGACAGACCACAAACCATCTACTCGTGCCATTAAGAGTCAGTATTGACCTGTTCTGTGGCATTCGGTCAAGAATCGTTTGCTTGGACAGAAAGCACAGCCTGAAACACGCACTTCTAATTCTACGATCGTCCAGGAAATTTGGGTGTCGTCCATTGTCTTTTATTGGTTCAAACCCTTTGGCCTCTTGTCTTATTCACATCAAACATGGTTGAAGTGAACTGAGTATCACATATTTTAAAACATTACATGTGGAGTTTAATATCTATCTTTATCTATGATAAAAATCTTTGATTGATCTGCTAAATTGAAGGAATGTTTATTCTGACTGGGAAAAACCTGTACGTAAATTGACAGACAGAATGTTGCATGATTTTTCTTTGAAAAGGCTTAATTCTCAGAAGATTACATTTCAAACTAACTGTTTCTGTCCTTGTTGTATCAGATTCAACCAGAGATATGACTCCAAACTTGTCAATATACAATCCTGCATGAGTTTTGAAACTGCTTGCCGTGTTTGCCAGTCACTATTGTCTTACTTCAACAGAATTTGATGCATATTTGTGACCACAGAATCTTGTTTTTGCACAATTTAGGCTTTTCTTTATGTGTGGAATGGAGACGGAACTCTTTGTCTCCATCAGCATAATTTCCAGTCATTAAGTATTTGTGAAGGTATTTTTCAACAGAACTATTTTTTTATCCTTGGTGCTATATAGAAAGACTTTTGAGCCTCTGAGTGAAAAGATGTTACATAATTCAGATTGACTGGTGTTTTGTGCTGAAAAGTAAGTCTATTTTGGTCTATCAATACACTGTTGTCATTTCAAATGAGCTATAAATCCTATGGCAATTGTGTGAATGTGGTATCCAAAATTTGGCTGAATGAGTGCAAACTCTTAAACTGTACAAGTGAGAAATACATTTTCCCACCACAGAAGGATTACATGAAGGACATATGACTAGAAAAGGTTGTGGTCTGACATAGAAATAGCTCAACTCAACATAAGGCCATTGTGGTTTGGGTGGTGGAGGGCTATTTACTTTGCCTTCAGCTGCACTGACCCTAGTTCACTTCACAACTCATAAGAGGAGGCCTCTTTGAAAGTGGCTTTAGTTTTGTTAATAGTTTGTTATCATTATGTGCAATGGCCCTGAGCTTAACCAATTTCCAGCTACTTGACAAAATCAGCCTTGATTTGAACTGACTGAGATGATTGCTTGATGGCGATGGGTCATTATAATAAAACTCCATATAATTTATCTTTTAGGGACTCTGATAAAATTAATAAAATACGTATAAGAAAGGAATTACAATACTGTGATAAAATATATATTTTTACAAAATATTTCTGCTGTCTAGCAATTTTTGCCTTTATGCAGATGTGTTGTTTAGCGGTTGAGGACTTTTCTGTCCCTAACCCTAACTATGCCAGTGGTAACCTATTGTCATGTCCAGTTAATTGCCACATGGATGAAGCATTTCCCTAAAAACAAGGTAACTTGGATGGGTCCTAACTACAATCATATGAAAATTAAAACTAACACCTGCTAAGTAAAAAATGCTATAACCCTAATAACCATATTTTCCAATTCCAATTGACTTTGGAAACTGCAGTGGTCACATACAAATACGTTTCGGTGTGTTCTTTCCCCAAAGCAATGACTTAATCAAGGTTACAAGCTATAAAAGCAAAAGTGAGTTGGATTATTATTTGACTAAACACAACGTTGTCAGAATGCCATTTCTTTTCTGTGCTGTGTCTTTTACTGCAAGTTACAGATGAGTGTTTTACAGCCATGTGGCCCCTAAAACGTGGCCCTGATGTAGTAATAGGGCCCTGACATTTCCCGTAAGACTGCTTTTTAAAACAGACCGACATTGTAATTATGCTTGGCTAGAGCTGCCCTGATGCAGCATAATGTTGTCCTATCAAAGTTAGGGATCAGATAACTGCAAGTGAGCCCTCTGACACTGACCAATGTTGTGTCAAGGGAAAGAGTTTAGAATATCTGAATTATTATAAATTGATGTTTGCCCCCTAGTATAGCCTTGCCCAAGCAGAGGTCCAAGCAGTGAGGTCATCATGTCGCGGGGCAGGCTTGTACACGCTAGAGGATGTCTCTCTGTGGGTGGTTTTGTGTCTACCCAAAGATCTTTGAGAAACCTGTGAAAATATGCAAGATAGTGCTTAAAACTAATGGGACCGTGGAACAATAGGTACAGGCCAAACTTGTGTTTCTTCCCTCAAAGCTTTCTTTTACTCTGCTGCCTGACAAGGGTTGATTTAGCTGTACTCTATTCTGAAGTGACTGCAGTAAAATAATTTATTGTGTTTTCTAAGTGAAATAAACTATGTCAAAATGATTGGTGAAATTTATAAATGTCTTTCATAAGAGGAGCCTTAGCAATAATATATGTCTGACTGCAGGGCCTCTACCACTGTGTAAACCTTCTGCACAGCTCTTGCTCTCTTGCATTTAGGAATATTTTATGATGAGAGTAATATTTTTTGAGCAGGAGCGACCTGATGTAAGAGGTGTTGTCAGTTAATAGGCCTTGCTTGGACGCTCATATCTCCCGTGTACAAACAATGATTAGACTGAAGACAGGCATGTACTGTTGAAAAAGAGTGGGCCTCTTTAAAAGGAAGGCACTGCGCACACTCAGGAGCCACTTCACTAATGGTATCTTCAGCACGGAGGGCCCAAGTATGCCTCTAAAAGTCTGACAACAAAGCTGCTTTCACGTATGAACCTGATGCTCTATGCTGCAGCCATAATACGTCACATTTGAGCTAATATTGCCATTTATAGGCCATTTGCTGTAGCTAACTCCAGCAACTGGCCAATAAATTTAAAATATATATTTTAATTCATATTTCTAAGTACACACAATTGTGATAATTATTCCATAACATTAGATGTGCTGAGAGGCATTAACATTCAACTAAAGTTATCGCTTTTGAGTCAAACAAAAAGCTTTTAAACTTTTGCTCAAAATCCCACATTAAAAAACTTTTCAAAGCCACACAAAACTGTGGTAATATCACCAAGGTGAGGCAGGTTAACGCCAGCTTTGAACATTTGAACAGCACTTAAAAACACATGCCTTGGATTTTTGTGGAAAAATCAGGAAATCAAGAACATTCCAAAACCTTGAGATGGTTTGATTTATTAGTCATGCACCAACATACAGATATGACCATACCCCCCACTTAGTGAGTGTGGTGGGAATGATCACATTTCTAACTGCATGGCTGTGAAAACATCCACAGTAAACCTTTACAACAGAACAATAGTGAATTTCCACAGTAATAATCCTGCCTGAGCAAACTCAAGCAGCTTCTGAGTTAACACTGGCACAAATGCCGCCAGTGCAGCTGAGTAAAAACGGAACACTGTCAAGGTCACAGTGCCACAATCCACTCAAGCGCACTGCTATGGGAAGTGGGAGATGTTGAAACAGATGTTTTTCATATTGGCTTAGTGGTGTACAGTTGACGAGTGCTCTGTTACATTAGTGCCGCACGCTGCGCTGCTGTAGGAATTGCATTTGATTTCATCTCTTCCTAATTATTTACAATAAGCTTTTACTCTCTCTTCATCAATTGACACTGATCCCTCAGAAGAGACATGCTGCTATGAGTCATCAGGCAAGCAGCCTTTCAGAGGTAATATTAGCATGTTTTGGTGCCCTCTAAATGTCTGTAAAAAGACTCTTTAACATAATGCACATGTCACAATGCACAATTAGTTAGTGTTTCAGTTTTTTATTATAAAAAAACTTTTAGAAATTGAGAATGCACAGTGTCAAAAGCCTAAATAAATTGGATTTTATTATTTACAACATTAACTGAAGCAGCGGTAGGAGTGTCTCAGACCTGGAAGTTGCCAAAAAGCCGAAGCCATGATTGCGAGGACATTTTTCATTTTCCCAGCCATTGGTACAATGAGACATTATTTGAAGTGGAAGGTTAACAATGTTAGGAAGATTGAAAACATAACTAAAGTAATAGAGTAGGCTATGTTAGATCTTCCAAAGTATGTACACTCATCTGAATGTGACATTGTGGAGTTTTGTATGTGTGTGTCCTTAGCTTCTGTCCCAGCCCGAGGGCAAAGGAATGGACATGTGCATTTAACAATATTAAAAAGGTTGACTCTTTTGCCCTTAAAGAATAGGATGCACCAACATTCGGACCTACACCTACGCACTCCTGGTGGGCAACCTGGACATTTCCTCCACAAACAAAGCCTGTTTATTCAAACACAGCATGAATCTATGCTTCACATTAAAACATTTTTTTATGTTTGTGTATAAAGTTATTTATCAGAATGTGTTGCAAGGTGCCTGTCTGATGCAAAAGTAAAGAAAACAAACTGTGATATAATTTTAAGCAGTTTCTGATGAGCACTTAAGTTCAATACACATTGAGACACAAAGAAGCTAAGTATAGGTTTAGCGGTGGAAAATGTGCTGTCATTTGGTATCATTTTCTGAAGGCTGTCTGGCCAATCTTTTGAACACAAGGCCAATGGAAACAAGTGCTACTCCGGACTCCCACAGATCTCAATATTACTGTGCTTTTCGAACTAAAACAGGCCAAAAATGCAACCAACCAACCTATCATCTTCATATAATATTACATTCTCTCTTTATCAAGTACATTTGCAGCGATATTGAGTGCCTCATCATCTTTACTGAGCGCTTCCCCTGGATACGTCAGATTCTCCTCACGCCATCACCCTTTCACCCCAGGAGAGGGTTTCAGTTCCAGTATCCAACAGCCCTCAAGGCACACAAATGCTTCTTATTTTCACTGCATCCTCTCTATGTCTCTTTTATGAAGCTTTTGCTAGAATGGGACTGCTCTTTGGGTTTAGAAAAGAAAAGGCATGACGACTGCCAAAAATGATCCGTGGTTGAGAAACAATGGCACACCCTGTGTGATTTTCACTGCTCTCCGATCCCCAGACATCCTCCTTGCTGTAATCCTCAGTTCCTTTTATTTGTCAGATCATGGTTGCCTTCTCCAATTGGTTGTGTCAGCTTTGGCTCAGGAACACTGAGACGATCCGACCAACATGTTGGTAAGTTGTGCCAAAAGAACAGAGAAGAAAGAAGGACGGAATGAGAGAAATGCTTTAATTGCTGCAACAATCTAGACAGTTTTGGGAAAATTTGAGAAATATGTGGATAATAAGACGGAAGTGAGTTGAAAGCACTAGTGTGTTCCAGCAGACTACAATTTGCCACACTTCCACTTGCGACATGTGTGGCAGACAGTGTGCGCTGGGCCACGGCCAGTATGGGACAGTGGCAAGGGATCACCAGGAATTGGAAAAGCGCGGATGCATAAGTTTGCTGCGGCTTGGTGGTTATGTAGATGAAGTAACAAGCCATGGGTAATTGATGTTGACAGATGCAGAAGAGGTCTACGTGTTCAATGATCCAATGAGAAAACAATTGAGAAAAGATGGGTGAGCTGTGCCAGTTCCCATAGACATGTGGTCAACACACCACTGTCTGTGTGACTCTAGTGAAGAAAGTATATTTTTAATTATATAAAATAATAATAATAATAATAATAATAATAATAATAATAATAATAATAATGTTATTATAATAATGGATTAGATTCATATCACAGTTTTCTCCCCAGAGACTCACGCTCCCAGTCCATTATTCATTCACTCCACAGTCACACGCTGGTGGTGGTAAGTTGCCCTGAGGCCGACTGATGGAGACGTGGCAGCCATTTTACGTGTACGACCTCTCTGACCACCACCAACTATTCTCACACATTCATACACCAGTGCTGTGGCACTGGAGGCAAGGTGGATAAAGTGTCTTGCCGAAGGACACAAAACAGTATGGACTGGGGAGAGCAGGAATTGATCACACAATGAGGTTTGCCATAGTTACTACAGGTTTTGTTTTGTTACTCTAAAATGTATTCTTGCAGTGATATTTGCTCAGTCATTTGTGAGGTTGTCTTTCACAAGATTCTGGAAGCAAATCTTTTTTACTGAAGCACAGACTGTAAAATTGTCAACACATACCTGTTCTCTTACGATGCAGCTCTCGGAGCACAGAAACATGGATGCACAACTCAGTGGAATTATTGGGAAGGAAGTACAGGAAGAACAAGATTAATTGCTTTACATTTATCTTGGCAAATGAACTTCTAATAAAGCTCAAAGAAAAATTTAAATATGGCCAGTGGGGAGACTGAACTGTGACGTGATTGATGGCTGAGGGCAAAACATTCCCATTGCTCGCAGGTGATTCTTTTACAACCTGATTTTTGAATTCATAGTAGACATTTATTAGTGGGTGATTGTTGATACAAGGCCACTCATTTCCTAAACAAAGAACTGCTCACCTGGACGAACTTGTCAGTGAGAAGGATTTATAGGCTCCTGGTGAAACATTTCAGCATATAAACACTGAAATGGAAATTTAATTAAAAAACCTTACTCCTTGTCAAAACATTAATAATTTAGGGAAAATGATTCCAACAAGCTGCACCAAGGCTCACATTTTAAGCTTTTTTTGATTGTAAGTATGCATCAATTCCTTCAGCAGCTCTCACCAGGAGAAAAAGAAGCCATTTCGACTTAAGAGCTTAAGATAAACTGACACTAACAATCGCGATGGAGAGATGTGGAACTATTATATGCATTTATATCCAAAGTGGTTTCAGACAGTCAGCAACATTTCTGCAGTTTGAATAGTTCTGTGTTTGTACTGGATTTACTGTGCTTACTGAAAGACACGTTGTAAGGGAGCATCCAAGGATAACATCTTGGAATTGCAACTACTAATTTCTCTGACCATGAATAACTTCATTATGATGACAGTAAAAATGGTTGCTGCTTTGATACTGGCTTTTCGGTATAGGACAAAGGATTTCTATTATTTATAATTGTAGACATTTTGGGTCAATTTTCCAAAAGAAGACCTTCCGTTATCATTGCCTTTCTTTTGTTAGTGCTGATCTTCCAATGGTCTTTGTCCTCCCCCATTCATTCCTGCTGTCCTCCTTGCACATCTACATTTATCAGGTCAAACAGTAGGTTGAATAGAATCCAGATCTCCACCTCCTAGATGTAGTTTGGTCTACTGGAGTTCAGCTCGATAGCAAAACTGCAGAAATGTTTGTATTCTCATTAGAAAGATTTACCATATTAGACTTAGACGATAGATAGCAACCATTATGGTGGCAGAGTTGGGCCTGAGAGAAAGAGCAAACAATAGCAAAAAAAGGGCCTGACATGGTAATGTGTTGATTAGTTCATCCTGCTGAGACAGTAACTCATAGTGTAATATTTTCTAGTTAGAAAGCTAAGGCAAGTGTAAACACAAACCCAAAATGTGGAAAGAAAACTGAACAAATCAAGTCATTATGACTTGTGACATGTTTATGACTGTGCCATGTAAAGCTTTGGCTGTAATAGTAAAAGTTGTTTAGTGCCACTGGTGTGGGGGCAAGAGGTACAAGTGTGAAGCTGAAGCTGAAGTGGATGCCAGTTGGGGGCCTATGGTCAGGTGGCAGTCGGGCCAACACTGAGAAAAGGCCATCCCTGTGAGAGAAGATATCAACATTGCCTGGTTGGCTGACAGCTTCAGACCCTTATTGAAAAATCAATGTCCATTTGTGCGTCCAGCTCACCTGGCTGTCTGCCAGCTCGGCTGAAGTCACCTAATGAAGCCTGATCCCGTTACCTGATTCCTGAATCACTGAGTCAAAGTGACTTTGCAGCTGAAGTCATCCAGCCATCAGGGACCTCTGGCTGAGTTCAGCACCAACCATGCATTGTGTTGTTTTGTTGTTTCACTTTGCCTTCTTGAGTGCTGGACAAGCAGAAGATGTGCCCACAGAGCACATGATAACATGCAGTTAATGACTGCATATCCCTTGTCTTCTCACTTTCTCTCTTGGTCATCTGTAGATTCTAAAATAATATCATCTGATTGGACTGTAGCTTGTGTGTTTCTATATTAAAACAAATTAACAAATTTAAACAAATTAAAACAAACAAATAAAGGAAATAAAAATACAAAAAGAGTACATTGTTGAATAAAGAGCCCTGAATACAAACAGTAAGGTAGTAAAACCTCAAAGAGAGCAAAGTAACTAAAAGATTTTAAGAGAAGCAAATGAAAAACATTCAAGGATAAAGGTTTAAAACTAAAATGTAAGCGTGCTTAAACCTAGACTAAGCAAAAATCTAAATGTGTCCATTATTAAAACACAATTTATCAAAAAAACATATATCTGTAAATTGAAAACAGTGAGCTGCTCATCTGCCTCAGTTCCCACAGAATGATCCAAACAGTTTTGATTCAGAATGTGAAATAACCCTGTGTTGAACCCAACAGTTGAGTTATTATATATTTTAACCCACACTGGGCCAAAAGTAACCCCAAAAATCCACCCTCCAGCTTCAGCCCAACTGTTATTACTGTTACTCAACATTTCTAGTGTGTATATAAATTTGGAAGAATAATGTCATCGTCACATGTGTCATAAATGTCATGTGCATACGAACACATAACATGAGCACATGCATACAGAAAGAGATTCATTTGAAGATGATTATATTGGAAAAGATGGCTAACCTCTTGTTTAATGTCACACTGTAAATGACTCTTTCCAGGACAGCTTGTGAAAACTCAAACTGCTCCGTGTATGCCAGACTATACACTGAACAGTAGGTCTTATTGTGGTCATCTTTTTGAGCATTGTGGAGAAAACCACTGTAATATCACAGCTCAGACTGAGGCTTTTCTTCCAGTCACTCCACTCAGGGTTTACCATTAGACTAGGCTATTGTGTATTGTGAATCATTTTTAGCCTTTGCGAGGACTGTGGTCTAATTGTGTCCGGGAAACCTTTGCCGTGTGTAAACGCTCGGCCACTCTGACTGATCATTATGTTAAATGTCACCGTTCTTGTGTGGATTACTGCTTTGTGTGAAGTTTCATCTGTCCACGGATGAACGGCCCACAGCGGCAGCAGGCTGTAATCCTCCAAGCCACAACAGCAGAGACTGATCCAAGGTGGAATGAAACATCCAACAGTAAAACCCCAATCAGAATTAAAACCCCAGTAACTCTAGCAGACTGGGGCAACAAACTGAACAGGCAGCTGGTGATTGCGACGGTAGATGACGCAGATATACAATCCCTTTGCATCCGGCTAAGTGCTGCCTTTATGGCTTCAGACTTGGAGAAGAAAAAGGGGCTTTGAAAGAAGTGTTTAGAACAGTGATTTGTTGTGTACGTGTATTTTCCATATAATAACATTTTAAATCAAACAATTTTAAATTACAAATAGATATTGACCTTTGACATTTATTTAAGCAAGTAGGTAAAGTAAATAATATTTTTTGGCATTTCATTTTAGTGGTGTTATTCAGCCATCTTCTCCTACCTATTGAAGACAGGGTCATAAGAGCAAACGGAGAGACCCAGACACTTCCATTAGTTCCTTTGGAGGAATACCAAGGTGTTTCAGGCTGGTTTTCTCTGGAGCAGGATTCATCCAAGTTTATCCAGGTTTTTAAAAAGTTTGCTTCAAATACATTTTTTATGCTATAAAGACAAACGTATGTGAATTCACTGCTTACATTGTAGATGTTGCTCATTTGGACCAAACACATTGCAACAGACGCTTCTTTGGGGTTACCTGTACCCAACTGTGCCGTAGTGAGCTGACTCGTACTTTACCACTCCAATGGAAACGAGGACAGTCATATTCTGGATCAGAACCGAAGCCACCTGCACATGGTACATGCTTTGAGCACCACCCCAGTTTTGGCAGTGCACCATCAAACAACAAAAATGCGTTATCTTATTGTTAGGTAAAAAACCTCTAATGTGTTATCAAAGTCAATAACCTTTTATGATAGTATAATTTATCCAAACACAGGTTACATACATACACCATAACAAATAAATATTTTAATCAGAATGCCAGTAGTGGTTTGGTCTAGACTCTGATGACCATATGAAGTTTACTGAGCCCTTTAGTACAGTTTGCTCGAGGGTGAGAAGGGAGACAGAGTTGAGAAGTGAGGTCAGTGAGGGTGAGGAGCAGAAAATGATGAGGAAGATGCTCAATCAGGAGAAAGGGGGAGTGACTGAACGCTACTGAGGGCACTGCTGATGATAAAAGACACTACAGTCCAAGAGGAGGAGTGTTCTGCCTTTAAAGTCCAGTCCGAGTTTGAAGTTGAGCTGGCATTCATTAAAGGAATGACGTCATCTGTCTGTACACCTTGTCTGTCCTTCTTCTGACCCTGAATTCACACTGGCCTCTGCCTTGTCTCATTGAAGGTGAACAACAGGAAGAAGAGGCTCAGTAAGGGCCTCTACACAGAAGATGTATGTACAACTAACGCAATTTTCTCCCAAAAAATTCTACAAGATATTTGGGAATGCCCCCCTTGGGTTCTTCCAGTACCTCACTTCTACAGTAACTATCCCTGCAGCACTGAGTCTCCTGTCCCCGCTTCCTCGGCCCAGAGCCTCTCGGAGAAGCCAGTGTGTAATGCAATTTAGTTGATTAAAAGAAAACATTAAAGCACTACCTTATTGAATTTGACGGCACGTACGGATCCGGATCTCACTGGCCACTCTGTTTTATTGGCCAGGATAAAGAGGATCACGTCATTCCGCATCACCCCCCCTCCATCCGCACCACCTTCATCCCGCCCAACAACACCACACCACCCACTGACTCCGCCTTTCTTTATCCCTTCCAAATCTACACAAACCTTGGCATCAGGACATTCTGGCAGGACATTTTTTTTTTTTGTGCTGTTCCCCTTTAACCTTGGCCACTTCCAACAGAGATGAGGGGAGTAGATTGACAAAGTGGGTCATATTAGTTGGGGATCAAAAGAAAAAGAAAGGGACCCTTGTCATAACAAGAGACAAGTCATTTTGTTTGTGTCAATAAACAGACTCATAGGTCATTAATCTCTCTTGTTGGAGTCAGAGGTAGCCACCTCCATCTCTGTCGGTCCAAGATGACTCATCTGTTGTTACTAATGCCTTCCAAGTCTCGTAGTCTGTATTTTAGTCTCAGACACTCGTTTTCAGGAGGCAAGGGGACAGGGATGTGTGTGTAGAGTGAGCATTCAGTGAATATCAAACACCTGCCAATCTCTTCAGGGGAAGCCAAGTACGCTCTCAGCTCAACCTATCCAGTCCATCTATTAGAGTTATGGTGACCGGTCCGATCTGAAAAGGTCGTGTACAGGAGCAACAAAACAACTTCTGAATGGAAGTCCTGTGTTTAGATGACATCATCTGTGGCTGCTTCAATTACGCTGCAAGAAATGAATCACAGCGCGCCATAGGGTGACGTAATGTATCAGCACTATGTCGAGCCACTGAATCAAAACTTTTAATCCATATTGGCCTCAGTACATTGTTGACTTCAGAGACTTTATTACATCATCCACAGTTTGTCTGTAGCACATCGACTAAATAAAATTAACTTTTTATTTGTACAGGGAACTTTTTAAACAGTGAGTGACACTAGTATGGTGTGTAATTTGGAGTAGATCAAGGTCATAAAGTATATGTGCTTGTCAACTAATTCAGCTAGCTTCTGTGAATGGACTTGTTGACCCTTCTAAACCTACAGTATATGATTCATAATGGTCAAGGGGACAAATAGTTTACTTATAACTTCTGTCAATTTCAGGCGGGTATTTTCACATTTGTAACTTGTTATTGATATTGAATATTGCATATGGGCAATATCATTTCTGTTTCAGATCCTATGCATTTGTTCTTTTGCATAGCATTTAATTTAATTTCTCTATATGAGAAGTTATTGTCTACTTTCAATCTCAAAGAATTAGTCCACTCTTTATTGAAGATGATTAACTGATGATGGATTGTCTTGTCTTCTTCAACTCACTGACCCTCACTCCTTAGTCTGCTTTTCAGACTCCAGAAGGCTATATCTGCAATAAACAAAACATTCAAAACCTGATACTGTGCAGCCATGTTGTTTGCTACTAAATGTGAAACAGAAACTGGTAGCTGAAGCATTTTATGGTGGCATTATTGATATAACAATATGTTTATAATAATATGAAACCTGACACACTCAGTGTCCTCATAATATTGTATTACTAAATTGCCCACCTGTGAAGATAAACAGAGTCATTCTGTTAAAAGAAATCACATGTGTGCTCTGTTATTGATGCAACCCAGTTCTTCCCATAAAACAAGGTTTGTATTGCCTCTTACTACCTCTTTTTTTTTATATTTTTTGCAAAAGCAGACAAACAGCTGTTCCTAAGCAAACCCACATGTTTGACACCGTCAAGGAGGAAACGAGGATACAGTTTCAATTAGTGGAGGAAGAAAGCTTTGTCAAATAAACTTCTTAAATACACAGTGGAGCTCAGGTCTGTGTATATGTTAAGGTAACAATATTTAAACAGCACTGGCAATGTGATTGTCTCCTGCTTGATTTATGGCTGTGAACCATGCCACCGATGTTTTCCCTGCATCATTCGAGGTGGAGCGTGATGTAGATGAATCTAGGAAACATGAGAGCATAGGGAAAGTGAAGGAGAGGTAAGAAGAGTTTGAGAAAGAAGGAGAGGTGGCAGAGGAGAAGAGGCACTGGAGAAAAGCAAATTTGAAGGTTAGGATGATGAGAGTGCACTGCCTCGCATCTGTGCACTGTGGCACTGAGAAATTTGAGATGTGAGGAGATACGATTGTATGCTAGAGTTTCCCGCAAAGAGCCCCCTTCACGGCAAGAGCACTGAGGGGGAAGGGTTATCAGGGTGGAGGTATTATTGTGTTAGGACATCAGATCCAAAGCTTCATCATCATCGTCTGTATATCAGTTGCATAACAGTTTTGGTGCCAAGACAGAAAGGTGGATAAACTTGCAAAATTTGGTACATGATCTCACCAGAGTTCAATCCGTACGCGGTGCAAATGGTGATCAAGCATGACTGTGACATAAACTGAATTATGAATAAAAGGTCAGAGAGGAAGCATAAGATCTTTAGAGTGCTTTACAGCCTCTCATCACTCCAGACTCCTTGTGCTTTGAGGAGGCAAAAGCCCAAATGAATTATTCAGTTTCATGCTGTTTGAATTCCTCTGGGACAGACACTCACTCTCCTTGAACGTTAGAGCACCACTTGACGGTAAATACTCAGTGGGACAAACAAGAGGTCCTTAAAAAAGACCTGTGCACTTAACTCACACTACATCCCCCCTCTCTCCCCTTAGCCCCCCGTCCTGACCTCAGCCAAGATCAATACACAGCCGGAGCCAGATGTTGCACAATACCACACTGGGGAAGCAAACGTTCAACAAGGAAAGCCTCCAGAGGAAGATGTGTGCCTGCATTTTTAAACAGGCTCATGGGCAAGGCAATAGATTGCAGGGGAGTGCATACATTAATGAGAGAGGCTCGCATAAAATCTACACTTTTTAAAGGTGTGTATTTTCACGGAACCACAGTCATTTACAGAGTTTAATGCTGTCGTCCAAGGATTTCTCACAAACACTGTTGGAGCATCTACTCCCAGTGCATACAGGGAGAAGAGAGCTGAGGCTTTACGGTGCAAGTTGTATTTTGAGGTCTAGTGCTGCCATCTTCAGGTCAACCTTATCAAATAAAAATTATTTGAAGCCATATTTATTGCTTACTGCTAAGAAACGGGTATGAAATTGTTTCTGCTGTTGTTTTTGTATGTATAGCTTGAAAAACTACTTTTTTAAAAGTTTATCTAATCTAAATGTAGGACATGTCTGCAAAGCTGAACTCGGTGATGGCTAAAAGAAGTGGGTTATAGCTTTAAGGCATTATGAGGAACAACATTTACATTTATTCATTTAGCTGACGCTTTTATCTAAAGCGACTTACATTGTTCTACAGTAATTACCAGGGTTACAGTCACTGGAGGCAAGGTGGGTTAAGTGTCTTGCCCAAGGACACAACGACAGTATGAACTGTGGGGAGAGTGGGAATCAAACCTACCTTCGGTTTGAAAGACAACTGCTCTACCCACTGAGCTACTGCCGCTCAGTGGGTAGAGCAGTCGTCTGAGAAATCCTTGGAGCCTTATCTTAAATATATTATTACGTAGTACAAAAATACTAAAGACTAAAAAAGTCCATGATTTGACTTTCCCAAAAAAGGGGGCTCTATCCTGGGCTAATTGGGACCCAATTGAGGAGGTGGGTGCGCTAACATCCATCAGAGACAACAGCTCTCACCCCCTGCATCAGACTGAGGAGGTTCTGAGTAATGCCTTCAGCAGCAGACTGAGACACCCCCAGAACAGGAAGGAGCACTACTGCCTACTGCACTGAGACTTACTATAATACAAATGTATAACAATAACCCAGAATACTGAGAAATGTCCATTTTTTTCATCCTTTATTTTGTAAAAATGTATATGGATAGCTTTTGGTTTTGTTTAATTTAACCTTAATATTGTATTCTATTTAAAATGCTGCTGAGATTGCATATACAGTACATTTTTATTCTATTGCATGTGCACCTTTCTTTAACTTTTTGCACTTTACTTGTTTAAGAGCTGCTGTACCAGTAAATTTCCCCTTTGTGAGATTAATAAAATTATCTTATCTCTTATGGAGTCAAGAGCTAATGCAGTATTTAGTCCCAGTCCCACACAGTCACGCCCAGTTTGGTATTTTTGCCACAGAAGATGTTTTTTCACTGGTGTGAAGAGCTTATGAACCACACAATTAGGAACTACATTGTGGTGTTAATCTGTTGTTGGTTTGACTGTTTGATGACATGTATGTTCAAGCACAATACTGCCATCTGGTGCCGGTAAATTTAGTAATAGTGCCGATAACAACAAATGGCAAAAAATAGAAAAATTACAATCCTCAATTAGGAGTGTATCTTTTTTCCCAGTGTGCATGACTACAGCTGTCAAAGGGGCTTCAGTTGACTGAATTGAAAAAAACTTTGCTGCTGTAAAATTTAACTAAATAATAAGTGAATTTAAAATGATATGATACTTATTGTGATTGAAATTGTCATCACTGTTATGGAGTTTTTCCTTGTGTTGCCAAACCTATGTCGATCAAATGGGTCTCAGCAGACCTCCTAATAAGGCAGATTAGTTTAGTCTTGATTGTTTGAAGTTTACTTTGAATGCAGCTCCATAAATTAGATTAAACTCAAAAGAACAAGGAGTTGAAGCTTTGAGGAAGTGTGTACCAGCTAAAGTGGCTTGGGCATCTGTACCAGACGTCCCCTGGATGCCTCTCTTGGAAAGTGTTCTGGGGGTGTCCCACCGGAAGGTGGCCCCAGGGAAGACCTAGGACACACTGAAGGGACTATGTCTCTCAGCTGGCCTGGGAATACCTCGGTATTCACTTCCAGACACTTCCAGCTGAATAGCTGGAAGTGTCTGGGGAGAGTCGCCCCAGCAACCCGGCCCCGGATAAGTGGAAGACGATGAATGGAGGAAGAGAGTACCCTTGTTCTTAACTTCTAATTTTGTTCTTTGAGTACTTTTCTGGGATTTATTGCTTCTCTGTTTCAAGTGACTCACTTTGCAAACATGGATCAATAAAATGGATCTTATCTTTGTGTCTGAACTGTGCTGAAAAGTAGCCACATGTGTGGCTGTATATATGTGTGCACATGTGGGGGTGCACACTTTAATGATTGTCTGTGTGTGTTCTTGCTGTCAGCATCCTCCTCGATCCACATCCTGCTGGCTGTCTCCACCGGCCTGTATCATCTCTCCGTCCTGCGATGCTGGGCTGTAACACAACACTGGAGGCAAATGAAATGGGCCTGCTTTTGGACTCAGCAGCTAACCCAACAACGACCGCTCTAGTCCTTCCAGAGTCAATCCACTATCTGCTGCGAGCCACTAGTCTAAACAGAGCTGATTGTAGAATGTGGGTTCTGGTCTATGTAAATTCAGATTGGACATGCAGCACTAAGAATTCGACTTCCCTTAGTTGGATGTGTTTTTGTAAAATGGCAAGTATAGACTGGGCAGAAACTGTTACAAAGGAGAATTAAATGAAATGAGCTGTGGCATTGTTCTCATTCTCAAACAATTGTAAATGTCACAAATGGGACAGATTATTTTTATTTGATTTGTTATAGATAATATTTATAAGGAGATGTTGATGTTCAGATGTTGTAGGAGGAAATAAAAAGAGTGTTTTCTTGGCACGTCAATGTCTTTGTAAACACTCTAGCCCACTTTTTTACTGCAGCAAATGATCATTATTTACTGTAATTAGTGGCAAATGCATAGGCCTAATGGGAGAAACAAGCATATGAGGGAGGTCTTGCATGACGAATAACTGCATTAGTAATTTGATACAAATTAAATCAATGGAGCCCGGCATGACGGCATGATTTACAACACAAGGGGCTAAACGACGAGGTGATCAAGAGGTGAAACAAACTTATCATTTGTTCTGTGTAGTGTGTTTTATTAGCTGCTAAACTGTTCAATGCAAATATGATCACTGAAAAGGCCAGGGCTCCTGCCATTTAAAACAGCCCGTTTAAAATTTGATGGTCAGAGGTTGATGGGAAATGTGCTTCTCTCTGCTGTGGTACAGTGGTTTTTACTGTAGGATGGATCCAAGTGATCACCTAAGTTCCTCATACAACACAGTGGCAAACACACTGACAACATATTCATCTCACAGAATGATTTTTTTAAGGTGCAAGTTCAACATGAAAAGCCCCATAGATGCTTTGATTGCTGTGGAGAGGCATGATTTGGACCAGTGTGTGAGTGACAAAGCCCCTTCTGAAGACCGTTACAGTTGCAGCCATGCAGAACATAGCAGGCAAGAGACGTTAATCGATTCGACACAGCAGAGGAGACCTTTCCTGTTAGAAAATAGTTTGGAGCACTTTAACCACAAGGCCTCAGAAAATCTGCTGCGCCACCAAGATAGCATGACACAGTACAAGATAGGACAAGACAGTGCACAGGGGTAGGGTGGGCAAGATTAAACTTTTCATAATCTTTATTGTTATTAAAAGTAAAACCACAGGAAACCAAAAGCATGGCTGGCACTGAACAATGATGTTCTTAAATGTAAAACAGCTGGGTTAAGTGCATCTTACACAAAGTGGGCTACATTTCTTTAATACAAAGAGCTTTTCAAAAATCCAATATGCACTATGTCTAAAAATATCCACTTGGAGTTAAGGCAGAAAAGATGAACTCACTGTATCACTGAAGAATTTGGCTTCAGTCTTCCCTCCAAAGCAATCATTTCAAGTGCTAACCTTTTTGGCAACAACTTTGATAAATGCAGGTTGTACGACAAAATAAATGCTTTCAAAATCTATTTTACTTATTTTTACTTCTAGCTTTAAGCCTTGATACAAATATCCTCCCCATGTGCACTTGATAAATAGGACTACATTCCTGCATTTTTATCCTAAGCCTATTTATCACACTTTTATGGGTAGGTGACAAACAGCACCTATGAAAATCCCAAACACATTACAGCAGGGGAAGGTAATAACACCTGCGGGATATTAGCTGATGGCAGCAAGTCATCCGTTCCTCTGTTTATACCTGAAGGGATCGGCTTACTGAGGAGCCAACCAAATATCAATAAGGCTGATTTAGCCATTGCACCGCTCAAGGATAAAGAGCTTATGCATGAAACCACTAGAAATATACTCGAAGCCCAGCACTGTAAAAATGCTGTCGCTTCTAGCAAATCCTGAGATTAAATCCTTACAAACATGTTTAGTTGGCTGAATGACGAGGCAGCCTAGTGTCAGAGGGCACAGTGCCAACCGCAGAGGAGGGTAGAGGGGAAAGGAAATAGGTGGGGGAAGTCACTGTATGATACTGAACGTTGTACACAGCAGATGAGTCGATCTGAAATGCATATAGTTAATGGCTTCCCTGGGGCTTTCATGTTCGCACACATGATGCCACTACTGAATATAGTGTGCACTGCAGGAAAGGTACAGCAGTCTTCCACTCTGTTTTGTTAGTTTCATTTTACTGAAGAATATTAGAAGGAAGTGGGTAGAAGTGTGTGTGCTGGACTTGCCACCTTGTTTCCGAAGCCAACAAAAGCATAGAGCTCCTGCTAAATGATATATTGCTGCAACATGTGTAATAGAGAATGTGGATTTACAGCTTTACCAAAGAGACGGGGACAGCATTGACTCATTTGAATCATTAATTTTTATAACCGTCTTTCCTGGAAATGTCTTTGTTTTGTACTTTATTTCAATATGAAATGTAATGGATGTTTTTCAGGGACAAATTGTTAGCCTGGAAGAGAATCCACCACTGATCTAAGCATTTGATTATTGCACTGAATAATAGGCTTGTGTGATTTTATTTGATAATTCTGGCTGTACACCTTCAGGCTTAGCATCACATACCTCTCTGCAATAGCTGCCACCTACAATAGAGTGACAAGCAGAAACAATGCAGGTAAATGAAAGAAGCACACCAACACTCTCGGTGTGCTGTTGACTGTGGAGTAATCAGCATCTCATTAACGCAGGCTGAGTCATGACGTTTAAATGTACGCCTCAGAAAAAGGTTCACACAGAATGAAAAATGAAGGGAACAGCAGTGCACAAGAGTCTCCAGCACTTGTCTAGCAGAAAAAAAATGTTCTTCTGTTTGTGGTAATGGGAACAAATTGTGTGCATGCATGATTTATGAGCTTTACGTGGCAAAATGACGCATAATGAAATACTGAATTTGTTTTTCTGCATGAAACCTGTCATTTTAGAAACAAAACAATCACATTTTTTAAAAGTAAAGTTTCACTATAACCCTCTGTATTTGAACTTCCTTCAATGTAACCTTTAGAAATTAATGTTAGCTCACTTTGGTTGAGACGGTGAAGGATTAAGGATCTGGAAGTAGGGCAACTCTTTCATGTGTGATTAGGTGTACTTGAGTCTATCAAGAAAGCATGAACAAAAAGACTGGAAGCTAATCATGAAGCATTAAATGTCAGAAGCCCTTTAGGCTGTGGCGGTCACGTAGACAGTACAGATAATGGATCATGGGGTTGTTTTCATGTGTGGGTTATGAAGTTATAATTCTGCACTGTTAAACTGGATCGTGGCACAGTTTCAGGCCGAAGAAACTTAAAGGCAGACTATGCAGAATTTCCAAGTTAATGCTTGTTAACAAACCTGGTCCGATGCCACACACTCTCTTTTAGTGCTCATCAGAGTAAAATCCAGGTTTATGAACGAACTCTGGCCAAACTGTGATACACAGAGAAGAGTTTTCACAAATACCTTTAGTAGACCACAGGTACTTAAGTGAAGTTTTCCTTGTGTGAGAAAAAACCCTACATATTCTAGTTTTTACCAATGAATTAAATAGAAAAAAGACACTATAAATATTCACATCATCTTCAATGTGTGAACTGTAGTTTAACTGTATTTTACTGTAGGCATCACTATTACTCGCTGTTATTTGTAATCTTGTCTAAATATGGACATCACTCCTAGCTCCATAAAACCTTTACCAGACTCATTGTGAGTTTTCCACTGTACTGACTTATATTTAAGACAAAGAACAAACAGAAAAAGTCGTCTGCTTGCATCAGCATTGCAGAATGCAGCAATATTCCTTTCTACTATCTCAGACTTATGGCTTACCTCAGCACTGCACCAGAAAAGGACTGTCACTGGATATTACCATGTGGACCACTGAGCTTACCCTCCTTACACACTCACACACCAGAGTGGACAGGGACAGCTTTACATCCCACTCTCCAGCACTACAGGGACACACATTATTCCCTTCTTCCTGCAACGTGTCCATCTGTGTGCAATTTCTCTGTCGGAAACATTTCCCATTAAAAATGAATATCCTTAATAATAAATGGAAACTCTTAGAGATTGCATTCTCAAACGTGTGTACCCCATGTGTTTTGATACCACTTTAATCATCTGGGATCACTTTCATACCATCAATATGCAGTGAAATTCTTATAAAGTTAAGCATTAGCCCTGTTTCTACAGAATGTTTTGGGAATACAGTGATTGTTGGCTACTTTAAGACAAAATGCTGCATAGCGACAATTCCTCAGGTTAAAGTTTCCTCCAGTTCCTCATCTATCGACAGTTGTACAGACGAGTGACTGGATCTAGTTTTGAGGCTGATTGAGCCGTACAGTTTGGCAGAACGTTTAGAGTACGCTATGACTTTCCTCCTGTACATCTCCCCTTTCCACATGGAGATCATGAGCAGTGTGGAAAGCACCACTCCCCCCAGAGTGAGCAGACACAGTCCGGCTATCACACACCGGTCCAAGTGGGCTCCTATTCTTGCACTCTCCATCTCCAGTCTCTCCATCTCTCTGGCAGAAACACTGTCTCGGTCCACCTCCACGTCCCGGGGCACAGCGTAGGAGATGATCACCAAGGAGATGCCAGTCACTAAGAATGTGACAGCACTGATAAAACCGTAGTCTATGGAAGTCCCTGAGCCTTCCCCAAATGACAAATCATCCTCAGACATAAAAGAGAACTCGGGTAATGTCTCAGAGCAAGGGTCGCCGTTACGTGCAGTTCTATGTGCACTTTTACAACTCGTTTCCGGAGTGGTCACACGTAGGTTAACGTTCTCATCTATATAGGTGAATGATGTCTCCAATTCCTCATCGCAGCAAACTCTAACTTTCTCCTCAGGGCAAGCTACTCCTGCTGCTGCTGCCTTCCTTTGCGCTGTCCTTGTGACTGAATGACCCCGGACGTGGCTACAACTCCGGACCATGTTACAGCTGCTCTCCCCTGGGGTCACTCCGCCTCCTGTTGATACGCCAGGCTTACAGACGGGCACCAAGCCGGAGAGACGGTCAAGGACGTCAGGCGGATCAGGTTGTTTGCCTGCATCACATGTGTGAAGCAGCTCCGGTGCTGTTGTCGTCGCATCCATTCTTCAGTAGCTAAACTTCTTCCTCCCACAGCATTTTTATGCCACAGCATCCCCAGACTGAAACAGAAGGGCACACACCAGCTCAAGTTAAATGGGGCGTCTAAATTAGATTAGACACAGCTACAATGAGCAGAAACTTTGAAACAGGGCACAAAAATCATACACATCGCTGATCACAATAAAATAAACCACTTAGGAGTGATTAGTTTGAATAAGCACAGGTCAAAGACGCTAAAAAAGGTCATGTTTAGCCAAATGCACCGGTATCCAGCTTTACACAGTCCAGCAAACCCATAACATGTTCAGTATTTAAAGCACAAATGCTGAAATGTATTCCATAGCTCACTTATAGTAAATGTTAATTTTCTGTAGCTTATATTGGGTGGACTACATGCGCAAAGACACGTTTAAAGACAAACTCACCGCTCTATTTAAGCATGATGCTCGTGTTTACCTTCCGCTCTTTATAGATGCCACGACAGCTGTTTTAGCCAGAGCACTTGAAGCATCTAATCGTGCTTAGGAATATGTTTCTCTATCCTCCGCCTCCTCCTTGGCTTCTTCTTCTTCTCCTTCTTCTCCGATGCTGTGGGGGGAGGCTGCGCTAAAGGGAAGCTCTCCCTGCGTAAGTCCCGCCTACACAGCGCACGCTCAGCTCCTTCCACTGCTGCCTGGGAGCAGAGTGAGACTGCTACAGCAGTCATTCAACACGAGGCAGGTTGAGGGGGATTTAAAGTGCTGACTTGAGTGAGTGAGATGGGAATGATGTCTGGGAATCTGAGGTTCATTTATTACTGGCATCGAGTATACTCAGTGTTTCCCACAGGAACCATTTCAGAACATAAACCTCGAACCAATGTTGTTAGTAGGTCACAGGAGATTATAAATAGGCTATATTTAAGAATGCAGTTAAGTCACACCTGTACCAGGACATTAAAGTAGGCTCAATGGGAGAAGATAGAGCAGCAGATATGTGGCCATAATTAAACATTTAAAAGAAGGGACACATTTCATTATTCTAGGAAATGATACAGCCAGGTAATGTCCAGTTTATAATAAAACTGTTGAATAGTGGTGCAACAGCAAATAAAAACCTTATGTTACATGGCTCAGAGTGTAGTTGAAATTACTCATTCTTGTTCAAACACATAGACATATCAACCCAAACTGAATCTAAGTCAGTGAGACAGAAAGGCAGCACCTTTTAATGCTGTCACCATATCAAAAAAATTATACCCAGCGATGTTATGCAAACATAACAATAAAACCCTCTGTATCGCACACCATCTGTTCTCTTGCACTCTTTCAGAAGATTACTGGTCACTATGTCAAAGCCATCCTAATCCATGTTTAATCTAGAGATCTAATAGGTCCTCTGATCCGGACTGACCAAATCTTATCCACTTTTACTTTCTTCCAATGTGTTTGTGGAGTAAATGATGCAATTAAAACGATTAAATAATGTTTTTTTGGTCTATGATAGAGGATTTGAGAGAACCATTCAACTCTAGTCCTATACTTTATCAGAAAAAATCATTCAGGGACAGTTCCACCTTATTTAGCACAACCAGGCAGTTGTGATAAATATAGTCACATAGTTCTATAGAGGCTGAGTGAATGGCTTTGGCTCATTTCCCAACAAGAGTCCATTTAACAGATGAGCAAGGACAGACAGGGAGAGACAATGAAGGCAGTGGAAGATTTACTCCACTTTTAAAATGAACATGAAGGCTATGGGAAACAGTAGCTCCATTTTGAAGTTATTGACTGATAAATGTCTGTGCTCAAAGGTGAGGTAAAAGAAAGTCCAAGCCCGAATGTGTGTCAGTAGCCAACCATCAGATGATGCTATCTGTCCGCAACAGTGCACCACTTTTCCTGCTGGCAAGGACACCAAGCTCTAAAGAGAGGGAGGAGGTGGGCAAAGGGGAGTCCACAGGCTGTAAATCCAATCCCAGTGTGCCTGCTGCCACTGGCAACTGTACCCAACATAGAACAAAGATCAGGAAAAATGCTGCTGCTTTTGCTGGTGTTGGGTGAGACAGTAATGGAGAGGTGTTATCTAGAGGAGGCCGAAAAAAGGAGAATTATGAAGCAAGATGGGGATGTTCACTTCAACTTTGAAAAGCTCTAATTATAAAAGAAACAAAAATACAATACCATTTAAGACTACATATTCATTCTAAGTGCATCCAGGTATTACAAAATCAAAGTTTCAGCCCATGAGTAACGCTATTATGGGGCAATTGTGGCACCATTGCACATAAAAATGACACATGACATGTCGATAGAACATTTACAATTACAAATATGTTATGGAGGCAGAAAAATTGCTGTGTTGTAAAATATTAATTTGAACACAGACGGATATTTCTTATGCACCAGCAGCAGACATCGAGCAGGTCTGAGTGTGGGGTAGTGTGCCCCAGCAGCAGGGCCCCGTGGATTATTAATAGAAAAGGTGTACGCAGTCAGTCCCTTGGGTTTGTTTGTGAAGTCTGGCACGCAAGCCCTGTAGTTGTTCATAAAAAGCCTTGCAGAAAGAAGAGTGCGGGCAGACAGCAGGACGACAGGAGATTTAAGAGAAAAGCAGAGCGTTTTTTTTCAGGATGGCTGTTGCAGACATTGTTATTAAATATTTAGCACTTAGTCCTTCAAGTTCATTTAGAGTAATTTTAATTGAAGCTATGTGGTTGGACTCACATACACTGTAGGATAATGGAGGAATAATGTTGGCTTTCTTTGCCATTGATGTGTGCATGTGTAGTGATTTATGCTTTAGACAAAGATAAGACCTCTCTTCAAAAGCCTTGTGGTGATTAAGCGAGTCTTGACTTGGATAATTAATTCCACCAATTTGTCAAGCTTGCTTCTCTTTATCATCTCTTTATTGTGATTACCGTGGTGTTATGCCCCCACTCCACAGCTGCTTTTGTTTTTTAGCTTTTCAGACTCCATCTTAAGGACTTATTATCTCATGTACTCGAAATACTATTGAGCCTTCATGATAATGCAGGAAATATTTTTTTGTTTTTAGATGTTGATTTTGCAACTCAAACAAAGAATCAACACTAGCAATTTTTTTTAATTTTGAAAAAAGTGGAATGTGCTCCTTAGTTGGATGAGGGAGACATTTGGGTCTGAATTAGATGAGTCTTGCTCATTACTTAAATGAGAAAATCTTGAGTATGGGCCAGAGATGTATGCCAAGCACCAAGTAGTCTGCTGGCAGCAGCAAATATTCTGGGTGCTTACCTTGAATTTTCAATTAGGAACAAAATAACTTCCAAAAGCTAGAGTAGATAAATGTTATAATCATACAGTGAATTTCGAAATGTGGGTTGCAACGTATGCCAGTCACAGTGTATTTTATTTTACAGCGACTGTGTTTCATCTAGTTGCAAAAACGTTATATTTAAATTAAAGCATACATTAAAGGTAACTATCCAAAAGAGTATATTCTGTAGCTGAAGCTGTAAACTAGTTATGTCTGTGTATTTCCCACTAGTGCAAAAGGTGCTGATGTGTCAGGAGAGATAAATCTTGCATACGCATTCGATTCACATTTAAAAATAAAATACATTTACATTATTTACATAAATCAATTAATATTCAGAGACAGCTACATGTTTTCCATTTCCATTGAAAGCAGAATGATAAATTAATGTAAGAAATTTCAAATAAATATGCCTTTATTTTCATGTCTACCAAGCTTTTACTTTAATCCACTCTTAAGTGGCCTTCACTCAAGGTTTACAGTTCCTAACAAAAGCCATGCTCACTTTCCAGACTTTTAATGCTGCCACTCTTGTGAGGTCCATTCGCACTCTCCATAAAACCAGACACACTTTGCCTTTTGATGGAATGTGACTTTGTCCAAACATTTCAAGTAGCTTTTGTCTTACATTATTAATAAATATTTGACTTCTTGCACTGACCAGAAGATGGCGATATAGGCCAACATAGATCACCAAACGGTGGTAAAGCTTACATTTCTCCACATTGACAACATTTGTGGGTTCATTGATTGTGAGTGTCATTTATTTTTAGTGTTCACATCCATGTTTCAAATCTGTATGTACAAAAAAAAATGCTATTCATATTGTCCAGTACTAATCACAGCAGAATGTATTCAGCAGAGTTCATGCTGACAGGATCAATAGCAACATCAAATTACTCACTTTGTACTGCTTCTGTGACACATCAGTTGACTGTATTGTACTGACAGCAATTACAAAATTCTCAGCCGGTATGTATGATATTACCTCGTACTTCTCGCAGAGTGATGAGCCGTCATCATGCCTCCCTGCAGCTGAGCACATCATTTAACCCTGCTGTAATACGCTGTAATAGGCAAGAGCAGGATCGATAAATTGGTGACAATGATAACTGGTATCTGTGTCTGGGAGAACATATGTGCTGCAGCCTGGGACCTTCTGTCAGGGTATGTTATATTATGTCATTTGCTTGGTTAACCAATAATTGTGTGCAAGTCTGTTTCCATCCATCCTATGCCTACACTGCATATGCCAGGATGAGCCAAATTCTTAAAAGTATTAAATATACCCATAAAACTCAAAGTCATACTTACCTTTACCTCCTGGCAGGGTTACAGACTATAATACAAGCAAGAGTGTCCAGAGTTACGGCAGTCAGACTGATCTGAACTAATGTGAATGTAATTGTTAATCTTGCACCTAAACATTCAAGGAATGACATTTTATATGTGTCGGTCATTCTGCAGCAAGAAAACCTTTTTCTGTCTTCATCTCGATGAGTCAAAGCAAGCCTCTGTCAGTGCTGAAAGGTACTTATAGGAGAGGTCCAGGTGAAGAGGATTGCCAAAGCGCTCCCCAGGGCAGTTGTGATAGATTTGAAGGTTCTCCTGCACAAAGACAATTTCCCTGCAACAATGAACACAGATCACATGCGAGTCACAATGATGAAATGTCCAAATGCAGACACAAATGAGCCAACAATAGAAGAAAAAAGCAAACACAACCTACTGGAAACATACTCCTGTGACACATCCCAAGACTGTATCATGTATTATAAAAAAATGTAGACAAAAGTCATGACTTGAGTTGTGTTTATGATGAGTAACTGTAGATTAAAGAGGTGTTTTTTTTATTTTAAAGACACTTGGAATTTCACAATGACCTGAAATGTCATGGATGTTAAAACTGTTAAACAAAATATGCTACTTTAGTGCTTATTTGCTCATTTGCAGCGAATTAAAATGAGCTGGATTAAACAAAAGTTAAATGTTTAAATGATATATACTTTTACTTTATATTTTACTTTAATTTAATATGTGAAATTTAGTCTTATTGGCCTGTGTCTTTAATAGTTCTGCAGTGTGCCTCTACAGCCTTGTTTATTTGAGGATCCCCATTTCTTTTCAGGGTCCAAATCTACACAACATATATTACATAAACATTAAAAGTTGAACATGTCGATAACTTGTACACTTTTACAATAATAATGAGGAAATATTTACAAAGATACAGCCACAGTAATAGTAACACAAAACAGCCTACAACTGGATACAATAATATATTATCTGCAAAGTTGAAGCGCTGCTTGAATTTAGTGGAAATAAATCACACCTGTGAATATAAACTGATGAACATGCACTTTCAAATACAGTCTATGGTTAAAGCAAAGAGTACAACAGAAGCCAAGGCAGGTTTGCAGTGATTGTCTCAGTTGAACCTAGACCTGCACCTTTTTCCTTCAACGAGTGTCCAGAGAACACCAAAATTTAATTCCAGTATAATAAAGAAAAGGAAAAAGCATCTGGACTAAGTATTTTCACCTTGAAAACTTAGTCCAGATTCTTTTACTCAAACCTTTTCTTCAAGATGTCCTGGATGACTGAGAACCTTCACAGACTTCCAGTAAAATACATTTATAGAGATTTTGTTTGCTGTTTTTGCTGCAGATTGCGTTCCTCACTTCTTTCCTGACAGATATGGTTGTCATGTGAGCAGCACTGAGTAGAGCCTGCCCTTTTGCAAAAGCACTTCACGAAGGTCAAGTGTGTGCCATTTGAAAAAAATGTCTATATATATAAAAGTTATTTTTTTGCTTTGGTGGTTCATAGTTCGAACTGACAACCAAAATGGCAAATTGCTCTGATATAAATGTAGATAATAAAAATAAATCTACAGTTGGTAACCAATACCAAAAACATCTTACCAAAAATATATCACTAGAAGAGTTCATTTGCAAAAACAGATAAATGCCATTTTGGAAATCAGTGAACAGAGGCTTGTAATTTATTCTTTGCATAGCGCTGTTTTCAAAGCCCAAATCCATTTTAGTAGTCCTAATTGAACAAAGCCACTCAAGTTTGGATTGACTGATGTCACCTTTAGCAAATAATAAAAATAAATATTTCAATTTGACAATTTATAAAAATGGAAGTGTCTGCTTTACAAATAAACTCTTCTTATGTTTCATGATCAGTGCAGATCTTGACAAGAATCAAAGCTCTGTGAAAAAAAGAAACATTTAAAAGAATTTTATTTTTATATATTTTTTAAAACAATTTTTTTCTTTTTCTTTTTTAGAATATACTTTTACCATTATTACACATATGTGCATCTAACTTAGTAGTTTATAATGTCTCTTATAAAATAGGCCTTAACATTTTAAAAAGGACTCTTTCTGCACTTTTTTTTTAAACATTTGCACCCATAATGCACTACGGTTTCTCCATATGGCAGCTGTCAGATTTTTTAAGTTACTATTACCATGGCGCCAAATACAACAGTAACTACTTAATGTTGTTTTTTTCAGTCTTTAAAGTGTATTTAGTAGCCTACCAGTGACATCCATTGCTTAGATTCAAAGACTTATCCCACCGACACTGTGGCGTATCCTTAAATAAAAAATATAAAGTTTGCGCGTGTGCGTGCGCCACCAGTGCGCGTGTAGAGAATGAGGCAGAGCAGTGAGGAATCTGTGAGAATCAGTGAGCATTGAGCCTGGAGCAACGCGTTGAGCTGCACACCTCCCCGTCTCTTCCTCTCTGTCATCCTGCTGCAAACTTCAACCAACATCCGAGAGACACAGTTACATCATAACTGAAAGAAAAGCGCCTTGATGGATTTTTGTGCATCGGAAATCGGATTGTACAGAAGGGAAAATGCGTTCAGACTGGATTACGACTGGGTGAAATTAAGTTTTTGGGGGATGTTTTGATTGGCTTGTTGTTTTTAAATGTTTGATGTAGTTTTGTTGTTAGTCTAAAATGGAGAACCTCACTATGTCTAACGTAACTGTGGAGAATGACACATCAGTGCAGAGCAACCAGACTCTTGGTGTTTGGACTGATTATACAGTTGAATATAAAGTGGCCAGCGTGTTTTTAGTGTCCCTCATTTGCGGGGTAGGGATAGTGGGGAATATCATGGTCATACTGGTAGTCTTGACCACCAAACACATGCGGACTCCCACCAACTGTTACCTGGTGAGCCTGGCCGCTGCTGACCTGATGGTGTTGATCGCTGCTGGGCTGCCCAACATCACGGACGCGCTGTGCGGACATTGGGTGTACGGTTATATAGGCTGTTTGGGCATCACGTATTTCCAGTATTTGGGGATAAACGTGTCATCTTGCTCTATCACTGCCTTTACCGTAGAGCGCTACATTGCCATATGTCACCCCATAAAAGCCCAATTCTTGTGCACTTTATCCAGAGCCAAAAAGATTATAATGGTAGTTTGGGCGCTCACGTCTGTTTACTGCGTAATGTGGCTCTTCTTGTCAGATACCACAGAGTTAGTGTATGACAACGTGGTGTTGTTGAGCTGCGCTTACAAAGTGTCCAGGATTTACTACCTGCCCATTTACTTCACGGATTTTGCTGTGTTTTACGTGCTGCCTCTGATGCTGGCCACGGTCCTGTATGGACTCATCGCCAGGATTTTGTACCTCAACCCACTGCCCTCACTTATCAAAGGCAACACGCAAAAGTGGAGGAAGGAAACAACGAGCCAAGGAGGACGAATGTTCAGCACCAACTCATCCAGCAGCAGTACAGCTGCCTCACGCAGACAGGTGGGGCACTCATTCATACATCACTGTAGTTCTGTCAAATCACGATGACAGCACACTCTGCTCCCTGTATGTTTAATTATGTTTGACCATAAACATTTTTTTTTATTTATATCTGCAACACAAAGTACAATGTATTTTTACATTTTAGGTGCATTAGCTTTAGGTCGCAGCCATTGGCCCCATCACTGGCTAAAAAGTCTAAATCTGTTTTTGGCTTTTATCCATTTTATCATTGTAATATATTATAGCCTCAAACCCCAAAGGCATGTCATTAGATTACAACAAAGTATGGTTTCAGGAAAGTTGCACCTTATGTAAAACTCAAATGCTACTTCTCTGTGGGTTACACTTGATCCATAATGATATTTGGACCGATCAGACCAAATGTATTGATTGGATGTATGAATGTGAGTGGCTGTGGAGGTGAGTGTGGTGGTGGTCGGAGAAGGCTGTGAGTGCCTTGTTAATGTCTGCCCCATGTGTGTGAATGGGGTTAATGGAAGCATGATTATAAAGTGCTTTGGGTGCCCGAGAAGTCTACATAAAAGTGCTATATTAATGCACACCGTTTACCAGTTACCACAATATCTCTGAAAAACAACCAACCCAGCTACTCTTTAAACTTTTAAATGCAACATGATGTTTAACGTAGCCATAGAGCTTAAATGTCTTCTACCACATTTGCTCATGTTGGGTTAATCCTAAGCTGAAGTGTTGTTTGTCCACCAGCTTCCTTTAGTTATTGGATATGGGCTTTACAATGTTTACAAGACTAAGTCCAGTTTGTATTTAACCAGATTAAACCACACCTCACCTACAAAAACTGCACTGGTGTGACAGAATTAACATTAATGCTTAACTAAACACAGGTGAACAGTTCCAAACTCACAGGTAGACAAAAGAGCTGCTGCATGTGTGTTTATCAGACCAGGCCTTCGAAGAATGACCTCTTTGGTCCACTGCATGGTGTCACTAGTTAACCCCAACCTCCAAAATGCTTTTAGCTTAGTTTCTATCACTGTAACCTTTGTTTAAATTTTAACAATCCATGCACACTCAAAACATAGCTGTTTTTAGCAGTAGTGGTCACTATCCATACAATCTACAAGCACAATGAATTAGCTAAAGGTCAAAAACTAATGTAGATGTTAGATTAGGTATTTGGTTCTCCAGCAGGGGCCCTAACCAATCCAATTAGGCTCACCTCAGTGCCAGAACGAGATGGTACAACATTGGAATAGATTCAGGATTTAATTACACAGTAATTTCATCTCTGGATTAGCACTTGGTAATTTTGTTAACAGAACCAGTCTGACATAGTGCATCTAACAATCTGATTCATCTTGTTCAATGAAAACCTCTCAGCAACATGTATTAATCATGATATGTTTTAACAAGTTTCACTGCATTGGCAAGACCCTGCTTTTTATGGCGACCTGTGTAAATACAGTATCTTTTTACATTTAAACTAAGACATTATACATTAACCCTTGATGTATTGTCACATCTTTTCATGAATGGGATAGCCACTCATAAAAGGAAACAGGTTTACGTCAAATTTAATGGATTAAACACCATTCATTTATGTTTATGGCTATTAGTGTTGGATTAAAGAGTGTCTGTGTTTATATGTGGAAAACTAAAGACAAGAGCACATTTTGAGTCAGGAAAATTGACAGTTTACTGACATGTTACAGCAGAGAAAGAGTGAAACACAAAACAGACAAAGCAGCCATTCAGTCAGTCAGTCATCAATCAGCACAAGCCACAAAGATGTAGTCAAACTAAAAAATGTCATTACCACTTGATACTGATCAGTGGATTCTTCAGTGAGTTTCTATTGTGTGCATCAGCCATGAAGACAATAACTAACACAACAATTGCCTTGTCATTAAATAAATAAATAAATATTAAAGCACAATACTAAACTTTTTTTTTTTATTACTGCATGAGGAATAATTTTACATTAGCTACAAATCCTGCATCTAATTTCTCAGATAGACCAACATTACTTTTAGTGCCACATACATACATACATACTCCAGTGCCACGTTTGAAACCACACTCGTACATTAACCGAGGCACCTAGAAGACCTACCCAGTACAGTACAGACTCAATTTAACATTCACCCAAATGACAAAAGATGAAGTCAAACACACAATGTTATCAAACTCATGAATGAAGAATTAATGTTACAAGACTTTGTTAATGCTGAAATGTGTGTGCTAAATATGCATTTGGCTCTTCTATCATATACATTCAACATCAGAAAACCCCAACCTCTGTTTCTGTGACCTGGTTTTAGTAGATCTCAGATGCATCCCGCTGTGAAGAGTCAACTCTAATTACTTCCCTGTTGATTACTGATTGCACTGACATTCTGATAAAGCTTTATAGATAAAAGCATATTATTCTTCCTCTGCAACATACAGCCTTTATAATTTGGCTTAAATGAACAGAGTTTTAAGCCCTGCTCTGAACATGTGCAGAACCACATCAGACTGCCTCCGTCACTAGTCAGGCCATTAATATTTATGCAAAAGCAGTGGCTTGTTAGGCTTTGTGAATTTACAGAACTAGAGAGATCACCATGATCTTTGCGGTGCTTCACACTGTCAGATTGTTTTCACACTTGTCTGCTGAGAGATAGGACTGTGCATCACAAGGGTTTGTGTAAGATGGGTGATAATAAAATACTGACTGTGTGGCGTGGACATTTGACAATGCACTTGTACAGTGATCTTCTGCTATGTGGTGCTTAAAATAGATTAGATACAGGACCGATAAGTGCCCTGACACACTGAAGTTCATTATTGGTGGGATTTAACCACCCATTAACACCTAGTAGCAAAAATATATTACTACAAATACTACTTTTTTTCTCTCAAAACAACCTATGCAACCATAGCCCAGTCGCAAAATGACCTACAGCCTCTATGTCATCTTATTTGATCTGAAAATGTTATCATATACACAAATATAAAGCTGCAAAGAGATTATCCCATTTACATGCCCCATTTATTTTCATAGGTAACAAAGATGCTGGCTGTGGTCGTGGTCCTCTTTGCCTTGCTTTGGATGCCCTACCGGACCCTAGTAGTGGTCAACTCCTTCCTGGACCACGCCTACCTGGACACCTGGTTTGTCCTCTTCTGTCGCCTCTGCATTTACTTAAACAGCGCAATTAACCCAGTCATCTACAACGCCATGTCCCAGAAGTTCCGTGCTGCTTTCCAGAAGCTTTGTCACTGCGGCCCCCAGCGCATGGAGAAGCCTGCTTCCTACAGTGTGGCGCTCACCTACAGTGTCATCAAAGAGACTTCCAATGGGGAGAGCCCGGACCACTTTACGACAGAGTTGGATGAACTTAACATGCCAACTGATCATTATATAGCCTCTAAGAAAATGACGTATGCTAAACCTGCTTTGCCAGGAAGCCACGTGAAAGCCTGATGGATTCAGTTCTATCAAGATGTTGGATTCAATTCACACTGTCCTTTTTAATTTATTCAAATTGTTTACTGTTGGACATATTTGAAAGCATTTACCTTAAGCAATCAGGTAACTACATCAAACTAAATTTGTAAAAAAAAAAAAAAACGAGCATTGTAATTTGAAATACTGCAGATGAACCTTTGCTACAACTGAATTATTACTTAAAAATTGCATGAGTGATCTGGAAAAGGTCAGTGCATTATATCAAAGCATTGTCCAATACATATTGTCCTTTTGATTTGGAAAAAATTGATATTTGACCGGTGAGCGTCCTTCTGCCCTCTTCATGCTACATAGATTACAATGAATGCTTCCTGATACATGAACTTCCACACAAGAAGCCGTGTAATTCAAATGAATTAAAAGGTACAACACCGTGACATTTTAATCTGGCCACTAGGGAAACAGCAAGGCTAAGGAAATACATGACCTTTTAAAAAGGTCCCACCGCAGAAAGGGCCAGATATCACACAAATGGCACTCTAACTTAACATGTCAACTTAAAATGAACTGACATGTTCTCTGCAGGGACTTCAATCTTAAAAGTCAAATGCACGTCAAAGCTGCATGTTACTTTGGTCATGTGGGCGACCACGACCCTGGTGAACTCTGTTGTGAAGGCTGTGAAGGTCAGTGGCCGCTATTTAATGGGTTTTGAAATGTGTAGCCGTGGTCTAAGGACAGTGAGGTGTTTAGTCAAAGGGTCAGATGTGTGTTATGGCTGTAATTCACTGATATTGGCTGACACTGCAGACTACAGCCCTATCTGTGATTTATCAGCCTGGATAAATCTACAGAGCAATGACTGAAACTGTAAATACACAGCTACAAAGTGCTATACTTTAGAAAGTCTCGGCACAATTTATGTATATAGCTCACTTTGCTTTTAAAGGAAGAAATGACTTTAATGTAGGTGAGTGTACTTTAAATTGAAGAGCACTAAAAGTACAGTGAGGTTTTCAATGAAAAGGACCTGTTCCAGATTGAACAGCAATCTATTGTAAATTGCTGTAAATTGATTGTGCAGTGCAATGTGAAATTATTTCAATATTGTGTTTTTAAAATATGTCTTAGAAAAAAAGTTTATTTCAAATTAAACCTCACTGGGATGGGCAAGAATACGTGCCCAGCTTTAAGTCTGTATAGTGTAGAATAACACATCTGTGGACTTTTACTTACTATTTATTACTTTTTTCCAGTTTGTCTCTGTTAAGTTTAGACTTTTATGGGAGTAATCTGACAAACAAATTTCTGTTCTGGCCTGTACAGTTAGCAAAGAAGCTTTTATGATGTGAGTACAAAGCGTACAAACATCTAATGCATCAACACTCTGTGCACATTTGTGCTAGCTTATTGTTTGATGGATTGGTTTGTATTTTGTATTGTTCCTTGTCTATAATAAACTTAAACAACAATTGCCCTGGCTGGTGGATCCTTCCTCCATCTTATGCCAATTTCTTTGTTTCGTACAACTCCCTGCACCATCACCACGACAGATATTGCCAGCAGTCACAGCAGAAAGCAACTCATCTGAGATGCTCCCATGAATCATACAGCTATAGATTCTGTATGAGCTACGAGCACGATGAGCACATCCATCAGAGAGGCTGATTGCTCCATTCTGCTGTCACTCAGCAAGTGTTGGCCTGCTTCAACAAAGATTCATTTCACTGAGGCCATCTAAGCCAAACAATATGTCACACTTTTCAAGTTGCTGGTCTTCAAACGTACTTGACTCATTAAACAATGACAGAGTTGGCTGTTGGGGACTGATAATAATAATATAGTAGAGGAGATGTGGTGTGTGCATGTCACATCCCATTAGCTTTGTAAGTACAAGGTAGCAAATTAAACGGCACAACTAATTTATTGTTTGGGCTACAGCCTGTTTTAACTCATGAGATGAGTGTTGTAAATGTTGTTCTTCAAACTAATGCACTCTCGTACTGTGTACTTATTAAAAGTATTAGTAAAGTCAATAAATAAATCTTCAACAACTGTTAAGCCTGTGTAAGACATGATTACCAAACAGGGCTGATGTGGCCATGATGTGATGCTTTGGAAGAGCAGCCTTGCACTGGGCAGCTGCAACGCTAACAGTCATGGCTCAGGAACATTGTTCATTTGGCATTACACTCGGAGAGCTTTACGCTCCTTGTTCTTTCTGATGCTTCACTAAAAGCCTTGACATCATCTCAAGTCCACGGATTTTCATGAGCCATAATCATTTTCTTCCACAATGGATCTCGAGGATTCACTCAGATACCTCTTATTTCTTGCTTTCTTCCTATTTTTATGCTCCTTAATTTATTCAGCCATTGTCTGTATAATTAGTTTTGGACTGAGATGATATTACGCAACACTGAATACTTTTCTGTTCATCAAATCTATGTTTCATCTCCACGGCTTACACAACTACATAGCTGGAAAACTAATTATGTATGCATATATTTGCAGAAAGACTAGGATTTCCTGGATGGTGTAAGTTACTCTGAAATTTCTGTTTTAATTAAGTTGCTACAACACAATAAACCTTTTCCACCCAATCCTCCCATTCATTATTCTGGCATGTAAGGTGAAATAAACAGATTAAAACCACAAAAGTTTCAGACCATGTTTGAGCTTCAAACCACAGTCGTATAGAACAAAGAAGTACTAATCCATTCACTGAAGCTCAGGTTTGGTTCAGTCCAAAGCAGTCTCAAAACAGCTTGTAACCTTTTGTGTTTGTCATTAAACCAAAGCAGAATAAATGAATATGCCAAATTAGGCAATCTATAACAAGGAAATATGTAGGACGCCATGAAACATGCTTAAGGTTGAGAATTGTGTCGGTTTGATTACTGCTCTCCCAAAGTTTATACTGTTGTTGTGTCCTTGGGCAAGACACTTAACCCACCTTGTCTCCAGTGGTGTTCCAGCTGTGACACTGGTGAATTGAAGCGTAATGTAAGTCGCTTTGGATAAAATCGTCTGCTAAATGAATAAATGTAAATAATAACTATCCATCACAATAGAAACATTTATTTATTAGTTTTCTACCACTTATCCCTTTAGGGGTATTGGGTGGCTTATATTTGTACATACAAGGCTTTGGACCGTGGGAGGAAGCTGGAGTACCTGGACAGGACCAACAGTAACACAGAGAGGATGTGGAGACTACACAAGGCCGTTGGCATTCGATCCTGGGATCAAACACACTTTCTTGCTGCGAGGCAGAAAACATTCTTATTTTTGTCTAATCTTAACATTTTTGAGGCTCATTAAAAATTGTTAAATAATTAAAGCTATGTTAATTTGAAAAATGAAAGAATATAAACTAGAGTTAAGTAGTTACACTGACCCTTAAGAGGCTCAAATGAAAAGCTCGAGTAACATAGTCTTTTAAACTTTCTTTGAGAGATGTACCAGACTAAACCCCTTTTATAAAACATTTTCAAACCCACTCATACAACATATTGTAATCTTCAACTTTAAAAAAGTTGCCTACTTACACAGATGATTTGTGAACAACTATATGGACACTTTTCTTTCAAAAGCGCTCCCACGATGAAAGCTTTATGAGAATAAATTTTCATAAAACCATTTTTGTATGCTGAAGCAAAGCCCAGGGGCTTTTAGTGTAAAGTGACAAAGGAACAAAACAGAGGCATTGGGAAGAGAAATATAACTTTATTCTTATGTGAGCTCATCTCAGAGTTTACAGCAGCTTAGTGTGATAATAAGTACCATGGCTTCTTCAAAGACAAAAGCTCTGATAGGACAACCAGATGCCAAACAAGGCATGAAAAATCCAGACTAAAGGGAAGATAATAAGACCACATGGGCTAATGTTTCCATTACAGCAGTCAATCAAATGGTGAGCACAAAGAGAAAAGATCGTAATCACAGCTTGTTTCTCTGCCCGCCTAGAAAAATCTCCCATTGGAACGGAGCTTTTATGAAACAGTCAGTGATCAATAAGTCTGATGAAGTGGGAGGGTGACAACAATTTGTGGCAAATGAGCTGGTTATTTGTAACACCGGCTTAGAAGACAATGCACATCTCTGTTAAAAATAAAATAGATGAATGGATAAATATATTTCCTTGGCTAATGGACAATTATACAATTTACAAGCTTAACAGTAATTGGTCTCTATTAAAAAAAAAAAGTATCATGCCAACTACTATATTACAGGAATAACTGTGCCCACAAATACAATTAGCACTCGCACAACAAAGAATTGCCCTCTTTCATATACTGAGTGCCCTGCTACTGGCTAGCTGGTTAGTCCTTAGTACTGTGCTGCCCAGGACCTTTTCACAACTTGTGAATACCTCTCACATAGGTCTCACTGCAGTTAAAGTTCAGCTTACATACATGTGCTGACGTAAAGAGGTTACACAGCTGTTCATCACAAAGTTATAATAATCTGTTTCAAGGCTAATGGGAAAACAAATCACCGTGCAGTGTTTTTTGCACTGCACGTTTGCCTTGATTATAATACAGTAATCTCCTAAAGGGTTTCTACCATGTCAGTGCCCTGGGTGTGTTATGTGGCATTTAAAATAGTTGCATAGTGCAGCATTAATTAAGCAATACACTACTGCCAAGCTCAGGAAGGTATCTCTATCTTGTGTGGTTTGCTCACAGTGTTTCCTCAGCTGCTGCTCTAGATTCTATCTCATTTATGTGAAAAGTGTCACATGGATGTGCGGTTAGCCCTGGTCATTTATCCCTTATCTGCGAGGATGATTCCTGGTTATACTGTGCAAACAAAACGGACCAATAGACATATTAGCTATTTGTCAACAAGACACTGAATGCAATATGTTTAGATATGAGAAATTTGATTATGAATGCATGTCTACTATTACAGATAAGGTTTTATAATGACAACATTTATACTTAAAGCACTGAAGCAGATGCGTCACTGTCACCTTATCAGACAATACAAGTATTGGTGGCTCTAAATTAGCTTCTGATCTAAATGTTGATAAAAACATATAAAATTATTGTGGTAGTATTGACTTGTTGAGGCTGATAGGAGCCATGTCAGGTGTGTGCGGCACAGTGGACTCTCTAGGACAGTCTTCAGCCTTGTCTCACGTCTTAATACAAGGAAGTATTGTCCAGCAACAACTATTTTTTTTTTTTTCAAGCAATTTTTGAGATAGTAAAACTTCAGTATTTTGAGTACCATTAGCTTTTTCCAGTGTCCTAGTGTTTGTTGAAAGCTTTTCTGTTTTCAGTAGCTAACTCCAAATGACTAATGACCTGGAGGCATTTCACAAAACACTGAGGAGCATCTTGGGCTTCACAGTTTGCTCCTTATTTCCATGAAACGCAGACAGGAATGACAGTGAGCTCAGCAGCTAGGCTTGACCAAAACAAGCATAGAAAGAGCAGATAGCACATAGTTTTCTTGGATAGAATTCAATTGAGTGAATTAAAATGAATAGAAAATAGCATATTTGAAGCAGAGGCAAAAGTAAATCATGTGACATATATTTTCAGCTCCTCAATATGGCAAGTCCCTTAGCTGTAGCAATAAACTGTCAAAAAATAATTATCAATTGGCTGCCAGTCCCACTACAATGTAATCTTGACAAAAAAATGCTAATATGAGTGTATTATTTATGTTTGGACTAAATGTCTAGGACTAATAAAAGTGTATCTTGTAGACTTGATGGGTATACATTACTAGAATTACTTCAGCGGCTCATCTTCACGAAAGAGTAGGCTTCACACATTAGCACTTATCGGAAAAAAAAAAAGATAGACCCAGGTGAATAGTGAAAAGCTTCTTTTATGTTGTTGACTGGACGGATGAGTGTTACCTTGTGACAACCTCTCCATTATTTCCCTGTATTAGACACAAGGCCATGTATATGGTTCAATATTCACTAAAGCCTATTGGTGCACATTTACATAATAACCAAGGGTTCAGGGACAAAAAACTTACATTGTTACTATTGGCAGGTGTGTGGACCCAATGTATATTAAATGGTTAATTTATAATAATTAAAATATTACTTCATGTAGATCAATAGTAGCCTGGTCTTATTAGATTTAAAATTATCCTTAATTAACTTTGTCCTCAAACATTTTGCCCTTATCCCACAGAACCCACCTCAAGGCTGCAGATTTTCTTTTCTTTATCAACATGACAAATCAAAAAGGTCAGATAGGGTAGTAATGCTGAACCAGCCCCAGTAAGGACTAACCCTAAAACAAGTCTTTTAGATACATCCAATCATTTGGTTTACTTACAGAAAAGTGGTTTATTCTGAAGGATTTGGGAAACAAACATACTGACAGACTAAGGCGACCACAGCACAGCTTACACAAGGCAGCAGTGTTTTTAGTGGGTTTGTTTGTCGTTGCATGTCAGACGTGAATGCTGCTGACCTACATGTGTGTTATCAACCCAGCTCTCGGTCACCTGTCGAGAGATTAGGAGGGAGTCAGATAAAATGTTTCAAGAAACCACACATTAAATTCTGCCACTGCACGACTCACTTTTGATTTTGAATTCATTAAAATCATTACAACAGTGCAGGTAATATCAGTGCTGAATAACCTGTTATTTACAGAAAAACAATTGTCAAACATAATCTTAATTAGTCTCTTGTGTTGTGCACTTTGCTTTATGCCATAAAAACATGTTATGAAACATTTCTCCTCAGCAATTAGCTAATTACATGCTGTTATTTGTATGTCTTTATGAAAATAGAATAAGCCATATAAAACAAAAATACCCAGCCATTTCATTCTGTGTAAATGGCTTTTTTTTTCTTTTTGAAATTATATCCAAGTAATACTTACAAAAGGGAATGGTTAGATAAAGGTCATGAACGTGTGAGTCTGGAACATATAAAGCAAAGCTTGTTGTGTTTGAACATCAATGTGTTTTTGTGTCTTCTTTTGGCCTATTTTAAAAGTAATTTGTTCAGTGATACTCTACACAAAAACATAATGTCATTTCTCCTCATTTTCATGACAAATAGCAAAAAAAAAATTATGTTAGCTTATCCAAAATCTTATCTACTGAGAATGTTTTACAAATCAACTTAATGTGTCATTTTCTGACTATTTGTTCTTTTGAACTTTCATGTTCAAAGAAATCACATTATGTATTAAAACAAAGCACCTCCAAACACTTGATGAAACTAAAAAATAAAAATAAAAATACAAATCCTGTTAGGAAATCCTGTGGCTACTGCACCAGTAGTTTATCCCATGCCCTTCTCCCAGCGGAGTGTCTGTCTGTCTTCTCGGTTCTGCTCCGGCTCTTCCTGCTATCACTGAGCACTTGGTGGTAACTGCATCTAATTGGCTTTTCTGACAGCGAATGTTACAATGTCATTGAGTGTCCCTGAGTTTTATAAGTGCAAAAACATAAACCTCAAACAAAGCTAGATTTTGTGCTTATATGATGTAATTAACTTTGAGGCAATCAATTACAATTCAAATTTGAATACATCTTTTATTTCTATTTCTCAGTTATATTATTATTATTATTATTATTATTATTATTATTATTATTATTATTATTATTATTGCGTTACATGACTTATTTCTCCTCATTTAATTTCTGAAATATATTTAGGTCCTTTACGGCAGTCGAGTTTTTCTTGTAAAACAGCATATTACTACCTAATAAATTTTTACTACCAAATAAAATAGTGATGGTTATATAATTTTGTACTAGATGAAGTGCTGAGCTATTGTGGTGCTCAGTCTCTAGTCACATATATAAAGGTGGTCACTTTGGAGGCTTATGAGAAACAGTTAAGACTTTTGGTCTTCAAGAGGTATTAAAGCAAGGGTTTAGTGTAATTTACAATTCATTTCACATCTCGGTTTAAGCAAAGCATCTCTAGCAATTAAGGCAACTTCAGCCGAATCCACATAGTTGCTTTACAATCACATGTCCACCATCAGGACTTTATTGAATTGTGGGGTTATTATCTAGACATGGCCTATTGGGACTGCTGCAAATGTTTAAAGACATTTACACCTACACAGGCATGTTGTTGAAGAATTATGGACCCTTGCTTCGTTACTAACAACACTACATCAAGCAGACTATTGAACACCATAAGACAGTTAGAATTATAAATCTGTCAACAATAACAGATTTATCGAGGAGACCTTGGCTTCTGAGGCACTATTTTACACCGACCATCTAAACATAGACTACCCTGCAATTTTTGCAACCTTTGTACAACCTTTTGGTCACTTATATGTAATACTATGTTGTTACAGCTACAATAGTGTGCAAAATTACCTGTTGTTACATAAATATAGCTGTTCTCTATTTAGAGTACAATATGTAACTGAACACACAAATAAAATCAAAATGATTGTGAACTCCCATAAACTATTAAAAAAACTAATCATAAAAATTGCAGTTTTGTTTTCTTGTTGATCAAAAGCAACTCCTTTTAAAAAATTTTAAGCTACCCTTGGTTGTATGTTCACTTTAAGCACTGCCACAAAAATACTCTATCCTACAGTCGACCTATTGCCATTCTATTTCTATATTCAAGGGAAGGTAAAGACATTCTTTTATCTGTACAGAACACCTTTTCAAAGTGAGATATTAGGACAAGAGTACATTGTCTAAACGTTTGTTGGAACAATTACATGCTTTAACAAGAACAAAAGTACAGTATAATTCTTCAGAGATCCAGAGGGCCAACGAGCTGTTACAGTCAAGCCCAATCAGAATTTGTAAAGCTATCCACTTGTCTTTTCTGATAAACAGTAGAAAAAGTTACCTTAGGCATAAATGCCACTGTGTTTTAACATGGAAAACAACATGTAAATGTGGGAGCTGGCCTGACAGTTTATTTGGTGTAAAAAAAAATAAATTCTGTCTGCTCCAACAGAGTCTGCATGCCTAGAGCAGCTTACACCTATCTCACCGTCCATCCCTTTTTGTGACTCCCAAGAGTGAGGGGAGCTATTTTGGGTGATAGAGGGTGTGCCTGTCTGTTCATCCTGATTTCGTTCAATTGATCTGTTGGCAGACATGTTTAACCTCTCCATCCTACATCCCAGGTAGTTCATAAACAGCACTACTCACCCATCATTTTATTGATTTCTTGTGACACTATAGATTGGAGGTTTGATATGCCTGTCACTTATGATTAGCAAAACGGAAAGCCTAAGGTTAAGAACATACCTTTCCTTTTTACAGACAGCATGAGCAGCTGAGCCATAGCCCACAGGTGCATCTGTAAGGTCTGACGTAAAAGGATTGCAAAAGCTCCATGTCAAAACTGCTGTCCTTTAAGGCTCATTAAATTCTGCTGGTGCATGGCCACCTACAGGCCAGACCTGCAGGCAGCCATTCAAATACTCTGGCACAGAAAGATGAGCAAGCAAGCATGAGCATGGTACAGCAGGCTCATGACAAAGAACATTAACATTGCCTTGTTCTAAAAACCTACACACTTGATTAATGAGGACAGGCCCGGTGGATGGCTGAGTGAGGTGGTGAGTGTAGAGAGAGGATAAGTAGAGGCGGGTGGAAGGGTATAAAGAGAGACAGATATTAGGCACAAAAAGTAAGGCAGAGAGTGGAGAGGACTTTGGTGATAGCAGACAGAAAATCAATTACTAAGCTTAGACACAGTGATTCGACTTTCAAAGCTCTTCACTTCAGAAGATGAAATACAGAGCTTTATTGTAGACAAGGGCTCCTTCTATAATGTAATTCATTAGAGCCTGATGATTCATGTATAAAACAGTTCTTTCAAAACATCACAGAAGCAAGATGAATTTAAACACATTATCTTCAGGAGCATAGGTTGTTGCTTATGACGCTAATGTAACGTAAAAGTACACGTGGAGAAGATGTCTTGTGGTTTGGTGTCCATTATGAGGAAGGAAGGCAGCTTGCCATGATACTGAATTCATCACTGGTCACGAGCAGTACTGCAAGAAAACTTATGCTGCTCTGAAGACTTTCTCCATGTTGTTACAAAGCTTCGCCTTGTAACAAATGTATCAATTTACTTTCATTTTAAAAGGCAGAACTAGGTTTTTTTATCTGTCAAAAAATTAAGAAGGATGACATGAGTAATGAAGAAAGCAGGAAACAAGCAAGAATGTGTTTTCACCGCCCGGTAACTTTGTGACTCTATAAATCTGTATAAGTCTAATAAGTCCATCCATCTTTTTTGCTTATCAGGGGCCAGGTCACCGGAGCAGCAAACTCCCCAAACACTTCCTCCAGTTCTTCCCGGAGAATACCGAGGCGTTCCCAGGCCAGGCAAGAGTCATAGTCCCACCAGTATGTCCTAGGTCTTCCACAGAGCCTCCTCCCAGTGGAAAGGGCCCAGATTGCCTTCTTGGGAAGATGTCCAGGAGGAATCTGGAACAGATGCCACCTCGGCTGGTTTCTCTGAATGTGGAGGAGCAGCGGCTCTACTCTGAGCTCCTTCCGAGTGACCGAGATCCTCACCCTATCTCTAAGGAAGTGCCCAGCCAACCTATGAAGAAAGCTCATTTCAGCTGCCTGTATCTGGGATGTTGTCCTTTCGGTCATGACCAACAGCTCATGACCATAGGTGAGAACAAGAACGTACAACAAGCGATAAATTGAGAGCTTACCTTTGCAGCTCCTTCTTTATCATGACAGACCCATACATTGACTGCATCACTGCAGAAGCTGCACCTATCAACCTGTCAATCTCCTTCTCCATCCATACCTCACTCGTGGACAAGACCCCAAGATACTTGAACTCCTCCAATAGAGGCTGGAGGTCTCCAACAACCTGAATGGGACAAAATGGGACACACTTAGCTGCAAATCATCACAGTGCACACTGAAGGTCCTGGCTTGATGACGCCAACATTACAATATCATCTGCAAAAAGCAAAGACAAAATCATGTGGTCCCCCCTGGCTGCACCTCGAAATCCTGTCCATAAAGATAATGAACAGAACTGTGACAAAGGGAATTCCAAGTCCAACATGCACCGAGAACAAGTCTGACTTACTGCCTGGCAATGCAAACCAAGCTCCTGCTCTGGTAGTACATGGAATGTTCAGCTCCTAGCAAAAGGCCCCAGACCACATACTTATGTTGCACAGGATGTCAACAAGGGACCCGGTCAAATGCCTTCTCCAAATTCACAAAGCACATGTGGATTGGTTGGAAGAATTCCCGCAAACCTTCCAGCACCCTGGAAAGTGCTACATCCCAAGGGCCAGTTTCCATGTCCAGAGATCATGTCATCAGTGCCCTTGAGTTCGACTGCTGCCTGATCCACTATGTACCTCTGCATAAGTCTGCATGTGCAAATCTAGTAAGCAATGCTAGTGCCTATTGGCAATGCAAATTTACAAAAAAAAAATCATTAGCTTTTTTCTGACAGGGTTTAGGCAGAGGTTGGTTACTGCAACTGTCACTCAAACATTATAAAATCTTTGCTTTGTACCCCTGTGCCCTTGTACTCTGTCAATACAGCCCCTTAACAAGTGATTTAGTTTTGACATTTGCACTGCAGGGTACAACCTTAGTGTCAGAGAGAAGGAGGCAGCTGTGGTACTATATCTTACAGAATATAAACTGACCTGACCGGATCTAGCTGGCAAATTGAGTTCAAACGTAACGGTAAACACACTACTATGTTTGAATGTAAAGTAAACTATATACTGTATATGTAATAGCAACCAGATATTCTCGAACATGTAAAACTTTACACTTAACAGGTAAACTTTACACTTAACAGGTAAACTTTTAGTGCACAGTGGGGCAGTCAGCAGGGCATGCTTCCACTTCCACAACTGCACTCCTTTTAACCTCTACAATAAAGATGTGTCTCAGTGCCAGGTCTGTCAGAGAGGCTGCCAGCTGTGGATGGTACTGGTGAGTGTCTGAAGGGGCATCATAAGGACGCCTGTTTATCTCTTAGGGTGTATTCACACTTTCACAAATTTACGTATTTGTTTGCGCCAAAACAGAAAACAATCCATGTCGTTTCGGTTTGTCAATTAAAAGCCCCAGTCCGCCGAGCGTTCCTAGCCTTTTGAACTAAAGTCCAAACGAATAAACATGCATTTTTTTTACTAACACACTAGATGGTGCTGTTAGCCCAAATGCTAATAAGCCATGTTATTATAGAATTTTAGCTTCACAGTCCCTCACATTTATTTAAATTTTTTATTAGTGCAGGTGGAATTTTTTTTACAGGTGATCCATACATAAAATAATAAGACACAAGCTGTTGATGTACAAACCTGACATGATAGACAAAAAAATAAATAAAAATAAAACAACATGAATTGTGGACCAGGATTTAAGTGATACTAGTTCTGGTGAGTGTGTTTGGATACTATGGGAGGATGAGATGTGATAGTGCATTAAAAAGATGAAGTGTGTAGCCAGAGCAGATCAAAAGTGCTTCATATTTGACCTCTTCTTATTTAATTTATTTGGACAATATTGTTTTGGTTTGTTTTCTTTTCCAATCTTGGGAAAGCTAAGCGTTAGGCTATGTGATGATTTTTGTGGCCAGTTTATGAGGCTCATCCTGCTTGAGCTCGTCTATGATCCGTGTAACGTTCGCACTTGAATCAAACTGTACTAGAGTTTACTTGGAAGCTCTCCGAGACTTCTGTTTTAGAGGGGTCTCAGAGCACATGTTTGTTGTGAACTGAGGTTCGTCTGGAGCATTCACACTTATCTAAGTGAACCGCACCAACAGAGCAACTGCACAAGTCCGTTTGAACTGCATCAAACGCGGCAAGAGTGAACGCACACTTAGTTTTGGGCAAACTAGATGGCATGATAGGAAAAAATGTCAGCCACCACCAAACTCTGGCATGCTCAGAGTCTTGCTGCTTATTACATAAAAACATAGCGCTGTACTTGCTGCCATGAGGACTTTAGACAAAAGCAAAGCACTTACAACCCCCAAGATGGAAATGAATTGGAAACCTTACATCAGTGTAACCAGCTATACAGAAATGGGAAATATCAATATAACAGAGCACTCCCCCCAACATTTGCAGAAGACTTCAAAGAGATCTGAATGTAGCGGTTTCAAAAGCCTTTCACTTGCTTTAGCTGGTAATGCATGAGCCATCTCTTATGTGACATGCACATCTTCATATTTGAAAGAATAATATGCATGAATGTTTTGAGTTTTCAAAGCCACAGGTAGTTGTTACACCTGGTTTTTTTATGACTGACTAACCCCCACAATTATAGGCATTTGCCATTTCTGCAGCAAATGAGCTGTCACATGTTGACTAGAGCTTGTGGGCTTATCACAATAGTGAAAGACAGAAATAAAATGCTAATGGAGGGGGGAGGCCACACACCAGGCAGTTCCCAAAGCTCTGATTGGCCTCTCGATGCTCCCTCCGTCATCGAGAGCTGTCACTGAAAAGAACACAATGTCAACAGAATAATAAAACACTTCAGAGACCACAGACTCAATGCAAACTAAATGGATCATATTTAAAAAAAATCACTTGGTAACTTATTTACTGTCTTTTTCTGTAATTGACTAAAGTGATTAAAGTGGCAAGATAGTGGCAACAGTAACCCGTTGCTGATGATTAGAGCCATATTTTAGTCATAGCTTTATGTTGGGTGAGGGCTTAAGAAATTGACAGATGTGGATGGATAAAGTGGCCTAACAAAGTATGTGGTTTTAAAAGCTAAGTCCTGAATTAGATCAATTTAATTTAGCATATAGGGTGCACGTGGCAGAGTGGTTAGCACTCCTGCCTTACAGCAAGAAGGTCATGAGTTCAAAACCTGGCCGACTCAAACATTCTTGGCCAACTCCGGTCTTTCTGTGAGGAGTCTGCATGTCCTCCACGTGTTACTGTGGGTTCTCTCCAGGTACTCCGGCTCCTCCCACCGTCCAAAGACATGCATGTATAGGTAATTTGGGAACTCTAAAGTGTCCCTAGTGAATGAATGTGAGAGAGAATGGTTGTCTGTCACTGTCTGTCTCTATATGTCAGCCCTGCGACTAACTGGCCACTGTCCAGGGTGTACCCTGCCTCAGGCCCAAAGCTGCTGGGATAGGCTCCAGCCACACGCGACCCCTAACGGGACAAAGCGGTAGAGAATGAATGATTGAATGAATAAATAATTTAGCATACAGTGGAACAAAACAGTCAACAGTAACAACAAAATGTAATATTGTGTTTTTAATAGTGTACAACAAGTACCAAATAACATCTTTAATTTGTCTATTGTGGAAAATAGGATTTTATAGCTCAATAGAACCTTCTCATTTCTGCCCAGAGTGGACTAACAGTGGTCAGGAGCAACAAACCGAGCACTGCTTGAGAAGAAGTGTTACAACACAGTTTAACACTTCAAGACTGTGGCAAAATGTAAGCATTTATTATGCTAAGTGGTTGAAGCTGTTACTGGAGCTGGTTGATCCGAAACCAAGTCCAGGAGGTATGAGAGGCAGACAGAGCTCAAAGCAGGAGACTCAGGAAACTCCAAACAAGGAGACGGAGGTAAGTGCAATGGTCACAAAAACCTAATCTCGGACTTCACAAAGATTCGACTGAAAAATTTACTTTCAAACTGACAAAACAATCTGGCACTGATCTGAACTGGTCTTAAGTAGAGGCAGATTTTGATTTTGTTTCCTAATTTTCAAGCATATATATGAAACCTACAAAGGAAAAGGGGAGGGACCAGGAGAGTATATTGAGAGAGAGAGAGAGTCGGGGGAGATGGTATGGCTCAGAAATAAGCTCAATTGATGTATATTGTCAACCTTCAGACAAGACTGTCATGGTGGGGTGGCCTAGGGGTGGCTCCACCACTGAATGTATCTGATGAATGTCCTCTTGGTTTGTGCTTGGACAATATGATGTTCCTGCAGAGCTGTTGTAGATGCTCACAAAATCTAGAGAGAATGGGGTTGAGTTGTGAAATTGCAATCTGTAATTTCACAATCAGATGCTGCCAAAACTACACACTGCACCTTTAACTGAAGTAAGGATAAATAGGCTTAACTAAATAATTTTATGTGTACCCGGCACAGCATCTATAATCTAACCATAGCCTTCATTCTGTATCTACTGCTACACCCAGCCAAGTTTTTTTTATTTATGACACACAATTTAATAAATCTTGACTAGATGCTGAAATACTGTGGTTCATGGTCACTAGGACACTAAGTTCTAAGTTTTTAAGAAAGACCACTTGAATATAATTGAGCCTCTGTGGCAAAAACAAACATTGGTGCATTTTAAAACACCTCTGAATGCAGTGGGAATTGGTTAGACCCTATTTAAAAATGGTGAAGACAAGCAGATGTGGGATGTGGGGATTAATCCCAATAGCATACAAGTACTGCCACTTGAATTTGATATGGGCTGTGAGCTGCACTTCTCTATGGAAAATATGACAATGTGATTGCAATGACTGGAATAAGAGCAGCTCAATCAGTACCTGCTTTAAAGGCCTTTCCATGTACACATGAACGTGTACATGGGACAATGACACTCTTTTTAGGAAATCAAGTCTCTGGGAAGCAGAGGTATAAAGAGTGCATGCTAAGCGAGGTGAATGGCGGTGGATCTGCTCAAGTGGTAGAAAGTATCTGGCCATGTGGGACTCCAGTCTGCTCTCATCTAAGGACTAGGTTTCATCAGCAAAGTGCATGAATAAAGCGACAAATCCCTCAAGGTTCAATGACTTGAAGATGAAGTCCTGGCATGAATGTTTCTGAATTACTTTTCACATTTGTTGTCATAATGACATTGACACACAGGTAGAAACTGAGTTAAAACAGAAATTGCATTGCCATGTAATAAGCCACACTGATGGTTTATAGCTTTTAACCCTGCAGCCTGAATCTATTAGTCCTTTGTGACAAAAATAAATGTGGAAGAACAATGAAGTGGCAAAACTACTTTTCTTTCTTATACGTAGCTGAGAAAGAACACATAAAAAGTACACATAGACACAATTTTACAAACAGCCTACTTTCTTAGACCTTTATGCATTATTCATCAGTAAATCAGCTCTATAAATACCTCATGATGTGTAGTGATGATTCTGTGAATGAAATGTCACCATCAATGTGTTTACTGAACAACACCAGATGGTGGATCATGAACGAGAATCATGTTTTATATGTGTATGTATGGCTCAACTTTCAGATTCATTTAGCACCATAAGCACATTCGGTACATTTGACAGATTTTAAATGTATTTATGGGAAGCATTCTGTGCAGCCAGAGAAGCATATATTTATAAAATAGTAATAGTGTATTACTTGGCACAGCCTTAACGCTGCTTTAACTGACAGTGTTTGATACATGCATTCGAATACACTGCAGTCAGAATCCAATAGCAGCTCTCCATCAGTGACTTAAAGTAACACACAGATGAGCCTGTGGCCCAAACATAGACTTCACTCTCTAACAGTTTACGTGATTTACTGCTCCTTATACCAGCTGCAGTTCAGTTCATAAACATGAAGCAGATGGGCACTTGGAGGCACAAGTGTCAATCAATGGGGACAGAGGCGAAGCAGGATGAATGAAAAGCACTCTGGGAAAAAACATTCAAATGTATGCATGCACAATCTCAAACAGCCACAGACAAAAGCGTATTAAGACACCATAATATATTTTTTACTATATATATATATATATATATATATTTATATATATATATACACCTCCATATCTATAATCCATTGTTTTCCTCACTTGTAAGTCGCTTTGGATAAAAGCGTCTGCTAAATGACTAAATGTAAATGTAAATGTAACTGTCCGTTTTTGGACCGCATCAGAGAGTATTTCAGAGGCAAATGCTCCATGACAAGTTTTAGCCAGTTTGAAAATGTTCTTATCTGCACGTGTGAGGATGTATTACAATTATCCGGAGCTTGAACCAACATTACTGTCTCTATAGGCCCAAGACCAGAGACAGAAATCCATTTTTGACCTCATGAGTTGGATGAACTGTGAGTGACAAACAGGGAGCCATGAAGATAGATACAACATGCAGGCTCAAACAAAAACCCTGTTATCATAAATGTTCCTATTGTATAGACTTGGTTTATCCCAGATTTAATTTACAAAGACCATACAACCACCTAAATTATTTGAGTAAGTCATACACTATTGAGATGTACAACATTGGCTTTTCAGCAGTTAATCCTTTGATCATGAAAAGAAAAACACTGATGAAGAAAAAATAGAGACAGAAATAGCTTCTCATTGTGGCTCTAAAGTGATCAATGGAACCTCAATGGAGTTGAAAGGCTCCCACAGACAGTTGATTATGACCAAGCAAAAAGGATGCCTAATTAGGACAACCTTATTACTACAAATCTGTTTTTTTATCCTTTGTTAAATTATACAATATTATTCTAATATTAGGAGGCAAGGTGGGCCATTTTTATCAACAGGGCAAAGGATTATTTCATGTTCATATATAATTATTTACAAAGATATAAGGCCTTTTTGAGAGCATGTTTACAGTGGTCAGTGTGATCTTCATGGTCCAAGGCTGGTGAATTAAGAGCTCTAAGTCACACTAGTAAAAGAGTGAACGCTTTCACAATACAGAAGTAAAAATATCACCCAAAGGGATCCAATGACATAAATTTAGTGAAATTCATTGCCATCATTACTGCTCCACCACGCTCCGGGGATCCAACTTCCTTAAAACCATTCTATAAAGATGAGGAAATGTATCATATAGTCACATAGTTCCTCTGAGGATTCTTTCAGATTGGTTTAGCTTACTAAGTACAGAATACATTTTTAACCTTTTCTAGGTTATTTTAAAGGTCTTTGAAATGATCTTTGGAAACTTGCTGTTGTTTTTAAATAAACCAAATAAAAAAAAAATTGCATAATAATAAGAAAAGACCTTCAGCAAATTTGTTTGTTAAAAAAAGAAACATGAATGTGTATTTCTTTTAGCAGTTTGTCCACTCTGGGCGGCTGGAGAAAACAAGAAAGGTAAATTAAAATAGTCCTTTTTGAGTTGATTAATTTGACAGATTTCACTAGGTTTCAGTTTTTAAATCTTGCAAATAACCTAATTGTACTAATGGTGATATAGCTATACAAACTGTAAGATCATAAATGTAAATCTTGTTTGTCTAAATAGAAAAAACTACAGAATTGTTCAAAATAATATCAGTACAATGTGACTAACCAGGTTTTTAGTATATTTTTTATTGCTAAGTGGCAAACAAGTTACCAGTAGCTGCAGTAGATTCTCAGAAAACAAACAAGACCCAGCATTCATGATATGCACGCTCTTAAGGCTGTGCAATTAGGCAATTAGTTGAAAGGGGTGTGTTCAAAAAAATAGCAGTGTGGCATTCAATGACTGAGGTCATTGAATGCCAAAAAAGGTGTGATTCAGGTGGCCTCTTTTTAAGGATGAAGCCACCAGCACTTGTTGAGCATGCATTTGAGGAAAATGGGTCGTTTAAGACATTGTTCAGAAGAACTTTGATCAAAAAGTTGTTTGGAGAGGAGAAAACCTATAAAAAGTGCAAAAAACTATAGGCTGTTCAGCTAAAATGATCTATAAAGTATTAAAATGGAGAGCAAAACCAGAGAGACATGGAAGAAAACGGAAGACAACCGGACCAAATGGATCGAGGAATAACCAGAATGACAAAGGCTCAGCCAATGAGCAGCTCCAGGATGATCAAAGACAGTCTGGAGTTACCTGTAAGTACTGTGACAGTTAGAAGACCCCTGTGTGAAGCTAATCTATTTTCAAGAATCCCCCACAAAGTTTCCCTCTGTTAAAAACAAAGACATGTGCAGAAGAGGTTACAATTTGCCAAAGAACACATCAACTGGCCTAAAAAGAAATGGAGGAACATTTTGTGGACTGATGAGAGTAAAATTGTTCTTTCTGGGTCCACATTGAAGACAGTGTAGCAAGCATCATGATATGGGCATGTTTCTCCTACTATGGTGTTATGACGCATACCAGGGATCTTGGATCAGTTTGCATTTGTCAAAATACTCGAAGAGGGTATGTTGCCTTATGCTAAAGAGGACATGCCCTTCAAATGTTTGTTTCAACAAGACAATGACTCCAAACACACTAGTAAATGAGCAACGTCTTGGTTCCAAACCAACAAAATTAATGTTATGGAGTGGCTAGCCCAATCCCCGGACCTTAATCCAATTGAGACCTAGTGGGGTGATATCAAAAAAGCTGTTTCTGATGCTAAACCAAGAAATGTAAAATGTATTGTGGAATGTTGTTAAAGAGTGGAATAGCAGCTGAGAGGTGCCACACAGATTCACAGATGTGAAGCAGTTTTAAAAAAAAACTGGTCATACAACTAAATATAAGTTTAGTGAGTCACAGGATTGCTAAATCCTAGAAACAAAAACGTTTGTACAAAATAGTTTTGAGTTTGTACCAATGGCAGACACTGCTATTTTTTTGAACACACCCCTTTCAACTATTTGCCCAATTGTCTTAAGAGCGTGCATATCATGAATGCTGGGTCTTGTTTGTTTTCTGAGAATCTACTGCACCTATTGGTAACTTTTTTGCCAGTTAGTAATAAAAAATATACTAAAAACCTGGATTATTTTGGTTATTCACATTGTACTGATATTATTTTGAACAATATTGTATTTAATTAAATATCTTGACATTTATGACATTTCATAAACTTTATATACATTTAAACTGAACCACACTGTATTAGAAGTGCGCACAGGACTGGGAGCCGATCATTTTTATTTAATTAGATTCACATTGGTTAGGTCCATGTTATAAAATGCAATAAATAAAATACAAAATCAATTGAATTTACATTTGGACAAATTATGTCTGTACATCATTTAGTGAATTCACACAAACAGAACATAAGATATCTCTGTCACATTCAATATTTCTGATCAATACTCACAGTTTGTGGATCTTTAGAGGGTGTTAAATGTTTTTTGGTCTATTTGTGCTGCTTGTATTTGCAGTTTTTAAGTAACATCTTGAAGGAGGACTGTCATATTCACCACTGCTCATTGAGTTTGCTCATTTAAAATGTGGCCACAGTTCAACATTGTGTCACAAAGGTCAGTGCAGCTGAGTGTTAACATGCACCTGGTGGGAAGCTCCCCTGCCTGGAAGAGTATTATTAAGGGACCTCTTTTGTGATTTTATTCTCTGAGTCTGCTGGATTTTAGCAAAGTCCTAAACTCTCCAGCAGACTGTTTAGTCGGTGGTGTGAATGATGCACAGCCGGGAGAATATGTCCGGCCCAGATGAATGGGTAGCTTTTATTTTACCGGCTACTTCCGAATTAAACTAGCTAAAAGCCGGCATACAGCAGCTAACAGAAACTCTGATTCTGAATTTAAATAATAAGAAATTAAAATAAATAAAATTGCAGCCATATGTGATTCAGAAATAACATTTGCTCAAATTACGATTGTTTTGCGATTAATTACACAGTCCTAGTTTACTGACAGATTACATGTTTGCTTGTGACCCCACCCCTCCACACACACACACACACACACACACACACACACACACACACACATCCTGAGAATTAGTAAGACAGTGCATTAACCTTTTCAGAAAGTGTGAATAATGACGGATATCCACTGACCTCTTTCCACTGAGTATACAATGTGTGCTACTGTATGCCACTCTCGAGTGCCCTATTCACACTAATGTTGCTCACTCAGTTACTGTGGCAACCAGATGAAGCAAGGGGTGTATTCATAAATTGAAAATGCCACTCTCTGAGGAAACTTAAACCCATTAATGTTAGCCAGTAAGTAATCTTGTGCCAAAATGTATTGACATATTGTGTTGTCGACAAGGAACAGCTGAAGTTAATAAGATAATAAACTCAATACAATTTTTGGTGTTGTCACAAATCACACTGGATTTAATGGATTTAGATTTAAACTGTTAGTCATTGATGAACCAAGAAAGAAATGGTTTCATAAAAGAACCAGGCAGGTTCAGCAGTGCAGCTCTAAAATGTAATAAGTATATATTTTTGTGGCAGGTGGTTCCAAAGAGATTACCAAGAAGGTAATTTAACACCTGGATGCATAATGCCTCAAAAGCCAAACACTGTTTACAATAGGAGTTGACAGTGTCCAGACCTTAATGCTTTTGGTGAGTAAAGCTGTGTTTGCAAATCTACTCACGCTCTAAGTCTCCCAAAACTGTATAACTACTGTTAATTTTGTTGACAAAAACTATGACAAAAATAATTTGTCAACAAAGGTTTTTTGCTGACAAAAACTAAACAAAAACTAAATAAAAAAGGTTTCATAATGACTAAGACAATAACTAAATAAAAAATAGACTTTTTTGTCAACGATTATAAGATGAGACGAAAACAACTTGTGATGAAAACCAGTCAGGAGAAGGGAAAGATGAAGTGGAACGGGCGGAATGAGTTAAGTAAGCCAATCAGAACGCGTCTTTATGTTACACGCCGGGGCCGAGAAGCTAACTGGAGACGACAGAGCAACAAACTGTTAGAATTAGATGTCTTGGCAATGTCAGCTTCTCAAGCTTTTGCAGAAAGAGTATTCAGTGTCACGGGTGACCCAAGCCTCTCAATATACGGTGATATACAGCAATATACAGCGATATACAGTGATATACAGCGATATACGGTGATATACAGCAATATACAGTGATATACAGCAATATACAGCGATATACAGCCATATACAGCGATATACAGCAATATACAGTGATATACAGCGATATACGGCGATATACAGCGCTATACGACGATATACAGCAATATACAGTGATATACAGCAATATACAGCGATATACAGTGACATACAGCGATATACAGCAATATACAGCGATATACAGCAATATACAGTGATATACAGCGATATACAGCAATATACAGCGATATACAGCAATATACAATGATATACAGCGATATACAGTGATATACAGCGACATACAGCGATATACAGCAATATACAGAGATATACTTCGATATACAACGTTATACCACGATATACAGCGATATACAGCAATATACATCAATATACGGTGATATACAACGATATACCACGATATACAGCGATATACAGCGATATACAGCAATATACCGCCGTCCACCAGAGAGCAGGCTCCAAAAGCGGAAAAATAAAGTGATTTCCTGAAATTGAACTGAAGTAAATAAATAATTGCATTTTATATTTATTTAGCATAAGGATTATTTTCATGTTCTATGCACTTTATTTAAGTTCAAAGATGGTTTAGATGGTACGTTTATTATTATTATTTAGCTTTCTTGGACTGTAAGGGCCTTTTGATAATTTCCCATTTATTTAATTAAATTTAAAATAAGCTGTGAATGTGTATTTTGATACTTTAATACACATTGATGTCTTTTTGTTTATATAGAAGCATTATGTGATGTCATTATTGAAGTCTCATGAGCAGCACACCTGTGAAGTACACAATTTTACAAGCAAGTGCTTCTGAGCTAAACTCTGAAAGTCATGTAGAAAGTCAAATGAAATGTAAGAAGATGTGAGACAATTGTTTTTTTCCCTGAATAAACATTTAATAAAGCTGAAATCTAACAGAGTTTAAGTCTGTTAAAATTTGATTCAACTCTACTGAATAATTGAATAATTAAGCCTCAAAATTCTTTGCAGCTTTAATCTAAAGTGGGACATATCTAAAAAGCTGCAACAAAATAAGAACTGAATTGAGCCCAAAGCTGAAAACCTTGGGGTAAACATAAAGCCTGGTGCTATCATGTGGAAACATTTTTGATTAAGTCTGGGATTACCAGCAAATATTTAACACTTTGATGACATTTTCCATCAGCAGAGAGACTTTGTATATATCCTGTTTCTTTTTCTCTCCTCTAGTCATCGATCAATGTCCAGGCTCCGGCTTCATCTCTGACCTATCTGTCCGCTCTGTCTGCTCATGTGCAAACTTGCTATGAAGTGCAGAAGAGCTGTAATTGATTTTGTTTTTGCCCCCATTTTTTACATGACAGAGGAAAACACATTATAATTTGAAGTTCATCAATGGAATGATAAATGCATTGTCTGAATAAATAACATTTTAGGAAGTTGTGAACCTAAGTGTGTGACAGATATTTCCAGCCCTTAGCCAATCTGTAAAATAACTGCGGGCAACTCCAGAGTAGTGGAGAGTGCAGCCGCTATCAAGGAGTTTGGTTCCAACCCCGGACCTGCTTACAGGATGGGCCTCGATTGCGCCGTACCAGGCGATGTCACTGTCCTTGATTTTGTCTTTTCCAAAAGGGGTTTTGAACAGCTCTTTGTATGACCCGTCAACTAGACCCTGTTTGCCTTGGGAGACCCTTCCAGGAACACATAGCCCCCGACAACATGGCTCTTAGGATTATTTGGGCACTCAAACCCCTCCACGATGAGATGGCGATTCAAGGAGTGCGCTCCAATTATAGGGTTTCATTTTGAAAAGCTGTTGTAATTCAATCTCCATCATTAAATGGTGGTGCAAAAGCCTAAAAAAATGTTTATGGCATACATTTCCAGCTGATCTTTTCTTGCTGCTGTGTGTTTACAAGCCATTTATTTGTAGAGCAAATAGTTTAAGCTTGGTAATTGGTTGTGAACATAGTTAGAGGATAAGAATTATTTACACTTCCTGTGCAAAGTAAACCACCCGTCTCCTCATCTGAGCCACCTCCTCCCAGGGATGCTACAAGCACACATACACCCACACACTGATGATCCTCCGGCTTATCACACTGCAAAAGCATGAACAATGAGGCCACTTAATGTTACAGCTGACTCACCCTTGTTCGCAGTGAAAAAAACATGCATTCAACCAAAAGGCAGTAATAAACAGGCTCTTTTGGTATACCTTTACCTATACCTAATCCAACCATTGTGTAGGTTTAGGTACTATTTGGGGAGACACATTTTTGGTGTAATGACTCCCTACATTAAAATCTTCTGTTACAAAAGGGTCACTGTTACTCTGATATTCCACAGTGTTCAGTTTCAGATTTTGTGTTAATTTTTTCTGAAATGATAAATACCATACTCACAGTTAAGGCTATTTCAGAACTTCTTATCATTATGTAAATGCAGCTGGTTTCTTTCCCTATGTTTTTTGTAGCATGTTGAAAAAATGTGCAGCATAAAGGTGCCATGTTTTTAGTGTGAGACGCATTAGAGAAGACAAGGATCAGAGCTACATGTTGAAGTCTTATAAAACATCTAATAGAGATAAACATTTAGGGCAATCACTCTGGGATTGACCACACGTTTGACTTTATGAATTCAAATGCAACAACATGAATATTCTTTTACAGTTTAGTCTAGTTCATAGAGGGGGTAATGTACAGTGTGTGTTGCTTCGTGGCCAGTGTCCCTCAGCTGTCCTGCATCCCTGTGCACTACTAAATCCAAAGTACAATAGATTGCAATAGGCACAGGCTGTGTCAGTTTTGGAGGCGGGGGGAGCAATGATTAGAAGCATGTAGAGTGCGAGAAACATTACTGTTGCACTTTTTGCCCCCTCTTTCTGTCCACTATACTGTATAGTGAGGTACAAACACCTTGTAATTTTTGGATAAGGTGCTAAAATATTTTTTTCTCGCTCTATTGTACCAGGCTGCTGTATTAAGAAAGTCGGATAATTAATGGCAGCCCCACTCAGACAGATAGATTTTCTTCTACACTCACAGTGAAGACCATTACTCTGTACCTGGGCAGGACATCACTCAATCTGTCAGGAACGGATGCAGGAGGAGACATTTCCCACTTGAAAAACTAAATTTTCTGACAAGACATAAAAACCTGATTTCCCATTTTGGATATGTTTTTTTTTTTCCAACCATCTTCAGTAAAATTTTTCATATGTGTACTTTTAAGTTTGCCTCAACTTCTAAGACATTAACATCAGAGGCTGTGTCTTCATGGAGTAAATTCAACAGATGCAATTAAAGTTGAATTCAGTGTAGTAACTCGTTAAAAAGAGCAACTGAGCAGAAAAGGGATGGAGGTGGTGTCATAAGGTCTTTTATAATAAGGCACGCATTTCGTGACTTGTTCACTAGTCTCTAAAGTTTTGCTTATTAATTGTGGAGGACAACCGTTAAGTGCATCTCAGTTTTGAGCACTGAACTGAAACACAGGAAACTTCATGGGATTTTTAAGTGTCTCAATTTTTTTTTTGAAAACTTTCAACAAGGAGGAAATATCACTGGCTCTCAAAGGAAGAGATAAAAAGATGTGATCTGTTGTGTTTTCTGAAGCAACAGCAAATGTTATCGTAATCTTGAACACAGAATAAAAGATTTTGAATGGTTTGAATTGCCTGTGTCAGCCCATTGCTTGGATACAATCTTCACATTCTTCTCCTTATCACGTCTTTACACAATCCTTAAAAAGTGACCTTATCTACTACAGCTGAGCTGATGTTTGCTGGTGTATTTGACCATTTTATCTCAATGACTTTATTTATCAGTTCAATCTGGGCCTCACAGTCTGTTCTTTAAGCTCATAATACAGTTTAGACAAGTGACTGAAATGTTTACAAAAAATGCCTGAGACAAGAGAGAATCTTAACAGTATTTGGCAGTAGACCGAGCGTTGGTCTTGAGCTCATAGGTTGTCAACAAAATATGAAATTTAGAACATGCCCTGGACAAAACCTACAAAATACCCAAGTATGAGCTGAACAATAAAAAGAAGATTAGATGAATACAAGGCAATATGATCAGCAATAGACATAAAACAAGAACTGCATTGATGTACTGAACTATCTAACCAAAACACTCCAACCGCTCCTCAACTTTATTTTTGGTCGTGATGACTGTGAATCCACCCAGCTTGTGAGCAGTTCCATCTGGCGGAGTCAGGTTAGTAGACTGTTGCGAGGAACTGTCATTGACAAACAGTGCCATCGTGTGGTATTTAGCTAAACTACAGATCCAAGGGGTCGGAACTATTGAAAAACCTTTGTTTGTAGTCGGAATGTGTGATCGAGAGCACAATCCGGGAAGTTAAACTTGAGAAAGCTTTACAAGGAGACTAAAGATAGAATTTATTGAAAAAAAAACTAGTTATATACGTAATATTTAACAAAACAACAGTTACCCATGTTTTACTACACATTTTAATTTTAAATTATTCTGCGTGCCAACTTTTGACGTACAACGGAACTGAAAAATTGTGCAGCAACAAGGTGAGTCTGATCCTCTTCGTCATTGTTTTTTTTTATTATTTTTTATTTCGGTTTTAACTGTGAAATAAATTAATTAAATGTTTGTATTACATAAAAGTTTCAGGTGTCGGAATATGAACAAAGAGACCAGAATGAGAGCAACAATAAACCAGAGGCTGACTGAGATGGGAGAACGAGAGAGGTGAGCTAATCTCAAATATGTGTATTTAACACGATTGTAAAAGGTGGACAAATGTTACAAAAACAAAGTTGGTGTTTTTCTGACGTAGTCGACAATAACATTGAATTATTTAAAGCCTATATAGCCTATTGGGTTGAATCCTTAAACAGATGGTTGCTGAGTGGAAAGAGTCAATCAGATGCCTATTTATCTGGTCACATCAACAAGTTATTTGACAGAAAGGACACATTAATTCAGCAGTACAACAGAACAGCAGAACAGAAATCATTACACCTCTTTCTAGAGGTTTATGTCCGCTAAATAAGGTTGCACTTTTTGTCCTCTACATCAGAAGCTGCCATGACTTTTTGACACATCTCCTGTGAGTCCTTTATATTAGTTCAATGCATTTTAATTCAGGAGCAGTTTGGATGGCACTAAAGTTTAAAGAGTTCTGGTACATTGTTTCTTTTGGTACTTTCGAGTCATTTAGGATCAACTCATTTTACGAGAAAAGTTTTAAGGGTCACTCTTTGTGTGCTTTAAAAATATACTAATGTGATTGGCTGGACATTTTAAATCCACAGTATATGATGAAACCAATAATCATATAATGTGATGCTCAAAATCCTGTTTTGTGTTGGCTAAGGCTTATTTATTTATTTTTTTTTTTTTCAATGAATCTCTAAATCTACAGTAACATCTACTTGAGTCTGGAAAATATATCCATTTATATGGCTACCTATCTGAGTTTTTACTCAAGATAGCAAGTAACTTGTCTTTGTAAAATGATAACGTATTAATAACATCTTATGGACAGACTAAAAGAGCTACTGAGGGCCAAGCTCACTGAGTGCGGATGGAAAGATCAAATGAAGGCTCACTGCAAAGGTAGGCACAAACACATGCTTTGATGAGACTTCTTTAACCAATTACTATATAATGGTGCCATGTTCAACAATTATTACAATCTTGTCTACAATCTGATGCTTGTTTTGGGCAATGATACTACAAATGAACTGGATATCTGCCTATTTGTTACTTTGCAGACGTAATCAAAGAGAAAGGCTTGGAGCATGTGACTGTAGAGGACTTGGTGGCTGAGATTACGCCTAAAGGCAGAGGTAACCTGTTTTATTCTCACTTATTTCTCTTTTATTAAGTTTCAAATCAAAATCTATCATGAGTACAACTTTTTTTTTCTGTATTTGCATGCCTTCATCTTTTGCAGCAATGGTGCCTGATAGTGTCAAGAAAGAGCTTCTACACAGAATAAGAGCCTTCTTATCACAACATACCACATAATTCATGTTTGTTACTGTTAATTATTTTACGTTTTGGAAAATGTTTTTTTTATTAGCTGGGTGTTTTATAATTTTGCCACTTTCTTAATGTAATGAGGTTTTCAATGTCATTTGATGACCTTTTAATTTACCCATTTAGTATGCAAATATTAAATAAAAGCATACCATATTAGCAGATAGCATGTTTCACAAATTTTAAAATGTAAATAAGATACTTGAGCTGAACAAAATTGATGATTTATATGCAAACGTGCTAAATCTTTCAGACAATGTTATTTTAAAGAATGTTTTTATCAAAGAGACAAGAGTTGTATTAATAATAGTTGTAAAGTAATAAAAAGTTAACACACGTTGAGTCTGTTTTTTCATTAAATTATCAGTTTAAACATTTTAGGAAAAGGGAAAACATGACAAGTTAATTATAAAGACAACCCTATTTACAAAGAGACTGCTGCACTAAGGTTTAGCTCTATAGAAAATAAAATAAGGCTTTGCTATGTTCTGATTTCCTTGTATGTTTTGTGGTTGTTGTGCAACTTAATATCTCCATAAAGTAAATGAAATGCATTTTTTTTATCTGAAGCTAAATTAATTCCTTTTGTTTTGTCTCTTGGCACAAGTAGCACATTAGTGGGTAGTGAGTGAGCCTGCACTGGTCACCCTCCCAAGACACACGTGTGTTTTCCTATGCCAAAGAACCTGCTTTGACATCAGCCTAGGTGACAACATGCTGATATACTGAGCTGCTGGGGAGTTCAACTGTAACATACCCCTTTAACCCCTCTCCTGCCCCTTTAATGACCTACATCAATCCCCATGTTATCAGCAGAGCTCCATCGGACCTGCTTATAAAGGAGCTGTGCAACCTGCAGCATAGCACAGACCAGCACTGGATAGAATTACTGGTGATGCAATTTATTATTATACAGATTTGTATTTACTTTCTCACTCTGCTTTCTCAGCTTCTCTTCATCACTCAAGGCCTACACAGCATTGAGGAGTTGTACAGTAACCAGACAACTCTGCACTTAATAAAAAGGAAGGTTGTGCAAATAAAATGAAAGCCTTATTTAAAAATCCCATTCTGTTGCTCGTTTGCTAATGGTTGTGGTATACTGTTATGGCAGGTAAAGATTAAAGTGTACTTTAAAACTTCTGTTTATGTGATGGCAGCAACAATATTTTTTAACACTATTTTGGGACACTGAACCTCCAAATGAACTGAAGTCAGCCAAAAGTAAAAGAAATCTGCAGTGCCTTTTCCACCAAAGTCAATATCAAGCTGTGTCCGAGAAGTACTGGATGTAATTTTGAGGGGGAAAAGATAAACATGTCCTGTCTTCATGCGTTTTAGTGTTCATGTCATTAAGTGTGTGCAGATATGTTTTGGAATTAGATCATTTCAGCATGATAGCAGCTGTGTCAATAGCTGATAGAGCCAATAGGTTCCATAGACAGGGTACCATCAGTGCTCTTTAGTCATCTTTTTTTCTTTTTTTTTTTTTTTGTGAAATTGGCAACATCTAAAGATCATAAACACCTCTTTTACCACATACACCAATGAGGAAAAGGCAGCGCATGGAAACATATGGCAGGAACATTTTTGTATTAAAACTAGAGGAAATGCTGTGCCATAATGCCTTATTTAGGATAAGAGTGCACCTGCTTCAAGGGATAACAGTTGTAGAAGTGAAATATTGTGTGTGAGGACCTGGTCATGCTGCACTAATGTATAAATCTCTATGTTTACAACCATATAGCTGACATTTCTAATTTATTAGAAACTGCTTAGGCTTTTGTGTCTCATATATCTTTGCCTATCTTTTTTTATAAAGAAAAGGGCAATGGCATTGCATAAGCAGACAAAGGGTCAAAGAGGGTGTTTCAAAGCAAAGAAAAGGGGGACATGTGCTCCTACAAATTCTCAAGACCCGGTGTGCAGTTGGCCCACTTTACTGTCAACATGTGTGAATGCCATGCTCGATAAATTTCTCCTTGAATTCCCTCAGCAGAATTTATGAGACGTGCAACATGGGGTTGCAACTCTTTTGAAGCCTACAACACTTGCAGCAGTCCTCTAAACCATATTATTGTCTTTTGTAAAAAAGAAATGAGGAATAGGAAGATGGTGGTGTGGAGCATCTTGAGACGATTTTTAATGTATTTACTCTGTATTGAGTCTCTCTGGGACGCTTTGCTACACACTAATGAGGTTGACGACCACGTTTTGCTCTGTTATTTCTGGCATCATAAGCATACCACTCTTTTCACCTTGCCTTCCCTCTCAGTAGCCCAGTGCAAATAATAAATAAGAGGAAATACATCATCTCTTTTTCAATGTGACAGCCAAGACCAGGTCTGCCAAAGTTAACACAAAGCAATCTTAGGTAATGATCAGCAAACGTGTATAAAGTTTCATAGAGCATGACTTCACATAATTCATGTTGGCTGCATCTATGCTGCATTTAGAAGACTGTGGTGCTTGCTGTGAAGCTTGTTTTTTATTGCTTTTAATAGCAACACCTCTCTTAATAAGTCTTAACTATTTTGATACTGTACAATACTGTGGTGAGGATTAGCAACCAGTCATAAACCGTGGAATTTTTACACCGGCTTTATTACAACGCTTGTAATGCCCATTCATTCTCTAAAAAACATGTCAGAGTTTCCATTCATTACAACAATACATAGATGGCGCTGATACAAAAACATTTCATCATTGCTCGATTGATGAGAATTAATTGCTCATTGTAAAACCAAAGCTGCTCTACCTACAGCAGAGGCAGCGCAGCTGGAGAACCGGGGGGTCTTTGTGCAACGACAGAGGAAAGGAGCGAAACACAATCCAGACATTGTTTACACTGTTCCTGATGTAAAGGCCACTTACTGTCGTGTCCAATGCCTAACCCTCCTTTTGCTGCTTGAGCCTTTGAAGTGTGTGCATATGTCTGTTTCCTGACACTACTCTCTCTCACTACCCCGAGCCACAGCGGTTGAAATTGCAACTGGATAGGCCATGTTTCCAAGTAGGGGCTCTTTTAGGCCTGCTCTGGTGATAGAAAACACAAGTGGGGAAGGGGGAAACAGTGCTGTACTTGCAGATCCACAGAGAGGCCCCAGCCCTGGTCCAGACAACGCTGCAGGGGATTAGAGCACACCCTGGCAGCAGAATGGTTTCACTTAAGAATTTCAGTAATCACTTTTAGGAGTGTAATATATAGCTGACCTTCGGCAGCGCCACACGACCCCCGCTCCCCCTGCCATTTGATCAAAGGAAGCGGCAGTGGCTGTGCAAACATGCACTATCAGTGGACTCCAATAGATTTACTGCCTGCTTCTTCTCTCTTGTCTCCCCTGAGTCATGTGCTGATACACACACAAACTCAGTTTCATCTTACAGAACCTATTTTTCTCTCACTACTAATTTACTGGCTAGATCATGACTAGAGGGAGAGCTGGGGGGATTGGGGGGCTGTGGAGAAAGGGGAGGTGTGAGCAGCTCGGGGCCCTTATCCACTGCCTGCTGACTGGGCCGACCAGAGGCGTTCTCATCATGGGAAAAGCCCAGTAGGTGCTCTCTTCTCAGCTGTAGCAGCCAAAACCCGTGGCATTTGCTCTGCAACAATAACAGCATCGCAGAGAAGGACAGAAGACTGGCCCAGTATGGGTTTATATACCTCCCTAACTCTCAGGACGCTTTGACAAAGAGTGGAGGTCGGTAGCATGGCAACTTTTAATAACCCAATATATGCTGGTATGAGTGCAGTCCAAAAGTCACCGTAATTAAACATGTAGTCACTTGTCACTCACTCACAAAATCAATTATGGTTTAGTGACTTAAATCGAGTTGAATCAATGCGGCGTTTAACATACTGGAGGTGTTCTTCAATGAAAACCAGATTATGAGACATTGTTGACCTTTTTATAGTAAAATATCTTTCAGCTGTTGAAAGCTTTGCTAATTTGTGACTCATATGGTCTCATTTAATTCCATGCTTTTGTTCACATGTCGTTTGTTGTGCCCTTTTGGTTCACTTCTTTTTGTAAAGATTATTGTTTATTGTAACTGAATGTATTTATTTGTATCTGTTTAAGCGTGGATGCAATAAATGTGGCTCAAAGCTGTGGTTTTCAGAGCAGCATGTACTGTACACACTTTACCCACCGGAGGGCATTGCAGAACAGGTTACGGAAAGTTCCATGTGCACTTTGAGCAGAAGGGTCATTGTAACCACAGACCACTAATGAATCACTCCCTAGTTAAATCATAATGGAATATTAGCCTTATATCTGAAAACATTACAGTTTCCAGGTTCATCAAACGGATAAAAAATAAAAATGTGAACATGTCCTTTGGCTGGCATGTCAGGAAGTGTTTATGTAACCCAGTTGATGACAATGCGCACCATGTCATTAAATGACCGCAGGAAGTCCTGTGCTTTTATGAGCTTCTTAGACAAGCTCAGAGGGGGAAAAAGAAAAATGTTTCCTGATTCAAGCACGTGAAAGCAGCACACCACATGTTCTGTTTGTCCCAGAATCAACCGGGCAAGACCCAAACAAAACCTAAAGTAGGGCTCTAAAATACAGACGTTACCCTCCTTTTCATCTATGCGGGTCACTGCAGGTCAGCTAGTCCCATGGATTTATATAGGCTATAGGTTAGATAAAGAAATTGCTGGTCATTTTATTTAAGGTCATCATTTATCAGCCTTTGAATTGAATAAGAAAGGAGTTGTGTAGGTGAGAGCATTCTTTCTGAAATCAGCTGATAAGTATCTTTGTACAGAGATCAAACAGGAGGAAATGTTTGATACATGTGTACTTGCTATTTCACTACAGTAACACATCTGGTGATCTTGAAGCTAAGTGCAGCTGATTCAGTTACAGTAAGAAATAATAACTTCTCGCTCTGCTGGCAAGAGTTCTGCTCATTCTGCAATAATGCAACTCCTTATTAGTTGTAGCCCGAGCCTTTTCCATTAACATATGGTCAACACTTGCTTCAGGAGAAAGGAACTCTGTTGACCCTCGTGATTATTGCCTTGCTAAATATGCAGAAGATTGTGCAGCTCTTTGGGTGGATGAATAAATGGACAGGTTTAAAGATGATGAACAACATGTCTGTTCCAATTAGCATCAGCATCTGAACAGCCCCAATCATTATCAAACACTACAACTTTCATCCTCGCCTTGTGATCATATAGATATGTGCCGCCCAGCAGACCGGGCTGTGTGGCACTGTGTGTGTGAATCAGCTGAGGCTCATGTGGCTGGCCTGGCCTTGCTCTCTGCGACCTAGCAGGGCTCAGCCACCAGCTGCCTAGCACCCACTACACATTCCTGCTTTATTCCCATGCTCGCGGTGCCTCTCCTCAACTGCAGCGGTCAGGACCAAATTTATACCAGCTGCCACATCATTAGGTGCGCACTTTATTAAAGCTTAAAGGTTGAAAATGTTAGTCATATTTTGTGTAGTGAGTTTTGTGCATGCACAGTAAAATGCTGCACACAAACACAACTACTGCATCTAATGGTCTACAGCCTCATACATATAGTTCAAATACATAAACAGTTGCACAAAGTTATACAGACACAAAAGGGCAAACCACAAAGGGGCTCACACATGAATTAAATTAGGGGTATAAATAATATTCCAAACTTTCACGTTGTAATATTTTGAAGTCAAAATACCCATTTGGAAAGGAAGCTTGTTAAGTGAAGCTACATACTAATGAGACTGTGATTTTGGTCCATATTATAGGAAGTAGAATGATGAAATGAAGTGAATGTTTTCTAATGAGTCCATAAGAGGTAAGAGTGGTGCATTGTTTTTGGACATTGAAGCTTGGATGCTTTGATGCTATAACACAAAGATCTGAAAAAGGACCTATATAGACACAGAGTGAGCGATCTTTATTTTATGGACGTCCACCTGCAGCCCCTCAACAAAAGGAAAAGTGTTTTGTGTGAATGTTTCAAATATGTTAGAAGAAGAATGAAAATGAGTTTATGTGATGATGATTCGGATTTGGCTCCCAACTCCACCCTGACCCAGTTATTTTAACGGATGTCTTAACAACCCTTTGTTTTTCACTCCTGTCCGCACTGCATGTAAAACTCCTGCTATAACTACAGTGTGCAATATAAATCAGATTTATTGTTTTATTATCATCATATACACATGAGCTCACCCTAAGGGCTCGTCCTCTTGAGGCTCAGTTACTGATATTGGCAAACCAAGACACAGCACGCCAAAGAGTCCACTACTAACTATCAGACAACACACAGCCAGACGCACACACCCTTCCCTCCAGACCGCCGTCACTACACTCCAAGCACAGCTGTCAAAACTCTGGGACGGCCAACTCAACCATAGTGAGATGACAGGGGACAGAAGGACAGAGAAAGGAAATGTAGTGGATGTCATGAACGACACCTCTGGACGATCAGATTCTGTGGTTGACACACTCAGGGTGGAGCTCCTCGCTTCTCCCACTTGAACTACACTATGTCAAAATGTCCTCCCCTCCCTTCCTGCACCGCTGCCTCTCTCGTGCTTCAGGCGCGGTGCACTGTTGTCTCCCATCAGCTCTCATAACAGCTGGGGGAAGACCTCCCTCAACCTCAGGCCTCACATGTGAGTCCACACGTCCGAGAGGAGTAATAACACTGGAATCCTCCAAATCAGGTCGTGTCAAATTAATAGAGGTATTTCAGGAGCCCACCCAAGTCTGCAGAGGGGTCAAAAGAAAGCTGCTCCAGGCATCATTTGCATGTCAAAATATACTTGACTATTTAAAATGTCATGACAGAGCTGAGGGAAAAGGTTGAGAGTGTTTCATAGTGGAGAAGATGCTTTATGTTTGGGTAACGTCTGGTGTGAACATGGGTGAGGGAGCCGGTTGGCAGAAGACATTTAAGGTAATATTGAAATGTTTTTGTCTTTTCTGTTTGTAAATGTACCTAAATTGGGGACTTCAAAACAAAATATTAATAATCTGTATTCTGGTCCACACAGATAACATCACCTTCTTTGGCTCCCTTCAGACCTGGCACTAAATTCCGGACAGGAGGATTGGATTTTATGAGGCCAGTCTTAAAGTAAGGTGTCAATAGACTTAGAGGCCCTTTACATGATGTCACATTTCACCCTTTGTCAACACAAGGACGGCATTCTCAGCATTTGAGTTTTGCCATTGTATAAACAACATCTAATCTGAGGATGCATTTGGACACTCATATGGATATTGTCTGTTTGAATCATGCTCAATAAATCTTCAATAAAAGTTGCTGATTGGTAAGCGCACATAAATACATTTCTTTCCATGTTCTTTTACCAATTTGGTTTTGCACTTTTTATGTTGCTTTTGTAGAATTGGACGTGCTACCACATCCAGTCCAGTGTGAATCTAGGTAGAGGCTAATGCTAAATTAGATCACCTCTATGAAGTCTTTGATCTGTGATAGCAAAATATGACACTGTTTAAAGCTAATAATATTTGAACCGTGTGTGAAATCTCAAACACTTGGCCTAGCAGACATTCCAGGAAAGTTGAGGCTACTCCGAGATTTACAGCCAGGATGTTACTGTAGTGAGAGTGTGAAGGCTGCGGGTCAGAGAAGGTGCTGCTGTGGCAGATCAGGGAGATAGCTGAGCCATGGAGAGGTCTGGGATCTATTCAGGAAGCTCCCATGGGGGCTGTTGACTGGAAGGAGGTGGTAAATCCTACCGTGAAGCACTGATATTGTGCAACATCTAGTTTCGAAATATTAGCAAATCTAACTTCACACACTGGGTCATTTTAGAGTCAATTCTTTGAATGAAGAAAAATAAGAATAAAGGAGGGTTGTGGTTTTTGGGAGTTACTGGCTTCAGGAGCATTACAAGATTCGTCCTTTAAAGTATCTCTTTTGCAGAATTCCTTTACAAGAATCCAAGGATGACCACGGTTAATTTAGGGCCTTGAGATTGACTTTATTACAGTGTAACCTGTAAAACTGGCAATGACTGATTGGTGGGGCATACAAACATGTTCCGGTGCATTTCCCTCAGCGTTCAAATGGGGTGATAAATAAATAACATATTTATTTGTTAGGTAAGTATGTGCATGTTTGTATCTTAGATTATGGCAGAAGGGGCACGTCTGAATCCTATATTGTAAATCTTGCTCACAATTAAAAAAGGTTAAGGTGGATGCTTGTTTAATGTCCTGAGGTGGACAACAATCATTTCCCATTCACTGGTGATGGAGGAAAAAAATGGAGGGGCTGGAGGACATCTGTCTCAGGTAAGATCAAAATACATGTGAAATGAAACTGTGTAAACATTTGAACTACATACCGAATAAACTAGTTCCACAAACACACATCCCAAACTAATGCAGCTTCTCCATCCCGCCAAATGTTCACATCCTCAGCAGCTCAATGAGATGCCAAGCACTTCTCAAGTGCAAGGAAATGGTGTGGTTTCACAATTCCTAGATTAGGCCTGAAATCTGCAGTTTCCCCCCACTGCTTTAAGTGGCTGTGGTGCACATACAAACCCACTGAGACTATAGAAACATACACAGTGGTTTAGTGTTGGTCTTCAGCCAAGACAAATGATCGCTTCAGGTAAAAACAAACTGTGGACCGTGCAATCTTTTTTTTTTTTTTCTTCATTTGTAACACTTTTTGTGTGCCTTTACGTGAAATGTTCTTACACATACGTATGCTCCACTTCTACTCAACACCCGCTCACACTCACTGGACTGGTGAATAAAGAAATTTGAAGTGAAATCCCACTTTTCAAACAAATGTGCTTCATGTTTTGTGACAAAAGACTTTTTAAAATTCAGTTAAATGAAAGTACAGGAGAGACGTGTGCCACTGATATCTTTTGTCTATCCCATGTGGCCTGAGTTTGAGGTCCTGTGATTGTTTATCTAAGTGATAACTGTACATTATATTTCAGATTATATAAAGTTTGAATAAGAAGAGCTTGTTTTAAAGTCTTGAGTGATCATCTGTCATGGCAGAAGCTTTGTGTAATCACCTGGATTTTACCTGAGGGAGAAGGGAAAGCCCGTAGAGGTATCTGAATGACCTCAGTTAAGAGAACAATTGATTTAGTCAGGCCATTAAGGGCTCAAGGTGACTAAATGCAAAAGAGCCTGAAGGAGTGTGGCTAAAGATCTGTGGTTCCTGCTGATTGGGACCCACCCAGCCCCCACAGCTCATCAGTGGGATGGCCAACTGGGAGCCTCTTTATTAAAATGAGCAAAGGTGATTCAACTGAACAAAGCCAGAGCTGATATTCTCCCAAATGTTGAACTCAGGGAACCTCTTGTGCTCCTTTGTATAGCAACCAGAAAATCAAAGATTTATTGTGTAACATTTTGAATTATTATTTTAATTATGGATTTCAGACTGAGCTTTTAAAAAGTAATCATTTGTACAACTAGACAGAGTCATGAGCCACTGCCGTGTACAGCCCCTGTCGCCTTCAATCTAAGTTATAAAGATGTTCCTTAACCAAGTTATAAAGTCTTGTCAATTCTACATTTACATTGAGAGCTTAGGCCAGTGGAATATCGCAGTATAAACAAGTTTTGGGTTCAATGGTTTTGGTTTATCATCCTTTCTGTTGCACTCTAAAAGGACAGGTCGTCACTGCAGTTGTGTATGTTATGTTAAGACTTTAAGGACAAGTCTACATTTTATACATTCCTGTCAGATGTTGAGAATAACAAACAGAATGAAAGAGTAAAAACCCTTATGCTCCAGGAGAACAGCCTGTAAAATGAAGAACTGAGTTACTGCATTAAGTTATACAGTATATTGCATTTGACAGAATAGACATGTCTGGAAGGGAGTGTGTGGCAATAACTCATTATTAGGAAAAGATTTGGAAAAATAATAAACTTTAAACAATGCAGTGTGAATATTATGATTCAGTTTTACTCAAAGCCAATGTATAAGCTATAATGTGATCTTTTTTGTTCATTTAGTCATTACTTTTATTTTTTTTTATGAATGAAATAATCTTTTTTGTTATAGATAGAAATAAAACTCTCTTGAATTAATCATTTGTTTTGTTTGTAAAACCTCCTTCACTTGTCAGTGTTTTAGGACCAATAGTCTTTCCATGATGCCTCAGTTGTTTGCTGAGTGCAAAGTGGAAATGGACATAAACAGAGATTTTATACATGTGCCCTCTCGATCTTAATGGGTTGATAAAATCAGCAGCCATCTTGGGTACACAATTTAGATTAGTAACTGGCTTTCACTCAGCTCAGCTTTGCTTTGGCAACAGAGTTTCTCCTTGGAGAGGAATGAATGTGCAAATGTGTTACAGGTGGGATTCATTAAACTGAGACCTGGCACATAGGTACTTGCTTTGCACAATTACCATTTTGCAAAAGCAAGGAGCAGGAAAATACTAGAATAGAGCTGCCCTGTTGATGAGCGTATACACAGAGTATTGAAACTAAAAAGGAGAAATTTTATATCAGCAAACACATTCGTGTATAGATATAATGTTCACAGCTGAGAAATAAAGCGCAGATTTCATTGCTCTCCAATGGCTATTCAAAACTAAATAAATTAACAGTGCAGTTTGTGCCCGTGCTATTTCACAGAGGATGAAGAAAGAAAAAGTTCAAATTTCACAAGATCTTTTTTATTGCTATGCAGCCTCCACTTCCCTCACCTTGCAGATAAAACTTTGCACTGTCAAATCACCACATTTTACATTAAAACCAACTTTAAACAAACTCTTCCAACCTTCACGTTCTGTAAAAATCTATATCCCTTTAGTGCAGCCCCATCATGTAAACTGTGGTGTTAATTTCACTGAATAATGCATGTAGTGTGTTGTCTGAGTTCACGGCGCTGTGGTCACATCAGAGAACATTCTTAAACTTTATAACTTCCTCCTGCTTCCCTCTTCATGCGGCTATTAGAGACCCTTAAAGAAGTACAGGCATTTTGTTGTGCACTGATACTGAATATGGAAGAGCTGAGTGGAAACTGAATGTGTAACCCGAACAGATCCTAATTATCACTGACTACTACAATGCGTGGAATTCGTTTGCAGTGTTGGAAGCAATAAGGCCTTAGGTCTTACTGCACTAATGGGAGCTGGCTTACATACTTGTGCACTTTTTTATTTGGTTTGAAACAGAATTGTAAAATTCTCATGTAAACTCTCAGAACAGCAGCTGGTGTCACTCCCTACATTGATATTTATATGATTCACAACCACTCATATAGAGAACTTGACTTAAAAACATGATTGTTAAGGCCTGAACAACTTTTAGTCAAAGCCACCCTGTGTAACTTAGCCTAATAATATATATTCTCTAAATAATTTTGATGGTTCTTATGAGATTGGTAGAATTTTCTCTATCTCACAAACCTTTAATCCGCTTGTATAACTTTCCTGGTGCCGGGAAATTAGTGAGTTCTTCCACACTGCACATCTAATAAAGAAATTAGGCCCTAGGAGAGTCCCGTTTGTACAAAATACACAAAAACTATCCTATCGTGACATGTTTTTTCTTCCAAACTTGCCATTTTAAACGTCTCAACTTAAATAAAGAAGGCGACCGCTATCCCCTGCTTGCTAAAAGTTACACAGGGTGGCTTTAAGGATCTCCAGGAAATAAAAAAAATCACAAAAATCAGATTAATTAATAAGTATAAAATATATAACAAGAAGGTTGTCAGTTCAAACCACAGCCTCTCTTTGTTGCCATGGTTTCTCTCCGGGTACCCCCTCTTCCTCACACCGCCCAAACACATGCATGTATAGGTCACCTGGCAACTTTAATGTGAGTCAGTGTCTGTCTCCAAGTGTAACTAACTGGCCATTGTTCAGGGTGTACCCCACCTCAGGCCCAAAGTAGCTCCAGTCCCCCGCAACCCTAACGGAACGAGCAGGAACCAAAACCTGGGACCCATGCCTAACCCAAAAGTATTTCCAGTCCAACTTAATGCATGAAAAAGAACTATTTCCAGAACTAAAAAAAAACCCCACCTCAGATGAAATATCTTTAGGCTTTAACTATCTGCTGATACCTACTTCTCCAATATTTTATTAGTCTATACTAGAATATATCCTAAGCTAGATTATTGTTAATTCATGGGCCTAAAAGGTAGCAAGTCCAAGCTGTTGATTAAATTATTCTGTTAATTCTTAGCATGGAAAAGAATTTATAAGTGAAGGCTTTTTACTGATGAGTTATAACTATTAATGTTTGAGCCAACACATCTTCATTTCTCTTTTTCCCTTGTAATGCATCTTTTAACCAAAATACAACTGAATTCATATTAGCAGTGTGTCATTTTCATTTTCACTTTCAGCTCCTACCATTGTATTCAAACTGACAACCACACCACCCACGTCACTGTAATCGAGACATTTGACAGTAGAAGTGCAGGTTTCTCCCTCCTGTTGGACAGCTGAGCGTCAGTCACAAAGGTCCACCCTTCACACCTGGTGAACAGGTCAGGGTGCATTCGAGTGACCCGCTTCCCCACCCAGATAATTATTTCCAGTTGCAATTAGAAGAACCACAAGACTTTATTTTTTTTCACTGTGAGAAAAAGGGATCAGCAAATATCCTTTCCCCTGGTTTTTTGATTTTCTGACATGCTTGTATAAATACCTTCCACCTGGTCATGGGAGTGCCTTTAAGGGAGCTATCAAAGCATTCATAAAAATCAAGATGTATGTGACATCCAGTGGATTTCCCCTTGCGCTGCACATGGCAGGCCAACTCAGGAGGGCCAGGGCTGGGGTAAAGTTTCCTTACTTTTCATTACTGACTACCACCTGATTGACTCTGATGGGCTTTTTATGCCCTGCACGTGTTGTTCCACTGCACAGTCTGTCCTCTCAGCAAGCAGTTACTCTGGCCTTTGCTTCTGCTGCTGCTCCCTGTTAGCCCTCATGTAAGTTTGTCAGTCTGCTTTAAACGATTCTCTCAACACTGCACTCCCCTTTCTTCCCATGCTTCGTTTACACTTTAAGGCCCCTGTTGGTGTTTTTAAAAACATATAAGAGGCAATTGGAGATTAGAAACATGGCTATGAATGAATGCATTTGCACATGTAGTCAGGATTTGGCTAGCATGGAAAACCCTTATGAAGTGGCTAAACCCAAACACACAGTATCTGGTGATCAGAGAGTCTGGGAAGGCAGCCATGGTGGAGGCCTTTCTGACTCCTGTGTGTTCGGTCTTGTAAAATGTGATTGTACTGTTGGAGAACACTGAACTTAAATCTGAGAGAAAGTATACTAAATGCAAATCTAGATATTTTGGTTGGTAAAACCACAGAGAAACAGAGAATTCGTCTGTTTTTGTTCCTCACAAGATCATCATGTGCTGCTCTTACGCACCTCTAGGGGTCACTGTTTGTTTTGCACAACATGCCTCCACACTGGACCTAACAAGGCACATAAGATGCAGGTGAAAGCCACAGACCTGCAGAGATGGTTACATACTTTCCATTCTTTAATGAAGCCCTTCAATGACTCCTGCACTGCAGTACTTAAACTCTACACGCACATACATCAGCACACTTTCCAAATGGTCCGCCCCATAATAGACTCTACATAGGAGGCCTGTGAAGTATTTTAAAAGCCGAAAACGACTGCACCAGTGTAGACGTTTGAAGGACACTAATGTATGAGCTGTGTCCTAATATAAACAACATTATTCACATGAAAGCAGGCTGTGGCCATTAGAGCTGTTTGGAGAGGTGGCACTTCACTACCAGCTCCGTAATGGCACTGATCTCTGTATACACCAAACCTGTGTAATCTCATTCCATCTTCCCTGAAAAAATCCGATATAAAATAATGTCTCACTTTTAATAATAAACATTTCAACACTTCACTTGATATCTTTTTTTCAGTCAAATTGTGTGCTATGTATACCTGTACAGCTT